>CM066332.1:129964096-131309873 GCA_033807585.1 Hydrophis major | reverse complement strand
GACCAAAAGCATGATTCATGGGACTGTGCTAAGAGAAGAAACATTTGGAACAGTTTCATGCCATGGGGTTCTGTATGAACACACATGAGCATTCCATTCATTCTATGTTCTTGCAACAATCTCAAGACTGTAGTTTTAAAAGCAGCCTTGCACTATATTATTATTGTTGTTGTTATTATTATATATTATTATTACTACTACTACTACTACTACATAGTATTATCCGTTAACACATTGTTACCTTCGATTTAGGTATACTGTGTGTGCTGACTTTTAAAAATGTGCCTCTTTAAAAATTCGTATCTCATCATTTAGACCTTTTGATGGGATACATCAGCCTGAGTTTGATGTCCCTTTGGCACTGTAAATTATCAAATGGCTGAATGGCCATGTGAAATCCTATTAACTGCATGGTTTAATGTTTTTGGAAGTTACATCCATAAGTTTGCTTACCGCACAGGAAGTGATTTAATTTAATTAAGAAAAGCTTGTATAACGTTTATTGTAGTAAGTGCTGTTATAAGGACAAAAATAGGGATAGAGAATGAGAGGGAAGGAGGGAGAAAGAGCAGCACGGAAGGAACTTATTAATTTAAGTATGACTCATTTTTTAAAAAAAATATTGGGGATTTCAGAAAAAAAAGACAACATCCATTCTAGAATTCTGAAAGGACGATAAAAGTGTCATTTTTGGGGTGCCTTAATTAAAAAGAAATCTTAACCTCAAGAATAGAGATTGAGAGTGGCTTCTAGTTCTATCCTATCCCAGTGGGTGACCTTGGACAAATCTCTCTCAAGCCTAAGAAGAAGGCAAGCCATTACGAAATTTTGTCAAGAAAATTTAAGAGACTTGTCTGGGCTGTTGGCAGGAGAGGCACCCCCCCAAAAAAATCAATAGCTTTTACCTTTAATTGGTGGGGTTATTTTAATCTTTTGGTGCAAGCTCAAGTCTTTTTTGAAATACACATTTAGCTTCAAGAGGAGTCATGTCTATTCCCTATACCCATTTTCCAATGTAGAATCCATAGTTTTATGTCCCTAAGGGTAAATATAATCAGTTACAAAGTTTCATTGAAAAGAAAGCTGGTATCCAGTATCTGGCCAAAATCCAAGTGTGATAAAAGCAAAGGTGCATTTAGAGCCTGGTGAAGAAGAAGTTGTATCAATTCAGTCACAGAAAGTATGTGTAGTGGTATGTGAGAAAGACCTTGGCCAACTGAACAAAGAAGACACTGCCTAGGGAACAGTTAGATAAGAGACTGCATAGTCCACAGCTGTGAAATGGGAAGGGCAAAAGGGACCCTATCTAGAAACCTCTGTGGTTTCTTTCCCAAAAAGAAAGGGGTGGGATTCAAATTTTTTAACAACTGGTTCTATGGGCGTTGCTTAGGTGGTGGGCATGGCTTGTGGTCATGTGACTGAGTGGACATGGCTTTGGTGGTCATATTACTGGCTGGGCGTGGCCAATTCAACATCACTCACATCGAGGCACGTATCTCCTCGCCTGGCCTCTCGTGACTGTGGGGATGCTGCAATAGTCATAAGTGTGAAAAGTGGTCATGTCACTTTTTTCAGTGCCATTGTAACTTTGAATGGTCCTTCCACACAAGCAAAGTACCAGCAAAGGAGGGGAAAAAAACTCCAGAGAAGTTTCAGAGACAGGAAGTCTAGTCCTGCCAAGAATGTAAAAAGAGTTCACGGAGAGGCAGGTTCCGTAAGCAACACCAGAATGTTTCCTTCCTGCCTTCCTTACAGGATTAGGCCAGTAATTTCTTCTAACAACCGGTTGTCCGAACTGCTTAGAATGTTAACAACCGGTTCTAGCGAATAGGTACGAACTGATAGAATCCCATCCCTGCCTTAAACTGTCTACTATTGACCTCACCCCTTTCCTAAGAGGTCTGTAGGGGGCGTGCATAAGTGCACCAATGTGCCCTACTGTCCCTGTCGTATATGTATCCATTTCATGTATTCATAACCATGTTTATACTTATACCTGTTATCTTATAATCACTTGACAAAATAAAATAAATAAATAAATAATAAAAATAGTTTCTTGGGTTGTAAAGGAGGTGGCAGGAGAATTGTACTTCGAGACTTGTAAACTTTATTGTAGTTTTACAGTAAAACAGAATTAGCTGATATGTTTCCGATCAGATTTACCTGGGAAGGCTGACAATATCTGGTAGGACTGAATGTTTCGGCACGTCGATGCTTGATTTAAGGAAAGGGAATGTAAAGGGAATGTTAGGAAATTAAATGCTAATCCTTCTCTTGCAACTTGCCAATTATCTCTTTGGGGAAGGCAAACAGGTTGAAAAAGAATGAATCTGATGTCATAATTCAGATTTCTCCAGACATGATTCTAACCCTTCAGAGTTTGGCCTAGCCAGCAAAAGATGATGGTAGTTTTAATTCAATGCCCAGAAAATCTCTGGCTAAGGATCATGTGCCGTTAAGTTGGTGGTAGGCTCTTAATGACTACCTCGATAGGTTTTCTCCATGGTGATCTGTCCCTAACTTGGTCTTTCAATGGTGCACCATCAGCACTGTAAATCAGTCCATCCACCTTGCTGCTGGCCATCATTTTCCTTCTCTTTCTTTTCATCTTTCCCAACTTCCAACAGAAGGGAGAAGGTCAGCCAGTGGTTGTAGCTCAGAAATAATATTCTTGCTTTTCCCTCCCAAGTAGGGCTGGTTAACTTTGTGAAGATATCGGCTATGCCACATGCTAAAAACTGTCCGATTTGGCTGAGAGAGGCTGAGCGTTCTTTTTGATGAAAACTTTTTCAGAGGAATATGAGATGCTGCTTGTATTAAAACTGATCTTGGGATTCGTCTTCTTTAGGACTCTTTCACCATCTAAGATCTCCCAAGAACAATTCCAGGGATTGTTCCATTTTGTTACCATTTGAGATGCTTTTTTACTCAGGGGGAGCCACTGCTTGGAAGTTTTACACACAAAGTGCATTTTTTAATAGCAAACTGGCCACTTTTCCACTTTGACTTCATCACTGAGGGCTTGCTAGACGTTAATTCAACAGTGCAATTAGCAGGTCCTTTAAGCACTTCATTATAAACACTTTTCTGGATTGCAGTGGGGAGCAATTATTTTAGGCAGGTAGGGCTTACTTTCTGCCCATATCCCTAATTATTGACAACATGAAGGAGGGATTGTTGGGCCTGCATCTGGGCTCCTGCTATCTAGGGAGAGGAGACAGGTGGTGATAGTGATAGAGCTATAACTGCAGAAATGCTCCATCAGTCAAGAGGTTAAGAATGTTGTTTATTACCAGCCTGGCGAAAGAAATTGGATAGGAGGTCATTGGGCAGAGTGGTAGAGGATGAGATCTAGAATGAGATTAAGGGATCACTGGAAGGGATTTTGTGCAAGGTGATTTATGGAGCAGGCAACACATTTTGTTAGTGTCAGAAAGTATTGAAAGGAAAGCTCCTGCCAACAGAGCAGTTTGAAAGCAAATGCAAGTAGATAAATAGGTACCACTTGGTAACAGCATTTGGTGCATTTCAGCATATAGTCACACCAGTCACATGACCATGGAAAAGGTCTTCGGACAACACTTCCCCAGCTGAGAAATGGAGATGAGCACTACCCTCTGGGCAGGAGAAACCTTTAACTTTTTAAAATAAATCATTGCATGGAGCGGATTGTAACAAAGGAGAGAAAGGAAAATGCTGCCTAACATTTAGGAAGAGGGAAATGTTCCCCATTGATACAAATTCAGAGTGGGTGCTTTTGACAGGATCTAAATTGTGATTGCCAGGAATGCAAGACCAGCTTTCCATGGAACTATAAAAAAGATGTTAGAAAAAGTACGGAGAAGAGCAACAGGGATGATTAGGGGACTGGAGGCTAAAACATATGAAGAATGGTTGCAGGAACTGGGCTTGGCTAATCTAGTGAAGAGAAGGACCAGGGGAGACATGATAGCAGTCTTCCAATATTTGAGGGGCTGCCACAGAGAGGAAGAGGTTAATTTATTTTCTAAAGCGCCTGCAGGTCAGACAAGGAATAATGGATGGAAACTGAACAAGGAGAGATTTAACCCTGGAAATAAGGAGAAACTTTCTGACAGTGAGAACAATCAATCAATGGAACAGAAGTTGCCCTCAGAAGTTGTGGGAATGTCATCACTTGAGGCTTTCAAGAAGAGATTGGACTCCCATTTGTCAGAAATGGTGTAGAGTCTCCTGCTTGGGCAGTGGGTTGGACTAGATGACCTACAAGGTCCCTTCCAACTCTGATTATCTTTTATCTGTTATCTAGATGCTATTTTCTTGGGATAATCCCATGCTGATAATTAAATTACACACCCACCCCCCCGAGATATCTCTCTGCTATAAAGTTAAACTGAAATCTGGCTTGTCTTGTTTCCAGAACACTTTGCATGGCTGCAGAAGCTTCTGACCTAAACCCATCATTTTTAGGGTTAACAAAACTGGTGGGACCTGATAGTTTTCTCATGTTGGACTATGATGTTCTCCCCACTACTGCCCTGCCTCTTATCCATTATATTGAGAAGAAAGCAGAGGGCATAAATGCTTATTTTGCCATCTCTCTCCCTGAAGTTTCTCAGGCTATTTATGATCTCTCTGAGGACCTGATAAGATGTTTGTTCCCATGTTCCCTCTGAAGGAGGCCAGAATTGTACCAACCTCTGCCCTGGTGGTTTGCAAACAAGCTTCTTCTCAAAACAGAAGGATATTTGACTGCAAGATGAATAGAGAAGGCAAAAAGCAACCGGGGAGTCCCTCAAACAAACATATTCCCATTGTGATGACTCAGTTGGCTTGCAACAGGGCCCTTTCAAGGCAAGCATTGTGTGTTCAGGGAGCCAATTAGTCTCCGAAGCTTGTTTGGAGAACCAGCTGATGCCATGCTATGTTCACTGCCTTCACCCATGCATGCTTTTCCTGATGGGACATGACAACAGGAGGGGGTTTGGGGTTTCAGAATGAGGCCCAGGAGAGCATCATCATTTTAAGATGGCAAAACATTAAGCAACAAATTAATATTTCATCCAGGTTCCCCTGGGACCTCGGTGAGACAGCTGTACATAGCCATGTATACTGTACCTTCCTTTCCCCATTCTAGATAATTGGACCAAAGCATCCATTATCCTCAGGCTGCACTTAATTATTGTTAGTCTAGCTTGGGTAGGTGAATGCACAGGGATCGCACTAGCTGTCAGCGTTGACTCCAATAACTCCAAGACAGGCATGCTCTCAAAGTCTCCTTTTATTAAAGTAGTAAACAGGCACAATCTGGAAAAATCCTGAATCTGAAAGTTACAGGTTTCCCTCCTTATTGAAGTAAAATATTACAAATCCACCCCCTGCACCCATCATTCCATCACGTGCTCCAGTCACCATCCGTTGCAACTTGAGACATCCCCTCTATTGATCCTCAGCCAGGTGCAGGAACAACATGACCTCGACTCTAAAGAAGAATGCTATTATGTCTAACCACATATGCTCCATGAAATTCCCCCCCTCCCATATTCCCAGGCTCAAGAATGAGGCAGCATGGAAGCTTCTGGTGCTAATATGGCTTCCAAAGCTGACACATAGCCCTCTTTCACACAATAGGTTGCTAAATCAACCCATTTCCTGGGTCTGTACAGTAGACTGAACCTTACATTAGCCAGCAAGCTAACAAACAAACAATTTTTGCATGATGCTAAGAATCCTAGTAAGAATTTGATTAATTTGAATAGAATAGAATAGAATTCTTTATTGGCCAAGTGTGATTGGACACACAAGAAATTTGTTTTGATGCAAATGCTCTCAGTATACATAAAAGAAAAGATACATTCATCAAGAATCATAAGGTACGACACTTAATGATAGTCATAAGGTACAATAAGCAATCAAATCATATTAGGAAACAGTCAATATAAATTGTAAGGATACAAGCGACAAAGATACGGTCTTACAGTCACAAGTGGGAGGGGATGGGTGATAAGGAGTGATGAGAAGGTTAATAGTAATAGTGCAGACTTTGTAAATAGTTGAACAGTGTTGAGGAAATTATTTGTTTAGCAGAGTGATGGCTTTCGGGGAAAAACTGTTCTTGTGTCTAGTTGTTCTGGTGTTCAGTGCTCTATAGCATTGCTTTGAGGGAAGGAGTTGAAACAGTTTATGTCCGGGTTGTGAGGGGTCTGTAAATATTTTCACAGCCCTCCTTTTGACTCATGCAGTATTTAGGTCCTCAATTGAAGGCAGGTAGGTAGTGATTGTTTTTTCTGCAATCCTAATTACTCTCTGAAGTCTGTGTCTGTCCTGTTGGATTGCAGAACCAAACCAGACAGTTAAAGAGGTGCAGATGACAGGCTCAATCATTCCTCTGTAGAACTGTATCAGCAGCTCCTTGGGCAGTTTAATCAAGCTCAAGATAATTGAATGAATCGATTTATTGGGTTTTTAATTGATTGCATTGTCTGGCTGTAGGACATTCTTCACAGTAGTTATGAGAGAAGGGGTGTCTGGATAGTGTTGGCCAGTAAGAAATATTTCAGCAACATGCCTCAGGAGAGAGATATGTTACTATTTCTGCAGCATATAATCAGCTTTCATGCTCTGTTGTGCCCCCCCTCCCCCACTTTTTTAAAAAAAAAATTGGCCTGGGAGAAATAGAAGAATGCCTGACTCATATAACGGCAGAGGCCTGGTTCACTTGTCTCGACTGGGCCTTTTATAAAATCAAATGCTATCTTATGCTATCTTAAGTCTGCTATCTTATGACCGCAGTTGAGAACTAGGATTTCCATTTGCTAAGCAAGGCAGTCGTGAGTTGCACCTGATTTTATGATTTTATTTTTTTTTTACCACTGTTGTTAAACAAATCGCTGCTGTTACTAAGTTAAGCACATGGCTGTTCAGTGAGTCTGGTTTTGCCTGTTGCTTGTCGGGAAGCTGGCTGGGAAGATCCCAAGTGGCTATGACCCCCGGAGGCTGCAACCTTCATAAATACATGCCGGTTGCCAAGCGTCTAAATTTTGATCATGTAGCGTTGGGGGTACGCAAGGGCAAGGACAGGTTTTAAGTCGCTTCCCCCCCCCCCCCAATGTCCCAAAGGTGCCTTTTCAGGAGGTAACTGGACTTTCTTGTTTTTTTCTTTTTTGAAGATGTTTCGCTTCTCATCCAAGACGCTTCTTCAGTTCAGAGCTGCAGAAGCGTCTTGGATGAGAACTGAAACATCTTCAAAAGAAAAAAGAGGAAGAAAGTCCAATTGCCTCCCGAAAAAGCACCTTTGGGACAACCATGACCTGGATGACTGAGAATCTCTACAGAGTTTTAGCTCTACGATTTGGGATGGACACCCTTGGAATGGTGTGGGAGTAGGAACGGATTTCCAGAGGGGGAAAAAATGGCAGACTGCAGGAACAAGAAGCACTACTTGGATGACCCTGAGGACACAGACAAACCTCCAAGTGGTCTCAACGACCCTCTAAAAGGATGCAAATGACCAGCTGTCTGCAAGGAATATAAGTCCTTCCGTTCCCCACCATTCTGTCAGAGCTGAAGAAGCTTCTTGGATGAGAAGCGAAACATCTTCAAAAGAAAAAAACAAAAAACTCCAGTTGCCTCCTGAAAAAGCACCTTTAGGACAACCATTCCTGGATGATTGAGAATCTCTACAGACTTTTTCCCCCCAATGCAATTATGGTTGTAAGTCAAAGGCCCACCTGTATTCGAACAGGGGGTCACATAGCTAAACTCCAGGCAGCAGTTCATATCTCATGTCCAAAATACACCAGTCGAACCTGAGTAACACTGTACGATGATCGCCTGCTAGTTAGAACAATTAGGCCTAATTAGCCAAAACCATAACACATGTTCAGCCCCAAGGGTGAAATCTTCATTTCAAAGTTTAGCTCTGTTGCACCAATGTAGTGTCTGTTCAGTGACATCCTCAATGATTTGCACCAGTCTTTGCTGTATGTTCCTCTTTTGGTACTTGGCTGATCTAGACATGCAAGGAATTCATGGTACGATCTGAGAGAAATAATAGCAACACCAGAAGAGGCACTGATGGTAGAGATGGGATTTGATTGGAATAATCTCAAACAGCAGCTTTGTGTTCATTTCTGTGTGGAAGATGGTCTTGTATTGATCCAATTTAAAAATGAAGAGTTCGAAGGAGAATGAAAAAGCGTTGAGTCTTTCTCATCTCTATGTAGGACCTTGGCAACTGATGTAGAAAATGTTCAACTAATCTATTGGTTGTCCTTAAGCTGCAACCACAATTGAGACCAAAATTTATGTTAAGTGAAACACTTGTTAATCTACTGATTGTCCTCGAGTTGTGACCACAATTAAGCACCAAATTTATGTTGTTAAGTGAAACTTTGATTGAGTGTGTTTCTCCCCATTTTACGATTTTTCTTGCCACAGTTGTTAAGCGAATCATTGCATAGTAACACAGTTGTTAAGTGAGATGTTTCCCCCCACTAACTTGGCTTGTCAGAATGTTGCAAAGGTGATCACATGACCACGAGACACTGCAACCATCATAAATACAAGTCAGTTGCCAAGCATCTGAATTTTAATCATGTGACCATGAGAATGCTGCAACAGTCATAAGTGTGAAAATGGCCAGAAGTCACTTTTTTTAGTGCCGTTGTATCTTTGAACAATCACTAAATGAACTGTTGTAAATAGAGGACTACCTGTATATGGTAAGATGCATTTCTATGATGCCAATAAAGGGTGCCTTTCTGTGAAAATGAGATAACTTGTATCAAGACAGATAACATCAGCACCAGCAGATTTTAAGCACACTGTCTTTTCCCTTCCCAAGTGAGGGTTGGAGACAAGCATACAACTTAGGGATATCTTAAGAGGGAATATTGCTCTTTGGCATTTGAACAACTATAGTGGCGCAGTGGTTAGAGTGCAGTACTGCAGGCTACTTCTGCTGCCTGCCGGCTGCCTGCAATTTTGCAATTCAAATCTCACCAGGCTCAGGGTTGACTCAGCCTTCCATCCTTCTGAGGTAGATAAAATGAGGACCCAAATAGTTGGGGGCAATACGTTGACTCTGTAAACCGCTTAGAGAGGGCTGTAAAGTGGTATATGAGTCTAAGTGCTACTGCTATTTATTTAATTAATTCCCACAATGGAAAAATGGTCGATTTGGTAGAGATGGCAAAATTGGTTATTCTAATTAAAGAAAAGAACCTGACTAGATTTGTTTCTTTTTAGAAACCACTTCTGGACTTTGTGCTCAAAATTGAAAAAAAATATATGAAACTTTGACTTCAGGCTGTGACAATTATAAAGACTTTGTTGTTATAGAAATGGCTTAAAACCTTTAGAAATGTGAACCAAAAGATTGAGGGTTCTAACTTTTATTGTATCCTACTACACTAAAAAAAGTAGGAAGTCACCACTTTTTCTTCTTGTTCTTTTCTTTCTGCACCTCTCTTCCTTCTTCTTTAACTTTCTCCACTTTTGTTTCTATTTGTATTTTACCTTATAGTAATTATAATTGAATGATATGTATATATATATATATACATATGTAGACATCGAGAGAGGCGCACTCATTCATTCATTTATTCATTGACTTACAGCTTATTTATTCATTGACTCACTCTCTAATATTGACAATAAAAAGAAACAATAAGGGACGAGGTGGCTCAGTGGCTAAGATGCTGAGCTTGTTGATCAGAAAGGTCGGCAGTTCGGCGGTTCGAATCCCTGGTGCCGCGCAACAGAGTGAGCTCTCATTCCTTGTCTCAGCTTCTGCCAACCTAGCAGTTCAAAAGCATGTAAAAGTGCAAGTAGAAAAATAGGAACCACTTTGGTGGGAAGGGAACAGCGTTCCGTGCGCCTTTGGCATTTAGTCATGCCGGCCAAATGGCCAGGGAGATGTCTTTGGACAGTGCTGGCTCTTCGGCTTTGTAACAGAGATGAGCACCGCCCTCTAAAGCCAGAAACGACTGGCACATATGTGCGAGGGGAACCTTTACCATTACCTTGAATATTGACAATTGATGTGATTAGCAATGAACAAGGCCTTCGTGTCAGACAGGAATCCACAGTTACTAATTGGATGGAAGTCCAGTGGTGGGATTCAAATTTTTTTTACTACCGGTTCTGTGAGCGTGGCTTGGTGGGCATGGCAGGGGAAGGATATTGTAAAATCTCCAGACAGAGGTGGTATTTGCCGGTTCTCTGGACTGCTCAAAATTTATGCTACCGGTTCTGCAGAACTGGTCAGAACCTGCTGAAGACCACCTCTGTGGAAGTCATCTCGTCCAATCTTCTGCATAGGAGGGAGATTGACATCCTTGGTAGCCAACCAATTTCCCATCAAGCTCCCACTTCATTGTCTCAAGTGTAGAAGAGCCCACTGCTACTCAAGGCATTGTTCTGCCATCAAAGAGTGCTTATTGTTACTTGTGTTTCCTAAAGCCTAACTAAAGATCAACCTCTACTCATTAAATCTAATTTTGTCACTCTGAAAACAGAGAATACATCTGCTCTTTCTGCTCTGTGGTAGTCTCTCATAGGCCAATATTACATTTTTCCCCTTTAATGTTCTGTTCAGGCTAAACAAGCCCCACTATTTTTTAAAGGCTGAAGAAGGAGGAAATTTTGACCTGAAAAATATGAATACAATAGTCTGGACTTAATAACCATTCATTTAGTGACTGTTTGAAGTTACAGTAGCATTGAAAGGTGACTTATGATTGCTTTTCACATTTATGACCATTGTAGCATCCCCATCGTCACATGATCAAAATTTGGATGCATAGTCATTTAATAACTCATTTAACAACTGCAGCGATTCACTAAACAAGTGGCAAGAAAGGTCGTAAAATGGGGCAAAACTCACTTAACACCTGTCTCACTTAGCAACAGAAATTTTGGGCTCAATTGTGGTCATAAGTCAAGGACCATCTGTAATAATAGGCAAATGGTTTCTAGGGGGTTCAGAAGGCTATTGCCATCAGAAACCAGAGTTGTCAGGTTGGTCAAAACTGTTCTAGCAATAGTTTTGAAACCATAGTTAGGGGTTTCATGCAAAATCCTTCATGGGAGTGAGCATTTCCTTGATGGAAGTAAAACTCTGCCTTGCTTGGCACTCTTGTTTATTTAATGGAGTACAACTGAGCTATCAATGTCCAACGCATTCCTGAATTATGTAGTCATTTTTAATTTCCTAAGAACGACTTTGTTTAATGTTACGATGCCTGTGGTGGTGAAGACTTCTAGCCTTCTTACTTGGAGTATCCTGGAATGTTACAGAATGTAAAATCTTTTGAGTATGGAATAGGAGTTCATGACACAAGGCTGCAAAAACATGAAACAGGAAGGCAGGTCTATGTGTAAGGCTGATCCACATGGTTTATATATCTTCATGATTGAAGAACCAACCAGTGTTAGGTTTCTGCACGTACAAGCAAGCATCCTTCTGGATTAATTCCATAAATCATGGTTATATTAATCATACCTATACTATGTCATGAGATTAATAGCCTGACCTTTAAAAATAACATCATAGGTATGTGCTAACCTCTCTTGGGTTGCCTCAAATTCTTCCCAGCATTCTTTTCCCTAAGGTGCTCATGAATTGACTGGTCCAGGACCAATAAATAATACAAAAATAAACATAAAATCAAAAAGTTCAGTTGTCCCCATTGCTAGCTGTTAGTTCTAGTTTTCAAAAATTGCAGTGTGTGTTTGAAATTTGCGTTGAATTTGAGCATTTAAAATTTGCGCATAATTTCAAGCTCTAACTCTGGACACAGGCTTTGTTATAAAAAGCAATCTGCCAAATTTAAAAGGACAATACCAGGATTATCTTAAAACAACCATCAATAAAATATTGGAAATGATTCATGATTTCCAAAATTATGGATGCTCTTTTAAGTTTGGCTGTTTGCTTTCAGGTATATTTATTTATATCCTGCCTTTATTAATTTTCTAAATAAGTCAAGGCAGCAAATATGCCCAAAACTTCTCCTTTCTCTTATTTTCCCTACAACAAACAACCCTGTGAAGTAAGTTGGGCTGAAAGAGAGTGAATGGCTCAAAGTCACCCACCTGGCTTTGATGCCTAAATCAGGACTAGAACTCACAGTCTCCTGGTGATTGGGCCAAAATCACCCCAGCCAACTTTCCTGCCTAAATCAGGAGTAGAACTCACAGTCTTCTGGTTTCTAGCCTGGCCTTAATCACCCAACCAAACTGGCTCTCAGATGTTTCATTACTCACGTAGATAACATCATTGTTACAGATTTCCAAAATATTATTTCCAACCATTTATTTGGGGACGGGGAATGGAATTCATACTTTACAGGAAATGACTCAGATGGCCAATATGAACGATGAATTCAGCAGTTTCTCTTGTCTCTTTTTCAGGTTGATGACCCTGGAAACGACCAGGAAGAAATGAGGCCTGAAGCTGAGATTGCAAAGTCAGTGGAACATCTGGGTAGAAATCAGGCGCTCATGACGGACTATGTAGACTCTGGCTATGAGAGGGGGAACCTGAACCCCAGCTGTCTTCATAAGGAGGATCACCGTGTCGCCACCCACACGCTGACCAACGCGGTGCCACTCTCTCCTCCCTTCCAGGAGCTTTGGCACTGGGAAGTTGAGCAGCTTGTCAGCCACAGTTTGGCTCCTCACTGTCAAAATGGGAAAGACCTCCATCTCCTCTCCGGAGCCATGCCTTCCTCTGTCAAAGTAAAGGACAAAATCGCGGTCCCCAAAAATGTTTGGCTGGCAGCTTGCTGTGACAATGGTGCCGAGACCTGGTCGGTGGGATTTATCCAAGAGGCCGATGTTGAGAGTCGTCTGGAGGACCTAACGGTAGAAGCCCTTGAGAAGAAGCTTCCTGCTGGAGCTCAGCTCTTTAAGGACCACTGTGGTCAAGACAGGCGGAATCCTAAGAAGCTGGAGTCAGTGTTGCACTCGGTGAAGGAGATTCAGGGGAAGAAACCACAAGCACATGTGAAAAAGCCCACTCAATGTAAGCATACTCAGACCTCCAAGGAGGAGAGTGGCTTTCTGAAGAACCTTTGTCATTTCATTGTTATCCCCATCTGGAAAATAGTTAAATTTTTTTGCTACCTGGTTTGCCAACTTGTGAAAGGTGTGTGGTGTTTGCTGAAGTGCATTGTCCAGAAGATTTTCAGTGGAGTGTGCACTTTCATCAAGGGGATAACCATCGCCCTTCTGGATATCTTTATCTGCCTGGCCCGAGTTGGGGTCAGCATCTTGAATGGTATTGCGAAAAACATCTACAATGTTCTCATGGTGACCTACAGGATTCTTAGCGTCCCCGTTAATCTGATCCTGGATATCGTGTCTTTCCCTTTTTACACCCTGGGTGCCATTCCTGGTGTGCTCAAAGATATCGCTTCAGGCATTGGGGGCGCATTCATATTGGTCATCAATGCTATCACAAGTTTGGTGAAGGGCCTAAACCATGTTGTGTCTGTCATAGCTAGCAAGATTCTTCCCACATCTGTTTTTTAAGACTTGACTCCAGAGATTCTCTTCCAAAGCAATACTTGTCCTCTCTATTGCTTATCTTCAGCTATTCTTATACGTATTTATTGTGGTGACATTTCCAGTAATGAACCTATGTTCTGGTAACATGGGTGAGCTACATAAACCTGAAATGGGAATTTAATGGCAAATTAAAATTGCACTTATTATAAAACGTCGAACTTGTGGAGCTGTTGAATTTATTGGCTTCCTAGCTTCTTTTGTCCAGCCTTTTGGGGAAAAAAACATGGAACATTCGGGATCTAAGATACACTAAAACATTTTAAAACGCGAACATTGCATTGTTCTTAGCAAGCAGGGGTTGCCCAAATCTTTTGGCTCTCTGGCCAATCCAACAACCTCTGATTGTGCTGGATTGCAGTCACCATCATTTTCAACCAGAATAATCCTCCACTGTGTTGGGTAGAAATTTTGGATGTTGTAATCCAACTCTTCTGGAGGACATTGGGAAGAAGTTCGAGTTCTAAAATTTGGAAATGATTTTCCTGTAGGTATGAGTGGTTTTTCAAAAAATTTAATGGTTTTGTAAGACAAGGTCATCTTAGTATAATGATAGAGGTTTGAATTCACTGAGCCCAAATTTAATGCTGCCTGTGTGATTAGAGAAAAGGCCCATCTGCTTAACACACCAGTAACCAAGCCACGCTACTAATCTAACCTGGGTTAACTCATGGTCTGTACATTATGCTTGTTTTGTTGGGTTAGGGTAAGGCAAGTAAGACCCGTGGTGGTGCAGTGGTTAGAATGCAGTACTGCAGGCTAATTCTGCTAACTACCGACTGCCAACAGTTCAGCAGTTCGATTCTCACCAGGCTCAAGGTTTACTCAGCCTTCCATCCTTCTGAGGTCAGTAAAATGAGGACCCAGATCGTTGGGGGCAATAGGCTGACTCTGTAAACCTCTTAGAGAGGGCTGTAAAAGCACTGTGAAGCGGTATATAAGTCTTAAGTGCTATTGCTACTATAGGGATGGTAAATTAGAGCAGTATTTTAGGAAGCCAGCAACTAAAGTTTGCTAAAGAAAAAGTAAATTTCCAAAGGGTAGACGTGCAAAAACATTGACTATAGTCCTTCATTTAGATCTCACATTGGGCATGAGTGGGATTCACACATTGTGGAAACCTGGTTGCTTAACTGGTTAAATGAACGAGCCACTATTATCGTGTTTCATACAACAGACTAAGCTCTAAAGTATGGTTTTTAGATTACAGCGGCTGGGCTCACATGCTAAGCCAAAACCAAACAAATCACCTAGCCTCACTAAGACCACACCTAAAGTATTGCATCCAGTTTTGGTCACTACACTATGAAAATGATGTTGAGACTCTTAAAAAAAAAGTGCAGTAAAGAGCAATCAGGATGATTAGGGGACTGGAGACTAAAATATATGAAGAACGGTTACAGGAACTGGGCATGACTAGTCTAGTGAAGAGAAGGACCAGGGGAGACATGATAGCAGTCTTCCAATATTTGAGGGGCTGCCACAGAGAGGAGGAAGGGGTCAAGCTATTTTCTAAAGCACCTGAAGGCCAGACAAGGAATAATGGATGGAAACTGATCAAGGAGAGATTCAACCTAGAAATAAGGGGACATTTTTCTCAACCAACGGAACAGCAGTTGCCTTCAGAAGTTGTGGGAGCTTGATCACTGGAAGCTTTCAAGAAGAGATTGAACTGCCATTTGTCAGAAATGATGTAGGATCTCCTGTTTGGACGGAGGGTTGGACCTACAAGGTCCCTTCCAACTTTATTAATCTGAAAAAACTAGGACTTGATCATGGACAGGCCAATCATTGCTGTGGATTCTGGTAGAAGCCACCACGATGTCATCATGCAAAAGATGGTACTTGCATAATTAATGCAATTCGCATGATGACATCATGGCATGTATCATGTCACTTGTCTCTTAGGAGGCCCACACTACAATCGTTTGCATCAAGTTCAGCTCCTCGCCCCAAAAGTGTAAGAGTAGGTGAGGAGGGTATTGAGCAAATACACAGGATTACTTATTATATTTGAGCCAAATAATGTATATAAAGTGCAACTTACTCTTCATGTATTGCTGCTATGTATCATATGCTGTATTCTTTCTGTCAGTTTGTAGTTTTCTGGTTTCAAAGTCTGTCTGACAGTATATGTTTTTTTAAAAAGTAACCCAACCAACCAGAAGTACAGAATACCAACAATAAACCAACCATAATGCATGAGTGCTCCATAATTGCCCTGTCTCCAAGATGTGGAAGAACAAGCAGCTCTTTTAAACAATTTTCTAAATTCATTGAGATAGAGAGAGAGAAACCAGTTTGGCATAGTGGTTAAGGTACCTGGGTGGAAAGCAGGAGATCACCAGTTCTAAACTTGCATTAGGCACAAAGCTAGCTGGGTGATGTTGGGCCAGTCCCTCTCTCTCAACCCTAAGAAGAAGGCAATGGCAAACTCCCTTCCACAATTTGGAATCTCCAGCAGTCAACACTGACTTGAGAGCAATATTATATCTGAAATTTACCAAACAGAGGTTCAAAGAATCTAGGATTATTGAAATATATGGGCATTCACACATAGTAGCTTTAAAGATGCCCCTCTTCTCCTGCAGAAATGTTAACAAAATCTTCCTTAGTCCCTTCTGTCTGCTGAGATGATGCAAGACCCCAAACGGATATTTTTTTTTCTTTTGAGATCTTTAATCTTCAGGAGGCTCTTCCCAGGCAGAGTTACCAAGCCCAAATTCAGTGTGGGCATTGGTTCTTACCTGACACGCCATTTCTCTTGGAGCTGTGAGGATCATCCAGAGAGTGGGTGGTGCTTCAGTCTCTGCTGTTGTAGGCTGAGCTAATTCTTGAGGAACGCTCCTCCTTCCGTCATGTGACTCCATTAGAGTGTTCCCCAGTTTATGCGAAGACAAGAGGAAACAGGAATTCGTGGTCTCATCTGACTAGACTTAAAGGTTCATTGGCCAAAACAAGACCCCACCAGACGGTGAAAGAAAAGGGAGGGGCTGGATGATCCTCGCAGCTCGAAGAGAAATGGCGTGTCAGGTAAGAACCAACGCCCATTCTCCTTAGAGCTGCTCGGATCATCCAGAGAGTGGGACATACCAAAGCTGGGCCTGTCCTACGGGAGGGGCGTTGTCTGGTCTGCAGTCCCCTGGGGTTCCCTGAGAACCCTCTGAAGAACCCTCTTACCGAAGGAAGCCTCAGCTGAGGCATATCTGTCAATCCTGTAATGCCTAATAAAGGGTGACGGGGAAGCCCACGTCGCTGCCCGGCAAATGTCGATGATTGGAGCCTGGGTAGCCCAGGCAGCTGATGTAGCTGCGCTCCTAGTGGAGTGAGCCGTGATACCCCTGGGCACCTGGAGAGCCTGAGCCTGATATGCTTTGGCAATGGCTGCCCTTATCCAACGACCTATGGTGGTAGGTGGAGCCTTGAATCCCTGTGACTTTGGTTGTGTTGTGTTGCAGGCGGACACACGAGGCAGACACGGATCTAAAGGCTAACACTGCTTTATTTGAAGCATAACAGGTTACCGCGGCTGCTCGGCTGGGCTGGCAGCTGGCTGGCGGCAGCAGCTGATGCCGTTTGACAGCTCCTTTTATAGCCGGCTGTCAAACGGCATCAACCAATGGGAACAGTTGGTGCTCCCGCCAGGAATGCGGACCAGATTGAAGACTGCAGTTAGTCAGGGAGACCACAGGTTGGAAAGATACAAACAGGGCCTTGGACTTATGGAAGGTCTCAGTATGTTTAATGTAAATCCGCAAGGCACGTCTGACGTCCAGAGGGTGCCAAAGTCTCTCCCTTTCATGAGTTGGCCTGGGGCAAAAGTTGGGGAGGATAAGTTCTTGAGCCCTGTGGAAGACCGAATTAATCTTGGGCAAGAAGGAAGGGTCAAGCCGGAGGACCACCCAGTCGGGGTGGAAGACGCAAAGGTCTTTCCTAACAGACAGTGCAGCGATCTCTGATATCCTACAGGCTGAAGTGATTGCTACCAGGAAAACTACCTTGCAGGATAGGAACTGAAGTAAAACCTCTCTTAAGGGTTCGAAGGGTGGCTTTGTGAGGGAGGTAAGGACCCTGTTGAGGTCCCAGGTTGGGTACTGGTGAAGGGCTGGAGGGCGCAAATTTGTGGCCCCTTTCAGAAAGGCTCGGATATGGGGATGGTGAGAGGGAACTGCCTTCACCGGAGATGACTGTGGACAAGGCAGCTACCTGACGTCTTAGCGTGTTGGGGGACAGCCCCTTACTGAGAACCTCCTGGAGAAAGTCAAGCACTTGGGCAATGCAGGGGGTAGTTGGGTCAATAAGAAACCTGACACACCATTTACGAAAAATGGTCCAAGTGGCGTCGTAAATCATTGTGGTTGAGGGTCGCCTGGCTGCTAAAATGGTATCAATGACTTTGTTACAGAGGTTTTTCCTCTTCAAATGTTCCCGCTCAACCTCCAGACAGCTAGTTGAAGCCATTGGGGGTTCGGGTGGAGAAGGGGACCTTGGGACAGGGAGATTCTGTCTGCAGGGATTTTCCAGGGAGGGGCTACTGATAGGCTGCGGAGGTCCGTGAACCAAGGGCGATAGGGCCAATAAGGTGCTACCAGAATCAGCTCTGCCCTCTCTTGAAGGACCTTCTGAAGGACTAAGGCACCAGCACCAGGGGAGGGAAGGCATAAAGGAGGCCTGTGGGCCACGGACACCGAAGAGCGTTGTGGTCCTCTGCTCCTGGGGATGGGAATCTTGAAATGAACCTTGGAAGGTGGGTTTTGGGGGAGGAGGCAAACAGGTCTACCAATGGTGGCCCGAAGATGGATGTTGCCTCCTTGAATAGAGATGGGTGGAGGTGCCACTCCAACTGGTCTATGGTGGCCCTGCTCAACCAGTCTGCTCAGGTGTTGGAGGTGCCCGAGATGTGGTTCGCCCTGAGAGAAAGGAGGTGAGACTCCACCCACCGACAGAGGCGCTCGGCCTCCCTCATTAGGCGGAATGATTGAATGCCCCCCTGCTTGTTGATGTGGGCTTTGGCCATGATGTTGTCGGTGAGGATGAGAATGTGGCGGCCGTGTACCTGGGGGAGGAAACTGCGGAGGGCCAGATGGACGGCACGAAGCTCAAACCAGTTTATGTTGCACAGTTTCTCCATCGCTGACCATCTGCCCTGTGCTGTAAGGGACTGGAGATGAGCGCCCCATCCGGACAGACTGGCGTCTGTGGTGACGGTGACTCTTGGGGGCTCCCTGAGGGGGCAGCCCTTGTTGATAGACGCCTTGCTCCACCAAAGGAGGAAGGTGAGCACCCTTGATGAGACCCTGACCTTGCGCTTTGAGTTGTTTGATCCGGTTCTTAGGTACGGGAGCAGGAACCACTGGAGGGATCTGGAGTGGAAACGGGCCCAGGGAATAATGGAAAGACAAGATATCATTTTACCCAGTAACTGGGATAGTTCCAGAAGGGAAACCCTCTTAAGGCATTTGATACTTGTTACAGATTTTTGGATGTTGAGAATTCTCTCCGCAGATAGAAACACATTTCCCTTCACAGTGTCGATTACCGTCCCCAGGTGAGTTATCCTGGTGGAGGGGGATAATTGACTTTTCTTCCAATTGATGAGGAACCTGTGATCCTGGAGAGAGAATAGGGTAGTTTGGGTATCCCTCACTGCTTGTTCCCTGGAAGGGGAAAGGATGAGAATATCATCCAAGTAGCAGTGGAGGCGCACTGGGAGGGTTCTGAGGTGTGCAGCTAAGGCAGCCAGGACCTTGGTGAAAGTTCTGGGTGCTGAGGCCAACCCGAATGGGAGAGCCACGTATTGAAAGTAGAGGTTATTGTAGCAGAAATGGAGAAATTTGTAATGGGAGGGTCGGATTGGGATGTGTAGATATGCCTCAGAGAGATCAATGGATGACAACCAGTCTCCCTGCCTAATGCCCAGCAGGATGGATTGCAACGTGTTTATTTTGAATTTGTGGAATACGAGATGGCGGTTAAGCCACTTTAAATCCAAAATCGCTCTCCATCCCCCCGAGTGTTTGGGTACCACAAATAAGTGGGAATAAAATCCCTGATCTCTTTGAGACGGAGGAGTGGGTTGGATGGTCTGTATATCAAGTAAGTGCTGAATTGCTGAGTCCATGAGGCTGCGCTTGGTGTGGTTCTTGGAGAGGGGGCATGGCATGAAAAATAGGGTGGGGGGAGATTGAAATTCGAGGGCAAGGCCAAACCTGATGGTGTCCCTAACCCAGGCGTCGGAGGTTGAGGAGTCCCACTGGTTGGCGAAGGTCTTGAGACGCCCACCAATGGGAATCAAATCTGGCGGCTTATCTGGAGCGCCCGAGTCCCGAAAGGGCCTTTTGAAGCCACCGCCCCTTCTGTGCCTGTCAGAGGAGTCGGTCCTGTCCTGAGGCTGACCCGAGCCAAAGGGAGGGGGCCTTTGGTACCTGGGAGGGAAGGGGGTTTGGAAATAGGGGCGAAAGGGAGCTTTCCGAAAGGGCTGCAGGGATCTTGGCTCTGACTTGCCGGTGAGGGTTGGAAGGATTTTTTTCTTGTTTCTTCCTTCGACTAAAAGGGGATCCAGAGATGGTCCAAACAATTTGGTTACCATGAGGGGAGTGGAAGCCAATTTAACTTTGTTCCTGAGGTCTGCCTGCCAGTGTTTTAGCCAGAGCAGACAGCAGGCAGAGACATGGCAGGAGATGGCATGGGTGGAGAATTTGACCGAGTAGTAGGTAGCGTCGGCCGAGAACTCGGCCGTGGCCGTAATCTTGGCTATGTCCTGATGGGGTCAGACATTGGAGGCTGGGACATGTTGCTTAAGCTGGCGAAGCCAGCGAATGGATGATCTGATGAAGAAGGAGGCAGCCGTGCCCGATCTGATTGCCCAAGCGTCTGACTGGTGGCCACGGCATAAGGCCAGCTCCGATCGTTTCTCCTCCGGTCTCAGGGCCTCTAGGGGGTCGCTGAGGGTGGGGGAAGAGGCCAGGCCCACGATGGGCTCATCAACCTCCAGAGTACCCAATAGGTGGGAAAGCTCTGGGTCTAGGTTGAAAATTTTCTTATCATGGGCCGATGGGGCGGGTGGGTCTACCGAAGAGGCGAGCTGCTTGGACATTAGGTCGAGGAAAATGGGGGGTGGTTGGTATGACCTCGGCCTCCACGACAGGCTGTTGAAAAATGGAATCATCTGGACCTTCCGGAGCAAGAGGAGGGGTCAGAGGGGTTCTGAATCTTTAGACCCGAAATGTTTCTCACCTTGAACAGATGGGATTTGAATAGTTGGGGCTTAAAGAGCCCCACAAAGGCAGGTTGGTCAGGGAAGACCCTTTAGACCCTCATCCTCTGACATCTCTGCCTCTGATGGTTCTATGTCGTAAGGGGGTTCATTATATTGTAGGGACCCCAAATCAAAATCCTCCTCCTCCTCCCTGTAAGGATCTAGTTCCCCTACTGCCTCCTCCTCCTCCTCCCTTACTGAGAGGCAAACCTCCCCCTGATGGGGTACCTGATCCTGTGGCGGTTCCGATCTAAGTGGGAGTGATCTTACTGAATGAGACTCGGATTTGGTAGCCAGCGGAGGTAGATCAGGCCTGCCCATCTGTTGGAGCCCTTCCGCAATTCCTTGGTGGATAGCACGCTCCATCCAGGATCTCAGTTGCTCCGGAACCACCTGAATGAGAGGTTCTTCCTGGTGTAGGCCGGCAGCCATGGGTATGAAGGTAGCCTCTGGAGTTCGTCTGGCCGGTGTTCCAGGAGCCTGGTGACCCTGAGAGGGCGAGCTGCGCCTGGATAGGGAGGAATGGACTACAGGAGGAGGGGGTTGAGAAGAGGTAGAAGGAGGTAGTATGGGAGACACTGAGCCTGCCTGCCTGGTGCGTTTATCAATCTCTTTTTTGAGCGCCTTATGGCGTCTTAAAGCGTCCCTTTGGAGGGCTCCTTAGCCTGCCTGCGCAGATGGTGAGTCTTTGATTTGGCCTTCAAGGAAGAGCCTGTGGAAGGATTGTGTTCTGCCATTTTTTGATAATTGAGTAAGAAAAAGGATCAATATGAGGCATATATATATATATATATATATATATATATATATATATATATATATATATATATATATATATATATGTATATTATAGTGAAGCTTCTCTATACAGAAGCCTGATGATGGCAGATGAGATTCTGCTGAAACGTTGCTACAACTTTAAAAGCACAACTACTATGACGTGGGAAAATACCCGAACTAAGTTGAATGCCATACATATTCTTTTTATATATATATATATTTATTGAGATGGGAAGATCTTCCTCTGTCTCTTAAATTCCTCTAGTCTTATTATTATTATTTTTTAGAAATCTATATGTCCAAAGGTGATTAGAGGAAGAAGAGGAAGCTGGTCCAGACGACCAAGGAATGCCACGGGCCCTAAGGCAAAGGCTAGGCCTGACCAGACTGCCTTCCTAGGCGGAACTGGGCGGAAGTGGCGAGAGTGAAGCTGCACCAGCTAAGGCAGGCCGCGGAAGAAGCCAACAAGGGAGGCAGAGAAACTAGCCTCCAACGAAAACCAGGAAATTTTACTGATCGGAATCTGAGCAGGCCAGCTGGTCCTGCTGCCTGATTACTAGCGCACTGCAGCGATCGGGAAGATAAGGAAACAAAATGGTGCCCGGCCACGAGGTGGTGCTTAAAATGGCATCTGCCTGCTACGTGGGCTTACAGGGCTCCAGCAGCGGCAAGAAAACCACTCACCAGGGGCAATCCAAATACTGTTAGTCTTGAAATGACCAAGAGAAGTGAAAAAACACTGCCTACTCTGCGCGAGGCTGAGCATAAACTGAGGAACGCTCTAATGGAGTCATGTGACGGAAGGAGGAGCGTTCCTCAAGAATTAGCTCAGCCTACAACAGCAGAGACTGAAGCACCACCCACTCTATGGATGATCCGAGCAGCTCTAAGGAGAAAGGTATATGCCAAGCTTTTGGAGACATCATATGTAGGAATATATTGCCTCTATTTTCAGAAACGTGATTATTATGTAGGCAAAATTAGCACCAGCAATGCAAAAAGAGCATTGTAAGCCACCCAGAGTCACCTTGTGGTGAGATGGGTTGCAAATAAATTTAATAAATAAATGAAGTATTAATTGTTTGATCATGCAGATTAATAGCTTAGCAGTAGAGGGTTTATCAACAGTTAATGTGGCATGTGCGGAAAGAAATATGTATAGAAGCACGCCTAGGAATTGAGAATAATTAATGGAATGGTGTATCTTGGCTAAAGTTTTCATTGAAGGAATAGGAGTTTAGGTCTTAAAACAGACTCTCAACCTTGGCAATTTGAAGATGCGTGTGGCCTCCAGCTCCCAGAATTCCCCAGCCAGCTGTGCTCAGGAGGCACCTATTCCTTCAGCTGTGCTGGCTGGGGAATTCTGGAAGTTGAAGTCCACATGTTTTCAAGCTGCCAAGACTGAAAAACATTGCCTTAAACTGTTTTCTTGCAGATTTCTAGAACTCTGCTGTCTTTGGGAGTCCCTGTACCCCCTGCTATTTTTATTCTGCATTATATTGATTTCTTAAAATATATGTAAGTTTTGAAGTTGCTGTGGGACATTTTCAATGAAGACACACAGAAATACATCTGTTAAGAAAACAAGCAGCATTTCCTCTGGGGTGGTAGAGGTCATATTTTATGCAATTTTGGAGCACTGAAGAAAGGTTTGGAAAATGCAAGGACCATGCCTCTTCTTGCTGCCTTTTTCCTCTTGTAAGAATATAAGTTTGACTTTGTAGGGGCAGCTCAAGTAACGATGACGGATTTCCCATCCTTTTCATTTTGGAAGGCTTCTTTAAACTAAGCTTTGTTTACCAAAAGAGTGTAGCCCAAAATTAAGTTTTCATGTTATCATTTGAGTCATTTTACATACCCTGTGCCTTAAACCTGGCAAGGAATGTTCTTATGGGGAAAACTTCGGCTTATGGGGAAATACCAGGAGCAAGTAGATTTCCAACTCAGTGGGGAATCCCTTCATTGTTCTCCTTTATTGGTAACTCATTGTTGCCATTTGCATTCAGCTTTTTGTGTTTGAGTTGATTAAAAGTGCACCCTGCACAATACATGTAAAGTCACAACTAGCAATTGCATTGAGACTTTTTATTATTGTCTGCTTTCTGAATGTTCATATAGAGCATTGCTACTTGTATTGCAGTGGCATTATTTCTATTATTTATTTATTTATTTATTTATTTGTTTGTTTGTTTGTTTGTTTATTTGTTTATTTATTTATTGAATATGTATTGCCGCTTATTCACCCATGGCGACTCAAATGGTTTGGTGAACTAGTTTTCAACCATCGGTCCATTTTGGGAACGTCTTGTCAGCCAACCAGGTGGGACCTGAAGTAAGAACACTAGTTTTGGCATCTGTTTTATGTCAGGGTTTTTTAACCTTGGCCACTTGAAGATATATGGACTTCAATTCCCAGAATTCCCTAACCAGCATGCTGGCTGAGGAATTCTGGGAGTTGAAGTCCACACATCTTCCAAGTGGCCAGGATTGAGAAACACTGATTTAAGTGGTGAAAATCTACCAGAGGCAACATTTTCTAATCTAGAAATGCAGTGAGAGGTAAGCTACTTTTCCTGATGATCTGGTTTGGCAAGAATCTGTAATTTAATTAATGCATTTTGGGAGCAAGGGAAAAGACGTCCCATTTCCAAAGTATGATATATCCCGCTTCTTTTTGCCACAATCGCATCAGAAAAAGCCTGAGACATCATTTCTGACAACTTCAGTTCATAACAGTGTGTGCCTTTGAAGAAAACTGCTTAATTTGAAAAGGTGCTTTTAAACCTCCTGAGGTTTTGGCTACCATAGCTAAAACATGTTTGGTCACCCTAAATATGCACAAATCTACCTATTTCTGAAATAGTTAACTTCTAACAGCATACAAAATTAAGAGATTTATACTGCTTTTAATTTTTTAGCATCTAACATTGAGATGCTAGCCCAGAGAGATGTACATGAAAAGAATTTAAATCTCCAAAAGTGACATTAAGAAGTTTCTGCAAAATGATAAATGTTTAGTGTATCCCATAACTATAGCTAGGAAATGAACATGTATACCATATGTAATGCTATATACGTGTGCATTATTTTTCATTAAATGAATATAAGTAGTCCTTATGACCACAATTGTAGCAATATGTTGCTAAGCAAGAAAATTGTTGAGTTTTGCCCCACTTTAAGAACTTTCTTGCCACAGTGGTTGAGAGAAACACTGCAGCTGTTAAGTTAGTAACACAGTTGTTAAGTTAATCTAGCTTCTCCGTTGACTTTTGCTTGTCAGAGGTTCACAAAAGGTGATCACATAACTCTAGGACATGGCAACATCATCAGTATGAATTGTCTGAATTTTGTTCACATGACCATGGGGCAAAACATTGAAAAACTGTCATAAGGAGCCTCTGTGGCGCAGTAGTTAGAATGCAGTACTGTAGGCTACTTCTGCTGACTGCCGGCTGCCTACAATTTGGCAGTTCAAATCTCACCAGGCTCCAGGTTGGCTCAGCCTTCCATCCTTCCAAGATGGATAAAATGAGGACCTGAACTGTTGGGGGCAATAGGCTGACTCTGTAAACTGCTTAGAGAGGCCGGTAAAGCAGTGTAAAGCGGTATATACGTCTAAGTGCTATTGCTATAAGTCTTTTTTTTTTTAAATGCAGACTTCAAAATCACTAAATGGTTGTAAGTCAAGAGACTATCTGTATCTCCCCAAAATTCATGATACTCCATGAGCAATCCAAGGAGATGGCACTAGAATCACCAAAATACTGGCTCATATGGCATGTGAGGTTGGCCGACATTAGTTGGAAACACTTGTATTTTCTCTGCATTCCAGTTTGGCCCAGATATTAGGCTATCTCTAGAGAACTTGCATGTGTAAATGTTTCAAGCCCCATGCATGTCAGTACAAAGGTTTCTGTTGTCGCAGCATGCCAGTGTTTTGTTGCTGTTTGATACAAAAACAAGGATAGGCATGAGAGTGACACTGATCCAAAACGGATAGAAAAACGGCAGCGAAAGCGACGAAGGGCTAAAGCAACTTCCATACAATGGAAGGAAAGTTTTGGATGAATTTATCACCTTGAGGGGAATCATAAGGCTTAAAGAGAACCAGTGTGGTGTTATGGTTAAGAACTGAGCTAGAAAAATGGGAGACCATGAATTCTAGCCACACCTTAGGCACATAGCCAGCTCCATCTCTCAACCCTAGGTAGAAGACAATGGCAAACTATGTCTGAAATCTTGCCAAGAAAACCACAGGAATTTGTCTAGACAGTTGCCAAGTGTCAACACTGGCAACTGACTTGAAGGTGTACACACTTAAAACAGCCCTAGAATAAATTGCACCAGAGCGACAACTGGTGTGGTGTCCATTCTGTACAAATATCAAGGTAAGCCTAAAAAGTCTTAGCACAAGGAACTTCAAGTGTATTTATTAGATCTTAATCATTGGAATTGTCAACTCAGTGCCACAGTCTGTAATGTGAAATATGTAAGATCGAATCATCCCAAGTATTGGTTTTCCATCCTAGCCAGTGAAGCCAAGGTGAGCGAAACATGATTTAGACTTGTCTGCAACTGTGTGTAGGTATGGATACAGAGAAGTTAATGATTGCAGACTGACTGACATGCACACCTCTCAAATCTCAACTATGCGTTGTATGGAAATGCAGGTCCTGTATGCTGATTGGTTGACCCAACTTCCTGTTTGTTGTTTAAGCGCCCCCTAGCCAGAATTAGTCTATAGAGATTCTCAATCTTCCAGGTTGTGGTGGTCCTAAAGGTGCTTTTTCAGGAGGCAACTGGGCTTTCTTGTTTTTTCTTTTGAAGACGTTTTGCTTCTCATCCAAGAAGCTTCTTCAGCTCTGACGGAATAGTGGGGAATGGAAAGATTTATAGTCCTTGCAGACAGCTGGTCAATTGCATCCTTTTAGGGATGCGGTGGCTCAAGGGGACATGGTGGCTCAGTGGCTAAGACACTGAGCTTGTTGATCAGAAAGCTCGGCAGTTCGGTGGTTCGAATCCCTAGCACTGCATAACAGAATGAACTCCCGCTACTTGTCTCAGCTTCTGCCAACCTAGCAGTTCAAAAGAATGTAAAAATGCAAGTAGAAAAATAGGGACCACTTTGGTGGGAAAGTAACCGTGTTCTGTGCACCTTCGGCATTTATCCATGCCAGCCACATGACCATGGAGACTTCTTCGGACTGTGCTGACTCTTCAGCTTTGTAACGGAGATGACCACTGCCCCCTAGAGCCAGAAACGACTAGCAAGTATGCGCGAGGGGAACCTTTACCTAGAGCAGGGGTGTCCAACTCACGTCATCATGTCATCGTCACGTGTGGTATAGCAACTTTTTCCCCCTGGGGTGGGGGTGGCGTGGTCAGCATGTGATACATCTGGCCTGCAGGTTGCAAGTTGGACACTCGTGTTTTAGAGGGTCGTTGAAGGACGTGGAGGTTTATCTGTGTCCTCAGGGTCATCTGAATGGTGCTTCTGGTTCCTATAGTCTGCAATTTTCCCCCCTCTGGAAATCCATTCCTACTCCCACAGCATTGAAAGGGTGTTCATCCCAAATTATATAGCTAATTGTAGAGATTCTTGGTCATCCAGATCATGGTTGTCCCAAAGGTGTGGGCTTTTTTTCAGGAGGCAATTGGGCTTCCTTGTTTTTTCTTTTGAAAAACTAGTCAGAACGTTAACATTTGCAGAAGTATAAATGCAAGAGCTATGTAACCATCTCTGAATGAGGGACCCATACATTCCCTGACGTACAATAATGCAGAAGTTTAAATGAAGCTTTCGTGTATCAACCGTAAAGACAACAGGTAGTCTTCAACTTACAACAGTTCATTTAGCGGTGGTTCAACATTAAAACATCACTGAAAAAAGTGACTTATGAGCATTTTTCACACTTATGACCATTGTATCATTTCCCGTGGGCACATGATTTACATTCAGCTGCTTGATAACTGACTCACATTTATGACGGCTATAGTGTCCTAGGAGTCATGTGATCTCCTTTTGCAACCTTCTTATGGGCAAAGGCAATGGGGAAATTGGATTCACTTAATAACCGTGTTACTGATTTAAGAACTGCACTGATAAACTTAACAAATGCGGCAAGAAAAGTCGTAAAATCCGGCAAAACCCACTTAACCACTGTCTCACTCAATAACATAAATTTGGGGCTCAATTCTGGTTTGTAAGTTGATCCATGTACAGACTGCACAGCATTTATAACAGTCTAGCTCTGGTAAGAAACTTCTGTTTATCTATTAGGACAATGGCTTTTAAACTATCAGGTCAAATTATACTTTATCCCAATCTTGAATAATGTCATTAACTCCACTCCAAAAAAAAAATAACTATCAAAAGACTCGTTTTATACAAGCATCTTGGCAGCCCCAAAGAGGGTCCTTGACTCACAAAAAGAAAATCACAGCACAAATTCCCACAGTACATTTTCCCCAGCATATGCCAAATAACCCTCAGTTTAAGGCCATTGCACTAGAAATTACTAGTACTTATTGTACTAATATTAATAGTAATTAATAGTACTATGGAAGGAACAGATCAGACATCCAGCCCTTGCTAATCAATGGAGACTGAGTGGAGCAAGTGGCCAGTTTTAAGTTTCTGGATGTTACCATAAAAGAGGACCTGACCTGGGGTGCTCACATTGCAGCACTGGTCAAACAGGCCCAGCAGAGATGATACTACCTGAGACTTCTCAGGAAACAACAACTCAATGAAAAACTGCTGGTGACCTTCTACCGCTGCACCATAGAAAGTATTTTAACTTACTGCACCTCTATATGGTTTGCCAGTTGCACAGGGGCAGATAGGACAGCACTCCAGAGGATTAACCTCATTGCCCAGAGGATTATTGGTTGCCCTCTCCTCTCTTTGGAAGAGCTTTATAGATCTGGCTGCCTTAAGAAAGTTCAAAACATTCTCAAAGATTCATCCCATCCTGGGAAACCCCCCCCCTTTTTTTTAACTATTACCACCTGGCAGATGGTACAGAATAATAAAAACAAGGACAAATAGGCTGATAAACAGCTTGTTATGACCCGGAGTGTAACACAAACTTAACAAAATCAGCCCAAAATAAAACATGCTTTGCTTCTGGCAACGCTGTGTTGTAACCATCTCTCTTATATACTATTCTCCCCAGTTGCAACTAATGAGGGGGATCATGGCCGATTCTTCTCTCATAAGCCAAGTTGTTTCCTTGTCCGTTCCTCCCTGCATGTCCTAGGATGAAGAGGGGATGAGCCTGGTTCTTCCTCTGACTACCCAACCGACCTCTGCCCTTCCCCAGCCTCCTCCACAATCTCCTGACTGTTCCTCCTCTCCCTCAGAGTCTGACTCTACCAAGGGCATGACACAGCTTCTATCCCAGGGCAGTAACTCTGTTGAGTTCTACTGTATAGTGCAATATTAATGCAATATCAGGGGTTTTCAGTTCAATGAATATGGAATGTGAAGGATGTGTGTTTGTGTTTATTTTCATAGCCATAATGTACACTGAAGATGGTATTTAATTTCATTGTATGAGGTGCAATGACAATAAACCAAAACTACTTGACCTATAACTGCGACCAGAATTTCTGTTGCTAAGCAAGTTGATTGTTAAATGAATCGCACCCAATGTTGTGACCGTTTTTGTTCGCTTCTAAAGCGAATCAATGCAGTTATTAAATGAATCACATGGTCATTAAGCCAACCCCACTTCCTGCATTGATCTTGCTTGCCAGAAGCTTTTCTGGGAAGGTTACAAATGGGGATTATGCGAGCCTGGGATAGTGCAACCATTTCAAATACGGGCTGGTTGCCAAGTGCCTGAATTCTGATCACACAACCATAGGGATGCTGCAAGGTTTGTGAATGTGAGGATCTTTTCAGAATAATAAATTTCATTAAAAGATACAAGCTTTCATGAACTGCAGCTCTCGATAAAATTAGCTTCCATTGATTAGGGTGAAGAGAGTTTCTTAGTCCTGGAACAAATATTTCTAACATAACATCGCCCCCTTGTGTTAAGGAGTAGAGATAGCATAAGCTTGCTAATTTCAAAAAAACCCAAACCAAACCGAAAGCGTTTAGGGACCCAGTTATAATTAATCAGGGTAAGTTAATTAAAAGCTCACAGATTAAATATTTGAAATACCTTTTGCTACAATGCAAAGGACCAGTTGCAAATGTCAAACACGTTTTATTGATTTTAAAAATTAAAAAAAAAACATCAATAGCAAAAGAGAACATCCCCAAATAGTTTCAGCTACCTTGTTGGAATTTGATGGTTGAATCATGTAATTTGGTTGGATAAACATGGATGCGCACATGGGACAGCTTTAAAAACATATACAGCAACACGTTCCGTGAAGTAATGAATTCTGGGTTGCAATATGTGTGGCTGCTCAGTTTTGCAAATTCCGGGGTATGCCCATCCAGTTCTTTGGGCAATAATAATGCATACAAAAAAAAAAAAAAAAGGTTTATCACTGATGTCTACCTGGAATGTTTTTCCGATGTTGTAGGTCAATTTAAGGAAGACACGCTGTATCGCCATCATGAGAGACACTGTGTTTCTGATTCACAACGTTGAGGACTGCTGGAATGCTACCGAAGGTATAGAAATAATTCTTGCTTGGAGAAGGAACGTTAAGACAACCATGAATTAGAAATTGGAATAAAACCTTGCTGGCTCAGGCCAAAGGTCTCCTGAGCAGATCCTACTTCTCAAAGGAGTCAACGGGTCTCCCCAAGAAGCCCTCAAAAAGCAGGCATGTTTGCACTGATCTTACAAGTAACAGTCGTGATAAAATGGCTGCCAATCACCTGATGTTCAACATTTATATTCTACTTTTATTAATAAAGGAGAATATTTGTAGCTTTAGGGTTGAAATGAGGAGTCCCTGGTGCTCTCTGAGCTTGGTTGCTTTCTGGCAGATGTTTCATTACCCAAACTAGATAACATCATCAGGGCTATGCAGATGTTTCCTTATCTCAACTAGGTAACACTATCAGTGTTGATGTTACATAGTTTGAGTAATGAAAGGTCTGCAAAAAAACCACCAAGCTCCGAGACCACCAAGGTGGCGTACATACCTCCTTCCAACTTCTATTTTCCCCACGCTAACCCTGTTGTTGCGCTGTGAGAGTGACTGGGCCCAAAGTCATCTAGCTGGTTTTCATATTTAAGATGGGACTAGAATTCAGAGTCTCCTGGCTTTCTAGCCTGATATCTTAACCACTAGGCCAGGAGTCTCCAACCTTGGCAACTTTAAGCCTGGAGGACTTCAATTTCCAGAAGCCAGCTGGGGAATTCTGAGAGTTGAAGCCCTCCAGGCTTAAAGTTGCCAAGGTTGGAGACCCCTGAACTAGACCACATATTCTGCTAAAGTAAAAAGCAGGTTGCTTGTCATTCTGCTAAACTAAAAGGCCAGCCAGTAGGGATTTAATTTAATAAACAGTGGTTCAACCTGATACTAGTTGATAATAATAATTTTTTCAATATATTTCAGTATTTTGAACTCCTGCTCCACACTGTAAGTTTAAACCATCACTGGATACCTTTGTCTTTCAGATAAAATACACAATAAAAGAGACGATAGCAATTCACTGAACTGAAAATAAGAAACAGGACAAGAGGTAGGGGTTCTTTTTGCCAGTTTTATTGAACCAGTAAAATTCCTGCTGATAACAATGAAAGAGATTTCAGCAAGTATAAATGCTATACAGTTTAAACAAACCCCACTCTTCCGTACCTATAAACAGATTTTTTTTCTTGAAAATCTCATAAAAAGTGCAGATTTTATGAATTGCTTGTTAACAGGTTAATATGCACACACATATTACTTTATTGAAAAATACATTTTGTTTCAGCTCACTAAACTTTTTTTTCTGGATCTGCTCAAATACAATTCAAGATGAGTAACTAAAAGCTTAAACCAGGAAAGACAGGGGGAAAAATGTAAGTCAGACAGATAGATCCAGTAAGATTGGCTTGTCCAATATGCATTTTGGTTAGAAAACTTAAGCTAAAGTCTTGGTTAGATCTTAAATCTGCACATTTTCAAAAAGAATGGGTCTTATGTTGCTATTTTCATTTTGCTGGTGTTGTTAAGGGTAATCTAAAGCCCATAAATATCAGTTATTCCTGAAATATTTATATTTTGGGAGTGTAGAAAAAGGACACCCCAGTCAACTTTTTGTTGCTCTGGAATAACTTCAAACACATCCTGAGGTAACAGAATCAAAGTTATCCAAGACCACATGAACACTTTAAAAATCCATTCCTCCCAATCTTACTCTTTTTACTGGCATTAAGCTATTGGTGGAAAAGGCTATTGGTCAGTTACTAGCAACTGGTGGGCCAGATATGGGTCACTCAGATGATGCTATATTGGAGCATTCTTGTAGCCAATCAAAGATGTCTTTTGATTTTTGTCTACTTCCTTACTTCTGGCTCCAGGGAAAACTGAAAATACCTAAAGCTCCTGCTCTTTCCACATGTCTGATGAATCTTTTCGGAGATAAAACTTTGGACAGCGGGTGAAAAGAGAAATGGACCATAGATTTCCCTCTAGTACATTTTCCCTTTGACATTTTCTGCTGTATTGTGGTTTCTCTTAAATGCTAGCAGAAGCTGAGATATCAATTCTCATTTTCCCTACAACATTTATGAGCAAGCATGAAGAGGCATTCCTATGTGAAAGCTCTACCTGGATTCTTATATTGCTAACCAACCATCCCCACAGGATTAGAGCAGTACAAACGATTTTTGTCTCTCCCACATACGTAAGTTCACATTACCCATACTAAACACATGATCTCAAAGTAATAGGAAAGGACAGTTTTAAATGGTTACGGGTTACTGAGTCACTTATAATAATAATAATAATAAAAAAAAAACCCAGAGACACCAAACCCTAAAAAGCTTAAAATCCACAGACACATCTTCATTCTCTCCCCACGGACCAGAACACACACAAACACAACCCAAATACACATACATAATACAGCTGTGGAAATTCTAAATAATATAAGCTTAATCTACGTACAGCCATAACACAGTACACAACTGAAGGTGGACATAATCCCACACCTCACTTCTGGCTGCCGCTCTACATTTCACAAATTGTGAAGAAAAAAAAAAGTTACAGTAACAAAGTCAAAGACCATAAAGGCCTATCACAGCTTCTAGAAATACACTACATTTAATGAAAGGAGAAGACATGTTTCTCCAAAAAGCCCACTGGAAAAAAGTGATTTCTTTTTCTTTTTTTTTTTGAATACTCATTAAGTGCAACTAGATGTTTATATATGCAACTTCAATCTCAGAGCCAGTTGGCTGGGCTGCTCAGCATACATTCAGGCACCATTTTGTTTCTGTCCCAGATATAGTCAAGAAGGACTACACCAGCCTTCCACTCTCTAGACAGGCTTGGAGGTGTAGTCTCACTACATCGAGAGAGTGGAAGGCTGGGAAAGTCCAGACTGGGAAGACCTGCTTATTTTGGGATACATATTTTTTGATGTATATTTTAACTGGGCCCATCCATTGGGATTGTAATAAAGCCATTGGGGGATGTGGTGCTGAGGAGCATAAGGACTTTCTGAAGGATCCTCCTTGATCGATTCTTTCCTTTTGTGAGTGAACAATTCAGCAGAATTTACGTACATAGCTGATCACTCAGTGGTTTCCTTGCCTTTGAAGTACACTGCAAAAACCCACCTTCACACCAATGTGAAAGGGTTCGGTGGGGCTGCTGGAGAAGTCACGGCGGGAGAAGTAAAATGTGCTTCGGTGAAATCTCACTCCCCTTGTATAGTTGACCACTTGCCTCAAGTCTTCATCCAACCACAACTTAATATAAGTCATATTTAGAAGACAGCACCATTCCAAATGCTACCCATATTCAGGCAGCTTGTTCAGGAATCATGCATGGTGGGCTTGAAAGAAATTGCTATGAAAAAAATCTTAGGGCTTCCTAACTGAATGATTCAGGAGATCAACCGGTGTCCATCTGTTGTATATATAGAATCACAGGTTGCCAATCAGTCTAAAAAATAAAGGTAAAGATTCCTCTCGCACCTACATAATTGTTTCCGGCTCTAGCGGGCAGTCTCATCTCTGTTACAAAGCCGAAGAGCCAGTGCTGTCTGAAGACGTCTCCGTGGACATGTGGTCGGCATGACTAAATGCCAAAGGCTAACAGAACGCTGTTACCTTCCCACTAAAAGTGGTCCCTATTTTTCTACTTGTATTTTTACATGCTTTCGAACTGTTAGGTTGGCAGAAGATGGGACAAGTAACAGGAGCGCACTCCATTACACAGTACTAGGGATTTAAACCACCGAACTGCCAACCTTTCTGATCAACAAGCTCAGCATTTTAGCCACTGAGCCACCACGTCCCTTATGCCAATCAGTCTACAAACAAATAAAATAATATATTATTCTATTTTTGAAGTTCTGTTTCATAGGAATCTAAGCTTTGGGTGTTCCCTGGTTAAAATTTTGGAGCAACTTGAGCCTCAAATCTTGACCTCTAGCTTTCTCCCTTGAGGGCAAAGGGAATTTTACCTTGAGGCTGCCAAAGTAGACACGGAAGTGCAAAAGATCAAAGGCAATTTAGATCTAACAACCATCTTTTTTTCTATGCTGGCCTCTCCTGAATCATTTAGTCAGGAAGTCTTAAGTTCTTTTGCAGCAATTTCTCCTCCTTTCAAGTTCACGCTCTCTGAGGGAGTATACACTGCAAGAAGTTGAGTCAACCTTTCTCTTCTTGACCCCTTTCTGGCCATGTTGGACTTCAACTACCATCATCCCCAGCCAGTTTCCCCAAAGAACTGATCACTCTAATTTCAAACGTCCTGAAGCATGCATTTATACAGAAAAGGCTTTAAAAAAAACACACACAACCTCAAAGAGAAGAAATTTAAGTAAGAATTATGTAGCTTCTGTCAAAAGGAACTATTTCCACATACAGATTTCTCCATCTGATCAGAAAAATCTTTTGACACTTGTCTCAAAAGGTGCTTTTTCCAAAAGGCAACTGGACTTTTTTCCCCACTTTGGAAATGTTTCGCTTCTCATCCAAGAAACATCTTCAGCAAAATGTTTTCCAAGAAGAAACCAAGAAAATCTAGTTGCCTTTTTTTGGAAAAAGCGCCTTTGGGACAACCATGATCTGGATGATTGAGAATCTCCAAAGAAACATACAGTCTCTTTGACAGTTGCTATGTCTTCTCTTCAAGAGGGAAATATGCACACCACTGATCTGGCAAGGTGGAAGATCTGTTGTGCAGTCCTGTGCAAAATTCTTGCTGGGACAATCTGATCTTCTAAGTAATTCCTTGCCATAATGTGTGGCCCTTTTAAAGCAAGTTGCACCTTTCATGATCAAAGCACACCTGAACAACAGCTCTTAAGAGAAGCTCATGTGCATAGAAACTTTGCTTTGAATTTTTCACAGATAGCAGAACAAAGAATTCATGGGATTGTCCTTTTCAGTTCAAAGGATGGATGTAAAAAAATTCCTTGTCCTTGGAAAAAAAAAGATATTGAATCAAAAATCCTATCTATCTAAACCTCTCCTGCACTAATGCTTTTTAAAAAGCAGTCCTACTGGCCTCTTTATATATATGTAGAAAGAAAAAGCACATTTTTGACATTACATTAAAATGACACTCCTGCTCCCCACTTCTATTCTACAAAAAAAAAAAGGTTGAAAAATCAAACGGAATTGCAAAGCGAATTTGCTCATTTTTTTTTAACAAATTAAAGGTTTCCAACTGTGGTCGTCTGATTTAAAGTAATATTTATTATTTAATCTTATCTGATTACAAAAGGGCCCCAGTCCAGAAGCTCGTAGATCAGTGGTTTTCAACCTTGGCAAATTTAAAATGTGTGGACTTAAACTCCCAGAATTCCCCAGCCGGTAGGAGGAAAAAGTGGGCCTGCCCAATAACAACTTAGAATTGCATTCCAGCCCTTCCTAAGCTGAATCTAATCTAATTGTGGAATAGAAATATGTTAAGAGGTTTGGAAATCTACATGGCTACATTTGGGCCCCTGAATTATTCAGTCTGAAACTTGGGATCTCCTCTGATACTTCACCTATTTGAAGGGCATTCCCATGAAGCCCATTATTTAATGTAAGTATGGCATTAAAACATCTTATTTCAATTGCAGAATCTGTGTTCTTATGATACTGAGATGAGCTACATGCAAATTCAAATTATAATTCTCTCCACTTATTGGAATACTATCTCTTGGCCAACTCTTGGTTAACTGTGAACTGATCTCTTCCATCCTGCAAATAAACTCAGTGCAGCTTATGAAAATTGAGGTGTGGGAGAAAAATTATACAGTAATTCAATTTAGATTTTGCCCAGGGGTCCCCAAACTTGGCAGCTATAAGATTTGTGGATTTCAACTCCCAGTTTTGAATTCTGGGAGTTGAACTCCACAAGTCTTAAAGTTGCCAAGTTTGAAGATCACTGCTCTAGAGTGATGTTATCTGCTGCTGTTACTTGTTCGCCCCTTGGCTGATAACAGAACAGATTTTGGTCCATGGGCTGCCAGAATTAAAATCTAATTGTGTTAGATTTTAATGCTTAAAAGTTGATTCTTTCTCACATGCTTCCCTCCTCCCCTCCCCCTTTTTCAAACTTCTAGTTTGGCACATTTGTGAGTTTAAGCAATACATCAAATTAAAAAATGAAGTAAAAATGGATGTCTATTCTGAACATTCACAATGTAAAAACAACATCACAACTACAACTTATTAAAGTAGATAAATCTAACCGCTCTACTTGATCACACCAGATCATGCTAGTCTGAACTTGGAAATGCTTTGTAACTTGCCATTTTATTTCTAGGGAAAATCCCCAATTCTCAAAAGCCTTAAATGCCAAAAGAAGATCAGATGCCAAGTGAAATTTTGCTTCTGCTGATGAATTTAGAACTGAGATATTTCACTAAGGAAAGGGGGAAAAAACAACAAGGTCTTAGATATATAAAATCTATTTGCCTCTTGGTGAGATTTTGTTACATCAAAAGGAAATTTTTAGCAGAAAAGACATTACTGCTTCTGAATTTGGAACCACCAGATTCTATTTAAAAGGTTAAAAGGAAAACCCCGCCATCTCCTTCTGAAAGAAAAATTAAACCTCTTAAAATTTAAAACACGAACCAGATCATATATAGTAACCACCCCTGTTAAGACAGACCAAATGATCTGCATAACGGTAGGACAGTAGGCCCCTCTTGAAGGGATCTCAGAAGGGCAAGGTTGAATGGAAGGTTGAACTTCCACCACTTGCCTTTCCTCCTGACATCCCTTCTTATCTAGTGACAAAGAGGACAGAATATGACTGAGGCTGCAGATCAAAGAGAGAGAGATAGAAGGAAAGACACCAATCCTTGCTTCTACTTCCCTTTTCTCTCCAGTAGTTGGTCTGTTGCTCTTATGTTGGGAGACCAGTCTTCACCAGTTTTTCCTCCACTTTCATCATGACTCTCGTTCAAAGCCAGAGAACCACTCAAAGCTATATATGCTACTGACCTTCCTAAGGGTGCTCAAAACTCTTCCCCTGGTTCAGTGTGACTCTGGACACAGCACGCGCTACAGCAAAACAACGGGCACAACTCTCCCTTTGCCTAGGAAATTCCTGTGCTATCTCCACCTACAAGGAAGGAGGACTGGAAGATTGTCAAGCAGCAGCTAACTTAGCTTAGCTTGGTGTCTGGTTGGTGCCTGCACCAAGTCCCCATTCTTGTCCCAGTTTAATTTAACAGCTGTCTCCATTCAACTGAATGTCTACCCAGGGAGGCAGAACTGCAGAAAATATAACAGCAGGAGGGAGATAATGTTTTGGGTGGGTGGGTGGGGAATACTAGATTTTTTTTAAAAGTTGGTTTTTATAATTTCTAGATTTCTTGAAGAGAAGTCATAACTGTGCAACGGTGCAGCTGATAGAAATCTGTAGTGTACAGTAAATGTATCCCCCAGAGAATGCGGATATCAAAAATAGCTTATGGTTCAACATACAGAAGAAAACTCTGCACAGGAAAGTGAACACAATCATTTCAACTTCTGAAAGTGGAGTGGGGAAAGGGGTGGGAGAACAACACCCTATCACAAAAGATGGTAAGTAAAGTTTTGAAAAGTTTGACAAAATAACCTTGGTCTGGTCTATTTTTTAAAAAAACACGGAAAGTACTATTATAAAACAAGCCATTATGAAAATCTTTTGCTTTTCTTTTTTTTTTTGAACGATTCTATTTTGTTTTCTACAGCTCATTTAGAAAACCCATTTCGTTCATTTCCAAAGTGCAGAAAAACAAACTGGAGTCAGTCTTAAGCCAGGAAAGGTGGGTGAGGGAAGAATCTACATCAAAACAAGCCGAACCAAAGTTAGTCACAACCGACAATCGTGTTGCCAAAATGTTGGGTCAGTGCTTAAAGATTTATTGGTAGATTTAAGTCCACTCAAAAAGGCAGTGGGCAAGTTGTCAACTCTGACATGACAGTCACAGTTGGGCCAAAAAGCAGCTTAGATTTCAATGGGACTTAACTATGACTAATATTCCCTGGAATAAGCCCATCACTGAAAAGTCACTGCTTCTGTGGGTCCGTATTCAGGCACTTTACTGAAACGCAACGTAACATACTTAAAGCTATTAAAAACATGGATAATTTGTGCTCTAAAACTGCAAAGAATGTGTGCTGGAGCACCACAGAGACAGGATCTTTTAATTTTATTTTTTTTTGGCAATTCACATCTTTCTCTCAAAAAAGGCCAGTCGCCAATGAAGTGACGGTGGCAAAATCGCTTCTTGGGAAACTCAATCTGGCATCTCCATTGGAAGGAACCTCCGAGGCTCCACAGAAATGAATGGGGATCTGTGCTCCGCCCCAGTTTTGTTTTAAGAGAGCCTTTGGCAATGTGGGAGTTGATGATTGTTCAAGGCAAGCAAGCCAAGATTAGGAACAATGTTTGGGAAAGAACAAACCGCTGTTCCCTGGCCGTTCTGAACAGGACTTTTCAACAGGAAGTTTGTTAGGGGGAGAAAAAAAAACACCTTGCCTTTCTGCTCAAATATTGCACTTCCTTTGTTCACTCATGACAACACACAGAAACATGATTCATAGCTTTAAAATATAGATTATATATATATGTATATATAAAAACCTGCTCTGACATGATCATGCAGGAGAATACGAGAGGAGAATCTCAAGAGAAAGGATCTCAAGCTGTATGAGGGAATTTTAACGCAACCCTACCTGAGATTCTGGTGGAGCAACTGCCCACCAGAACTCACAGTAACGGGCGAGACAGAACAATGATCTTTCACTCAACGGAAGGCAACGTAAAACTCTTAGGGATGCCACTACAGATCAGTGAAAGAATCTATGCGAAGGGGCACAAGGTTGGGGAAACTGAAGAGGAGAAGGAACAGGGCTGGCCTCAACTCTCTGGCGATAGGGAGTTAACACAAACCCCAAACTTTCCTATTTGGACCAAACCGACTTAACTTGTGTAGGTCATTTTCTCCCTTTTGATCAGGCAGGTGTGTGTTGAACATGCACACGGTGCACTGCTTCCTGATTCACGCACCACTTAAAAGTTACAAAGTGACTTGGTTTAAAAAAAAGAAGAAGAAAAAATCCCCACATGCCAAGTTAAAACTGGGTTGCCAAGAACCCCTCCACGCACTGGGAGAAGCGACACAATCACAGGGCCAAAGAGGGCAGGCTGTCCTTCAACCTGTACAGTTGAAATGGACAAGGGGGGAGAACCACTGCATTTTAGGAAATTGTCTTCCAATGCTGTGTTGTCAGTAGCACGCTGCGGGGGTTTGCAGCAGTTGCTTTCACATTTTTTTTTTCTTCAAAAAGAAAAAAGAAAAAGGCAAACACAATAGTTGCATTCATTCCACACGACCTCCAAACTACCGCCGAAGAATTAAACATTTCTTGGAGTTATGCAATAACAAGCTAACTGAGCGATTCAGCTTAAAAACATAGCGTACACCAAGGGAAAGGGACTGTTAATATTCCAGAAAGAGGCTAAAAGAAAAGAGGGGAGAAGAGACGGACAAACCCTGTGCACGACGCCGTCTATAGGAGAGATCGGGTGCGATAGGTGGAACCTCCAAAGAGACGTTTTTAATTCTGAGTGCAAGGAAAAACAAAACAAAACAAAACACAGAGATAGCAAACCAGCTTAGGGGGGTTGCGAGCAATATTTCCAACAGGAAACCGCTTCAGGAGACGCGTTCCACAGTGTTATGTTTGCGATTGCTAGTAAAGTTAAGCATCAAGAAAGAGATAGGCGGACAGAGAGAAGAGCGAGGGGTCATTGCACGGTAAACAGCTGCCAGACACACAGCTTCAGCTTTCAACACTACGGAATCCAATAGGCCTGATGCCCGCCCAAGAAGGGGAGCCTTTTACTGCTCGTCTTATTTGGAAGTTTGGCTCCGACGGCCGCGTTGGGCCCGTCAGGTCAAGTGACGGGTGATGGCACGAAAGGCGTAGAGCAGCTCAGCCTGCATGCGAGCCTCCATCAGAAGAAGATTCATGTGGACCTAAGGAAATAGTGAAGCAAATTGATAAATGTCTAGGGAGGTTTCCAGTCTTCCGGGGCACAGTTGTCTCAAAAGTGCTTTTTCCAAAAGCAACTGGACTGGTTGGGGGGCGGGGGGGGGTTGTTTTTGTTTTTGAGGAAGAAAAAGACGACATTTCACCTCTCCTCCAAGATGCTTCATCAGTTGTGTTGGTTATTGAGAGGGATGTAAAGAAGGCTTCCATCCCACCACCATCAGAACTGATGATGCTTCTTGGAGGAGAAGCGAAAGGTCTTCTTTTTCTTCCTCAAAAAACCCCAGTCCAGTTGCCTTTGAAAAAAACACCTTTCAGCATCATCTTCTTTTAATGACCCCATAATCCCTTGCTGGGTGGAGCCTAGGCAACTGATTAACTGGCCGGATGCCCTTCCTGTTGCCAGTGTGGAGCTTTGTTCAGCAGATGTATTTGTGATTGGTTTATATAATGCCACTTTACACCTTGGGTTGGATACCAATAGGTTTCCATGTGCAATTCCAGATGCTGGTTGTGACCTATAATAAGGTGCCGGTTGTGACTTATTAAGGCCTCACATGGCTCAGAACTTGAATGTCTTAGAGGTAGCCTTTCCCCAACAGTTTTCACCTGTCTTCCCTATAAAATGAAGGAGCACCATGAGTGTCCCCAGATACCAGGAGGTGCAGTGTGAGAAAATCTGTTGATAAGCATCGTCTGTAGCAGCCCCCTACTCTGGAATCCTGAAGTGGATGTGCTCCTCGTCCCATGGCCTTCCAAGAACTGGTGAAAACATGGAACTTCTAGGAGGCCTTTGGGGGGACAACCGTGATACCACATCTTAGTTTTATAATGTTTCATTTTAGCCATAATTATTTTTTATTGCTCTTATGTTTTTAATGTTTCATTTCTATATGGTGCCTAGAATATAGATAGTTTCAGGATCATGATACCACCTCTTAGTTTTATAATTTTTCATTTTAGCCATAATTATTTTTATTGCTCTCATGTTTTTAATGTTTCATTTCTATAGGCTGCTTAGAATCGAGACTGTTTCAGGCACTTGGATGAATTTTACAAATAGATAAAAATAAATGGACTAGTTCACAAGTGCCAGCTCAGTACTCATCACTTGAAACATCACCTGGACTGTTAAATGGGAGAGGAAACTGTCACAGATGTTCCGGAATCCTTGTCATTGGCCACTTGTTTAAAACAAAATTTCCATCCAATCTTCTTCCTTTTAAACATAGACCATTCTACCTTCCAGTTTCGTAGAGGAAACGGGTGACCATCACTCTTGAGTCATTGTGAAGGATATTAATGCAACAGGAGGGTACGTTTAGTGCTACCCATTTCCAAGGGTGGATACAAAAAGGATGTGTGTTAATGTGCTTGAGGGACTCACCTTTTCTGAGTGCTTGAACTGGCGCCAGTAGCTGTCGTACATGCGCTTGGTAGTTCTCTCTGGGTAGCAGGTCACTGTCTTAATGTAAATCTTCAGGTTCCGTTCAAGTAGTTGATTAACTTCGCCATAATCATAGTCATCATATCTAAATGAGATTAAGATTTTCTGAGCATGTGATATTTTTAAAAAGCAATACTTTCCCCCTTTTTTGGGAGGTGAGGGAGCGGTTTGAAAAAAACCTTCAAACTGTGCACCAGGATAAAAAAATGCCTGATTGTCAATGTTGCTGTTCCAATATAATGTAGTTCAATTAATTTTTAACCCGAAATGCCTTTGAAAAGAGCCAATTTTTATTAAAAAATCTTAGGACCAAATTCACCCAGCGTATTTTGCTAAGATGGAGAGAACATCATTAGGAATTGAAGTTACAATTTCAGCTGTGAATTGAAACCTCTTAGAATATTTTTTTTTTCTTGGAAATAAATCATTTTAAAGAATTTTATGGAATCTGATTCACAAGAATCCAGAGTTATTTAGTTAGCAAAATTTCAACCCACAATTCAGTGACAATTATCCATCTGAAAAGTTCCATAAAGAATAATGCAGAAGTGTGGTTGAAGAGATATTACAAAGGGGTGAGCTGCAGGATTCGGAGGAGCCACTAAGATTTTGTGCAGTTCAGAGAACCCCCAAATCCCACTCCTGGCTGGCCCCGCTGCACCCCTCCCAGGAGTCCCCACGTGGCTTGTTTTGGATGAAGGTAAGTGCAGGGCATGCGTGGAGGCTCAGGGAGGGTAAAAAACGGGCCTCCTGGAAGTTCGGGAAGGCCGGAGATAGGCCCGTTTCTGGCTTCCAGAGAGCCTCCAGAGCCCGGGGAGGCTGTTTTCACCCTCCCAGGAGCTAGAGGACAGCCTCCAGAACTGTGGGGCAGGAGGCCAACTAGGCCACGCCCACCATGGCCACGCCCAGCCAGCAACCGAGCAGAGAACCCTTTGCTAAAAATTTTTGAAGGCCCCCTGCCGCCCTAAATAGCAGCTTTTGTGGACATTTTTATCAGAACAATAGCAGGGAAGGGAAAATAGGGTTTAAGTATTAAAAGAATACAGGTAGTCCTCGACTTGTAACAATTTCTTTTGTGACCATTCAAAGTTACGATGACACTGATAAAAGTGACTTATGACCCTTTTTTCAGACTGACAACCATTGCAATTGGATCATGGTTACATGATTAAAATTCAGGCGCTTGGTAACTGGCTCATGCTTTAAGACGGTTGCAGTGTCCTGGGGTCATGGAATCCCTGTGTGCTACCTTCTGACAGGCAAGCCAGATTTATTTAACAACTGTGTTACCTACTTAACAACTGCAGTGATTCACTTAACAACTGTGGCAAGAAAGGTCCTCAAAATCAAATGGAGCAAAACTCACTTAACAGCTGTCTCCCTGAGCAACAAAAACTTTGGGCTCAATTGTGGTCATAAGTCGAGAATTGCCTGAATTAAGTAACAAGGCATACTTAACATCATATTTACTCTGACCCTAAGTGGCAGAAAACAAATCCTCCTGATACTACAGCATTTCTTCAGTTCTTAGGAAAACAAACAAAACAAACAGTGACTGGATATAAACCCAGAGCGAATGCCATCATATTACTTTCGACTGTGTTTATTTTTGGGTTGGAATAATTCCAAAATTGAAAAAACACACAGTAGTATAGTCCAAGACGGAATATATTTCGGGGGCGATTGTTTAACCCCCTTGTTCACCCGCGAAGTACAATAAGGCAAATGTTAAAAACGTTAAAACCGTCATAAAAACCGTCATAAAACCAAGGATGACCGCTGCTCCCGTTCTTTTAATCCAATTGGCTTATTAAGATTAAGCCAGTGACCGGTCGTCACGTAGCTGACTCCTCCTCGTCGCTGAGACGCGGTTTGGTCCGTTGACGCTGCCCCCTAGTTAGCCTTAATTGGGCTATTAGGGGCTTCCAAATTGCGCTTAAGTGAGCGGCGTCAGCTCGATTACACACATTGTCCGTTGCAGAGCTTTACCCGTCCCCCAAAAGTCTGGCTACGTTATGTTGATGACACCTTTGTAATTTTACGTAACCCGGACAGAGATTCCTTCCTGGACCACCTTAATTCATGCGAACAATCGGTAAAGTTTACCTGCGAAGGGGAGTCAGAGGAGCACACCCTTCCCTTCCTGGATTGTCTTGTGAAAAAGGCGGGCTCGGGGCGATTAACAACGACAGTTTTTAAAAAGCCGACTCACACAGACCGCTATTTAAATTACGAGTCTGGCCACAGTGTGAAAGTTAAACTGGGCATCGCAAACTCCCTGTTTACAAGAGCGTCACGTCTATGCACCGAAGAGGCTGACCGCAAGGCTGAAGAACGAGAAATCATCTCAACGCTGCAGAAAAACGGTTACCCTAGGCGGCTCCTAATTAAACAAGCCAAAAGAGTGCACCTGAAGGAGACGGCGCCCCGACTGAATACTCAAGCAGATGACTCTAGTCAGCGTCAACAAGACCGCCCCAAGACCATCGTCATCCCCTATGAACACAATACAAGTGAAGCCATACGACGCATTATGAACCGGGTTGGGATCCGTGTGGTGTTCTCAGCACCAAACAAACTTGGATCACAGTTAACACATCTTAAGGACAGACAACCCGCCACTATGACGGAAGACGTGGTCTACCAAATTTTCTGTTCAGAATGCCGAGTTTCGTACATCGGAGAGACATCGAGGGCGTTAGCTACCAGGTGTGATGAACACCGAAGACTAAGCCAAAAAACGGTCAATTCAGCGGCAGAGCATGAACAGTTACAGTCCTCTTCGGCTATTGCCGCGCATGCCTTGTCAACGGGTCATGCTGTAAACTTTAGTCAGCCTGCGGTGTTGCTGAGACACCAAAATAACTTTCGGGAACGACGAGTAAGCGAGCAATTACTAATTGCCGCAACGGACAATGTGTGTAATCGAGCTGACGCCGCTCACTTAAGCGCAATTTGGAAGCCCCTAATAGCCCAATTAAGGCTAACTAGGGGGCAGCGTCAACGGACCAAACCGCGTCTCAGCGACGAGGAGGAGTCAGCTACGTGACGACCGGTCACTGGCTTAATCTTAATAAGCCAATTGGATTAAAAGAACGGGAGCAGCGGTCATCCTTGGTTTTATGACGGTTTTTATGACGGTTTTAACGTTTTTAACATTTGCCTTATTGTACTTCGCGGGTGAACAAGGGGGTTAAACAATCGCCCCCGAAATATATTCCGTCTTGGACTATACTACTGTGTGTTTTTTCAATTTTGGAATTATTCCAACCCATGGATTCAAACTCCACAGTCACAAGTTTTTTCTCTCGTTTGCGTGAACGCTACGGATTATTCGTCCGGAGACTCGCCGGAGGTCTAATCAATCAGGCAAAGTTGGAGGCCCGTTACGCCAACCATAGGATTTTCAACCGCCGTTGCTTACTCTCGCACATCATTCCAACCTCTCTGTATCTGAAAACACCACCAGGGGGGCAGGTCTTTCAGAGTATCGTCAAAAATGCCCAGCGGAAATTGTTGAAAGCTCGACTTCACGAGATCTGTGAGAAATTGAAGGGTATTAGACAAAAAAGGACACACATGATCGAGTCTTTGCGCAGCATACTTGCTGAGGAAGATATCGAGATTTTATTGACCACTGCAGATGCGTGGCGAACTCGAATGGACAGATTGTGTAGGACAAGACAGGCGGCCAAATTTGATCGACTGAACCTGGCCCAACATCCACCGCAAACGCCCACAGGTAACATGGGAGTGAAGAACCTCTCATCCAAAGAGCTCTCTACATCACAGACACGGTTGCTGGCAAAGGGACACAATTTCAACGTTCTGAAGGAGAACATATCGCCACTCGAAGTCATCCCACAAGTGGAAGCGGCGCTAGGAGAATTATCTTCAGAAGAAGCTGACATAGTACGAACCCAGGTCGCAGGGGTACTCCATAGAAGGACAAAAAGCGGGTCGAACTTAACTAAGGAGGAATGGAAGGCGTTGAAGGAATTGCGTACTGACGATTCCATTGTCATCATGAGAGCTGACAAAGGAAACTGTACAGTGGTAATGGATAAAAGTGACTACACCAACAAGATGAAACAGCACCTTTCTGAAGGCCCGTATGAAAAAGTCGAGAAAAAACCGGCGTCTACGGTGATGAACGGTTTAAAAAAGGACGCTTGTCAGGCGCTCTTCCGGTTGAAGTCAAAACTTGGAGAGAACGTTTGGTTCCGCATAAAACCTAAGAACAATAGATGCCCAAGAATCTATGGACTTCCAAAAATACACAAACAAAACGCCCCACTCAGACCCATCGTTGACTTCATCGGGTCACCGACATATGGGTTGGCGAAGTTCTTGTCAACGCTGCTGACCCCACTTGTAGGTAAAACGGAGCACCATGTCAAAAACTCAAAACATTTCGTCGATTTGTTGAGCGGGGTGGAGATGACAGAGGAGGACGGTATGGTCAGCTACGATGTGACGGCGTTATTCACAAATGTACCCATTAACAAAACCCTAGAAGTCATCTCATCTCGACTAGAAGAGGACCCCACGCTGCCCCAAAGAACGGCACTGGAAGTTATTGATATTGTCTCGTTGGTACGGTTGTGTGTTAATGCAACGTTCTTCACCTTTAGCGAGGAATTGTACAGACAAACAGATGGCTTACCAATGGGCTCACCAATCTCAGCAATTCTAGCCAATGTGTTCATGGAGCATTTTGAAAAAAAGGCGTTGCAGAGCTTTACCCGTCCCCCAAAAGTCTGGCTACGTTATGTTGATGACACCTTTGTAATTTTACGTAACCCGGACAGAGATTCCTTCCTGGACCACCTTAATTCATGCGAACAATCGGTAAAGTTTACCTGCGAAGGGGAGTCAGAGGAGCACACCCTTCCCTTCCTGGATTGTCTTGTGAAAAAGGCGGGCTCGGGGCGATTAACAACGACAGTTTTTAAAAAGCCGACTCACACAGACCGCTATTTAAATTACGAGTCTGGCCACAGTGTGAAAGTTAAACTGGGCATCGCAAACTCCCTGTTTACAAGAGCGTCACGTCTATGCACCGAAGAGGCTGACCGCAAGGCTGAAGAACGAGAAATCATCTCAACGCTGCAGAAAAACGGTTACCCTAGGCGGCTCCTAATTAAACAAGCCAAAAGAGTGCACCTGAAGGAGACGGCGCCCCGACTGAATACTCAAGCAGATGACTCTAGTCAGCGTCAACAAGACCGCCCCAAGACCATCGTCATCCCCTATGAACACAATACAAGTGAAGCCATACGACGCATTATGAACCGGGTTGGGATCCGTGTGGTGTTCTCAGCACCAAACAAACTTGGATCACAGTTAACACATCTTAAGGACAGACAACCCGCTACTATGACGGAAGACGTGGTCTACCAAATTTTCTGTTCAGAATGCCGAGTTTCGTACATCGGAGAGACATCGAGGGCGTTAGCTACCAGGTGTGATGAACACCGAAGACTAAGCCAAAAAACGGTCAATTCAGCGGCAGAGCATGAACAGTTACAGTCCTCTTCGGCTATTGCCGCGCATGCCTTGTCAACGGGTCATGCTGTAAACTTTAGTCAGCCTGCGGTGTTGCTGAGACACCAAAATAACTTTCGGGAACGACGAGTAAGCGAGCAATTACTAATTGCCGCAACGGACAATGTGTGTAATCGAGCTGACGCCGCTCACTTAAGCGCAATTTGGAAGCCCCTAATAGCCCAATTAAGGCTAACTAGGGGGCAGCGTCAACGGACCAAACCGCGTCTCAGCGACGAGGAGGAGTCAGCTACGTGACGACCGGTCACTGGCTTAATCTTAATAAGCCAATTGGATTAAAAGAACGGGAGCAGCGGTCATCCTTGGTTTTATGACGGTTTTTATGACGGTTTTAACGTTTTTAACATTTGCCTTATTGTACTTCGCGGGTGAACAAGGGGGTTAAACAATCGCCCCCGAAATATATTCCGTCTTGGACTATACTACTGTGTGTTTTTTCAATTTTGGAATTATTCCAACCCATGGATTCAAACTCCACAGTCACAAGTTTTTTCTCTCGTTTGTGTGTTTATTTTTCTTCTTTAATTATAAATGCATATTCATTTACGCCTATCTATCTTGTTGTGTTCAGGGCAATGCAAGTTAACATATAATGAGGTTCTCTCATTCAAGAGGGGAATATTTATGATTATGATTACCTCTATTCAGGGGTGGGAATCAAATTTTTTAACAACAGGTTCTGTGGGAGTGGCTTAGTTGATGGGCATGGTTTGGTGATCATGTGACTGGGTGGACGTGGCTTTTTGGTCATGTTATTGGCTGGGCATGGCCAACTCAGTATCACTCACATTGAGGCATGCATCTCCTCGCCTGGCTTCTCATGACTGTGGGGATGCTGCAACAGTCATAAGTGTGAAAAATGGTCACAAGTCACTTTCTTCAGTGCCATTGTAACTTTGAATGGTCACTCCACACAAGCAAAGTACCAGCAAAGGAGGGGAAAAAAACTCCAAAGACCTTCCTGAGACAGGAAGTCTAGTCCTGCCAAGAATGTAATAAGGGTTAACAGAGAGGCAGTTTCTGTAAGCAACACCAGAATGTTTCCTTCCTGCCTTCCTTACAGGATTAGGCCAGTAATTTCTTCTAACAACCGGTTCTCCGAACTGCTTAGAATGCTAACAACTGGTTCTAGCAAATAGACGCGAACCTGTAGAATCCCACCCCTGCCTCTATTGCATCACATTTAATTTTTCAAACATAAAGTATTATTAAACTACAAGATGTAACATCCGCTGATTATAACCATTACAAATCCAGAAACCACAGAATGCATCCGTTATCCCAGCCAGCATAAAACATACCTGATTCCAAACATACAGTGAACATAATTAAATAATGCTCTTCTTAACATGGTGGTGTCCACGTCTTCATGGCTGGCCATGGTATTGTAGGTGAGGTTGTAGACCATCCGAAATTTCTCATCCAGGAGATGCCCAATATCAGAATAAAGTCTGTTCACAAGGGAGAATCCGTGGTTTTCCCAAGTGTAGTCCTTTAAAATAATAATAATTCCATCAATTTGTTTATCGTTCAGCAGTTCTTTTTCTACACCTAAACAGTTCTGGTAGAGGTAGTCCTTGACTTGCAACAGTTCACTTAGTTACAATGGCACTGAAAAAAAAAGATTTATGACCATTTTTCACACTTATGACCTTTGTAGCAGCCCCGTGATCACGTGATCAAAATTCAGATACTTGGCAAATGGTTCTTACTTATGACCATTGCTGCATCCTAAGGTCATGTCATCCCCTTTTGCGACTTTTTGACAAGCGAAATCAATGAAATCAATGGGGTCACCAGATTCACTTAACAACCATGATACTAACTTATCAGTTGCAGGGATTCACTTAACAGCTGTAAAAAAAAGGCTGTAAAATGGGGGGGGGGGAAACTCACTTAACAGATGTCTCATTTAGCAACCAAAATGTTGGGCTCAATTGTCGTCAAGTCAAGGACTACCAGTATATGTTGGTTGCTCCCTGAAAATTGTTCTAATTTGTTTGGAGAAAGAGCTTAAGTGTCGTCAACAGTAAGTGAATTCATTGCTGGAGGTGGGGAAAAAGGCAACTTCTCTGGCAAGCACCCTGCTGGCCGAAGATGGGATGCGGGGAGGCCGTACGAGCACCTCCATGCCCCTGCAGCACTCTGCCAGCCAAAACAGGGCACGGGAGGGCCATGTGAGGCCTCCCTGAACCAGTGGTATGATTTAATTTTTTTTACTACCGGTTCTGTTCACATGGCTTGGTGGGGGTGGCAGGGGAAGGATACTGTAAAATCTCCAGTCAGTTCTCTGAACTACTCTAAATTTTCACTACCGGTTCTCCACAACAGGTCAGAACCTGCTGAATACCACCTTTGCCCTGCATCCCATTTTGGCTGCCAGAGGCACTACGGTCTGGTTCTTTGCTATTTCTAGGCCGGACTCATGAGCCAGATTTAAGCACCCCACGAGCCAGATCTGGCCTGCGGGCCTTCAGTTTGCCACCCCTGCCTTACATCGATTTATTCTAGAATCTTTTGAGATATTTTTGCTCCAACAATAATGCCTCTTTAAGAATCCATTAATCATGGACAAAGAACACAGTGCACACCAAAAAGTCACAAGGACAATCCCAGGCATCTCCAGGTAAGGCTGGGAAGATTGTTAAGTCTTAGAAAGCAGCAACCAGGCCATGCTTTCAATTCTGGCCTGGATAGAACAGCTTTCCTATGATCAGAGATGTAACAGAAAAAGAGTCATTTTGAATAAAAGCCAAGGATGCTCACTCCAAAAAACTTAGGGCTGACAAGAGGCTGCCATCTTTGCTTCTTATTTTGGGTCTCCATCAGTAAGTTACACCTGTCACGTAAGAGTTACCTGGGCTCGAAATGTTGGAAGATGATCTTCCCCGCGTCTTGCAAAATCTTTGTAACCAAACCCAGGGTCTTCAACATAGCAGGAAACATCATAAATTAATTCTTCATCAAATGCTATTAAAGAAAAGGACAGGAGATAATAAAATATATCTTTTTGTTTTTATCAGATGCATCTCAAAACGACTGTATGTTACCAAATGAGGCATAAGCCCAGGCTGGTTCCCCATTGGCTTCCCCTGACCTAATCTTATTTCCTAATTTAGAAAAGGAACTGTTAATGTCTGAGCTACATCTAATGCTACGAAATTCAGTTGCAGGCAAAAACATAGTTGGTCTCTTCTCAGTTAGAGATGTTGTTTTGACACATGCTACAAAGTAAGACAATTTCAAAGGAGACCTCAATAAATTAAAGAAATGGAAGTTCGAAATGGAACCGTACGTTCACGCTTAGCAAAAAAAGACAACCTGAAAGAAAATTTGCAGGCAATAGTGAGGGATTAATTTCTTAAGTTTTCACGGGTACTTACATGTATGGTATTCAGCTTTGTTCGGGTATTTTCCCACGTCATTGTAGTTATGCTTTTAAAGTTGTAGCAACGTTTCGGCAGAATCTCATCTGCCATCATCAGGCTTCTGCTCCAAGACCAATAAACACAGACCAAGACTCCCAACCAATCAGGATGAAGAAAAAACCATTCTGGCAAAGCAGTAGGCTAGCCCCAAATTTAAAACTGAAACAACTGTAAAAGTCTGACTCACAGACGAACACAATACAGAAGCCTGATGATGGCAGACGAGATTGCTACAACTTTAAAAGCACAACTATAATGATGTGGGAAAATACCCAAACCATATATCTATCTATCTATCTCTATCTCTCTATATTTGTAAACTAAATCTTTCACCAAAGTATTAAACTGCAATTATTCTTAAAAGTGCATCTGAACGGATGATGTACAATTCAGTTCAGAACACCGGTCAGCTGAACTTCTACAAATCATTTCCAATTCATTCCAATCTGCACTGGAGGAAGGTCTAGGCTTTAGAACAGAGGTCTCCAGAATTGGCAACTTTAAGACTTGTGGACTTTAACTCCCAGAATTCTCCAGCCAGAGAATTCTGGGAGTTGAAGTCCACAAGTCTTAAAGTTACCAAGTTTGGGGACCCCTGCTTTAGAATCTCTATATAAAGATTTCTTCATATAAAGATTTCTGCTATTAGAATGCAGCACTGCTGATCTTTAGTTGATAACAAAGAAAAATCCATGTCAAGGATTAGGACCCTGTCCAGAGAGACACCCCTGGTTTTGATATAGGATGCCAGTCCAATGAATGCTATAGGATTCTCAGTCATCAAGGCCATGATTGTCCCAAAGGTACTTTTTTTTCTCAAGAGGCAACTAGACTTTCTGGTTTTTCGTTGAAGATGTTTTGTTTCTCCTCCAAGAAGCTTCTTCAACTCTGACTGGATGGTGGGGACTGGATGGCAGGAAATTTCCCCACCATCCAGCCAGAGCTGAAGAAGCTTCTTGGATGAGAAGCGAAACGTCTTCAAAGAAAAACGAGAAAGTCTAGTTGCCTCTTGAACAAAAAAGCACCTTTGGGATTGTGCTTCAGTCATAGCCCCATTGGATTTGCCCACTGAGGAAAATAAAGATTGAACCACATTGTCCACGGCTCCGGAGAAGAAGAAAAACAAGACCAAAAGCAAGTTCGATTCTACCTTAGTCCTATTTGGGTAAAGTAGATGAAAAGAGATCTCTGGATAAAAGCCAAATTCTTCCATTTTCTGAGCAATATGGAAAAAAAACTCCAGCATTACAAGTCGTCCTTAATTTAGAACTACAGTTTGGACCAGAGTTTCCGTTGCTAAGTAACACAGTCATTAAGTGAACCATGCCCAATTTTTTTTTTTTTGCCTGTGAGTGACTCATGGGATTGTTAAGCAAATCTGGCTTGGCCCTTTGACTTTGCTTGTTGGAAAGCCAGGGCGGAAGGTCACAAATAGTGATCACATGACCTCTGGACAATGCAACGATTGTAAATACAATAGCATCCTTATTTTGATCACGTGATTACGAGGATGTTGCGAAGGTCTTAAGTGTAGGGATGAGTTGTAAGTCACTTTTTCAGCACTGTTGTAACAGTCATTAAACAAAGCGTTGTAAGCAGAGTATTACCAATACCAACAATTAAAAGCAGGGCATCTCTCTTACCAAGAAACCCTCCATCCATTTTCTCCTCTCTGCCAGCTGAATGTTCAAAAGGATTTGAGTTTTCTAAATACCTTTTTGAAGCTTGGCTGCTGCAAAGGTGTTTGCAAATTATCTTGATTCCCCAATCTGGGCTGACACCCAGGCATCCTAATGAAATTGGGTGGGGAACCTGCTCTGTGTCTATTAGTGGCCCCATTAAAAAGAAACCCTTCAGTTCACCCAACTATCACAAGGGCACCTTTATGTTTTTATTCTGGCTCATTAGCCAATTAAAACATAACTACTGTATGTGGAAAGAAACCTACTTGGCAAGCATCCAAATAGTTTCTTAATGCAGTTTAAGAAATCAGAAGTTGTCAAGCCTTGAATTACTCTTTGTTTTGGGATTGATTCCTGCCATCTCTTTTGAAACAAGGTTTCTGGATGTCTGTGACAGCATTTAAAAAAAGAAAAAAACACCCCAGAACATGTTATTAAAGGCAGAAACTAAAGCAGTAAAAGAGTCTCTATCTGCTTTAGCTTTGCAGCCTACATCCTTCACCTTTTCCATTCTGAGTGGCATAAAAAATGTTTACTGCATGTGATAATTTATTTCAAAAACATTATTTTAAATATATACATATACAGTGCATGGGTACAAAATTCAGCATTTTTATTCTCCTTTACCAGCTGCTCAGTTCAATTTTTCTACTGTATTAGCCACTGTAAAGGTAGTCCTTGACTTATGACCTCAATTAAACTAAAAATTTGTTGCTAAATGAGACATTGGTTAAGCGAGTTTTGCCCCATTGAATGATCTTTCTTGACACACTTGTAAAGTGAATGACTGCAGTTGTTAAGTGAATCTGGCTTCCTCATTGGTTTTGCTGCTGTCATAAATGTGAACTAGACGCTAAGCCTCGAATTTTAATCACACGCCCATGAGGATGCTGCAATGATGGTAAGTGTGAAAAATGGTCATTAATCACTTTTTTCAGTGCTGTTATAAACGGTCACTAAACAAATTGTTGTAAATCAAGGACTAACTATAATAATTTCTGCATCATAAAGCTCCCTCATAAGAGCTTCTGTGATTCAAGGAAGAATGCAGTAAGTTTTATTCTACAATAATTGAAAGTCTAGATTTTTCTCCTTCTTCCCACTAGCTCAGCTTTCTCCATCTGACACATCTTCTACATATGTAGATTTTATTTCTCAGAATTCTCAACACTGAACATGCTAGCTAAGAGATTATGGGAGCTGATAATTTAAACATTGGGTGGATGTCCAGGCTCCAGAACTGGCAGAGAGGAGGAAGGGAAATGACTTCACATGCAAATAAAATGCCAGGCCAAACTCCCCATTCAGCAAATGCCTGGGGGTTGTGAGCAATTAAAATACTAAATTAAAATCCATCTTCTGATCCATTTGCTCAGCTTTGGCAAGTCCTCCTGTTTTTAAGCCTGTATACCATGAATTTAACCACAAGAAGCACTTCCCAGGTGGCCATGGTTCAGGAAGTTAACGTTCAAGCAACCAGGTCTTAAATTCAAAAGATCCTTACAAGTGATCAGTTTGGATCTTTTGCGATGGAAACAGAGAGAACCCAACCTGGAACTAAAGAGAAATTTCCTGAGAGTGAGAAGAATTCATCAGTGGAACTGCTTCCCTTCAGGAGTTGTGGGTGCTCCATCACTAGAGGTTTTTAAGAAGAGACTGGTCAGCCTGTCAACTAAAAAGATACTCCTTTGGCCTTTTTAGCTGTCAGAAAAAGGGAGTGGGGGGAAACAAGGCATTCTTGAAATGCCTAGATTTCAGCCCAAAGGCAGCCCAAAGTTGTCGGAGTATAAGAAGGTTATTGGAGAGCATGATGGATGACTCTTGGAGACGGATGTGCCCCCTTGGAGAAGTCACATCCAGGGGTTGGGGGAAAAACCAGGGTCAAGGGGGAAATGTATGATGTAATTTAGCATCGGCTGCACCCGGCCACACGCCAACATGACAACTTCTAATAAACCAATTTACTTTTCTCTGAGATGCGGTTAGGAACTTTTGATTTGAATGAGGGTGGATTTGTTGGAGCCCTGACACAGCCATTTGTCTGAAACGATATAGGGTCTCCTGCCTGAGCAGGAGGTTGGATTAGAAGACCTCCAAGGTCCCTTCCAACTCTATTATTAAAGGCTGAAAGTTTAGCTGAAAGACGCGCACCTCTTCACTGAGGGGAAAAAAATCCTGTCTTTGCTGTAAATGTATTTATTGACCACATTTTGGAAGTGGTCATCTCCCTCTCAGAGCGACTGGGCGGTGTATAATAAAATATTAAAAAATTAAAGAGTATATAAAAGTTAAGGTTTTTTTTAAAGTCAAGGTTGATTAAAACACTTAAAAAATTATTAAAAGGCAAATGAAGAGCCTTCAAGCTGCTAACCAGCCCCATGGCTGCATGCTCCTCACCCAAGGCTGCACAGACATGCTTCACTCCTTTTTTGGAAGGCCAGGACAGTAGGGGCCTGCCTCCAGGGTTGGGATTCCAGCGGTATAACAACCGGTTTGGTGATTGCACGCTTTGCGCATGCTCTGCGTTCAGAAAAGCTCAAATTCCTACCTTGTAATGCAATTCCTGTGAATCAAACAGCTGAGGCACGGCAAAACTTTCTGCCGCGCCAATCAGCTGTGTTCTAAAAACAGGAAATAAAGGACAGGAAAGAGCAGGGGCAGCCGGGCGGGCCCACATGCAAGTCACAGCGAACTGGTTCAGAGCCAGCCAATCGTTGAAACAAGGAGTTCACCTGATCCGGTCTGAACCGGTAGAATCCCACCCCTGCCTGTCTCATCTCCAGGGGAACAATAATCCACAGGGCAGGGGCGATGGCAAAAGAAAGCTTTCTTCTTGGACCCCATCAGTCAGAATGCTTAACCTCAGCAACATACCTTCCCTGCCTGACCGGGTGGGACAGGCTAATGCAATGGAACGAAGATGGTTTCCTAGGCACCTGGCCCCATGACATATAGTGTCAGGATTCCGGCAGTTACCCCATCATGAGCCTTGAGCCAAATTTCCAAAACTTCAAAAGGATTTATTGGGAGTTAACATGTCCGGCATTGCCTGGGTGTAGCTGACTCTGAGACACATCATTCATTGTCACCTTTGACCCTGGTTTCCCCCCACCCCCTGGGTGTATCATAATTCATATTCTCCAATGAGACACATTCATAGTCATCAGTCATGTTCTCCAGTTAGAATTTTGCATGGCAGAAACTTCAGCCACCTAGTTACTATCTTGGAAAAACTATTTACGGAATGCCCTTTTGCTTTCCAAGCTGCCACACTGCTCTTTCAAACCCCTTTCCCCCATCTTTTTCTGTTGGCAACTCTAAAAAGACCTTAGAAATATTTTATGAGTTGACATAGAGGGCTTTAATGTTCATAACCAACACCTTGAATTGGACCTGGAAGCAAACTGGCACCCAAGGCAGTTTGCAGAGCAAAAGTGTTACAGGGCTGGCTGGGGAATTCCAGGGTTGAAATTCACACATCTTGAAGTTGCTGAGGTTGGGAAATACACCACTCTAAAGTCTCCAAGATTTCACTGAGCTACCTGGGGCGCAGCTTTTTTCTTTTCTTTTCTTTTTTTTTGAATATGTCATTTCATATTCCCAGTGATGAATTAGGTATTTGAACATTCCAAGACTCTTTATACACCTTTTAATTTCATTTTCATTTTCTTTGTGCAAAGTTTGCATGTCAGAGAGAGACAGAAGATGAGCTAAAGCCTTGTAGACTTTTTTTTTTATGATTAAAGATTTATTGCCAGTGTAGGGGAACATGCAAAGAGTGTCCCCATTTAGAATACTCCGAAATGGTCTGAAGAAAGCAGATTTCCCTGCATGTATAAACGGGCTCAGAACAACCTCCAGCAAGTGAAAACCACACCTATAGTTTAGCTTGATTTTATTTAATTCAGGGGGTTGTCTTGAATTCTGAAAAGAGCTCTGCTGGAGCACACGGAGGGCAATACCTTCAGTAACAACTAGTAGGCTCTCTGATTTTTCTTTCTCAAAGCGTGTGTCCATTTCTTCTGGGGAAGTCTCGTCCTCCTCTTGTAGCCTCTTCATTCTGTCCATCAAGGCCTCCAGCTCACTTAATGAATCGGAGAGCTAAAACAGACCACAAGTCGGGAGAATGATACCAGTTATTGATTCTCTTTTGAGATGAAACTAATTTTTGCTTACTCTTCTACTACGACTACTACTACATTCGTGTCAGGAGCAGTGGTGGTATTCAAAACTTTTTACTACTGGTTCTGTGGGCGTGGCTTGGTGGGCATGGTGTGGCTTAGTGGGTGTGGTGTGTATTGGTGGGCATGGCTTGGTGGGCATGGCAGGGGAAGGATACTGTAAAATCCCCATTTCCACCCCACTTCAGGGGAAGGATATTGTAAAATACCCATTCCCTTCCTACCCCACTAACCTGCTTTCCAGTTCTGTTCTCCTATGCAGGACAACAAAAGAAAACCCAGCTGATCAGCTAGGATCGGGAGGCAGTGAATAGATGGGAGCGGGGCCAACCAGGGCTGGTATATTTACCAGTTCTCTGAACTACTCACAATTATAAGGGAAGAACACTTAAATTTGACTTGTTACTACAGAATGGGGCAGAATATTTGAACACTGGATGTTTTGGAGGATATTTTTGAACAATGGACCCAGAAGTCAATTTTAAGAGTGTCTGCTTTAAGAATGTAGATAAGTAAAGGTAAAGGTTCCCCTCGCACATATGTGCTAGTTGTTTCTGGCTCTAGGGGACAGTGCTCATCTCCATTATAAAGCCAAAGAACCAGCGCTATCCGAAGATGTCTCCATGGCCATGTGGCTGGCATGACTAAATGCCAAAGGCGCACGGAACACTGTGACCTTCCGACCAAACTGGTCCCTATTTTTCTGCTTGCATTTTTTATGTGCTTTTGAACTGCTAGGTTGGCAGAAGCTGGGACGAGCAACGGGAGCTCACTCTGTTACACGGTGCTAGGGATTCGAACTGCTGACTTTTCTGAATGACAAGCTCAGCAGCCACTTTAAGAGTGCAGACAGACAGTGTTTAAAAATATATGATGGAAGAAGAACAAGTTTTACTGGATAAGACTGACACTAGTAAAGTGGATTGAAAGTGGATTTAAAAATGATAAGCTACAAGAATGATATGAAAAAAGATGCTAGACTGGATTTACAAATGAAACCAGCTAATGTCTTAATAATTATAGGGGATGCATAAATGGTAAACCAAAAGAGCAACTTGGATAACTATCTTATATTGGATTTACAAAAGAGACTTTTTAAAGTTCTGAAGGATTTTGTGAGAAGGGCCAAAGAAAAAATGAAAAGAAAACAAGTTCTAAGATTAGAGTTTGGAAGAACTAAAGATCAAGATTGTTACAAATAAAAGAAATGAATTCAAAATGTTTTTTAATCAAGCTTGAAATAGATATGTTGATATTTCTGGTGACCTGTTAATAAACTTTTGCAGTTAAGGATTGAATGAGGAGTTTAAGAATTTGTCTATAGATAAGAGATAAACTACAAAAAAAGATTATTGTATTTTAAGACATGGTGATAAGTTACTAAAATTCTTTATACTTGTCATGAAAGGGAATTAATTTCTTTATATATTTGGTTTTTCCTTTACAATGTTCTTTTTTTTTTATGTACTATTTTTCTACTTTCCCTTTTTGCACTATTTATTTTATAGTTTATTTATGTACTTATCTGTATTAATAACATTTTAAAAAGTTTATGAAAACTTTTATTTTTCTTTCTAGTTTGGGATCAATTATATTTTCTGTATCAGAAGGAAATCACTATTGCCAAGAAATTTAAAAGGAAAATTGTTGGGAAATGTTGCCCCTCCCTTCCTATGGGTCATTTCTTCAGAATCTTTACCAACTGCCTGCATCTGAATCCCAGCAATGTTTTCTCCTGTGAGAATTAACAGTGCCCTACCACTAACACCTCTGTTGACTTTTCAGCCCCTGCTGTCCACCCAACACTTGATCTTAAGTTCTGCTGGGATTTGCATTTTGCTTCCCACATTCCGAGCATTGATAAGACTCCAGAGGAAACCGTGAGCTGCAACGGTCTCCCCTTCCAAGCCAGCTTTTATAACATCAACAAAAGTCAGAGGAGGGACAAGAAAAGAACAACCTTAAAACACTAACCCCAAAGCTGTTACTTTTGAGGGATGCATTTTCAATGTTGTTGTCATTGGCGAGATCACAGACACAGAAGTGGTTAACTGATATGAGTCGGTAGCCGTTGGAGGTCCCAAAATCTCTCTCTGGATTGATGCCACTGCCAAAAACAAAACTTGCTAGGGAGTGATAATGTGCCAAAAGGACCACAGCATGCACCAGTTCAGGAAGAGACCAATTATTTTCCCCTGTCTTCACAAGTTTCTGAAACAAAACAAGAGGGAAAAAAACACTACATGTATGAATTTATGTTTTTTATATGTAGGCACAAGAAGCAGGCAGGATATGTTTTTTAATTTCTGAGTTGGAAGCAGAAAAACCAGAGTATGCCAGAAACCCTTCTAGTCTAATCTCCTTGAATCATTGCAGCACAATTTAGAGATACTGCATGTTTCTCACCCTTTCCGCTGCAAAAATATAAATCAAAATGGAAAAACAAGACTCTTTAGTGTTTAACCAGGATAGTAATTAAATGGTTTGATATCTCAGACAGATTCATTTTTTCAATGGAAAAGCTCAAGAACCCTTAGCTCCCAAATTTTGAACAAAAATGATAGTTACAAATCTCAAACAGTGCATATTGGCTATGCCTCCTATGGAATATTTATAGATAAAGGTTCCTCAGCTACATTTCATCTACAAAGCAAGAGCCCTTCCAAAGATGGTAAGATTTGTTTTTTTTATACAAAAGGGAAGCATCATAAATAAAAAGCTTTAAAATCATATTAATATAACTCATTTAGAGAGATTACTTTTAAAAGTAAATTATTATGTATTCTGACCTTGCCAAATTACTGGAATCTTGTCTCTGGGGTGCTATTGAAAAGGCAAGGGTGGCTTTAGCCTTGTGCAAGCCCACTTTAAGGTATTTTACAGTTTAATACTATTACTATTCATCTTCTTATCCTTCCTTTCACCCATCTCCTCTCATTTATGACTGCATGAATGTAACTTTGTTGCTTGTATCCTAATATTTTTTTTTGACTGCTTACTAGTATAATTTGATTTGATTTGATCGCTTATTATGTTTCCTAGTATGATTTGATTGCTTATTTGTACCTTTTGACTACTATTAAGTGATTCTTGACGAATGTATTTTTTTTTCTGAACACTGAGAGCATTTGCCCCAAAACAAATTCCTTGTGTGTTCAATCACACTTGGCCAATAAAGAATTCTATTCTATTCTATATTAAATTTCAAGTAGAATAGCAGGAAGGCAAGCTGTACCTGCTTTTATAACGAACTGTAAAATGAAACTGTAAATTTCTTTTCTGAAAAAAAGACAAGAGCATAAACACTTTTCTCTTTTGACTCTGTCTCATTCCCTCTGGAAGGGGTGAGTATTCATTTCCCAGGCATTACAACATGACTTAAGATTTGCAAGGAGTTTCGGTAGGTGCAGTTTTGGGTGAGAGATTTGCCTGCAAACCTCTTCCTCCTTTGAAAAGAAACAAACACACTTCCCAATGGCCTGACAGATCTTTTAATAACAAAGCCCCCAAACCCTTTAACCAAACAGGAAAAACCGCTATAGGAGCTGCATTTAAATATTTTCTTTCTGACTGCTCTTTTATTCCTTGACTTGGTGACGTCTCATTGACAGAAAGTTGAGCTCAAAGCAGTGGTGGGATTCATATTTTTTTACTACTGGTTCTATGGGTGTGGCTTGGTGGGCATGGTAGGGGAAGGGTACTGTAAAATCCCCATTCCCTACCCACTCCAGAGGGAAGGTTACTGCAAAATCCCATTCCCTCCCCATCCTATTAGCCTGCTTTCCAGCTCCGTTCTCCTTTCCAGAACAACAAAAGAAGACCCAGCCGATCAGCTGGGACTCGGGAAGCAGAGAATAGATGGGGCGGGGCCAGTCAGAGGTGGTATTTGCTGAACTGGCCAGAACCTGCTGTGAATACCACCTCTGGCTCAAAGACAGATGTGAGGAGAGCTCATTCCCACTAAATCTTAGCAAAAGCTGTAAAGTTTTGGCACAGGCAAATGCTTGGACATCTGGCCTTGCCTTCTCTAGCCGATTCTTTCAAAAAATAATAATAATAGTAATAATAAATGTACCTGAATGTGCTCTTTGGAAACCAGCCAAGGTTGGTGTGCAAGCAGCTTGTTGATTTCGTTCAGATTTTTCAGCCTCTGAGGAATGTATTCTAAGCCGTTCAGCCATTCTTGTATCCCTCCAGTCTTCAGGAACTCTTCCACGTGTATATTTATTAGATAGGAACATTGGTGCCTGGCAGCAGCCTGAAGAGAAAACCCAAAGAGGCATATTGGAAAACAGGTAGGCAGAAGATATAAGGGGGGGAGAAAAGGTTTTACCACAAGGAAGAGAGAACCCTGCATTCAAGTGTTTCCACAAGAAAAGCTCACAAGAAATTTCACTGCAATTGCTTTAAACAGAAAAGAAGACGTGTGAAACATATGCAGGTAGACCTTGACTTACCACAGTTTGTTTAGTGACTGTTTGAAGTTACAACGGCACTGGGAAAAAAACTTGATTTATGATCATTTTTCACACTCACGACCACTGTAGCATCCCCTTGGCCACCTGATCAAAATTCAGATGCTTGGCAACTGGTTCATATTTATAATGGGTTGCATTGCCCTGGGGGTCCTTCTGCGACCTTCTGATAAGCAAAGTCAATGGGGAAGCTAGCTTCACATAACAACCAGGTTACTAACTTAACAACTGCAGTGATTCACTTAACAACTGTGGCAAGAAGAATCCTAAAATGGGGGGAAAATTACTTCACGAAAGTCTCATCTAGCATGGGAAATTATGGGCTCAATTCTGGTTGTTAAGTCGAAGTCTACCTATCTATTGCTGGTGCAGAATGCCAGTGTAGCCAAGCTTAAAACGGCTAAGGCTAGGGATACCCTCTGCACGAATGTTTCATACAAAAATAAGAACTCTGGCACAACAATTATGATGAAGAACTGTAAGTGTAGAAGCTGTCCGCTTAAATTTGGCATTTCCCAGGATTCATTGTGGCTTTAAGAAAACAGCTATTATTCAGCCATAACCCTTCTAACACCACTAGGAGAACAACAATATACTGCACTGCAGTCGGAAGTTTTGACTATTGGAAAAATTATTTATGAATGTTGAAAACGTTGTATTTTAGCCATTGCGGAAGTTTTAAAACTATAGATTATAGTTTTAATTGATTCCAAGTGCAGAATTCAAAGTTCCTTGTTTGGAATGGTATTATTTAAAGTATTATTGGCCACATATTATCATGGATTATTAAGAGCCACGGTGGTGCAGTGGTTAGAGTGTAGTACTGAAGGATACTTCTGCTGCCTGCAATTCGCAGTTCGAATCTCACCAGGCTCAAGGTTGACTCGGCCTTCCATCCTTCCAAGGTTGGTAAAATGAGGACCCAGATTGTTGGGGGAAAGATGCTGACTCTGTAAAACCACTTAGAGGGCTGTAAAAAGCACTGTAAAGCAGTATATAAGTCTAAGTGCTATTGCTATTGGCTATATGTCTCACACAATGATCACACATAGCTCACCACCACCACATTTTGAGTGAACAAAGCACACCATTGTCCATAAAATGTTGAAAATGAAGAAACTCCATCTACGACTATGTATGTATGTATGTATGTATGTACGTATGTGTATGTGTATGTATATGTATATGTATATGTGTTATGTCTCACCTATATTCACAAGTGGGAATACAGAGTTCCAGAGTTCAAAATATTCAAACAAGAACAAAACTAGACAAAAAAGGGTTAACAGTACTGTTTTCCAGTCCTTGGCAGACTTCCTGGAATCTGTCTGATAATTCAGAATTGTCCATAAATCACAAAGGCCGCTCCACACATATCCTTTCACACATATCCTTTCAACTCATCAAACACTTTGCTTCCAAGCAAAGTTTGAGAGTCAACACACCTCCTTAAATCACCTGGATGGGTGTGTCAGTCACTCTAATCAATGTCTGGCTTGACGCCTCCCTTCAGATTGTCGTTTCAATCATCTCCTAGTTCTAGCGTCAAGCCAAGATCTGTCAGTTTCCCCACCAGAAGCCTCTGACTCATTTTGTGGATCAGTTGCTGGCATGAGCGAAGTCGAAGGTTCTGGGGAGGATTGTCTCTCCGACAATCTCTCATCCTCCTGGCTCTGTGTCCTCTGATAATTCAGACTCCACATTCACAGCAGGCTCCAACCTTCCATCCTCAGAATCATCAGAGTCAAAACTCCCAGCAGAATCGATCCTTCCAGTCACAACATATATGTATATGTATGTGTATGTGTATGTATATGTGTATGTGTATGTGTATGTGTATGTGTATGTGTATATGTATGTATGTATGCATGGTATTCAGTTTTGTTTGGGTATTTTCCCACATCATTATAGTTGTGCTTTTAAAGTTGTAGCAACGTTTCGACAAAATCTCATCTGCCATCCTCAGGCTTCTGGCAGATGAAATGGCAGATGAGATTCTGCCAAAACGTTGCTACAACTTTAAAAGCACAACTATAATGACGTGGGAAAATACCCGAACAAAGCTGAATACTATATGTGTGTGTGTGTGTGTGTTTGTATGTATATGTATAGTGTGTGTGTGTGTGTGTGTGTGGTCCAACTGCTAGATGTCCAGCTCTTGCAGAAAAGATCAACTAGATGTGGGTGACAGTGTTATCTCCTTTCAGTTCAGAAGAAGGTGACACTTGCTTTAACTTACAACACTAGTGGAAAACATACTAATGTAATTATGACGGGAGATGAATCAAGACTTTTTCAGAGCTTACCATGATTGCTATGTAGTGCCGGTAAGGCAAAGGAAGAGGACCATCCACACGCAACATATAAAATTGACTGCGGAGGAAAGACTCCAGGTACTGAATGTGTAAACTCATGACCTGTGTGACATTGTCTAGGCGACCGGATGTAGAATATTCTTCCACAAGCAGATGCATACGTTCATTCAAACTATTGGCTTGCATAACCTTTGGAGAAAGTTCAAAAGAAAAAAAGGGAAAAAAAGACATTATTGATCTGATTCAGTTTTATAGGTCATAAATAATTATTCCAAGACTTGAATCTTCTTGAGGAAGAAGCAGGTGTGGAAGTTTAAATAAGATTAAGTGAAGAGACTTAGACTTAAAATAACTTTATTGTCACTTTTGAATGTACACTAAGCAGCATACGTTAAAATGAAATTTCATGCAGCTCTCAAAGGTCTCCATGCCGCTAATATACACTATGGAAACATGACTAAATAAATAAATACAGAATTATGCATATACCCACGCAAATAGGGAAGAACTAAAATAATAAAAAAAGAACAAAACATATGTAGAATATCAGCCACAGTATGACAGAATTTCAGTTGCACTGAAGGCCATCTGAAGAAACCTAGTAGTTTATCCTAAGTGGTTTAGCATGATGCTTAACTACAATCTGTTGAACAAAGCTAGTGTCAGTCTTGAAGATAAGTTGTCAGACCTGCCTCAACTTAGGCTTCTAACTAAAAATGATCCTTAACACCATTGGGCTGAGAAAGGTATAGTCTGCACAACCCCCATGGTAGTTTATTTCTCTGGGTAGACAGGTAATGCAGTTCTGGCTAGATGTCAGACCTGCCTCAGCTTGATCTTCTCACTAGAAACGATCCTTAATTCCATTCAGTGAGAAAGGTATAGTTTACTAGAAGTCAAGTGAATTACAGTACTGCAAAGCCAGAACTGAAATTTGTGCGCCAAAATCCCAAGTGAACACTTTCCCCCACTTATTCGAGACTTCCCATTGTTGGTCCCCACTGTCCAATCAATTTCGAAGAAGAGATTTTGGAAACGGCTACTATGATTGTAGGCTGGCTTGCAGCTGCATTCTTCTCATTGCGGAGCGACCTTGATGCGCCGTCTCAGGCAGGCAACTTCGCTTTCTTAACTTTTACTTCCCCCCCCCAAGTGCTCCCCCTCCCTCCTCTTCCCCTCCGCCCAAGATTCATGGCAGACTGGTGCCGAAACGATTGCAGAGCGCAGGTGTGAGGTGGCAGTTCTGACATAAGCAAGCTGTTCTTTTGATTCTTTGGCCAATACCAGAAAAAGTAGGTAGAGCAAGGAACAAAAATGAAGCAATAACCTAAGTCCAGATACAGCCAAATAAAATATGACAGGATTTAAAAAACAGAAGACAGAAGTCCTCATGTTTCTTTTTTAGGATCGGTTTAGGCTGAGGTAAGTAAACAACTACATGATGGCTTATACAAGTATTCCTCAACATACAAAAGTTCGTTTTGTGACCATTCAAAGTTACAATGGCACTGAAGAAAGGGACATGACAGTTTTTCACAGTTACGACCTTTCCAGCATCCCCAAGGTCATGTGATGGAAATTCAGATGCTTGGCAACTGATTCATATTTATGACTGTTGTTGTGTCCCAAAATTATGTGATCACTTTTTGCGACCTGCTGGCGAGCACAGTCAATGGGGAAACCAGATTTACTTAAGAACCGGGATACTAACTTATCAACTGTAGTGATTTATTTAACAACTGAGGCAAGTAAGGTTGTAAAATGGGGTAAAATTCACTTAACAAATGTCTCACTTAACAACATAATATTTTTGCTCAATTCTGGTCATAAGTTGAAGACTATCTGTAGTTAGATTTGCCCAAGTCCACAAGTGAAATGGCCAAAGAAGTTTTCCTCAGCCATTTGATCATTGCTAAGCCACTACCAAGAAAGTACTGTTCTGTGTATTATCTCCCCATATTCTGCAGTTTTACCCTAATTCCTCCTTAAATCCCACTCCAAAAACCCAGTGTCATATTCTTGTATTGCACAATTTGGGGATGTTCCTATTGTATAATCACAAATAAAGATCTATCACTACTCAGTACCAGATTCATATTATTTTCAAATTTATCCTAATATTCCTCCTCCGTGACACAGTTTTTTCTCTCTCAAAAAGCTAAAGAAGCTTAGACCATTATTAAAATGTAAAATTTTAATGTGACATAAATATTTGTAACATGCAGTCCGCTCTATCTGATACATTCTTAACAACCAAGAGCATTCAAATCATTTAAAATCAAATACATAAATATCCAGGTTCAAAATAACTATTTTAATTCACGAGGGGAAAAAAAATATAATTTTTAGCAAGTTTTGCTACCAAAGATTAAGCTTCTGAATTTCCTGTACATCAGATTAAACCTTCAATAGCTTGATTCAAAGCCTGGAATTTTAAACTGTTGGGACATTCCAGAAATTGAAATGGCCGTGGTGGAAATTATTCAATAGATAGGTTCATAATCTCCTTGCACTGCTTTGCTGCTTCATGGTCATTTCTTAAAAGAAAGGAAAAAGAAAAACAACTTACATCCTTCTCTGGTATAAAGGCACTTGGTCCTCTTGTTAAAGGCAGAGATACTCTGATTTTCTTTTCCTGTAAAAGAAAATAACAGATGCAATTTTTAGCATAACTTTCCTGTGTCAACTTTTATATTAGGATTTACAGGTGGTAATGAATCAACTGATGGTGATTGCAAAACTTTTATGAAACCTATTTTCATATCTTATGATATGAAATATCTTCTCATGACTAATCTAATTAAGAGGTCAGTGTGGCACAGCCCACAAACCCTTCTACAAACTGAAAAAAGAATATTCTATAAATGCCACTTTCCAACTCAACTTCCATTGTTCCAATCCAATTGCAAAGATGCTGGATAGAATGGGTGATGTACGTGAGAAAAATAAAGGTAACTTACAAAAGCAACAAAAGTGGTCTAGGAATTCATAAAAAGACACCCGATTCAGTCAGCTAGCTACCCCTTTTTTAAAAATGCATATTACAGCACTATCAAAACCATAGTGTCAGGAAAAAATATTTTCATATTTATATATCTCATTTTTACTAAATTCTTACTCTTAAGACAGTATTAATTAGTTAGTTTACTTTATTGTCATTGCACCTCGTACAATGAAATCAAACACCATCTTCAGTGCGCATTATGACCATGACCATGAAATAAACACAAACACACATCTTTCACCCTCCACACATTAAACAAAAAACCCCCGACACCACACCAATACTGCACTATACAGCAGAATTCAAAAGAGCTACTGCCCTGGGATAGAAGCTGTTTTTCAGCCTATTTGTCCTTGTTTTTATTATTCTGTACTGTCTGCCAGATGGTAATAGTTCCAAAAAAAGGGCACCCAGAATGAGATGGATCTTTGAGAATGTTTTGAACTTTCTTAAGGCAGCGGGAGCTATAAAGCTCTTCCAAAGAGGGGAGAGGCCAACCAATGATCTTCTGGGCAATGGCATTAACCCTCTGGAGTGCTGTCCTATCTGCCACTGTGCAATTGGCAAACCATATAGAAGTGCAGTAAGTTAAAACACTTTCTATGGTGCAGCGGTAGAAGGTCACCAACAGTTTTTCATTGAGTTGTTGTTTTCTGAGAAGTCTCAGGCAGTATAATCTCTGCTGGGCCCTTTTGACCAGTGCTGCAATGTGAGCACCCCAGGTCAGGTCCTCTTTTATGGTAACACCCAGAAACTTAAAACTGGCCACTTGCTCCACTTAGTCTCCATTGATAAGCAAGGGCTGGATGCCTGATCTGTTCCTTCTATAAAAATTAAAAGCAAATTATGCAATATTATCTTAATAGCTATTGGAATCACATAGCCACACCTTCCCAGGCATATCCTGATTACCAATTATTATGGCAAAACAACTTTGGAAAGAGGTAACTTATTGCCAGAGAAGCATTAGGAAGCAGAATGACATTATCATCAAATTATTTGTTACCTGTCTCACGGTTCAAGGTGACTCTGAACATGACATTCCTTTGTTACTCCACTCACCCTAAATTCCAGATCTAGATTCACTTTTGTTTATTTCTCATTATAATTATCAATGTCACCTCTAGCCTGTAGCCTTAGGTTCCTGGTTGTATACTCTCAAACAATTCTATCAACTTTTCCTTGGTGCTACTTATGGTTAAAATTCATTTCCATGACACATACTACCCGTTCAATCTTTTGCATTCCTTCTTAATATTTACTGCTTTCATAATATCTTTGGCTTACTTTCTTAACCTCCAGCCTCAATTACAATAAAATTCCTCAATGTCTCGTCAATCATGCTTTCTATCCAATCTTTCATTCCCAATCTTCCATATGATGTTAAAGTGATATGTAGGGTAATGACAGGATACAAACAACCTCATGGTCTGCATACAGAATTGATTTCTTAAGAACAGATCACTATTAGATGCTTATTAGAGATGGGCTGTATTAGAGCAGGTGGGCTTCTGTTTAATCTTCAGTCTCTCTAGCCAGAGCTTAAAGATTCCCTATTCTGAAAAATTGGAAACCAGCAGTCAACCACAATGGCCTACAATAGTTCAACCTAACAGTATATAATCTAAAGCAGGGATCTCTAACCTTGGTAACTTTAAAACTTGTGGACTTTAACTCCCAGAATTCCTCAGCCAGCAAAGCTGGGAGTTGAAGTCCACAAGTCTTAAAAGTTGCCAAGGTTGGAGACCCCTGATCTAAAGTGTCCTCCAGACTTGGATAAGATCTCTACCCCAATTATGTCAACTAAAAAATACTTCTTTGGTAGTTGTCATTTTGATTGTCAATATGACAGAATGGGGGAAATATTTAAAATATGAGGAATAATCACATAAATGGTATTCAATTCAACTAAAATCCTCCTTTTTTCCCCTTGTCCTGATCAGATCACAGTTTCATGCTTCTCAAGGCCAAAAGAGACCTTAAGTCGGAAAGAGAGTAGGCTACCAAGCCTAATTGTTTCAGTCAAATTTTAGACATCTTTAAAAGTTCTCTGTACATCATAAGAAGTGAGGCAACTGTAATTCTCCAGGTGTTGATCAACTATCATTGTTATAACTCTAGTTTGCATGATCAACAAAGAAGGATGTTAGAAGCTTTAAGTTGAGCAACTCTGGAGGGTGCTACTGCCTTTGCCAAGAGAATGAACACAGGTTAGAAACTGGGTTTATCCTGTCCTCTTACTTGTTTAAGGATAGGGAGTCTGATGTGCCTAATATATGGCATGTCTGTTACTATAACCACTTGCCATAAACCCAGAGACAAATGCTATTCAGTTCTGATGACTGGACAGTGTACTTAGTTATGAAGCTATTATTTTTTTAAAGCATTCTTTGACAGGAACGTATTCTGGAAGCATCAGCAAGCAGCCTGAAAATTCAAAAGTTCTTAACCAAAGCCTTCTAAACAAATCAGATTTATTTCACATTGAAATCTATCACCCACAGATTGCTATGTCAGTAATATGACAAACAAGATATTTGGAGACCCTTCTGGTCTGATAGCAATTTTCACTAACCACAGGCAGCCATTTGTAAGACTGTTGTAAGATTAGAGTGTTTTATTCCAGGTGGGCACAAAAATGAATCTGACATCTGAACAATACATAAATATATGCTCCAAGGCAGTCAAACAATATGTCATTTCTTGGAAAGTATCAGAAAAATAAGCTCCAGCAAGTTCCAACAAGAAAAAATGAAATAAAATGAAGAACTGCCAAGTCAAAATGCATCTGTCAAGCTTGCTGAGCAGAAAAAGCAGATATGTAAAGAATTAATGCAAATTGTTTCTTGAAGATTTTGGACTAGAATTGAAGCTATAAAGAACAGTATGCTTGTTCCATGGCGGCTGTTTATTAATTTTAAATTCCCCATGTTTTGGTACTTTAGAGTGTTCTCTTTTTCTGTCATTTTATTCTCAAGTTCAAAAACAATTAAATATTCAAAAATGTAATATAGCACCTTCTCAATCTCTATTTTCCCTCCATGGAAAATTTTTCTAACATGATGCCTTCCAGATCTGTTGGAACACACCTCCCCATATCCTTAAATCTGCAGAATCATTGGCCATTTTGCCTGTAATTCCTGGACTATTGCATTTCCATGAGATGGAGAAATCTATTTTAGTTCTGTTTGCTCTAAACCAGTGTCTCTCAACTTCAACATCTTGAAAATGTATGGATTTCAACTCCCAGAATTCCCTCGCAGCATGTTCACACATCTTGAAATTGTTGAGTTTGAGAAACACTGCTCCAAATCAATGTTTAGGTGCCCTCCCGGTCTAAATTCATTCTAGCAGGAAAATTGTTTCTAACTCCCCTATTGATCTTCAAAGCTAGATCTGCAGTGCGGAATCAAGAGCTTCTACCTGAGTTTTCAAAAACCTAGTGTCCTAAAAATGATGGATCTGAACTTGAAATTCACTGAAGTGCCTGTTAATCACCATCATTAAAAAAAGTGGGGGAGATATTAAAACCATATGTGTAATGTGTGCATGTTATTAATATAATATACTGTGAACAAACTAATGGCAACATTCAAGTGCTTACACAGCTATTCATCAGGATCTAGGAACATGGGAGGGAACATAAGCATCTCAAGATACTGGGATTAATTTATTAAAATATCTTAAGGAGGCAGGCTTACTGTAACCAGTCATTTATTCATTTGATTTATGTCTTGCTTTTCATGTAGGTGCTCAAGGTGGTGCACACACTGCACTTACTTCTCCTACTTTCCCCACGGCAACAACTTCATGTTGCTGAGAGATGGTTTTCCAAACACTCAAACAGCTGACGTTCAGTGGCCTACTGCTTCACACACCGGCAATACCCTACAGCAGGGATGTCAAACCCGATTACGTTGAGGGATGCATCAGGGTTGTGTTTGAGTTTGGAGGACTGGTCTGGGTGTGGCCAGCTTGACGTCACTCGTGTATGGGGTGCCTGAGGAAGCCTGAGCGCCCTGCCAGCGAAAACGGGCTACCAATCTCTGTTATCGGCTATGACGGTCTCCTGCAGCCTTCTGCTCGTGAAAACAACGGGCCAGATCTTAGCATCCTGCGGGCTGGATCCAGCCCGCCGGCCTAGAGTTTGACACTCCTGCCCTACAGCTTTTATAACTAGCAGCCACTGACAATCTTCTTTACAAGTGAACTATTTTTTATTTTTTTTTAAAAAGGCCATCTAAAATACAATAGCCACTGTTCCATCATTTAGGTCAGTGGTGGCTCCTTTTTTGGCTCCTGTGCCGATAATTGCATGCGCGCTCGCTTGCGTGCCAGCACCAAGAAGGCAATGCGTGCTGGCCCCCCCTTCTGCATTGCGTGTCTCTGTGCATGTGCGCGTGATTCCCCTCGCGCACCACATACCTGCGGGTGCAATCCCCTCACTCGCAATGCATTCCTGCACATGCACGCACGTCTTCCGTGTAACCCCCCCCTCCGCCCCCTGCGCATGTGCGCCAGATACCCGACAATCAGCTGTGTGATGGAGCTTTTCCAGATGACCTCTCGCATGCTGGGGGGAAATGGCTCTGCACGCCACTTCTGGCACGCATAGCATAGGTTCGCCAACACGGATTTAGGTTATGGTACTAGCCAGAAGAACTGTAGCTGGGGATCATCATCAAGTGGCTGCACATAGACCATAGATCAGTTACAAGAAGGGTGTAAATTTACGTTCCCTCTCCTCCAGGGGTGGGATTCCAATTTTTTAACAACCGGTTCTGTGGGCGTGGCTTAGGTGATGGGCGTGGCTTGGTGGTCATGTGACTGAGTGGACGTGGCTTGGTGGTCATGTTATTGGCTGGATGTGGCCAACTCAATATCACTCACATCGAGGCACGCATCTTCTTGCCTGGCCTCTCATGACTTTGGGGATGCTGCAACAGTCGTAAGTGTGAAAAATGGTCATAAGTCACTTTTTTCAGTGCCATTGTAACTTTGAATGGTCACTCCACACAAGCAAAGTACCAGCAAAGGAGGGGGGGAAAAAACTCCAAAGACCTTTCTGAGACAGGAAGTCTAGTCCTGCCAAGAATGTAATAAGGGTTAAGGGAGAGGCAGTTTCTGTAAGCAACACCAGAATGTTTCCTTCCTGCCTTCCTTACAGGATTAGACCAGTCATTTCTTCTAACAACCGGTTCTCCAAACTGCTTAGAATGTTAACAACTGGTTCTAGCAAATAGGTGCGAACTGGTAGAATCTCACCCCTCTCTCCTCCTAATACCAACTTGGCAGCCTCTTTCATGAAGGTCACTTTGGAGATACCACCTTCTCAAAACTCTACTTAAACTTCCAGAAAAAATACCAGCCTGATCAAACAGGAAATATTTGAGTCTGAAGGATATGTGTGTGTTTTGTAATTTCAAATTATTCCTCATGTTACCCACTCTTCCACAAGACATTATTCTACCCAGGTAATAAGCAAGTCCAGACCTGCATACTTTCAGAGATGGAACTATATTATGGAGCCAACTGTTCCCTGGGCCTGGGCCATTCTTTAATTGCTAATTTAGTTCCAGGAAACCATTAAATTGGTGTGGGTGAAGTGAAAGTTTTGAAGGGGAAAATGGATTTTCTGATAAAATGTAGCCTTTGATTAAAAAACCCCGACAGAACACAATGAAGAGCTGTCAGAATTCCAACTTCCTTCTGTACAAAATGCAAACACTGATTCACTTTCTAAAAAAGATACTTGACAATAAATAACTGAAAAAGAGAAGAATCAAAAGTCTCAGTTGTTTTATTTTATTCTTGGACAGTGTTCGGAAGTTAACTACTGTGTGAACTTAGCAACTATCTGCAAAGGTTTCCCCTGTCTAGTCATGTCCTGCTTTATGGAGTTGTTGTGCTCATCTCCTTTTCTCGGCGGAGGGAGCCAGCATTGCCCAAAAGCGCTTCTGTGACCATATGGCCATCATAACTACAAGTTAAGGCACACAGAATTTTGCAACCATCCCATTGAAGTGGTATCTATTTATCTAGAGGTGGACTTCAAAAATTTCAGCAACCAGTTTTCTGCCCAGTTGCTGGGTGGGCGTGGTCTACTCGGCCTCCTGTACCACGGCAGGGGAGGGTATGTGTTTTCGCCCTCCCCGGGCTCTGGAGACTTTCCTTGAGCCTCTAGGAGGGCAAAAACGGCTTCCCCCGGGCTCTAGAGGCCCTCCAGATGCCACAAACAGGCTTGTTTCCAGACTTCTGGAAGGCCCCTTTTTTTGCCCACCCCAAGCCTCCACCTGGGCCCTGCACTTACCTCACATCCAAAATGGGTCATGTGGAGATTCCTGGGAGGGGTGGGGTGGGAGGAGCCAGCCAGGGGTGGGATTTTGCAGTTCACCAAACCAGTCATAACTTTAGCTATGAGTTTGCCAGAACCAGGGTGAACCCGTAGCAGCCCACCCCTGTATTTATCCACTCACACTTGCATGCTTTCGAACTACTAGGTAGGCAGGAACAACTATTATCTATATGATTGGCATTTCAAACATTTGGGTCTTTCTTCCCCATCAAGAATTGTTTTAGGAAACCTTCCTTGAAAAAACGATGGTGCAGTGATGTCTGGTTCTCCTCCCTTGGACACCAAATAGGAGGGTCAAGAAACGTCTATAGAGATAACCAATAAAAACATTACATTTCTTGGACAGGTCAGTCCAAAGAGGCTAACCCAGGGCTAGCACTTGTAAATCTCTCAACTTCTTTTTCCAAGGTTTTTTTTTTCCTATAAAATATTAAATCGCTTGGGATCATTGTTTCTATTTTGGAGGGAAGAAACAAATAAAGGTGCAAATATTATGGAACAGCAAATGCCTTTGAACTATTAATCCAGGAAGGGCCAACTTCTCACATTTTATTGCAGGATAAAGTCAAGAGCAAACATATAACAAGTGCAAACCAGAACCATAAACTGGTTTGATGTACGGCATTTCAGAGTATCAGAACAACATTTATTCCATACAGTACTTCTGAGCAGCTGGGACTGTGAGTCTCCATGTTCTACTGGCAAATCAGTCAAAGGGGAACTCATTAGATGGCAGCACTAAGCAAGTTACTGCTTACCACAAAGCAGTTCAGCTGCAGGGAAATTCACCTTAGCAGATGCTGCAAAGATAAGCATAAATACACACACTCATAACACCATGCAAGAATTGGTGCTCTCAGCTGCATTCACGTTATTTTTAATACTATTTATGCACGCAGGAAGGTGAAGTGATCTTTTGGGTGCAGCCAGTTGCCGTAAGTCAAATTGGAACTTTCCTGCCTTGGTCAGCTCAAATGATAACATGTTTGCCCATCCAGGGCATTGGGGGGGGGGGAGCGGGGGAAAGAAATTTAAAAACTAGAGGAAGATGCCTAATTCAAAAATGTACTTCCACCAAGTATTTAGGAAATAAAAGAACAGGAAAAATACAGGCTAGTATGAGCATATTTCACATGGCTGAGTTTTAATTTTTTCTCCCCACTGGTTGCTAAAGCCCAGAGGTTCTTCAATTGTGGGTAATTATCTCCAAGTGAATAATTTGGGCATATCCAGGAGGTAGTGGAGAATGTGTAATTGCTTGTTTGTGAATGAAGGATCCAGTTTGGGATTGTTGCTATTGAGACATGTGTGTTTAAAAAAAAAAGAAAATGACTTTTTTGTGGGGCTAATGAGATTGTTCTATATCAGGAAAGGGAGTAATTGGGTCATAAATTTGACAACACCCTGCTTTAGCCCAATTGATCACAAAGGAAATCTGAGCAAATCCCCCATAATGCTACTGCTTTCATTAAATCCATCCATTCCAAAGAGATTGGCTCCAAGCTGGAAGACACCTTTATTTCCCCACCCATCTTGCACAAAACACAGCTTTGCAGCAGTTGGGGGGAGATTTTCATGAAGTACTGAAGTGTTAAATTCCCCATCCTTACAGCACCCCCCCCCTTTTTTTTTTTTTTAAAAGCAGAGGTAAAACAGAGGTAAAATTCATGCATTTTACATAACATCTATTTTTATCTCATCAGTGGTATGGTCCATATTTCTCTGGAGTGTTTTTAAATCAATCTGCTCCCAGTTGAGGCCATGTATTGGGTTGTCCATGTTGGAAATTATGGGACTTTAATATAATTGTGTGCATGACAATAAAAATAAGGACCAAGTAGTGCCTCTACATTTAAAAAAATCCTAGTAAAATTGTATGCTTATACTACACAGTCAACAAGATAGCAATGCTGTTGATTTACTCTGCCTTGTCCAAGCCCTGCGTTACATGTATGGGGTAGCAGATCAAGTATAAAGATCAAAGGCTGATTAGAACCACAGACATGTCAGTGGAAACACCCTCCTATTCACACTTTTCTCAGAACAAAAATTGCTGCTTTAGAAGGGCAGGTGAACAGTAACTATTCATAAATGTGAACAAATGAACAAAGATGAGCTACTAAGGTAGTTCAGCTGGACTTATTCTTTCTTTCTTTTGCAAGGGAGGAGGGAAACTGTCACAAATAAAGGATTTTACTTCAGAGCAGAGGTGGTATTCAGCAGGTTCTGACCAGTTCTGGAGAACTGGTAGTGGACATTTTGAGTAGTTCGGAGAACCAGGAAATACCACCTCTGACTGGCCCCGCCCCCATTTATTCTCTGCCTACCGAGTCCCAGCTGATTGGCTGGGTCTTCTTTTGTTGCCCTGTACAGGAGAATGGAGCTGGAAAGCAGGTTAATGGGGTGGAGAGGGAATGGGATTTTGCAGAACCTTCCCCCAGGAATGGGGAGGGAATAGGGATTTTACCGTATCCTTCCTCTGCCATGCCCACCAAGCCACGCCCACAGAACCAGTAGTAACATTGTTTGAATCCCACCACTGGTTCAGAGTATTTTTTATCCATTAACCCCAGAATTAATGCCTCTTGAGAACTTTCGGTTATATAGCTTTTGAAAGGGTTTATTAGACTCAGCCTGTCAATAATTTGAAGTTACAACAGCTGAAATCGAACCTTATGGTTACTATAGATGGAATACAGTTACCAGTATGGCATATCTACTGTCCTCATTTATGAGACAATAATGAGTGTGTGTGTGTGTGTGTGTGTGTGATCTCAGAGGATATTTTTTTAATGGATCAGTGTGGCTTATGTCTTCAAGAACCCTATATTTATTTGTTCAAATGGAATAATCTACAGAAGAGTTCCCCAACATTTCCTTTCCTCCTTCCCAGATCGCTAAAATGAGGACCCAGATTGTTGGGGGCAATATGCTGACTCTGTGAACTGCTTAGAGCAGAGCTGTCAAACTCTCGGCCTGTAGGCCGGATGCATCACATGTGCCACACCCACACCCAGATTAGCAAAGGGGGAAAGAGTCCTGATATGTCACATGATGTTGCCATGATGACGTGAGTTTAATACCCCTGGCTTAGAGAATGCTGTGAAGCAGTATATACCGGTAAGTCTAAGTTCTACTGCTATTGCTATAAACTGTACACAATTATTGGTTATAAATAATTCTAAATAATTTGGCTTCAACTGCCTTTCCCCCCCTCTAAATAGCTCCCAAGGTTAATTTCCAGCTGTGCTAGTACTCCATGAAGATGTCACAGTTCTCTTTTGTTCTCTTCTCAGCTTATCTAAAAATATGTTTCCTTAAGGTTGAAGAAATGTATGAGGTACATGTTACAGCATGTAACCTGTTTTTTCTGAATCTTCATAAAAAGGGATCAATAATTCCTCCAGAGTGATAATTTGGTCTCTGAAGCTTCTATCACTTCTGTAGTTAAAAGACAATTATTCTCTGATAGAGCATTAAAATACAGGTTGCATAATAAAATAGAAAACTAGGGAAATAGGAAATAGAACACTGAATCTGAGAGGAAGCAAACTTATGCTGTCATTCTGTACAGAAACACATAATGTTGCAGGTGTCACTGATCTCCCTCTCTATGAGCCTGTTTTCATGTTTCCAAAGCTCTCCAAAGGATCCAAAATGGAAATTCAAACAGAAACATGCTTGCTCTTTAAGGGCTGGAGTCATAGGCACAGAGAATAGATTTAATTCTGGAGCAAGCTGAAAGTATCCTTTTCCTTTTTGCTGTAACTACAAGGTTATATTGGGGAAAAAAACGTGCGCAGAAACATTTGGACAAATAAAAATGTTGCTGTATCTTGTCATTTATCCTAGTGGCAATCACCCGACAAACAAGGCCCAAATGGTTGTGTACAGGCATGGCCAACCAAAAATTGCCTATCCTAGAGCATACAAAACATTTGCTAGACCAATACTCAAATACAGCTCATCAGTCTGGAACCCACATTACGTATCTGATATTAACACAGTTGAAAAAGTTCCAGAAACATTTCACAAGAAGAGTTCTCCACTCCTCTACTTGTTGCAGAATACCTTATGCCACCAGACTTGAAATTCTAGACCTAGAAAACCTAGAACTACGCCACCTTCGGTCCGATCTAAGTATAGTATATAAAATCATACATTGCAATGTCTTACCTGTCAATAAATACTTAAGCTTCAACCATAAGAATACAAGAGCACACAATAGATACAAACTCAAGGTTAACCGCACCAAACTTGATTGTAGGAAATACGACTTTAGCAACAGAGTGGTCAATGTCTGGAATACTCTACCTGACTCTGGGGTTTCTTCCCCAAATCCCAAAAGCTTTAACCTTAGACTGTCTACTATTGACCTTACCCCTTTCCTAAGAGGCCTGTAGGGAGCGTGCATAAGCGCACCGTCCCTGTCCTATTGTTTCTTTTATTTTTCTTATATGTATCCATTTCATGTATTCATAACTATGTATATACTTATACCTATTAACTTGTAAGCGATTGACAAATCAAATCAATCTAAATCTAAATCCTCTACCCCCTTTGTAGCAATCAAGACATCTTTCTGTATACAAACAAATTCACTAGCTCAAAAAAGTGGTGTAATGCCAATTATATGTACTTGGTTTGTATAATAGCTGCATAAACAAAAAACATTACACATACGCTTAAAGCAATGACGTGGAATACCTGACCACATGAATTCTGCTGATCTTTGTAGTTAATTTGAAAACCAGTTCTAGAGTTATATTTTTATACACATACAGGTAATCCTTGCTTTACAACAGTTCATTTACTGAATTTGTCCAAAAGTTCATTCAAAGTTACTGAAAAAAGTGACCATTTTTCACACTGATGATTATTGTAGTATCCCCATGGTCATGTGATCAAAATTCAGACACTTGACCCCTGGTTCACATTTATGAGGATTGCAGTGTCCTGGGGACATGTGATCACCTTTTGTGACCTGACAAGCAAAGTCAATGAGAAAGCTAGATTTATTTAACAACCATCTTACTAACTTAACAACTGCAGCGATTCATTTAACAACAGTGGCAAGAATGGTTACAAAGTGGGGCAAAACTTACTATAACAATTGTCTTGCTGAGCAACTGAAATTTTGTGCTCAGTTGTGGTCTGAAGTTGAGGATTACTTGTGTACATTTTAACAGAATGAACCTTCTTTTGCTATGAAATGCTGCTGAAAACATGAAATCTAACTCAATTGAACTAACCCAAAAGAACTTTGCATAATCCTAAGTAATAAACAAATTTATCAGATGAGAAAACTCTGATCTCAAATCTTCAAAAGCACTTCAAAATGGTTGGTATTGCAGTCAACAATTTTTTTGCATATTATGCATACTTAGCTCCTACAAAACATATTTCCTCCCTGATTTATTATCTAGCTTTCACTAGATATTCCAATGTCACTTTTTGCTTCGTATAAATAATCTGAAAAGATCTGCTTTAAAAGTAATATAGGTTTTTTTTTTTTCATGTTCTGCTTGTTTTTCTTCTGTTTGGTAAGTAGATATGAATGTTGAATTATTTAACCTCTCTCTGCCTAGAGTTTTTTCAAGATTTTGGAACAATTCTAGCAATTAACTATGCAGGAAAGGTTGTAATAGGTGAAGCATGTTGATCTCATAAACAAGTAAACAAGCTAGTAATCAGCATAATTTACCACCCCAGCCTCAGCCAAGCTTCAAGGAGATAAACTAACGTAGGCAGGCTTTACAACCCTGGGCTCCTCCCGTGTACCTTAGGATGTCTCATGTTTTCATGTTTTTCAAAATGAAAGCAAGAATCAAAAACAGAGAAAATAATCCTATTTATTGTGCAGTTAGAAGATACAGAATTCTGGTCTGGATCAATTCAGAATTTGGATGAGAACTCCAGTTTATGTTCTTCATCAATAAAGCTGTTGTTGCAATAATTATATTACTTAACATGCAACAAATTAAAAATAAACAGAGCACATTCTTCCTATTTCTAGGCTGCTGCAATATAGCTTGAATTCTGCCATCTATTATGCTGGATCTGGAGCATGGTGCCTATAGACATTAACATACTGGTATATTTAGACTTCTCCTTTGGTGTTCATTATCCTTGGAACTACCTGATTTTTTTTTTATTTATATATATGTGTGTGTGTGTGTGTGTGTACACACACACACACACACTCACACACACACATACATATTATATATTAAATTCTAATTAAAATAACATAGGAAGCAAGCATGCTGCTTTGCTGAGTTTCAGCCTGTAGCATCTATCAGATATTCATTCAGCTTTTCAATTTCTTCTCAGTTTTTGGACTAAAACCAGGTATAATGTAATTCCTTTTAGTCCCATAAGCATTCTTGGAAAACAAATGGTGGAAAACTATGGCCCTTGTCCAAGCAAAGATAAGCTTGTACATATGAAGGGTATCTTGGAAAGTTAGAGGAATTTGTGAGGAGCATCCTCATCAGCAGGAAATGGGTGTTCTGTTATGGGCTATGCCCACCGTGGCAGCCATTTTGTGAGAACATAGACAATATGTTTGGAAATGTACCAAGTCATCAAGACTGGGGTCACTGATTTCAATATAGAAAAGTTTTAAATGTTGCAAAATCAGTCAGAGGTGAAAGAAGACAAATGTGTCTTCATCTACTGTTGTAAAGCCAGCCCAAGCTGTAAGAACACAAATGTGTGTCTTCATCTATGGTACTTTGATCTGTTTAGGCTGTGACTCACTTAGAAAAAAAGTGAGAGGTGGGTGGATTGGCTACATATTTAATTGTACATGTGTACACACTTTTAGCGGTGGATGGATGGATGCATAGGATATATTCTCTAAAATAAATTTGTTCCTTCATCCCCACAAATTATGTTTGCTCCTTGATACCAAAAGCTAGTATATCTAAAGCTAGTATACTGTAGGCAAAGTTTTTATTTTTATTCTTAAATTACCCTGCCTTTATTATTTTTATAAATAACTCAAGTCAGTGAATATATCTAATAATTTTTTCTTCTCCTCTTTTCCTTACAACAACCCTGTGAGGTGAGTTGGGGTGAAAAAGTGACTGGCCAGCTTTCATGCCTAAGGTGGAACTAGAACTCGTTATTTTGGCTTTTTCTAACACACTACTTTTTCCATATGTTAAGCATATCATATATAAGTGAGGTATCCTTTAAATATGCAGTCCCTACATACTGTTAGCATCCAGGTAACTCAAAATATAACAGCCACCTTCTAGGCAGCTATGTCTCAACCTTAGCAATTTTCAGTTGTGTGGACTTCAATTCCCAAAATTCCAGAAGTTGAAGTCCGCACATCTTAACAGTTGCTATAGCTGAAAAATTCTGCTGCACACTAATGCACTTAACATTTGTTAAATTAAAATAACTATTTTTAAAAGCATGACTTATATTTCAATTGAAACTCTCTTAAAATTAATCTGTAATTTCTTTTCCCCTTTTTTAGTTTTAAAGTATTCCGTTAAGCACCCTGCAGGCTTTCTTAAAATGGTTTTAGAATTGAACATACAACTAAATGATGGGCTATAGGATAGCATTCTTCCATTAACCTTTGTGAATTGAAGCATTTTGGAAAATTGCTCTGCCAGTTCAAGTATACATTTGCCACAGCTTAATGGGTGGGGGAGACAATATTTTGCACAGGAGGATAAATAGGGGAGAATGAGGAGAAAAACTCAACAGAGAAATAAAATGCTTTGTTTAAACGCAGAACCAGAAACCTATGCTGTAATACAGACCAAATGTTTATTGACATAAATTTTCAAAGGAATCAGGTTTTTTAAAAAGCAAATGTAGTCTATAATGTATCCAACATTTCTGTAAAATAGTGCATATACATTTCCAAAGAAAATATGCATTACTCTTTCTAAATTTCCAAATTTTGCTTATAGTCAGGAAAAATCCCACATAATGGATCAGATTTTTTTAAACTTAGCTAGCCGATCACTCTACAGCAGGGCTGTCAAACTCGTGGCCCATGGCTCGGATGCATCATGCACTGGCCACGCCCACACCTGATATAGCAAAGGGGGGGAAAGCCCCGATAAGTCATGCGACGCCACTGTGATGGCACAAGATTGACACCCCTGCTCTACAGTCTTTTCAAGACAGAGAAGATTAGAAGAAACATGGAAATATAAGTACTCTAGTATTTAAGTTGGCACTTATGCCAAATATTCATATATTTTATTTTTCATCAGTTGGACTGTCTTAAAATCAAAATAGTTCCGCTTACTACAACAATCATTCAAATAATGTAACGCATACTTTTAAGAAATGGCATTTTTTCTTTTAGCATTAAATAAGGTGAATAGAAATATCATATTTTATTATTATTTTATTAACTCTTCACACTAATCCAACAATATGCAGTAAACATTAAAACTTTGGGGCAAAGGTAATATTCTTTTTTAGAACCACATACAGTATATTTTGTGTGGAAACCTAAGCATATATTTAAAAACTATTTTCAAAAATTTAATATAATCTTTCTATATTTTGTAGGGATCTTCAGTCCTGAAAAAAGATGTAGTTGTCTGTTAAAGAAGGAGGATTTCATTTGTCAAATTTTCAATTACATCATTTGGTATATCTGTTCGCTACTAACACATCTGGAATGATTTTTCTTAGTGAAAAGTGTTCCTGACTCCCTTTAGAATATTCATACACTATACTTGTTATTAGCATAAATCACAGTCGTGTGACTGTGGAACACTGCAAATGGCCATAAATGTGGGTCAATTGCTAAACGCCCAAAATAGAGTTATGTGATCATCGAGGGGGCAGCTATTGGAACTTTGGAACTGAGTTTTAAGTATCTTTTGGGTTGTCTGTTGTAATTTGGAATGGTCACTATAAGCAACTGGCTGTAAGTATATGGTAAATGTACAGGCAAATCATTTCAGATTTGTGTGTAAGTAAGCATATGTACATTGGAAAATCCCTCGAATCTCAGAGGGATATATATATATATATGTGTGTGTGTGTGTGTATATATATATATATATATATATATATATACACACACACACACACACACACACACACACACACCAGTTACACCAGGGATGTCAAACTTGATTTCATTGAGGGCCACATCAAGGTTGTGCTTGACCTTGGGGGGATTGGGTATGTGTGGCCAAAGTGGGCATGGCTTGCTTGATATCACTCATGTCAGGGGCACCTGTGGCAGCTCAAGGGCTCTGCCAGCAAAAATAGGCTCCTGAGCTCCGTTTACGGCTGCGACAACCTTCTGCAACCTTCTGCCAGAAAAAATGGAGCAGGAGGCTGTTGCAGCCGGAAATGGAACTCTGGAGCCAGTTTTCGCTGGCAGAGGTACTGCGGGCCTGCCCTTCACTGTTTCCTGGGTGGGCCCACGGGCCAGATCTAACACAATTCAAGACTTCATACTGGTAGATTAGAAGGGAGGAAAAAGGCCAACAGTATATGAAGAGTTAATATTGACTAAGGAAGAAAATGTATTTAGTTAACCTTGCCTATGACAAAACTCCAATTCAGCAATAGAACCAAAGGCAACAGTGCAAAGCCATTTCCTGCCTCTGGCAGATAATAAAAGTAATTCTAATAATGAAACTCCATGTAATCTTTTTCTTTTTGTTTTTACATTAACTAGAGCAGGAACTAGGACAGGCACTTCAAGACTACGTAGGAGAGTCAGGCCATTCCGTGTTCAATCATTTCCACAGTGTGGGTCCTGACTCCCACAGACTGGTGCCATGCAAAGCTGCATGAAGCTGACTGGAGGGCAACCAACCTGGGAGGATTATTTTTATATGGATCAGAGTTCAGAAATGTTCTTGTAATATGTGCCAGGAAATTGAACAGACATCCCAATATCATAGCACATCTAATCTCTCTGGAGGCTATTAAGAAATGTAAAACAGCACTGAACAAGCAGATGATCCAATGGCTCTTTCAATACGGCTATTTCTATGAAATCATTAGATAATATATAAAGTTGTCCTGGTTAGGGTTCATTATAGTTCTCTTTAGGTACTTTTTAACATGCATTTACTGGGAACAAAATAAATAAAAAAGGAGAATTGGTTCTGGGTAAGTGTGCTCTTTTTTAGTCAACTGGGCATGATCTACAGATGAAGCAAAATGAAAAAATTACCATGGATTTCAGTATGCATGGGTACACGAAATACATTTAATCTATCTATCTATCTATCTATCTATCTATCTATCTATCTATCTAAAAAAAAACCTCTTTGTGTATTCTAGACAACACAGAGACTGGACAAGGATGATATACTTGAAAAAAAAATCATTTTTCTAACTCAGTCTGCTGTGCAAATAGGTGTAAGATATACTTACCATAAAATGAATAGTAGTTGAGGCAAATTAACTGGGTATATACTGTACTTTCTTTTTCTAAAAAAAAAGCACTAGGTGATTGTGCTGACAAAGACCAGAATTTGTGTTCTCTTTCGCCCACTCTCTCTCCCCCTTTCCTCTCTTTATAATGAACTGAAACCCCGCATGTGACCTCTGGATATGTATGTCTTAAATCTGTCTCATAAATCTTCCAGAATTTAAACTGAGAAACACAACAGAATATTAAATATAATAACTTTCAATACATCTCAGCCTATTTCCGGAAATATCAAACAGTGCTGGCAAAGTCTTGTGCATTACCAACATCTAGGCTATCACCAATCTTTGTAAGGTTCAGTAAGAAATCTGGGAACGGTTATTGACAAAGAATACGTTTTTTGGCTATTTTGCGCCACTTCTCTAAGAATTTCTTCTATAGTGCTGATTGGGGAATGCATCCATCTATCTCCAACTGAGAATCTTCAACATACATTCACAAAAAGCTGAAATTGGTAAAAACAAAAACTAGGATTCTTTGGGAAAAGTCAAGTTTAGAAGACTAACTGAAGTTCATAGTTTTGACAAACCTTTGAGAACACTAGAGGCTGCTATTCCCCTTCCACTCCATCCCCCTTCACCTCCCAGAATTGAAAGGAATCCTTGGATAGTTCACTGAATGAACAATTCTCTATTCCAAAGAAATCAGCATTACATCTTGGCACACATGTTGCAACATAAACCTTGACACGAATCACATTTAAGAGTTTCTAAAGCAAATATCAATGCTTCACAGAATAGTTAAATAAACCTTGTGTGCCACAGGTCGTTTTCCTGGGAAGTAACTTTAGACCTTCCAAAAAAACTTATACAATATAAGAAACTAAGAGTGTTTTGCACGATATACAAAATCTATTTCATTCCGACAAGAGAAAGCTTCATTAAACTGCCATAGGAAGAGTTGAACTTCTGTTTGTTATACATTAATTTTGCAACTAGGGATGGGCCTCCCTTTGGTCAATATAGTTGCTGAGGCTGCAATATGAAGAGCCAAATTGACTCATGGCTCTTTTGTCAGAAGAATAGGATAAGGCGAAAAGATACATATTTCCTAACAAGTCTTCTTGCTCAAACTACCATAATTTGTAGTTTCATACTTATATAAAGTTTAAAACGAACAAAGAAACAAAAAATGAAAAGAGGCGCATGGAACTAAATCATGGCCATCAAGTTGATCTTAAGTCTTTTTTCACAAACAAGTTTCATAAAGAATAAAACTGTAATAAGCTTATTTATTAAGGCTTTGTAATTTTAAGAACTTAAATGCATTAAGTTAATGTGATTTATTTTCAAGAAAACACGGATTGTTTTCAGCTGAAACTTTTACCCTACTTCATTAATTTTACTTAGAACTTTAATCATTATATTCCACTTACAGCTCTCCTATATTTTTCAATCTACCCTCTTTTTTGATCTGAAAGAGAGAGAGGGGTTTGAGTGGGTGGCCCTTTGTCTGGAAGCATTTCTGTTTAAGTTGGAGAAATAATTAACACGTCGCTCCTTCTGGTGAAGAAAACTGAGCCAACACGGACTTCACTTTAACCTTTCATTTTTCAGGTGTTCAGGTAACAATACAGAGTCAAATTGGGCACCACAATTAAGAATGGCATCAATCAACTTGCCTTGGCTGAAGTAGAAGGAATCTGGAAGAGCTGTGCAAATTTAGCCTGCTGGCAAGATGCAATATAAATCTTCAGATATCTATGGCTTTTTCTTCACAGAAAAAGCCCAATAGTTAAACCATGGAGATTGATTGGGGGGGGGGGGGGGGTTTCAAGGAAGTTTTTAAATAGAGCTCCATTAGCCAAGTATTGCAATCTGAACTGCAAATCCTGCACTGAATTAAGTAGACTGGAACAAGATCCCTTCCAAAACCATCTTTCCTCATGCATTTATGAAGAAAAACATAACAATATTATTATCAAAAACCTTCAGTTTGCTGTGTCTCCCTAGGGACTTGTTGGCAAACTCAGGAGTCCATATGTGTGAAATGATCCTTACCCAGCTGAAAACAGAAATTAATAAGTATATTCTGCAAAAATGACCTCTGTTCTAATCATAATCTTTTTTTTAATCCCTTTATCTTTTCATCAAAGTGACATGATAGCTAAGATACTTTTTAAGAGCGCCTTTTGCTCCCCAGCCAATGTCAAAGTAAGAACATGTGTTTCAGCCACATCTGAAAACTTCCTTCTGACCACCGTTCCTCTGCTCAAGAAAAGACAGCTTCCCATAGCTGCAGTTCAAAGCCAACTTCTAATGAGCGGGTAAATACAGTGACCTGATATTCTACCACTATTTACTGTAACTTAATGGCAATTGAATTGCAAGACACAGTGTTTGCTTTTATAAAACTTTCAATAGTTGGAGCAACGAAACAGGCAAATTTTCCATCATTATTCTTCAATTGATTCGTTCCTGCCGTTGGAAGAAATATCCATCTGGGTTCAGTTCCAAGTGGGGAGAAAGACACTGAAGACATAGAGGCTGATTGGAAAGATGATTTATTGATGGACAAGACCACATGGGTTTTAGGTCCTGGGAAGCTGAATCCATGGGGTACAGTGATAAGTATTTATACCCTCTCTTGGGCCTTGCCCTTGAGCTTCGTGTTCCTGTGCAAGAAATGTATTCTATTGGTTGTCAGACTCCCGGGAGGCTATGCCGGGGTCATAGCTGAGGTTGTCTGAGATAAGCTTGCTTGAATCTTGCTGGGTGATGTAATGTCTCCAGGTGATTTCGCAATGCAGTGAACCTTGCTGCTAGATTGGCCAAGGGCTAATCCTATTATGTCCTAAGGATCATGTCTTAATCCCATCCCCCTGGAACTGAAGTTCTAATTGTCTTGTAGATAGCCTGGCCCAGTCTTAATGTGCACCAAATAGCTGCTGGGGGGAGGGAGCTTCAGGGAGCTGCTCTTTGTCTTTAAAAGAATGTTTCTCATTTTCCTCATCCAGGGAAATATAATATTCTGCCTTTTTAATGTTTCCTAGAATATTTCATTCTTCTAGGAGAGGGGTGGGTGCTAACCTTTTACACCACCATTCACATCAATGGAAACATCCTGCCTTTGTGCCCTAAATAACCTGCAAAAATGTATTTCTCATTCAAAAGAAGGAAGCTAATTATGGTTTGCTCCTCACAGTATTAGGAAAAAAGGAAACTTTTATGCAAACAGGTTGAATGTAGAAAGTCCAAGGGAGATATTCAAAGTATTCAAATGCACCCAAGAATCTTGCTTTTGAAAATATCTGAAATGGCCTGGATTTAAAAATGTAAGAAAAAAAATCTAAAAGTTTTTGGGTGAAAATATATGTCCTACCTGAAAATTTTAGAGCAATCTGCATCAAAAAGAAGCCAAAGAAACCAAAGTTTTGCAGCAATAAAATTACCTTTAAAAGCTGCATTCTCATAATGAAAACCCATAGGAGGAACAGAATCCCACATTAATTTCTGCAGAGGGCTTTGATTTTACTAGGAGAACCCCTGCAGTCTCTTTTGGCATCTTCTGCTATAACTAATAGGAATTAAGAAGTAACTATCCAAATATTCCATTTTACAGAATTGGGATGCAATTTAGCTACATGGGTTTAGACCTTGGACTTTTGCCTTTCTCCTTGTGTTCGACAGCCCATATACAGCATATAGTATTTCAACTTTTTATCCCATGCCACAGGTGAAAATAGAAAACAAAATACTCTGAGTGTGTATGATAAGGTATAATAGCTTAAATCCCAGCACTGGGATAATTTTTGACAGTTTGGCACAGAATGTGTTTATTTTTAAAAAGCACAGTTTTAAGAAGGAAATAGTTTAATAGTAGGTTTCTTTCTTCTAAAATGGATCCATGATATGTTTTTTAAAAAATAAGTTAGAAAAAAAAAATCCATGCCTAGCATGCACTCTGGAGAGCCAGGGTGGTATAAGCAATGATGGTGTTAGACTAGAAGCTGGGAGACCCAACATCAGCTATGGAAGCTCACTGGTTTATTGGGCCAGTCATTCTCTCTCAGATCAACCCACTTCACAGGGTGGTTATTATGGGCTGGGGGTGAATGCTATTTAGATCACACAGGAGAGAGAATGCTATTGAGATCACCCAGAATGCCCGAAGGGAAGGTTGGATCTGTTCTATTTCACTGGATTTTAGCTCATTCTATAGCAGTGGTTGTCCATCTGTGTATTTGATCACATAATTTGGTCTTGTTTCAACAAGGAATTTTATACATGCATCTCTAAATGGGCCAGAATTTGAACTGCGTCCCTCCATCTCTTGGGCACTGATATAACATTAATTTCATAGCTAAATAAGGATATTTTTAAACTTGTAATGTTTTTCCCCCCTGAAAAAAAAATCAGTGTTCTTGAAGCAGGTTTTGCTTCATGCTCTTAATTTGCCATATTCACAGTCAATGCAGATTGTGGGGATCTAGGTTACCATTTTCTGCCTTTCTCTTGGAGGTCACATTTATAATTTGTACCGGTTCTCTGCCTATTAGTTTCCAATATTTTAATTATGTCTATAGTAAAGGATACAACATGAGTGTCATACAATACCAAGTAAAAACAACCTCTTTTTTCAGTGTTGTACTTCAATGAATAGGGATGGTACAAATTCATTACCAGTTATGACCATCTTGCAATTCAAGGCATGCAAAAATAATACTGTACCTCAAAGACCTGAATTTCAAGAACTAGATTCTCCCCAATTCCTGAGAAGGGAACTTGATTTCTATTTTTGTCAGAAAGATTGAATAAACAGTGACTATTTAACCAAAGGTCAAGTCAGTCACTCAGGAAGATTTCATAATCAGTTGATTATTTTTGAAAAAAAAAAATCTTTTGCAAGTGATCTGTTCATCTTCATATCCCACAGATCTGCCTTCACTGCTAGCCTCACAATGTTCAACAAAGCTATTATTATGGACGGTGCAATTTGAAGCATTTTTCACTTTAAAGGCTTGAGGTCCATCAACCTTTATAGGGGAGGGCAGAAGACTGAAATCTGACAATCAGGTGTTAATTCTTGAATGGTTAACTGAGGGGAAGCATCCATCACCCATTCACAAGCTTTCCCTTTATAGATTTTCCACATTGATATTTGAAGGGCAGTCATCATTTCTAAACCTGCATTTTAAACCTCCACATTTATCCCCACCCCTAGTCCCATCTAGATTCACATGCAAATCTAAAACTTGATGATGTGCTTGAATAGCCATCTTACTTCATCGTTCCATTTTTTCAGAAGATAAAGTACAAAGATACGACTTTCTTCAAGTAATATATGAAGATACGACTTTCTTCAAGTAATATAGTGAGAGAACAATGAAAGAAGGAATGATTGAACTGTGCTTCTCTCTCTCTCTCCCTCTCCCTCTCTCCCTGCACCTAAACTCAGCATTTAAATGCTGGCTTAAGTGGTGCCTAAATCTAGACCAAGGGTCTTCAAACTTGGCAAGTTTAAGACTTGTGGACTTCAACTCCCAGAATTCCTGAGCTAACATGACTGGAGAAGGAATTCTGGGAGTTGAAGTCCATAAGTCTTAAAGCTCTCAAGTTTGAAGGCCCCTGATCGAGACTGAGAGACAGACAGATATCTTTGAAGCAAAGGAACAGTCGAGAATTGGTGATGCCAGCTTTGAGAGGCTGAAGTAGGAAGAGAAGAACAACGTCAGAGAGGAAACACAGCACATAGGAATTTCTTGACATGAAAGAATGAGAATCAAAGTACAGGTGAAGACCAGGTGGCAATGCTCTAGATCTCACCTTTTTATAGCTGTATTTCTTCCATGGCTTAAAGGAAATTTCTTACTTCACAAGGGTGTTCTAGTTCCTACTACTGGGGCAGGAACAATTTGTTTGAGATCAGAGTTTTAAAACCACAGACAGATTACTTGGGAGAGAAGCCAGCCTTTCACACTGAAGCTTTAAAGACAAAATTCCATACCCTGGCTTCAGACAAAAAGATAGTTGCAAAAAAGGCAGCACTCAAACCGGCTGCTATATTCTGAACCAGTTTCAAATGCAGAATTTACTTCAAGGGCATGAGTGTGTTTTTGGCAAAGTTTTTTCCTCCCAAAATGTTATAATCCATGGAACAACAACAAAAAAAGAGTAACAATTGTCTGTATCTGTTTTTTCTCCTTCAAGGCTGAAGACAAGTCTTCCCCCCCATGTCATTCTTGCTTTCTAATTGCCCTGAGTTTGTTAGCTCACCAATATTATGTTTATTTATTTATTAAAGAAATTTATATGGCTGCCAAACTTACAGTGACTCCAGGTATCTTACAAGAAACAAAACCCCCAAAATATAAAAAATACAAAATCCAATACACCTCTGTCCCCCAGTAACAACATTCAAACAGTGATAGAAGGACTTTGTTGCCAGGGTCTCAATTACTTTGAGACACAGACCTTGTCATGCTACTACTTCAGAAGCCAAGAATCTGATTGTACATTATACATGGACTTTATATAGCTTCAAACTCTGCTGCTTTAGCTAGCTTGTGCCAGCCTTTAGTCATTTGACTCTTGTTCAGATTCTGTGAAGTGGTCACAAGTCTATATCACCAAAGTTTGGGCAATGGGAGATATAGATACAGTCCTGGCTGTGTTGCAGTTTCATGAGACTGCTTGGTCTATTCCAAGGGTTTTTAAGCATGGCAAGTTTAAGACTTGTGGACTTCAACTCCCAGAATTCCTGAGCTAACATGACTGGAGGAGGAATTCTGGGAGTTGAAGTCCACAAGTCTTAAATCTGTCAAGTTTGAAGACCTCTGGTCTACTCTATATTTTCCTGGGTCTGTGACCCTTCTGCCTGGTCACTAAAAAATAAGACCTGCTATTGGCTTGTAAATCCTAGGAACAGTTAACCATTTCTTTGTGTAAGAGCAAGAGCTTGTCCAGGAATAACAGAATAAAATAACAAGAGTTGGAAGCAGAGGTGATATTCAGCCTGTTTTGACCAGTTCTGGAGAACCGGTAGCAGAAATTTTGAGAAATTCAGAGAACCAGCAAATACCATCTCTGACTGGAGATTTTACCTTCCCCTGCCATGCCCACCAAGCCATGCCCATAGAACCGGAAGTTTAAAAAAAATGAATCCCACCACTGGTTGGAAGGGACCCTTGGAGGTCTTCTAATCCAATATGGAGGGTGCCCTGGGCTTGGCTGGTTCCACCCCTTCCTTCTGGAGGATCTCTGTGAAATAATCTGGAAAATGCACTCTGAAATCCATTCTAGAATCCGAAGAGTACTTGCAGTCCTTTAAAAGACGCAGAATAGGGTTGCTGGGCCTAATTCTAGGTTCTTTGCTGACTTATCACACAGCATGGGGAATAAGGCTGCTAGTGAAGACCACTTGAAAACTTCAATTAGTCCAGAATGCAGAGCCCTGATTTTTGGCTGATAAAAACTGGACTATGCACATGACAGCAGTGCACTGGGCCCTGTACTGTCTGCCTTGTTTTTCATGAGTAGAGAGAAAATGAGGAAGAATAGGATTATGGAAAAATAGGATTATGGAAGTAATGGCAGCTGATTTCCCTCTCTTCCTACCCATGACCTCTATTGTTCATGAGCTGGTTTCAGGATTTACATGTAAGTCAACTCTGCAGGTTGCCTCACTCAGGTGAGGCAGGTAAAGATAAATTACTTGAGACACATGCGTTCTTTGTAGATGGACTTAGATGGCTGTCTGTCCAATGTTGGACTATTTCACACCTCCTTTGCTTTTCTCTCAGCATTCACGCTCTCCCTCCTCCATCACACTAAGCTGATTCCCTCTGTTATGCTCTCAATGAAGTAGAGGAAGATAAGAGTTGCTAATCTACAGAATCACTAGGTATTATACTGTAATTTCCAGCTTCAAAACTACCCTGGTTTTATAGAGGGCCACTGCCAATATTTTGTCTTGCTGGCTGGTTCGGAATTGGTGCTGCCCAGTGACTAATACGTCATGGAAGGGTGGATTCCAAAATGGTGTTCAAAGGGTTTGCAGGCCTTGTTGCCAATGCTTTTCATCACCTTTGCTTGTCCAGCCTCAAGTGGCCCTGGTTTTATTTCCTCCCTTTAGTCCTTTATAGATCCTGTAAGCAAATAATTCTGCCTCTCAAAAGATTGAAAGCCAACATATCAGAAGCATTTCTTAAACACCAAGCTATTTCTTTTTATAGCACAGCATTATTATTAATAACGGACCTATAATGCCTTTCAAAGCAAGACAAGGGCAAGTTTGAGGCCAACTCAGTCAGCGTGAGACAGCAGCCACAAGTAGATGATATTTCTGCTGGAGAACCCCCGTTAAATCCAAATTCACAAGCTAATGATGTCTATATGATTAGCAATGCTGGTTTGTTGCTGAACTGCATTTCATTAACTCACTTCCTCACAGCTAATGATAGACACTACTGTTGAGAAAGCAGACTAATTCAACAAACAGACAGACAAGGAGGCAGACATTTCATAGCATGCATTCAAAACAACTACCCTGCATGTGTTGCTTTGCCCATAATACATGCACTGTAATCTGCACTATTGCATATTGTACTGCACCATTTGTCTGAATGGGCAGCAAACCAAAAATGAGTGACAGCAAGCCCCCCCCAAAATAGAGTAGTTCAAGAAGTGTTGGCCAAACCAACCCTCAATACCTTAATCCTTCTTGAACTACTCTATTTTTTGGGGGGCTTGCCTGTTACTAGGGTATCTGTCCATATTTCTTTTTCTTTTATATCCAGTGAGAATAAGACACCATCATGCTTGTCTCTTCAAGCACCAGAATGTCTTACTTTGGTCCTCAGCAGACTGCATGGAAAAAGACTTCCTTCATCTTACTTCAGGAATTTAATTTCTTTTTCATGTTCATTTGCATGACTGCTCTTGTTTTGATTTAACCCCCCCCCCCCCACACACACACACTCCTATTTCTCAATGTTTATAACTTTGTGAGTGCTCAAAATACGTGTAAATAATGCATCCTCTCCAGGAAGATAACTGAATTCCCAATAGTTTTCAGGGATATTAAAAACCTAGGATAAACATCTGGCTTGAAAGATCTAGGATAGGTAAGACATAAAATAGCAAAGCAGCACTCATCTCCATGGAAACACAAAACAATTATACAAACAATGCAATTAAAGCAGACAGTTTTCAATCTTTTGGTAGAATGGGTTGAATTAAGACATTGCATCTGTGATTTCAAGGCAGCAATTTACAGAATAATTAGGAGACTAGCAAGGTCACCAAATTGCCAGGTTACTCTCCTAGATGTACCAAGAATGAAGAATCTGCTTTATTCTAAAATTACGATTATTTTTCCTGGGCATTTGGAAGAAGTTTAGAATAATAAACCTGAGGTTTGGGGACACCAAATCCTAAGTAAAACACTGTGTATCATCCAGCATTACACACATGGATGAATATTCATATGTTAATCTCAGAGTTCAGTAAGAATTGCCGGTGCTTGTTTAAATCAATGCTGGAGAGCCAATTCATTGTAATCACAAAGTCAGAACAATGAGCCAAGCTGGGTTCAGAGATGGCACTAAGTCATAGTTTGATTAACCATAAAACACAAATATCTTGGTTTCTATTGTATACTAAGCTAAAGCCAGATAACCACACGATGTACAAAAACAATCTCTGAATGAATAGTCTAAACTCCAGTACTTTTAAATCCCCAGACATTTAGTGATATTGTTTAATGGGGATGAAGAATTCTTCCCTCTCCACCATCATCTCCTGTGTGGCCCTTGAGATTTCATTTATAATTTATTTTTATGAATGCAATTACTCAACTGTTAAACTACGCCTAGCAAAGGTTCAAGTATAAGTAGTTATAGTTATTATAGTTTAAAACACAGGACAATTGGAACACACAGTAGTTCTGCAAGAGAGTATGCATTATAGATAGTCCTCACCTTACAACCATAATTGAGCCCAACAGTTCTGTTGCTTAAGTGAAACATTTGTTAAGCAAATTGCACCCCATTTTACGAGCTTTCTTGCCACAGTTGTTAAGTGAATCACTGTAGTTGTTAAGTTAGTGTCATGGTTGTTAAGTGAATCTGGCTTCCACATTGACTTTGCTGGTCAGGAGGTCACAAAAGGTGTAAACATGACCCTGGAACACTGCATCCGTCATAAGTATGAGCCAGTTGCGAAGCATCTGAATTTTGATCACGTGACTATGGGGATGCTGCAACGGTTGTTAAGTGTGCAAAATGGCCATAAGTCACTTTTTACAGTGTTGAGACTTTGAACAGTCACTAAACAAACTGTTCTAAGTCGAGGACTATTCAGCTTAGCCAGAGCCCAAGTTGAAGGATGTTGCAAAGGCAATATTTCAGTATTAGGAAGGTTAGAAAAGATTTAAAACAAAAAACCTCTGCTTGACTTCCCAGTTTTACAAGCAAGAGAAGGAAGATATGAGAACTCACTTGTGAACCTGGCAGCCTTCCAGACAAAGTATGTTGACCCACCCTTTCAGAGCCAGATTTTCAGCTCAGCAAGTACAATAACAGCGTCCCTTTACTTGTTTACTCTTATCCCCGGTGGGAATTAGAAGCAGAAATTAGAGCCCAATCCCTCTTCCCACCCACCCCCAGCTTGTTTGGATAAAGAAAGGACTGTGTGTGCCTTGTAACTAGAAAGACATATGCTTTGTATCAAAGCAAAATGGCACATCTCAAAATGGCCACCATCCTTTAAAAAGAAGGGCCAGACGGTCTTAAATTGCACAATGGGGTGTATATTCTAAATTCATGCCTAAATGAACCAGCAAATGGAGCTCCCTGCTAACAACTAAATGTTCCTCGTGCTAATATGTAAAGCAGGACTGTCAAGCTCAAGGCCCGGGGGCCAGCTCCGGCCCACGGGGTGTTTAGATCGGGCCCGTGGGGCCACCTTGGAAACAGCAAAGAACCGGCCCATGGTGCTTCTACCAGCAAAGATGGACTTCTGTTTTTGCTGACAGAGGGCCATGGTAGCCAAAAATGCAGCTCAGGAGCCCGTTTTCCCTGGCAGAGTGTTGTGTATGCATAAAGATTTAATAAAGTGTGAGCTTGGAGTTAAGTGCAGGGTTCTGGCCCTGCACTTCTGATTGGCTGTTAAGCGGCCGGACCGGATTGGCCCGTCCCAGGGAATCCGATTGGCCCTTAACAGAGAGTTCCTATTGGTTATAAGAGCTAGCGCTCCTAGCTCGTTATTGGTTAAAAGTTACAGCGTTTGCCTATATAAGGCGGGTTTAAATGCTATTGAGTGAGAAGTCACAATGTAAATAAAGAGCTGAAGTTCACCGTTCAGAGGCTTGTCTCCATTCTTTCTCACCCATGCTCAAAACATAACACTGGCGACGAAGGTGGGATTTGGAGATATCTGAACCAACGAAACTTCGAAGAACACCGAGCACATGACAGACGACGCCAACAATGGAACCATGTCCGGCGGCATCGTACCACCCGCTCCGTTCGATCCAGTACAGGAGGACTGGCAGTCCTACATGGATCGCTTCCAAATGTTCTTAGAAACCAACAACTTAAAGGACGCCACACCAGGAAAGAAATGGGCGGTGTTCCTAATGCATTGCGGTCCAACCGTATTTAAGATGGCTAAAGCACTAGCCAAACCCCGAGAAGTGAAGGCCATGGATTGGGACGACCTCGAACCTCTCCTACGAGATCACTACGCCCCGACCGTGCCTACGCTCGTGAGACGCCACGAGTTTTATCAGAGGAGCCAGTGAAAGGGAGAAAGCGTGGCCGACTTCATAGCAGACCTCCGAAATTTGGGAGGCCTCTGCGGATTCGCCGATTTAGAAGAAGCACTAAGAGATCGCATAGTTCTGGGACTAGATGCACCAGGTGTCCAAAGCAAGCTGATGGCAAAAGGTGACATCAGCCTTGCCGACGCCATCACCGATGCTACTGCAGCAGAAGCAACCAGGAAGTCGGCTGCACAACTACGCCGAAACCGCGCTCCGGTACCACCACCGACAAGCGACATTTTATCCAGGTCTGAAGGACAGCTTACAACGACGCACCACGAGGACCTCTCTTCGTCGTCAGACAGCGACGAAGAAGGGGTCCATCGACTGCGGTCCGACCGGGACCATCACCCGAAGCCCTTACGCCCTTGCGCTGGCTGTGGAGCCAACCATGCCAGATCCGAATGTAAATTCCACGACGCACTCTGCAACTCATCCCCACAATTCAACGCCAAGATCTCCGCTCCCAACGCCTCATCCTCAAGGACTACCAAGAGAATCGAATCCCCGTCGTCGGTTCCTGCCGAGTCAGAGTCTCCTTCAAGAAGCACACAGCATACTTACCTTTAACGGTCATCGATAGAGATAGGCCTGGCCTACTAGGCCTCCAATGGTTCGCGCCACTCGGCATTGAAATGGCCGGCATAAACCGAGTCAGCGGCAGTGACTGGGAGGAAGACCTTATCTATGAGTTCAGGGACGTCTTCGCGGACAGCTTAGGCGAGTACAAGGGGACCCCAATTTCATTCAGTCGAGATCCAAAAATAGCTCCCATCCGCCTAAAGCCCCTTCAAGTTCCGTTTGCCTTAAAATCGAAAATCGACGAACAACTCGACAAACTGATAGGTCAGGGGTGTTAGAGCCCATCGATCACTCCCCTTGGGAAACCCCTATTGTAACACCCATTAAGCCAAACGGGTCAATCCGAATTTGTGGGGACTACCAGGCCACTTTGAATCACGCCCTGCAGCAGAACACATATCCAGTTCCAGTGGTGCAGCATCTCCTCCATTCCCTGGGGGGGGGGCGGGAAAGTCTTCGCTAAATTAGATTTAGCTCAGGCATATCAGCAATTACCAGTAGATGAAAAAACGGCACAGGCCCAAACTATTGTGATGCACCGAGGTGCCTTTAAATGTACCCGGCTTCAATTCGGAGGTGGTGTAGCCCCGGAGATTTTTCAGAGCCTTATGGAAAGGTTATTGCAAGGAATTAAGGGCGTAGTCCCCTATTTTGACGATGTATTAATCGCAGCCCCTACAAAAAAAATCTTACAGGACCGGTTAAAATTAGTCCTAAAAAAATTCCAAGAGGTCTTCAGGTTAAAAAAAACAAATGTAAACTGTGTACTGACAGTGTTGAGTTTTTAGGGTACCTGATTGATAGCCAGGGCATTCACCCTACCAAAAGTAAACTAAAAGTGATAAAAAATACTCCCAGGCCACGAAGCAAGGCCGATCTCCAGGCATTCCTAGGCCTCATCAATTTTTATAATGTATTTTTGCCGCACAAAGCAACGGTCGCTGAACTGTTACACCGGTTGTTAGATAAAAAAGCAATTTGGTTATGGGGTTACCATGAAGAACAGGTGTTCCGAAATGTTAAAAAACTGCTCACTTCTGACTCTGTACTCATGCAGTATAACGAGACTTTGCCGTTAGTTATAACCTGTGATGCATCGCCTTTCGGGGAAGGCGCCATTTTGAGCCATGTACTGCCTAATGGGAACGAAGCCCCTGTTGCATATTTTTCAAAGACTCTTTCAAAAACTGAGCGAAACTATGGACAAATTGATTAAGAAGCCCTCGCAATTGTCTCAGCTGTGAAAAGATTCCACGAATACGTGTATGGCCGGGCTTTTACTATTGTGACTGACCATAAACCATTATTGGGGATAATAGCCGGAGATAAGCCAACTCCCTACATATTATCCCCTAGGATGACTCGATGGTCAGAATTCTTAGCTGCTTATAACTATCGGCTGCAATACCGCCCGGGGAAAGCCATTCCCCATGCTGACGCACTGAGCCGAGCACCGCTTCCAGAGACTCTCGACGATCCTGCACCAACGGTAACCACGTTGCAAATCGAAGCACTCAACTCGCTGCAACTAACCGCCCGAGATATCGCGAGAGAAATCAAACATGACCACATCCTAGCACAAGTCCTAAGCTGGGTAGAACGCGGATGGCCATTGGACCAGTTACAGATGACTTCACACCATTCAAGACTCAACAAACCGAGCTCTTCTCCCAGAAAGGCTGTGTCATCTGGGGCGATAGAGTCATTATCCCAGAATGACTCCAGAAAGCGCTGCTGAGAACCTTGCATGATGGCCACCCCGGCATCATGCGAATGAAAGCCCTTGCGCGAAGCTATGCATGGTGGCCGGGCATTGACAAGCAAATCAAACAGTGGGTTAAAGCTTGTCCCAAATGCCAAGAAGTCAGCAACGCCCCACCAAAAGCCATGCCTACTGAATGGGAGACACCACGTGGACCCTGGTCCCGAATTCACCCAGACTTCGCGGGGCCAACCAAAGGCCACACTTTCCTGCTTACCGTCGACACCTACTCAAATTGGCTCGAGATCCATCGCACTACGACTACGACCTCCGAGGTGGTTATCAAAACCTTAGACAGACTCTTTGCAACCCATGGATTACCAGACATCCTGGTATCTGATAACGGCCCTCAATTTACCGCACTAGCGTTCAAGCAGTACCTCGCTGACCGCAGCATTCGCCATGCGCTCACCTCGCCTGTGCAACCTGCGACCAATGGCAAAGCAGAACGCATGGTCCAATTTGTGAAGAAAACCTTACAGAAGGTAGACTACGACAACATTGACGAAAAGGTCAATCGAATCCTTTTCTTGCAACACATCACTCCACATAGCGTCACCAACAAATCTCCCGCTAACTGCTAATGGGACGAAAGCTCCACTCCCACCTCGACCGGTTGCACCCAGCTTATGAACCGGAGAAACCACTAGGATCCAGCGGCCGCTGTTGTACCTTCCAGGTAGGAGACTTGGTATATGCTAAAAACCTATCGGGTGACCCGTTGTGGGTGGAAGCGACAGCAGTAAGTGTAACCGGCCCTAGATCCTACCTCGTGCAATGCCTTGACGATAAACTTTGGAAACGTCATATCGATCAATTACAATCGCAGCTTCCAGCAGCCAGTCCGCAACTCCCCTATGACCAAACTGAGGGGGGGGAGGTACAGAAGAAGATGAATTCCTAGAGAACCCGTTCGAAGGAAACGACGACTTGATAGAGACTCAGGAAGCGGAACCGGAGGGAGAAACGGTTGCACCTCAGGGAATTGCAGAGAATGTGGGCAACGACGTAGAAGTGAACTCTGAACCAGAAACAGCCCCACTGCCAAACAACGATCTACCTCAGCGTGATTGCAGCCAGCTGATACAATGGAAATCAAAGAGACTAATAAGACAACCGTCCTACCTAAGGGACTATGTAACTGCGCCCTGCAAATAAGAAGCCAGGGGGAAGGGGTGTTGTGTATGCATAAAGATTTAATAAAGTGTGAGCTTGGAGTTAAGTGCAGGGTTCTGGCCCTGCACTTCTGATTGGCTGTTAAGCGGCCGGACCGGATTGGCCCGTCCCGGGGAATCCGATTGGCCCTTAACAGAGAGTTCCTATTGGTTATAAGAGCTAGCGCTTCTAGTTCGTTATTGGTTAAAAGTTACAGGGTTTGCCTATATAAGACGGGTTTAAATGCTATTGAGTGAGAAGTCACAATGTAAATAAAGAGCTGAAGTTCACTGTTCAGAGGCTTGTCTCCATTCTTTCTCGCCCATGCTCAAAACATAACACAGAGCACTTGGGCAACCACGGGCACCCTAACACAACTGATGTCAAGCTAGCCACACCCATCCTGATGCCACCCTGGGCCCCGAGGTCGAACACAATCCTGATGTGGCCCTCAAGGAAATCGAGTTTGATGTAAAGCAATCTCAAGTTTTGTCTTCCAAGCGATTTCTTAAGGATCCTAGACACACTCGTTGCTCACTTGTTTTCATATAATATTTGGAAGGAACACTGCTGGCCCAGTAGGCATGTGGATGGTTTCTGATGATATTAGCTCTTGTGTAACAAACTTAAAATTGGAAAGCACCCAACAAATTCTTAGGCTAGATTAGAAAAATAGTCAGTGCAAACACTGAGGGAATCAAAAGCATATGTCAACTGATGTAAGGATGATTGAGCAATTGATAAAATGACTTAATCCTGTTTTGGAATTTTTAATGTATCTTAACTTGAATTAATTTCAAGTCTATCTTCATCAGACAAAATAGGCCATTCTGTGTATTGTATATAAGGAAGCTTCAACTGTACAACAGCAGTCAACTGTCTTTAGAATCAGAAGGGCTATTACCAGGCTTACTTCAGCTAGCAAAAATGAAGCTATTATTATGGAGTGTGTCTAAATCTAGCATATTTATGCAACTATATGATTCTTGGCATCTCAACAAATCCTGATTTATGTTAACATTGCCTGTGTCAACATGGATATTCTTCTTTTGAACCTAATGAAGTGGATAACATTAGTGACAGGCAAAGATTAATAAAATAACAGTGGATGTAGAATCATATAAAGGCTGCATAAAAGTTTGGCATTATGATATGAAAAAAAATGCAGAAAGAAAGAAAGATAAGAATAATGTATGAAGAGATTGCTGATCTAACTATGACTCCAGAGACAATAGCTCTTAATAGGCAAAGAGCAGAGTCAAAAAGCTGGGGCTCTTAGCAGAGGCTGGGTTTTTATAGTGGCAGACTCAGCTCTATGACATCAGAGGGCGGAGTCATATCCCAATGCTGGACTCTCAAAGCAGCGTGGTAGAGAATGTCCAAGACAGAGGTGCAGTGATATTACTATTTTAATATTTGTTGAATAGAAACAGAGTTGCACATAGTTCAAATAATTAATACACACACAAGACACCATACTTGCAGCTAACAGCAGCACGCTGCTATTTTTATGCAACTAAACAGGATCCTTGGTGTTATGATGTGCTGCCACTTGTCTGCTTTACATGAAACATTAAAAGAAATCTTTTTTTTTAATTTCTGGAAGGGGATTTGAACCTCATAGAATAAGATCTGGCCACCCTCACTTAGTGAACTGCAATAAAGGACAAACTGTCACGCAGTGCCTCCTGGTGATCAGAGTAACTAGAAATTCCACATAGGATATACTTTGTGTAAAAACAGAAATATTCTCCTCACCTCCAAGAGAATATGGAGCTAGAAGGTGATTATATCATAACATCTGTATCTCTGAGAGATTAAGGAAAGGTAGATTACATATACCATTTTGAGAAAGAAGCACATTGCATTCTTCCTCCAGATCACTACATAAGTTTTGTTTGAATTGCTCAGAAATTTATGAAATGAGGGATTATTGAAGAAAGAAGAGGATTGCATAAAGCATAAAAACATGCTTATCTGTGCCCCTTCTTTATTATTTAAAACATAGTTCATCCGTCTACAATTACTTAAGTAGCTCTCAGGACTTGTCCTTCTTGGAAACTGTTGTGTATGTACCATAGTTAATAAAGTATGAGCTTGAGGTAAAGTGCAGGGTTCTGGCCCTGCACTTCTGATTGGCTGTTAGGCGGCCAGATCGGATTGGTTATTTCTTAGGAATCCGATTGGCCCTTAACAGAGGATTATTATTGGTTTAAAGAGCTAGTGTTCATAGCTCGCTATTGGACAATTCTCACAAGGGTTGCCTATATAAGGCAGAGTTCACTGTTATTGTTTTGAGAAGTCACTATGCAATAAAGAGCTGAAAGTTCAAATTCAGAGGCTGTCTCCATTTACTCTGACCCATGTCCAAGTCATGGCTGCCAACTCTCACGCAATCAGCGTGAGACTCACGCAATTCAACCAATTTTGACTGTCTCACTCTGATAAACGAAATCTCACGCTAAACCCCCAAAATGGAATGTACAAAAATAAATATATCTCTACATTCTCTGATATTCCGAATATCGATATGCCCAAGTCCAAAGTTTCGAGAAGTGAAGCCTCCGATCCTAGGCGGCTTCAGAGGGCGAACAGAGCATGTGCGAGAGGACGTTGCCCGCATTGATTTCTGTACTGGGGTGAGGAGAGAATTCCACGCTGCAGGAAGCGGTTGCTCCTTTCCGCTCTAGGATGTCACAACTCTCTGGGCTTAACCCTTGCGCTGCACTCTGCTCTGGCAGGCGGAGATGAGAGAGACGAACTCTCTATCCCCCATGAAGTACGACTACAGGGCATCCCTGGGCCTTTCTCGAGAGCTGAGCTCCCATCATCCCCTCCCCGCACCCGTCTGGTCTCAAGGCCGCTGGGATTGGGGCGCAAAGGCGCGTCCCTCTCCGGCCTCCCTCTCGCAAGGGGAGCTGCCGTGGCTGGCCTCTTGCGCGCCTCGGCTTCTCTCGCTCCCCAGCCTGATGGGAAGTCCCTGGAGAGGGAGGGGGAAGAGGGGGGGAGGGCTCCTTCCCGGGTACATTGTGTCCCTCCCCCTGCCCTTTGCACCTAGATATGCGCCCCCCCCAGCCTCCCCTGGGTCCAAGAGGCTGCAAGAGGGTCTGGCAGGGAGGAGCCTCTCCAGGAAGGGGGTCCCGCCAGAGGGCAGGCTGGAGCGGGGCGGGGGGGGCTCGCAAGGAGGGGGGGTTCCTGTCCCCTCCAAGCCCCAATCGCAGCCGGTGCAGGAGTTTCTCTCTTTTTAGGCTTCTTTCCCCACTTGATGCCAGGAACGTTTGGATGCTCTTTGGGAGCCCCTGGGAAGGAATCTCGCCTTGAGGGGTCTCCCCACAAATGCCAAGCAAAGGGGGGGGAGTGGCCACTGTCCTCTCCTCTCCTCCCCCAGACAATCCAGGACTTACCTGCAGGGGAGCAGCTGATGGCAGCATTGCTGGGGGTCCCATGCACAGACTGGGAGGGGGGCGTTTGGGGAGTGAAGGACACCAGCCTCCCCCCCCCATTCTGTGTGTGTGTGTGTGTGTGTGTCCATCTGCCTGCCTGGCCCTTTCCGACCCTTCAGCTGGACTGTGAGGCTGGTGGGTCCAAGACTCAGCCTGGATCCCCCTCCCCTCCGCAGGTGGGAGGCCCAGAGGGTGGGAGAGGGCTGGGAAGGGCCGTTTCTGCCCAGCTCCAAGGCCGGGAACCCTGGCAAGGCCCCCTCCACCCCCGGGGCCATGTGAGGGAGGCTTCTGTGGCCCTGAAGAGGCAGCCTGGAGGGGCCGGATCCCAGGCACTTGGGACGCCCCTCTCAGCCAGGGACCCTGGAGGAGGAGGAGAGCCGAAGCAGCCCAAAGGGACGGAGCAGATGGGCAGAGGCCCAAGAATGTGGACCCTTTCCGGCCAAGATGGTCAGTGAACTGCATTATTAATATCTTACAAATCCGGTTCAAGTACATTGGTGCTGCTTGCATGTATGTATATGTCCAAATCATGACTAAAGTATGCATCAGATTGCACCATTTAAAATGTAAAATTGTCAAAGCTCCCTACCGTGGAAGGGGGGACACCCCCCCTTCCACACCATCCCCCCCTCGGTCGCTCCGCTCCCTCGCAGTGTCTCACTCCGAACTATCACTCAAGGTTGCCAGTCCTGGGCCAAGTACTTAACAGAAACCTTGCCACGTGGTCAGTAAAAAACAAATTATGGGTTCTCCACTTGGAGATGAGGGCTTCCAAACTAATTTGATTCCAGTTAGCCGTCTTATGAGTTGCTTAGTGGTTAAGAAATTAGAGCACACCATCATGATTTGTTAAATATAATTGAGAAGCTTTCAACCAGGGTATGAATTGAATAAAAGGCAACCTTTCCCAACTGTACCCACCATCTGGCATTCAGATATACATTACATTGGACTATGAGTGATCAAAGCTAACACTGGTGACATAATATGCAATAAACTTTAAATGCTCATTTCTATTAATAAAAAAAGAGGAAATGATTTTTCAGCAGAGAAGCAACATGAAATTTGTGCTGAACCTTCTATCTCCTAAGGCTGATTGATTTAAATCAAAATAATTTAAACCATGATTAAAAATTACTGTTCTTTTTTAAAAAAAACCTAATATAACTGATTTTGTATTGCTTAAAACTAACATGACAAGAAATATTCATCATCTCTTTTCTTAATTATTAAGCCAATGTCACCACTAAAAATGTTTATGAGGACATATTATTTGTATTGTACCTTTTCATTTTTTGCAATCATGTTTTGCATCTTTGGGACACTGTGTACTGTGTATATTTCTTGTGTAAAAAGTATGAAGTGTCTTAAATAATTCGATATGGAGATTCTTTACAACTAGTTAACCTTAATCAGTTCATAAACTATAGAAATTTAAAAAACACATATTGGATAATCTATGTGTTAGGCTGCATTGATTCATTTTAGAGACCATAAAATGTGTTCATATTTATGTTTAGCATTAACTTATTTAGCAGAAAACTGGCACACATTTGCACATGCGCTCATTGATTTTTACGTACTGTTTTTCCACAGTAACTCCCTTCTCTCTCTTTTATTTAATACTGAAATCTAGAAAAAATCTGATGCTGCATGTGGCAAATTTATGGGGAATTCCATCTCCCCTTGCCAGACGGTAGTGAAACCAGCATATCCAAGTAAATAGCGTAAGCACATTGGGAGGATAAATCGTATGGTTATAATGAGTCATATTATTCAAATCTATGTGCGGATAGAGGCACACTCTAAAGACAGATGCTGTTCCTTCAGAGGTACAGGTAATCCTTGACTTACAACAGTTCACTTAGTAACTGTTTGAAATTACGGCACTGAAAAAAAGTGACTTACAACCATTTTTCACATTTATGACCATTGCAACATCCCCATGGTTACATGATCAAGATTCCAATGCTTGGCAACTGGCTCATATTTATGACAGTTGCAGTGTCCCGGAATCATATGATCCCCTTTTGTGACTTTTTTTTTTTACAATAGAGTTTTATTTGGGTTTTCAAACACAAAATAAAAGTAAAACATCTTTTTTGAAAATAGCATGGTCCCGGGTTGAACTTCTTTATACAGACACAAAACTCAATTTTCTCCTGTAGTTACTAATTGGAGTATGACACCTTTATATCTTTTAATTACATCCATTCAACTCTTAAACTTCAATACATACCTTAAGTTTATGACCTTCAATATAATACATAATACATAACTTCCAATTCAATTCTGCTTGATACATTCTTATTATACACACTACATTCTTAAAAAAAAGAAAGAAAGATTGTAAATATATGTAATTATAAACCCTCATTCCATTCCAGTTCAGTTCTATCATTAATAATCTTAACATCTTTAACACTTTTTTTCAATTAAATAACATACTTCCTTAAAAACACATATAATCTCCATAATTAATTTTTTCTTCACATGTTTTATAAATCATTAAATATACCTTTTTTTACCTTTATTTATTGACAAGCATTCCACTGAATTACAATAGCTATTTTATCAGACATTTTAATCATACATTGTTTCATATTTTCTAAAATTATTTCTGCTTCTAATATAACCATACTATCTTATGTACCTTTGCAGAATCCCCTTTTCCATGAAGTTTTCACCCATTATCTCTAAATAGGCCCTGTTTCTCTATATTTTGCTTCTGTCCTTTATAACTTTTTTTCCTTTCTTTCTTCCCTCTCATCTTCTCCCTCACCTTTTTACCCCCTTGTCTCTCTAGTTCTAATTCCCTCTTCTGCATTTCCCTCTTCTATTGCTTTCTGATTTTATACTTATTTTTCACGCTATTTTTGGGGGGAGTTGTTTTTCCCAATCTTAAACTTTCCATTCTCTTTCCCCACTTTCCTTCCCCCCCCCATCTAAGATTACTTGTTCATTAAAGATGGCTTCTTCTTTGTCACAATCTTCTTGTTCTGCAGGCATTTCTTGTTGTTTCTCATAATTCCAAATCTCCATTTCTAAAATCTGAAATACGAAACCAAAAGAACCTCTCCCTTCTTGTGCATCTTCTTTGTACTTTTTAAGTTCCATTTTCAGTTCTTCTAAAAGTGGAGCCATTTTAAACAGTTTTAAACAACCACCCAATTGATTTTAGTCATTCAAAACAATAACCAAGAATCCAGAAATCATCAAGTAATCCAGATAGTCCCGAGTTATATCTTCTTATTTCTTTTTCGACTTTCTCTTCCTGGGGTTTTTGTTGCAATATTTCAGTTAGAATGTATCTTTTGAAAGTCTTATTGAGATTTTGCTGTAAGTTCTTTTTTAATTTCAGGCAGTCTCCTCCCTTCCAGATCCTACCCTTATATTCTTTTTCTCTGCTTTCCTCTTTTCAAAAACTTTTAATTATCCAGAAATCTTTATTATCCCTTTGACTTTTTATTTTCAGCATTAAATGCCTATTGATGTCAAAGTGGATTTTTTCCCAATTTCTTGCTTAAGTCTCTTAGCTGTCAGTATAGGAAAAGGAGAAAACCAAATCTTTTCCCTTTTCTCTCTTCTTCGCAGCTTAAAAATCTTCTTAGGGAACAATGTTATTGTTTTTTAACAGTTTCAATTCCAGGGTATCTTATTTGTTGCTTTTGCTGTTTGACCTGGTCAACCAAGACCTTCTCTTCTTATCTTCCTCCTGCACATTCTTTTTGGGTCGAGTTCTTCTTTGTGGTAGCCATTTCTGACCACCGCTGTAACCGCCTTCAGGAAAGGGAATAATGGCCAGCTGGGGAGGAGAAGTGCGGCTCTCCTCAACCTGCTGGCAGTCTCCCCCCTCTTCACCCACCTCTACAGGGTGGCTTAGCCCCGAAACCAGCCGACTTGGGGCGCTCCAGCGGCGAGCACGGATTGAAGCCTCACAGAGACGAGGTTTCGGTCTGTCGCTGAAGAAGCTCAAACCGGAAGTCCAGTCCCCTTTTTGTGACTTTTTGACAAGCAAAGTCAATGGGGAAGCCTGGTTGTTCACTTAACAACCAGGTTACAGGTAGTCCTTGACTTACAGTCACAATGGAGCCCAGAATTTATGTTGCTATAATGAGAAATTTGCTAAGTGAGTTTTGCCTCATTTTACGGCTTTTCTTGCCACCTTTGTTAAGCGAATCACCGCACTTGTTGAATTAGTAACACAGTTGCTAAGTGAATCTGGCTTCTCCATTGATTTTGCTGGCTCAGTAGGTCACAAAAGTTGATCATGTGACCGTGGGACACTGCAATCATCATAAACATGAGTCAGCTGTCAAGCATCCAAATGCAAATCATGTGACCATGGGGATGTTGCAATGGTCGTAAGTGTGAAAAATGGTCATAAGTCCATTTTTTTCAGTGCCATTGTTAACTTTGAACGGTCACTAAATGAACTGTTGTAAGATGAGGACTACCTGTATTAGGATACTAGCTGCAATGATTTACTTAACAACTGGGGAAGAAAGGCTGTAAAATGGAGCAAAGCTCACTTAACAAATATCTAAGTTAGCAACAGAAATGTTGAGTTCAATTGTGGTCGTAATTTGAGAACTACCTGTAATTAATTGTCCACTAAGTTTTAGTTTTTGGTTCTCGTCTGCCACAGTCACATTCAGAATATGAAATCATGCCAGATTTTTCTTTTTTGCAGACTGTATGGAAATGAAGGAAAAGGAAAGATCAGGCCCATTGCTCAGTGAAGAAAAGTACATAGTAACAGGTAACAATAAAAAAGTTGAGCTATTCAACATATCTTTTATCTCAGTCTCCATGGAGAAGAGGCTGTCTTTTCTATATTTGATTTCGAATAATTGGTTGAAGTAGCAGGATCCTAGTTCAAGCCTGATGGAAAGGTCAGGGAATACTCAGATGAAATCTCTTGGGATAGCTAGGGTACTGACATATTAACTACCCATTAGCCTGCACTTCAGAGGAGTTCTGGATAAAAGGTGTTGTGATCCCCTTTTGCTACCTCCTTCCAAGCAAAGTCAGTGGGGAAGCCAGATAGCAATAACAATAGCACTTAAGACTTATATACCACTTTACAGTGCTTTGCAGTCCTGTCTAAGCGGTTTACAGAGTCAGCCTCTTGCTCCCAACAATCTGGGTCCTCATTTTACTGACCTCAAAAGGATGGAAGCCTGAGTCAACCTTGAGCCTAGTGAGATTTGAACTGCGAATAGCAGGCAGCAGAAGTAGCCTTCAGTACTGCACTCTAACCACTGCGCCATCATGGCTCAGATTCATTTAACAACTGTGTTAAACCTTAAGAGCTGGGGTGATTCACTTAACAACTGTGGCAAGAAAGGTTGTAAAATGGGGCAAAATTCACTTAACAGTTCTCTTGCTTAGCAACAGAAATTTTGGTCTAAATTGTTAGTCATTAAGTTGAGGATTATCTGTGCTGTATGAGCTTGACTGTCAAAGTACTAGACACCGAAGGAGAGTAACTACTGTTCTTATCAAAAACTAAATTCAAAAGAAAGATCCAAGGAACAACAGACAAGTCACTCTCATGTCCAAATATTTTAGAGCAGACTGCAATATAATTGATCTGTAAACACACTAAAAACAATTCATTAGTTCACAGATATTGACAAAGATATATTTTGCCACTTATTGTAACAATATGTTTTGTGCAAATACTTGATCAGTAGATTGTGGAAATGCTGAAGATATATCTCATTTTAGAAGCTATTTGGTTAAATGTTTCATGACATTTGGATTAGCAATCCAGTTAAAGAATGGGCTCCCTGGAATACCCATGGGGAGGATTTATAGTTGTCATGGAAATTGATGATAATCTAGGGTTCCTCATAAAGCTGAAATAAATTATCAGCTAGTGTCACAGAATTGACTTTCTTCTTCTATTAGTGGCTTGGCTGAAGCAGAAGGAATGCTTTGGGTGCAATTGCTCATACAGGTGTTGCTCTACTTATAACGATGATTGAAAGTTACAATAGCACTGAAAAAAAGTCATGTATGACCATTTTTCACACTTACAATTATTGCAGCATCTCCATGGTCACATGATCAAAATTCAGAGGCTTGGCAACTGACTCATATGACGATTGTAGTATCCCGGGGTCATGTGATCACCTATTGGTTTCTGACAAGCAAAGTCAATGGGGAAACCAGATTCACTTAACAACCCTGTTACCAACTTAACAACTTCAGTGATTCTCTTAACAACTCTGGCAAGAAAGGTGGTAAAATGGGGCAAAACTCACTTAACACCTGTTTCACTTAGCAACAGAAAGTTGAGGCTCAATTTGTGGCTATAAGACAAAAATGAAACACACAGATATTCTGATAGCTTAGAAAACTAGACTGAAATTAAATTGAATGGAGGTCAATGTAAATGTTTTCATGGAAGAAAAGATTGCACAAATATACCATGTAGATATCAAGGAATATCTGTGAAAAAGAGTTATGGTTGACAAAAGCTGAATACTGTTTGAGTTTGCTGTCAAATGTAGAAACGGAGTTGTCAGCTGAACATAACTTTCTAAGTCATGGGTGCAAAGAGTTCACACTTTATTTTGCCTTGGTCAGACCACACTTTAAGGATCCAAATAAACTAGAACCGATTCAGAGAAGTGCAATGGGAATGTTCAAGGATAAGGAAATGAAATGAAAATAAATGGACTGGGAATAGAAAACGAACACAATTAAAAATAGCAGATTTCAGTTAAATGCTATGAAAATCTTCTTAACAATAGAAATGGTTCACCAGTAGAATTTCTGAATTTCAAGCTCTCCTTCCTTATGTATGCATAAACGGAACCAGGAAAATCATCTGACTTAGTGGGTCATATAGTCTTCCCATGATTGTAGAAATACTGAGGAGAATCAAGACTGGTAAACTTAGAACACCTACCCTACCAGTGACTATTTTTTTATTTATTGTTTTCTAAAATTTCACTTTCATCCATATGCTGAATTAAACAAGGGTTAATTTAATAGTTCTTTTAAAAAAATTGACTTTCACAAATAATTTTCTAGTTACAGCTGTCAAAATGTTTCGTCAGAACTGAAAAATGAAAATAAGCAGCGAATTAGTGGTGAATATTTAAACATTTGAGCTTCTTTTAGAGTTCTTTACTAAGAACACTCCTATAACAAAATACATCATGACTCCTTCAAGTCGGATATGAAGTCTACAAAGTAAAATATCTGACAAAGTTCTTAAAATCCACATCAAAACCACAGCCTTCTCTTAACCGCTATTTAATCAGTTAAACATGAGGGAATTTCTTATCTTCCGTGATCAACCACGCAAAAGGCCTCTTGAAAAATAAAAGAATGCCAACACATGTCTCTTCCATTATATTCACTTATTTTTTTTCAATTTGTTTGGTTCTTGGCAATAACAATTCAACTTTGTTAGATTGCATTCTGGCATTCACTTGCCACTGTTGGTCAATACTGAAAAAAGTGATCAGTTTTCTACAGAAACTGAAGAGAACGTGCCTTCTTGCTCCTTTAAAGCTTCTTATTGGAGAATTCTGCTAAAAAAGATATGATTCAGGGGCCTCCAAGGACTGAAGGACTCTGGAATATTGGGGGTGGGGGAGAATGAGGAAAATGACAGAATCATTAGCTTACACTGTCAGCAAACACTGGTTTATTCTTGGACCACAATGACAAGGTTATAGGAGAAGAAGCTCAATTTTCTCCAGGGTGACAAAGTTAGGCAAAACATCTATCCTTTGCTTTTTCTTAGTCTGCTTTGGAAGCTAGAAATTGAAGTTGTTCGATTTAAGATACATACCTAACACTTCCAGCAAAAAAAAAAAAAAGAAGCATGGATGTGAGAAATTAGTATCAGAAAACACATCTGTGCTCTAGTTTAGTGAGTATTCTGATTAGAGGCACAAGTCTAGATATAGCTTCCATTTTTGTCTGTGCATACACCATGCAAAAATTAGGTAATATATAAGCTAACCTGCTTCTGGAACTTGGTAGAATATTAGATAAACTGAATATGAGAACCATAGAAATCAAGTTGGCAATTCAGCATAGCTATGAATAATTTATACCAGATTTCTCTTATGCAACTGTTATCAATTACAAACATACAGTGGTGTGCAGAAACTTTAGGGAAGACCCAAAGTCCTGTCCAAAAACAGTATGTTTGGCTGACTGGAGTTGAACCTGTATGAGACCATTAAATCCAGAATCTAACGTTACTACCTATATACTTCACTCTTCTATCTAGCCGGCAATTGTAGTATTTCCAAGTTCTCATGGATAGCATTAATCTACAAGTAGAGTCAAATGGGAAACCAATGACTGCTAAAATTATACATGAGGTCATTCTAAATGTTGACATGACTAAATAGAAATATGGTACTGATGATATACTAACTACTAGGTAATATACAAATCTCATTGGCCAAAAATATATTTAATACAATTAAGTGAACGTTGGGCAGGAGCCAAACATTACCTTATTAAAATGAGTGTTGCCTGATGTCTAAACCCAGTCTTCATAACCTACTTTCCGAAGCAAATAAACCTGTTCACTAATTAAGATTTATAGCCCACTTTTTCCTTAAAGTACTAGGTGAACACAGAGGTATTGTCATTTTTTTAAATGTTCACAATAACCGTGTAAGGCAGGACACTATTACTACTACTTTACAAATGGCAACCAAAAAAAATGAGCAACTTTTTCGAAGTCAACAAGCAAGACAACTGGAAATGAGTGACAGGTAAACCTACATTGGTAACTCCCTAGTTACTGATGATTCACTAATGGTTCACATGTAAACACTAATGATGTATGGACCACACAGCTTCCATTAAGATAACAGTAGAAGCAACAGTTATACAGATAATTTTTCCTTTGAGATGACCTCAATTTCTTGTAAGTTTGTGGATATTGTCCATATAAATTTTAGGGCAACAATACTGGAGGTGGTTTGCCGTTGCTTTTACCCAGGATGATTTTAGGACTTTCTAATCTACCCTATTGCCGTGTTACTTTTTGGTGGTCTTCTACTAAATACTAAACATGTCCAACTCTACACAATTTTTTAGATCATCCAGAGTCAACTATCTGCTCTGGCTTCCAATAATTTAGAAAAAAAACCCCGTCTTCTCTGCAGTATGTCATGCTAGGTTCTACTGTTGCTGCTAAAAATATTGGAAACTGTTGGCAAAGTTAGATACTGACAGACCCATAAATGTTTCCAGAATGAAAGATAGGTATTAGTATGTTAAGTTTATGTCTAGCAATATATTCATATTTCACTTAGAACTATGCTGTTTATTTGAAGATACTGAAACTAGTCAGGTGATTATGATCATTCCAAAGAAAGAGTCTCAAAAGATTTCATCTTTACCTTATTTATTAGGTCTTGGAGTTATTGTCTCTTAACTGGTAAAACTTCTATGTACAAAATTATTTGTGTAAACCATTTGGGAATCCTGCTCCCTCAATAGAAGCAATCTAGCCTTAAAGAGATTTAATTCAGATATGGTCCAAGTTAAGAAATTATCTAATATTTAAAAATTGGTCCTGCCAGTCCATTCTTTCAAGTCTTGTAAAAAGCATGATCCTCAGCTTTTTATTAGGCCATATGAAGATAGTTATTTGTGTCTGCCATTTAATATCTTGCCTTCAATTTTTTATTAGAAGACTGGATATAAAAAGCTTCAGCCTTGGCAAAACATTTATTTTTCCTACAGCAGTTCTTCAAAATTGTGGCAGTTTTAGCTTTTTCCTTCTTAGAATATTTACCATTATAATTCCCAAATCTGGAAATAATGATTCTTTGCATTTTTCCTTGCTATATTATGTCTTCCTTGTTAATGGGAGGCAAGAAAAATGATGTCAATAAACACTTCAAATTTTAAACTCTCTTATTTTACTGTTTGCTTGTTTAAAAAATATCTAATAATTTTTTTTAAAAAAGGCAAACAAACACTAACATGTAAGGTACACAAGGTACAGTTTAGCTGGAAGACAGGGCACAGCCCACCAACGTCTTTTGTTGTAGAGATTGATACTAGCTCTAACTTGGGTGTCAGCAACCCACGGCACTTTGGGCCCTCTGCTGTGACTCCCTGTTGGGTGATCCTACCACTGACTGGCCTCGCCCCTTGCCCTCCTCTCCCAGTCACTCTCCCTGTCACTCCTTCTGGCCTGAGAAGATACAACACAAAAAACAGAAATGGGAGAGAGGGAGGGAGAGCCATTTCCCACAGAAAACACCGGGAGCCACAAAATCTGGGTAGGTGTGGCAGGATGTGTGCGTCAAGTGACTGGATGGGAGTGATGTCAATAAACACTTCAAATTTTGATGTGATGTCGTCTGTTTCGAGTGCTTTTCATCGTTTACATAACATCCCTGACGAGATAGCGAGACCAGCGGGCTCTCCGTGGATTGTTGTCGGGACTAGGAGGCGGCGCAGACGGAGGAGGGAGAGGAAGCAGAGGCGAGGCTGTAGGTCTGGCGTTATGCTAAGGCTGAGGAAACATCCATACAAGCCACCTCTTCCGAGTCTGTATCTTGCCAACGCCAGATCCCTGGTACATAAAATGGACTATCTGAACTTACAACTCGCTGGTAATCGCTATGTTCGAGACTGCTGCGTTATGGTAATTACCGAAACTTGGTTACATCCCGGGATTCCTGACGCTAGCATGCAGCTTGCAGGTCGTACTTTTTTACGCTGGGATAGAACGAGGGACTCTGGTAAGAGTAGAGGGGGGGGGCTCTGTATTTATGTACATGAGAACTGGTGTAATAACGGGACAATTATAGACAATCACTGTTCCCCTGATCTCGAGTATATGTCTGTAAGATGTCGGCCTTTTTTTCTACCGAGAGAGCTAACTGTCGTGATTGTTACGGCGGTGTATATTCCACCCGGTGCAAACACGGATAAGGCACTCTCTCTCCTGCTGAACACCATAAATGAACAGCAACGGGTTCATCCCGATGGTGTTCACGTCATTGCAGGAGATTTCAATCAGGCCAATCTGAAAACTGTACTCCCGAAATTCTACCAGCATGTTAAGTGTGCTACGAGGGGAGGAAATACTCTGGATCACGTTTATACCAACATCAAACATGCATACAGAGCCATACCCCTCCCCCATCTTGGGCTTTCAGATCATCTCTCCCTCCTGTTACCCCCAGCCTATACACCCCTCAGATGTAGGGGCAGGCCTATCATAAAGACTATTACGACCTGGCCGGAGGATGCACTCAGCAGACTACAAGACTGCTTTGAGCAGACAGATTGGAATACGTTTCAACATCAGGAGCTGGAAATGTACACGAGTACGGTGCTGGACTATATCAAGTTCTGTATCGGAAATGTGACTGTAGATAAAAACATCCGGGTTTTCCCAAACCAGAAACCCTGGATGACCACTCAAGTCCGCAGACTCCTCAAAGCCCGGGACGTAGCCTTCAGGTCAGGTGACAGAGTCCTGTATACAGCCGCTCGAGCCGACTTGAGGAAGGGGATCATAAAAGCCAAGATAGACCACAGGAGGAGCATAGAGCTCCATCTGTCCAGCCATAACACACGGGAGGTGTGGAAGGGCATACATGACATTACTAATTACAGGGGCTGTCATGCGACAACAGAACATCCGAGTGCAGCGCTAGCAGAGGAGCTGAATAACTTCTTTGCTCGTTTTGAAGTCCCTCAACATCATAAAGCTGTACCAGCCCTATTCCCACCTTCAACTATACCCAGCTCCACTATTCCACCCAGTACACTTTCTGTGACGGAGGATGACGTCAGACGGGTGCTCCGTGTGGTGAATCCCAGGAAGGCAGCCGGTCCAGACGGAGTTCCTGGCAAGGTGCTCAAGGCATGTGCTCCCCAGCTTGCTTCCATCTTCAAAGACATCTTTAACCTCTCCTTGGCCCAGGCAGTTATACCATCTTGTCTGAAATCTGCTATAATTATCCCTGTGCCGAAGAAATCCCCCATCTCCAGCCTCAATGACTATCGTCCAGTGGCGCTTACTCCTGTAGTTATGAAGTGCTTTGAGAGGCTGGTGCTCCGGCACATCATCAATCATCTCCCCCTGGATTTCGACCCTCACCAGTTTGCCTACCGTACAAACCGGTCTACAGAGGACGCTATAGCCATAGCTCTGCACGCTGCGCTGAGCCACCTGGAGCAGCAGCAGAGCTATGTCCGGATGCTCTTTGTGGACTACAGCTCTGCCTTTAACACAATTATCCCAGGAATACTGGTTAAAAAACTGGACATATTAGGTCTGCCTTCCCCTACATGTGCCTGGATAAAAGACTTCCTAAGCGATCGGCCCCAGACTGTGAGGCTTGGCCCCCACCTCTCTTCCACTTGTACACTCAGCACTGGCTCTCCACAGGGCTGCGTGCTGAGCCCACTCCTGTACTGCCTCTACACCCACGACTGTAGTCCACAGCACGACAGCAACCTCATTGTGAAGTTTGCTGATGACACCACAGTGGTTGGACTCATTTCGAAGGGAGACGAGGCAGCTTACAGGAAGGAGGTCCTGATGTTAACAGCTTGGTGTTCGGACAACAACTTAGTTCTGAACACCAAGAAAACTAAGGAACTCATTGTGGATTTTAGGAGGCATAACACCGATTTGGCTCCCCTTTACATCGATGGAGAGCAGGTGGAGAGGATCCACACCTTCCGGTTTCTGGGTGTCATCATTGCTGATAAAATCTCTTGGACGGAAAATACCACGGCGGTCATTAAGAAGGCCCAGCAGAGACTCCATTTCCTGCGGGTGCTCAGGAAGCACAACCTGGACTCTAACCTGCTGATTACCTTCTACCGTGCGTCCATTGAAAGTCTGTTGACATACTGCATCACAGTGTGGTATGGCAACTGCACCATGGCAGACAGGAAGAGATTACAGAGGGTAGTCAAAGCAGCTCAGAAGATCATCGGCTGCCCTCTTCCCTCCCTGTCGGACATTTATTCCTCCCGCTGTCTTAGTAGAGCTGTGAACATCATAAAAGACAGTTCTCATCCTGGTTATGGACTGTTTGACCTGTTGCCCTCAGGGAGGCGTTACAGGAGCATCTGGTCAAGGACAAACCGCCTTAAAAACAGTTTTTTCCCTAAAGCCATAACTACCTTGAACTTACACATGCACTGATTTTAAATACTGCCAGATACACTGTAAATAATTGTGAACAAATCTTGTGCAATATGATCACTATTGTTGTTGTGTTGGTGGGCATGTGCAATAATTCCTACTGGGACAGGCACAGTAGGGTATTTTTATTCTTTTATTCTTTTTACTCTTTTTATCATAATTTTTTAGAGATTTATGTATATTTCTGGTGTGTATGTTGCACTGAAGGACGAGTCGCTTAATTTCACTGTGTATGCGTATGATGCAAATTGTACACGTGGATAGTGACAATAAAGGTATTCTGTATTCTGTATTCTGATGTTGAGTTGGCCACGTCCACGCAGATTTTGAGACTCTCGGTGTTTTGTTTTCTGTGGGAAATTGGTCCAAACAGCTCTTTGAGTGTTTAAGGTTGCAAACCCCTGCTCTGATCTACAGCTTTTTATATATACTATGTTTTAAAAGATTACCAAGTTTAAATTGGTAACCTTTGGCTCTGATAAGCTATGGATGCAGTCCAGCTGCCCTTAAACACAAAATAATCTTGGCAAGGATAGTATGAAAAGTATATTCTTTATCAGTAACTATAGTGGCTGGTTGCAAAAATTTTTTACTTTAGTATAGCTATTCCTTGACTTATGATCACAATTGAGCCCAATATTTCTGTTGCTAAATGAGACATTTGTAAAGTGACTTTGCCCCTTTATATGACTTTTCTTGCCATGGTTGTTAAGTCAATGACTGCAGTTGTTAAGTTAGTAACACAGTTGTTAAGTTAATCTGGCTTCCCCATTGATTTTGCTTGTTAGAAGTTTGTAAAGAAGGATTCCATGACACTGCAACCATTATAAATACGAGCCAGTTCCCAAGTATCCTAATTTTGAGGACTACTTGTAACACTTGGAAGGCCATAGATTTCTCCTGCCTGATTTAAGCAGTAATCTAACCTTGGAAATTAAGTAGGTTGGTTCTGGTTAGCATCCTGAGAGTCACCTGAAATTTGAGGAATTATTGGCTATCCTGAAGAATTTTTTTAAAAAAGTCTGGAGCAAAAAATGACAAACCAATTCTAAAATGCCTCTGAGAAAAATGCTAGCAAATTCAAATTAAGGTTTATTTATTTTTAATAACTTCATTAAAGTATATACTTCCTCTCAAATAAACATACAGATACAGTGGAGCCTTAGGTCACGACCGTAATCCATTCCAAGACTACAGTTACAACCCGATTTGGTTGTGACAGGAAGCACGACCATCTGTGCATATGTGGACCCAAAAAAATGGTGCCGAGGAGAAATCGGTGCAGAAAGTTTCCCTTTCCACGTCGATTTCTCTTTCAGCGCCATTTTTGTTGATTTTGCCACCCAATATTTTAATCGTGACCCGATTCAAAAATCGGGTGGATTTTTTGTTTGCTACCCAATTTGGTTGCAAATAGGAGTGTTCATGCCCCAAGGTTGCACTATAATTTTATCTTGATAAGCAGCAACCTTCATTATCTAATTGACATTATAAGCCAGTTGAACACATTTTTTTATTTCTAAGCTTCCGCAAAGGGTTCTGGGATCAACAGCTTCCTATAGACCATGGATGTCAAACTCGGTGTGTCATGTTGCCGTCACATTTTGTGTCATTATTCCCATTTGCTAAGCTGGGGTGGGTGTGGTCTGCACGTGACGCTTCTGGACAGTGGACCACCCCTGCTCTAGATCATTATTGTAATTTTATAGTGCACACTCCCCCTGGCAAGTTCCTTGATTGAGAACCAGGAATTTATATACCATATGGCAAAACTTTCCAGATATAGAAAACAAAATGTAAGGACACTACTGGTATTTATTTTTCATACAATGCTTCATGTTCACTATCGTTATATAGGTTAGCTTTGTACAGGTAGCCCTCAACTTAAGATAGTTTGTTTAGCGAGCATTCAAAGTTACAACGGCACTGAAAAAAGTGACATGGCCATTTTTCACACTTACGAATGTTGCAGCTTCCCCATGGTCAGGTGATCAAAATCCAGATCCTTGGCAACTGACTTATGTTTATAACAATTGCAGTGTCCTGGAGTCAGGAGATCCTCTTTTGCGACTTTCTAACAGGGAAAGTCATATTCACTTCATAACAGTGTTACTAACTTAATAGCAATAGCATTGAAGACTTATATACCAGTGAATCTTAACCTTAATTTTAAGCTGTGTGGACTTTAGCTCCCAGAATTCCCCAGGCAGCCATGTTGGAAGTCCATATTTCTTAAAGTTGTTAAGATTGAGCAATTCTGCCCTAGATAGATGGTTGTCAGATATATCTCTTACTAAATCCTTGAGGCCAAGTATTCCAGATAGTTGAGTCTTTTTTGGACCAGACAAGAGCCATGTTGGCATAGCTGAAAAAAGACAATATCACACTACTGGTGTCGCCCTGTTGTTTAAATTTCTTTCTACAGTGAAGTTTGCTTTTTCAATTTACTTCTCATACTCTTCATTTTCTCCTACTGATGCAGCTGCTTGTTACAGAAAATTAAACTCCAGCATATATTTTTTTAAAAAAAAGACTTATATACCACTTTACAGTGCTTTATAGCCCTCTCTAAGCACTTTACAGAGCCAGCACATTGCCCCCAACATTTTGGGTCCTCATTTTACCTCTGGAAGGATGGAAGGCCAAGTCAACCTTGAGCCTAGTGAGATTTGAACTGTCAAATTGCAGACAGCTGAGAGTCAGCAGAACTAGCCTGCAGTGCTGCATTCTAACCACTGTATCACAGTGGCTTAACAACTCACTTAAAAATGTCTTGCTTATAAACTGAAGTGTTGGGCTCAATTGTGCTCATAATTCAAGGACTACCTGTATTTCCCATGTTAGACTGGTGTGAGGAAGTGTTGAAGTACATCTCTAGTGAAATAGGCAAATTGTGACACTAAGATATTTATGAACTACAATTCTCAGAAAGCATTAGCCACTTTTGAAGATTGCAGGGATTTCTAGTTCAGCAATAGTTCAAGTTTCCTAGCCTGATCTGCACATTGATTTTTAAAATAAAATCTGAATCGGGGATTATCTGATTCACACTTCTATTCCATCTTTTGTGCAGTGGAGCTTATCCAAGACAGAAGATCTTTAGTGAAGGGAGAGCTCAGTCAAAACAGGAATCCAGCTGTACATTTCTTTGCTTCTCAAGTTCATGAAATTTCTCACAAGTTGCAAAGGGGTGAGGGGGAAAGATCAAGTAGGATGTGTAATATGATCCAAGAGTTCACCAGTGTCTGGAGAGCTAGAAGTAAATACACGTAGCAAACATAGACATTGGTTAGCATAGGATACAGTTTTTATGAGCCTAAAGCACTTACAGTACAGCTTTTTTTAAAAAATAGTTTGATCCCTTACCCCCATGCCTGTTTTCCAGAGCCAAACCCTTCGGGAGAACGGAAGAGAGAATTCTACAATTTCATGGCTTGAAAAACAACTTTGATTGGCACTTGGACTCACAGAGGAAGGAAAAAAGAAAAACAGCTTTGGGACAAAGAGCACAAATATTTGAGCTCACTGACTTACATGTTTCTTCATATTTACAAGAGAAATCATGGTGCAAAGATATAATTAGAAAGAGGTTGCCAAAGTGAGACTTGAAGTTGTCCCCACCTCTTTCTCTCTGTGTGTGTGTGTGTGTGTGTGTGTGAGAGAGAGAGAGAGAGAGAGAGAGAGAGAGAGAGAGAGGAACAAAGGCAAACAAAACTTTTGCTGTAAGTTGATGCTTTTGCACAGCTCAGCAGTTTTAATTCATTTGCACTAGACAAATAAAAAACATCTCAGCTAATGCATTCAGTTAGCCACATGTACCAAGAGATAAAATGATCGGAATATTGCTAATCTGTAGATTACCAGGATGTTAATATTGTTAAGAATGCGCTTTGAGAGGTTTGGTTCTGAGGATGAAGGCAGACATTAGCAGAGTTTGGTTTATTGTTTATAGGTTTTCGACTTTACTTACAGAGCTGGGAACAAGCATTAAGGTCAAGTACTCCTCCTTATCCTTTCCCCCCTCCGTTCAACATTACTTAGCTTAGATTCTTAATTGTGTTAATATCCCTTGTAGGAGTTTAACGGGAGAGTTTCAACCAAATGCCAGTTTACAAGCTAGCCAGGGTTCTTAACATTTTTTCCCAGCCTGCCTGTTTTCCACAGAGAAGTGGAAGATAAGCTTAATTAGGAGACAGGTGGTCCAAGAATCACCAGTGAATTTCATTGCTGAACAGATTAGAACCAAAGTTCCTCCTGTGTATAACCCATATTCTAATTACTGTAACAAAGAAGCTGCTATTGCCAACTAATGGAATACAGTGTTGATGCAGTTGCAAGGACTTTTACCTGAGCTTTACCTGGTAAACAAATTAAATTGCATTTGGTTTATCAGATTTATATCCCTTGCCAGGAGCTCAAGGTGGACACACGGTGTTCTTTTCCTCAGTATTCTATCACTCAAAGGATGCAATCCAAATATGTCATTCATTTGAATAAATTTGCACATGGGTGCACACAGTGATTCAAAGCCCCCCCCTTCCTTGGCACCCACCAACTTGCCTTCCTAGGGAAATGGCTTTACCACAAATTTAAAAAGCTGACCTACCAAAAACAAAATGTCAACCTCCATCATGACTTTTTATTTATAAAATGCCCTTTGTAACCTAAATGGGCCCCAGAAGTCTCCTTGGAAATAAACATTGTGAAGGATACCCCCAGTGATTTGGTGCAGGTACACACCCCTTGCTTGAAAAGCATAAATGTTGCATAAACTAGGAGCCACATAGATGGTACTTCTGTGAAGAGGTAGCAAGATGTTTGTTAAATTAGGGATTTATACAGCAGACATTTTATGAGCAGAAAACTCTACTCACAAGCAGTTACTTTGGAAGAATGCCTGCCATATTCTTGAAATTCCAGTTGTAACCACCATCCACCAAAATTTGAAGCCTGCTTAGACACAATTTTGTTTACCAAGGTTTATTGAACTGCCGTAATTCACACAACATACCAACAATCATGATTTTCCCAAGGCATTAGGGACTTGGATGATACAATCATGCTAAGTGAAAATGAATGACATTGTGGCTTAGCTCAATTTTAGAACCAGATTGAGAGTTTCAAAATGCAAATTAAATAAGTTGTTAGGTACCATACATGGACAACCAAAACAAATTGACTTTTTTCCTTTGGAAAACAGTGGGAAGGGTCTCTCGAGATATTAACAATTTATAGTTTTTAACATCTTCCATACTTTTAAAATAGATCCATTTAAATTCAGGGCAACTTTTATTAATTGGATAAGACAAATCTATGCATATGTCTTAAGATTTGTATTTCTATGATCACATAGAAACATAAATGTGGACAGTATGCATGGATTTCTCTTGTCCAATCAATTACAATGTAGAAGTTTTTATTAAACTTATTATGTGTCATCAAGATAGTGTTGACTCTTCATGATCATATAGTTTTTCTGCGATAATTATAGTATTTATTTGGACAGAATAAAAAGAAAAAGTTGCCTGTACTGCATTAATACAATAAGTATATTTATACATCAACCCACAGTCTGCAAAACTATGGTTTACTGAACAAACAACTGGATTCAGATATGATATGATGTAATGCCTGGTTCAGACAACAAGAGTATAATATGGTTTGCATCATTGTGGTCTAGTGCAATGCATGTACCCAGCCAATGATATGCAGGGAGTAAGGAATGTTCCCCTAATTGTATACTTCAATATAACAAAGATCTCACAAAACATTGATGGAGCATAACCAAACAGCTGCACAAACATATCAATTTTGACCAAGACTTGTGTTGAAAACAATATTTGGAAGACCCACAAATCAATTAGTCAGATAGTACCAAACCTACTATCCAGCCATTCCTTACTTTTTCAATTTTATTCTTCCATCAGAAGGAATTTATTATTGTGAAGGATAATACAGAAACAGTCAATTCTGAAGACTATATTAGTCCTTTAGTGTCCTTTGTTAAAAGTTCATCAGGTGCAAAATCTTAGTATTGTCTAAAAGCTTTTTCATTAACAATAACTATATAATGAAGCATGAAGGCTGAGATGAGAAAAATACAGTGAAATTTTCACACAACTTTGCTAGGGAGAAATTGATATAGGAAACAATAACTATAGAAGTCAAAGCTTTGAAAGGGGAATACACAATCTAAACAAAAGAATTTTGTCACAGTATTTGTTCTGAATTTTTCCAAGCTTGAATTTTCAGGGTCAACAGGGCAGAGTTGAAATAATAGGAAAAAAGCAATAGAAATGCAACAATATAAACATAGTTATTAAGATATGAAAAAATGTCAGTTTAGTCTCCAACTGAAATCAGTGGGATTTATAAGTGCTTATAACATTGTTTTAAATATAGATATATTTGGATAATTTTTAATACAGCGTTCCCCATCTTAGCTGATATAAGGTGATTATAAAACTGTGGTCCATCTGGAAGGCACCAGATTGGTGAAGGCTGATTTTAAGATATTAAATGAATCACAATATGATTTCAAAAACCTGCAAATCATGAATCTGCTGTTTTTGGCACTTGGATTTATGACACAACAAATATCATTTATCTTTCTGTGATGGAAGTGCAGAAGGCACTGCAGTGTTCACAGTTATTTAGCCATTATCTATTTTTGTATTTTATTGCAGCATAAAGATTATTAGCAGAGGATTAGTAGCCTTACTTGTATTTTATTACTAGCACAAGGATTACTAGCATTCACAAAGACTCAATTCCTACATCCATATTTACTTACAGTAAGCCCCATATTCTAGCTGGTTATCACTTAGAGGTGATCAAAAGAACATCTCCTCCACTCATTTTCTGATTTTAATGAAGATGATTAGCTACTATAGTTGTCCCCATGTCATGCCCTGTTTTTTTTAAAGTTGTTTTTCTTATGCATTACCCCAAACACTTTTCCTTTAAAGAAGTGAGATCTTACTATATAAAAAAACCATATTTGTTTGGGAAACATTTTGGGAAAAGCCAAAACCAGAAGCACCATATACAGGAAAAGCACAATGGGAATGCAACATTACCAAACAGTATTCACACAACATGCAATTAGCACATAATTTGACACAAAATTATTAGGTGATTTTATTGCCTGCGCCTTATTTTATATCCCTGAACCATGACAAGAGATATAGGGAAATGTGAGTGTACATTTATTGCCATAAAAAATAAAATAAACTTAGCAAGCTGATACATATATGTCTATATATACATAATTTCTCCTATATTTGTGCGTACATATATCTGAATGAAGCAGCAGAGAATGTGCGTGTGTATATATGTGTGTGTGTATACACATTATATACATATACATATATATACACATATTACACACATATTACATATTACAACCCCAAAACAATAACAACCCTATTTTTATATTATATTATTAGTATTAGTATTATTATTAGTATTATTAGTATTAGTATTTCTCCCCAACTACCTTCTCAAAGCTCTTCTGAGGAGGTGTGGCCGGAGCGAAGCAGCTCCAGCCGCCTTCCCTCAGCCGGATCCCCGCACTCCCCAGGGGTGCCGAACTATAACCCGTCATTCTCAGCCAGTGCCGCGGATAATGGGTGCTGTCGTCCTACGTTTCCGGAAGAAGGGCACCGGGGAAAGGCAGGCGGAGCAGGACCCCTCCCCCACAACCCGGCATTTCGGTGAGAGACAGAGACAGGGAGAGAGAGAGGGCAGACCCACCTGCCTCAGGACTTTCCGGCAGTTGCTACAGACCCGACGGCACTCGCTGCGCCCGTGCCCGCTGCTGTGGCCGTCGCCGGGGACCGTTGGAGTGCAAGACGTGGCGCCGCTGCTTCTGTTCATGGTGCAACCGGCGAGCGGGGGCAGAGCAGGGAAGCGGTGGAAGGCTTAGGGTCCGGCTGCGGTGACTGCAGCCCCAGTCGCCGGCGCTTAGAGCCCAGCGGCGGCGACTGCAGCCCCAGCAGAAACGCCTCCGGCCGCCGCCCCCTCCCCCTCCCCCCGCCCCTTCCAGCAGCGCCGCTTGGCTTCGCCAGCCCAGGAACAGCCACTTCCATGCCTCTCGCGCACACCCCTCTGCCGCGGCCAATCGCCGCGCTTCGACCACGCCCCCTCGCTCCCCGACCGGCCAGTAGAAACGCCGTAAGAGCGCGAACCAATCGGAGCGCCTCTCTCCCGTCCTCATCTCCGGGCAGTCTCCGAGTGAGGGGAGGGAACCCTAGAAGGTAAAGGGGCGGGGCGAAGAGGAGGCGCACGTCCAGCTGGAGGGTTGGAGGCCTGGCTTTGTCCCCAGCAAATCAGAGGCGCCTCTGTCAAGGAAACCGGGGAGAGCGCGCGCGCACGAGAGCGGTTACGCCCCCCTTTTGCAGCTCCCGGCGAAGAAAGAAGGCACACACATACACGCAGTTTTCCTCACGAAACTTGTCGAAATCCAGAAGCAAAAGTGCGGGAACGCATTTAGCTGCTTCCAAAAATGGGAGCAAAAAATTGTTCAAGTTCAATCTCGGTTTTGGGGGGATGGGGGTTTGTGTTCATTGCGCAACGCCTTTGTTCCATTCTTCCACAAATCCCCCAGATACTCCAACTCCCATTATTCCCAATCAGTTCAGCCTTGCCAGCTTTGGTTTAATGGGCATTGTAGTCATTATGCAATGGAAGACACAAGGCTGTGAAAAGCTTGTTCTTGCTTTGGGGTTTGTAATACCATACAAAACGTAAGATACAGCCCTATTGCTTGGGTTCACAGTGTGCTAATCCATAGCATGCTTTAATAAAAGAGGAAAGGAAGCTGCAACACATGGTTTATAAACTAGAACATGATTTATATAAACTTGAACATGATTAATAAACTAGTGTTCTAAACTAAAAACAAACCATGTTAACAGCTGAATAAAATACATGCATACTTTGAGTTTGTCTCACTGAGGCCAGCTACAGCCCTATGCTTGGGTTCACAGTCCATAGCATGTTTTAATAAAAGAGCAAAGTAAGCTACAAACCATGATTTATAAACTATATCATTTATATAAACTTGAACATTGTTCATAAACTAGTGTTCTAAACTAAACAACCGTGTTATAACTGAATATGTGTATATCTTGAGTTTGTCTCACTGAGGCAAGCTAAATTGGTGGTAAGGCCTGTAGGAAGTTAGCACCCACCCCTCTCCTAGAAAAATGAAATATCCTGGGAAATATTAAAAAGGCAGAATATTTCCCCTAAAAAGAGTAAAGTAGGAACTCAGAGAAGCAGAAACTCAGCCCCCCAACTTTGCTAATGGGCCATTAAGGCCTAGGTATTCCCTTCTTGACCTTCACACCTTGAAGTATGTGATCATCCTTTCTTTTTCACTTTGGAGCTCCAAGCCATGTGGTCCTGCTGTCCACCATTAAACCATCTTTCCAAATAGCCTCCATGTTTCCAGTGGTTTCCTCCCCCCCACCCCACTTAGAACTGAACCCAGAAGGATATTTCTTTCAACAGGCCCATTCATCGAATGAAAAAAGATTCCCACTTATAGGTCACTTGTATGGATTTGCATGAGTTTGTTTTGTTGCTGTTGCCTCTTGTGTTGGACTTACAGTGCTGAAGGGCTAGACAAAAATGATCCAAAGGAAGAAATACAGTATGATGTTGTAAGAGGAAAACATGAATAAAATCCATTGTGTATTGTGTAATTGTGACTCAAACTTCAAAACTGCGATTTTGATACTTTTCTACTGCAAGAGGGAGAATTGAAACATTGAACAATCACACGTTGTGCTCTGGGAAAATCTGGGAAAATATGTACGTGTTAGGAAGCATCTAACTTCCTGATGTCTCATATTTGGTGATGAATTGTATACTGAAATTCAATAGGTAGATTGTAAACCAAGCTATCCTAGGATGGGGTGGTAGGTCAGGGTATAAAATAGAATGCAAACTTTGCTCTGGGTTCCTCCCACCTGCCAGGGCAGGAACCCGTTTCTGCAGAAATGCTACAATAAAGCTGTTTTCCTTGGATTAATATTGAATCTTTGGTGGCTTTTCAAGCCCCCACCCCACAATTTGGCGAGCTAAGCCAGGAGCCTCAACAGTGGTCTTCCGGAAGCCGGGGACTAAGTGAGTAGTGGCCACGACCTCCCATTGAGAGGTGCCTCCTCCCCGAATTCTGGTCTGCTCCAGAGGCGACTGGAAATCCAGACGATCCTTGGAAACAGCGTTTTGCCGGCTGATAGTCTGGGACTATCGAAAAGAGAATAGAGGAAAGCCTGAGTTGGGGACGCCCACACATCCACTACCTCGGAGGTCTGGAGTGATCAGGTAAAACTTTGTTCCTTTCATTTGCAGTCAGAAAAAGAAAATGGGGGGAAGAGGTCCTTAAACTCCCGAGGGGAATCCAGCGTCTGCTGGAGGACTAGGACTAGGAGTTTGAAAGAGAGGGGTCCTTAAACTCTCTGGGAGAATCCAGCATCTGCTGGACGACTGGACTGGTGAGTCAAGACTCTGGGAGTCTGGAAGAGTAGAGATGGGAAACGGACAAAGCAAGGGTCTTGGAGACCAGGAAGAAGCCTGTCTGGGACAGGGAAAAATTGACAATGGCAGGAAATCAATTCTGGTAGATTCACCCCTGGGACAGCTACTCCAGCGGTAGGTTCTCCCCAAATCTAAAGGAATTCACCAGACATCTCAAAAAGAAAAACATGATTTATCTTTGTCAAGACCGATGGCCAAAAATATCCTCTGATTGATCCTAAATTTCCATATACTGGAGTCCTGAGGGGAAACCAGTACCTATTGGATAACCAAATTGAGAGACTATATTCTCCAACACAAAATGACCACTCAAATTGCATACATAGATGTATGGTTTCATGTGAAATTTGAAGGTCCCGTCCCTCCAATCGAGGGTCAATACATGTCTCAACAAAAAGACAATGAGAGTGAGACGGACGATTGGCTGCAGAGTCCGTCGCCCACAAATCCTAATTTGAATAATGCGCCCGCCAATGTTCCTATGGCACCACCGCCATTGCCGGTGGCACAACCCCCTCCTCAGCCGCCTCCCTATCTGCGACTGAGAAAAGAAGTGGAACAGTTGAGAAGAGAAGTGTTCAAAATGTTCCCTTCAGAGAAAAACCTGAAGTGGATGCATTTCCTCTTAGGGAAGTTCCTAATGGGATCAATGCTGCAGGCAACCCGGTGACAGTCTTTGTGGCTGCCCCTATAAAACCAGCCGAGTTGTGAGAATTGAAAAAGACTCTTCCAAAACTTCATGAGAATGCTCATGAGGTGGTCGAACAGTTAGAACTACAGAGACACTGTAAAAACCAGACAGAAGTCACAGATGATGGTTGCAGCTGTGCAGGCTGCAGCTAAGAATGAGGTGAAGAAAAGTGTGGATTGTGTAAGGGGGGCAATGGGAGGGTGAGAGAAGGCAAGGCGGAATGCAAGGAAGTTTCAGAGGAAGAGGTTTCAGAGGGATGGGAATGAGATAGCCTGGAATGGATAGGAGTTGCTTCAGATATGGGAAGGAAGGACATTTGCGCGCGAGTGTCCTACCAACTGGGAGGAGAGGAGTTATGCATTGTATGATTAGAGTTGTTCTAGCTCCTTTAAGAGGACCTGCGGGGAGCCATTGGTAAACATTTCAGTGGGTCCTGACCATCAGGAGCGGCTGTTCCTGATAGACAATAGCACAAGCCGGACTTCTGTGTGTGACCCGATAAAAGGTGCACATAGATCAAGGAAAATGATAAAAGTAGTGGGGGTGAGTGGAAAATCACAGGATGTGAGGGTGTTTGAACAAATCAGACTGGAAATGAGTGAAGTGGTGACTGAGGCTGCTGGAGTGAATTTGCTAAGGAGAGATCTATTGCCTGTGTTTGGTATCCAGCTGTGGGATACCGGGAAGGGAGTAAAGATGTGGAAGATGACTGGAAGATGAGAGAGCAATTTCAGATGAGGTCTGGGCAGGAGGAGAGAAGGCAGGGCGAATGAACATTCAGCCGATTAAGATTCAAGTGCAGCCTGGAGTGACAAAGCTTTGGACCCCACAATATTCAATGAGTAGAAGGAGGAGAGAGGGGTTGATCTGAAGGATGCCTTCTGGGCATGCCCCCTTGAGGAGGGAAGTAGAGACCTGTTTGCATTTGAATGGAATGATCCTGAGAGTGGAAGATTTGGACAGACTTTGGAAAGTTAGTGTCTTTTATGTTGATTCAATATGTGGATGATTTGTTGCTGACTGGAGAGAAAGAGGGAAAAGTCAGAGCAACATCTGTAGCTTTGCTAAATTGGCTGAAGGAGCAGGGATTGACAGTTTCAAGGGAAAAGATCTAGTTTGTGAAAAAGAAGGTGAAATAAAGCTCTTGGATTGCAGAGTTTGGGTGGACCAATACACTGTGTTAGCCCAATTCTTGCCCAGGAAGCTAGTAGGAAAAGGAGAGAGTATAGAATGGTTAGAGGGAGATGATGAGAGATGGGAAGTTTTAAAGAAGGCATTGTCATCCGCACCGGTTTTGGCTTTGCCCAATTTGAAGCTCCCATTTCATTTGTATGTGTCAGCAGCTCAGGGAACGGGACTAGAAGTGTTGGTGCAGAAGAAAGGGGGGGGGCAATACCAGCCCATCGCTATTCTGAGCAAAACTCTGGAGCCGGTGGTGAGAGGATAGCCGGTGTGTGTGCAGGCTGTGGCTGCTACAGCTATGTTGGTGGTAAAGAGCAGGAAGTTAACCTTTGGAAGGGGGCTTGTTGTGCATTCACCCCACCAGGTTACTTCTGTGCTAAGTCAGTTGGCAACAACTTGGATGACAAAGGGGCGGATTCTCAAATATGAGACCATTTTGAGAACCAGCTCTGATGTAGTGATTGGACAGACAGGAATTTGAATCCAGAAGAATTTTTAGAAGGAAGAAGACAGGAGTGGGAAGCTGAGGATCATGATTGTTTGTTGCAAGTAGATCTGATGACAAAAGTGAGAGAGGATCTGGAAGAAACTCCTCTGAAAGGAGGGGAGAGATGGTTTGTGGATGGATCAAGCAGGATTAAGGAAGGAAAGAGGAAGTCAGGATTTGCAGTCGTGACAGGAGAAGGGGAGGTCATAGAAAAAGGCTCCCTTCCTTCATGGTCTGCACAAAAGTGCGAGTTGTTTGCTTTGAAGAGAGCCTTGGAATTGGCTGAATGAATTGATGTGACAATTTGGACTGATTCCAAATACGCCTGGGGTGTGGTCCATACCTTTGGTAAGATCTGGCAGGAGAGGGGTTTTATCAGGGCTGATGGGAAACAAGTTACAGCTTGTGGAACAGGTTCTGGAGGCCCTGCAACTGCCAAATCAAGTGTCAATAGTACATGTGAATGCTCATCAGAAAGGGAATACCCCAGAGGTAGTTGGAAACAGGTGGGCAGACAAATGGGTGAAAAAGCTGCAGGGGAAATAAAGCTGGTAATAGCATTAATTCCCTTGCTAGAAATGGAAGAGGATGAGGATTGGAAACCTGAGGGAAAAGAGAAAGATGATTTGGAAAAAGAAGGGTGTACATTAACTGAGGATGGGTGGAGAACTTCAGAGGGGGTGAGGGTGATTCCCGTGAATGTAATGAGAGGAATTCTGGAGAAGGTACATGAGGAAAGACACTGGAGAACGGAAGCATTGGTGATGTCTGTAAAACCAGATTTTTAGAGCCCAAAGATGTGGACACTAGCCCAGAGTATCTGTTGGAAATACTTATTGTTGATTAAAGATCAATTGACAGGATGGGTAGAGGCCTATCCAACTAGAAGAGCCACAGCATCCACAGTAACCAAGATCCTATTAGAATAAATCATTCCACGATATGGGATGATGGAAGCTATTGATTCTGACAGGGGGACACATTTTACACAAAAAGTGTTGCAATCTGTGATGGGAGCTGTTGGGGTGAAATGGTATTTGCACACCCCTTGGCAGTGCGAAAGTGGAAAGGGCGAACAGGGAATTGAAGAGACATTTGACCAAATTACAATTAGAAAATGGGTTACCATGGACAAAGAACTTATCCTTGGCACTCCTTATAATTAGAACATGCCCAAGGAAAGACACAGGGATCTCCCCTTTTGAAATGTTAATGGGGCAACCCTACCTGGCCAGACTGGGAAATCCTATACCTGAATTTAAAGATTTGTTTCTGAGAAAATATTTGCAGACACTGTCCAGGTCTTTGTTTTCTCTTCATAAACAGGGATTGTTGGCACAACGACCACCACTTGCAGGAAGCCAACACCCCTATGAAACTGGATATTGGGTCCTGATAAAGACTTGGAGAAGTGAGAAGCTGCAACCTAGCTGGGAAGGGCCGTACCAGGTGCTGTTGACAACTGAATCTGCAGTTCGCACTTGGGAAGGAGGCTGGACGCATTACAGCAGGATTTGAGACCAAAGGGACATAAATTTGAACAGGCTTCTGTGAAAAGAAACCTATCCGGGAAGGTATTTGTCCATATGAGAGAAAAAAGCATATGTGTGTTTCAAGAGAAATGTATCCAAAGGAGTGGATTTGGGTGATTGGGAAAAATGCAACAAAACTTTTGATATGCCTTTATCTTGTAGTAACCACAGTTATTCTAACACTCATCATCAATTGAGTTATTTTAATCACAACCAATTCCAGATGTATATGTATTTTGAAGATATAATCAATTGGACTCGGACTTTGAATCAAACGTACACCATGGAAAATTTTAGGTGGGTGTTGTGTGGGAAACATGCGTATAGAGAAATGCCACCACGTTGGAGTGGGATTTGTACCATGGGATACGTGATATCAGTAATATATAAATTGAATACCTTACCCCAGGGACGGATTTGGAATAAAAGAAAAGTCAGTTCAGGACGAACGCTGGGGGGAAGGTTGAAAACACAGATAGCACGGGGAATGCTGGCACTGTTGGGAGTAGCCATGAATTATAGAGATTTACATATTCTGAATAACTTTACAGTAGCCATGTTTAATGATACTATCAAGACAATCAAAATGCTCAACACGGAACTTTCTGAAGTTAGAAAAGTGGCTTTGCAAAATAGATATGCATTAGACATTGTATTAGCTGCAAAAGGGTGTGTGTGTGCTTTGATTCATTCCCATTGCTATGTATATGTCCATGATTTCCAACCCAATATTACAAAAACAGTGCAAATGATGGAGGAACGCATTCGTTCTAATCCATTATTACAAAGAGGTGATTCCTCATTTCCAGATTTGTGGGGGGCATTATGGTCTTGGCTTCCCAGCACTGCTTGGTTGAGATCTACAATCATGGGAATTATATTAATTATTATATGCTGTGTGTTGTGTTCAGTGTTTCCCTGGTGTAATAGCAATATGTGGAGGATTAGAGAAAACTTTAGGTTCAAGATCCGGGAAGCAGGAGGAAGAACCTCTGATGATGTTTCAGAAGGAGATGGCTATGAAAGAGGCTGGGGATCTGTTGCGTGAGTTTGAGTCAAGAATGTAAGCAGAAAAGGGGGGAATTGTAAGAGGAAAACATGAATAAAATCCATTGTGTATTGTGTAATTGTGACTCAAACTTCAAAACTGCGATTTTAATACTTTTCTACTGCAAGAGGGAGAATTGAAACATTGAACAATCATACGTTGTGCTCTGGGAAAATCTGGGAAAATATGTACGTGTTAGGAAGCATCTAACTTCCTGATGTCTCATATTTGGTGATGAATTGTATACTGAAATTCAATAGGTAGATTGTAAACCAAGCTATTGTAGGATGGGGCGATAGGTTAGGGTATAAAATAGAATGCAAACTTTGCTCTGGGTTCCTCCCACCTGCCAGGGCAGGAACCCGTTTCTGCAGAAATGCTACAATAAAGCTGTTTTCCTTGGATTAATATCAAATCTTTGGTGGTTTTTCAAGCCCCCACCCCACAATGTTTATTACAGAAGCACATATCCAAGCCTTGCAAGGATTATTGAGAGAGCTTTACTAAAAAGAACAACAACTTGGCTTTACTGAAAAGATTGAAATCCAGGAACAATGCAAGCATTTAGGATAATTCTACAGCCTAACTAACTTTAAAATGCACAAGCACGTTTGCTTAAATAAAAGGAGCAAACTCAAAAGTACTAGTGGGGAAATTCCCAGTGTCTCTTGAGAAAAACAAAAACAGGAACCCTGTAATGCTAGAGAGGAGGCATACAATGATATGGCTCTTCTGATCACAAAGACTGGGCTTCACCGAGTGCATTTAACCCAATCACTGCCGGCTCACAGGAGGAAACTGAGAGAACAGTGCAATAACAGTAAACAAAATCAAGAGGCAGAGAATCCAGTTGCCATTGAACAAAGCTGAGATTCACAAAAGCTGTGCCCTGAAGGCCTAATTTAGCCCAAACATTTTGGGGTACAGAAGAAAGAATTTACATTTCCTTGGCAGCACAGCCTGAGCATAAGCCCAGTGTGGGTGCTTTGGATGACACATCAAAGAGCATTGGTATACATGATGCAATTCTTGTATTAATATCACAATGTCATAAATCACATTTTTTGTTGAAAGCTTCACCCCCAGCAATGAAACAGTAGCAGCTGGCCTGGGTAATGTTTTACAGTCTGCTCAACGCTTTCTGGATTGTACCACTTCAGAATACAGGTGGGATCTTCCATGAGAGTGCTCAACAATTCAAACGATCCATCTGTGGCATGATTGTGGGACCATGCAAGAACTTGTAGATGCAGGCAATTTTATGTCCTTTATTTCTCTTCAAGATCCTGTCATCAGCTGTGCAGTTGCAATGACTAATTAAAGTAGAACATCAGCTAAAATGAACACACAGCTGGATACACACCTTCTATGCTAAATTTCTTTTTCTTTTTTTTTAATTTACGAGGTTCTTTCTCCACAAGTATTTTCCCTCAATGCTATGGGTGCTCGAAAGGCATAAATATTATTTATGACTTTTGGTATGATTTGATATAGATAAAATTGCCAGGGTAAATTTTCCTGGAGTGGATTACAATAACAAGTTTGTTAACAGAGAGTTTTGAAACTTTAATCTTGTTTTGTTTTACTGTTCTTTCTGTTAACTACTATATAACTTATAGAAAGTGGGTCAATAATTTGCAAATTGTTTTAGTAGTTTAAAATGTTTGAGAGGGCCTGTTTGACCAGGGGCGGGAACTAATAGTATAGTAGTGTATTAATCAGTATTCAACCAGATGGGATTATATCTGTTTATGTGTTGTTGTTCTTGTTTTTTGATGCACTTTTTAATGCTTTTTTCTTTTTTTTCTTTTTTGTTTTCTGTGGAATTTTTTGTTTGGAGTTTTGTATTTTAACTTTGTCTTGAATAAAATAAATAGATAAAAAGGCATTAACACAATGTCCTCTGTGATTATCACTCAATCAAGAATCACAATAATACCTATGGTGGTGGTTGTAGTGAGTTCAAAGTCATGGCTGGTTAATATTTTATGTACTTTCCCTAAGCCCTATTAAAGCAGTCTAAGTGAAGTGGTTCTCATTTTCGGTCTGACAACCAGCTACATATTTGTACGCTGTGTACAGGGTTAGACTCAGAAAATAGCATGTGGTTATTCACAGTTCTGCAGCTGCATAGGTGACCATGAAAAGCAGCTTCAAAAAAAGAACAGAGTGACCCATTATTTCCTGCTTGCAAATCCTTTCTCCCCTGCCTAAGATTAAATGAAAAAGGGCAGGAAATACTGCAAAAAAAGTTACATAATGGAAGCTGGCAATTTGCATCTTTCTAAATCCAGCTTTGTGTCCACTGCTATAGGTCTCTCCAAATGTATCATTAAATATATCTGTACATTCCTTTCTTGCATTTTCTTCCATTAAATTTCATGTTCCAAGGAAGAAAATACGTAATTATTTTATACTGCTCAAAAAAATAAAGGGAACAACACAATGTAACTGTAAGCCAATCACACTTCTGTGAAATCAAACTGTCCACTTAGGTAGCAACACTGATTGACAATCAATTTCACATGCTATTGTGCAAATGGAATAGACAACAGGTGGAAAGCATAGGCAGTTAGCAAGACATCCCCCCAAAAGGTGTGGTTCTGCAGGTGGTAACCACAGACCACTTCTCAGTTCCTATGCTTTCTGGCTGATGGTTTGGTCACTTTTGAATGCTGGCGGTGCTTTCACTCTAGTGGTAGCATGAGACGGAGTCTACAACCCACACAAGTGGCTCGGGTAGTGCAACTCATCCAGGATGGCACATCAATGCGAGTTGTGGCAAGAAGGTTTGCTGTGTCTGTCAGCATAGTGTCCAAAGCATAGAGGCACTACGAATACGAATACGAATACCTTTATTGTCACTATCCACGTGTACAACTTGCATCATACGCATACACAGTGAGATTAAGCGACTCGTCGTTCAGTACAACCATACATGTTAAAAAGAGAATGTGCATAAGAATATCTAAAAATATCTAAAACAACAAAGAAGAATAAAATGAGTAAAATTACCAGCTTATTGCACTTAATTTGTGCCTATTCACAGTAGGAGTTATTGCACTTGTCAGCCAGCACAGTAATAGTCATGATATATTGCACAAAAATTTCCCAATTGTCCCAAAGTATTATTTACAATATGTTTGACAGGACTTAAAGTCAGTGCATATGTAAGTTCAGGGTACTACCAGGAGACAGGCCAGTACATCAGGAGATGTGGAGGAGGCCATAGGAGGGCAACAAGGACCAGCATTAGGACCGCTACCTCCGCCTTTATGCAAGGAGAGACAGGAGGATCACTGCCAGAGCCCTGCAAAATGACCTCTAGCGGGCCACAAATGTGCATGTGGCTGCTCAAACGGTCAGAAACAGACTTCATGAGGGTGGTATGAGGGCCCAACATCCACAGATGGGGGTTGTGCTTACAGCCCAACACTGTGCAGGACATTTGGCATTTGCCAGAGAACACCAAGATTGGCAAATTCACCACTGGTGCCTTGTGCTCTTCACAGATGAAAGCAGGTTCACACTGAGCACATATGACAGATGTGACACGGTCTGGAGATGCTGTGGAGAACATTCTGCTGCCTGCAACGTCCTCCAGCATGACCGGTTTGGCAGTGGGTCAATAATGGTGTGGGGTGGCATTTCTTTAGGGGGCCGCACAGCCCTCCATGTGCTTGCCAGAGGTAGCCTGACTGCCATTACGTACCAAGATGAGATCCTCAGACCCCTTGTGAGACCATACGCTGGTGCGGTTGGCCCTGGGTTTCTCCTAATGCACGACAATGCTAGACCTCATGTGGCTGGAGTGTGTCAGCAGTTCCTGCAAGATGAAGGCATTGATGCTATGGACTGGCCCGCTTGTTCCCCAGACCTGAATCCAATTGAGCACATCTGGGACATCATGTCTCACTCCATCCACCAATGCCACGTTGCACCACAGACTATCCAGGAGTTGGGGGATGCTTTAGTCCAGGTGTGGGAGGAAATCCCTCAGGATACTATCTGCCACCTCATCAGGAGCATGCCCAGGTGTTGTAGGAAGGTCATGCAGGCACATGGAGGCCACACACACCACTGAGCCTCATTTTGACTTGTTTTAAGGACATTACATCAAAGTTGGATCAGCCTGTAGTGTTTTTTCCACTTTAATTTTGAGCGTAACTCCAAATCCAGACCTCTATGGGTTGCTAAATTTGATTTCCATTGATAATTTTTGTTAAGCCTGGTTTCCCCAACCAGGGTTAGGGAGACAAGCTAAACAGAATGTGCAGCGTTAGTCAGATAGGCACACAGATAAATGAGTGAGCTAAGCTTGTATGTTTATTAACATACAGTAAAAATAACAGATACGCTTGTGCTTTCAAAAATATAGTTTATTCCATTATGAGTTCATAGCATAGTCAAAATAACAGTCCAATAGTCATGTATCATTTAGTCAGTCCATTCAGGGATATTAAGTTAGCAAAGTCCGTGTAGAATATCCTATGTCAGTTCACTTACAAGTCAGTCCTTTGTTTTCTCTCCCGTTCGAGCAATGCAGTCTTGAGTCCTTGCAGTAATCAGGGATCATCAAAGCCAGAGAGAGAGCAAGCTGTAGTCTTGCTTCTTTTAAAGTGCTTTCACAACCACTCCCTTAATTACTATCCCACAGTTAAAGTTGCAGACACTTTAACATACAAACTATGATTACTTAGTTATTATTTTACCTAAACCAGTTAGGGTAAACAATGTTATCCCTAACATTCTCCCCTTTTAGGTTAAATAATAATAAATATAATAATATGTAACTATTTACATCTTTAAATCATAGTAGTTACAACTTTCTTTAAACTTAATTACTCCTTGAGCTTTTGTAAATTGGTCTGCAATGTTTTCTTCCTTCATGCAGTATTCCAATTTAATTAGCCCATTCTTTACAGATTCTCTAACATTTAAGTATCTTAAATCAGTATGCTTTGATCTAGTTTTTACAGCAATACTAGTAGCTAATTTTATAGCTGCTTGATTGTCCTCGTACACAATAATGGAATCTTTTACAGTTATACCCATGTCTAATAATAACTGTTTGTACAGAATTAAGTCAGTACATAATAATGACAGACATGAAAATTCCGCTTCCATCGTGGACAAGCTAATATGCTGTTGTCTGATTGACCTCCACCCTATTAGTGTCTTACCAAATAATATAGCCATCCCAGATGTTGATTTTCTAGTGTTTATATCAGTTGCAAAACTTGCATCTGCATAGGCACTAAGACTCAAATCACCCTTTGGTTCTATATACAATGCATGGTTCATTGTTCCTTTAAGATATCTTAAAATTCTCTTTAATGATTGCCAATGACATTGATGTGGATCCGAATTAAAACGTGCCAGCTGATTTACACTATAAGCTATATCTGGCCTAGACCAATTGCTTATATATGATAAGCTGCCAATCAAAGATTGATATATGGACTTATCAAATTTGGGACTTTGATCATTAGTTTGGCAAACTTCCTGACTCATGGGAGTCTTTGCCGGTTTACAAAGTTCCATTTTAAACGTTTTAATTAATTGGCAAATTTTATCTTCTTGAGATATCTTAAAACCATTTTTTGTTTTGTTAATTGTCAATCCTAGATACTTTTTAATTTCACCTAAATGCTTTAATTTTATCTTTTTGGCTAATAATGATATAATCTCATTAGCTTCATTATTAGTCTTAGTTATCAAAGCAATATCATCTGTAAATAATAACAATAATGACACCGTTCCATTATTTTCTCTTTTAAACACACATGGATCTGCTAAACCAGATTTAAAACCTATATTGTTTAACTCTTTCACAATATATTGGTTCCACTCAAACCCAGATTGTTTCAACCCGTAAAGACTCTTTTTGAGTTTCCAACAATCATTACTATTTACTTTATCCTTTATACCTGCTGGTTTTCTTAAATATATAGTGTGCTGCAATGGTGCATGCAGATAAGCAGTTTCTACATCTAAATGGTTAATGACATAGTTTTTCTTAGCTGCCCACACTAATGCTGCTCTTAAAGATGTTGCTTTAAGACTTGGTGCAAAAACTTCATCGTAATCAGATGCAGTTTGATTAAATCCTTGAGCTACTAACCTAGCCTTATGGGTAACAGTCCCATCATTTCCAGTTTTTACTTTAAATATCCATTTGCACCCAATGGATTTTTCTCCTGGAGGTAATTTAGCATCTTCATAAACTTTCATTACCTTTAATGAATTTAGTTCTTTTTCCATTGCCTTTTGCCAATTCTCCTGATCCTGAGCAGGATACAGCCTAAGTTCATCTACACTAGTTGGAACTTTAGTTACTTGGCAAACTATACTTGCTTGATACCTATCAGGTGGTCTAGTTACACGTGTAGTACGTCTAGGTATTACAGGACTTACAGGTGGACTTTCATTTATTAACTCTTCTTGATTATCTAACTCTTCCTGATCAACTGTTTCCTCTTGTTCTGGTCCTATTTGCTCTTCTTGGACTTCTTCTTTAATTGGACTCTTCTTATAACTAGTCTGATCTTTCTGCCTTTTGTAGGGTTCAATAATTACTTCATTATTTAAATCTTGCTCTAATCTATTCCATCCTACATGTTCTAGGAATTTTGCACTAGCACTGGTGTAAACTCTAGATGTACCTGGTTCCCAGAATCTATAAGATCTATGATTAGATGTATATCCTACAAAATATAATCTTTTAGCTCTATGCTGTCCTTTGTGTCTAAGTTGTGAAGGGATATGCACCCATGCTGGTGCTCCAAATGTGTGCATGTAACTTAAATCAGGTTTTGTACCATGCCACAGTGTGAATGGTAATTCACCTGTTGTTGAATTAACAACATTATTTAATATATGATTACCACACATTATTGCTTCTCCCCACAAATTGTCAGGTAATCCTGAATCAGACATCATAGTTCGTGCCATTGATTGTAATGTTTGGCCTCGTCTCTCTATAAAGGCATTATGTTGTGGCCTATATGGTGCAGACTTTTTATGTTGAATACCTAACATTCTTAGTCTGTTCTGGAATTTATTATTTGTAAATTCCGTACCATTATCTGTTATAAGAGTTACTAATTTCTTTTTAGTTTTCCTTTCAGCAAATTTAATCCAATTAAAGAGATTTTGATATGTTTCAGTTTTGCTCTTCATTAAATAGCAAAACCCATATCTAGAATAGTGGTCCATTATACTTAGTATGTAACGAGCTCCTCCTACACTTGGTTTTTTCGGACCTATTAAATCTGCAAATACTACCTCTAAAGATTCTTTAGTAGTAAATCCATCAACTCTATTAGCCGGTATAACCCTGCTCTTACTTTGATTACAGGCATTACATTGCAAATACTTATTACAAGGTTTCAAATTTATTCCCTTAGATAATTCAACAGTTTTCTTAAGCATTTTAAAATTTAAATGCCCTAGCCTTCGATGTAACAAGTGAATACATTCATCATGAGGTTTCTTATTTTCATAAACTGTGTTAGCCACCTTTAAACCATCATCATTTAACACATATAATTCACCTCTTAAAGATGCAGTAATTTTCTTATCTTCTTTCTGAATTATGCAGTTATCTCCTTTAAAAGTAACTACATATCCTAGTTTAACCAAAATTCTAACTGAAATTAATTTAAACTTAAGTTGTGGTACATATAACATTTTTACATTCTCTTTTATAAAAGAACAATATGCTATACCTTGACCTTTAGCTTTCAGTTTCCAGCCATTGGCTAACGATATCTGCTGTGTACTCTGGGATATTTTAATAAAATTTTTGTTATCATTTGTTATACATTGGGATGCTCCACTGTCAACCACCCATAAATTATTTTTTACAGCTCCGTTAGTATACATGGCTAACTCTAAATTTTTATTTTTCTTTTGATGACTTTTAGTATTCTGGCCAGCGTTCTGGCGCTTTGCTTTTTTACAAAATCTTGCCAAATGTCCTCTTCCTCCACAATTAAAACACTTTTTAATTGCGTATGCAGTAGGAGATTCATTATCTTCTTTTTGAGGTTGCTGCCTCCTTAACTCATCTCTTTCAAGCCTTCTTCTGGCCTCTTCAATCAATCTGCCAGTTATATCAGTTAAAGTTAGGCTTTCCTTTGGCAAAATTTCAAGGGAAGTTACGTAGTTGTCATAACTTTCATCAGGGGAAGATAGAATTATGTAGACTTGGTGTAGTTCAGAGAAAATAAGCTCTTTCTCGTGCAGTTCTTGAAAAATGCTTTGCATAGTTTTCAAATGACTCAGCATATCACCATTTGTTTGGAGATGCATCCTGAAAAGCTTCCATGTTAGATTTATGTGAGCACCAACATTATCTCGAACATAAATCCTCTTCAGCTTCTGCCAACACCCAACAGCCGTTTTCTCTCCGTGGATATAAACAAGCTGTTGATCAGTTAAGGTTAACCCAATTATGCAAATAGCTTGTTGATTTTTATGCATAAATTCTTCTATCTTTAGTTTATCTTCATCATCCTCTTGATCCCATTCTTCTACGTTTGGTGGATTTTCAATTATGTTCCACAAACCTTCTCTTCGTAGAAGCAGACTACATTTCATAGACCATGATACATAGTTTGTTCCATCCAACTTGGATATAAGGGACAAACTTTGTAAATTGACTTGTGCCATGTTTTCTTATATGGATATAAAACTATAATTAATAAAACACAGCTGTCTGTTCACTGTAATGTATAACAACACAAACTCTCACTTTTACATAAATCTGTTTTATCCTAGTTAAACTGACTTTGCAGCCTCTGGGCCCATAACCAGTGTTAAGCCTGGTTTCCCCAACCAGGGTTAGGGAGACAAGCTAAACAGAATGTGCAGCGTTAGTCAGATAGGCACACAGATAAATGAGTGAGCTAAGCTTGTATGTTTATTAACATACAGTAAAAATAACAGATACGCTTGTGCTATCAAAAATATAGTTTATTCCATTATGAGTTCATAGCATAGTCAAAATAACAGTCCAATAGTCATGTATCATTTAGTCAGTCCATTCAGGGATATTAAGTTAGCAAAATCCGTGTAGAATATCCTATGTCAGTTCACTTACAAGTCAGTCCTTTGTTTTCTCTCCCGTTCGAGCAATGCAGTCTTGAGTCCTTGCAGTAATCAGGGATCATCAAAGCCAGAGAGAGAGCAAGCTGTAGTCTTGCTTCTTTTAAAGTGCTTTCACAACCACTCCCTTAATTACTATCCCACAGTTAAAGTTGCAGACACTTTAACATACAAACTATGATTACTTAGTTATTATTTTACCTAAACCAGTTAGGGTAAACAATGTTATCCCTAACAATTTTTATGTGATTTTGTTGTAAGGACATTCAACTATGTAATGAACAGAGTATTTAATCAGAATATTTCATTCATTCAGATCTAGGATGTCTTATTTTTGTGTTCCCTTTATTTTTTTGAGCAGTGTATAAAACCATACAGGCTTGATATACTGGTTGTCCTTGACTTGCAACCATATTTGAGCTCAATATGTATGCTGCCCAGGGAGATATTCGTTAGGTGAGTTTTGCCCCATTTTACAACCTTTTTTTTTGGCCAAAGTTGCTAAGTGAATCACTGCAGTTTTAAAATGAATAACACGGTTGTTAACTGAATCTGGCTTCCCCATTGATTTTGCTTGTCAGAAGGTCACAAAAGGTGACCACATGTCCCCAGGACACTGCAACCATCATAAATATGAGTCAATTGCCAAGGGTCTAAATGTTGATCATGTGCCCATGGAGTGCAACCCATGTAATGTTTGTAAGTGTGAAAAATGACCATAAGCCACTTTTTTTCAGTGATATTGTAACTTTGAACAGTCATTAAATGAACTGTTGTAAGTTAAAGACTGCTGTCATGCCCCTGGTGGAGACTAATTCTGAGGGAGAGGAGGAACAACCGACAGGGAGTGGAAGTGTGGCTCTGGAGGTTGTGGAGGAGGCTGGGGCAGGGCAGAGGCTAACTGGGCAGTCAGGAGAGGACCCAGGCCCATCCCCTCTCCATCCTAGGCACACAGGGAGGAGAGGATAAGGGAGAGACATGGTCTACAGGGGAGGAAGGGGCCTTGACCCTCTTCATGGGCTGCAGCTGTGACAACTGAATACAAGGACAGACATGTGTACTGGTGAATGCTGGAAATAAAGCATGGATATATCTCTAGTTTATGGTTCCTCTCTGAGTTTGGTGTCCTTTCCAGTGTGTGTTTTGCTATCTGTGGATGTCCTCCAGCCCTTATCTTGCCTGGTTTGTGTTGCTTTTTTCCTTCTTCTTGTAATTGTGGGAGTTTTTTTGTCTTCCCTCAAGGATATTCAGAGCTTGGAAGCAAAGTGAAGGAATAAAAGGGGCTTCACCTGTTTTCTGGGACTGTGTTTGTTTTTTCTCCCACCCTGGGTCATCACAACTGCCTGTAGTTAAACACCGATAAAGAAACAAGCAATTTCCTCAAAGAAATCCAGTTGAAAATTTAAAAAATTTCCACTTCCTTGCCCTTCTACAAAGGCATTGAAGGTAATTTTTAGCTATCCATATCTTTTTCTATCATTTTAAAATCACTCCGATTGGCAAAAGTTAACATCCCACAAGGATGGAAACTATTTAATTTGTGGAATATGGAAAGTCCAGCCTTATCGTAGAGCAAATTTGTGAAATGACAGAAAATGACAAAATTAGGGAGCAGGTTGGATAAGATAACCATGCACTGCACAAGTGAGCCCCATGTTTCTTCTTCAGGAACAGCCATTGCCCTTGGCAAAAGAATAAAAGAATGAATAACCACAACTACAGCCTAACTTGCTTGCACATGCAGAAACAAGATAACTGTGCTGGAAGGCAGCAAGAGATTAGATATTGGCTCTGGGGGGGAGTTGAAAAAGGTTGGCGAGTGTATGTGAGGTCTGTTTGCCTCAGGTTGTAGTGTTAGTGAAAATGCTGAGACAGAGTACCTGGTCTCTGTGCTAATGCAGTGAGAAGATATAATTAGGACAGAGCTGATGGGGACTTGTTTTTTCAATGCTGCAAACCCACCTCAGAATACCTCCCGGACAGATTAATCACACAGCAAAATATCAAGAGAAAGTTATATGGGAAGAAATTTCCATCTGGCTCAGTTCCAAACCCGGAGAAAGGTACTGGGGACAAAATGGAAGCTGATTGGAAAGAGGGTCCATTTATTGATGAACGCAACACATGTTTGTGGTTCTGGTGCAGCTGACAAAATGGAGTTGAGAGTGAGGGGGTTTTATACCTTCTCTTGGGCTTTGCACTTGAGCTTCCTGTTCCTGTACAAGAACATGTTTTTTATTAGCTGTTGTCAGACTCCCATGGGGCCATGTAAGGGTTATGTCGGGGTCATAGTTGGCTGTATAGGCAAAGTACAAATCCTAAGTGTTTGTCTGAGCTACGATTGGTTGAAGTTTGGGCTGCTTTGAGGGTGTTAGGCAATTCTATTATGGCTCAATGGCTTTGCCCTGAAGGATAATCCCATCATCCTGGAGCTGAAGGTCTTTTGTTTTGTAGATAAGCTGCCCAATCTTTCTTAATGGGCACAAAATATCTGCTGGGGGCAAGGGTGGGGTTCAAATTTTTTAACAACTGGTTCTATGGGCATGACTTAGGTGGTAGGTGTGGCTTGGTGGTCATGTGACTGGGTGGACATGGCTTGGTGGCCATGTTATTGGCTGGGTGTGGCCAACTCAATATCACTCACATCGAGGCACGCATCTCCTGGCCTAGCCAGAGGAGAAATATAGAAAAAGCAGGTATTATTTGACATTTATTAAATTTTTATGCCTTTTTAATGACATTCCCATGTGAGAAGTGAGAGCCAACTTCTAAGCGTGTTCAAGATGAACATTCCTCTCTTCTGATTTTTATGTAAATGTCAAAGGACACAACATGATTTTGACCAACCCAATTTAAAATTTAAATTGATCTATCCAAGATTCATTTTTGTCTGTTTGAGATTCCTGTTTGTCCTTAGAGCAGTCAGTAGAAAGCTTTTGAAATTCAAGTCAGCTCAGAGCTGCTATCAGGGCTGATTTAAACAAAGGCTATACCTTGTTTCCTGGATAGAATCAATCACTTCTGTGGGAGGCAGCTGTTCACTATATTATTGGTTTTGAGCACCTGTCAACACCTTCTCTGCCAAGTTAATTGGGGTCTGAAAAGCTAAAACGTTTTTCAGATTGATGTCTTGATAGATCGTTCTGTGGCCATAGTCATAAACCCACCAACTTTCCTGTGTTTGGCTTCCTGGACTCTGCCTTTTTAATTTAGTCATTTGTCATTCCAGTCTGCATTGGGTATAAAAATTCTTAATTTGGGGTAGAAAATAAGAGTTTCCATACTTGGTGCAGACAGGAATGAGAAATAGCTAAACCAAGCAGATCTGGACATCTGATAAAACTACCTGCCAAATGTAACAGTTGTCAGTGTGTGTGTGTGTGTGTGTGTGTGTGTGTGTGTGTGTGTGTTTGTAAATAAGTTTTATTCATGAGGAGTTTTCATTCATTTATTTATTAAATGAATTTATTTATTTTTTTATTTATTTTAATTTATTTCATTCATTTATTTATTAAATTCATTTATTATATTAAAGGATTGCCATATTGAATTATTGCAGGGTTGCTGAAATTTCATCTAGGGAAGAGTTGGAAAATGGTAACTTTAATGCTATGCTTTATTTTGATTGGATTCCAACCTCTTGCTAAGAAATTAAAAAATTGGGCCAGTAAGAATAATCTTGCTGCTTCCCTTCCCTAAGTAATGTTGTTTTCAGCAAGAATGGAGAAGTTAAAACAAGTTAAAATGATGAAACTCTCCATGAGGCCTGGCTATGAAGAGACAGAGAAATGCTAAGACAAGTATTTTAAAACTGCATCTGATTATTTAAATGAAATCGTGTAAGGACCAAAGATAGTGCTTCGAAGAGAGTTTCTTTCAAACATAGGGATACCTGCTTTTGCAAACGTTCTGCACCCCACTCTCTATCCCTCAAACTTCCTTGAACCGGTAAGGTAATCTTAAAATCCTAATTAAAATACTTAAAAATTATTCACCTCTTTCTTCCTCCTATAGACAGAGCAAGAAGCAGAAATATACTTTACACAGTTTGCTTTCCAATATAAGAACAGAGGATGAAATATTTACAGACCCCTCACATCCCGGACATAAACTGTTTCAACGCCTTCCCTCAAAATGATGTTATAGAGCACGGCACACCAGAACAACTAGACACAAAAACAGTTTTCCCCCGAAAGCCATCACTCTGCTAAACAAATAATTCCTTCAACACTGTTCAACTATTACAAAGTCTGCACTACTATTACTGTTAAACTTTTCACCACTCCTTATTACCCATCCCCTCCCACTTGTGATTATAGGACTATAACTTTGTCGCTTGTATCCTTACGATTTATATTGACTCTTTCCTAGTATGATTTGATTGTTGATTGTACCCTATGACTATCATTAAGTGTTGTACGTTATGATTCTTGATTCTTAACGAATGTATCTTTTCTTTATGAATACTGAGAGTATTTACACCAAGACAAATTCCTTGGGTGTCCAATCACACTTGGCCAATAAAGTGTGGCTTTAATGGCTATTCTATTCTATTCTATTCTATTCTATTCTATTCTATTCTATTCTATTCTATTCTATTCTATTCTATTCTATTCTATTCTATTCTATGAAAAATGAGAATGCAGATAGTCCTTGACTTAAACTTATTTGTTTACCCACTGCTTGAATTTACAGCAGCACTGTGAAAAATGACTTACAACTGGTCCTTGCAATTGTCGCCGGATCCCCACGGTGGGATTCAAAAATTTTTACTACTAGTTCTGTGGGCATGGCTTGATAGACGTGGTGTGGCTTGGTAGGCATGGCAGGGGAAAGATACTGTAAAATCCCCATTCCTTCCCCATTCCTGGGGGAAGGTTACTGCAAAATCACATTCCCACTCCATCCCACTAACCTGCTTTCCCGCTCCGTTTTTCTGTGCAGGGCAACACAAAAAAAGACCCAGCCGATCAGCTGGGACTCGGGAGGCAGAGAATAGATGGGGGCGGGGCCAGTCAGAGGTGGTATTTGCTGGTTCTCTGAACTACTCAAAATTTCTGCTACTGGTTCTCCAGAATTGGTCAGAACCTGCTGAGTACCACCTCAAAATTTTGTCACTTGGCAAGGGGGTCATGTGATTGATATGTGTGATCTTCCCAGCCATCTTCCAACAAAGTCAACAGAGGAAGTTGAATTTGCTTAATATCTTAATATGATTCACTATCTAATGTGGTAAAATTGGGGGTGACTCCCTTAACCATTGCCTTGTTTAGCAACGGCAATTCTGGTCTCAATTCTGGTTATAAGTCAAGGACTACCTGTAATAAAATAGAATACAGGTAATCCCCAACTTACAACAGTTCATTTAATGGACCGTTCAAAGTTGCAACGGCACTGAATAAATTAACTTATGACCATTTTTCACAGTTGCAAACTTTGTGGCATCCTCAAGATCACATGATCAAAATTCAGATGCTTGGCAAAATGACTCATGTTTATGATGGTTGCAGTGACCCCAGGGTCATGTGATCATCTTTTGCAATCTTCTGACAAGCAACGGGGAAGCCAGATTCACTTTAACAACCAGATTATTAATTGAACAACATCAATGATTCACTTAACAACTGATGCCAAAAATGTCATAAAATGGGGCAAGGCTCACTTAGCAAATGTTTCACTTGACAACAGAAATATTGGACTCCATTGTGGCTGTAAGTCAAGGACTACCTGTATTCACAAATGAAGTCATATTGATAAATGTTTATCTTTGTAAACAAGTTACTGAGAGTGACTAGGGCGGCCATATGAATTTTCTAAAATAAATAAATATCTGAATGAACATTCCAGAAAATTGCAGAACTGTATCAGATAAATGTAACAGTATAGAACAAGCTGCAAAATACCATTTTCGTGCATTTTTTTCCTGATATCTGATCTAGAAATTAATTTAGGAAGACCCGCAACAATCCCAATCAATCATGCTCCATCCTTAAGCAACCCACCTTGGCAATGGGACAATTGCTCTAAATATCTGGCACTGTTTAGTGCAGCAGCTTTAGAAGATTACTCCAAGTTCAAGAATGGGGTGTGTGCTGAGTCACAATTCCTAATTTCAGCATGCCAAGCTGTTTTACAGCCAGAGAACCTTCTAATTAATTTTGTGCAAATGAAACTTCCTGTAGCTGAAAGGCAATTCAGATTCTTTTTACAGGCTGGAAGTTATATGATACCATCCAACAGATAGCAGCCAGAATCTGGGGCAGTGGGCATTTCCAAACAAACTTGCTATGGGAGCCTAGTTGTTGCTTGTGATTATTATGCTGTTCTAATGCATAAGTGGCCAACATGTAAACCCATTTGTTCATCCACTGCCCACATCTTATAGGCTGGTGGTTCTCCATCTCAGTGATGTGTGACCTTGTATTCCCAGAATTCCCCAGCCAGCATGCTTGTGGTGAAACTTGCTCAACTTGCCTGCCTTCCAGGCGTATTAACTTTACAGATTTCTCCAGCCTGAATAGTCTAGGAGGTTAAGAATTCTGGAACTTGAAATCCATACAGGTAGAACCAGAAGTGGTATCCAGCAGGTTCTGACCAATTCTGGAGAACTGGTTGTGGAAATTTTGAGTAGTTCAGAGAACCAGCAAATACCACCTCTGAGATTTTACAGTATCCTTCCCTTACTATGCCCACCAAGCCAAGCCCACAGAACCGGTAGTAAAGTTTTGAATCCCACCATTGGGTAGAAACCATCTTGACTGGGGACAATTTCTCCTATGCTTGTAATAATATAATTTGTTTTATTTCATTGAATTCTCTCCTTTAGTTTACGAGCAACAAGTTCTTTATACCAAGAGAATTGGTTCTCTATTTGTTGGTTCTTAGGCAGCTAAAAAAAAAAAAGTTCGTTCTAGTCCAAATTCCCAGAGGTTTGCAGTAAGATGTATACTTTCTGTAACATTTTGTAAAAAGATATGTGTGTCCAGACAGAAATTCAAATACTAGTTTGTGAATCTACCCACTTTCTCTTTTGCCTCTCTAGTTCCAACACAATGTTTTTTTTTCTCATTAGAAATTATACCTCCTTAAATCCTTGTGGTTTATTTCTAATTACAAGCAGGCAGTCCTGTAGTATCTGCAGCATCTACCCTTGCATCAATAATAATAATAATAAAATACTCGAATGAGTATTATTCCAGCTGGTTTGAAGTGGATTATGCCACTTTTAAAGAGAAATTAAGAGCTTTATATTTAGCATAGAGAATGTCTAATTTACAACAGCCTCCTTTGAGAAATTATGAAGAAACATTATAAGATGCTAATACTCCAGATGAAACAGAGAGCAAAGAGAGAATATCCTAGTTGTTATTAATAAATGCTTCTCTCTGCAAAGAATTTGAAACCTTTTGGAATTTAATTTCCGGAGCTTTCACTGTTTCCTCCATCCCAGATTGCTGCATACCATCTAAGACCTGGGGAGGGGGGAATATTTCAAATCAATTTTTATGGAGCCTTTTGTAAATATGGCAAACAAGATGAATCAAAGTTACTTACCGTTCGCAGGAGGAACTAGTGTCAGAAAAAGTGATCGTTGACCTTATTTCAAAAGCAGAATTTGATAAGGTTCCTGGCAAGGATAATATATCCATTGAACTAAAATAATAATAATAATAGATGGGCAGTGCCCTTAATTGACAGCTTGGTTTACCCAATAGATAGTTCTGATTTAATCTCTTTATGCTGGAATAGGGCTATAATAATCCCCCTATATAAGAAGGAGAAATTGAAGACCCTGTCAATAATAGGCCAATTAATTTGTTATTACTTCTGGGAAATCTTTCTGCAAGATATTTAAATGGAAAAAAAGGCCTCTTATCTTGAGAAACTTTGCTGTAACAAATGCTCAGGCTGCTTTTAGGAAAGGCTGCTCAACCATCAACCAGTGCTTTATGTTAGCTACATAATAGGTAATTATTTGCTGCTTTTATAGATATTTTTAAAAGACCTAATGGATCAAACAATATACTTGTAATTTTTCAGGTACAGTATAGCTTAGCTGGAATTTCTACAAATTCTTCTGCTGCTTGCCACATTTCTGTAGATATATCATCAAATTGCTGTCGCCTTCCAATGAGATACTGATTAGACAGCTAATCAAACTTCATTAGTTAGTGCTAGAAGATCTTTACATTTTTCTAAAGTATTTTTGATGTTAACATCTCTACTGTATGGAATTTCAGTATACTTTTTCCACCTTTGTTCAAGTTTATTTAAATCATTAGATACATACAGTGTATGTATGTGTATATAAGATACATACAGTGTGTGTGTGTGTGTGTGTGAATTTTACAGATAGATAGATGTTTTTTTTTTAGTGTACCACTTGAGGTTGGAACTTTTGGAAGACTTATCCTCTTTTTCTGTTTCAGTTTCTATCATCATCTTTACAGAAGTTTGACATTGCTTTTTGTTTCTTCTAGTAGCACTCTGAAGTTCTTTGTTTTCCTCCTGTTTGTCTTTTTTTTTGGCTTGGGTTCGATCTCTGCTCCCTCTAACCATGGTTGAAATTGGCTCCAAAGGAAGGAAGAGAACTACTGCAATAGTATGTCTTCTAATCCTTAAAGCCTGTCCAGAACCTAAACACTTTGATCAATAATACCAAAATCTGTGGTGAGATCAAGGACAGTTGAGATGGATGTATCACCTCCATTCTGCTCCCACCAGAGGTCATGGGCAAGTGAAGTCAGTGCTGCCTCAGTATTAAATCTAGACTGAAATATGATTAAAGATGGCCCAGATAATCTAATTCCTCCAATACATTCAAGTTCTATAACCTTCCTCCCTCCGTCCCTCCTTTCCTCCCTCTTCCCTTCCTTCCTTCCTTCTTTTCCTCTTTCCCTCCCCCCTTCCCTCTTCCCTTCCTTCCTTCCATCTTTCCTTTCTTCCTTCCCTCCCTCCCTCCCTCTTCCTTTCCTTCCTTTCTACTCTCCCTCCCTCCCTTATAACACTAGTTGCCTATTTGTTAAAAATATTGTGGACTAAAATGAAAGAAGATCTAAAGGTAAGCCACTTCATGCTTTGGGAAGAAAGGCTGACTATAAACCTAATTATGTTTGTACAAATCACCCATGGCTGACCAATCTTGATTGGTTGAGAATACCGATTCTCCGGGCTCAAACAAAATGCTGAGCATATTACAACTGAACACATGAGAAATTAAAATCTGCATTGACTTGTTTCTGATTCTGTTGTGTGAACACAATGACAGCTTCTCAGAAAAACATCACAGGAGTCTTGTGAAACAAACACTGTGAAAAGGAAAGGAGAAGGAAAGAAAATTATGCTTTGATCCAGCAGCTGCCTTAGAGCAAGACTGGGATTAAAAGTTAACAAAGATAAACAAAACATCACAAACCGCTTTTATAATCACACTCAAAGGTGGAACGGCAAAAGAGATTGTCTAATAGGGTACATCGTTCTAGGGTCCATTGGAGCAATTTTGATAACTATTGATAAGTCTATTCTAATGCAATCCTACATTGCATTATGAGAGGGATACAATCAAGATCAAGTGAGATGCTAAAGCCTTAGTAAGACCAGATCTAGAATACTGCATCCAATGTTGGTCACCTCATTATAAAAAAGATGTTGAGGTTTTAGAAAAAGTGCAGAGAAGAGCAACCAAGATGATTAGGGGACTGAGGCTAAAGGATATGATGAAAGCATATGATGAATGGTTGCAGGAACTGGGCATGGCTAGTCTAGAGAAGAGAAGGACCGGGGGAGACGTGATAGCAGGGTTCCAGTATTTGAGGGGCTGCCACAGAGAGGAGGGGGTCAAGCTATTTTCTAAAGCACCCGAAGGCCAGACAAGGAATAATGGATGGAAACTGAACAAGGAGAGATTCAACCTGGAAATAAGGAGAAATTTTCTGACAGTGAGAACAATCAACCAATGGAACAGCTACCTTCAGAACTTGTGGGAGCTTCAACACTGGAAGCTTTTAAGAAGAGATTGGACTGCCATTTGTCAGAGATGGTGTAGGGTTTCCTACTTGGGTGGGTGGGGGTGGGACTAGATGACGTACACTACAAGGTCCCTTTCAACTCTGATTAATTTGTTCCTCTATTTGATTCTAGAGATGACTTTTGACATCTACATGAAAATTTCAGAACTGCTTTTGTTTTTATGGTCTCCCCAGTCAATCTTGACTTCCAAGTATTAAGTATGACGTATTATTTTTATTTATTTTTCAAAGCACTGGATACTCAGTCAGGAAAGCAAGTGAGCGCAGCTAACATGCCCAATATGGGGTGTGGAAATCTGATGACAGAAATAGCTTTCAATGACTGCCACAGCAATAACTTTTTTTTTCTCAAAAGCTGCTTTAATTCCCCAGAGGCATGCACTATTAAAAATAATCTTTTTGCCTCCAGGTTCGCAATCTAAAAATGATTGGTACCATAGAAAGTACCATAGAAAGTGTAGATGAGGAAGTGGTAGAGGAAAAAAGCAGAACTGAGAAAAAATAGGAATTGAAATAGAAGAACCTCAATGTTCTCAGTATAGGTTTTTAAGATCTTGTGGGAGAAAAAGTAGGATGGAACTCACTTTCTAAAATTATTTTGTTCTTTAATATAAAAAGTTATTGTTCCTGAGTAGTTGAGCTTTTTGGTACCGCCTGGTGATCACAGTGAGGAGACTATTAATATTTCAATGTGGAGACTACCTGTTCAGCTGTCCCCAGGAATACATTTCTTGAAATACACTTCCATAATTCAAATTCAACAAGTCATTAGCCATGCAGGCTAGGAATAAGGGGAAGTATAACCTCGCACTCTGAGAAGGTTTTGCGCCATTGATCTGTTTGCATTTTGGAAAATGTGAGTCAGAAACAGAATTGTCAGTTTCAATAACTGCAAACTCAGAGGCTGGGCTGTTTGTGTGTGCCAGTATGCTGTAGTCCAACACATTTGAAAACTTCTGGCTTAGGAAGAGTTGATAGGCAGCAAAGAAAGTAGGATTTCTTGAATTGAAGTCAGAGACTAAGATTGAAAGTGCCTGCATAAACTGGAAAGAAAGGGAGGAAAGAGGAAGGCAGGACATTGGAAGAATCACTGGGCTTTTTCCACACTACTGATGTTTAAATATCTTCCAGACTCTAGAAAGACTGCAGAGAAGAGCACCAAAGATGATTAGGGAGCTGGAGGCCTTTTGTCTTGTAGATAGGCTGGCCCAGTCTTTCTAAATGAGCATCAAATATCTGCTGGGGGCAGGGAGCTGCAAGGAGCTGCTCTTTGTCTTTAAAAACACATTTCTCCCTTTCTCATCCAAGGAAATATAATATTCTGCCTTTTTAAAAATTATTCCCCAAAATATTTTATTCTTCTAGGAGGGGGGTGGGTGCTAACTTTCTACACTGGCTATTGCATCGTTCTGGCTGAGGTACTCTTGGAGTTGAAGTCCACACCTTTTAAAGTTGCCAAGCTTGAAAAACACTGATCTAGTTCAATCAGATCCCACCAATTCAGTGCATTCATCTCAAATTCAGATTCTGAGGGTTCTCCATGTTGAGAATCTGGGCTGAGTGGAAGTGGGGGAAATCATTTTGTTTCACAGAATTGAACCTGCCTTGTGGAATAGCCTGTTACCAGAAATCCAGATAGTTCTATCACTTCTAACTTCTTTAAAAAAGCACCATAAAACCCGTATTATTCAGAAGAACATTTAATAAAGATCTCTAATCGGTGCACATTATTACTTTATGAAAGATGTTGATACTTCAAGATTTTTATTTCTTTATTGCTGTTATCATTATTTTGGTTTTTAGTATATACTTTTGTTGGAAGAAAAATCCACTTGGTTCGGTTCCAATCCAGGAAAAAGGCACTGGGAATAAAATGGAGGCTGGAGGCTGATTGGAAAGAAAGGTTCCATTTATTGATGAAGCAAAGCCACCAACCCCATGTGATTTTGGGACAGCTGACAAAATGAAGTTGAGAGTGGGTGGGTTTTTATACCTTCTCTGGGCTTTTTATTTGAGCTTCTTGTTCTTGTACAACATCCTTTAATATTCTGTTGGCTGTTGTCATATTCCTATGGGATCATGGCTGGCTCTGTAGGCAAAAGAGAAAATGCAAATCCTAGGTCCTTGATGGCGAACCTATGGCATGCGTGGCACAGGTGGCATGCAGAGCCATTTGTGCAGGCACACGAGCCCCAGCCAAACTTACCTGCACTGCACATGCACACGCCTCCCAGATTATTTTCGGCTTGTTTGAGGCCTTTGGAGGCTGAGAAACAGCCCCATTTTGTCACTTCCTGCATTTCCGGAAATATTTACGGTATCTACAAAATACATTAAATTGAAATTAAACAACAGAAAGTTGGGACCCAAATTTGTAGGGCCCTTTCCGATAATGAAAATGATTAACCCTGTCACAGTAAAGCTGAAATTACCATTGTTGCTGGGGCGTATCCATCCAGTTTTCCACATCAGTCTCCTGCAGCCTGTTGAAGTCGAGAGTGATTCGCAGGAAGTGAACCCTATGCCATCGACAAATACAGACCACTTCAAAATAGACAAAATACTTGATTCCCACATACGAAGAAATAATGTTCACTACCTAGTACGCTGGAAAGGATACCCAGACACAGACGCATCCTGGGTACATCATGAAGATATGTGTGCAGATAATTACAATGCTTCCATACTAGATACTCCGATAAGCCTGGATCCCTGTTGTAATATCTATACATGATAACTTACTGTTGTGTTATTTTTCAGGATAGATCCTGGTAGAGGGGACTACCTCTCAAGACTCCAAGATGACTCCCAGACTGATCCTATGGAGCCACGACAATGGAGTTCGTGATCTTACCGTGTGGTGATCTTACCATGTGCTGCAGGATGGGCATGCTTGGTGTGCTTGGACTAATCCCCTCTGTAGCTGAGCTTAGTCAGCGTTTTCCCTGATAATGCAGGATGGTGCAACTTGACAACATCAGCAGCCGATATGACGCTGGCAGCAGGATGGGGCTTATTGCATGAAAAGAGTTTTCATGGAGAAAACGTTGAGTGCTGTGGGTGATGGATGGTGTTGGTGAAGAGCAGCTGAGAATTGGAAGTGATGAAACAGGCCTATTTTTCAGCCTCCAAAGGCTGAAGAGGCTTCCCTCAAGCCTCTGGGAGGCTGAAAAAGGCCTCAAATGGGCTGAAAATCAGCTGGGAGGCATGCAGTGCAGGTAAGGGGGTAGCAGGGGGGAATCACATATGCATGTGCAGAGGTGAGGGGACGCATTGCCTTCTCGGTGCTGGCATGTGAGCAAGCTTGTGCGACTGCACACGCAATTTTCAGCACAGGAGCCCAAAAAGGTTAGCCACCACTGTCCAAGGTGCTTGTCTGAGCTAATTCTGTCCACCTTTTGTTTGTTGCTTATCTGGAGTTTCTGTGTGACCCAATCTTTCTGACTGGATTACTAAATCTGCATTTCTAAAAAATGGCCTCCTCAGTTTCTGCTTGGAGCAGGGAAACTGGGTCTGGTTTCTGTCTCCCTTAAGATTTTTCCCATTTTATCTTTAGGGAAAATATATCTGGCCTTTTTAAAAAAAATATTTCCCAAAATATTTCATTCTTCTGGGGTGGAGGCTTCCCACACTTTTATGCATCTATATACAACATGTAGGGATATGAATAAATAATTTGAGCATCTCTGCATGTGCAGGGATTAATTATGAGGTACATGAAGTGTCTCTCAAAGTTCATTTAGCAATTATGATAGTGATAGTATATTTTAGCTCACTGAAGTTTAACTCTTTGGCAACAAATGGAAGGGTATACTACAATATTCAGCATCCCAAACCTCTTGGCTACCTTGTAAGGATTATGGTATTTATAGTCCAACACATCTGAAATGTGTCTATTTACTTTCCTAATGAACAAAAAAACTCCAGAATTACGCCCTAATTCCTGCTCGTGTAATAATGATCTGCTGATATTAAACTATAGGTTTAAAAAGAGCTTTTTTTTTTTTTTTTTACTGTCGAACCTTTAACTAGGCTGCTACATGACAACTATTTGTTTTGTTTTTTTCAGTGCAAAAATAATTACCTTTCCTCAACTGGCTCATTGTGCAATATCATCAAAGCTTCATCTTCAAATGTTTTTTGCCTGGTAACAAGATGATGTCAGTTGTACAGGAAAGTGACCAATCAGAAGGAGGAATGCATCAGATATTGTTGAGGTTTTGCTCAAGCTGTTTCCTAGCAAACTCTGGGCAGCAGCTTTGTATATTACAAAGAGGGACCGGCTCTCCAAACTTCCTTTGCACTTGCTGCGGAGACAGGAAGTCTTTGGTCACTACTTGGTATCTTTGCATGAAGACTCTACAAGATTGGCTTTGCATCAGGTTTTCAAAATATTGTTTTATTTTTTATTTTATTTATTTATTTTTGTCAATTGCTTGCAACATAATAGGTATAAGTAAAAGCACAGTTATGAATACATGGATACATATAAGAAATACACACACACACACACACAGACAGACACATATAAAAGAAACAATAGGACAGGGTTGGTAGGCACGTTGGTGCACTTATGCACGCCCCCTACAGACCTCTTAGGAAAGGGGTGAGGTCAATAGTAGAAAGTCTAAGGTTAAAGTTTTGGGGGTTTGGGGAAGAAACCACAGAATCAGGTAGAGTATTCCAGACATTGACCACTCTGTTGCTGAAGTCGTATTTCCTGCAATCAAGTTTGGTGCGATTAATCTTGAGTTTTGTATCTATTGTTTGCTCTTGTGTTGTTATGGTTGAAGCTGAAGTATTCATTGACAGATAGGACATTGCAATGTATAATTTTATATACTATACTTAGATCGGACCGAAGGCAGTGTAGTTCTAGGTTTTCTAGGCCTAGAATTTCAAGTCTGGTGGCGTAAGGTATTCTGCAACGAGTAGAGGAGTGGAGAACTCTTCTTGTGAAATATTTCTGGACTTTTTCAACTGTGTTAATATCAGATACGTAATGTGGGTTCCAGATTGATGAGCTGTATTTGAATATTGGTCTAGCAAATGTTTTGTATGCTCTAGTTATTAGTGTAATATTACTAGAGAAAAGGCTTCCTAAGATTAGGTTAACAACTCTTAACACCTTTTTGGCTATGTAGTTACAATGGGCTCTAGCACTTAGGTCATTAGAGTTGAGTACTCCAAGATCCTTGACAGAGTTTGGATCATCAACAAGGTCTTGATTATTCAGCCTGTATTTTATTTTCTGATTTTTTTTGCCAATATGTAAGACAGAGCATTTATTTGTTGAGATTTGAAGTTGCCATTTGTTTGACCATTCTGATACATAGTCAAGGTCTTTTTGAAAGGTAGCAGTATTGTCTGTGGTATTGAACAGCTTTACATCATCTGCAAAGAGAACACAGTTGTTCTTGCTATGATCACAGAGGTCATTTGTGTAGAGTATGAAGAGAGTTGGTCCTAGAACACTGCCTTGGGGGACACCACTGTTGACAGGTACAGAATTTGATAGGACGCTCCCAATTTTGACGATTTCTTGTCTGTTTGACAGGAGTGCTTCTGTCCAGTTATGCAGGTGTCCAGAGATACCGTAAGATTTTAATTTTAGGAGTAGTTTGTTGTGTGCCACTGAATCAAAGGCTTTACAGAAGTCTATGTAGTTTGCGTCTATTGCTTTGCCCTGATTGAGTTGTGTAGTCCATATGTTTTTGCAGTGTAAGTGTTGCAGATTACATGATACCCTTACCTGTTGTGTTATTGTTTCAGGGAAATTTTCTTATCTAAACAGAGAAACAGAATGATCACAGATGGACAAAAAAACAATGGCAGTGGGAGCAGCTTCTGACTTCCTGCTGGCTTCCCCATTGAGTTTCCTTGTGGGAAGCTGGCAGAGAGCATCAGAAATCCTTCCTCCCTCCCTCCCTCCCTCCCTCCCTCCCTCCCCTTCATTGCAATTGTTAGATCTGGGGTGGATCAGTCCAAAGGAGACGCGAGACAATTTAGTGAGTTCAGCTCTTTATTTAGGGTAAGAACAGTCTGGGGAATACGAGCCGCGGCAGCCCTTCATATAGGGCTGGCTAGCGGCTTGGCAGCCAATGGCAGCGCTTTGAATCTCCCGCGATCGGCACAGCCAATTGTGGTAGATTCCTAGCGCTCCAATCACGGCCAAGGCTTCGACCAATCGGGTCGCTGTCCATCCGGACCAATCAGTTGTGAGGGTTTGGAGTATGCTAATATAGCACACCCCTCCCCTCTTGGTTTCGTCTGTTGGTGCGTCGTGACATAGTCACGTAGGTAGGTGGGACTTCGTACCTGTCTATTTGACCTGCGCGGTTCAGTTCTAATGTGATTGTTGACCGGTTCGGATGGCTTCTCTGTCGCTCCAGTTCCTTGGGATGGAACCACCTGGAAAGTTGAGCTGGGCCTTTCTTGGTAGCTCCCTCCCGATCTACCTGGGTTGGTTGAGCTGCCACTCCTGTTGTTCCCGCCGGATCTTTCCGGGCTAGTTGAATTGGTTTGGCTGCTCCTTCCAGGTGAAGATTCCAGGGTTTCGTGTTCCATTGGTCCTGCGTCTACAGGTGAGTAGTGTTGGTTTATTTGTGGTTTGTTTATTCTGGGGGTGTTCTGCCTGCGCTAGCTGGTTCCCTTCGGTTCTTTCTTTAATGCTTGCCATTTCCCCCCCCCTTCTAGTTTCTTGCTCAGGTGTCTGGTTATTGGCGACAGTTATTCTTGATCTTAGCTGGTTAATGTGCCATTTCCAGTTTTTTCCGTCACTTGTTTCTAGTCGGTATGATTGGGGGCCGGTTATTTGGGTGATTGTTGCTGGTACTCAGAGTGGTTCTCCTGACAGGTTTTTTGCATATACCGTGTCTCCTATATTAAATTTTCTGTGTTTGCTGGAGGAACCTGGGGGTTTCTCAGGGTTGTATGTGGGGTGCATTCTGGCTAGGATTGACCGTAGTTTCCTGCCCATCATCAGCTCTGCTGGGCTTCTATTGGTGGTTGCGCTAGGTGTGTTATGTTGGATGAGGAGCATTTTGTTGATTTTATCCTGTATGTTGGCTGCTTCTATTTTTTGGATGGCTTTCTTTGTGTATTGGACCATGCGTTCCGCCCGCCCATTCACCGCTGGATTTGATGGTGCGGTTAGTGCATGGCATATTCCTTGGCCTGCCAGAAATTGTTCGAACGCTAGTCCGGTGAACTGGGGTCCATTGTCTGACACTATTACGTCTGGCAGGCCGTGTGTGGCAAAAAGTTTGCTCAGTTTCTTTATTATCGCCTCTGTTGTGGTGGACTTCATGGTGCTTACCTCCAACCAGTTGGAGTAAGCATCTACTGTGATAAGGTACATGTGTCCCTTGGTTGGCCCTGCAAAGTCTATGTGAATCCTAGACCATGGGCCCCTTGGTATCTCCCACTCTTGGGTTGGGGCTGCGGGAGGATTAGATCTGGATTCTTGGCATTGTTTGCATTTGGCCACCCAGGTTTCGATCTGTTTGTCCATTCCCGGCCACCATGCGTAGCTTTTGGCCAGGCTTTTCATTTTGACCATCCCTGGGTGTCCCTCATGCAGCATCCCCAACACCCTTTTTTGTAATGTTTCCGGAATTACCACTCTGTCCCCCCAAAGTATGCAGCCCTTCTCAGTAAAGAGTTCAGTTTGTCTGTTTTGGAAGGGTCTGAATAGTTCGTCCTTGTCCCCTTCCGGCCACCCTTTTCCAACCCAGCTCAAGACTCGCGCCAGTCACTTGTCTTTATTTGTTTCTCTGGCAATGTCTGGCGCGGTTACAAGTGGGTTCGGTATTGTCTCTATTTGGAGTACCTCTGTTGTGGCTGCCAGGTTGTCTTCCCAGTCTGGTAGGGGTGAACGACTCAGGGCGTCTGCGTGGGCGATGTCCTTGCTGGGTCAGTGTATCAGCTGGTAATTGTATGCTGCTAGGAATTTGGACCACCTTGTCATTCTTGGCGATAGAATGTTCGGTGTGGCCCTGTCGCCAGGATTCCTAGCAGTGGCTTGTGGTCCGTGATGATTGTAAAAGTCCTACCATAAAGGTATTCATGGAATTTCTTGATGCCGGCGACGACTGCTAGGGCCTCTTTGTCGACCTGGCTGTAGTTCCGCTCTGGCTTTGAAAGTGTCCTTGACGAGAAGGCGATGGGTGCTTCCCTCCCATCTAGTAGCTGGTGGCTGAGGATGGCACCGATCCCAAATGGCGATGTGTCGCATGTTACCATTAATGGCAGGGTCTCACTGTACTGGATTAGTACCGCGTCGGATGTTAGCAGGTTCTTTGTGTTGTTGAAGGCGCTTTCCTCCTGTGCTCCCCAAGTCCAGGTGGCTGTTTTGTCTAACAGCCTATGCAGCGGTTCCGCCACAGTCGCCTTTTGAGTTAGGAAGACATTGTAAAAGTTTAATAGTCCCAAGAAAGCCTGTAGTTCCGTTTTGTTCTTGGGACATGGTGCTTCCCTTATGGCTCTCAGTTTCTTTTCTGTGGGGTGGATCCCTTGTTTGTCTAGGAGGTACCCTAGAAATTCGACCCTCTCAGCCTGTAGTTGGCACTTCCCTTTCTTGACTTTAAATCCCCAGTCTCTGAATTACTTCAGTACCTCCCTCAAACTGGCTTCTAGTTGTTTTTCATTTTTCGCAGCCACCAAGACATCGTCAAAATAGGGCACCACCCCTTCTATGCCCTGGAGGAGTCTTTCCATGAGGCTCTGGAAGACCCCAGTGCCACGCTGACTCCAAATTGGAGCTGGTTGCAGCGGAAAGCCCCTCAGTGTGTTACGATGGTTTGGGCTTCTGCTGTTGTGGCGTCGACCGGCAGCTGCTGGTAGGCTTGCGCCAGGTCGAGCTTTGTGAAAATTCGGCCTCCCCCCAGTGAGTGCAGAAGGTGCTGGACTACTGGGACGGGATATGCACTTTGTTGGAGCGCATGGTTTAGGGTGGCCTTGTAGTCACCACAAATTCTCACGGACCCATCTGGCTTGATGGGGGTGACAATTGGGGTCTCCCACCAGGCATGATCGATTGGTTTTAGCACCCCTTGCGCGATGAGCTTTTCTAGCTGTTCATCGATCTTGGGCTTGAGTGCAAACAGCACTCGCCTAGGCTTAAGGCGGATTGGTGCGATGCTCGGGTCTATACTGAATGAGATAGGGGCCCCCAAGTACTTGCCTAGGCTGTCATCGAAGACTTCCCGGAAGTCCCTCACGAGCGCCGTTTCCCAGTCTGCCTCTCTGATGCGGTGTATGCCGGTTACTTTGATGCCCAGGGGTGCGAACCACTGTAGTCCCAATAGGCTCAGTCAATCTCGGTCGATGATCGTCAGGGGTAGCACTTCTGTGTGGCTCTTGAAGGTGACCTTAAAGTGGCCTCTGCCGACTACAGGGGTTTGGTTCCCTTGATAGTCTTTGAGAGTCAGTGTTTGGTCTTCCAGTTCGTGGCGGTGGATGGTGGGGACCAGGCCCTTGAGTGTGCACCAGGAGACCATTGAGAGGAAGGACCCGGAGTCCACCTCCATGTCACACAGCTGATCTTCTATCCCCACCGTCACGTATATCTTCCTGGCGTCGCTTGTGGAGGAGTGGCCGATGACGATGGTTTGGTGTGTTTCTTCCCTTTGTCTTGTCTCCTGGAGTCACCTGTTCTGACCTTCTCGGCTCCAGCGGTTCTCCGTCTGGCAATCACGGTTTCTGTTGTGGGTGCTCTCTCTCCATCAGGGGCTGCCATATCATTGTCGCGGGCTGTAGTGTCTTTTATTCCAGCATACATTGGTGATGTGCCCCCGTTTCTCACACTGCCGGCAAATGGCATCGAGAAAATGGCAGTCCGCCCGGGGGTGATCGCCGCTGCAGCCGGCACACTGGAACCTCAACTTACGACCTCGTGGTTCCCACCACTCCTGCGCTGATTGGAGGTGGTGGATCTCCTCCTCCCCATCCTTGGTCTCCGAGAAGGAGTCGATGTCACCATGGTGTGTGGTTGTGCCTCGATGGTTGGTTTCTGGTCGCTTCTCGGGGGTTGAAGTTGTCTCTCGGCCATCGGTAGTGGCATGATGCTTGATTGTCGCATCCAAGCCACTGATTTCTTAGCCTCTTCAGCTGCAGTGGCCTCGGTGAGGGCATCGGCAAGGGAGATGTCCCCCTTTGCCATGATGCAGCTGTGGAGGATGGGGTCTCGGAGTCGTAGGACGACACGGTCTCGCAGAGCCTTGTCCAAGTTGGCGAACTCGCACAGATCTCCCAGGTCTCGTAGCGCCACCATGAAGTCACCAAGCCCCTCGCCTTTGCGTTGATCCCGCCTGTCGAAGTCGTGCCGCCGGATAAGGATGGGCACGACGGGGGCATAGTGGCTTCGCAGTCGGGGCTCGAGGTCACCCCACTCCATTGTCTTGACGTCCTTTGGTTTGGCCAAGGCTTTGGCCATCTTGAACACTGCGGGCCCGCAGTATGTGAGGAACACAGCTCGTTTCTTGTGGCCGTTGGTGTCCTTGAGGTTGCTACTCTCGAGGAACATTTGGAACCTATCGGTATAGGATTCCCAGTCCTCTGTAGCAGGGTTGAAGGGTGCGGGTGATGAGTTGATGCCGGCCATGCTGCCTGTTCCGCGTGCCACTTCGCCACGTGCTGGGGTCTCCTTGTTTCACGATCCCACCTTCGTCGCCAGTGTTTGATCTGGGGTGGATCAGTCCGAAGGAGACGCGAGACCATTTAGTAAGTTCAGCTCTTTATTTAGGGTAAGAACAGTCTGGGGAATACGAGCCGTGGCAGCCCTTCATATAGGGCTGGCTAGCGGCTCGGCGGCCAATGGCAGTGCTTTGAATCTCCCGCGATCGGCCCAGCCAATCGCAGTAGATTCCTAGCGCTCCAATCATGGCCGAGGCTTCGACCAATTGGGTCGCTGTCCGTCCGGACCAATCAGTTGTGAGGGTTTGGAGTATGCTAATATAGCACAGTAATGTTATCCCCTTCCCTTCCCTCCCATTCTCAGCAGGCAGGCAAGTGTCTGCTACTAAGTGGGAGAGGGATTGCAAGAGTGGCTGGGAAACTGTCATGGAATCACAGAACATTGAAAATGAAGAAAATATGACTATAGCAGAAGCCCAGCAACAGCCAGCAGCATTGAAGCAGCCATAACTTCCTTAAATGTCACTTCTTCAGGAGTCCTGGATTTTGGACACATTCTGTATGTTAGCCCATTTGAAGTACTTTGGTTCATAAATGATGGCCTATGATGCAGTGTTTTGCCCAGTTAAAGGTCATTACAATTAGTGGCATATAGAAAATTGCACAACCTGAAGCCCTCCAGATTTATTGAAGCTACAAAGTCCAAGAATTTCAGGAATTTTCAAGGAAGAAAGCCTCATTTAATTTCCCATACTCTGAGCAGGTTATTGAACTAAATGGTCTACAGAAGACCTCATTGTTAGATGGTGCTAGAATAAGGGGAATGTACTATTTTAATATTAGAATAATTAATGATGGAATTGGTTAATAATGAACAGTTGTTTATTCATAAGCTAATTATGACATTAGTTACAAATGAATAAAGAGTAGTTAATGATAAAATTGTATGAATAAGGAGAAAAATTGCTGATGTCAAGAAAGCCTTGTTCTCTGAATTTGGGTTTCTATTAATATAAAATCATCAATTGCTCAGATTGAAATTTGGTAATTCTTAACCTCATTTTATGATTTATACACACTGATTATTGTTTCTGATATTTTCACATTAGTTGGGTTTTACCAATGATCTGTAATTTTTGAAATTCATTTAAAACTGATAAATAAAATACTGAAAAATTTTAACCTAACTTTAGATAAATTTAAATTTGTTGTTTATCTGCTTTTGTGCTTTCCTTTTCTCTTCAGGCCTATCTTCTCCCCTATTTTAATTTTTTTCTCCTTTTTAAAAAAATGCTTAATTATTTAAAAAAGAAAAAAACTGTTGTCTAGCTAAGTGATGGCTTATATTGGTATTGGCATGGCAACTCCTTCGATTTATAACATTTTCTTTTTTTAAAAAAAGTGGGGTACATTGATTTGCAAATATAGCATAAATTATTTTTTCAAAAGCTCACTTGCAAAAATATTTTGGGAAAATTACAGGCCTCTGTATTGATCCCAACTGCTGCAAATCACAACTGCGTAACCCCCATTCTGGATTCTGCTTCTTAACGTAGTTCAAATTGATGCAATGATTCTCAAATTAAAGCCTGCAGATTGTTGGTGATCTGCAGAGGTTCAGCAAAGGATCCACTAGAACGATTGCCTTTTCACAGGCCAGTTTCAGGCATAACTCCCCGCATATGCCAGCAGCTAACTCCCATATGAGAGATTAGTAGGAGACTGGAAAAGTAATACACAAAATGTTGGACAAAAACAGCTAAAAGATAAGGAAAGAGTTTGTTAGCAGCTTACCTCCTAAATTATAGTTCAGTCCAGGCTGGAGGAAAAAAAGAAAAAAAAATGTGAAGATACGATTCAAATTGTTCACAGATTCTGCTGTAACAAACTCATTGTGAAACAAAGGCTGGAATTTCCATACTTTCCAAGATGTTGGACACCTCTTCATTAAAAACATCTAATGGAAATTAGAGCTAGGTACAACTAGGCTAATGATGAGAAGGTTTAGGGAGGACATGATAACTATCTTCCAATGCTTAAGAAATTGACATAGAGAAGAGGGGATTGACTTATTCTCCAAAGCATCAAAGAGCAGGACAAGAAGAAATGGGTGGGAGCTTGTTAAAGAAAGATCCAATCTGGAAGTAAGGAGGAATGACAATTAATCAGTGGAATAGCTTGCCTTCCAGAGTTGTTGGTGCTCCATCACTGGAGGCTTTCAAAAATAGACTGGACATCCATTTGACTGGGATGGTATAAGGCAGGGGTTGGACTAGAAGATATCCTGGACTAGAAGACTTCCAACATCCCTTCCATTCTTATGATTCTATCTTCCATGTTCTAAGTTGGTGTAATTTTGATTCTCTTGTTTGTATCTTGGGTTTCACACAAGATCCTGCCTGTTGTCCCAGTTTCTGATTCAGTCCGTGTCTTGCAACAATGGATCAGTGGCTGAGAAACTGGTTCACTGAAGCATAGTAACGAGAAGACAAGCAATAATATGAGTCTTAACATGCATACAATTGAAAAACAGATAATGTTTTCAAGTGTACCGTATATACTCGAGTATAAGCCGAGTTTTTCAGCACATTTTTTGTGCTGAAAAAAACCCCCTCGGCTTATACTCGAGTCAGATTCCCCTCTGAAAAAAAAATGGTGTGGAGCTCCGAAGCTGGGCAGCCGCTTCCCTGCTTCCGTGTTTCCTTTGCAACTCTTAAGCATGGGAGGGGGAGGCTTTTCTGAGCTCTAGGCTGAGAAAGCAACGCGAGCCAAGGTCGCTCCACTCAGTTTCATTTCCTCAGCTCCAGCTGCTTTCAGTCCACTCGGGAGGAGGGGGAGGAGGGGGAGGAGGGGGAGGCTTTTCTGAGCTCTAGGCTGAGAAAGCAATGCGAGCGGAGGTCGCTCCACTCAGTTTCATTTCCTCAGCTCCAGCTGCTTTCAGTCCACTCGGGAGGAGGGGGAGGAGGGGGAGAGAGAGAGAGAGAGAGATATCATAAGAACGGCTCTTGGTTTTTTCTTGCAAGGGAGAGAGTGACTCCTGCCTACCACTGTCATCATCATCATCTTTTGGGTTAGTGAATCAATCAAACCTTTCATGATAGTGAGATCGTTTCCCAAATTTCCCTTAAATCAGGGAAGAAATCAGAAACAAACCTTTGGGCTGAGAATAAGCTTGTTCCTATGATGCCATTTTTGTTCACTTCAGTGTGAAAAGTGTGAAAAAACACACTTCTTTTTCTTCATCTTCTTGTTCCCTATTTACTGGTCTCTTTCAAAGAGGAAATTGTGAACATCAAACTTATTCTCAACTGTCCTAGTGAAAGTTTTTATTGGCATCTATTTTTATTTTTGAAATTTACCAGTAGCTGCTGCATTTCCCACCCTCGACTTATACTCGAGTCAATAAGTTTTCCCAGTTTTTTGTGGTAAAATTAGGTGCCTCGGCTTATATTCGGGTCGACTTATACTCGAGTATATACGGTAAGTTACCCAGTGTGTGTTGTGCAAAGTGCAACAGCGTTCTGCCCAAGCATTCTCCAAAGACAAGCGCAAATAGGAAAGATGGCGACAAAAATGTAAAAATGATATTTCACCGAGTGGAGATCTACTCTTCTCCAGCCCTTTAGTACTCAGAAGTTTCTACTGAGAAATAATCCTGACCAGCAAATGTGTGCTACTAGGATTGTTGTTATGGTACTGGAAACATAAAACGATTCAATTGGTAAGCAAATAATTCTGGATTAAATGATTTAGTGTGAAATTTAATTTTAATGGGCCTTTTAAAATGGATGGAATGATAAGCTGGTACATAAATAAATGCAATCACAATTGTGATCTTACTTGCCACCTCCCCTAGTCTTAAAAAACAGAAGTGTATGAGAGAGGATAGTTAACTGGCCATCAGTCACACATTTTCCAAATGTTAATTTTTGTGGTCCATAATTGTAACAGTTTGAAAGATGCTTCCATAGAGTGACATAATTTTATTTATTTATCAAAATTTGAAATTGCTATATTCCTCACAGAATATTGGGAGTGTTATGTATGTAAATAGTTGAATAAAGGCAAGCTTGGGGTAAAGTGCAGGGTTCTGGCCCTGCACTTCTGATTGGGTGTTAAGCGGCTAGATCGGATTGGTCGGGTTCTGAGAATCTGATTGGCCCTTAACGAAGGACTCTTATTGGTTCTGGAGCTAGCGTTTTACAGCTCCCTATTGGTTATGTCATATTAGAGTTGCCTATATAAGGCAGAGTTGTTGTTATACAAGTTAGAAGTCACTATGCAATAAAGAGCTGAAAGTTCACCAACGAAGACTGTCTCCATTCATTCTACCTGTCGTATCCGCAAATAATGCTCGTAGTCAGTGACTTTCAATTCAAGCTCTTTATTAACACTGGTGGAACCGAACCGCCAAAGACAAAAAGCTTGCGGCTTTTATATCTTTTGCTTCGGCGGCCTCGGCCAATGGCAGGGATTCAAGTCTCCCGCTCTTGGCTTTAACCAATCGCGGGAGACTTCAATCGGGCCAATCAGGCGCGGCTCGCCTGGCCAATCAGAAATCCCCGCGCCTTAGCCAATCAAGGCACGGGGATTTCGAGTAGTCCATTTGCATACATGACACCCCTCCCCTCTTGGTATGGTCTTCTCACGTGGTGTAGTCACGCAGGTAGGCGGGGCTCCGTCGAGTCCTAGATGACCTGCGCAATTCATTTTCCTGTTGTATCTTGGCAGGGGCGGTCATCTTTTTGGCTGCTCCTGCCTCTGAGCGAACCGGCTGGATGATCGGGCCGGTTCCTTCGCCGCGGCTCCCGCCTGGGCCTACCGGGTCGGTTGAGTCGCGGATTCCGCCGCTCCCGCTTGGCTTCTCCGGGTCGGTAGAGCTGGCCAGACGGTTCTTCTCCGGCTGTGACTCGCGAAGGCTGCGTTCTGGTGAGTTTTTAATTTTTATTTGTTCTTGCGGTTGTTTAACCGGGTGTTCCCTCCCCCCTTGGTTCGTGTCTTGGGGGTTGAGGTTAGTCAATGTTCGTGACCGGAGCTGGTCGATATGTCGTTTCCAGGCTCGCCCGTCGGTGGTTTGGAGCCGGTACGACTTTGGACCAGTGATCTGAGTTATGACGGCTGGGATCCATAGGGGGTCCCCCGTCATGTTTTTGGCGTATACTAGGTCGCCTGGTTCAAATGTCCGATACCTGGAGCTGGAGTCTGGGGGCTGCTCCGGGTTGTAGGTTGGGTGTAAGCGGTCGAGTGGGGATCGCAGCTTCCTGCCCATCAGGAGCTCTGCAGGGCTCTTGTTGGTGGTTGTGTTTGGCGTGATGTGCTGTATGAAGAGCAGCCTGTTGATCTTGTCGTTGATCTCCCCGTGGTCCATTTTCCGGAGGGTCTTTTTTGTAAACTGGACCATCCGTTCCGCCCTACCGTTCGCCGCCGGATGCACCGGTGCCGTTAACGCGTGGCGGATGCCTTTTTCTGCCAGGAACCGTTCAAAGTCGATGGATGTAAACTGTGGCCCGTTGTCCGAGACAACGATGTCTGGGAGGCCGTGGGTGGCAAACAGCTTACACAGTTCTTTAATGATGGCCTCTGTGGTGATGGATTTCATGTCGGCCACCTCTAGCCAGTTTGAGTATGCGTCAACTGTGATTAAAAAGGTGTGCCCATTTGTGGGGCCGGCAAAGTCTAAATGTATTCTGGACCAGGGTCCCCGAGGTGTCTCCCAGTCCCGGATAGGTGCCGTGGGTGGGCTGGATCTGGTTTCCTGGCACCGGTGGCATTTGGCGACCCATGTTTCAATTTGTTTGTCCATGCCAGGCCACCAAGCGTAACTCCTGGCCAGGGCTTTGGTCCTGACGATGCCAGGATGACCCTCGTGCAACATCTCTAGGACCCTGTTTTGTAATCTAGTCGGAATTACCACCCGGTCTCCCCAAAGGATACATCCTCTCAGTAGTGAAAGTTCCGTCTGGCGCTGGCGGAAAGGTTTAAAAGTCTCGTTATCATCTTTTTCCGGCCAGCCTTTTTGTAGCCAATGTAAGATTGGCGCTAAGTGTTTGTCCTTAACCGTTTCCCTCGCTATGTCCGATGCGGTAATGGGTAAACACTCGATGGACAGGGTATTTGTTGTTGGTGCAGGGTCAGGGTCAGAGTCAGGTAAGGGGGAACGGCTTAAAGCGTCCGCGTGCGATATCTTCTTACCTGGCTTGTGTAGCAGTTCATAGTTGTAGGCTGCCAGGAATTCAGACCATCTTGTCATCCGGGGTGACAAGATGTTTGGTGTGGGACGGTTTCCCGCGAGAATGCCCAGCAACGGTTTATGGTCAGTCACTATTTTGAATGGGCGGCCATAAAGGTACTCGTGGAAACGCTTAACGGCGGCCACTATAGCCAAAGCTTCTTTGTCCAGCTGGCTATAGTTCCGCTCTGGTTTAGTCAGAGTTCTCGAAAAAAATGCGATAGGTGCTTCTCTCTGGTCTGGGAGGGTATGGCTGAGGACAGCGCCGACGCCGAAGGGTGATGCGTCGCAAGTGACAGCTACAGGCAGGGTTTCGCAGAATTGCATTAGGACGGCATCAGAGGTGAGGAGGTCTTTGGTCTTTTGAAAAGCTGTTTGTTCCCGTCTCCCCCAAGTCCAGGCTGCCTTCTTGTCCAGGAGTCTATGTAAAGGTTCCGCCGCCGTAGCCTTTTGAGGTAGGAAGACATTATAGAAGTTTAGTAAACCTAAGAATGCTTGCAGCTCTAATTTGGACTTTGGGGTGGGGGCTTCTTTGATGGCCTTTACTTTTTTTGTTGTGGGGTGGATGCCCTGCTGGTCTAGGAGGTAGCCCAGAAACTCTACTTGCTTTGTACAAAGTTGGCATTTTTCGCGTTTGACTTTAAGTCCTGTTTCTTTAAATTTCGTTAAGACTTGTCTTAAACGGTTTTCTAGTTCGGCTTCATTTGGCGCCGCCACTAATACGTCATCGAAGTAGGGCACCACCCCCTTGATGCCTTGCAGCAAGCGTTCCATCAGGCTCTGGAAGATGCCTGGTGCCACGCTGACCCCAAATTGAAGTCTGTTACATTTAAAAGCCCCCCGGTGGGTCACTATTGTTTGGGCCTCTGCCGTTTCCTCGTCCACAGGTAGTTGTTGATAGGCTTGTGCGAGGTCGAGCTTAGCAAAAACTTTGCCCCCTCCCAGTGAGTGCAGTAAATGTTGCACTACCGGGACTGGGTAGGCGCTTTGTTGCAACGCGCCATTTAGGGTGGCCTTATAGTCCCCGCAGATTCTCACGGACCCGTCTGGTTTTACTGGGGTCACTATAGGGGTTTCCCATCTGGCGTGATCTGTCGGTTGTAACACCCCTTGTCTGACGAGTTTGTCTAGCTGCTCGTCGATTTTGGGCTTTAATGCAAAGGGTACCCTTCTAGGCTTAAGCCGCTTCGGGGGAACCCTTGGGTCTAAATCAAATGAAATAAGGGGCCCCTGGTACTTGCCCAATTCTCCATTGAAGACCTCCTGGAATTCTTGGGTTAGCCGCTGTTCCCAAGCTTCAATGGATACGTGGTTGACACCTGTCAACGCGATGTTAAGCGGAGCAAACCATTGTAACCCCAACAGGCTAGGGCGGTCGCGGTCGGTTGTGAGTGGCAGTTGTTCTGTGTGGCCTTTGTAGGTTATGTTAAAGTTCTTGGTGCCCACTACCGGAACGCGATTACCTTGATAGTCTTTTATGATGATTTTTTGGGCAGGTACGTTTCTTCTTTGTAGTGTAGGCACTAGTTGCTTGATTTCGCGCCAAGCAATCATAGAAAGGTAGGAACCGGAGTCCACTTCCATCTTACATGGTCGACCCTCTATGTGAACTTCTACGTGAACCTTTCTAGCTCCGTCGGAAATGGCGTGGCCAATGGTCACCGTCTGGTGGGTTTCCTCTTTACGTCGGCTGTCACTGCTTCTTTGCGATCGTTGTCTCTGGTCCCATCGACCCGTTTGCTGGCGCTCTCTGGCTCTGGGCGGGGAGCTTTCTCTTTTCCTGTCAAGTTGTTCCCGTTTGGGCGGGCTGCGGGGTTTTTTCTGGCGGCAAACTCGGGCGATGTGGCCTCGTCGGTCACAATGCCTGCAGATAGCGTCGAAGAATCGGCATTCTGACCTGGGGTGGTCGCCGCCGCAACCGGCGCAGTTGGTCCTCGACCTGCGACTTCTTTGACTTCGCTGTTCGCCTCGTCCCATTTGTACACGGTGTATGTCCTCCTCGTCATCTGACGCGCTGGAGGTTGATTGGTATTCGCCGTAGTGTGCGGTCGCTTCGCTTCTGGTGTCGGCCGACCTCGCGGGGTTGTTGTTCCCGCCCTTCGCGTCAGATCTTCGCATGGTGTCTGCTGACGTGCGGGTGGCTTCTGCTGCTGCGGCCGCAGTGAGGGCATCGGCTAGGCTGATGTCGCCTTTGGCCATGAGTCGGCTCTGGAGTGTCGGATCCCATAGCCCGAGCACGAAGCGGTCTCTGATGAGACTATTAAGCCCCTCAAACTCACAGAGTCCTCCCAGGCGCCGTAATTCAGCGACAAAGTCGCTTAATTTCTCGTTCGGTTTTTGGTTTCTGCGGTAAAACTCGTTTCGCCGTATCAGGATGGGGACCTCGGGGGCGTAATGGCGTCTCAGTATGGGCTCGAGGACGTCCCAGTCGATGGCGGTTGCGTCTGCTGGTTTGGCCAATGCCTTGGCCATCTGGAAGACCTCTGGTCCGCAGTGTGTGAGAAAGACGGCGCGTTTTAGCGGGCCCGGGGCGTCCTTCATGCCGGCGCATTCCAGATACATCCGGAATCGATCCGAGTACGATTCCCAGTCCTCGGCGGCGGGGTTGAAGGGAGCGGGCGGTGCTATTTTCGCCATCTTCGCTGTCGCTGGTTCTTAAACGGATACGGGGTTCGGTTCAATGGCGAGATCCCATCCTCGTCGCCAGTGTCGTATCCGCAAATAATGCTCGTAGTCAGTGACTTTCAATTCAAGCTCTTTATTAACACTGGTGGAACCGAACCGCCAAAGACAAAAAGCTTGCGGCTTTTATATCTTTTGCTTCGGCGGCCGCGGCCAATGGCAGGGATTCAAGTCTCCCGCTCTTGGCTTTAACCAATCGCGGGAGACTTCAATCGGGCCAATCAGGCGCGGCTCGCCTGGCCAATCAGAAATCCCCGCGCCTTAGCCAATCAAGGCACGGGGATTTCGAGTAGTCCATTTGCATACATGACACTACCCATGCCTGAATCTATAACACTGGCGACGAGGATGGGATTTGGAGACATCTGATCTTAAGGAACTTGGAAGAAAAACAGAGCACGTGTCAAAACGGCGCCACCAACGGAAGCCATATCCGGCGGCATCGTACCACCCGCTCCGTTCGATCCAAACCAAGAGGATTGGGAATCCTACATGGATCGCTTTCAGATGTTCCTCGAAACAAACAACCTGAAGGACGCCACACCAGCCAAGAAGCGGGCGCTGTTCCTGACGTACTGCGGCCCGGCTGTCTTTAAAATGGCAAAAGCACTCGTGAAGCCTCGAGAAGTGAAAGCAATAAGCTGGGACGACCATTAACCTCTCCTGAGAGGCCAACCGTACCCACACTCGTGAGACGCCACGAGTTCTATCAACGAAGCCAACGAAAAGGAGAGTGTGGCTGACTTCGTGGCAGACCTCCGACACTTAGGAGGCCTCTGCGGGTTCGCAGACTTAGATGAAGCATTGAGAGACCGCCTAATTCTGGGATTAGATGCGCTAGGTGTGCAGAGCAAGCTGATGGCGAAGGGTGACATCGGCCTTGCTGACGCCATCGCCGAAGCTACTGCTGCTGAGGCGACCAAAAAGTCCGCGGCGCAACTACGGTGAAGCTGAAACCCAACAAACTCACCGACAGGCAACATCTCACCCAGCTCAGAAGGGCAGTTGGCGACAACGTACTACGAGGACCTTTCTTCGTCGTCAGGTAGCGACGAAGAAGGGGTCCATTGACTGCGGTCCGACTGGGACCCTCGTCCTAAAACCTCATGCCCTTGCGCTGGCTGCGGGGCAAACCATCCCAGGGCAGACTGCAAATTCCGCGACGCACTCTGCCATGAGTGCGGGAAACGAGGCCACATCGGTCGAGTCTGTCGCAGTTTACCGGGACCAAGCCCAGCCTCAAAGGGAACCAACTTTCGCCAATTGGCAGGAAACCGTCCTGTAAGGCGAGACCCAGCAAACCACTCCTACAGATATCGAGCGTTGCAGAAAGAAGAGGCTCACCATACTATCACTATAGGTCAAGCCTCGGCCATGGACGCTAAGAAGATTCGAGTTACAGTAGCCATAGAGAACCAACCCTGCCACATGGAGGTCGATTCGGGATCGTCCCTCTCGATGGTGTCATGGAAGACATTAAAGCAGCTCATTCCTACCATCCAACACCAAGACCTTCGAATGCAACGCCTTATCCTTAAAGATTACCAAGGGAATCGGATCCCTGTGGTCGGGTCTTGTCGAGTCCGCGTCTCGTTTAAAAAGCATACGGCATACTTACCTCTAACGATCATCGATAGGGACAGGCCTAGTTTGTTGGGCCTCCAATGGTTTGCGCCACTCGGCATCAAGGTAGCCGGCGTGAACCGAGTCGGTGATTGCGAGTGGGAGGAGGACCTTATGTCTGAATTCAGCTATGTCTTCGCAGATCGTCTGGGTGAGTATAAGGGGACCCCAATTTCGTTCAGCCTCGACCCTAAGGTCACCCCGATCCGTTTAAAGCCCCGTCGAGTTCCGTTCGCCCTTAAGGCCAAGATAGATGAACAACTTGACAAACTAATTAAACAAGGGGTACTGCAACCCATTGATCATTCCCCATGGGAAACTCCTATTGTAACCCCCATTAAACCAGATGGGTCAATCCGAATCTGTGGGGACTACCGGGCCACTCTAAACCACGCCCTCCAGCAGAACGCGTATCCAGTGCCGGTGGTGCAGCACCTCCTTCATTCTCTGGGAGGTGGAAAGGTTTTTGCTAAGTTAGATTTAGCTCAAGCCTATCAACAATTGCCCGTGGACGATAAAACAGCCCAAGCTCAAATGATAGTAACGCACAGAGGTGCTTTTAAATGTACCCGATTGCAATTCGGGGTAAGTGTAGCCCCGGGAATATTCCAAAGTTTAATGGAACGATTGTTGCAGGGAATCAAGGGTGTGGTTCCGTATTTTGATGACGTATTGATTGCAGCCCCTAGTAAAAAAATTCTGCAGAATCGTTTAAAATGTGTTCTTAAAAAATTCCAAGAAGCGGGATTGAAAGTAAAAAGGGATAAATGTCATCTGAATACCGACAGTATTGAATTTCTAGGTTATCGCATTGATAGTCAGGGTATTCACCCAACTGAGAGTAAATTAAGGGCGATTAAAAATGCTCCCAGACCTCGTAACAAAACTGATCTTCAAGCATTTTTAGGCCTTATCAATTTCTACAATGTGTTTTTACCGCATAAGGCGACTGTGGCTGAACCGTTACACCGGTTATTAGATAAGAAAGCATTGTGGGTTTGGGGTTACCAAGAAGAAAAAGCATTTAGAAATGTAAAAGATTTACTTACATCTGATTCTGTACTTATGCAATATAATGAAACATTACCATTGGTTATAACTTGTGATGCCTCACCGTTTGGGGTGGGCGCTATTTTGAGCCATGTGCTGCCTAATAGAAATGAGGCTCCCGTTGCATACTTTTCGAAGACTCTTTCCCATGCAGAACGTAACTATGGACAAATAGACAAGGAGGCTCTTGCAATTGTGTCATCCGTAAAAAATTCCATGAGTATGTATATGGAAAGACATTTACAATTGTAACTGACTACAAACCTTTACTGGGGATAATCGCTGGGGACAAACCAACCCCCTATATATTGTCCCCAAGAATGACTCAATGGTCAGAGTTCCTAGCTGCTTATAATTATCGATTGTTACATCAACCGGGGAAAGCCATTCCCCACGCCGACGCACTCAGCAGAGCACCGCTACCAGAGACCCTCGACGATCCAGCACCAACAGTATCGGCGTTACAAATCGAAACGCTCAACTCGCCTCCCATGATCACTCGAGATATCGCGAGGGAGACCAGACGAGACCACACCCTAGCTCGAGTCCTAGGCTGGGTAGAGCATGGATGGCCATTGGACCAGATCCCAGATGACTTCGCGCCATTTAAAACAAGACAGACTGAACTTTTTTCACAAAAAGGCTGCGTCATCTGGGGCGATAGAGTCGTCGTCCCAGAACAACTCCAAAAGACGCTGTTACAAATCTTGCACGATGGACATCCCGGGATCGTGCGAATGAAGGCACTCGCACGGAGCTATGCTTGGTGGCCAGGCATGGACCGACACATCGAGCAATGAGTCAAGGCCTGCACCAAGTGCCAACAAACCAGCAACGCACCGCCAAAAGCTGCACCGACCGAATGGGAGACGCCACGTGGACCCTGGTCCAGAATCCACCTGGATTTCGCAGGGCCGATCAAAGGACAGACATTGCTGTTGACTGTCGATGCATACTCTAATTGGTTAGAAATTCATCGAATGGCCAATACAACCTCCGAGGCAATCATTGAAGTCCTCAATAGACTCTTTGCAACTCATGGATTGCCGGACGTCCTGGTGTCTGATAACGGACCACAGTTTACAGCGCTAATGTTTGAACAGTACCTTGCTGATAACGGCATCCGCCATGCGCTCACCTCGCTGGCTCATCCTGCTACCAACGGCTGAGCGGAACGCATGGTACAATTTGTAAAAAAGACTTTACAAAAGGTGGACTATGACAATCTTGACGAAAAAATAAACCACATTCTACTTCTACAACACATCACTCCGCACAGTGAAAACAGCAGAACTCCTGCAGAACTTCTCATGGGGCGAAAACTCCGTTCCCGCCTCGACCGACTGCACCCTGCTTACGAGCCAGAGAAGCCTCCAGGATCCAGTGGACGCTACCATATTTTCAAGGTAGGCAACCCCGTTTATGCAAGAAATTTATCGGGCGACCCAGTTTGGATTGAAGGAACGATAATATGCGAGACTGGGCCCAGATCCTATATTGTAAAATGTATTGATGAGAGACTATGGAAAAGACATATTGACCAATTACGGTCACGACTCATAACGGCCAGCCAACAACTTCCCAACGAGGAGGGGGAAGGAAAAGAAGGAGGGGGAAGGAAAAGAAGAAGATGACATGCCAGGAAACCTGTTCCAAGAAAGCGATGAATCAAGTGAAACCCAGGAAATGGAGCAGGAAGAAGAATCGTACGCTCCAAGGGAAATCACACCAGAACGAGAAGCCGAGCCACTACAAAACAACACCCTATCTCAACGGGACTGCACGCAGCCAGTCCAAAGAAAATCTGACAGACCCAAGAGACAACCGTCCTATTTAAAGGACTATATAGTCACAAATTAATTGTGGAGCTAGGGGGAAGGGGTGTTATGTATGTAAATAGTTGAATAAAGGCAAGCTTGGGGTAAAGTGCAGGGTTCTGGCCCTGCACTTCTGATTGGGTGTTAAGTGGCTAGATCGGATTGGTTGGGTTCTGAGAATCTGATTGGCCCTTAACGAAGGACTCTTATTGGTTCTGGAGCTAGCGTTTTACAGCTCCCTATTGGTTATGTCACATTAGAGTTGCCTATATAAGGCAGAGTTGTTGTTATACAAGTTAGAAGTCACTATGCAATAAAGAGCTGAAAGTTCACCAACGAAGACTGTCTCCATTCATTCCACCCATGCCTGAATCTATAACAGGGAGTAAGGATAAAAAGTTAGGATTGCTCAGATTTTTTTTGAAATTAATTCCCTCTATTATAAAAAATGATGTTTCAATATGTAACTGTAGGATGTGGTATTTCTTCCCAAAATTCTATTTTTTCAAGAGTTCTTTATTGTCTGCTCCCTTCAGAATTAAGATTTCAAGAGGGCTCTAAATGAGATCATATACACAGCTGTTGTTAATCTCAACAGCTCAAATTTTATTTTCTAAAAAACCTCTATAAAGCCATTTCTGGAGACAATTAAAACCAACCATTTTTTTAAAAAAAAAATGTATTAAAACTGAAATAGAATTCCTGCATTAAGGGTAAGCTAACATTCATGGATTAAAATAATGACGTTATGAATCAGTGACCTATACTTTGAGAAGGTTCTGAAACTTGGATGTTCTAAATGAATGTTGTTCATTACGTTCTTTTTCACTTCTTTTTAAAAAGGTCTTCCTTTAGATGAAGGCTGAGTCAGTCTACTCAAAATTACCTCAGATCATGCATCAGCTTTCAAGTAGGCTGATGATTATTCCATTTCCATCTGCAAAAAAATTATCTCAGACACCATTTATCTGAGGATCTAGAAATCTGATTTTTTATTCCAGCCTTGGTACTTGGAGTACTATTCTCTTATTATATTATATTATTATTTTATTTTATTATTTTTGCTGCGCATGTCATTCTGCAAAGCAACTCTGGCCAGCTTTTTTGAATACTCATGGCTGGCCTAAACATTGATATCTTTATTTACTCCTGCCTTGTTATGATGAAAAACAAAAACCATCCATAAGGCATAGCCGTCTGGTGGCTGAATCACTGGTGTGCCATCTGGGGCACACATCACATCTCCCACATGCTGAGTCATTAAAGGATTAAATGCATTAAATGCAGCATGGATTGTGCTTTTTAGGTTAAGGAAACAACGACATTCACTTTCTCCACTGTGTCTTCTTCCACTGCTCTGGAGGAAGGAGTAAATACTACTTCAGAAATGAACAAAAGGCCAGTTGTCTGTAGAGATTCTCAGTCATCCAGGTCATGGTTGTCCTCCCAAAGGTGCTTTTTCAGCAGACAACTGGACTTTCTTATTTTTTCTTTTGAAGACGTTTTGCTTCTCACCCAAGAAGCTTCTTCAGCTCTGACTGGGTGGTGGGGAATGGAAGGATTTATATTCCTTGCAGACAGCTGGTCATTTGCATTCTTTTAGAGAGTTGTTGAGGCCACTTGGAGGTTTATCTGTGTCCTCAGGGTCGCCTGAGTAGTGCTCCTGGTTCCTGACCCTGAGGACACAGATAAACCTCCAAGTGCTTCCTGAAAAAGCACCTTTGGGACAAAAAGCCAATTGGTTGTAAGAGTTATAGCTTCCTAGCTCCTTTCTGATCTGATGTGCTGCCCACATTTCATTCAACCTGCAACAGCTACTAAGTTAAAGGATGGAATTCACAAATTGGGAAAATGGGAGAATGGAGAAAATGTACTTTCCTCCTTGTCTTGGTTGAGTTAGGCAGCAACAGAAATTGAATAAATAAAGATAGGTAGTCCTCAACTTACAAACATTCATTTAGTGACCCTTCGAAGTTACAATGGCACTGACAAAAGTGAATATTTTTTCACACAACAGTTGTAGCATCCCCATAGTCACATGATCAAAATTCAGATGCTTGGAAGATGATATGTATTTATGGCAGTTGCAGTGTCCTGGGGTCAAGTGATCACATTTTGCGACCTTCTCATAAGCAAAATCGATGTACATAAGAATGGTGTTACTAATTTAACAACTGTTGCAAGAAAGGTCATAAAATGGTGCAAAACTCACTTAACAACTTTGTTGTTTAGCAATAGAAATTTTGGGCTCAATTCTGGTTGTACATCAAGGACTACATGTATACTATCTGTCCGCCCCCAAACTATATACAAGTTGTGGATAATAATATGGGGAATAACAGTAATTTCTTTTGTTATTTTAAAAATATTTCAGAAGGATGTGTGATTTGGTCCATTTTGTTATGATTCAAATTTTAACAAGAGATTTCTCTGACAGTAGGAGGCACCATGTTTTCTGGCCCAGATTTCTTCACGGGTGTTAATGGTATTTCCAGGCCCTCAAAAAAAAAAAAAATCAAAATGGTGTCTGTAATCAAATGACTGAAGACTTGCAATTTTTTACATGTGACACACCTTGTCAGGCCTCAAGAACCAAGTAAGACATGTAGAATTACTTCTGAGCAGTTTCCTTTATTGTTCCTCACTAGCATAGACATAAATCTTGCCAAATTAAAGCAACTTTTTGCATCATTAAAAGATATACTCTGAAAAGGGGGCTGTGGTGGTTCACATGATAAGACGCTGGGCCTGCATACTTCTGAGGTCAGCAGCTCGATTTCTGTGAGTGAATAAACCGCGTAGGGACATTAAAAGAGCCTTCCCCGATTGCCTATTGGCATCCAGGCATCCCACGGGTAAAGATAACATCACCCGAAAAAATTCCTTTCACAGAGGCAGCCAGCCACCTTAGTGATCCCTGGCTAACATGTGCCGTATGATAAAAAAAACTTCTGAGAATTTCTTGGGAGTCTTAACTCTCTCCTAATTGAAATATTTAAGTTTCGCTCTCTCTTGGTCCTCTGGAATCCAGCCACTGGGAATCCAGACTACATTCTACCACACTGGTGCAATTATGGAAAGGAAGAGAAAGACTTTCATAGATGTCCTCTTGATTTTTTGAGGGCCTGTGGGTATACCAAACCTCCCCCACCCTCCTTTTAAAAAATAACAGAAGAAACAAGACCCCAAACTGCATTTTGTATATTTCATGTCTGCGACAAGGGATTTATTCTTTCTTCTGAACAAACACAGAACCACAGTTATCACATTTTTCTAATCTTATTTGGTTCCACCACTGAGACTCATGTGACCATATGGCCACAGGATACAAAAATAAGTTATGTAATAACTGAATAAATGCATGCTAAATAGCAAGTGACAAATAGCAAAATGGCAAATTCATCTGCACTCTCATATTTAAAAAAAAATAAAGAAGTGATAGACACGCTACTGAAAATTCATCACAAAAATATAGCAAGCACTTTGAGCTGGCATCACATCTTGCAGATTACACTTGGAACACTCTGTTATTAGCTGGTCAAGAAAATCAACCTTAATTGAGCTACTGTTGTTAGTTGCAAAGTCATGTCTGACCCACCATAACCCCATGGACAATGTTCCTCCAGGCCTTCCTGCAGGGGTGGGATTCTACCAGTTCGCACCTATTCTCTAGAACCAGTTGGTAACATTCTAAGCAGTTTGGAGAACCGGTTGTTAGAAGAAATTACTGGCCTAATCCTGTAAGGAAGGCAGGAAGGAAACATTCTGGTGTTGCTTACAGAAACTGCCTCTCTGTAAACCCTTATTACATTCTTGGCAGGACTAGATTTCCTGTCTAAGGAACCTCTCTGGAGTTTTCTTTCCCTCTTTTGCTGGTACTTTGTTTGTATGGAGTGACCATTCAAAGTTACAGTGACACTGTAAAAAGTGACATGACCATTTTTCACACTTATGACTGTTGCAGCATCCCCACAGTCACGAGAGGCCAGGCGAGGAGATGTGTGCCTCGATGTGAGTGATATTGAGTTGGCCACACCCAGCCAGCTACATGACCACCAAGCCATGCCCACCAACTAAGCCACGCTCACATAACTAGTTGTTAAAAAAATTGAATCCCACCCCTACTTTCCTGTCCTCCACCATCCCCCGGAGTCCATTTAACCTCCTGCTTACTGCTTCAGTGACTCCATCCAGCCACCTCATTTTCTGTCATCCCTTTCTTCTTCTTTTGCCGTCAACTGTTTCCTGCATGAGGCTCTTCTTCAGCAGAAACTCCAATAAGCAGGAGTTTCATCTTCAGGATCTGGCCTTCCAAAGAGCAGTCAGGATGGATCTCCTCTAGGACTGACCAGTTTGATCACCTTGCAATCCAAGGAACTCACAGGAGTCTTCTCCAGCACCAGAGTTCAAAGGCCTCAATTCTTTGGCGTCCAGCTTTCCTTATTGAACTATACAGTCCCCCAAATAATGAAAAATTGCTAACAAATCCCAATAGTTTTGTTTATGGTGTTGGAAGTAAAGAAAAGTTGCAGGAAGTCTTGCTTGTATTATTGGGAAGGTTGAAGTGGTTTCTTTATAATCATAAATGTTTGGGAATGGCAGAAAATGTATGCAACTGCTCATCATTTCCTTTTAGGTTTCTAAATTAGCATGAAGACAAAGTACAGAATAAACAGAGTTGGAAGGGACCTTGGTCTTCTAGTCCACCCCCTCCCCCAGCTCAAGCAGGAGACCCTACCATTTCTGATAAATGGCTGTCCAATCTCTTCTTAAAAACCTCCATGATAGAGCACCCGCAACTTCTGGCGTCAAGCCTGATACTTCAGTAGGTTGCTTAGAGCCTGAGAAAGAGATGACAATTTGCAAACTACTACAAGTACAGACCAAGTCCATATTCTGCATCAAGAAAATAGGTATATTGATCTCCCCACTATATCAAGCAAGCAGTTAGCAAGAAGATAAATGAAATTCTATCCTAATTAATTCAGAGATAAAATTGGGTGCTCAGTTGCCAAAATTTCTGTAACCCAATTCCGGTTATCTTTCAATAAATCTAATTAAAGAAGACTTGATGAATCTTGCTTTTTTAGTCGTAAGTGCTGCCAGGGGTGTGTCAGGTATCTTTCAAGTGCACAACTAAAATAACTAACTCCTTACCAGTGTCAAAATAGGGTCTTTGCCTCTCTGTGAGTCTACCAAGAAAAGGTCTCTTGAGGCTCTCTTTTTCCGACTGTTATGTAGGCTGTGCATCTTCCTTCTGTCTCCCAAGGTTATTCTCACATCCCATTACAGAGAAAGGGTGTTCAATGCAAAGCCAATGTTGATTTTCACTTCCCTACTGGCCATTTAAAGAGTCTTTCCTCTTTGCCCCCTTTTTTATCTACCCAAGCTCCATAAAACAACAAAGGAGGAAATTCACACAGCAATACAATCTTCACAGGGAAAGAGGCGGGGCTGGGGCTGGTAGCTGAGTGTAATTGTTCAAGCTTCAATGCAATGGCAATTTTTAAATGGGGGTTGGTCACCTCCCTGTTTGCCTTAGGAAGTAAAATGTCTTGGTTTGGCTGTGGCAATATGTATGCAAAAATGCAGATGTGCTGTTTATTCAACAACAAACTACCACCACCCTTCCCCCTCCCAAGAGCACAGTCTCTGGATTTAAATATCTTTTTCTATGGATGAGACACATTCTCCTTAAGCACTAAAACAAACATCTGGTTTCTCTTGCTCTCTTTTTTTTCTTGCTCTCATGTTCCTCCCTCTCTCCCTCCTCTCTTTGTGTGTATATATGTATGGGGAGAAAAGTTTTTTTAACCACTTCATGGCTTACACCTATGAAAAAAGGATCTCAGAGCAGAAAACATCCTGCAACCAAGAAGATGACCCTGAGGACACAGATAAATCTACAAATGGCCTCAATTACTCTCTAAAAGAATGCAAATGACCAGCTTTCTGCAAGAAGTATAAATCCTTTGGTTCCCCACCATGCAGTCAGAGCTGAAGAAGCTTCTTGGATGAGAAGCAAAACGTCTCCCATTTGCACTACTCAGGTGACCCGGAGGACACAGATAAATCTCCAAGTGGCCTCAATGACTTCCTAAAAGGATGCAAATGACCAGCTGTTTGCAAAGAGTATAAATCCTTCCATTCTCCACCATCCAGTCAGAGCTGAAGAAGCTTCTTGGAGGAGAAGTGAAACGTCTTCTAAGAAAAAACAAGAAAAGTCCAGTTGCCTCCTGAAAAAGCACCTTTGGGACAACCATGACCTGGATGACTAAGAATCTCCATAGACAGTGAGGAAGAAGATTTTAATGGACCAAGAAAAAGGAACAAAGGTTTTGGAGGAATCCACATTCTTCTTTACAAATCAAATTTATATGTATAGGTAGTCCTCAATGTACGATCATAACTGAGGCCCAATATTTCTGTTGCTATGTGAGACATTTGCTAAGTGAATTTTGCCCCATTTTATGACCTTTCTGGCCACAGCTGTTAAGTGAACCACTGCAGCTGTTAAGTTGGTGACACGATTGTTAAGTGAATCTGACTTCCCCATTGACTTTGCTTGTCAGAAGGCTGCAAAATGTGACCCTGGGACATTGCAACCATCATAAATATGAGCCAGGTAGCAAGCGGCTGCGTTTTGATCACGTGACCATGGGAATGCTGCAACAGTCATACATGTGAAAAATGGCCATGTTGCTTTTTTCAATGCTGTTGTAACTTTGAACAGTCACTAAATGAACTTTTGTAAGTCAAGAATTACTCGTATATGGGTCTGGGTATTCATATATTAATGGTTAGGATTCCTGCCCCCCACCCCATGGTGTTCTGCTACCTGTAGATCTTTTCAGAAGCATCAGTTGGTTCACTCATTTGCTAAAAGAAGTAGCCATGTATTCTCTGGTGACCACGGGAGAAAATTATAGCATTGTGTTCACTGTTGTTTCCTTGTGTTTCTTGTTTTCCCTTGAGATAGCTTCTATCTCAAGATATCACACTGTTTAGCTGTAGAATTTGCTATCACAAAGTTTAGAGTTGTGCATATCAGTACAATATATGTATATGTATGAGTCAAGGTCTCCCTCTATCTCTACACACATACATACAGAGAGAGAGAGAGATGGAGAGAGAGAGGGAGAGATGGAGAGAGAGGGATGAAGAGAGAAAGATGAAGAGAGAGAGAGACATGAAGAGATAGAGACATGAAGAGAGAGAGACATGGAGACACAGACATGGAGAGAGACATGGAGAGAGAGAGATGGAGAGAGAGAGACATGAAGGGAGAGAGATGAAGAGAGAGGTGAAGAGAGAGAGACATAGAGAGAGAGATGAAGAGAGAGGGAGATGAAGAGAGAGAGAGAGATGAAGAAGGAGAGAGACATAGAGAGAATGGAGAGAGAGAGACATGAAGAGAGAAAGAGGGAGACACAAAGAGATAGAGAGAGATGAAGAGAGAGAGAGAGAGAGAGATATGAATGCACACCCTAAGACTATTTTCTTTCAGTAGACAGGCAGTATTTTTGTCTAGGTTTTTTTAAAATGGTGTGGATAAACACAAATCAACCTTCACCAACCCTGGTGCCTACCACATGTGTTAGGGCTATGTTTTCCAGAACATACTCAAAGCCATCTTGATTAGATAGTCTAGTCAAGATAGTCATTCTATACTTCAAGATTAAATGAGTAATCTTCTAGACATTAGAATAGTGCTCATTTATTTCAGACATTGAGATGGCCACCCATGGTGAGAGGCTTACAAAAACAAACAAACCTCCCCACAATACAAACAATAATGAAGCAATACAATAATAAAAAAATGGTGACCATCATCATCCAATCAGGACTCTGGCACATAAAAGCTGAGGGAAAGTGAAAATGAGCCATGGTGGCACAGTGGTTAGAGTGCAGTACTGCAGGCTACTTCTGCTGACTGTCGGCTGCCTCCAATTTGGCAGTTCAAATCTCACCAGTCTCAAGGTTGGCTTAGCCTTTCATCTTTCCAAGGTGGGTAAAATAAGGACCCAAATTGTTGGGGGCAATAGGCTGACTCTGTAAACCGCTTAGAGAGGGTTGTAAAACACTGTGAAGCAGTACATAAGTTTAAGTGTTATTGCTATTGCTACATTTAAAAGATTGGGTTTCTGTTAGTTCCATTTTGTTGACAGATTCTACCTTTGTATTTTACCATAATATCCAGTGGTGGGATTAAAAAAAATACCACTGGTTCTGTGGGCATGGCTTGGTGGGCATGGTGTGGCTTGGTGGGTGTGGCAGAGAAAGGATACTGCAAAATCCCCATTCCCTCCACACTTTTGGGGGAAGGTTACTGCAAAATCTCATTTCCTCCCCATCCTACTAACCTGCTTTCCAGCTCCGTTCTACTGTGCAGGACAACAAAAGAAGACCTAGCCAATTAGCTGGGACTTGGGAGGCAGAGAATAGATGGGGGAAGGGCCAGTCAGAGGTAGCATTTGCCGGTTCTCCAAACTACTCAAAATTTCCACTACCAAATCTCCAGAACTGGTCAGAACCTGCTGAATATTACTCTGGTCCTTCAGATATAAAAACCAACTTCCAGTGTTGTCACCGTTGTATCATTGCCCATGGAAAAGTGGCTCAATTGTAAGGAAACCTTTGCAGGCAAGCTGAGCAACCAAGTGAACATTATAGGATGAGTAGGCACATTCATGCCTTCTCACACACAGGCAGTAAATTTAACTTCCTCACTGGCTTTCTGTAAACCTGAACTAAAAATAAAACCATCCTGGAGGCTTCAGAAATAAATAGCACACACACACACACACACACACACACACACACACACACACACACACACGGTTAAAACCAGCTAGGTGGCAATCCTGCAGAGTATTATCACTGTGAGCAATTGACTTGACCATTTTGCTTAGTCATATCAATACAATGCTAAACCAAGACCTGTTGACATAAAGGCCTACCATGAGATAAGATACGGTTGGGCATGGAAGGTGCTGCAAAAATTCCTTGTGTTTTTTCTGGAAAAGGAACCAGATGAAGATTAATTGGATAATTGCATAAAGTTTTTTTTCCTGGGGTGTGTGTGTGCATGGTGGCTCAGCAGTTAAAGACACTGAATCTGTCAGCTGAAAAGCTGACAGCCTGTTTCGAGACCTGAGTGCCATGCAATGGGGTCAGCTCCTGTTAGCTCCTGCCCACCTAGCAGTTCGAAAGCATGCAACTGTGAGTAGATAAATAGGTACCACTTCAGTGGGAAGGTAACAGTGTTCTGAGCACCTTGGTGTACAGCCATGCTGGCCACATGACCACGGACGCAATCCTGGACAATGTTAGCTCCCTCTGCTAAAAAACAGAAATGAACACCTCCCCCTAAGGTTTTATGGCATATCTAAATAGATTGGGGAAGAATAGATTTCCCAAAAAAACTCCAGGGAGCACTTCCCTGTCACCTGACTTTCTATCCTCAATGCAGTTTGAAAATAGCTCTCTGTTACCTTGACTTCTGTTGACCTTGAAATGCAAAGTCTGTACAAAGAGCACAATTTGTTTGCAGTAGGAAAAAGGACTGTACACCAAGTCTGTGGTTTAAAAGAAAATGCCAGTGTTTTTGCAGTTTCCAGTAAACTGAAGCCAAAATGAAAATAAATTGTGGCTTCCCAAAACAAAGAAAAATGTGAGATACATTGGGTCTAGAGTTGATCCACAAGTGTTTCAAAACTTTGATATACAAATATCCTTTGACACAAATGTGACACAAATTACCCATAACAATAAGGAAGCTTCAATCCAAAAAGAAATCACTTTGGCGGAAAAACAAATCTGGTCACGTTGCCAACTTTAAAAGCTGATACAAAAATTTATGCCACCAGATAAAAACTGAATGCACCAATTATCATATTAAACAAGAAGAAAACCTTCTATGCACCAATTCCACCCGCGCTTTCTATAATTTTGTAAACAACAAACTAAAAGACTCAAGGTCCATCCCACCCCTGAAAGGACCTAATGGTAAAGACTGCAACGATGACACTATTAAAGCCAAACTCTTTAACACATTCTTTGGCTCAGTATTTCTAAACAGCAATGGATCATGCCCAGTATTTCCCAGTTGAACCACAGACAACTTCAATGATCTAATATATATAAATTTTACAGAAGACAATGTTGAAAAAGCACTATGCAATCTAAAACCATCTCTATCTATTGGACCAGACGGAATATGTGCCTACTTCTTTAAAAAGTTAGCCGAACCTCTCAGGATAACCTTTGAAAAATCTTTCAGGACCAGCTCCTTGCCAAAATTATAGTCACAAGCCACGGTTCATCCCCATCTTCAAAAAGCGAGACCCCAGCCTGTTTGAAAATTACAGACCAATCTCTTTATGCTGAGTCACCTGTAAAGTCATGGAATCAATTATTAACCAATCCATCATCCTCCACTTAGAAACAAACAACCTACTCTCTAATAAACAATTTGGTTTCAGGAAAAAACTATCATGTAATCTGCAACACTTACACTGCAAAAACATATGGATGACACAACTCAATCAGGGCAAAGCAATAGACGCAATCTACATAGACTTCTGTAAAGCCTTTGATTCAGTGGTACACGGCAAACTATTCCTAAAACTAAAATCTTACAGTATCTCTGGACACCTGCATAACTGGATAGAAGCATTCCTGTCAATCAGACAACAAATGGTCAAAATTGGGAGTATCCTATCAAATTCTGTACCTGTCAATATTGATGTCCCCAAGGCAGTGTCCTAGGACCACCTCTCTTCATACTCTACATAAATTATCTCTGCGATCATATCAAGAGCAACTGTGTTCTCTTCGCTGATGATGTAAAGCTATTCAACATCACATACAATACTGCTACCCTTCAAAAAGACCTTGACTATGTATCAGAATGGTCAAACAAATGGCAACTTCAAATCTCGACAAGTAAATGCTCTGTCCTACATATTGGCAAAAAAATCAGAAAATAAAATACAGGCTGAATAGTCAAGGCTTGTTGATGATCCAAACTCTGTCAAGGATCTTGGAGTACTCATCTCTAATGATCTAAGTGCTAGAGCCCTCTGTAACTACACAGCCAAAAAGGTGTTAAGAGTTGTTAACCTAATCTTACGTAGCTTTTTCTCTGGTAATATTACACTAACAACTAGAGCATACAAAACATTTGCTAGACCAATACTCAAATATGGCTCATCAGTCTGGAACCCACATTACGTATCTGATATTAACACAGTTGAGAAAGTCCAGAAATATTTCACAAGAAGAGTTCTCTACTCCTCTACTTGTTGCAGAATACCTTACGCCACCAGACTTGAAATTCTAGACCTAGAAGAACTACACCGCCTTCGGTCCGATCTAAGTATAGTATATAAAATCATACATTGCAATGTCCCACCTGTCAATGAATACTTCAGCTTCAACCATAACAACACAAGAGCAAACAATAGATTAATTGTTCAAGGTTTATCACACCAAACTTGATTGCAGGAAATACGACTTCAGCAACAGAGTGGTCAATGTCTGGAATACTCTACCTGATTCTGTGGTTTCTTCCCCAAACCCCCAAAACTTTAACCTTAGACTGTCTACTATTGACCTCACCCCTTTCCTAAGAGGTCTGTAGGGGGCGTGCATAAGCAAAGCAACGTGCCTACCATCCCTGTCCTATTGTTTCTTCTATTTTTTAGTTTTCTTATACATATCCATGTATTCATAACTATGCTTTTACTTATACCTATTATCTTGTAATCAATTGACAAATAAATAAATAGATAAAATGTTCTCCAAGCTGCAGGAGCCTAGAAATGCATCTTATGAGCCAGTCCTATCATGGCACTGAAACTTTCATTTGAACCTGGAGTCTTATGTACAGATGTATATTACAATTTTCCAGATTTGGTTTTTAATTTTGATTTTGATTTTAATGTTTAATTGAGCTTTGATTTTGATTTTGACCTTAAATTGGGATATCAGCTTTTGGATACTTTCATTTTCATATTGCAGCCCGTGTTATTAATGTGTTCTACTTGGTAATGGTTATTGTTTTAAATATTTTAATAATACCTTGTACTCTTCAGGTAATTTGAGTAATTGGCATGATGTTATTTATCAAGATCTAGTTCCCTTTTCTGAACTGTTTGCTCTTTTGAAGAGTTCAGCAAATAATATGAAGGCACATACCCCTCCCCCCAAATGCGAGAAGGGAATTTGTATATGTGTGTTTGTGTGCATCTATGTACCACACACATACACACACACACACACACACACACACCAAACCCATATATACACACTTACATCCAGAAAGCCAGAGTTCTCATTCTTTCTAGCAGTCTAAGTCAAAGCACATTTCAAAAGTAGTCATCTATCATCTAGCTTTCATTCATTTTTAAAACAGTTTTCTCCTTCTGTTTTAAACATTTTTCGAAAGGAAGAAACACTTGCAAAGTATTTATGGAACATGCACAAGAGAAGAAGCAAATTGTCTAGTCAGAAGTTCAGTTCGGAGAGAGTAACTTTTACAAGTCTGATAAAATACATCTCACAGAATGCACTAATACAGAATATTAAAATGTAATTAATACCACTTCATAATACCTTGGTAATGCCACACTTGGAATACTGCGTCCAGTTATGGTTGCCACGATGTAAAAACGATGTTGAGACTCTAGAAAAAGTGCAGAGAAGAGCAACAAAGATGATTAGGGGACTGGAGACTAAAACATAAAGAATGGTTAATAGAACTGGATATATCTAGTTTGATGAAAAGGAGGACTAGGGGTGACATGATAGCAGTGTTCCAATACCTCAGGGGCTGCCACAAAGAAGAGAAGGTCAACTTATTCTCTAGAGTACCTGAAGGCAGAAGCAATGGGTGGAAACTAATCAAGGAGAGAATTAAGAAGAAATTTCCTGACAGTGTTAACAATTAATCAGTGGAACAACTTGCCTCCAGAAGTTGTAGATGCTCCAACACTGGAAATTTTAAAGAAAAGATTGGACAACCGTTTGTCTGAAATGGTATAGGGCTTCCTGCCTAAGCAGGAGGTTGGACTAGAAGACCTCCAAGGTCCCTTTCAACTCTTCTCTTCTCTTCTCATGCCCAGTGACTAATAAAGAGGTTATTACACCTTTCAGCCTCAGAACATTGGTTCTGCTCTACTTGGATAAAAGTAAAGAAAGGAAAACAATTTCAAAACTGCCTCCATCTATCTTGGAGTCATATTAGCTTTAATTAAAAAAGAATTTGTCCAAGTTTTGTCTTAACAAACTGTGGCCATCTGTTCCTTGCATTGCAATGTATATGCGCCACACATGCACGCACATATACATCAAATAGGCACAGAGTGAAATGCACAATAATTGAAGTAAAATCTTTGCATCTAAAATCCAGATAATTTTCTTGTGGAGTTGGTCTTTTTGACACGCATAAAAGAATGAAAGCTGAGTCATAGCAAGAGAGAGAAGTAAGGTACTTGGATGGCTTTCAGGATCAGTTCAGTGCTGAAATGGACTGTAAGTCTCATCAGAAGCACCACTGAACTCTGATGGGTCCTGTAAAACAAGTTTTATCATTATTTACTTGTATTATGCTATGAATTATTGCAATAGGGTACTTTCTTCAGAGTACTCAAATTCTCACAAAGAAGATGATCTAAGCCAGACAATTCCTGCCCATATATAAGGGCCTCTGTGAGGGTAAATGGCCTCTTCCACCCTTTAACTTTCTTCTCATGATCTGTCAAAAATTTCTCTCCACAATCTGGCTAGTTGGACATTTTTGAAGTCTGAGAAGTGAATTAAGGGTCTTGCTTTAATTTTTACCCTTATTTCTTTAAAAAAAAAAAAAAAGGAAGGATTATAGCCCTCAAATTGGGCCATTTTGTGGCTGAGATTCAGATGTTTTGAAGCACCAGAGGCTATAAACAAGATACTGAAAGCTGATTTGAAATGAAAACAGTGATAATTAATTCATCCACACACCATCGCTGACATTTTTCAGAAATGTTCTCTTCCCAAACTGCCTTAGAATTAGCTTCTTGGAGCACATTGCCATTGAAGTTCTATATTGGGCCCAAGAGGTCAACCTATTTTTCACCTGTCATAATAGTGATTGAAAACTCCATTGGTGTGCAAGAATAGTTGGTCCTTTAGACTATTATTCATTTTCTCCTTGTTTTTCTCCTTGTCTTGTTATTCTTGTTATTCATTTTCTCCTTGTTTTTCTCCTTGTCTTGAGTGCTGGAATATCTACATCAGCTTTCCAATTGGTATTGATTGAACTCAAGATGACCTGAAGTGACTAATCTAGACTCAGATTGCAGGTCTAAAGAGACTAATTTCAAAATGAGAAAGAGTGGGTAGAAATAAAAGCTAGTCTGATCTGGTCACAGGGCCATCTATTTAAATAGTAATGAATGGATCTCCAGTGGGATGTCCATATATCATGGACACATTTAATGGTCTAAGGCAGGTCCCTTATCCACCTGTTTTTGGTTGTATATTTACTCATTCAATTTTCACAGATTGAATAGAAAGTCATAGTGCATTGCAGAGGAAAATACTACTTCAACCATCTTTTGCCTTTTCCCAAAGGCTTCTAGAGACTGCATTATCTTTCTGAAAAATAAAAAATAATAGGGAAGTATCATCAACATTGAAGGGGGTGGGTGGGAAAGTAATAAGGTACTGTAGAATTTAATTTCATGTAAACAGCTGAGCAACTTTGGAACTATTGAATAAGAGTGGCATAAAAAATAGAAAACTGACTCAGCATGAACATTTCCTGTATATCTGTAAATGCAGGTACTTTCTGCATTTCCCCTCCTTTTTCTATTTTGCAATGTATACATACCTAGCTTATATTTATCCTTTAGAAGATCCCAGGGCTTCTCAGGTTGAAATACAGAAAAAGGCAGCACTAAAGGTAAAACTAAAATACTTGTGTAGATATCTGTGCTAGAAACTTGAAACCCCAACTGGAGACCAACCTGCAACTTAATGAATTAGATACACTGGTTTAGCAGGAGTTTAATAACAGCACTGAGCAATCTCAAAAGATTATCAAAAACACTAGGAACTAATGTTCCACTTTGTTTGAAGCTCGGGTCAAACATTAGTTAGTTCCCTAGGAAGAACACTGCTTTATTTGTGGCTGCTACTGCAAATGATTCTTTTTTTGAACACATGTATAACGCAGATTTAGCCCTTGAGGAAGAATCAGGCTGGCTAGGAAATCCTGGGTGTTGAAGTCCACAAATCTTAAAATTGCTAAGATTGAGGAAACACTGTAACAGGCAAATAAGGCATTGTTTAGTCTGATTGTGCCTAAGGAATGTTCTGATGGTTTATGTCTGCATTTAAAGAAAATATGCGTGGAGAAATAGCGAAGGGAGAAAGTGCCTTTCTCCCTTTGGTGCAGGGGTGTCCAACCTTGACAACTTTAAGACTTGTGGACTTCAACTCCCAGAGTCCACAAATCTTAAAGTTGCCAAGGTTGGACACCCCTGCTTTAGTGTGTTGGAAGAAAATATCCTTCTGGGTCCAGTTCCAAGTGGGAAAAAAGACACTGGAAACATGGAGGCTGTTTGGAAAGATGGTTTAATGGTGGACAGGATCACATGCCTTGGAGCTCCTGAGCAAAAAAAAAGGTAAGAGATGCTGGGTTTTATGCCCTTTGTTGGGATTTGAGTTTGAGCTTGTATTAGACTCTGCAGGGGCAATTCTGTAGTCTCTCCTGAATCCCAGGCTTGGTTGAGCCTTTCTGGATGATGATGTAATGAAAGGAATTTGGGATTCCTATTATGGGTCTTTCTGGAGGAGGTAGATCTTTGTTATGTAGAATAGACTGCCCCAGGCCTTAATGGCGCATTGAGAAAGGTGCGGGGGTGCTGGTGAGTTTCTGCCTCTCTGAGTTTCTAGTTCTCTTTTAGGGGAAATATTCTGCCCTTTTAATATATCCTAAAATCTTTCATTTATCAAGGAGAGGGTTGGGTATTAACTTCCAACAAGTGGCGATTGGGTGATGAAATTTGGACCCATTCTACTCACTGAGGACATGGATTAAGCATCTCCAGAATCTTGTTGTCTGCAGTGCTTTGGTCGGACATGCAAGGACACATGAAGCAATGTTTCTAGGTGAATGACCCTGAATCCACACATTTTTATGTACAGGTATTCCTCGACTTACGACCGCAACTGAGCCCAAAATTTCTGTTGCTGAATGAGACATTTTGTTAAATGAGCTTTGCCCCGTTTCTTGCCACAGCTATTAAGTGAATCACTGCAGTTGATAAGTTAATAACCCGGTTGTTAAGTGAATATGTCTTCCCCATTGATTTTGTCAGGATGTCACAAAAAGTGATCACATGACCACAGGATACTGCAAGTGTGATAAATACGAATCAGTTGCCAAGCCTCTGAATTTCGTTCACATGATCATGGGGCCAAAGGTCATATAACTATGAAAAATAGTCATAAGTCACATTTTTCAGTGCCCTTGTAACTTTGAATGGTCACCAAACGAACTATTGTAAGTTGAGGACTACCTGTAGTCAGTGTCACAGAGGACATTTCAAAAGGTGCAATCACCTTGGCTGACACTGGTCACTCAAACATTTTTAATCAAGAAGAAAATCTCTTCCCCTCCTCTGTCTATTTTTGCAAAGAGATATTGCATCGGTGGCATTTTCACAGCAACCTGATGTAGGCTTTGTCTTGTTTATTTACAGGAAATGTTTCGTGGTGTGGTGTGCAGTACCGCCACACCCAAATTGCACCTTTGCATCCACATAAACACAATGACATTTGTTTATCTGTTCTATGTTGTTCCAGCTACATTTGTAGCCTGATAATAAAGTTGGTTTGACTAGAGCAGGGGTATCAAACTCAAGGCCCTTGGGCTGGATCTGACCCACAGGGTATTTAGATCTGTCCCATGGGGCTGCCCTAGAAACAGCAAAGGACCGGCCCATGGTGCCTCTGCCAGCAAAAATACCAGTCCATGACTACTTCAGCTTCAACTGCAACAATACAAGAGCACACAACAGATACCAACTCAATGTTAACCGCTCCAAACTTGAATGCAGAAAGTACGACTTCAGCAACAGAGTAGTCAATGCCTGGAATGCACTACCTGACTCTGTTGTTACATCCTCTAACCCCCACTCCTTTAACCTTAAACTATCCACTATTGACCTCACTCATTCCTAAGAGGTCTGTAAGGGGCATGCATAAGTGAACTATTGTGCCTCCCATCCCTGTCCTTTTGTTCCCATTTAATCATACCTATTTTCAGTATTTCTACTCATGTTTATACTTATACCTATTATTTTGTAAGCAATTGACAAATCAAAATTTTTAAAAATGGAGCTTAGGAGGGCCATAAGCGGCCATCCCAGGCTTCATTTTTGGCCAGACGGCCTCCGGCAGCCCTCTGGCAGTGAAAATGGAGCTCCGTTTTCACTGGCAAAGGACTGCAGGAGGCCATCATGGCAGAAAACAGGGCCCAGGAACTCATTTTCACTGGCAGAACGCTTGGGCCACCACACGAGTGATGTCATGTTGGCCATGCCCCCCTGACCATTCCCCCCTGCCGCCCCCAGGTCAAACACAACCCTGATGTGGCCCTCAATAAAATTGAGTTTGACATCCCTGCTCTAGTTATATAAGGTGGCTGAAGAGTTCATTTTTTTCCATTTGTTTTTAGAAAGAAAATGTTCCACACGGTCCTAAACAATGCTGAACTCTGCACTATGGCCATGTTTCCGAACAAGAATTTCCAATTTCAGAATTCCTTACTTGTAAGCACGCAATAGTTTGCAATAGTTTGGTGACAGTCTGTATAAAAAGACACTCAAGGAGTATCGGATTTTCTGACAAAATGTAGGAATTAAACATTAAAGGGACAGATCTGCAGTTGCAAAGAATCCTATTTGCATTATTCTTCTTGTATAAGTTGAAATTATGCCAAACTTGCAAACATGTATGGCTGTGGTGAAATTCTTTTAGGTTCCGATCTCAAGGATTATAACAAAAGCTACTAGATTTGAGTTATAAATCTAGGTGGGGAACTCAATTCTCTTTCTAAAATTGGTGCTTGAGTTTCCAGTTGTAGAGTGGTTGCACACATCTGGAATTTCAATATGCCCCTTGAGTAGTTACAGGTGACTTGCTTTTTCATGGTTAACAAAAGAGAGACTTGTTATACAGCTCAGGCTTTTGATAAATAGGCTTTGGTGATAGCAGCACAGGGAGCTAAAAAAAATAGATGAAAGAGAAGGAGGAAGAGGGAAGATCTCAGAAACAGAGCAACCAATGAAATGGAACATATAGAGCGGTCTTTGATTGGCTGGAGCATCTCCTCCTTAAATTTTGGCAAATGGATCTCAGTGGCAAGAATGCCTTTGTGTTTTGTTAAACACCAAATTACCTATTCTGAAGATCAGCTCAGGGCCTGGGGCATAGATCAGGATTTCTCAAACTTATGAGATCACAGGTTTGATCTGATCGTACATTTGATTATGATCGCGAGTGATCATAATATCTTATGAAAATTGTACGAAGGGCAGACTGACTTGCGGAAGGCAGGGAAAATAATAGGAGAAATGGGGAAGGGAGAAAACATATTGGAGATGTTAGATCTGGAAGAGTGGGCACAAAGAACGGAGACGAGGCATCAAATAGTGACTCCAACTCTTTATCAGTGACTTCAGAACAGAGCAAAATACTAGGCCAACAGCCCTTTTATAGAGCTGGCTGCTATCACAACACCCAATGATTTGAGTTTGCCGCACTGGGAGCGTCCAATCGGCAGTGACCCGCTAACAGCCAATCAGATCAGCCAACAACGACCAATCACAATCCACTATCAGTGGGCCAATCAGAAGTGCAGGTTTACGAGCCTGTCGTGGAAGGAAAACTATTAGAATTGCAAGCTAACGAGTTTGCTTAGTTCGGAACACCCCTCCCCCCTAGGTTCCGTCTCAAGGGTGGGGTGATGTATTCTTGCAGGTAGGCAGGTTGTCTCACCTGTCTACCTGATCTTCGTTGCTCCACCAGTCTTTGCCTGGACTCTGGTTCCGGTGGACTGTTTGTTGAACTCAGCGGTAATGGTGATCTGACTTCTCTGTTGGGTGACTTGGGGTTGTCATCTCTACTCCCGTCAAGGCTGTCATCTGGATTCTCTGGGTTTGCTGATGCTGCTGTGCTGCTTCGTGGAGAGATGACCATCTGCTCCGGCTCTTCTTCAGAAGGTGAATATTCCAGGTTTGGTCGCGCTGATTGCTGGGTTTCGAGTACTGGGTCAGGTACTAGTTCGTTTTCAGCCCCGTTGATTTCCCTTCCCCCCCTGGTTTGGAGTTCAGGGCTTGTGAAGGGGGTAGGTGCCAGCCTAGAGCGTAGCTGGTCGATGTGGTGCTTCCACAGTTTCCCATCAGCAGTTTGTAAATGATAGGAATGGGGACCCGTAAGTTGAGTTATGGTAGCGGGGACCCACAATGGGTCACCGGTAAAATTTTTTTGCAAAAACCGGGTCACCTACCTTGAACGTGCGATACTTGCTGCTGGACCCCAGGGGCTTTTCCGGTGTGTAGGCAAGGTGTAGTCGGTCAAGATGTGATTGAAGTTTCCTGCCCATCAGGAGTTCGGCTGGGGTTTTGTTTGTGGTGCTGTTTGGAGTAATATGTTGGAGGAGAAGCATCCTGGTCACCTTGTCGTGGATGTTCCCTTGTTCCACCTTGTGTAAGGTTTTCTTTATGAACTGGACCATTCGTTCAGTCCTACCATTGGCTGCAGGGTGAGCCGGCGATGTTAAAGTGTGGCGTATCCCCTGGTCTGCTAGGTACTGTTCAAATGCCAAGGCGGTGAATTGTGGGCCATTGTCTGAAACCAAGAACCAAGCCGTGTGTAGCAAATAGTCTGTTTAGTTTTTTAACGACTGTCTCTGTGGTGGTGCTCTTCATTTTGTGGACCTCAAGCCAGTTGGAATAGGCATCCACTGTGATGAAAAATGTATGCCCCTTGGTGGGTCCCGCAAAATCGATGTGGATACGGGACCAGGGACCTCGGGGTGCTTCCCATTCAGTTGATGGTGCTTTTGGTGGAGCTGAGCATGTTTCCTGGCACTTGTTGCAGGTGGCGACCCAGGTTTCTATTTTATTATCTATACCTGGCCACCAAGCATAGCTCCTTGCTAGTGCCTTCATTCGCACGATGCCTGGATGTCCATCATTCGTTTTAGGACCTTATGCTGCAATCTTCCTGGGATGACGACTCTGTCTCCCCATAAAACACATCCTTTTTGGGAGAAAAGTTCTGTCTGCCTGTGTTTGAAAGGCTTGAAGGTGTCGTTGAGTTCGTTGTCAGGCCAACCTCTTTCCACCCAGCTGAGGACTCGTGCCAAACAAGGGTCCTTCCTTGTTTCGGATGCAATGTCTTGTGCAGTCAGTGGTGGTGACAGAAGTGTCTCGATTTGTAGTGTAGCTAGGGTTGGAGCTGGGTCGTCCAGGAATTCTGGTAGTGGAGAGCGGCTCAGGGCGTCACCGTGGGGAATGGCTTTCCCCGGTCGGTGTCGCAGTTGGTAATCATATGCGGCTAGAAACTCTGACCAGCGTGTCATTCTTGGCGATAAGATGTGGGGAGTTGGTTTATCCCCCGCCAAGATGCCAAGTAATGGTTTGTGATCGGTGATTATAGAAAAGGATCTTCCATATACATACTCATGGAATCGTTTGATCGCAGGCACAATAGCGAGAGCCTCTTTATCTAGTTGGCTATAGTTTCTCTCAGTTTTAGATAAAGTTCTAGAAAAAAATGCAATGGGCGCCTCAGTACCGTTTGGCAGGACGTGGCTCAGGATGGCTCCTACTCTAAATGGTGAGGCATCACAGGTGACAGTTAAGGGTAAAGTCTCGTTATATTGTATCAATACAGCATCTGATGTTAAAAGGTCTTTTACTTGCTGAAAAGCTCGCTGTTCTCGATGTCCCCAGACCCAGGAAGCTTTCTTGTTGAGGAGCCTATGCAGGGGTTCAGCAACAGTCGCCTTCTGGGGTAGGAAGATGTTATAAAAGTTAATGAGTCCCAGGAAGGCTTGGAGATCTGTTTTGTTCCTAGGTCTCGGGGCGGTTTTTATTGCAGCCAATTTTTTCTCAGTAGGGTGAATTCCCTGTTTGTCAAGAAGATAACCAAGGAATTCAACCCTCTCAGTACATAGTTGGCACTTGTCCTTCTTGACCTTCAGGCCAGCGTCTTTAAATTTTTGGAGGACCATTCTTAGTCGCTTTTCTAGTAGACTTCTAGTGGGGGCGGCTATCAAGACATCATCGAAATATGGCATGACCCCTTTTATGCCTTGTAGCAATCTCTCCATCAGACTTTGGAAGATGCCAGGTGCTACGCTCATTCCGAACTGGAGTCTATTACATTTGAACGCACCTCTGTGCGTGACTATAGTTTGGGCTTCTGCGGTCTCTGCATCTATGGGCAGCTGTTGGTATGCCTGGGTTAGGTCCAATTTTGCGAATATTTTTCCACCCCCAAGGGAGTGAAGGAGGTGTTGGACCACAGGCACGGGGTAAGCGCTCTGCTGAAGTGCGTGGTTTAGGGTGGCCTTGTAATCCCCACAAATTCTCAAAGATCCATCAGGTTTTATGGGGGTTACAATTGGGATCTCCCATCGGGCGTAGTCAATCGGTTCCAACACGCCCTGGGCTATTAATTTGTCCAATTGTTCATCAATCTTTGGTTTGAGTGCAAAGGGCACTCGACGAGGCTTAAGGCGAATGGGCGCAATATCAGGGCAGGGATTAAACGATATGGGGGATCCCTTGTACTTGCCTACTTCTCGGTGAAAACTTCCTGGAATTCCTGGACAAGGGCCATTTCCCAATTATCGCCTTTGGTCTGGTTGATGCCCGCCAGTTCGATTCCTAATGGTGCAAACCACTGCAAGCCTAGTAAGCTGAGTCGATCTTTATCGACAACGATAAAAGGTAGGGTTGCGGTGTGGTCTTTGAAGGAGACTTGGACGTGGCTGGAACCGGTGACTGGGATCCTATTTCCTTGGTAGTCCTTTAATATAATTCTCTGAGTGCTGAGATCCTGGCGACGGATGTCAGGGATCAGCTGTTTGAGGGTTTTCTAGGAAACCATTGATAGGGAAGACCCGGAGTCAACTTCCATAATGCATGGTCGATTCTCAATGGTGACCTTTACTCGGATTTTTCTTGCATCAAGGGATGAAGCGTGGCTGATGGTGATGGTTTGGTGCGCCTCTTCTCATCTGGTAGAAGTGGCTGGTGCTCGATTTCTGTAGTAGTGATTCCATTGGTTGCTTGGGCGGCCCTGATTTACTGGTGGGGTGCTTGTTGTCTGCCGGAAATTATTTTCTCTTCGGTTTGGGCTGGACCCTCGCTTGCTTCTACAGACCTTTGCAATGTGGCCCTCTTTCCACAGGAACGGCAGAGGGCATCTAGGAATTTGCAGTCTGATCGCGGGTGGTTTCCCCTGCATCCAGCACATTGATATGAGGGCTTACGATTCTGTTGATCTCGCTGATCGCGTTCTGACCTGAGTCTGTTGACCTCCTCTTCCTCACTTTCTGATGAGGATTCGAGGTATTCATGGTGGGTGGTCGTTGTGTGCCTCTCGGGAAGGGGCGTAGTGTCACTGGTGAGTTGGTGGTGCGGTCCGTTTGCTCGGCGCATTCGTGCTGCCGACTTCCTGGTTGCTTCTGCTGCAGTAGCATTGGTGATGACATCTGTGAGGCCGATGTCCCCCTTCGCCATAATCCTGCTCTGGGTTTTGAGGTCTTTTAGACCCAGAACAATTCGATCTCTCATGGCTTCTTCGAGTTTTGTGAAGCCACAGAGTCCCCCCAGGTTTCTGAGGTCCGCGATGAAGTCTCCAACACTCTCGTTTTCCTGTTGGTCCCTCTGGTAAAACTCATGTCTCCTGATGAGTGTTGGCACCGCTGGCGCATAATGGGTCCAGAGGATTGGGGCAAGGTTGTCCCAGTCCATTGTCTTGACTTCAGCTGGTTTTGCGAGTGCCTTTGCCATCTTAAAAATGGTGGGCCCGCAATGGGTCAGGAATACAGCTCGTTTCTTGCCAGGCGTAGCATCCTTCAGGTTGTTGGTTTCCAGGAACATCTGAAACCTGTCCATATATGAGTCCCAGTCTTTGTTAGCCGGATCAAATGGAGCAGGTGGTATGGTGCCGCTGGTCATTCTGCCGCTATTGGTGCGCCCTCAGCCACGTGCTCTGTTAGCGTTCAATGAGTGTTCAGTCAGCTCTATCGTCTCCGCATCCCATCCTCATCGCCAGTGTTAGATCTGGGAGAGTGGGCACAAAGAACGGAGACAAGGCATCGAATAGTGACTCCAACTCTTTATTAGTGACTTCAGAACAGAACAAAATACTAGGGCAGCAGCAGCTCCTTTTATAGAGCTGGCTGCTGTCACAACACCCAATGATTTGAGTTTGCCGCGCTGGGAGCGTCCAATCGGCGGTGATCTGCTAACAGCCAATCAGATCAGCCAACAACGACCAATCACGATCCACTATCAGCGGGCCAATCAGAAGTGCAGGTTTACGAGCCTGTCGTGGAAGGAAAACTGTTAGAATTGCAAGCTAACGAGTTTGCTTAGTTTGGAACAGGAGAGAGTTTTGCCTCATCTATATGGTTTAATGTCTTGATGGCCTCCAGGAAGAGCCCTGTCCATTTAACTGAGAAATAATCTTCATGTTTTTCTAGATAGGTCAAATGTGTCCCTCACCGGTGGTGGTAGGCTATCAGTTCGGCTCGGTTCAACCAAACTGGCAGTAAAAATAACTACTGGTATAGCCGAACCGGTTCCTCCAGCGATCAGCTGAGAGGATAAAAGAATCAAGAAGTGCATGGGTGGGTGGGAAGGATGGTCCTAGTTTTTTCTTTCTTCAACCTCTCAGCTGATTGGCGCGTTAGGGGCATGCACACACATGCAATCAACCACCGATCCAGCAGCAACCAAGGTAGTAACCCACTACTGCCCCAACAACTATTTTCATATGATATGTCCTCATGTTGTTACTTTTGACTCAGACCAGACCAGAGGGGGTATTCAGCAGGTTCTGACCAGTTCTGGAGAACTGGTAGCAGAAATTTTAAGTAGTTCGGAGAATTGGCAAATACCCCCTCTGACTGGAAATTTTACAGTATCCTTCCCTTGTCACGCCCACCAAGCCACTTCCACAGAATTGATATAGTAAAAAAAAATTGAATCCCATCACTGGCCCAGGCCAACACTTGGCAACGGCTCTGCCACCCAGAGTGACCTTGAAGCAAAGTGGGTGGCGATCTCCATTGTTCTTTGCCCATTGAAGCAAAAGCTTTAAAGCAGTCAGGAGATCTACTGAGCTCTTATGGATTACACTTTCTGCTGCTGCAGGCATGCCCCATCCCTTCTGGACATCTATCCCCCCAATGTTTTGACTCGGCCTGGAGAAAGATCAAACACCTGGCTTTCACAGAGCCATCTTATTGGCTGGTGAGCTCTTATGCAAATCTAGCATTTTTAAAAGAGTGCTAGAACTGGGTTTAAAATGCAGGTTCATAGCACCTCTGGGCCTGGAACTCATTAGTCAGGTAGCTGTTTGTCAGGTTGCTAAAACAGTTGTTCCAAGAACCTATCTATGTTTACCCAACCGTACCTCATCCTCCATTAAGGAGAGTGATATTGTCAGCCTGACCATCACTGCTTTCCTTCAAACTTGCTGCCAGCTGCCATGGAAATGGGAAAGGAGGGAGCAACAGGGCATTTGGGAGGGGAAGTAAGCAGGAAATGTGAGAGTGGAATTGCTGAGAACCGATAGGGAGGCTTGGACTTAGAAAGGCAAGCTTGAGTTGTTTAACATCATCAAGGTCAACCATCCTGGGAATGGCATAAAGCACCTGAACCAGAGTCTTTCTCAAAATACCTTCCTGGCAGATGATTGGACTCTGTCTGCCTGACTACTGGGTGGGCTCTTAGGTTATTTTCAATTTGTCTTTTTCGTATATGTTTACTTCAGACCCTGCCTGGCTTTTGCTACATTCAGTTCGTTCTTAGTAAAAGTACTTTTTCTCTGAATCCAGGGTTTTCTTTCCTAGGAATTGATGGGAGGCAGCCCTGACAAATGGATACTTTTTTTCACCACTGGCAGGTAATGCCCAATGGAAGGGAAAACTATGGATCGCACCAATTGCTTTCTTTAAGTTGTCCCTCAGTGAAACTGTATGAATAGAACTATTCACCAGCCTGGATACTGAGACAGAATAGAGACCAGCAATGGAGATAGCACATATTTTTCATCAGCTTATGGACTGGAAGAAACCACCAATGTCTGGTTTTATCACGAATTAACCTCATTGGATCAAGACAAATATACTTTCAGATAAAAGGTAAAGAATTTTAGGTACTGGTTAAATCAATACATTCATGTTTTCTTGGAAGCAATGTGAAAGTGGCTTGAGATAGTATTCTCCTGGGCTATTCTTTTTTTAAAAAAAAGTTTTTTATTTTTTATAACAAAAACAACAAATAAAACAATCTTTCAGTTCTACAGTGTGTTGGTTTGGGTACATATATTTTGTGCACATAATAATATTATCATACATTTCTTACCTATTTATATTTATAACCATTCTAATCAATATTTTATTTTACATTGGTCAATTGTTATATTATCATTAACATTGTAATTATTATTTTTCTGTTCAGCTTCATGGCCTGGTCTGTCAAGATTTCTGGTCATCTCCCATCCAAATATTAAATTGCCCTAACCCTGCTTAGCTTTTATGAGATCAAGCAGCTGATCTTTCATTCTCTGTATCTATCTCTGGTTCTGTCTCTTTCTCTCCCATTCCCTCTCTCCATCCATCCATCCATCCATCCATCTATATCTATTATCTATCTACTATCATCTATCCATCTCTATCATCAATCTGTACATCTCTGTTTCTGTCTCTCTCTATATCTCTCTCCCCCCCTTCCTCCCCCCTCCCCCTATCTATCTATCTATCTATCTATCTATCTATCTATCTATCTATCATCTATCTATCATCCATCTATCAATCTATATGTCTGTTTCAGTCTCTCTATCTTTATCTTTTTATCTCTCTCTTAATCTCTTTAGCCTTTAGCTTTATAAGTCTAGAATAGAATAAAATTATAGATGTTTTTGTATCATCCAGCATAGAGAATAATTGGCTCAGTACTTAGGAAAGTAAACATTTTATTTTGTTTACATCTCAAAAGTTTGCCATAGAATATGATAAGAATTCCTGTGACACTTTTTTTCTTGTCTCTCCCATTTTTGTTTCCAGAGGCATGATTTTATGACGCACATTAGCAGTTTAGTGCACCAATTTTATTGCAAATTTTTATATAGTAAATCAGAAAATTGCACTTCCAAAATTCAATATAAGGGGCAAAGCTCCATTACGATAATTTAATCTTGGCATGCTCCAAAGGGAGTAAGAAGAAGGAAAAGGGCTTATAACATAGCCTTCTGTGCAGGGCTTGTCTCTAAAGTCTTTAAGAAGCTTCAGCTGAGAATCCTGAGTTATGTATTCATGGCTTTGTTAGTAAAAATATTATCTTCTCTTTATGTAATTAAAAAGATGAATTGCAGCAATGATGGAAGTGCAGAATTGCAGCCTAATATAAATACAGGCAAATGATAGGGAGATTAAAATCCAAAATATATTTTAAAAGGAGCTTCCTGCTGGCATAACAAGCGCCAGTCAGATGTATTTAGGTTTGGGTCCACCAATGTATGAAATGGCTTCCCTCCAATCCATGGAAGTGGTGGAGCTGTGAAAAGTTTTGTCTGTAAAGTTTTATTTTATTTATTGATTTGATTTGATTTGTCAATCGCTTATAAGATAATAGGTATACGTATAAACATAGTTATGAATACATGGAATGGATACATATAAGAAAAATAAAAAGAATCCATAGGACAGGGACAGTAGGCACGTTGGTGCGCTTATGCACACCCCCTACAGACCCCTTAGGAAAGGGGTAAGGTCAATAGTAGTCCAAGGTTAAAGATTTTGGGGTTTGGGGAAGAAACCACATTCAGGTAGAGTATTCCAGACATTGATTACTCTGTTGCTGAAGTCGTATTTCCTGCAATCAAGTTTGGTGCAATTAACCTTGAGTTTCATTCTATCTTGTGTTGTTATGATTGAAGCTGAAGTATTCATTGACAGGTGGGACATTGCAATGTATGATTTTATATACTATACTTAGATTGGACCAAAGGCAGCGTAGTTCAAGGTTTTCTAGGTCTAGAATTTCAAGTCTGGTGGCGTAAGGTATTCTGCAACGAGTAGAGGAGTGGAGAACTCTTCTTGTGAAATATTTCTGGACTTTCTCAACTGTGCTAATATCAGATACGTAATGTGGGTTGCAGACTGATGAGCTGTATTCAAGTATTGGTCTAGCAGATGTTTTGTATGCTCTATTTGGTAGTGTAGTATTACCAGAGAAAAAGCTACGTCAGATTAGGTTAACAACTCTTAACACCTTTTTGGCTATATAGTTACAGTGGGCTCTAGCACTTAGATCATTAGTTCTGAATGGGATCCATACACACATTTTCACTTACTGTGGAAGTCCTCAGAGCTGCCCTTTCTATAGTTCATAGCTTGATCAATTCTAGCTTGGTTCAAGATTCCAGGACAATCCATTATTGATTTATTTATTTTTGCAATTGGACTTTATTTATTGATTGTTACCTTTGTTTTCTATTTACTGGCTTAAAAGAAGTTAGAAAATCCATTAGTAAGGCAGATGGACTCAGTTACTGTAGCAATGAGTGCAACACAGTGGCGGGATTCAAAACAATATACTACTGGTTCTGTCGGCGTGGCTTGGTGGGCATGGCAGGGGAAGGATACTGCAAAATCCCATTGCCTCTCTCCCTCACTAACCAGATTTCTAGCTCCGTTCTCTGGTGCAGGGCAACAAAAGAAGACCCAGCCAATCAGCTGGGACTCAGGAGGCAGAGAATAGGTGGGGGCAGGGCCACTCAGAGGTGGTATTTACTGGTTCTCCAAACTACTCAAAATTTCTGCTACCAGTTCTCCAGAACTGGTCAGAATCTGCTGAATACCGCCTCTGGTGCAACATTGGAAGATCTGAAAGATGAGGTTAGACTTGGTCATCAGGAAGAAAGGACTAACATATTGATGGCTCAATCAATGATTATGTGACCTCCTTCTCCATAATCCCTTATTTGCAAATCAAGGATCTTTCTTTTTGGACAACTTTTGCTGAAAATTAGCACTACGAAGTCCTGGTATTTGGATTCAGTCAAATTAAAGTAATCATATTTTTTTTCTGAAACAAAGGTCACCAAACCCATAAATTCTACATCATAGACTCACCCCCATAGTGCATTTGAGGTATGTTGATTCAAAAATTGCTGCTCTGTAATGGCTAATTGAAGGTCTTGGTTAATTTTGAGGGTTTTGGCCAGTTGAAAGACACAAAACAGATGAGAGTTTTAGTAGTATATAAGTTGACAAATCAACGATGTATCAGTCAACATTCTGACTCAAAATTTCCATCTGGTACGAACAACCTATTTTCCATAGAAATAAACAGAAGCATTAATATCATCAGGTACAGAAATGTACTTCACAGAAGGCGGGAAGGGGGGAAAAACCAAATAATTCAAGATTGTATGATGAACCATCTTATTTATCTGTCAATAACTAGATTCAGAATGGTTGAAATGACAAAAGACAGAGAGGTAGATGAAGATGTAAAGACGGCCACAGTCAGACTGGGAAAAGTTATTATTATTATTTTTAATTAACAGGCAAAAAACCAAATCTACATTGACATAATTGAAAAGCATATTGCTTATCCGGTCATATCCCATGTGTTTTCCTCATTGACAAATGTCTGTATAAGGTTATAGGTTTCAGTGTATCATTACATGCAACATAATGGATTGCAGAACTTTAATCTCTCTTTCTCTTCCACTGGGTTGTAGCAGTGTTCCATACCTACTTAAAAGAACTGCATTGTCAGCAAGATCTAAGCTGGGCACTGGTCCATGCTTTCCTTATTTTTAAAAGAGTCATTGACCTGACAAAGGCCTGTAGTGAAATGTGAAGAAAGAAACTAGACCAGACGTGGCTGTGTTTGCTGAAGCCTCTTTCATCGGACCGAAAAAAACAGGGCTATGCATCTGCCTGCAGTCACCAGAATACTGATTATATATTTTATAAATGCTCAGCAATTGGTTTTAATTATAAAGTGCACAAGAAGGAATAAACCAGCCAAACTGGTCATAGAAGGTAAGAGCATTCACACATTAGGATAGTCAAATTTCCCTTGCCCTCTTCTCAACGCTGGTATATTTCTAGTCTTTTTAGGTGATGATGTGACTGCACGTAGGCCTTCCGCAGTCACAACGGATAAGAAGAAGACATTTTAAAAGGGACTGCCGTTAATATGATCACGTTTGCCTCCTGGATACTCCGAAGGGGTCTCCAGTTGAATTGGAAATAGTGGAAAAAGAGAGCATGCGATGGCTCAGTGGTTTAAGATGCTGAGCTTGTCAGCTGGAAAGCTGACAGCCCAGGTTTGAGACCAAAATGCCACCTAATGGAGTGAGTTCCGTTCATGCCTCCACTCCTGCTCAACTAGCAGTTCAAAAGCATGCAAATGCGAGTGGATAAATAGGTACCACTTTGGTGGTAAAGCAATAGTGTTCTGCACACCTTTGGTATATAGTCATGCTGGCTACGCAATCATGGAAAATGTCTTTGGACGATGCTGGATGAATTTTGCCCGTAACTAGAAATAAATGCTGCTTTTTGGCAAAGCTACTGTAAAATGCGATCATGTGACCACGGTACATTTCAAACAGCTGTAGATGTGCAACTGTGGAGGAGACTAACATTGTAACTTTGAATCTGGATCATAATTAGCACTCCTGGTAGATCCATCATATGTTTGAACAGTTACTAAATAACTAGTTGTAACACAACAACTATTTCTAGTGAACCAAAGGTGCTTTTCAGGACGCAAGTGGACTTTCTCATTTTTTTTTCTTTTGAAGACATTTCACTTCTCATCCAAGAAGCTTCTTCAGCTCTGACAGGATAGGTTGGGGAAGTGTCAGAGCTGAAGAAGCTTCTTGGATGAGGAGTAAAATGTCTTCAAAAGAAAAAAATGAGAGTCCAGTTGCCTCCCGAAAAAGCCCTCTGGGGACAACCATAACCTGAATGACTGAGAATCTCTACAGAGCAGTGGTGGGATTCAAATTTGTTTTCTACTGGTTCTGTGGTCATGCCTTGGTGGGTGTAGTGTGGCTTGGTGGGCGTGGCTTGGTGGGGCGTGGCAGGGGAAGAATACTGTAAAATCTCCATTCCCACCCCACTCCAGGGGAAGGTTACTGCAAAATCCCATTCTCTCCCCACCCCAGTAACCTGCTTTCCAGCTCTGTTCTCCTGTGCAGGGCAGCAAAAAAACCCCAGCCAATCAGCTGGGACTCGGGAGGCAGAGAATAGATGGGGGCAGAGCCAGTCAGAGGTGGTATTTACCAGTTCTCTGAACTACTCAAAATTTCTGCTACTGGTTCTCCAGAACTGGTCAGAACCTGCTGAATACCACGTCTGGTACAGAGTTATCTCTAGTGAAGGAGAATTCAACGCTTAATGTGGCAGTTGATTCCACTGGCCAGTAGCTCTTATTGTCACAAAACTCCTCTTAATGTCTCACCTGCATTTTTTTTTTCTTATAATTTCAGCTTAAATCAGATTAGACAGCCACATTGCTTATAGTCCCAGCTCTCATTCCATGTCATTTGCTCCGGGAATGAAGATCCATTCAGCCATGGTTGTTCTATGATTGCCAAGCCAAGCCAAGTCATTCCATCTATAGGAATTTATGTGAGCTTATGAAGTCCAGTGTTTTGAGCACAATGTTCAAAAGGAATACTTAGCTAAAATAATGCTAGATATATTTTAAGCATTTGTTGCTCACTTCTTTTAAACTAAGGATATCGGACTTCTAAACTAACATAAGAAAAGGAAATGCTTTACATGCCTCATTCCTTATATCTGTTTTCATTCTTGTAAAAACGGAAAAAACAATGCAAGTGTCTCCTTTTCCATTTCTTTTCTTGTATGCAAGTAATTGAGCAGGCATAAGTCTGAAGCAAATTCGCAGGGAGGGATACTGGCAAAAAGCTCTTTGCATTCCTCAACTCTGATCTGCTAATCTCCAATAAATCACCCATGATTTTCTCTACCAATGCAGTCCACACTGAAGATTTATGCCCAAAGGATTTATCCTTTCCCATCAGCCTTAATCCTGATTCAAAATATACACGTGGGTCTAATAGGGCTGGAGAACCTGGATAAAAAATTGAATTTTCTGGAATCTGGAATCTGCACTGTATATCAGACATTAATACAATTGAGTGAGTCCAGAAGTATTTCATGAGAAGAGTACTACACTCCTCTGCTCTCAACAGAATACCTTATATCACCAGGCTTAAAATTTTGGGCTTGGACAATCTTGAACTATGCCACCTACCATTGGACTTAGGCGTAGTACACAAAATTACCTGCTACAATGTCCTACCAGTCCATGACTACTTCAGCTTCAACTGCAACAATACAAGAGCACACAACAGATACAAACTCAATGTTAACCGCTCCAAACTTGAATGCAGAAAGTACAGCTTCAGCAACAGAGTGGTCAATGCCTGGAATGCACTACCTGACTCTGTTGTTACATCCTCTAACCCCCACTCCTTTAACCTTAAACTATCCACTATTGACCTCACCCCATTCCTGGGAGGTCTGTAAGGGGCGTGCATAAGTGCACCATTGTGCCTCCCGTCCCTGTCCTATTGTCCCCATTTAATCGTACCTATGTTCTGTATTCTTACTCATGTTTATACTTATATCTATTATTTTGTAAGTGATTGACAAATCAAATAAATAAATACATAAATTTTCCATTGAAAATCTGCCTCCATTTTTATTTTCCAGTTGGGTTCTCAGGAATGGGGCAATTGTATTATTGCATGATCGTTAGAACTATGATAGTAGTGCATAGCTAGGACATTTGATGCAAGGTGAAGTCATTTTTTTAATGTTGCTATAAATCTTTCACGGTATTTGCTTCGCAATTTTCTGGAGCCAGCCAATTGACCCCTATTAAGAAAACAATTTCAGATTTCAACTAAGTGTGCAGAGATTGAGTTTTTAGTTAAGGTTCCAAGTGAAGTTCTGTGATACGTATTGTGATACGCATAGACACACAACACACACACAACACACAACACACACACACACACACACACACACAAATTCTTGTGCTACCTGGAACAGAACCTCATATTAACTCCCATTTTGTTTTTAATCAACATAATTTTTCCATCTGTTTTACTTCTAAGCCAGCCATCACACATCATTACTTCTTGTAAGAAAATTCAATAAACAGTCAAATGAATAATCAGGAAGTAGATTAAAAAAACTTAGAGCCCTTCAGCCATTTGGAAATCGTTTCAAAAGTTTTGGAGATATGCAAGAGTTTGAATGTCATGTTTGTCAACAACTTTTAAAGAATCCTGGTGGTGCAGTGGTTAGAATGCAGCATTGCAGGCAAATTCTGCCCACAGCCTGGAGTTCGATCCTGATAGGACTCAAAGTTGACTCAGCCTTCCATCCTTCCAGGGTCAGTAAAATGAGGACCAAGATTTGTTGGGGACAATAGGCTGACTCTGTACCCCATTCAAAGAGTGGTATAAAGCACTGCGTGGCAGAATATTAATCTAACTGTTATTGCTGTTGCTAAAGCAGCCTTATTAAAGAGCCATGGTGGCGCAGTGGTTAGAGTGCAGTACTGCAGGCTACTTCTGCTGACTGCCGGATGCCTGCAATTTGGGAGATCGAATCTCACCAGACTCAAGATTGACTCAGCCTTCCATCCTTCCGAGGTGAGTCAAATGAGGACCCAGATTGTTGAGGGCAATAGGCTGACTCTATAAACCACCTAGAGAGGATTGGGAAGCACTGGAATGTGGTGCATAAGTCTAAGTGATATTGCTATTGCTTATTGGGATCATGTGGTACCTAGTGCAAACAGCCACAAGTCATATCCAAAAGCACCTTTCTGGAATCAATCTGAGAGCATCGCCTATCCCTAACATGAACCCAGCCTATTCAGCCAGTAATGGTAAAGACATGTCATACAGGGAGAGAGATGTCAACTTGATCCTATGAATATACAAATTAGATTGAACTGAATTCATGTTAAAACACATAAAGGGGTTAACAGATGCTGAAATGCCTTTGACTAGGCTAACACATTTCTAAAATCTCTCCGTGTGTGTTAGGGGGAGGGAAATCTAAAAGCAAGAATAATAAGATCTGTATCTGACCAAAAGGAAGTTTCTGAAAGCTGTTCCTTGTTCCAAAGGAAGTGGCAAAAAAACATTGAGTGGAAGGGAGGGGAAGGGGTTGTCCTAATTTTTGCATCTGCCATACGCCTGTTTTCTTATTTTAAATCCATGTGCAAGTCCATCTAAGTAGTACGGGTAGTAGTACAGGCCCACTATAGTCATAAGTCATGGCTGTCATAAATTGGGTCACCACATGACTGTTTTTATGAACTTTTGGGTAATCAATAAGCAAATGCGTTGATCGTTAAGCAAACGTGAAAGTCGTTTTACGTATTTAGTACTTGTAAGGCAGGGGTGTCAAACTCAATTTTATCAGGGTTCTGATTGACCTCGGGGGGCCGGGGGGCATGGCTGATTGGGTGGGCGCGGCCAGCTTGACACTGCTCCCCAAAATGTTGGCATGTTTCCTCTTTGCATTGGGTAGACCGGGCCGAAGCCATGCTGGCCTAATTGGGTAGACCACACCGAAGCTTCGCTGGCCTGATTGTTCTTCTCTGTTTTGGGTAGCCCAGGCCGAAGCGACACGAGTAGTTTAGGCTGAAGTGATGTGGGTAGACTGGGATGGCTTCACAGGCCGAGTCCAACAACATTGTGGGCTGGATCCAGCTTGTGAGCCTTGAGTTGGACACCTCTGTTGTAAGGTGTTAAAGTATTCTCATGGTGTGGTTTTTGTTGGAAACTGGAAGTAAATGCCAGTTTCCAGAAAAAGCAAGGTAAATCATGGCCACGTGACCACGAGGGGCTACAAATGGCTTTAAATTTGAGCTGGTTGCGGAGTGGCTAAAGTACAGTCATGTGACTGATGGGAGGGGAGACATTGGAAGTTTGAAACTGGATCTCAAGTCTTCTTTTTTGGGTGCATTGTACATTTGGATGGTTGGAAAGCGACCGGCTATAAATTGAAGACTACTTGTAAACACATATTCAAATTTGCAGAAAGAGGCCATGTTTTATTTTGTACCCTGGAGAAACAGCGGTCCAAACTACCCAGGGACCAAGAGTGTGTGTATGGTTTTATGTATATCCCTTGCATATGCAGATGAAGCTTTGCTTGTTTGCATGGCCTGGTTCCTGATTTTGGGTTCAATTGGGGTGATTAAGTCAAGGATTACCTGCAATGAGACATTTACAGTTTTGTGACACCATAACACAAAAGGCAGAGTTTGCATGGCAGGGGACATTTTATCCTTTTGTTGGCACAGAGCTGGAACAGCAGTGGCAACAGCCAATGCTACTTTGGTCTCCTTTCCCGCTGTCACAAGGATGGGTGGAGAGCATTTTAATTCAGCCATTGGGGAAATGCCCTTAGTTAGTGAATTATTTGGGGCCAGTCTTGCCTACAAAGGAGATGTCTTTGTAGCCGCCGGCAGATTTTATCAGTAAAAGGAGGGACTCCGTTTTCTTTTCCAATAGAAATATCAAAGAAAGACTGAAAACTTTCCGGAAGGGCAGAGCTGCCCTTCCTGATTGTCCCATCACCAGGCCATTCCCAACTTCCTGAGCATAGAAATAGATGAAGCTGTCTTCCTGTCAGCTCCCAACTTGAAAATGTGTGTTCCAAATTTGATTTAAAAGTGTGGGGGTTTTTTTGACCCGACCATTTTAGCTCTTTCTTAGCAGCAGTGGTGGGATTCAAATTTTTTTTTACTACTGGTTCTGCGGGCGTGGCTTGGGCGTGGCATGGCTTGGTTGGAGTGGCTTGGTGGGCGTGGCAGGGGAAGGTTACTGCAAAATCCCCATTCTCTCCCCACCGCACAAACCTGCTTTCCAGCTCCGTTCTCCTGTGCAGGGCAACAAAAGAAGACCCAGCCGATCAGCTGGGATTCAATGGGAGGCAGAGAATAGATGGGGTTGGCAGGCCAGTCAGAGGTGGTATTTGCCAATTCTCTGAACTACTCAAAATTTCCGCTACTGGTTCTCCAGAACTGGTCAGAACCTGCTGAATACCCCCTCTGATTAGCAGATGGATCCAGCAGTTATCTATGTTCTGCCAACTATTCTCAAATTGGCATGTGCCTTTTTACCAGGCGGCTGTGTTCTCTGCTGAGGCTTTTGACATTTGCTTTCTTTTAATAACAAATTCCAAGTCCCAAAGGTACTTTTTCAGGAGGCTGCTGGACTTTTCTTGTTTTTTCTTTGAGGACGTTTCATTTCTCATCTAGAGCTGAAGAAGCTTCTTGGGTGAGAAGTGAAACATCTTCAAAGAAAAAAAACAGGAAAAGTCCAGTGTCGGCCTGAAAAAGCACCTTTGGGAAAACTGTGACCTGATGATTGAGAAACTCCACAGACTTTTAGCCACGCACTTTGGGATGAACACCCTTCGAATGGTGTGGGAGTAGGAATGGATTTCCAAAACAAAAAAAATTGCAGACTTGAGGAACCATTTGCACTATTCAGGTGATCTGGAAAACACAGATAAACCTCCAAGTGGCCTCAATGCCTTTCTAAAAGGATGCAAATGACCAGTTGTCTGCAAGGAATATAAAGTCTTCCATTCTTAAAGATCCGGTCAGAGCTGAAGAAGCTTCTTGGATGAGAAGTGAAATGTCTTCTACGAAAAAACAAGAAAAGTCCAGTTCCCTTTTGGAGAAAGCACTTTGAGACAACCATGACCTGGATGACTGAGAATCTCCATAGACTTTTAACAAATTCAAAGCCAGGTGAGCTTTTCTAAGAGACTGCTTCACCTTTACAGCACTTTGTGGATTACCTATGGAACCCGGTACATACAGGCAGTGCAAGAGATGCAGTGAAGGAAAAGAAACCTCTCTAAAAAGATCTAGACAGCTATTAACTATCTGAAATAGTATAGGGTTGGCTACCTGAGCAGGGAGTTGCATTAGAAGACCTCCAAGGTCCCTTCCAACTATGGACAAGTTGGACTAGAAGACCTCCAAGGTCCCTTCCAATGATGCCCTATGCACTACCCTGTTTCTCTGAAAATACAACCTTCCCCTGAAAGTAAGCCCTAGCTTGATTTTTATATATGCATCCAATATAAGCCCTACTCCCAAAATAAGCCCTAATTAAGATCCTGCCCACTCCAGAGTGCACGGGTAAAAATTAAGCTAGGGTGGGGTTGGGGGTCGTGGAGCTGCCCTACTACTTACCTTTGGACAGTTGTAGCCAGGCCTCACACATCCCAACACCTGCCTCACCAGCCCATTTCTTCTACAACTAGCAAGGTCTCTGAGGCTGATAACAAAGCTCCAGATTGATCCAGAGCTCTGTTATCGGCTGCCAAGACCTTCAGGAAAGCTTGCCGGCCTCAGGAGAAGAAGTTCCTGAAGGCTTCTGAGAGTGAAAAGGAGGCCGGGGGGTGACGGACGCAAGTGAGGTTAGTCAGTGGATGACATACCCCCAAAATAAGACCTGGTATCTTTTTTGGTGGCAAAATAATATAAGACAGGGTCTTATTTTCAGGGTAACCTGGGTAATAACAGAATTGTTATTAGTGCATTGGGCATCGTTTCCTTTTTTTATATATATATATAAAAAAGGAAACTTCCAAGAACCACAGTTATCTTGCACCACTTTTAAAAACTCAGATCTTTCTGTCCTTAAAAGTTGCCTCATTTTTTTCCTTTGGATTTTTCTTAATTATTAAAACTTTGGAAAGAGTCAACATCCACAATTTAAAAAGCAAGCAATACACGACTTTAAGTTTATACTGATTCTTAGGACTGACAAGCCCCTTAAAAAATGTTTTTGAAATGGGAACCCAATGCCCTCTTCTTATTTTGTGCAACCAGAGCATTAAGCTTCATAAATGACATGCCTCTTCATAGAATTAATGTATTAATCTGGGCCATAATTCAGTTTATGGCCTCATTTATTAGGGTGAGACAATGTCCTTCAGGATATTCCCATCATCTAAACACTGGTTACACACACCGTCTCTTTCCTTGTCTTTGAAAGTGCTTTGCTAATATTATTTCCAAGGGGAACACTTTGGTCAGTTGGGAAATTAGTGTTGTCTTTAATACTGATACAGAGTTGGCAAAATGTGAATAATTGGCAGCATTGTCCCATGACAGTAGCCCCAGCCTGACACAGATATGCAAGGGCTGTGATTTCAACCATTGTCAACTAGAGATGAAGTTTGTTTTATTTCAAATATCTCCTCCCTTCTTGTTTATTTTATTCTTAGCAACCTCCGCATTTTGAAAAGGAAGATGCAGAGAAGAAACAGCTTATGATAGTGATCTATGTGATTGCTTGCATGAAAATTTTGAAGACCAGTTGAGGACCATAGATTCACTTTTCTTGAGAACGTGCTTTGAAATTTATATGCTTTTCATTTCAGGTGTGCCCTGTTCTTCCCATCCAAGTTCAGTATCCTTAATTGATAGGATCTGACTTGGGGTCTTTAAACTTGACAGCTTTAAGACTTGTGGATTGCAACTCCAAGAATTCCTCCTCCAGTCATGTTAGCTCAGGAATTCTGGGAATTGAAGCCCACAAGTCTTAAACTTGCCAAGTTTGAAGACCCTTGGTTTAAGACAATGTTTCTCAAACTTGGCATCTTTGGACTTCAACTCCCAGAATTATAGCTGGCTGTGGAGTTCTGTAAATTGAAGTCCACACATCTTAAAGTTGTCAAGATTAAGGAACACTGTTCTAACAAATCAATCTACAGTTTCACAGCTGAAATTGTGGTTGAACTGATCAGTATGTTGTGGAATTAAGGAGGTGTCATCATATTTGCTGACTTCCAGTTGATGTTCATGGACACATTCTCTCCATTTTCTGCCTCTTTTCCCAGCAGTGTGATTTTTGCAATCCTTGCTTTGTATGTTGCAAGACAACTCCTAATTTACCTTCGTTGACTGTTGGGTTTTCTGAGGATATTTTGAATACATTTAGTTGGTTTAGGGGCTGCCTGTTACCATATGTTCCAGAAATGGAACAAAACGGAACAAAACTCACACATTCTCTCTCTCCCTCCCTCTTTTCTCTCTCCCTCCCCCCCCCCCCTCTCTCTCTCTCGGGTCTATCTCTGTGTGTGTGTCCGTCTCTCTGTCTTTCTCTTGGATGTATGTATGTATGTATGTATGTATGTGTATATATATGTATGTAATGGCTAACATGTGCATTAGCCAAAATAATAAATTGCAAATGTGTGAAATGGGCTCCTTGAAATGGCAGCTTATTTGTTTCTGTGCAATCATTTTTTTAAAAAAAAGTCTCAGCACTGTTTTGACGTCACTGAAAAATATTGTGATGATGCATAGTGCAAATCAGTCAGGATGAATACTTATGTGTCAGTAACTCAGATGAAATCCCTCCCTAAGAGAGGATAGAAATGGGAATAGAATGGGACTCCAAGACCCTCCCAGAGGGTCCCCAAAGTCAAGTAAACATTTCAAAATTTCTCGGTTTTAATTCCTAATATTGTAAATATTGATTGATATAACCCACATAAACCAAAGTTGTTGTTTTTTAAGAAAGTAAAGGAGTCCTGATGCTAAAACGTTTGAGAACCACTGTGATGGAGAATTGTCATCTGACAGGAAGGATGCCGGGCCATCCTATGAAGCCCCCTATCAGGGTTCCAAGTAAGAAACTCATAGCAAGCAAAACTCCGAGGCAGGTAAAGAATAGCTTTATTGGATATATCACATTGGCACATGTTGTGTATGCAATATAATTAATAAAGTGTGAGCTTGGAGTAAGTGCAGGGTTCTGGCCCTGCACTTCTGATTGGCTGTTAAGTGGCCAGACCGGATTGGCCCGTTTCGGGAAATCCGATTGGCCCTTAACAGAGAGTTCTTATTGGTTATAAAAGCTAGCGTTCCTAGCGTGTATTGGTTAAAAGTTATAAGGTTTGCCTATATAAGGCGGGTTTTACTGATGTTAAATGAGCAAGTCACGATGTAAATAAAGAGCTGAAGTTCACCATTCAGAAACTTGTCTCCATTCTTTCTCGCCCATGCTCAAACTTAACACTGGCGACGAGGGTGGGATGTGGAGACATCTGAACCAACGAAACTTCGAAGAACACTGAGCATGTGACAGATGATGCCAACAACGGAACCATGTCCGGCGGCATCGTACCACCCGCTCTGTTCGATCCAACACAAGAAGACTGGGAGTCTTACATGGATCATTTCCAAATGTTCCTAGAGACGAACAACTTAAAGGACGCCACAGCCGGGAAGAAACGGGCGGTGTTCCTGACGCATTGTGGTCCAACCGTATTTAAGATGGCTAAGGCACTAGCCAAACCCCGAGAAGTGAAGGCCATGGATTGGGATGACCTCGAACCTATCCTGCGGGACCACTACGCCCCGACCGTGCCTACGCTCATGAGACGCCACGAGTTTTATCAAAGAAGCCAGCAAAAGGGAGAGAGCGTAGCCGACTTCATAGCAGACCTCTGAAATTTGGGAGGCCTCTGCGGATTCACCGATCTAGAAGAAGCACTAAGAGATCGAATAGTTCTGGGATTAGATGCACCAGGCGTCCAAAGCAAGCTGATAGCGAAAGGCAACATCAGCCTTGCCGACGCCATTGCCGATGCTACCGCAGTGGAAGCAACCAAGAAGTCAGCTGCACAACTACGCCGAAACCTCACTCCGGTACCACCACCGGCCAGCAAAATCTCACCTAGTTCAGAAGGGCAGCTCGCGACAACGCACCACGAGGACCTCTCTTCGTCATCAGACAGCGACGAAGAAGGGGTCCATCAACTGCAGTCCGACCAGGACCCTCGGCCAAAGCCCTTATGCCCTTGTGCTGGCTGTGGAGCCAACCATGCCAGATCCGAATGCAGATTCCGCGACGCACTCTGCCATGAGTGCGGGAAACGAGGCCACATCGGACGGGTCTGCTGCAGCTTGCCAGGACCCAGCCAGGCCTCAAAAGGGGCTAACTATCGCCAATCAACAGGAAACCGTCCTGTAAGGCGAAAGCCAGTAAACCACTCCTACAGAAATCGAGCTTTGCAGAGAGAAGAGGCTCACCATACTATCAATATCAGTCACGCCTCAGCCTTGGACACTAAGAAAATCTGAGTCACGGTAGCCATCGAGAACCAGCCTTGCCACATGGAGGTCGACTCGGGATCGTCCCTCTTGATGGTGTCATGGAAGACACTCAAGCAACTCATCCCCACAATTCAACGCCAAGTTCTCCGTTTCCAACGCCTCATCCTCAAGGACTACCAGGGGAATCGAATCCCCGTCGTCGGGTCCTGCCGAGTCTGAGTCTCTTTCAAGAAGCACACAACATACTTACCTTTAACGGTCATCGATAGAGATAGGCCTAGCCTACTGGGCCTCCAATGGTTCACGCCACTCGGCATTGAAGTGGCCAGCGTAAACTGAGTCGGTGGCTGTGACTGGGAGGAAGACCTTATCTCTGAGTTCAGGGACGTCTTCGCGGACAGCTTAGGCGAGTACAAGGGGACCCCGCTCTCATTCAGCTTAGATCCAAAAATAGCTCCCATTCGCCTAAAGCTCCGTCGAGTTCCATTTGCCTTAAAATCGAAAATCGACGAACAACTCGGCAAACTGATAGCTCAGGGGGTGTTGGAGCCCATCGATCACTCCCCGTGGGAAACCCCTATTGTAACACCCATTAAGCCAGACGGGTCAATCTGAATTTGTGGGGACTACTGGGCCACTTTGAACCACGCCCTGCAGCAGAACACATATCCAGTTCCAGTGGTGCAGCACCTCCTCCATTCCCTGGGGGGGCGGGAAAGTTTTTGCTAAATTGGATTTAGCTCAGGCATATCAGTAATTACCAGTAGATGAAAAAACGGCACAGGCCCAAACTATTGTGACGCACCGAGGTGCCTTTAAATGTACCCGGCTGCAATTCGGAGTAAGTGTAGCCCCGGGGATTTTTCAGAGCCTTATGGAAAGGTTATTGCAAGGGATTAAGGGCGTAGTCCTCTATTTTGACGATGTATTAATTGCAGCCCCTACAAAAAAAATCTTACAGGACTGGTTAAAATTAGTCCTAAAAAAATTCCAAGAGACTGGTCTTAAGGTTAAAAAAAACAAATGTAAATTGTGTACTGACAGCGTGGAGTTTTTAGGGTACCTGATTGATAGCCAGGGCATTCACCCTACCGAAAGTAAATTAAAAGCGATCAAAAATGCTCCCAGGCCAAGAAACAAGGCCGATCTCCAGGCATTGCTAGGCTTCATCAACTTTTATAATGTATTTTTACCGCACAAAGCAACTGTCACTGAACCGTTACACCGATTGTTAGATAAAAAAGCAATTTGGTTATGGGGTTACCGTGAAGAACAGGCGTTCCGAAATGTTAAAAAACTGCTCACTTCTGACTCTGTACTCATGCAGTATAACGAGACTTTGCTGTTAGTTATAAACTGTGATGCATCGCCTTTTGGGGTGGGCGCCATTTTGAGCCACGTACTGCCTAATGGGAACGAAGCCCCTGTTGCATAATTTTCAAAAACTCTGTCAAAAATGGAGCGGAACTATGGACAAATTGATAAAGAAGCCCTCGCAATTGTCTCAGCTGTGAAAAGATTTCACAAATACATGTATGGTAGGGTTTTTACTATTGTGACTGACCACAAGCCTTTATTGGGGATAAAAGCTGGAGATAAGCCAACTCCCTACATATTATCCCCTAGGATGACCCGATGGTCAGAATTCTTAGCTGCTTATAACTCTCGGCTGCAATACCACCCAGGGAAGGCCATTCCCCACGCTGACGCATTGAGCCGAGCACCGCTTCCAGAGACTCTCGACGATCCGGCACCAACGGTAACCACGTTGCAAATCGAAGCACTCAACTCGCCGCCACTGACCGCCCGAGCTATCGTGAGAGAAACCAAACGCGACCACACCCTAGCACGAGTCCTAGGCTGGGTAGAACGCGGATGGCCATTGGACCAGTTATCAGATGACTTCACATCATTCAAATCTCGACAGACCGAACTCTTCTCCCGGAAAGGCTGTGTCATCTGGTGTGATAGAGTCGTTATTCCAGAACGGCTCCGAAAAGCGCTGCTGAGAACTTTGCACGATGGCCGCCCCGGCATCGTGCGAATGAAAGCCCTTGCACGAAGCTATGCATGGTGGCCGGGCATTGACAAGCAAATCGAACAATGGGTTAAAGCTTGTCCCAAATGCCAAGAAGTCAGCAACGCCCCACCAAAAGCCTTGCCTACTGAATGGGAGACACCACGTGGACCCTGGTCCCGAATTCACCTGGACTTCGCGGGGCCAACCAAGGGCCACACCTTCCTGTTTACCGTCAATGCCTACTCCAATTGGCTCAAAATTCATCACATGACGACTACGACCTCCGAGGCGGTCATCAAGATTCTAAACAGACTCTTTGCAACCCATGGATTACCAGACATCCTGGTATCCGATAACGGCCCACAATTTACTGCACTAGTGTTCGAGCAGTACCTCGCTGACCGCGGCATCCGCCATGCGCTCATCTCGCCTGTGCACCCTGCGACCAATGGCCGAGCAGAACGCATGGTTCAATTTGTGAAGAAAACCTTGCAAAAGGTAGACTACGACAACATTGATGACAAGGTCAACCAAATCCTCTTCTTGCAACACATCACCCCACATAGCGTCACCAACAAAACTCCCGCTGAACTGCTAATGGGACGAAAGCTCCGCTCCCACCTTGACCGGTTGCACCCTGCGTATGAACCAGAGAAACCACTAGGATCCAGCGGCTGCTGTCGCACCTTCCAGGTAGGAGACCTGGTTTATGCAAAAAACCTATCGGGCGACCCGTTGTGGGTGGAACCGACAGTAGTACGTGTAACCGGCCCTAGATCCTACCTCGTGCAATGCCTTGACAATAAACTTTGGAAACGGCATATCGACCAATTACGGTTGCGGCTTGCAGCAGCCAGTTCACAACTCCCCTATGACCAAACTGAGGGGGGGGGAGGTACGGAAGAAGATGAAGCCATAGGAAACCCGTTCGAAGGAAATGACGATTTAATAGAAACTCAGGAAGCGGAGCCGGAGGGAGAAACGTTTGCACCTCAAGGAATCGTGGAAAATGTGGGCAACGACGTAGAAATGAACTCTGAACCAGAGACAGCCCCACTGCCAGACAACGATCTATCTCAGCGGGATTGCAACCAACTGATACAACGAAAATCAAAAAGACTAAAAAGACAACCGTCCTATTTCAGGGACTATGTAACTGCGCCCTGAACTAAGGAACCAGGGCGAAGGGGTGTTGTGTATGCAATATAATTAATAAAGTGTGAGCTTGGAGTAAGTGCAGGGTTCTGGCCCTGCACTTCTGATTGGCTGTTAAGCGGCCGGACCAGATTGGCCCATTCCGGGGAATCCGATTGGCCCTTAACAGAGAGTTCTTATTGGTTATAAAAGCTAGCGTTCCTAGCTTGTATTGGTTAAAAGTTATAAGGTTTGCCTATATAAGGCGGGCTTTACTGATGTTAAATGAGCAAGTCACGATGTAAATAAAGAGCTGAAGTTCACCATTCAGAAACTTGTTTCCATTCTTTCTCGCCCATGCTCAAACTTAACAGCGTAGATCTGATGAAAACAGACTCTGAAGGTTCCTGCAGTTTTCACTTAATTAAAAGTAAAAGCTCTTCACTTTCTCAAAACAATCAGTCACATGGCCCAATCATGGCTTTGTCTGGTTGCCTGGAGACATCGCTCCTCCTTCCGCTGAGCAAGGTGTGAGAATGTCCTTGGATCCCAAGAGAAAGGATTTTATTTTGGCTACAAAGCCCCAGTTGACAAGCTCAGCATCTTTAACAACTGACCATGATCAACAAAGGTGGGATACAAATAAATATATGATGGGATTGTGCCATCTGATTCCTCACTTCTGGTGGATTTGCATTTCAGCACACCTGTATTCCTTATTTTCCTTCCCGGCCAAATTTATCTTCCCTTTCTTTTAAATTATTTTTCCTTTCTGCAACAGCTGAAGTGCTTTGGGGCAGATCTAGGGAACATTGGATCTGATCATGATTTAAGACAAGCAGAAAACCCTTAGTGACTTCTGCCACAAGATGCCTAGATTCAGCAACAGCTACTTGGAAGTGTGTATTGGTTGTTGCTGTTGTTGTTGTTATTATTATTTGACACAAAAAATGACAGTGTACACAGCAAACGAGATGACTATGCTGGGTTTCGTATCACAAATCACTAGTCGAACACTTCCCAAATGTTTAGGACTGCATGATGTACCAGCGGATTATGTGAGCAGATCCGAATAAGGTGGCTTTCTGCAGCTGACCAATTGGTGATTTTGACAGTGCCAATTGTTTTCAAATGCTTGCCTAGGTCTCTAGGCACAGCACCCAGTGTGCTGATTACCACTGGAACCATCTGCACTGGTTTATGCCAGAGTCTTTGAATGTCAACGATCCACACATCATCATCATCATTGCTATTATTATTATTATTATTATTATTATTATTATTATTATTATTATTATTATTATTTTAAAATTACTTCATTCTTTGTGATCAGGCATTTATAATCATCGCTTGCTGACAGGTTCAGAACGAGGCAGCTGTCGAAGAAAAAGGTTGCCAAGAAGGTGTGTCCTGAGATGGGTGCCGAGTACAACAACAATGCAATTTTTAACAACATGCTGATGTAGGTGGAAAGGAAAAAGAGAAGAAACTGTCCAAAAAAAAAAAAAATGCCAGCAAATAGCTAAGAAAGGAAAACAATTCCAGATTGAATAGCCTCTGAGAAAAAGAGAGAACAATGTCTGTTGCAATGATGATTAAGTGACTGATGATCCATTTCTCCATCCCCCCTCCCCAGCCTACCCCCCCCCCCGTCCCACATACGCACTTCTCGCCCCCGACTGGGTTTTTTTACTGGAATATTTTCTGGTGCATACGTTGAAAAAGCTTGGCATTGTCACTGGAAGGTATTATTCATGCCATCCGTTGAAGCAAAGACTGTATTGAAGTGGCTTGTGTGTTTTTTTGACAGTGCTATGTTTCCTTAGCAGTGCATTCATTTGTCTTTTCACGAGGCTCTCAATACATTCAGCTGTGAGGCTAAAAAAATGAGAGTACAACTTCCTACAGTGAAACTACAGGTAGACCTCAACTTACAACTGTTCATTTATTGACTGTTCGAAATTGCAACGGCGCTGAAAAAAGGCTTGCAACATTCCTTCCCAAGACCCTGGGTAGGCAAGGCCCAACTGACTTAGGGTACCAAGAAGTGGCACTAGGTCTAAAATAATTGAATAAATAAGGTAGACCTTGACTTACAATAGTTCATTTACTGACTGTTCAGAGTTACAATGGCACTGGAAAAAGTGACATGATCATTTTTCACACTTAAGACCATTGCAGAAACCCCGTGGTCATGTGGGAAGAAAAATCCATGGGATAATTTTCCCTATTCAGCTTTAACAAGGAACAGCTACTGTTGTGATTTAATTATTTGTATTGTGTTTGAATTTTTTCCTGCCTCATGGTTTCTTTTTCTATCTGGGGAGGGGGTCTTCCTCACTACTTTAGTACTATCTGGCACTGTCCTTTTTGGGGTGTACTTCCAAGAGGCAGGATGCAAGCTTGGCACTGATTTTTTTTACTGCCTTTCTGGGGGGCATGTGACCTTTCCTTAAATCTGGGTGATTTCCTTAGGATATCTTGTGAGGTGACTGAGACCATCTGGTATTTTTAAGTGTTCAAATGGATCTAAGGGTTGCTTTTCCTGGGTGTGCTTTTTCTGGAGAGCTTAAATGACCTCTCTGCTAAAGGGTTTCACTTTATGAGCAAGAGTTGGCTGCTTGATAATTATCACTGCATTTTAAATATTTTCATTCCTCAAGGTGCTCTGGCACCCTGCCTGATTTGTAACTCTGGCTTGCAGGTATTTTTAATCTAATGATTGGTATTTAGGGCAGCTTTTTGCAAGCAAAGAAGCTTTTTGTATTTTTGTACAGGTAATCCTGGACTTACAACAGTTCATGTAGTGACCATTCAAAGTTACATGGCACAGAAAAAAGTGACTTATGGCCATTTTTCACACTTATGACCGTTGCAGCATCCCCACTGTCATGAGAAGCCAGGCGAGGAGAAGCGACCCTTGACATGAGTGATGTTGAGTTGGCCATGCCCACCCAGTCACATGACCACCAAGCCACACCCACCAACTAAGCCACGCCCACAGAACCTGTTGTTAAAAAAACTGAATCCCACCCCTGCACAAGCCCTCACTCGACATACCCACACCTGAAGCCCTTATAAACAGAAGAACATCCCCTAAACTCCATTGAAGATGTTACCTCGCCTGGTAACGAAACGTTTGGAAACCAACCCACAAGCTTGGAGAACCAATCTTCACCCTCACTCCTAGAATTCTCAACTAAGGTGTTCTGATAATTGTAGCTCCCAACACATCTAAAGGGTGCCATGCTGTGAACCGGAAGTTTATTTGAAAGGACATCTGGCCTAAATCTGATTTAAAGTTAAAGATGCAGAAATGCAGATAATGACGTACAGGTCTTATTGCAGATTTTCCCACTACAGTGAGACATTCTGCAGGGATCAGGATCTGTAGAGTTCAATGTCCTCTGTTGACCTCTTCATTGGTGACACATTTCCTTCAACTCATCCCCTTTTCTTTTCCTCAGTTGCTGCTCTATTTCTGTGAACTGTCTGGCCCTGGTAAGTTTGAATGGGCTGTTTTTAATTCAAGAAAAGGTGACGTAAAGGCCAAAAGGATGTCTCCATCGGTCTGAAATCTAAGTGGAGATCTTGTTGTTGTTAAGTATTTTGGCTTGAAACCACTATTTTGCTACCTTAAATAAATGGCCGGGTTATTCCAGAAGTTGAACAGGTCAGATAAAATTTCCATTGACCAGAATAATTCTGGCTTACAAAGAAGGAAGAGGAATATTATATAACACAGTTCAGAACTTAATGTCCCCAGACAAATCTGTATGGTGTGCTTTGAAACCTTCTGAGAAGACTAATAGAAGTCTTCTCCAACTGGAGAGAAGATAGTTGTAGAAGTGTTGGTTCTCACCATTAAAGCCCTTCATGCAGTGGTGGGCTGCAAATTTTTAAACAACCGATTCTCTGGCTAGGTAGGCATGGCCGGTTGGTGAGTAATGTCACTCATCACACTCATGCCCGTCTCCTGGCCACTCACCTCAAAGAAAGAGGAAAGATTCAGCTGGTTGGGGCTAATCCCACCACTGGCTGACACAGCCCCCACCCATTTTTCGGCCTGTTTTGGGGCCATTTTCAGACTGGTTTTTGAACCGTTTCCATGCCATTTTCCAGGCCATTTTAGGCTATTTTTCGGGTTATTTTCAGACCATTTTTGGCCCAGTTTTTGACCTGTTTTCAGGCTGCCTTTGGCCCAAAAAAACCAGCTGAAAATGGCCTGACAAATGGCCTGAAAATGGCCTAAAAACATCCTGAAAATGACCCAAAACCCAGAGAGTTTAAGGGCCATTTTTCACGCTGTTTTCAGGCTGTTTTTCAGGTTGTTTTTGGCCCCAAAACAGTTGAAAACAGCCCCAAAATGGCCTCAAAACAGTCCAGAAACCAGGCTGAAAAACGGGCAGGGGTGGAGCCAGTGGTGGGATTTGCCAGTTTGCTGAACTGCACCTAATCTTTACTACCAGTCCGCCAGAACCAGTGTGAACCAGCAGCAGCCTGCCTCTGCCTTCATGGCACATTTTTAATATGTTTAAGCCACCCGGGGTCAGGATGAGTACCACATAAATAAAAAAATAACTAAGCAAACTATCCCCACTATTAAGGAAAGTGAAATCAATCATACAAGCAAACGAACAGGCCCCACTATTAAGCAAAGTGAAAACAAACAAATAAACAGGCCTTACTTACAGGTAGTCCTTGACTTACGACTACAACTGGGGCCAGAATTTATGTTGCTAAGTGAAACAATCATTAAGTGAGTTTCTCTCCATTTTACCACCTTGCTTGTCACAGCTGTTCAGTGAATCACCTCAGTTGTTAAGTTGGTACCATGGTTGTGAAGTGAATCTGGCTTCCTCATTGACTTTGCTTATTGGAAGGTTGTAAGAGGGGATCACATTGATCTCAGGATGCTGTAACCATGGTAAATATGAGTCCATAACCAAGTGTCTGAATTTTAATCACATGACCCTGAGGATGCTGCAACTGTCATAAATGTAAGAAAGGTCATAAGTCACTTTTTTCAGTGCCGCTGTAACTTTGAAGAGTCACTACATGAACTGTTGTAAGTTGAGGACTGCCTGTATTTAGCAAAGTGAAGAAAAGTGATGGCTAAGAGCCGTGGTGGCACAGTGGTAAGAATGCAGTACTGCAGGCTACTTCTGCTGACTGTCAGCTGCCAGCAGTTTGGCAGTTCGAGTCTCACCAGTATAGAAAGTTAGCACCCACCCCTCTCCTAGAATAATGAAATATTTTGAGAAATATTAAAAAGGCAGAGTATTATATTTTCCTGCATGAGAAATGGAGAAACATGTTTATTTAGAGGCAGGAAGCAGACTTGCTTTTAATAACCCACCCCTCCCCCAAGCAGATATTTTGTGCCCATTAAGAAAGACTAGGCCAGCCTGTCTACAAAACAAAAGTCTTTCAGCTCCAGGCTGATGGAATTAAGAACAGGACATGAGCCTTTAGGACATAATAGGATTAACCCACTATCATTTACCAGAGGATACAGAGATCGGTATATTGCAGAATCTCCTAAAGGTATTTCAGTCATTGCATCATCTCAGAGCAGCCCAAACTTCAACCAAACCTGGCAGCTCAGACTAACCCCTAGGATTTGTACTTTGCCCATAGAGCCAGCTATGACCCCTACATAACACCTACATGACCCTATGGGAGACTGGCAACAGCCAATAAAATACACATTCTTGCACAGGAACAGGAAGCTCAAATACTAAGCCCAGTGAAGCTATAAAAAAACCCCACCCACTCTCAACTTCATGTGGTTAGCTGCACCAGAACCATGTGCTTGGTAGTTCTGCTTCATCATTAGACTATCTTTCCAATCAGCCTCCATGTTTCTAGTGTCTTTCTCCTGGCTTGGATATTGCTTCCCACACTGGCTTAAGGTTGACTCAGCCTTCCATCCTTCCAAGGTCGGTAAAATGAGGATGCAGATTGTTGGGGGAAATATGCTGACTCTGTAAAATGCTTAGAGAGGACTGTATAAGCCTAAGTGCTATGGCTATTGCTAAGGATTAAACAAAATAATGGGACATGGCAACTGAAGGCTCCTGGCTTTCCTTTTTGGAACTTTCCAGCTGTTTCCTTCTATTGGGTCTGAGAGGTGCAAATGGCAGGACTGAAGTGTGATTTATGATACAAGTGTTGGGTTGGGTTGGGAGTCAGTGAGCAAAACTAACTGCTCTTTTTTCGCCCAGGAATCCACAACTGAGCTTGTCTGGAAGCTTATTTCCTACTTTGGAAACTGGTTTGAACTTTACATCATTTAAATGAGACCACCTGGGTTGGAAACTAATTTTTGGAAAAAGGGAATAGGAACATATTCTGCCTCTTGTCACGAAACTGCAGACGTGTTCTATGAGGAAAGTCTTTAAGGTTATCTTTTCAACTATCCTAACCTCCTTCGTGGAATTATTATAACAAACTAAGAGGTAAATCCCTTTTGAGTTCCAGAGAAGAGGCAAGATGTCACTAACCAATAAAAGTAATAAAATTTAAATTGTGAATCACTCAGGTCCCTCCATGGAATAGAGAGAGATGCAACGCAGTGGTGGTATTCAATTGTTTTTACTACCGGTTCTGTGGGCATGGCTTGGGGGGCACGGCGTGGCTTGGTGGGCATGGCATGGCTTGGTGGTTGTGGCAGGGGAAGGATACTTCAAAAACCCAATTCCCTCCCCCACCCCACTAACCTGCTTTCCAGCTCTGTTCTCCTGTGCAGGGCAACACAAGAAGACCAAGCCAATCAGCTTGGACTTGGGAGGCAGACAATAGATGGGGTTGGGCCCGTCAGAGCTGGTATTTTTCTGGCTCTCCAATTTACTCAAAATTTCTACTACCAGTTCTCCAGAACTGGTCAGAACCTGCTGAATACCACCTCTGGTTACAACCCCTTGATATTTTCTTTTTTCAGGACATGCCAGTGATCATGAAGATATCTAATTTAACTTGAAGCTTTTGGGCATAAGAAGTTATGCAGTGTAACAGGCTTTATTTTACAGGATTTTTTTGGGGAGGGGGGGAAGACAGCTTGTAGATAAATATAGCAGGATAAGGACATCCTCTGATTTACTGGAAATTATGAATACTTCCTTTCCAACTTTTAATGAAACCAAGTTGGATGCCGCATTCTTTTAGCCATTTTGCGGAAGAGGTTTTTCAATTCTTCGGCCTTCCCAAACATGAACACATTTCAGATGTGCACAGCAAATTCCAAAATGACTCAAGTGGCATGACTATTACTGAGTATTCTGGGAACTAAAGTTTATATAACAAAAAGAAGCCAAGATTTAATGCACCAAATCTGTTCATATTATATCACCCTCTTGTATTTTAGCACCTAATTGGCTTTTACAATTTAAGGATTAAATATTACATTATTGCTTAGGCTGTACTCTTTTTTTATATGCAATTGACAGATGGGCTGCCAAATTGTGATGTTAACATGGATTTTATTTGTTATTTGCCACTATTCAATTCTAGAACTTTTAACTCTATGAATATTTTTAATTGTACTGGTCTTTGACTGTAATAAATATTTTGAATTTCAATTTGAAGGCAAGACTGAAGACTCACAAGTCCTATAGAAAAAGGGCTAAATGTTAGTCAAAAAGAATAGTCTGTGGCCAGTTTATTCACAAAAATCAGCATAATTTGCCAGATAATGCATCAAACTCATTTCTACGCTAGCAGTTCATATTATTTTCTCGACCAGGGGACTCCAACCTTAGAGAATTCCCAAGTTAGCCAACATGTATTCTGGGAGTTGAAGTCCCCAAGTCTTAAAGTTGCCAAGGTTGAACACCCCTGGTCTAGACTGAGTCATCCAATCATTGTTATGCCATATTAACATTAATGTGAGCAGGCTTTATATCATTTTAGTGAATGGTTGGATGATGTATTGAAGACCTTATAAATCACTAGTGTGGAAATTATCTAAGGCTATTCTGCATTTAATGGTCTAGTAGAAAAAAGGGGAGAGAACCAACTTCTCGGAGAAAGAGCTAATAAAAGTTCAACTTAGTATGCATCCATTTTAAGGTACGTGGAATTCAATTCACCAAACACTAGGGAGTTCTAGAAGTTGAAAATCCACCCAAGTTTGAAAAACACTGGTGTACAGCATCCAGTTCTAATTTCAGGGTTGTTAACAAAGAATATTGGCTTTGAAAGAAATCTCCATTCCCCTATGAATTATATGAATTATTCCCCTATTAATTATGGAATTGTCCATCAAATTATAAATTTCTACCCCTGCGCTATATATCAGGATTTCTAAAACAAACCATCCTAACAAGAAAACATTTCTGGAGCAATCTCTGTAAACTATTGAGAAAGGAATATCCATTTATTGTGCTGCATTTTCTGTTCTGACTGACCAGAGATGGAAAAGGCAATTTCGCTTACAAAAGATTTGACAGGGTGGGTGTTGAATGAGTATTACGTGTGGTGGCTAATGTAATTCAGCACTACTACGATGCTGTTTATCTTAGGAAATGTGAAGGAATTTGAGAGTACAGTGTACATCACGTTGTTTCTTTTTCTCATGTTATAACTTTGCCTTTCTTATTAATTATAGCGTGTTCACACAAGTGCAACAACCAGAATTTTGAGATTTTCCTTTGTAAAATTATAATCTTGATCGTGCTTCCAGTAGTTGCTATTGTTTTCCAGAGTGAAGTTGTTTAGGGTGTGGTGAAATATATTCACTTCATACTCTGTTAGCAGCAAGACACATTTTATCCTGGATTATGGTGTAGAAAGTTAGCATGGGTTGGTGGGTGTTCTGTCGCCAGGACAAAGCAGACTCAAATACTGGAGTTGAAATCAGCTCTTTATTAGCAACCAGTAACTTCAACTGAAGTCGAGCCGCGGCAGCCCTTTTAATAGCGGCTGCTTGCGGCTTGCAACCAATGGCATGTATTCAAACTTCCCACTGCTTATGCCACCAATCGGAACCCGTTGTTCTTAACCAATCGTTACGCTGTGTTAACTAACCAATAGGAATGTAGTATTAGAAGGCTATACATGAATATACTACAGTGGGCATGGCAGGGAAAGGATACTATAAAATCTCCACTCCATCCCCAGTCCTGGGGGAAGTTTATTGCAAAATCTCCATTCCCTCCCCACCCCACTAACCTGCTTTCCAGCTCTGTTCTCCTGTGCAAGGCAACAAAAGAAGACCCAGCCAATCAGCTGGATTCAGCTCCAAGTGGGAAGAAAGGCACTGAAAACATGGAGACTGCTTGGTTTTAATGGTGGATAGGACCACATTTTCGGGGGGGGGGGGAACACGGGTGAGAGAGAGAGAGATTTATAACCTCTGTTGGGCATTGAACTTGCTTCCTGTGGCAAGAAATGTATCTTGATTAGTTGTCAGACACCCATGGGGCCATGCAGGGGTAACTTTGCAGCTTGTCTTGAGTCGCAAACTTGGTTGAATTTTGCTGGGTGATGCAATCTTCCCAGGTGTCATGTGGTGAGATGGGTAGAGGGCTAATCCTATCATGTCCTGGGGGCCATGTCTTCATCCCATCACCCTGGAGCTGAAGGGGGGAAGGGGCAGGGAGCTGCAGGAAGATACTTTGTCTTTAAAAACATGTTTCTCCTTTTCTCATATGGGGAAATATAATATTCTGGCTTTTTTAATATTTCCTAGAATATTTTGTTCTTCTAGGAGAGAGGTGGATGCTAACTTTCTACACCATAATCCAGGCTAAAATGTGCCTTATTGCAAACAGAGTATGAAGTGAATATATTTCACCACACCCTAAACAACTTCACTCTGGAAAACAACAGCAACTACTGGAAGCATGATCAAGATTATAATTTTACAAAGGAAAATCTCAAAATTCTGGTTTTTGTGCTTGTGTGAACATGCTAGAATTAATAAGAAAGGCAAAGTTATAACATGAGAAAAAGAAGCAACGTGATGTACATGGGAGACTCGGGAAGCAGAGAATAGATGGGGATGGGGCCAGTCAGAGGTGGTATTTGCCAGTTCTCTGAACTACTCAAAATTTCCGCTACTGATTCTCTAGAATTGGTCAGAACCTGCTGAATACCACCTCTGCTCTGGTGACATTTCCAACATTTTGCAGATTTATCCTTAAACATCTTTGCTAACCTTGAAGGTGGAAAAGGCCACCTATAAAACATTTCATAAAGATGGTATAAACACTTCTATTGCTTCTTGTCTTGCCTTCTAGCGTTTTTGAAAATAGGTTTTCTCAACTGAAGCAGGTCATTTGGGTCTGAAAGGACCAATTTGAATGGAGAAGTTGATGGCAGATTTTGACATTGCAAGAAGGGAGGTGGGAGAGGAACAGGGAGAGAGAGAGGGAGGGAGGGAGAGAGACAGACACAGAGAGAGAGAGATCTTGGATGTATTCAAAGTCATACGTAATGTGAATTGGTTTAGCCTTGCCAACTCAGATTATTTTTAACTGGGAAGAAAAAGCAGTCCCCTAGTTTCTCAAGGCAAGGAGTCTATTTCTTGTTCCTAAGACTTTGTAAACATGTCACAAACAAGCACCTAGAATATCGTCGTTCCTTGACATTTTCCTTGCTGTGTCTTGATATTTTCAGAAAGACACAAAAGGCCTAAATAAAGAATCCACTCATCTTTCTCCCTCCATCATTCTCCCTCCGGTCTCCATGTGTTTTCGATTTCAGCCTGCCGTGACAACAAGCTTTGTTAGACAAAGTTCATTTCCCCCTCCTCCCTGCCAGACCCGGGATTCCTGTTTTCTTCTTTTCAGACTTTGGATATATAAAAAGGTGCTCCTTGGAAGAAGACAAATTCCATGGAAAAGATTTGCTTGTTTTATTATTTATTTGTTAGCCTAATTTTAAGACGATTATTGACAGACATACAGAGTTCACACCAGTTGAATAACAAGAGACCGTGTTGTCTGAAGAAATCCAAACAACATCATTATAATGCTTATTTGAAATTCAGGAAGGAAGGAAGGAATGTAGGTTTGGAGTTTGTTAGTTGGCACATCTGGGAAAATCCGAATATGAGAGTTCATAGATCCATCCCTTGCACCCACAAGTCCATCACATGATCCAATCAAACATCGTCCCAACTGGAGACATCCCTTCAGATACTCCTCTCCAGGTGCAGGGTAACATGTCCTTGACTTCTAAGAAAGAATGTTGTTGAGTCTAATTATCCAACTCTCTATGAAATCCCCCCTCCCAAATTCACAGGCACTAAATGTAGCAGCCTCGAAGCTTCTAAGTGAAATATGGCTTCCAAGGCTGACAGAAGGAAGGAAGGAAGGAAAGTATAAGAACTCCAGCTTGAAGAGAGGGCTGGACTAGATGACCTCCAAGGTCCCTTCTATTCTATTCTAGTTTAGTCTAGTCTGTGGAAGGAAGGAAGGAAGGAAGGAAGGAAGGAAGGAAGGAAGGAAGGAAGGAAGGAAGGAAGGAAGGAAGGAAGGAGAAAAGATCAAAAAGACTCACCATAAATTTCAAAACAGAAACTATTTATTGATCTTTCTTGACCTATCCTGGCCTGAAGATTTCAGCAAAGCCATTAATCCCACACAATCAAAATTATTGGAATTATTTGCAGTGGCATTCATCATTTTCACCTCAGTTTAATTCAGCATTTAAGCTGCACTGCTTTCCTGACTGACAATCAAGATTTAATAGTAGAACATTGTAAGAACCCAACACGAATTTGAGTTCCCAGGAAAGAAGGTTTAATTTGAGCATAAAAACCCTCTGGATACTACAGCACTTGCCTGCTCCAGAGATGTTCATGCTCAAAGTTCCCAGCTCCACCAAAATATCCTCAGTATTATTCTGCTCTGATTCCAGAAGTCAGGCTCTTTCGGCTCTTCTCCTGAGAGATCTTCAATTCATGCAACGTAATGTTTCTCTGCCCTACTAATGTTTGGCCAGTATCACAATAAAGATGACACTTTCATAGGCTGAGCAGTCAAGACTCCAGAGCGGAGTGCAGAGTCAAGAGCAGTGGAGCATAATTCTATATACAACACCTGCCCCTTTCAAGAGTTCAGATCAGATCTGAAAGATTTACTGTACCTGCTATCTCGTGGGAAATAATTTAGGATTGATAGAACATCGATTTTCTTCTTTGCTTTCATGGTGACTTGGTAAAATCTTTCCTTCTTCCTAGTGATCATGATAAAGTCGGAAGTGAGAAACAACTTATATTCCCTGTATTTCCTTCCCGCTCATTTGATAGAGTTGGTCAGCTACAAGGGAGACTTCCAAGAAGAGATTGGACTGCCATCTGTCAGAAATGGTGTAGGGGCTCCTGTTTGGATAGGGGTTGGACTACTTCTAGGAGGGGGGTGGCTTCCCACAATCCTATAATCTAAAATTCCTCCTGGTGCAATGAAAATGTCTTGATTTGTAGCTAGCGTTACAGAAAGAGTAAACTATTATTTCAGCTCACTTCTGGAAAGAGACGCACCATAGAGAGTAAAATGCTTCAAATCAAACCTGTTGTCTATTTTCTCCACAAATTAATACACAATTAGAGCAGTGGTGGGATTCAAATTTTTTAAACTACCGGTTCTGTGGGCGTGGCTTGGTGGGCATAGCAGGGGAAGGATACTGTAAAAATCTCCATTCCCTCCCCATTCCTGGGGGAAGGCAAAATCCCATTCCCTCCCCACCCCACTAACCTGCTTTCCAGCTCTGTTCTCCTGTGCAGGACAACCAAAGAAGACCCAGCCAATCAGCCAGGACTCCAGAGGCGGAGAATAGATGGGGGCGGGGCCAGTCAGAGGCGGTATTTGCTGCTTCTCTGAACGACTCAAATTTTCCGCTACTGGTTCTCCAGAACTGGTCAGAACCTGCTGAATCCCACCTCTGAATTAGAGAGAAAGGCTTAGGAAAATGACTCGTTTGCTAGACCTGGTCCCTTGTAATGATTTCTTCTCCTCAGGCCCTTGTCCAAGAGCTTTATATGTAGTTTTAAGTTTTACACGTTGTTTGAACTTTTGACTTGGAGCAACTCCAAGATGGGCAACTCCAGAGAGTTAGGGTTAGAGTTAGAGTTAGAGTTAGGGTTAGGACTTACAACCACAACTGGGCCCAAAATTTCTGTTGCTAAGCGAGGAAGCTGTTCAATGAGTTTTGCCCCATTTGACGACCTTTCTTGCCACCATCATGAAGTGAATCGCTGCACTTGTCAAATTAGTAACACGGTTGTTAGGTGAATCTGGCTTGCTCATTGACATTGCTTGTCGGAAGCAACCAAAAGGTGATCGCATGACCCTGGAAAACAACAACCGATATAAATATGAACCCGCTGCCAAAGCATCCAAATTTTGATCACGGGACCATGGGGAGGCTACAATAGTCATAAGTGTGAAAAACGGCCCTGAGTCACTTGTTTCAGTGCTGTTGTGACTTCAAAAGATCAGTACATGAACGGTGGTCAAGAATATAGATGTTTTTCCTATATAGAAAAGTTTTAAATAAATAAATTGATATTATTTGAGACCCCGGGTTTAAAAGGTATTGAAATGAACAAGCGGCCTCTATTATCATGGGAACTCTAAATAAACTTTAAAAAAATATACAGTATTGCCTTTAGTTGACTCCTGGTGGCTCCATGGACGTCTCTGTACAATTTTCTTGGCATTATTTTTTGTTTGGAAATAATTTGATACTGCTCATCCTTGGGGCCAAAAGAGACACACACAGACACAGAGAGAGGGAGGGAGGCAGTGTGTGACTCACTGGCTTTGTGCCTAAGGCAGCACTACAACTCACAGTCTCCTGATTTCTAGCCTTTAACCCCGACTCCAAATTCTCTCTCAGCACTACTCTCTCAGCAACATTGAATTATATAATAAATACATATTAAAAGCACAAGAAAAAAACAGCCAATAGGAGCTGTAGCAGAGGTGGTATTCAGCAGGTTCTGACCAGTTCTGGAGAAATGGTAATGGACATTTTGAGTAGTTCGGAGAACCGATAAATACCACCTCTGACTGGCCCCGCCCCCATCTCTTCTCTGCCTCCCGAGTCTCAGCTGATTGGCTGGGTCTTCTTTTGTTGCCCTGCACAGGAGAATGGAGCTGGAAAGAAGGTTAGTGAGGTAGGGAAGGAATGGGGATTTTGCAGTAACCTTCCCCCAGGAGTGGGGAAGGAATGGAGATTTTACAGTATCCTTCCCCTGCCACGCCCCACCACGCCCCACCAAGCCACACCCACCAAGCCACGCTCACAGAACTGGTAGTAAAAAATGTTGAATCCCATCACTGAGCTGTAGCAACTTTAGCAACCTGGGCTGAGGAATTATAATCACAAATACAAGGCATTTATAATACGGATGGTCCTTGACTTACAACCATTCATTTAGTGACTGTTCAAAGTTACAATGGCACTGAAAAACCTGACTTATGACCGTTCTTCATACTTACGACCCTTGCAAGATCTACATGGTCATGTGATCAAAATTTGGATGCTTGGCAACTGGTTCATATTTATGAGGGTTGCCTGGGATCACTTTTGGCGACCTTCTGACATGCAAAATGAATGGGGAAGCCAGATTCATTTAACAAACCTGTTTGCTCACTTAATAATGGCAGCGATTCATTTAACGACTGTAGCAATAAAGGTCATCAGGTGGGGCAAAACTCACTTAACAACTGTCTTGCTTAGCATCAGAAATTTGGGGCTCAATTGTGGTCGTAAGTAGAGGACTGAAACATGAAGTCCTAAATCCACTGTTTTTAGGAATGGTAAATGACATTATTGCTACTGTGATGGTAAATCTCGAATTCCAATCCAACTATTTTTATTTTTAACATGTATCTAAGGTTGCCCTTTTTTTCTGATTAAGTATCCTGGGCGAACTTTGGTCTCCTTGAATATTTGCCTTCCAGATAACAGATAATCAGAGTTGGAAGGGACCTTGTAGGTCATCTAGTCCAACCCCCGCCCATGCGGGAGACCCTACACCATTTCTGACAAATGGCAGTCCAATCTCATCTTGAAAGTCTCAAGTGATGGCGCTTCCACAATTTCTGAGGACAAGCTGTTCCATTGGTTGATTGTTCTCACTGTCAGAAAGTTTCTCCTTATTTCCAGGTTAAATCTCTCCTTGTTCAGTTTCCATCCATTATTCCTTGTCTGGCCTTTGGGTGCTTTAGAAAATAGTTTGAGCCCTTCCTCTCTGTGGCAGCTCCTCAAATATTGGAAGACCGCTATCATTTCTCCCCTGGTCCTTCTCTTCACTAGATTAGCCAAGCCCAGTTCCTGTAACCGGTTATTCATCATACGTTTTAGCCTCCAGTCCCCTAATCTTCCTAGTTGCTCTTCTCTGTACTTTTTCTAGGGTCTCTACATCTTTTTTATAATGTGGTGACCAAAACTGGATGCAGTACTCTAGATGTAGTCTTACTAAGGCTTTATAGAGGTATTAGTACCTCACTTGATCTTGATTGTATCTCTCTGCTAATGCAATTTAGAATTGCATTAGCTTTTTTGGCTGCTGCTGCACACTGCTGGCTCATATTTAGCTGGTTATCCACTAAGACTCCAAGATCCCTCTCACAGCTACTACTATTGATCCTGGTTTCACCCAGTCTATATTGTGGCTCCGGGTTTGGATTCTGATCCTGTGGCAGATATGAGTTCAAGTGATGAGGACATGGCAGCAAAATATGAGCTGGCATTGCTTAGTGATTGGGATAGTAACCAGGATGAGGAGATGGAGGTAACAAGGGAAGATAGACCTGAAATAATAGAGTTGTCAGGACCTTCGACCTCCTCTGGTTCTTTATCTGATCAGCAGCCGGGAATGGCTAACAGGGAAGGCAGGAGAGAGTTTTCCAGCGGAGATGAGAATCTGGAAAACTTATGGTTAGACGTAAGAAACAGAAGGAGGCTAAGACAAACCCAGTTAGAAAGGAAGCGTAGAGCTAGTCAATTATTAGGGAAATTAGCACGCTTCATAAGTGAATAAAAGGACACGGCTGGGCTGGTGGAATTCGCCAGAAGCAAAATGACTAATTGGGAGTGAAGACATGCAGCAAACTCTCTGAGGCTTGAGATTTACTGCCACGCCAAGGTTGCCGAACAGAGTGGGGATTTATTGCTGTATATTGGAATTTACTCCAGCCATTATTTTGTGGGGGTTTGTTTTTGAGTTGAAATAATTCTGAAACAGCTGCTTTTTGTTTTGCTCACCTGAAATTAAAGGGGAGACAGAACAAGTCTATATGTGTACTTTTGGTTTTTCTTGCTTAAGTGTAGGACTTTACTTTTCTCTACATTGAATTTCATTTTGTTAGATATGGCCCAGTGTTCTAGTCTGTCAAGATCCATCTGGATCTTGAGCCTATCTTCTTGGGTGTCATATCTCTGGACAACTGCATAACTGGATAGAAGCATTCCTGTCAAACAGACAATAAATGGTCAAAATTGGGAGCGTCCTATCAAATTCTGTACCTGTCAACAGTGGTGTCCCCCAAGGCAGTGTTCTAGGACCAACTCTCTTCATACTCTACATAAATGACCTATGTGATCATATCAAGAGCAACTGCATTCTCTTCGTTGATGATGTAAAGCTATTCAACACCACAGACAATACTGCTACCCTTCAAAAAGATCCTGACTATGTATCAGAATGCTCAAACAAATGGCAACTTCAAATCTCAACAAACAAATGCTCTGTCTTACATATTGGCAAAAAGTAACAATCAGAAAATAAAATACAGGCTGAATAGTCAAGACCTTGTTGATGATCCAAACTCTGTCAAGGATCTTGGAGTACTCATCTCTAATGATCTAAGTGCTAGAGCCCACTGTAATTACATAGCCAAAAAGGCATTAAGAGTTGTTAACATAATCTTACATAGCTTTTTCTCTGGTAATATTATACTAATAACTAGAGCATACAAAACATTTGCTAGACCAATACTCAAATACAGCTCATCAGTCTGGAACCCACATTATGTATCTGATATTAACACAGTTGAGAAAGTCCAGAAATATTTCACAAGAAGAGTTCTCCACTCCTCTACTCATTGCAGAATACCTTATGCCACCAGACTTGAAATTCTAGACCTAGAAGACCTAGAACTACACCGCCTTTGGTCCAATCTAAGTATAGTGTATAAAATCATACATTGCAATGTCCTATCTGTCAATGAATACTTCAGCTTCAACCATAACAACACTAGAGCAAACAATAGATACAAGCTCAAGGTTAATCACACCAAACTTGATGCAGGAAATATGACTTCAGCAACAGAGTGATCAATGTCTGAAATACCCTACCTGACTCTGTGGTTTCTTCCCCAAACCCAAAAAACTTTAACCTTAGACTGTCTACTATTGACTTTACCCCTTTCCCAAGAGGTCTGTAGGGGGCGTGCATAAGTGCACCAACGTGCCTACCGTCCCTGTCCTATTGTTTCTTTTATTTTTCTTATATGTATCCATGTATTCATAACTATGTTTTTACTTATACCTATTATCTTGTAAGCAATTGACAAACCAAATAAAATAATAATAAATAAATAAAAACCTGCAAATTTGGTAAGTTCCCCTTCTATTCCCTCATCTAAGTTGTTAATGAAGATATTGAAGACTACTGGGCCGAAGACAGAAACTTGTGTCATCCCGTTTGAATGGAAAGAGACATGCGGTACATATGAGCACATGAGCTCTATGGGCTCATGTAGGTTTTCTCCCTGTAAAAGGAATTGGGCCACCTATACTCAGCTGAGTTTCCATATTGTTCAAAGTAAGTTCATTTCTAGGGCTTTCAAGTGGGATGAACATGCCAGCACATGATACTTGGATTTTAATGCAGCATGTGTTATTTTAGTGTTTTATGTTTGAACTGGGTATCTGATTTATTTTCTTGGTTTTTATTGGAATGTTAGTTTCAAGAGAGTAAGCCCATGCTCTCAGGATGGGTTCAATTAAGAATTGCAATAAATAATAAAATAAATCAAATACACACACTGTTAAGGCCTGCTGGAACTGGTCCAAGGGACTTGCTTGCTTCAAAAGTAATTATATTTTCTTTACCATATTTTTCCTTGGAACATGAAACTTATACCTTAATCTCTCTCAGCCAGGCCAAAGTAACCACAGTCCAAGTTCCATTACACATCCCAAGATATTCTTTATTGTAAAAGCAACCGAGCATGTAGAATCTGACATAGGAGAATTCCTGGCTTTCATCTTTTGGTATGTCAAAAAAATAAAAGACTGCATATTTCAGGTTACAACAAGGTAGAGGATGGATTCATGCTTTTAACAAAGAGCATTCCTCTTTGCAGATAAATATGTCAATAAGGTACATCTCTTACCATTTGTTCTGCCAACCACCAATGCAAGGAGAACATACTGGGTAATGTTCCAGAAGCAAATTGAAGATCTTTCAAAAAGATGTGAAATAATACTGGAAATGGACTTTGATTATCCCACACTGTTTGGGAGACCAATTTTCCCAAGGAAGTTCAGGAAATTTCTGATCTATTTTACTGGCATCTTTCTCCTTCAGAAAGTCAAAGAAACAGAAACCAGGATCAGTGGTCCTTGATTTATTTCAAACCAATAGGGATGGTTTTAGAAGTCCACAAAGTTCACATTCTGGATAGAGAGGACCAGGGGTGGACTGCTACCAGTTCTCCCCAGTTCAGGAGAACCTGTAGCTAGTTTTATGGCTGGTTTGGCAAACTGGCAAATCCCACCCCTGGCTGGCCCCATCCACCCCTCCCCTCCCAGGAATCCCCACATGGCCCATTTGGATGCCAACTAAGGGCAGGGTCCGTGAAGAGGCTCAGGGAGGGTGAAAAATGGGCCCCTGGAGCCCAGGGGGTCATATTCGCCTTTCCAGAGGCTTGAGGAAAGCCTCCAGAGCCTGGGGAGGGCGAAAAACAGGCCTCCTGGAAGTTCTGGAAGGCCGGAAATTGACTAATTTCCGCTTCCAGAGGGCCAGCCTCTGGAGCCCAGGGAAAGCCATTTTTGCCCTCCCAGAGGCTCAAGGAAAGCCTCCGGAGTCCGGGGAGGGTGAAAATGGCCCTTCTGCCATGGTGCAGGAGGCCGACAAGGCCACGCCCACCATGGCCACGCCCAGCCAGGGACTTGGAAAAGAACCAGTTGCTGATATTTTTGAAGCCCACCTCTGGAGAGGACCATTTGTTTGAAAGAAGAGGCCATTTATGTTAACACTGAACAACCCTCTCTCAGCAGAGGGGGAGAGATAAGATACCACCTATCTCCAGTCTATATCACAGTCCTTGAAGTAGTTCCAAGAAGATCCACCCCCATTTGCCCTCTAATACATGTGAGGACACAGATAAAACCTCCAAGTGGCCTCAAAAGCTCTCAGAGAGAGTGCTAATGACCAGATGACTGCAAAGAAATATGATCTTTCCATCTCCCCCCACCATCCCGCCAGAACCGATAAAGCTTCTTGGATGAGAAGTGAAACATCTTCTTCCTCAGGGGGAAAAAACAGTCCAGCTGCCTTTTGAAAAAGCTCCTTTGCGACACCTATGACCTATGATGACTGAGAATCTCCACAGACCCTTATAAGTCAAAGTGAAAGAACAAGAAACTTTGTGGAGAAAAAAAAAGTCCTCACCTGTAAAGGAAGAAATGAGAGTGGGCTATGAGAAGCATGTGTAGGGCCCAGGAGAAACCCAGGGTATGAAGTGGAGTGGAAGAGATTTAATTGCGACAGAATCTTCTTTGGTTTCTTGTTGGCTGCAATAATGATGTTTCTTTCTTTCTTTCTTTCATTCATTCATTCATTCATTCCTTAGCATAATGCAGGTCTGCAAACTTTTGAACTCTTATCAACTATTAACAACTGTTATCAAAGCAGGTCATTGTGGGCATTTAGCAGATGGTGGCTCAGAACCGTGTGAGAACGGAATTGAGCTTCACCTGCTGATTAGACTAGTTTAGTTTAGTTTACTTCATTGTCATTGCGTCTTGTACAATGAAATCAAACACCATCTTCAGTGCACATCATGACCATGAAAATAAACACAAACACACATCCTTCACCCTTCACACACTGAAAACCCCTGACAACACTGCACTATACAGCAGAATTCAAAAGAGCTACTCCCCTGGGTTAGAAGCTGTTTTTCAGCCTATTTGTCCTTGTTTCTATTATTCTGGGCATCACCTGGAAGTTACCATCTTTCCATGCCCTCTTCCTGCTATGATAATGAAGCAAGAAAACCAAGGACGCCACATGGCAGTTCTTCCATGCTGGGTTCTTTATTGTTTCACACCTATAGACAAAATCTTGCCAGGCTAAGCACTCTGCTGTCTGCATCTTGAAAATACCCTGAGAACTATTTGGGAGGGATAGCTTTCACCCGCTTTCTCTCACACATGATATCTGGGCTCAGTTATCCCTTACGCCTCTGGAATGCACTGCCTACCTCCAGGGAACCCATCCAACCACACATTCCATCATAGCAACTAAATTGTGCCTTTACACAAGGAGGGGCTTCAATTTTTTTTTAGCAAGGGGCTCTATGCCCTAATGACTGGCTGGGTGGGCATGGCTGGGTTGTCATGTGACTGGGTGGGTGTGGTCAACTCGACATTGCTTCTTTGCCCTAATTACCTAAAAAAAGATATATACCAAAAAGTGGTTCATTGTTTTGTGCATTTAATACTTAAATAAAAGTCTGGGTGAAACCAAGCTTAATAGCAGTGACTGTAAGAGGGATCTTGGAGTCTTAGTGGAGTTTCTGGTGAGTTACGTGATTCTTATTATTTAGAAATTAATCCCCTTCAAGGCTTGTGGCTATGTTATCTGATTTTCTCAATGGCTCTCCTAAGCAATCACTGAGTGAATTCTTTATCTAGCTTGCAACACTTTTATGAGGTGTGAAATGCTCTTGGCTGAATGCCCAGAAGTTCAATTAAGCCTATTAAGAGGTTTCCTTTACTGCTTGTCCTTCTGAGGTTACTGGGGGCTCTCCAAGCCCTGCAGAGCCTTAGCTAGGGACTCTCCCAAGCCCCTGGGAGCCCACAGCAGCCTACCCCTGCCCTTACAGTAGGAAAAAAACTGGAACCCGGTTCAATGAAATTCACTCAAGTGAAAGCTCATTGCGTTTCCCTATGGATCTATACCTCCAGCCAGAAATTGCCATACAATAGGAGTGGACAGCCAAAGTCTGGGAGATCTACGAGGGTCCCTTTTTTGAGCTGGGGAACACACACACAAAAAAAAGCATATAAAAAGCCATTGTGGTGCAGTGGTTAGAATGCAGTATTGCAGGCTGTTTCTGCTGACTGCCAGCTGACTTCAATTTGGCAGTTCGATCCTGACCAGCTCAAGGTTGACTCAGCCTTCCATCCTTCCGAGGTGGGTAAAATGAAGACCCAGATTGTTGGGGGCAATAGGCTGACTCTGTAAACTGTTTAGAAAGAGCTGTAAAGCACTGTGTTGTGATATGTAAGTCTAAGTACTCTTGCTAAGTGCTCTTGCATGACTCCTACAAGAGGCTTAACATGATTGGTATGGAAGAAAGCAACTAACCAACCCCAAACTACAGTCTACCGCTTGTTTTTTTTCACTGTCCTTGCCTACTTCCTACAGGCCAGTATAGCAAAAGCTATTTGGGTTTGTGAGAATATCCTCGAGTGATTAGAAGGACATGCTACAGTCTGGGCAACTGTTAGATAAGAACCCATAGAAGGAGTGGAGGTGGAGAAAGGACATTCAGACTAGCAAGATTCTTGTAGATGACCACAGTGAGTCTGGGGGAGGGGTCAAATGCATCATCAGTCTCAAGTTCTTTCATGCCCACAACAGACGTAAGTCCCACCCACTTTGAATTCCATTGACTATTATCTACCGCCAGTTGCTTTGACTATTAGTAGTTCAGATTCTTGTAGGGAACCTGAGTTTACAACAAACCTTTATATTCATTTGAACTGCCCGGACTTCTGATTTTCCCACACTTGACAATTCTGTTACAATAAAGGTCCTCATGGTATTTTCTTATCTAGATTACCTCAAAGGGCTGACAAGATACGATGGTTTATCAGTGTTGGAAGAAATGTCCATCTGGGTCCAGTTCCAAGTGGGAAGAAAGACACTGGAAACATGGAGACTGTTTGGAAAGATGGTTTTAATGGTGGACAGGACCAGATTGAGGTCCTGGGCAAAAAAAAGCACATGGGTAAGGGGGGGAGAGAGATGTTTACCCTCTGTTGGGCTTTGAACTTGGCTCCTGATCCTGTGGCAAGAAATGTATCCTGATTGGTTGTTGGACTCCCATGAGGCCATGCAGAGTAGCTTGGTTGAATCTTGCTGGGTGATGTAATCTTCCCAGGTGCCATGTGGTCAGATGGGTAGAGAGAGCTAATCCTATCATGTCCTAAGGGCCATGTCTTCATCCCATCACCCTGGAGCTGAAGGGGGACGGGACGGGCAGGCAGGGAGCTGCAGCAGCTACTTTGTCTTTAAAAACATGTTTCTCCTTTTCTCATGCAGGGAAATATAATATTCTGCCTTTTTAATATGTCCTAGAATATTCCATTCTTCTAGGAGAGGGGTGGGTGCTAACTTTCTACATCAGTTTATTGGATGACTTGTCCATACTTAAGGGAGCACTAGAGCCAGGGCTGGCTGGGGAATTCTGGGATTTGAACTCCACCAATCTTAAACTAAAGTAAGTAAGTAAAGTAAGAATTTAAGTAAAGTAAGGTGCTATATGTAGGCAAGAAAAACCAAATTCGGATTTCCGGTCTGCAGCCCTTTGAAGCAGGCAGGAATCCGTGACTGTGCGCGGTTTCTGCCTGTGCTTACTGCCCGAGTCCCCCAAGCCATTTGGCTTCGGGGCTAAGCCACCTCTGTAGAAGGTGGCGAAGATGGGGGGGGGTGTCTGGCAGGGTTGAGAGATATCGCACCTCTCTTCCCTAGCCAGCGAAACCCCCTTTTCCAAAGGCAGCTGAGCGGCGGTCAGCAATGGCTGCCACATAGAAGAGCTCAGCCGGAAAAAGAAAGTGCAGGAGGAGCTGTGAAGAAGTGAAAGTGATCTTTGCTGACCGGACAAGCAACAGTGAAAGTACCCTGGACTTTGAAACCTGCTAAAGAAACATCGTTTCCAGAATGTGTCAAGCGGCGAATGTGAATTAAAGGAAAAGCTTTTTTTTCTTTTCACTCTCCTTCCGAACGTGACAGCGATAGAACCTTAAGAGAAATCAGAAAACTCGCATTGGAGGTATGGATTTCTGAACATTTAAAGGAAAATTGCTGCTGTAAGTGGGAAGGGAGAGGAAAAAAATTGGATCAGAATTTGAAAAAGGAGGAGATTGCCTAGAATTTTAAGGAGCTTTAAATATTAATACGGCTTCTAAAAGATACATCTTAATTGGAACTCTTTGGCTAAACAGCAACCCCAGAAAGAGAAATGGAAGAAAGAAAAAAATATTAAAAGAAATAGTCTATTTGGATTCTTTGGTGGCTTTGGAATTTTGGGGAATTATTCTTGATTAAAAACACTCGGGTGGTTGTTCTGGAAAATTTTTTTCTCTTCATGATGGCATCGCTTGTGGATGAACTTAAAATTGAATTCCAAAAATATAAAAAATAAGAACAACATGGGAAAGATACTTTGGGCACACTTTTTCAATTTCTAGAAATGGTGGTATGTACTTATGAAAATTGACTGCACAGCAGGACGACTGGGACAAAGAAGAAGCCATCTTGGATGAACAAATGGTTCTATTTGGGGAGGAGGAGAAATAGGAAAAGAAAAAGGGGATTTTAAGGCCTGAAAAAACAACCAAAAAAGAGAAAAATGAGGTGAAAGGTGGATACAAGGTTAGAAAACAAAAGAAAGGGGGAAAGCAGAAGAAGAAAAGGGAGGAGGAGAGACAAAGGGGTAAAAAGGGCAAGGAAAAGAATAAGCAAGAGAGAAAGGAGGGGAAGAGAAGCCTTAATGGTGGGAAGCAAGATTTAAAGAAACAAAACTTATTTAGAGACAATGGGTAAATTTAATTGAAAAAAAGGGATTCTGTAAGGTACATAAGATTCAGTTTTTATATGTGTATTTAGAATAAAATGCTTAAGATATAAATGAGTATTAATATGTATGATTAGTTTCTTAATGGCATTGATTGTGGTTTCATATGCTTTTCTTTTTTGTTATTGTTGTGTTTTTTCCTTTTTCATAAAATTCATTGTGTAATTTTAGAATGTACTAAACAGAATCCCAATATAAGTTAAGTGTTATATTAAGTATTATTAAGCTAGGGGAAAGCGTTAAAGGCATCATACTCCAATCAGTGTACAGGAGAAGTTTGTCTAAAGAGAAAAGATGAATGGATAGCTGGAAATAGAACAGACAAAGAATGATAAGTATTATGAATTGAACTCAGATGAGATAAATAAAATAAAACTAAGAAAGATAAAAGAGGGAAGAAGCTATATAGAAAATTGAAAATGGTAAAAAGATATGGAATGATATATAAAGTGAATATGATTTTGGAATTTGTGTCTGTGCTAAGAGTTTTAACCTGGGACCAAGCAACTTTCAGAAAAGATGTTTTATGTTTTTATGTTCCATGTTTTGTTTGTCTGTGTATTGTTTTTGGAAAGCAATAAAATTTTAATTAGCAAGAAATATACTTTGGATAATAGAATGAAAAGAAGAAGTTGGGATAAGATACGAAGCTGAACAGATAACGTAAATATATATATTATAATTTGGAATTATTTTGTAAGTTTTATTGGTTTTTTCAGAAAAGATTTTTTATGTTATGATGCCTTGTTTGTTTGTGTATTGTTTTGTAAAATTAATAACATTTGTTTTCAAAAAGAAAGAAAAGAAAAGAAAAACCAAATTCACAGGTGCAGTATAGGTGGTACCTGGGTCAATAGCAGTAACCGTGAGAGGGATCCTAGTGGACAATCATTTAAATATGAGCCAGCAATGTGTGGCAGCAGCCAAAAAAACCAACTCAGTCCTAGGCTGCATAAACAGAGGGATAGAATCAAGATTACGTGAAGTGTTAATACCACTTTATAATGCCTTGGTAAGGCCACACGTGGAATACTGCATCCAGTTTTGGTCCCCATGATGTAAAATAGAATTTAAGACTCTAGAAAGAGTGCAGAGAAGAGCAACATAGTTGATTAAGGGACTGAAAGCTAAAATATATGAAGAACCGTTGCTGAAATTTTGCATGTCTAGTTTAATGAAAAGAAGGACCACGGGGTGACATAACAGTATCCCAGTATTTGAGGGTCTGCCACAAAGAACAGGAGGTTGTAGGAAGTTAGCACCTACCCCTCTCCTAGAAAATTGAAATAGCCTAGGAAATATTAAAAAGGCAGAATATTTCCTCTAAAAAGAGTAGAAACTCAGAAGCGGAAACTCACCTCAGAAGCAGAATCTCACCCCCACCTTTGTTAATGGGTGGGCCATTAAGGCCTGGGCCAGAATACTTTACATAACAAGGAAGTCCAGGTAAAGCTATAGCAATTGCCAAAAGCCCTTTTAAGGGCATAATCACCCAGCAAGGCTAGACCAAGCCTGGAACTCAGGACAGCGGACAGAGTTGCCCCTGGGACAACCAATTAGAATACAAGCTCCAATTCAAATCCCAACAGAGGGTACAAAACCCAGGCAGTCTCAGCACCCCAGCACCCCCCCTTTTTTTTTCTTGATCTCTTCTTGCCTTGAAGCATATGATCACCCTTCTCTGGAGCTCCAGCCCATGTGGTCCTGTCCACCATTAAACCTTCCAAGCAGCCTCCATGTTTCCAGTGTCTTTTTTCCCCACGTGGAACTGAACCCAGAAGGATATTTCTTTCAGCAAGGTCAAACTATTCTCCAAAGCACCTGAAGGCAGGAACAAGAAGCAATGGATGGAAACTAATCAAGGAGAGAAGTCACTCAAACTAAGAAGAAATTTCCTGGCAGAACAATTAAATCAGTTGAACAACTTATCTTGAGAAGTTGTGAATGCTCCAACGCTGGAAGTTTTTAAGAAGAGAGTGGATAACCATTTGTCTGAAATGGTATAGGGTTTCCTGCCTAAGCAGGGGGTTGGATTGGATGACCTCTATTCTATTCTATACTTACCAAGATTGAGAAACACTACTTTAGCAGATGAAGAGGGATGGAATTCAGTAAACCAAACTGTTAACTATAATCCATTTCAAGTAAAAAAAGCTTTTAAAACAACGGAAGCTTTAATTAGAAAGCGTTTTATTTTTCTCCTCCATTTAGCAATAATAGCGTTTTTTCAGCACTTGGTGTCTGAGAATCAAATCTTGTTTTTCAAATTGTAATATGCATATCTATCTGCCCTGAGGACAATTAAGCCTAAGAGGCTGAGAATTGATTTACCAGGCTGCTGTTAACAACCATTTCTTTCTTGCCGCTATTTAAGAACAGAATAGCTGACCTAAAATATCATATTAAAAGTTTGCTACTTTTGCTAAAAGATATGACCTTTGAATCCAAAACAAACACTCTGGGAAAGCTCAACAGTGTTGGTCACTGAAACAATATTAACTTGCTGCATGCAAAAACATGGGCAGATATGTGAAATCACACATTAATTTGACAGATGAGATATTGAGTAGGAATATTTAATAGGCTCTAATGTATCCTCCGCTACAAGACATGTTTAGAAATCATCCATTACATAAAATGGTATGGGGGAGAGAAGGCCATATTATGTTAGAAATGACAAATGAGGCTTTTCTCCTTTTTAATTTTCTTCTCTGCAAAACTCAGGTGTGTTCCAAGAATACTGAATTATCTCCTTCTGTTGGAAGAAATGTCCTTCTGGGTTTAGTTCCAAGTGGGGAAGAAAGACACTGGAAACATGGTGACTGCTTGGAAAGATGGTTTAATGGTGGACAGGATCACATGTCTTGGAGCTCTTGGGTGGAGAAAAAGAGAAGAGATGCTGAGAGTCCCTGGGTTTTACACCTTCTGTTGGGATTTGAATCTGAGCTTGTATTCTGATTGGTTGTCAGACTCCCATGGGGCCATGAAGGGGCAACTTTGTAGGTTGTCTTTTGAGTCCCAGGCTTGGTCGACTCTTGCTGGGTGATGATGTAATGAAAGGGCTTTGGGCAATTCGTATTATGGCTCTTCCTGAAGGAGGTAGGTCTTTGTTATGTAGAATAGACTGGCTCAGGCCTTATTAATGGCACATTGAGAAAGATGCGGGGTGGCTGAGTTTCTGCTTCTCTTTTAGGGGAAATATTCTGCCTTTTTGGTATATCCTAAAATATTTCATTTTTCTAGGAGAGGGGTGGGTTTTAACTTCCAACACTTGCTTCTGTTGGAAGAAATGTCCATCTGGGTTCAGTTACAAGGGGGATAAAGACACTAGAAACATGGAGATTGCTTGGAAAGATGGTTTAATGGACCACCTAATTTGAGGTCCTGGGCAAAAAAAGCACATGGATGAGAGGGAGTGAGATTAATACTCTCAGTTGGGGTTTCAGCTATCCCAGAACTGCATGCTGTGTGTGTGTTGGTTCTGTTTACCAATAAACAGAATCTTTCCAATCAGCCTCTATTTTATTCCCGGCTTGTAACTGCACCTGGATATTTTTTTCTTCCAACAATACCATGGTGGAGATCCAGATCTTATAATCCCTCCCTCCTTCCCTCCCCTCCCCTCTCTCACACACACACACACAAGCAGACACAGATGCACATATACCAATTCTTTTTTTTTCCCTTTGGCAAAAGTTACATTGCTTGTGCTCATATTGAAGTCTACTCAATGCTTCCTCTTTTTTTGCACAATGTTATTTTGGCTACAGGAGAATCCATAGGCACAGAATGAGTTTATTTATGAGAATACAAAAAATCTTTACAGCTTGACTCCTACAAACTCCATTTCCCAAATTCTCTCACCCGCAGAAACGGATGCAGAACAGTGAGAGAAATTAACTGAAAATAAAACTATGTATTATTTTATATATTATTGTTTTACGTTTTACATATTATTAAGGTGCTGGAGAAGTTTCCCATGTCTTCCTTGGAGAGCAAAGGTAACAAATGAGCAAGTACTTGAGCACATAACAGACATGTCACTGGAAGGGGGGGGAAAAATCACAAAACTGCATCTCACTTATTTTGGCCATGTCATGGAGGGGGTGGGTGGGTGGGAATTCAGTGGAGAAAGTAATTGTGTTTGGAAGAGTTAGCAGCTAGTAAAAGGAAACCAGGTCATCAAAGAACATGGTGGTTGGACACCATCAAAGCTGACATCACTTAAAGCATAGAACAATTCAAAGAAGCGGTGCCAGATCAAAAGATGTGGAGAGACCAGGTCCATAGAATTGCCAAGTGTCAGACATGACTGAATCATCTTCATCATATCTCCTCCTCCTCCTCCTCCTTTCATACAGTATTATATAGATAGACTCTCCAAATCCTATTTGCCAGAGATAGCTGAACAGTCTTCTTCAACCCATTACTCTCCATACCCCAGTGGATTACAGCTCATCTGATCAGCAAGATCAATTGCCATGCATCTGCTTATTCACACTGAGAACAAAGTAATCCAAAACACAAGGATGTCACCTTGGAAATGCCTAAACTATCTGCCAATGTGGTCTTGTTTCATGATTGACGTTGTTGGGACGCATCCAGTTTTAGTCAAGGACAGAAGACTCTTAAAATCAGTGGGAGGTTAATCGTGACTAAAGCTGGCCTCAGACATGCCATTGTACAAAAAAGGGTTTTATTCCAACCTACATTTGCTGCTCAAATAGATTGGCAGCCAAACAAAATATAGCTATGTCAACTCTCTGACTTTCTGGTTCAGATGTAGCAAAATATGGCCAACCTTGAGATTTCCAAATTATTTTATACTGAGAGTTCCCTGCTCGCCCCACCACATTCCACCACCCCATCCAAGTTTATTTTGGGTCCTTGATTTCAGTCAAAATCCAGACTGTGACTGATATGGTTAATCTTCTCCATTGCTGTCTCTGTCCAGAGCCAACTTTCTCTCTGTCTTTGAAACTTGAAGCCTTGGCTGATCCTTCATGGAGGGTAGGCTTTTGCCCTTATATAGTCAGTCGTGGGGCTCTTGGAGGTCATATTCAAAACGACAGTGAAAAAATGCAGTTGGTGCAGGAGGAAAAAAAAATAAAACACACCTGGGCCTTTTGCCAAGAGCTTTTTGCAATACTCCATTTGTGCATGCCTGGTGAGAATCATATCGCTGTCTTGCAAAGGAAAATCGGTTTGCATGCCTCCAAACCTCTCCTTTCTCAACAAGAGGAAATGTCGGGGCATTTGCAAAAGACATTTTCAAGAGTCGAGGAAATCTGATTTCCCTAACTCTTGAAGAACTAATCAACCAAGTTGATAAGGGAACTGGAGAATAAAACATGAGAAGAATGGTTGCTGGAATCAGGGTTGGCTAGTCTAAAGAAAAGAAGAATTAGGGGTGATAGCAGTATTCCAGGGTTTAAGGGGCTGCCACAAAGAAGAAAAAGTCAATTTATTATCCAAAACACCTGAGGGCAAGGTGGATGGAAACTAATCAAGGAAAGAAGCAACCTGGAACTAAAGAGAAACTTCCTAACAGTGAGGATAATTAACCAGTGGAACAGCTTGCCTCTAGAAGTTGTGGTGCTTCTGAAGGTGCTTCAACACTGGAGGTTTTTAAGGAAAGACTGGATAGCCATCTATCTGAAATGGTATAGGGTCTTCTGCTTGAGTAGGTTGGACTAGAAGACCTCCAAGCAGGGGTGGGATCCAACAGGGTTAACTACCAGTTCGGTTATTTACGAGGTTCGGTGATTTGCGATGTGCTTCCCTGCATGCTGTACGCACCTGTAAATCGTCATCAGCATGCTGCGTGCAGAGAAGCAGCTTTGAAAAAGCCCTTTTCTCCTGCTTTTTTAACTGCAGCTGTGCCTCGCATGGCAGCTGAAGTTGAAAAAGCAGGAAATAACGGTCAGGTAAGAGCCTGGGTGGGCAGGTGGGCAAAAACATCAGCAGACATAGAACCGGTTCTATGTCTGCTACTGGTTCTACAGAGGTGGACAGAAACAGTAGAAACCCACTCCTGCCTCCAAGGTCCCTTCCAGCTCTGTTCTGATTGATTGATTGATATATCTCCAATACAGTGGAGATATATAAACTCATGTTCACTACTGAATTGTTGATTCTGCTCAATCTGGACACATTGCAGCTGCAATTCTATGGTTTGCTATGCTAGCTAAATATTGCTAACAGAGATATGGAGGGCAGCTGACTGGGAAACATGATGAAAGTGAAGAAGTCCAATTTAGTCCAAGAAAAAGGCAAGGTTTCAATATGATCCAATGTGGCAGTTGAATTTCAAAGCTGACACCTATGAGTTAACAGTTAATTTAGATTTTTCTGACTCTGCAGAAAAAAGAGGTCCAGAATGATGGTAATCCAGATCCTTTTCCAGAGCATTGCAGCTTTGCATTGCACATAAAGCAACCTGTCCCTACTCAGAAATTCACCCACTGTACTGTACTTACTGGAGGTTTTGCCTAGGATAGTGTATTGTAGGCTATAGTCTTTCTGTCAACACCTGAGCTGAAGAACTGGCCCAGAAGTGCATGGGATTGTCTCCCTCTCTCTTAGGAGCATAATATTTAACAATCTTGCTGACTTTTAAACCTTGACAGCAGGAGAAAGAAAGAAAGAAAGAAAGAAAGAAAGAAAGAAAGAAAGAAAGAAAGAAAGAAAGAAAGAAAGAAAGAAAGAAAGAAAGAAAGATAAAAGAAAAGAGAGAGAGAGAAAGGAAGGAAGGTAAGTAGAAAGAAGGAACTGTAATATTTAATAATCTTGCTGACTTTTAAACCTTGACAGCAGGAGAAAGAAAGAAGGAAGAAAGTAAGGAAGGAAGGAAGAAGGAACTGTAATGTTTAATAATCTTGATAAATTTAAGGCTTGACAACAGAAGAAAGAAAGAAAAAGAAAGAAAGAAAAAAGGAAGGAAGGAAGGAAGGAAGGGAAAGAAAAGGAAAGAGAGCAAAATGAAGGAAGGGAGGGAGGGAGAGAAAGAAAAGGAGAGGAAGGAAGGAAGGAAGGAAGGAAGGAAGGAAGGAAGGAAGGAAGGAAGGAAGAAAGAAAGAAAGAAAGAAAGAAAGAAAGAAAGAAAGAAAGAAAGAAAGAAAGAAAGAAAGAAAGAAAGGCCACAGCACATAAGATACTTTTAAATAAGAGGTTGTTTCAATGACTAATTGTTGTTGAGCTGTAAATATTTAGCCACTCAAGATGTTCCCAAAAAGACTTGCTCAGCATGATAAAACAGGGCATAAAGCCAAGGATGAAGTAATGTCATAATTACTTTAGCAACATGCTGGCTGAGCCAGAAGCAAAGCAAAATTCAAAGCTGTTTGTATTATAAACTCTTGCCCAAGCCAGCAAGTCTCCAGTTCCATCTGCCTTTGGCTCCAACTGCACTGGGGAAAACATGCCGGAGTAGGTGATCGCCAACTGATCCGGCAGAGGTGGGAGCTACAGCTACCTAGAGCAGAGCTGTCAAACTCGATTTCATTGAGGGCCGCATCAGGGTTGTGTTTGACCTGGGGGGAGCAGGGAATGGGGTGCAGCCAGGGGTGTGTGGCCAATATGACATCACTTGTGTCAGGGGCACCTGTGGTGGCCTGAGCGCTCTGCCAGTGAAAATGGGTTCCTGGGCCCCATTTTGGGCCACAATGGCCTCCTGCAGTGCTCTGCCAGCAAAAAAGCAGAGGGCTGCCTGCAGGAGGCCATCGTGGCTGAAACCAAGCTTGGGATGGTTGCACGTGGCCCTCCCAAGCTCTCTTTCCTCTGATAGAGGCACTGCAGGCTGGTCCTTTGCTGTTTCCAGTGTGGCTCTGTGGGCCAGTTCTAAGCATCCCACAGGCCAGATTTGGCCCTTGGGCCTTGAGTTTGATGCCCCTGACCAGTGGTGGGATTCAAACATTTTTACTACTGCTTTTGTAGGCGTGGCTTGGTGGGTGTGGCACGGGAAGGATACTGCAAAATCCCCATTCCCTTCCCACCCACTAACCTGCTTTCCAGCTCCTTTCTCCTGTGCAGGGCAACAAAAGAAGACCCAGCCAATCAGCTGGGACTCAGGAGGCAGAGAAGAGATGAGGGCAGGGCCACTCAGAGGTGGGATTGGCCGGTTTTCCAAACTGCTCCAAGAACTTCTCCAGAACTGGTCCAAACTGGCTGAATACCACCTCTGCAGGTGGCGCTTGGCTTACGACCACAACTGAGCCCCAAATTTCTGTTTATTTAAGTGAATTTTGCCCCATTATATGACCTTTCTTGCCTCAGTCATTAAGTGAATCACTGCAGTTGTTCAGCTAGTAACAGGATTGTTAAGTGAATCTGGCTCTGCCCACTGACTTTGCTTGTCAAAAGGTTGCAAAAGGGGAAATCACATGACCCTGGGACATTGCAACCGTCATAAATACGCTGCATCTGAATTGTGATCACATGACCATATGGATGCTGCACTACTCATAAGAGTAGGAAATGGTCTTAAAGTCACTTTTTTTCAGTGCTATTGTAATTTCAAGTGGTCCTTGAATGAATGGTCGCAACTCAATGACTTCCTGTACTACTTATGAGCCAGCAGTGTACAGCAGCATCCAAAAAAGCTAATGCAATCCTATAGAGAGAACCAGGAGAGACATGATAGCAGTCTTCCAATATTTGAGGGGCTGCCACAGAGAGGAAGGGGTGAAGATATTTTCTAAAGCATCTGAAGGCCAGACAAGGAATAATGGATGGAAACTGAACAAGGAGAGATTTAACCTGGAAACAAGGAGAAACTTTCTGACAGTGAGAACAATCAACCAATGGAACAGAAGTTGCCCTCGGAAGTTGTGGGAATATCACCAGTTGAGACTTTCAAGAAGAGATTAAATTCCCATTTGTCAGAAATGGTGTAGGGTCTCCTGCTTGGGCGGGGGGTTGGACTACATGACCTATAAGGTCCCTTCCAACTCTGATTATCTGTTATCTGTTACTTATTTTTTATTTTTTACAAAAACAACCAGGTGTCAGATTCCCTCCCCTTTCAGCATAGGTAATTGTTTATTGCCATAGATCAGAAGTGTCAAACACAAGGCCTGACAGCCGCATCCAGCCTGTGATGTGGTCAGATCTGGCCCATGGGGCCAATGGTGGGATTCAAATTGTTTTTTACTACCGGTTTTGTGGGTGTGGCTTGGTGGGCATGGCGTGGCTTGGTGCGTGTGGTTTGGTGGGAACGGCAGGGGAAGGATACTGCAAAATCCCCATTCCCTACCCACCCCACTAACCTGCTTTTCAGCTCCATACTCCTGTGCAGGGCAACGAAAGAAGGCCCAACTGATCAGCTGGAATCCTGGAGGCAGAGAATAGATGGGGACGGGGCCAGTCAGAGGTGGGATTTGCCGGTTCTCTGAACTGCTCAAAATTTCCACTACTGGTTCTCCAGAACCAGTCAGAACCTGCTGAATACCATCTCTGCTGGGATGGCTGCACATGGCCCTCCCAAGCTCCATTTTCACTGGCAGAAGCACTGCCAGCTGGTCCTTTGCTGTTTCCGGGACAGCCTTGAGGGCGAGATCTAATCATCCTGGTATTTGCCGGTTCTCCAAACTACTCAAGATTTCCACTATTGGTTCTCTAGAACTGGTCAGAACCTGCTGAAGACCACCTCTGCGCAGGACCATCCTGGAAAATGTATGGGGCTGGCTGCATGGCTTCGGCCTAGTCTACCCGGTGCCAAGAGGAAACATGCCAGCAGTTTGGGGAGTGGTGTCAAGCTGGCCACACAACCCCCCCAGTCAGCCACGCCTGCTTAGGCCCCTGAGGTCAACCACAGCCCTGATGTGGCCCTCAATGAAATTGTGTTTGAAACCCCTGCCGTAGATCATCCCAAGTATTTTCTGTATATATTCTTTCAGAAAATACCCCAAACCGTGAAGATAGTTCCTATGTGGGTTTTCTCCTATACTTTCACTATTTGCATTTCTGGAGTTACTGTAAGTATCTTGCTCCCTGCCCCCAACTCTCCCTGGCATGCTCCCAAGCAGAAAATCACTTGAGAATTTGCCATGAAAAATATTTGACTCTCTCAGGCAGTTGTTTATTCTAAGAGGATCGCGTCTCTCTGTGATGGGTTGGTCTTCGTGCATGTGGCGATGGATGCCAGAATTGGTTTGGCCCCAGGCCTGAGATGCTGCACAGAGGTAACCACAAAATATGTTTCCTCCAAGTTGCCAGGACTTGACATATTCTGCACTAAATAAAATAACATCAACAGTTCGCAGAGCATCATGGGGATTTGGTGGCATCACTAAAAAAAGAGACACCAGGTTGATCTTTTCTTTCTTTCTTTCTTTCTTTCTTTCTTTCTTTCTTTCTTTCTTTCTTTCCTTTTTCTTTCTTTCTTTCTTTTCTTTTTTCTTTCTTATTATAAATATAATAGTCCTCGACTTACTGCAGTTCATTTAATGACCATTCAAAGTTACAGTGGCACCGAAAAAAGTGATTTATTCATAAGTTTTTCATACTTTTGACTGTTGCAGCCATCTCCATGGTCATGTACTCAGAATTCAGATGCTTGGCAAGTGATTCATATTGATGATGATTGCAGTGTCTTGGGGGTCCTGTGAACAGCGTTTGTAACTTCTAATGAGTAAAGTCAATGGGGAATCCAGGTTCATTTAACAACCATGTTACTAACTTAATAAATGCAATGATTCACTTAACTGGGTGAAGAAAAGTCGTAAAATGGGGCAAACTGACTTAACAAATGTTTCACTTAGCGACATACATTTTGGGCTCAATTGTGGTCGTAACTCGAGAACTATCTCTAATATACTGCAAGTGAAGTAAATGCTTCCTCCCAACCAAATTAACTAAACCTAGCTGTCTCCTGCTCCTCTGTAATTCAGCCCCTCTCTCCTCCTCTGGGAATCCAGACAACATTCCACTGTAGTCTTACCCATGTGGCCTCACTCGCTTTTACCCACAGCTCTGCAGAAGTTGTAATAGAAATAATATACAGAAATATAGCATGAGAGAAAGGACTAATCTACCACCTACTATTTCCGGAGTAAGAAAATTTGCATTGAGACTATCTAAATATCAGACTAAACATGGTTTGGGTTGGTGTTGGTAACCTTCCTACCTACTGGCTATCTTTGACCTCTAATTTTAGGCCATATTTTAGTTCTCCTATGCAAGGAATTGGATGTCTGCTGATAAAAGTCACTTCTGGAAACCTAACATTTTGGAGGGGAAGGAGTTTCACAAAGAGTGGAATATCTTGGAGGAGATGGAGAAGGACCTCCCCTTTCTTTCTTTCAGTTCTATCCATCAAGGAGTCTGATTGATAAATTATAGATTGATTACTAGGAGATTGATAGATTCTAGCCTTTGATACAGGATACCTTTGCTGAAGCTTTAACATCACACGAATGAAACTAGCTCTTGGAGATTCATGCTTTTGGATTGATGTTCCTTCCTCTCTGGAGGAAGAATTCAGAAACTTTGATTTCAGCTACCTATGGTCTGTTATGTTGTCCGGGCAACAAGCTCTGGCTAATTTTAAAGTAGATTAGCCTCAGTTTTCAGTGCAATTAGAGAAATATTTTTTATAGCAGGCTGAAACTAATGAAGAGGGGAAGCAGAATAGAGGTGAAAAAGAGGCTTGGAAAGAAGCTAGGCCAGTCCAATTTGGGCTAAATGGATGATATGTGAAGTTTTTGGACTACAATTCCCAACATTCCTCATCACTGGCTCTGTTTAGTAAGACTGGTGGGAATTTGAGTTCAAAACCAAACAAAAGGGTCATCCATTAGCCAATGCTGAGTTGCCTCAAAGCAACCAATTAAGTTTCGGACAGTCTCTCTGTGGCCATTTTGAATTGTACGTTATATCTCAATAACTTATGAAGGTGATGCTTAGAAAAATGTTTACAAAAGATGGGTTTGGGCCTGCATTTTTAACACAAGCTGCAACAACAATGAACTCATTTCTGGAAAAGGTGTGTCATCGTATAATTGAGCAGCTGACTTTGTGGGAGGGAGATGTCCATATGGAAGAGCAGCATTTAGTGAGTGTGGGTGTTGGTTTCCCCCCTCAAAAAGCCTTTGGGAACATTGAGAAGATGCAACAAGTTAGGACGCTATATTTTCTAGACAATTATTGAATGGCATCCTAAAGATGGCCACAAAATATGCACCTGAAGTTATTTAAATTCTTGGGGAGGGCCCCAAATATACTATTATTCTCACCTTGTTTCTGTATCACTGCTGTGCCTGGTGGCTATTTCCTGTTGGTTAGTAACATTCAGATGTCCTATCTGTGCCATATTAGATCTCTGCCATTCAATGACAACACAGTACAGATAGAGCTCGACTTAATGGCCACAATGGAGCCCAACATTTCTCTTTTTTAGTGAGACATTTGTTCGGTGAGCTTTGCCCCATTTGACGACTTTTCTTGCCACAGTGAGTCACTGCCGTTGGTAAGGTAGCAACCCAATTGTTAAGTTCATCTGGTTTCCCCTTGGACTTTGCTTGTCAGAAAATTGCAAAAGGTGACCGCACAATCCCTTGACCACTACAACTGTCATAATATGAATCAGTTTTCAAGCATCTGAATCGGTGGTGGGATTCCAAAATTTTTACTACTGGTTCTGTGGGTGTGGCTTGGTGGGCATGGCAGGGGAAAGATACTGTAAAATCCCCATTTCCCAGCCCACCCCACTAACCTGCTTCCCAGCTCCGTTCTCCTGTGCAGGGCAACAAAAGAAGACCCAGCCAATCAGCTGGGATTCAGGAGGCAGCGAATAGATGGGGGCATGGCTAGTCAGAGGCGGTATTTGCCGGTTTTCCGAACCACTCAAAATTTTCACTACCGGTTCTCCAGAACTGGTCAGAACTTGCTGAATACCACCTCTGATCTAAATGTAAATCACATGACCATAGGGATGTTGCAATGGTCATAAGTGTGAAAAATAGCAATAGCACTTGGACTTATCTACCACTTCACAGTGCTTTACAACCCTCTCTAACAAGTTTACAGAGTCAGCCTACTGCCCCCAATAAGATGGATTCTCATATAACCAACCTCAGAAGGATGGAAGGCTGAGTCAATCTTGATCCAGTCAGGATCGAACTCCTGGCAGTGAGCATTGAGTTAGCCTGCAGTATTGCTTTCTAACCACTGCACCACCACGGTTGTGGTCATAAGTCATTTTTTTTCAATACCATTTAACTTCAAATGGTCACCAAATAAATTGTTGTAAGTGGAGAGCTACCTATTTGTTAAAGTAATATTTGTTAAAATTATTTTCATAAAATAAGTGTTTGGGGAGTGTCAATGAACAATCTGAAGTTTTATGAAGGAGCCAATGAGTTGAAAAGTTTGGGGACCCCCAAATCTATGCCTACCTCTAGGGTATTGGGGGGAATTAGAATGGTTGTCCCCTGTGGAAAACACTGAAAGTTTTCTATCATAACCACAGCAGGTCCCAACAGTTTGAATTTGTCATGATGATTATGTGACCTTTAGATCCCAAAGTTTGAAAAAAAGAAAACCAATGCAATGTTTTGTCTATTCGATCTTTTTATTTATACAATTGACATCTATCCCCCTGTGAAGCAAGTCTATAGTTTTTTTAATAAAGGCATTCAAACAAAATTTAAAAACAGCATCACAAATATAGCAAGATCACTTAAAAACACTTACTGTAAGCGTTGCTCTGGAGTTTTCTTGGAACATTGGCGAAACAAAAATGCATAAAAATAAAGCATGCTTCTCTCTCTCTCTTTTTTTTAAAAAAAAGATGGATTCTCCCCCCTCCCCACTTATTTTCATTATCAAACAGCAGATACATATTTCTGGAGTGAGTGTTTATACCAAAACACTGCTTATCTTTTTTGAAAGATAAACGCTAAACTCATTTGGACAGGGGAAAAAAAAAATAAATCCTTACTTCCTTTAGTTACCCATGTCATCACCAGCTTCTGAAAAAGATCTCCTTTCAAATGATTTTGCTTAACAGATTATCAGAGTTGGAAGGGACCTTGTAGGTCATCTAGTCCAAGTGGGGAGACTCTACATCATTTCTGACAAATGGCAATCCAATCTCTTCTTGAAAGTCTCAAGTGATGAGGCTCCCACTACTTCCAAAGGCAAGTTGTTCCATTGGTTGACTGTCACTGTCAGAAAATTTCTCTTTATTTCCAGGTTAAATCTCTCTTGTTCAGTTTCCATCCATTATTCCTTGTCTGGCCTTCGGGTGCTTTATAAAATAGCTTGACCTCTCCCTCTCTGTGGCAGCCCCTCAAATATTGGAATATTGCTATCATGTCCTTCTCTTGCGTCTGGTCCTTCTTTTCCCTAGACTAGCCATTCCCAGTTCCTGTAACTGTTCTTCGTATGTTCTAATCATCCTGGTTGGATAGCTTTCCTTGGTTTGGGATTAGATTATGGGGGAAATGGTGTGGGGGAATGACAATCAAGCTCTCACAAAGCCTCCAGACATTTTGGAGACTGATGTCACCTGTGCCCTTCAGATATGCTGAGGTGATAACTCCCAGATTCCTTACCCCTCTTCAAGTACATGTAAAAATGGAACAGTGGTGAAATGCTACCGGTTCGGCCTGGTTCAGCCGAATCAGCAGTAAAAAAAAAAAAGCTCAGATGATCAACTGAGAGGAGAAAGAAGAGAAAAGCACAGGATCGGCCCTCCAACCCGCCCTTGTGCTTTTTTCTTCTTTATCCTCTCAGCTTATTGGCATGGCAGAGGTTCAGTTGGTGTTTGGAAAGCTGCACGTGTGCACATTCATTGAATGGTAGGGAAATTGATAGAATCCCACCACTGAGATGGAGACTCTGGGGTCCCAGTACACTGGAAGCCACAAATTGGTGGAGGAAAACATCCATAGCCAATTATTAATCTAAACCAATTATTGGTTTTTGGTTTTTGAGGCTGAGAAGCAAAAGAAGTCTACTCTTTGGAAATCAAGGCACAGAATAGCTCTGGATCTCATGTATAGCTAGCCACATCGAGGCCAAAGTAACAAAACATTTATCGTAACATCACAACACAAGCTCTTCCCTTTCGTTTCTGTATTGTGATGCTGCCCTAAGGGCTAGAGTTTGAATCATAAGAAACGTTTCATTGCTTGCCATACCCTGTGGGAGTCTGTTGGATCAGATCAGCAGTCTTATGGTGACCATCTAGATTTTCAAGCAGGAGATGGAGACATATTCATCTCCCGCTCTTTGGTTCTTTGAGTCATACCTCTAGCTTAAAAGGGAGCATATGCAGGATGGAGAAATGTGGCATATGTGGGAAGGACTTGGGTGTATTTGTGGATAACAAGCACATCAAGGCTCAACTGTGAAATGCAGCTTGAAAGAAGGCCCATGGTATCTTGAAGAGCATCTAAAGGAGCAGAGTCCAAACTAGATAATTATCTTTGTCTACTCTGCCATGTTGAGACCTCACTTGGGTCATTGTATCCACCTCAAGTTAAAAAGGACACCAATAAACTAGAACGGGTGTCAGCAACATCGTTGGAGAATTGAAACTTATTTTCATTTGCTCCAAAAGTTAAGACTAGGACAAATCAGATAAATCTGAAGGATATAGATACACATTTTCATATTTTTATACCTTCATGTCAAGGACCTTGACTTGAAGGCACCAAATAAATATAAACAAATAGCAATAATTACTCCTTTTTATTATGTTGTTAGTTTTATTAATGGTTCCTTGCATGCCTCATCAAGGGATATTTTGGTGGTATAGCATTGTCCTAGCATTATGATAAATCTTAGAAATGGAATACCCTGAAAAGTAATGAAATTAGTACTGTGGTACTTACTCTTCATTCTACAAGTGGCATATAGTGGGAGGAGTTTGTAGACCAGAAATATCCAATAGTCTTCTGTGTTCTTGAACAATGGATTTGGGGAGTTGGATATACAAAGGAGAGAGATCCCATAGATTTGCTCTTTGCAAACAGTTCCTTGTATCATTTTTTATTGCACAATATAATACTTCATATAACTAGGCTAATTACATGGTTTTGTTTTAATTTAGAATTGTTTGCTTATTGCTCAAAGCAATGGTTAATAAAGAGGCAAATCTGGTGTCATAAAGTTACAACTGGATCTTAAAGTTGCACTAGAGAGAGAAACTCCTGTTCACAACTTGGTCACCCAACCTGCTCTTCCAAGCTTGCTCGTATTTTCCTCTAGAACTTAAGTGATAACTTAGAGGCTACCTAAAATCTATCCTCTGTAAGTGGATACCATACCTTGAACCAATAACCGAAAATCCTGTTTGCTTCTCTATCCACATTACAAAGGAAATAGATAGGTCTGGTAGAGATATTTTGTGGCATAAGGATCTAGATAAAATTAAATTAAATGGAAGAGAATGTCTCTAGCTCAGGATTGCACTATGTAATCTTTGGTGCTCTCTGAGCTTGGTACTTTGCTAGCACTAGCATTGGTGATGTTACCTAGCCAGGTAATGAAACACCTGCAAGCAAATAACTAAGCTCAGAAAACACCAAGGACTCCATAAAATTAATTACTTATATTTGCAATATCATTTATGTTTACATATTACATTTACATATTATGTTTACATATTGTATTATGCTTATATATTATGTTTAATATAGGATATGTTTGCAACACAGAAGTTATATTGTATGTATCATCTGGTAAGTCATGTGCTAGTGTACAAATTGCACTTATTTTTTTTTTTAACAATGCAGATCACCCAGTATTTTGTTCTTTGACACATGATTTTTCTGATGGCAGTTTTAACCCAAATTGTACCAATTACGAACTTTTTTTTAGGGTATCTTGCGAATATACAAACTTTAGAAGTGTATGTTCTTTCAAGGACTTTTTTCCTTTAGATTTTTGATCAACACAAAATGCTGACTGGATGTTGTTTGCAATTGGAATTTACAGCACAAGGTAATTATTAATAGGTAAAGGTAAAGGTTCCCCTCGCACATACTTGCCAGTCGTTTCTGGCTCTAGAGGGCGGTGCTCATCTCTGTTACAAAGCTGAAGAGCCAACGCTGTCCGAAGATGTCTCCATGATCATGTGGCTGGCATGACTAAACACCGAAGATGCACAGAACGCTGTTACCTTCCCACCAAAGTGGTCCCTATTTTTCTAGTTGCATTTTTTACATGCTTTCGAACAGCTAAGTTAGTAGAAGCTGGGACAAGTACCAGGGGCTCACTCTGTTACATGGCGCTAGTGATTTGAACCACCAACCTTTCTGATCAACATATGATCATTCAAATTCACTCCTGTTGTTACCGAACTCAGCAATCTTATACTGACACAATTTGGAAGCAGGTTCCCCTGAATCCCATTTGATTTGCTTGAAAGCCAAAACACAATTTCTACAGGAGCTGGATCAATGTCAAAATATTCATTCACAGATCAGCACAATTATAGAAGTGTTTTTGTGGAAAGGTTATTGCATTTGAGGTGGAGAAATTGCAAAGCCCAAATGGATTTAATTTCAGGTCTGCCTTTTGGAATTATAATGGGATATTTGTCATTACATGACAGATAATGCTGCCAAGCAAGAGATGCTTTTTGCCAGCCCTACGCCAAAGCTTGCAAAATCCTCACGAGCAAATAAATACTTCAGCCTCACCATTCTAGCTGTCTCCTTCAGACTCCTGATGGCGATAAATCCAGATTAGCTGGGCCATTGTTGTTGCCAGTGGAGCCTTGAAGGACTCTTTGTTGCTGGAGAGCTAATGAGTTGCATAAAATAACCTGCTTCTAAGTTCAGCAGAAGGTCTATATGTGTGCACGCTGATTAAGGGTATATGTAGGAGGCAGTGCAGATGGCTGAGAATATGTTGCTGGTGAAACAGCAGATGAGGCTTTTCCCAGGACAGAAATTGTCATCTACAAGGATTCAGCATCGACAAATGCTGCGTTCGCCATCAACGCTGAATTGTTCTTCCTCAGGGACGATGACAGTACATGATAGAGAACCAACTTTGGACCTCATCTCTTAAAGAGGTGCTGTGGACTTTGTATGTTGCCCTATCTGGAACAATTTAATGCACTTCTCTCTTCACCTCTAGCTACTGCTGAACTTCTCGTGTCTGTAACCTTTACCGGGTAAAACGGTACATCGTCCGGCAACAATTTTTGTGGTAACAAAAATATAAAATGCAGAAAATTAAAAGAAAAAGAAAAAAAGAGAATGGTGGGGGAAAAAAGAGGAGAATGGGAAAAGGAAAGTGTAGAAAAGCTTTGACTTCCTACTCTTTTTGGCGCAGTTTGTTTACTTATTCATTTCGTACGGCATACGTTTGTCAGGGAGATCCATACTGCTACATTACAGAATAGACTTGGCAAGCCAAATTGCTAATTTGTTAGGTTTCATGCTTGCTACCGGGTTGGGGGAGGGGGAAACCGGGGCAAACTAGCTTGCACCAGCTGCCTAGCAGCATTCGGGTTGATAACACATATTCTGGGGCTTATTCCACTGATCTCACCTCACATCTAGGCAAGTCTAGTACTGGCTCCTGATCTCCTCATACTGCTAGCCTTTCCCACCAGAGTGGTACCCATTTATCTACTTGCAATAATGCTTTCAAACTGCTGGGTGGGTAGGGCAGGAGCTAGACGTGAGTGATGGGAGCTCACCCCATCCTGCAGTGTAGCCAGCACTCAAACTGCCAGAGTGTCAACCATTTCTGGTCAGCAGGTCCATGCTCTTAAGCTGCTGCTCCACTTCGCCTCCTTTTGGTATAGAATAGGACAATAACATACAACCCCACCTTTTACTTTTATATAATAATATATTAGCCTGTTTTATAACAAGTCTATCTAATCAGCAAAACCCAAAATATTTTTCCCCACCTCAAGCACAAAGTCCAGAAGCAGTTTCCAATTAGAAACAAAATTCATTGTATTTTCTTTAATCAAAGTAATCAATTTAGCCATCTCTGCTAACTCCATCAACTTTTACAACCGTTCGTCCATTGTAGGAATCAAAGTATCTTTCCATTTTTATGCCTAGAGTAGTCCTGTTACTGTCAGCATATATTGGAGTATCAAAGTTTCCAATTTTTTATGGCAACAGTTTTTGAACCAAGGTATCTCAAATGGACTAACGTACATGAAGAATCCAAAATCCAGGATCCACAAGTCCCATAGAATTTAAATTTGGAGTGGCCAATTAGGACTGGTTAGGAGAGCAGTGGTGTGGTAGCCTAGTGGTGAAGTTGCTTGCCTCCCATTCAGACGATTGAGAATTCAATCCTAGGTAGCATATATTTCTCTCTCAGGATGCAAAGAGAAAGTATCTGCTGTGAACTATGAAGGCATCAGGAAGGGCCTCCGTTCAGCAAATGCTCAGCATGATTCAGTCACCTTGACTCTACTCATTAAGGGATTACAGGGTCATAAAAAGAAAAAAAAAGGAGAGGTTAGGATAGGTTTCTTGGTCCTGCTTTCCCCCCCCCCCCCTATAATAGCAGAAAGTAATGTTTTGCAAATGACCTTGGGATACAGCTGGAAGAGCTACAGCCTAGAACAGGGATGAGGAACTATGGCCCTTTTATGGCCTGTGGACTTCAACTCCCAGAATTCCTGAGCCAGCCATGAATCCAGAATTCTGGGAGTTGAAGTCCACAAATCATAAAGGGCAGGGGTGGGATGCTACCGGTTCTGCCTGGTTCTATAGAACCAGTAGCTCTGAAGAGCAGCAAATACTGAACCGGTTCTGTGTTTGCTGCTGTTTGGCCCACCCGCCTGCCCGGGTTCTTACCTGTCCTTTATTTCCTGCTTTTTCAACCTCAGTTGCTTTGTGCAGCACAGCTGAGGTTGAAAAAGCAGGAAAACAGAAGCTTTCCAAATGCTGCGCGCATCCACACACAGCGCTTTTTAGCTGTCCGGGAGGCACAGCCTAGGATTATTTTACACGCACGCGCAGCAAAACGTAGTCACCAAACCGGTAGTAACACCAGTTGAATCCCACCCCTGATAAAGAGGCCATAGTTCCCCACCTCTGGCCTAGACAACAGTTTTGACAAAAGAAATCTCAGTCCACAGAAAGAAAGAGGACGTGGGGAGCATTTCCGAAGGGACCTTCTCCCATCTTCTGGAAGGTTCCAGGACCCTATGGATTTATTGAGGCAAGCAACCATAGCAGTCAGCTGCCACAACAGAGAAGTGATACTCCTTTGTCGGATAGATGGGAGGGTTCCCTGGAGCATAGGTATGTGTGTGAATGCTGCAAGGTGTACCATGGGCAGCTGCCAGGGAAGAAAAAGGGGTGAAAAAAGCAGAGGGAACAGAGAAGCATTGGAAATCAAGAAACCCTGAGTAAACCTGGGGTTTTTTGGTCATGAGGGTGTAATGTCCTGAGTGTTCTCAGCTATTTTATGTCACTTAAATTGTTTCTGATATACATTGTTTTTCTTTCTTTTTACTCCTCTTTGATCATATTTTAACTATTAGTTGCCCAAACGCACGTCTATGAGATGAGTGGCTATGTAACTATATTCAATAAATGAGTTAAAATATATATATATAGTGATGGTGAAGATCCCATATTTCTAAACTACCACTGATTGCCCTCCATGAGATCTCCCATCCTTTCAATTTGTGACTTCTAAATCCCTAAAAACCCAAAGGATCAAAAACAATTTTTGGACACGCACTTAGAATTTATCATACTGATGCCTCACACGGGGCTTAAGCAGCATCTGGTGGCCACTTGTATTAAAGCACTTATTTAGAAAGGAAGAGCTGGAGGCACAGCAAATGGTTAATACTTGGCTAAAAAAACCACCAGAGAAATCTCAGGGCCAGAGATTAGTGGAGAAAATAGAGGAAAAACAATTCGGGAGGAAAATAACAGAAAGCCACTGTTCCCTGGCAAGAAAACTTCATGGAGATGTTCAGATTGACTCAAAGGAGTTACTGTCTCCCCACCCTCACAAATGGTACAATCTGTGTCGATATAAATCAAATAAATGAGCAAGCTGGTTAGAAGTGAGTCAGATGGTTTTATGACTGAATGGAAAATAGGCATAAAGTTGTACTTGGAGTGTCCTAAGCAAGGTCCTTGTCAAAGTGAAGATAGGCACTGAGTAGGTGCCACTGGGGACAGTCCTGATTTCCATAGAGGCATTCCTCCATTACACCGTACCTGTATAGGATGGGTGTCAAACTCAAGGCCTGAAGGCTGGATCTGACCTGTGGGGCAAGAACCAGCCCGCGGTGCCTCTGCCAGCAAAAACGGAGCTCAGGAGGACTGTGCATGGCTAGCCCAGGCTCCATTTACACTGGGAGAGGGCTGCAGGAGGCTGCTGCAGCCAAAAACGGAGCCTGGGCGGGCTGCATGCGGCCTCTGAACTCCATTTTAACTGACAGAGGACTGTAGGAGGCTGTTGTGGCCCAATATGGAGCCTCGAGTGACATCGAGCTGGCCACGGCCCCCACCCAATAACACAACCCTGATGCGACCCTCAATGAAATCGAATTTGACACCCCTGCTGTACAGCAATGGTTTGAAGTTACACCACTATTGGAAATAGTGATTTACCAGTCCTCGCATTAACCATCATATAGCATCCCTTGAGTTATGTAATCAAAATTCAGGCACTTGGCAACTGGCATGTGTTTACGACAGTTGCAATGGCCTGGGATCACTTGTACACCATTTGCAACATTGCTAGCTGATTTCCAACAAAGTCAATGGGGAAAGCCAGATTTACTTAATGACTATGTGATCATGAGCCTAACAGTGGCAAAAAAGGGTGTAAAGATGGTTTAACCACCATCTTGCTTGGCCATAGAAATTCTGGTCTCAATTGTGTATTAGTGATCTGGAGGAGACCCGGGAATAGTTTTTATATTTGCAGATGGATATAAAAATGTGTACGATACTGTACAGTACCCTCAGACAGGGGTTTTCATGATTTGTTGTATACTTCTTTAATAAATTGCACATTTCCTTTATAAATAAATGTAGTTATTTTTATATTTCACCCAAACTATTGTCAATGCAATTTCCTGCTTTGCCTGAGCAAGCTTACAGCTTGAGAAAGGAAAGCAAGAGGCGATGTCAAGAGCTGGTTTCACAGCTCTCTCACTCTGTCTACACGAGTCTAATCACATTTTTGAAAAAAAAAATTGTGTTTCTTCTTTGAGCTAATTGTGACATCTGGGCTAGGTGTGTGTGTGTATTGTTACTTACTGTAGACTGACAATGAGCCATCAAACAGAAAGGTATCAAAGGGGCATTGCCTGATTTGGTCATTATACTTATAAAAAAGGTATTAGAATGGCAATTGTTTAGATTAAGCATCAACAAGCATCAAGCTATTAAAACGGTGAATGCAGTTTTAGAGAACAATTCAACACAAATTGGGACCAATTGATTCTACCTTATTCTGTGTTGTTCCACTTCCCTCTTGAACACATCAAATCTAGTTCAAGGGTACTGATTTTTCAGGATCAAAGAAGGACCTCACCGGCCCTGTATTTTCAGATAAGTAATATCCTTCAAAAGGAATTAGGGGAAGAAGAAAAAAACCAGGGGAAGAAAATATGGAGACACCGGTTCGAATTTGGAGAACGTGCAACACAAAATTCAGAATACTTACACCAGTTCATTTATAAATTGTTACCGAAACGATCCACAAGGCAAAAAGGTCAAAGAACGTACAATTAAATGGATGCAGAACTTAATCAACAGGCCACAGCGGAAATACTAATGGAAGATAAATGTTAAATTTACAACAGAAAAAAATGGTACAAGTGTATATTTTTTGCTTTAATTGGTAAAATAAGTCATTCATATTTTAAAAATGGGTGGAAATGCATTTTTTTTTCATATTTAATGCCAATGCTATAAAGTTCAACAACTTTGTAAGATGATTCGTCCTAAAAAGAAACAAATTTTAAATACTAACTTTTCTAAGCCTTTTGAAGAGAATATTTGTAGCTCAGGGTTGTTTTTGGTGCTCTCTGAGCTTGTTTGCTTACCCAACTAGGTAACATCATCAGTACTAATGGGTGTGTTTTTCTCCATGATAGTTCCTAGACCAAGGTAAATCCAAAAACAATAAGAGAATTCCTTGAAGCTTGGCACTTAAGTTACATCAGTCATCAATGGACACACAGAGATAAACCACATTTACATATTGTTCAAGAAACGATAAAGAAGAAGGAAACAAAAAGTCCAGAACACATTCTCTCGTGCAGCCTACTCTCAGACAAGCAGGATGGACAACCAAGCAGAAAACAATATCTTAATCAAGGAATTATCAAGGAGAAAACCACAGCCCCATCAAAACTGGCAGGGCAAGCTGCTGTAAAATAAACAGCTACTGTATTATAAAAACCACACTCACTAGCACTGATTGTACCTAGTCAGGTAATAAAGCATCTGCAAGCAAACAACCAAGACCAGAGAGTATCAAGGATTCCATAGTAGTATTGGCTCTGAGCATGATAAGTTGCTAGAATGTTTCTTACCAGAAACAACACAAATGATGCATCTCTGTCAATAATCTTTAAAACAAGTCCTATACTGCATTTCTAAACAATTTATAGTCTTTACTTATCTATTCTGTTATAGTCTATAACAGAGGTCCCCAAACTTGGCAACTTTTAAGATTTGTGGACTTCAACTCCCAGAATTCTGCGAGTTTAAGTCCACAAGTCTTAAAGTTGACCAAGTTTGGGGACCCCTGGTCTATAACTTTGCACATGGATTTGTACTGCAACTAAAGTTTGACTTTATCTTATATCATTAGATCTTCCGGATTCGTGGTATGGATAGATTTTCTCAGAATACTGTAGATAAGTCTAATTAATTTTTATATTCTAATTATTTTTATAATATTGGCTGCCTTTGTTAATCATTGAATATTGATTTGATTTTAATATCAGTTTTAAATTATTACTTTGATGTAAGATCATTATATACGCAAGACAAATCTAGTGCTATTTGGAACATTCTTACACAATTTTATATAGTTCTGTAAATATTTTTTTGTACTATTTTTTTCTTTGTTGCACTTTCAAATGTTCAAATAAAGTAAAATGAAAAAGAGGTGGGACAGGATAATTAGAAAACTAATTTCTAAGTTCTAAGAAAATTGATTAAGAAGTCTAAGCATGATATAATAACACCCTTGAAATACCAAATGTCATAGTTCCAGGGAAAATCCGTTCCTGTCAGTAACTCCAAGACAAACATAATCTCAAAGTACTTTTATTAGAATAGCACCTGGCATTCTGTGGAATTCCTAAACTAAAAGTTTTCCCCGAACTTCCCACACTATCCCAACCTACAAACCATCTCCTTTTTACTCATCATCACATCACATGAACCAATCCCAAAATAAATTCCAATTCTTTCTGCGCCACACGCTTTAACCTTGAACTATCAAAAGAATGGTATTTTGTCTAAGTGCTACTCAATTAACATCACCCCCCACTCCCACTTTCTCCAGCTAGGTGGCAGCAATGAATCACGATTCCATAGCTGACACCTAAAAGGATGCTATGGGGACAAATGCTATTGCTCTAGAGCAGGGGTGTCAAACGCACAGGATGCTTAAATCTGGCCCGCAGGACCAGCCTGGAAATAGCAAAGAACTGGCCCGTGGTGCCTCTTGGCAGCCAAAACAGGGCACAAGGGGGGGAGCATGTGCCCCCTTGTGCCCCATTTTTGGCTTGGATGGCCTTCTGCAGCACTCTGCATCGTTTTGGCCGGCAGGGTGCTGCTGCAGGAGGCGTCCGTCCTGTCTCCTCCCCCCCTCTGCCCCTGGCCAGCCCGCTGAGAACTACAATGCTGATTCGACCCTTGAAGAAATCCAGTTTGACACCCCTGCTCTAGAGGACCTGACATTGAACAATGGATTTTAAGTGATATAGGCAAAGTGACTGAATATTATAAATAAATCCCAGCAGTAAGAACAAGTAGTGGTGGAACCTATTACCCCAATGAGTGTTCCTCTTCTTTGGATGTGTTCATACAAAATTAGATAGCCATTTGTTGTAAATGGTTTTAAATTAAATTCCTGAGTGCAGGACTAAGTAAGAGCTAAATGGTACTTTCCATCTCTATGTGAACCTAGCTTATATACGAAAACCATTAAACTTTTTTTTTTTTTTTGCAGTTAACTTCCAGAATGTGATAAAATAAACTGGTGTTTTTCAAACTTGGAAATGTTAAGGTGTGTGGATTTCAATTCCCAAAATGCTCAAACCAGTATGCTGGCTGGGGAATTCTGGGAACTGAAGTCCCCCACAACTTCGAGTTCCCAAGGTTAAAAACCACTGGACTAAACAGAATACTTGGAACACCTTGAAATCATAATTTCAAATCTCATTTATTATTTTAAACGTTTATCCATTACAGGCAATCTGTAAAACACCCAAACTATAAGATGCTAGCTAGAATGGATAAAGATTATAGAGGCATCAGTTTGGAAAAGGCTGATCAAACCTGGAAATTATAATTATCCCTTTGCCCAATCCTGGAACCCAATAGGCAGTTACTGATAAGACAAGCATACTGCTGTTTTAAGAAGCTTTTATTGTGAAATATTGGATTTAGAAAAAGTACAAAAATGTCAAATGTGTGCCAGTACAGAATTTCAACACAATATACAAATGTAAGTTAAGATGAAAAGCTTCACCTCAAAATGGAGATAGACATTCTAACTAAAACAAAAAATTGCAATTATTTACAGGCTAAATGTATATAAATAATTCAAGCCCAAGGGATTTTTTCCCCTTGCTTGATGCCAATTATTAAAAAAAATGAATTGATTTAAATGCAAAAACCATAGTGTGTCATCTTGGGTCTATATAACATCAAGCTCTTTGTGAAAGCCACTCAAATCTCCAGCCTTTGAAACACTACAATTAAAAATAAATATTTTCTCTTTAGACATAGTAAAACTCTTGTAAATGTTTTGAAATGGGATATCCCACAGCTCTGGTATTTAAAAACCAGACTGTTGGATTTTTTTCTTCCTCTATATATAATGTTCCTATTGCAGCATAAACAGGTTTCAGTGACAATGCCTTGATCAGAAAGTCATTACGTTTCTTGTGAAAAGTTTTGACCAATTTCTTTTTAAATAAGTCCACCAATGACAGGTAGTCATTCAATCAGAAAAAGTATCAAAATACTCTGAAATGGAAGTCAGCAATTAAAAAGAAAAAGTCTGAATGATAAAGCAATTCAACAGGATAGCAAAAGAATATTCTACCCTATCTATATAATCATGTAATCTTCGCAAATAGTATTTATAAATTTACAAAGTTCATCTTTAGTATACAAAAAATAAAAAAAAAATCTCAATATTGTAGAAAGCAGCTTTTTTGTGTGTGTTTTCAAATTACAATTATTCAGTAGTCTCTTGGGAACAAACCCTCCCCAAACCAGTAGCTGGAGGCCCCCCAAAACACGAAGGCTCGCTGAAGTGCAATTCCTGTGATAATAAATTGAGCACCCCCTTATCAACTGGATTTTCCATTTAATAGAAACAAGTTTAGGCTAATACATTTTAGGTCAAAGAAACTCTTTTCTGGAATGGTGAACTTTTCTAGTGTCTTACATCCAGGGTTCTCAATCCCCATGTCTGCGGACCTGCTAAAAACCGGATTAGCCTGCTAAAAATCAGATTGCGCAAATGAGTGAAGCCCCATCTGCGCACCTACAGGATCCAGGCAGTACGTGAAACAACCGTGCCCACACCCCACCCCCGGCCTGAGGAAAAACTGCCCTTCACAGAACCGGTCCGTGGCAGCCAAAAAGTTGAGGGCCACTGCCTTACCTCATTCTCCTAAAAATATTGAAGCATTATTGGTTTCTGTCTTTAAACTTTACGCATCCAAATCACGATTTCCAACTTACTTAGTTCAGAGTCACTTCTTGCTTACCTGCTGGAGCAGTCTTTTTTTTCAAATCCGGCAACTTTTAAAGATGTGTAGGCTTCAAAGCCCGGGAATTTCCCAGACAGCATGCTGGTCTACGTTTCTTAAAGTCGCCAAGTCTGAAGAACGCTGTGCTAGAAACCCCTGGGCATTACACAAGGTTTGGAGACACATTCCAGGTTGCATTAGTTTGTGCAATGCTTTTTTTTTTGGGGGGGGGGGGGGGAGAAGAATCTTTGCCCTGAAGAAATTGAGAGTGCAAGCAGAACACACTCAACAAACTCCTACAGATATGCATACAGCTGATATTTAGTAATGGTGGTCTCTATGGTTACTGATCTACCTCCACACAATCCCAAATGCAGTTGGGGAGATTTATGGCATGTCTGATTAAATTCTTAGCTGGGAAAGAAAATGTGCTGTTTAATCTCATTTTATCCCTCTAGTGCAAATGGTGCTTCAGAGCCTACATTATTATCCTGTTACTGCAAAGACTGAGCCATGGTTGTAGGGCCAGCATGGTTCTATGACTACACAGCTGGTGGTGGTTGTTTTTTTTTTTAAAAAAAAATTCTCAGTTAGGCATTCCGGTTTCTCCTTGGTTCCTTTTTGTAGGCTCCCAATTATTGGCCACAAAACTCCTGTGGGACAATGCCCTTAGCAGGATAGAATTGTTGTTTTCTCACTGTGTAGAAATAATGAGCCATGTTTCCAGAACTGTTCAGAAACAGCATTAAATTTCAATGCAATCTCATTAAAAGAAACACCTGGAGAGTGAACTTTAGCTCAAATATTGTCCCGTCATCGTTCAATCGAGAACACATCACTGAGAATACAATGCAAATCAGCACTGAAATAAAATAATTCATCTATTCATAGAAGTCCAACAGTTTAAAAGCCCCTCCCTCCATTAAGTTAGGCACAGCAAGAGTTAAATACTCTCTACACAGACACATCTGTTATAGTATCTACAGCCAAAAATCATTGCCTGCCAGAACTTAGTACCTTCCCTATCATTCTAACCATTTGATCTGAGCATTTGATCCTTCTGTATATGCATTTATAAATATATACCTACAGGGAACGCTGAAACATGGTTAAAGAAAAGGAAAAGTATATACAAATACCAACATTCCTATAAATAAACCGTTGAGAGAAAAGGCACTTGCAGGAAAAAGTCTACAGCGTATTTTCAGAAAAAAGAAAAAACACATTTTGTTCTGGTACTTACAATAGAGAATCTCTTACATTTTCTATAACAGGAAATGCAAACACCAGTTATTACTAAGAATAGAAGTGTTAAAATCTTTTACATATATTTATAAGGTTTAATAAGCTTCTTGTAATAAAAAGCACCATGGTTTTAAAACTCAATGCACTCTTATTTGGACTGAAAGACCAAAAAAGGTTGGTCAACATCTCCAGTGCTCTTGCTCAGTTTTCAAATTAGCTGCTGCTGGAATGTAGATCAGATTGAAAGTTGTCCTCAGAGGTCTTTGTCCAGCTCCCTACACAAGTTTTTGCTCTTGTCCGGGCAACCTGCTAAAGTCCAACCAAATGCAATCAGTCTGCACAACAGGAGCACCTGGGGGAGCTGTCCTCTTGAAGGGCTTGTGTGTGTGTGTGTGTGTGTGTGTGTGTGTTATTGCATGATGTGATGACCAGGGACAGCACGCTTACTGATCACCAGGGACTGGCCATCTGCCTCCTTTTGCATGGCTGCACGTATGCATTATATAGATATGCATGCCTTCTTCAAACCTGTTGAAGTACTTTAATAATCCAAATAATTTTAATTTGCAGGGGGGAAAAAAAAAAGCAAAAACAAACCTCTGTAACATTATTCAGTTAGAAAAAAGTATACAGGAACTATGCAGCAACTCTGCACGCCAAAAGGTTTGTTTCTACGGAGTCTTCCCCGGAGTCGATTTACCTTTCTGAGATTAATAGCTACGCAAACTGCCGCCATCTTCTTAGGGTGATGTCAGCATATTCCCGCTTTTGTCAAACTTCTTGCCCTTTGACAATGCTGCAACTTGTTTGAGAAGCTCTCTGTTCTTTGCCTACAAAAACCCAAAATGGCCGGTGCTCCTGGTTATTTTGTACAATCTGCATTATTCTACATTGCCACGTGAAGATTTTTCTTAAAAATGGCTTTGCTTTCAACTTAACATCATTATTAAAAAGGCTGCTGCACAACTACCCGTGCAGTTAAATACACCATTTATATGAATCCTAATTTCAGGGGGAGGAAACACTATATCAGAGATGGAGAACCCAACGCAGTAGGCTGGTTCGTCCAGTCTGTGGTACTACATTGGAGACAAATCAACATTGAGTCATTGATATGCAGGAAAGATCTTCCCTAAATCTTCAGAGCATTTATATGATAATAATGCAGAGTGTACTTTAGTCTGGTAAGATTTGTCTGAAGGAGAAACTACCAATTCATCATATCGTTCTAAGACAGCGAAGGTAGTAGCTTTTGAGATTAACACATTTCATTATTTACCTATTACTATTAATCAATATCATTCAATGATTATAAAATCATTTAATCAAAAGGCACAAGCTTTTGTGAACTGTAGCTCACTTCATCAGATGCCAACTTTTTTTTTTTTTTTTTTTAGAAAAATAACATTTATGAAATCAGGGAAGGTGTTAGAGGACTCCTCCTGATTTTTGGGTAATACAGTGAAATGGAACAGTACCGGGTTCAAAATATAGGTCTTTTGGCTCTCATTCAGTGATGTTCTGAGGCGTTACTGATGGCCTGTGAAATTAATACCATTTACCTGTAATTGTTCTACAGTTTCCTTATGAGCTCTTTCCATACTATTCATCTTGGTTCTTAGATTTGACTCTTGGTATTGAAAGTCGGCCTTCAGCTCAGTCAGCTGAGAAAAAGAATTAAATTATCTCTTTAATAATACTCTCCATGGTTACTTCAATGCTCTCACTCTCAAATATCAACAATATGTATTTCCTGAGTATACTGGATAAATGATTAAAGATAAAGAACCCAATTTTCTTCAACTGCTTTAAAGGCCAGAAAAGAGAACACCATGCAGCATTAAGTAGTTTATCTGTATATATAAAGGATGCCGAGTTTATCTGTAAAATACAATACAGTGATTTAGAATTTTCCAAGTTTTTTTTAATTATAACCAAATACACTGTCCTTTAAAATGTTTTAGAAACATTTTTTTAAAATATAGACTTTTTCTAATTTACCTGAAACTTTAGCCTTGTCATAAAAGTCTGAGCTATCATGAAGTGGTAGGTATACATTTAAACTCTTGAGGTAAAAAAAAGAGGAATATTGTAAAATTACATAACCAATATTATCCTAACTGCTTAAATATTTTAATGAGACTCCTTGGCTTAATTTCTAAAATATTTCAAGCTTTTTAGTGCTTCCATGCTGAACCGTCATCCTTTTAAGATCCACACAAATTTTTTTCCTGAATTTATCCAGTACATTTGTCATTTACACAGTTGATTACTAATTTAGGGCATCTTCCCTCTGAATCCTATTTCTTTTCCAAAAAGAAGTTTCTTGGTTCCCAAGTTTGATGGAAGATAGGAAATTACCCCTCACTTCCCTTCTGATATAAAACTCCTGTTGAAAATGTTTGGTAAACTGTTTTTCTTGGCATTAGAAGCATACCGTGCCATATATTGTACATTAGCTTTCCCTAATATTGCTGGCTGAAGCAGTGATTATTTTCCCCCTGAAATGTCTTGTGCCCTATTGATTTATGCAACCACTTTAAGACTATTTTAATACATCACTGAGGAATCAGAAACTTGAGGAATATTAACCCTTTATCATTCTAAATTTGAAGAAACTAGAGGTGTTATACAGTACTTATTCTGGACATACTACAGAACTCATCACTTCAGTTGAGTATGTGTATGATCAAGCTGATTGTATAACAAACGTAAGCATAGCAATGGGGTAAAGTTCCCAGATGAAAAACTGTATATTAAAGTAATTTTCAGGACAACTTTCAAAACCATCTGTTATAATGCGCAGCCTTATTTATAGATTTTCTTGGCGGCACTCAAGACTATTTGCATCATTTTACATTATATGAGTAATTATATAAATTGACTTAGATGACATTAATTGACTTAGATGACATTAATTTACATAAATGGTCTTAAACTGCTTGGGAAACCATGGAGTCTGTTTTCTGAGGCTATGTCTGCATGACACTATTATCTGTGGTTTGGAAAGCCCACCAAGGATCTGGACGTTTAGCTGCATTTTTAAATATCTGACAAACACAACTCTCAGATACTTCCAAAGTAGTCACTCAAATGACTAAACCATTCACCTTTTTATCCTTCTCCAGGATAGTCTGATCTCTTTGTTGCAAGAGGCGTTTCAGTGACATTACTTCTTCTTTCAACTGACTTATTAGAACAAAGTTGTCAGTGCCTCCGCTGTCTGCTGACTGATTTATAGAGCTACTGTAAAAATAAAGAGAATCAAATGTAACTAAAAGCAGGAATAAGCTGCATCCCAAGTGTGTATGTTTATCTGCTTGATACAGGTGATCCTTGACTTATAACCATTCGTTTTATGGTCAAAGTTACAATAGCACTGAAAAAAGTCACTTATGACCGGTTCCATACTTATGACCATTTTAGCATTCCCACCTGAACAAACTTTGGGTGCTTGGCAACTGCTATGTATTTACAATGGTTGTAATATCCTGGGGTACTCGGATTGTCCTCTGCAACCTTTCTAGGGAGCTTCTGACAAGCAAAGTCAACAGAAGGAAGCCAGATTCGCTTAACAGCACACAATTCACTAAATGATTCACTTTAACAATTATAGCGATTTGCTGAACCACCTCGGCCAAAAGGTCATAAAACAAGGCATGACTAATTTAATACCTGCCTTTGCTTAGCAACAAAACTTTTGAGCTCTACTGTGGTTGGAAGTCAAGCATACCTATGATATAGATGCATTGCATGTAATCTCTTCCATTGTATGCAGATTTTTATCCCTCTTTTACGTCTGGTAATTGACAGGTTTTTTAAAAAAAGACTACGTATATTTGAGCATCGACTTTCAAAGGGTCAGAAACTTCCTTTATGGAGCAGTTTTTTTTTTTTTTTACATACGAACAACTGTCAACTAAGAGGCTCATTTTTCACATACGATGTACAGAAAACTTATAACAAGTCACTTAGCAACTCTTCAAAGTTACGATAGACCCTGTAAAACAGGGGTGTCAAACTTGATTTCATTGAGGGCCACATCACGGTTATGTTTGACCTTGGGGGGGGGCAAGAGGGGCATGGCCAGCTCAATGTCACTCCTGTCAGGGACGGCCAAACGCTCTGCAGCGAAAACGGGCTCCTGAGCTCCGTTTTGGCTGAGATAGCCCCCTGCAACCCTCTGCCAGCAAAAATGGAGCTTGCAAGGGTTGCTCTGATTTCACTGGCAGAGGCACTGCCGGCTGGTTCTTCATTATTTCCAGGGCGGTTCCGTGGGCCAGATCTAAGCACCCTGTGGGCCAGATCCAGCCTCTGGGCCTTGAGTTTGACACCCCTGCCATAAAAGGAACTTATGGCCAGTACTGGAAGTTTTGGCAGCCTCACAGTCACATGACTCCTTTTTGCGTACTTGGTAAATCAGCCGACACTGAAACTACTTGCACCATCCATCGGTCACATGACCACAATTTATATTTTTGCCAGAACCCAGGGTTCATGGAATGTCCCATAGCAAACCATGGGTTTGGTTAATGATTGCCACAAAAAAAAGTCATAAAAATTGGGCATGGCCATATGACTGTAATTGTGGGTTCAATTAGAGTCGTAAGTCAGAGACCAGTTGTATTTAGAATAACCACAAGGGTCATTATATTGCATTACATATTGCTGCATTATATTGATTTCTGATTGAAGTTTAGGTCATTTATTCCAAGAATTGCTGGTATCAGAATTTTCAGCAAAGATGTAGGCTAGCTTTGTAGAAATCTCTCAGTGTCAACAACTAAAATAATATTCATGTTGAATTTTTTTTTTTAAAGGGGGAAAGTATGAACTTTACTTGTTTGTACATTGTTTTATTCAACAGAAAAAAAAAAAATTCAGATCTGTATTTTTACCTATCTCCATTAGATGGCTTGGTTTCCATTTTGGGCTTTTTCTTTGGAGTTTCATTCTGAATAGCTGAAGAGGATTTATGGCTGCAAAGAAACATTAAGAATATTGTGTGACATATGGTCAGATAGCCACATTTACCCCAAATAGCAAGCAGCACTACGTAACATAAATTCATCGTATATCTTTAAATATTATAAAGCTGAGGCAAGGATTCCCCTGCATCAGGCCCAGTCTGTCCTCTTAGCTTTTCTCTCAACTCTTAAAAACAAATTTCCATCATTCCTAATTTTGAATGCTTAATGTCACTCAAGAAACATTTGAAGCACATTCTACTGTTAATGCCCTGCTATTTGTGCCCTCGCTAAAAAAAGAAAAGAAAAAAGATCCTCAGCAATTAGGATTTTCAAAAAGCCTCCAATGATGTCAGTGAAATCTTCTTAAAAGTTAATACAGGTGACAAAAGTTTTAACTTTCTCTTCTCTAACGCTATGTTCTCAATCAGCTTGTTAATGTTAAGGGTGAGGCAATTCTGTCCTCACTTCTGGTAGCTACATTTTTCATTTGCTGGCATCTAACAATTCATAAGGGGAAAGAAGAGAAGAGTATAGGACAAAAGAGAAGAATTGGAAGGGACCTTGGAGGTCTTCTAGTCCAACTCCCTGCTTAGGCAGGAAACCCTGTACCATTTCAGACATATAGTTGATCTATCTCTTCTTAAAAACTTTCAGTGTTGGAGCATTCACAACTTCTGGAGCAGTGATGGGATTCAAAAATTGTTGCCACCGGCTTGGTGGGTGTGCTTTGGGCGTGTGCACACACTTTTACATGCACGTGCGCGCCAAACATGCACTTTGCGCAGGCGCAGAGGCATTTGCTCAGGTGCAGACACGTTGTAACTCGCCTCCTGTAAGCCTGCACGATGCTGGTCGCTTCAGCAGCTGCTGTGTGGCACTATTTTGTGCTGCGCAAAGCAGCCACGCTTCAAGTTCTGCCGATAAAAGGGAGCATGGTAGCCCGGTCAGGCAGGTGGGCCCAACAGCAGAGCAACGGAGAGAAAAGGTTCCGTCTCCACTGCTTACCGCTCCTACCAGCTCTCCAGAACTGGTCGAATACCACCACTGTTCTGGAGGCAAGTTGTTCCACTGATTAATTGTTCTAACCATCAGGAAATTTCTCCTTAGTTCTAGGTTGCTTCTCTCCTTGATTAGTTTCCATCCATTGCTTCTTGTCTTGCCCTCAGGGGCTTTGGAGAACAGCTTGATTCCCTCTTCTTTGTGGCAACCCCTCAAATACTGGAATACTGCTATCATGTCCCCCTTAGTCCTTCTTTTTATCAAACTAGACATACCCAGTTCCAGCAACCGTTCTTTATATAGAAACAAAAAAATAGTTTCCAATCCAGACGCAAAACAAGCGTTGTGTTTTCAATATTATTTACCTCTGTTTCCACAACCCCTGATCATCCTCTGGACTCAGACTGCCGATTCTGAAATACACAAACGTTCAACCAGCTTATCAGTGGAATTCCAATAATTGGCTTCAGTCAGTAACTTCAGAAATACAATGGTTTGAAAGGATGGAGAAAGAAGAAAGCAAACATACAGGGTGTTTTAATAAGGAGCCGGACAATTTTTGTGGCCTTGCATGCCATTACAAGTAACCCTCGCTTCGCGATTGCCATGGGCAATGACTGTTTGCAATTGCAAAGGTGATGAAAAGTAACTCTGTGACTGATGGCCACATCTATGACCACAGCAGCATCTCTCTCCCTCTCACCTACATGTTCACCATTAGTCAGTACACATGGCCTCAACAAACTCTCTCTTCCTGAGCTGCTTTTGGCTCCATTGCAACGATCCCTAAAAAATTTGCTAATACCAAGTTAACGAGCTCACTTCTGGGACCTTAATTAATTTGATTAGAACTTTCCCTGACACTGAAAAGACTTGGTGTTGTGGCCTGTTGGCCACTCCAACAGTGGAATCAGAGGCGGAGGCGTGGGAGTCAGGGTTAGCATCAAGGCAACCTGAGAGCTCTGACGGGGAAGAGATAATGGAGCTGGGAGGGAGGCAGGGAAGGGAGAGAGAGAGAGAGAGAGAGAGAGAGAGAGAGAGAGAGAGAGAGAGAGAGAGTGAGTGAGTCTGGGCCGTTTGTTAGACCTCAGATGGAGAGACAACAGCCCCCAGATCTGAAGGTGGCTGATGAGGAAGAGGAGGAACAGCTGGGTCCAGTGCCTGACACATGGATGTGCAGAAGGCAGAGGAGAGGAGAGCAGTGGAAACCCATGGGCTGATCCTTGGGATGGAAGAGCGACTACTGCTAACAAAACTCCACCGTAGCTCTGGGGATAAAAGGCAGGTGGCGGAGATGAATAGATGTGGCAGACAACTATTCATCTCCCTGCTGGACAGACTTGTTAGCCTGCAGTGAGAAATTTTTTGCTGGGGCTGCTGGGGCTCCTAATAAAAGGAATCTTTGAGTTAACTTCAGAGGGTTTGTTGTGTTTGGAGAGCTGGGTCAGAACACTTGGGATGGGTTGAGGTATGCGTGTTCCACGCAAACACATTCCTGGCCAATACACAGTCTCTAAACAGTCGCACCAAGATGCTATATGACAGGGGTCCCCAATCCCCAGGCTATGGCCCACTACTGGATGACAGCCTGTTCGGAACCAGGCCAAAGAAGCGACAGGTGAGCACACATGCAGCTCTGCTTGCATAAACAGCAGGCAAGCGCATGCAGATCCATTTGCACAAGCCGCGGATGTAGGTGTCTGCCTCTTGCACAAATGGACCTGTGCGTGCGGGTACAGTCACCCACCACTCATATGGAACTATCCCTCCTCCTCCTCCTCCTCCCCACACACCCACACATCAGACAACAAAGACCGCTGCTACAGTATATGATCCAAGTTCTCCGGTGACAACCGCAACGTTCTCCAAACCAGGATGTGCCTTGGCCACATCGCAATCTGATTTCTGAAAATTGTGTCTTACCAAAGGAATTTGGTAAGTTGTTGTTATTATTATTATCATCATCAGTTAAATCTACCCCCTTCCAGAGGGACATGTCTCCTTAAGGCCACTTCCATTTCAGAGTTTCCCATTGCACTTACTTGTGATGGGCGCCACTGTGATGATGGTGGCGATGGTGGTGTGGGTGACGATGGTGGTGGTGATGGTGGTGTTTCAAATGATGCTGGTCTTTCTCGGTAATAGACGTAGAAGAGTTAGAATGGGAGGGCCCTAAGCTCTTCCGCTGCTCCTTGGTCTTCTGCAGCACTCGCTTGTAGGACAGAGTACAAAGCCAACACAACAGCTTCCCATCAACCTTTTGGGAAATCATTCGCAGCAAGTTATGTTACACGTACTGAGTGCTAAAAAGACACACAACAGCCAGAATAAAATTATCAAATACTACCGCTGTTATTCTTGCACACAGATCTTAATATAAACAAGAATATGAATATATGTGTGTGTGTGTGTGTGTATGAGCTTAACAAATTAACATTTTTAAAAATTTGTATCCTGCCTTTATTTTTACAAATAATTCAAGATGGCAAATATATCCAATACATCTTCCTCGTTCTATTTTCCCTACAACAACAATCCTGTGACATGGGTTTGGCTGAGAAAGACTGGCCCAAAGTCACCCAGCTGGCTTTCATGCCAAAGGCCATGAACTCATAACTTCCTGCTTTGTAGCCTGGTGCCTTAACCACTAAATAAACTGGCTCTTCTATGTATATCCTATACATGATGAATTCCTAAGGCTACAGCATTACAGTACCTTGAATTCTATGTAGAATTCAGTGCTTACTGCAATAGCTTATATCACATAAATAGTAGCTGGGCAAACTATAGACCAAACTTTTGACACTGATATTTGAACCTCTTAACATATTATTTAAAAAAATCATGTGATTATTTTTGTAGTCCGCTCTTTTGTAACATCCAATTAATTTATCTTAGTATCAGGCATTATATAAACATAACCCAGAAACCTATGAAGAGAAATTCCTTATATGCAAATTAATTCTCTAGAAATACTTGGAAGTAGTTGTTTTAAAGTAGTATAAAAGGCAGTTTTTCTTCGAGAAAACTTTAGATCAACAATGCAACTAATCCAGTTATATAAGACATAAGGAAGAGGGATAACACAGACATCCTTTAAATTTACATATCAAGATTTGGTCATTGCTATGGATATTCACAATGTAAAACTAAGTAGCATAACTAAGCACTCAGGTCTCATTTGGGAGAATGGAATATAAGCTGGATTTGACTCAGTTGCTTTGAGATCAATTGCACTGTCAATTTTACACCACAAACTTTTATTTAAGATCACCAAAGCCCACCTTTCTTCTTCCTTCTTCTTTGCGGTCAAAAGCACATTGCTGCTTACACTGTTCACACGTCTGAGGTGGTCCATATTTTTTTTCAGAGTTTGTACAACGCTGGCATTTTGTACCAATAAAAGCAGCAATGATGTTGCAGTACTGACAGGGTTTTGGCTGAAAAAAATGGTTAGAAACTCTTAAAATATGTTAATTTAAGTTGTTGAGAACTGAAAATCAAGTGGGGGGGGGAGAGATCATATACAGGGGGCTGAAGACAGATTGTCATCAAATACTTGCATGCTAAAAGAACATTATGTTTTATAACTGGAACAAGAGATAATGGGTCATAATCCCTTTGAAAACATAGAGTTTCAGTAGTTCCATCTCATATAATTCCAATCAGTGTCTAGAACTGTTTCATAAAATTAGAATTGCATTCATCTGGATGTCTGCATCAGGCATAAATTTCTTATTGGCTTCCAAAAACCTCAAAACAAACAATCCCCTCAGTGTTATGTTCATTAATAAATTGTCAGCATGCATGGATCATATCTCTCTTCATGTCACATAAACAAGGAAAATTGTAATTGCTCTCCCAGAAAATTATTTCAAATGAACACGGGTAAAATATCTACAATTTGTGTAAGAATCTAGACAATTATAGTTTAGCAACCACAAATATGACTAAAGATGTTAACTTACCGTTCCAAATTGTTTCACATTTTGGGCACACTTCTTGCATATTGTATTAGTTTTGCTAAAAGGAAAGCAAAACAATTTGTTATTTTCCTGAGGTGTGGAGGCTACAATTCCAAGAATTCTCAGCAAGCAGAACTAGATATGAATTTAAGTTCCATGCATGGCATTTCCAGAACAATCCTTTGTTCATTAATATATTTAACTTACCTCTCTTGCTGAAACTCCGATCGGCAGTAAGTACATTTTACAATGGGATGCGCAATCCGACATTCCTAGAAGAGATAATCAATATTTTATTGACGTGCAAAGAGTGGTATTAGGTACATTAGATTTTATCTTACAAGACAAAATTGCTGCCAACAAGTGTTACCCATTAAGCAGATCACCAAATTTAGTGTATCAAAATGGAAAGTTGCATCCCTATCTCACACACATGTAGACACAGCTAAATTATATAGCTTCTAAATCTTTGTGAACACATTATGCAATGCCCAATTTAACTTTCAGCTTTTGCAAATCACCTTAGTTCTCTGTGTAATTAGTGTATTTGATTTAATTATATTAGTTTAATTTTTTAAATGTACAATGCAAGAATGTTCCCAATCTTGAAAGCATTAAAATTATAAGATATCTATATTTTAATCAAATTATTATATAATAAGGCAGTAGTACTGAATACTGTACTGTGATATACACTTAATGATGGTCATGTCACCAGAAGCATGAGATAAAATCTCACTTGCCAAGTTTGTTTCAAAAAATTAATTGGGGTCTGGAGGAGACACAATGAAGTCTTACTGCTTTTAAACATTCTGTCAGCTGAGATAGTAAAATAGGAAACTATTCTTGATTATTGGATTAACAATATAATTCATTACAACAGAGCAGCACCTTTGCTAGACTACTGTACAAAATTAACAAGTTAACAATTAACAAGTAAACAGATGGCTATCATTTATTAGGAAGCTAGGTTTCATCTGGGTGCCTGGTTGGAGTGTGTTTGAGCTGGAGGTATTGTGTGTGTGCGTGTGTCTGTTTGTGCCCAGGTGTTTGCTTGGCTTGTGGTGTGGAGATTTTTTTGTTTGTGAGTGCAGGCTTCCAAATAATTGACAGTCTGGTGGAGTCATCTCTTCTGTTCATGCTTTCAGGTCTTTTTTCAATCTCTATGGCTTCTCTGATAATTCTGTGGCTGGGGTTTTCTATAGTGGCTAGGGTTTTGGTGCCATTGAAGTTGATGCTATGACCTGTGGCTTTCATGTGTTGGACTAGTGAGGAAGTGTGTTCCAGCTTTTTTACTGCATTTTTGTGTTCATCCAGGCGGGTACTTAATCTTCTATTGGTCTGTCCGATATATGTGGCAGGACATGATGTGCAGGGGACTTCATATATGCCTTGGTTTTCCAAGTCAATTTTATCTTTGGGGTTTCTTAGGATGGCTGCTATTTTTCTGTCTGTTTTGAAGGCAGTCTTGATGTGATGCCTGTGCAGTATCTTACTGATTTTGTCTGTAGTACCTCTTATGTAGGGCAGGACACACCCCAACCAGGCACCCAGATGAAACCTAGCTTCCTAATAAATGATAGCCGTCCGTTTACCCGAAGCCAAGTCCTACTAAAAGCCTCTAATACAAGAAACACAATGTTGCCAGCCAAGCAAGACAGACAGATATTAGAAACACCAATCAAGCAGAACACAGCAAATTCCAAGACCAATAAACACAGACCAAGACTCCCAACCAATCAGGATGAAGAAAACCCATTCTAACACAGCAGTAGGCTAGCACCAAATTTAAAACAGAAACGGCTGTGAAAGCCTGACTCACAGACGAACACAATTCAGAAGCCTGATGATGGCAGATGAGAGTCTGCCAAAACAACTTTAAAAACACAACTATAATGACATGGGAAAATATCCAAACAAAGCTGAATACCATAGATACCTGGGAAAACTTAAAACACACACACACACACATATATTATATATGTTATATGGGCTGTTATTTTTATGTTATACATATATATGGGCTGTTACATAAGAAAGCACAGACAATACAGATGCAAACAGAAAACCACAACCATTTTTGGCATTTTTAAAATTTTCAATTTTTTAAAAATTGCTTTGTTTTGATATTATGAATTCCTGAAATTAAATGACTTGGGATGTGTCAGCTACTGTACATCTAACCTTCTGTAATGATTTTGTAACTGCCTAGGAATGTTTATATCATAAAAGAGCACAGCTTTTCTTTTTAAGAGAAAACAGATGTCTCCTCCTCGCTAAAATCAAATCAGCGTTTGGTGTTTTATATGCATACAACTGATTCTTTCAATCTCAAATATCTAAGGAACAGTGAATTTATGTTTTAAATGTCAGGTTGAAAGCATAACCTATATACAAACAAGAGATATCAGTACCTCTTGTTCTCCCACTCCCAAAATCTAGTAATAGAAACATTGTGCATTTTTCCATCCATAGCTAACAAAGTGCAATTCAGCAGGTAACACAGCACAGGATCTGATTTTGTCAGTTTCTAAGGTATGGGTGGGAGAACATTGGGCGCTTTTTTTTAATGACTTGTGGACTTCAACTCCCAGAATTCCTGAGCCAGCTATGCTGGGAATTGAAGTCCACAAGTCATAAAAAAACCAGTTCCCCATCTCTGTTCTAAGGAAAGAAAAAGGGGGTCCGGCCTATTAGTACTGTATAAAAGCCTCAAAGCCTTCTGCCCTATTATTATTACTAACACCATGTGTGTACATGGGAATCTACGAGTGTTGCCCTAATATTATTACTATTTTCCTTCTGATGACTTTTTTTTTTTAATACTTCATGGTGTCAGAGTTTAAGTAACCATCTTGGTTCTGCTGCTGAAGAATGGATGGAAGAAACAAACTTGGGTTATTTTCACTATTTGGGTGTGGGTGTACATATGAACAAACACATGTGTGAAAGTATATGAGTGTGTATGTAAATGTACATGAAAATGTATGAGTATGCTGCCCTAATATTACTAATTGGTATTTTTCTTCTGATGTTTTTTTTTTACATTTAATGGAGTTCAAGTAACCATCTTGGCTGAACAATTTATTAAAAAAGCAAACTTGGTTTATTTTCATTCCTATGTGGGTGTGTGTGAATGTAGGACAGCGTTGCCCTAATATTACTACTAATTGTATTTTCCTTCTGATGACTCTTTTATACTTCATGATGCCAAGAGTAACCATTTTAGTTTCTGCCCTGGAATAATTTATAGAAAAAACGAACTTGGGTTATTTTCACTCCTACGTGGCTGTGTGTGAAGCCATGAACACACAAACACGTGTATGAGTGTGTGTGTGAATGTACGAACGCGTGTTATCATTTTTATCTGCAAGGAAACCGTCATATAATGAAAGGCCAAAGGTTTGCTCCGAACGGGCGAGAGCCTTTCTTCCAAAGCCTCCAATCCAAAAGCCGCCTGGCCGGTCTCAGCCGCCCACGCAACCGTCCCTCCCTTCCTTCCTCCCGCCGCCTCCGCCCTCGTCCCCTCGGAAGCGGCACCTTGCAGAACTGCTGTCCCTGGGAGAGCTCCTCGAAAGGGTAGCGCTGGTTGCACTTGGTGCAGGCGTAGAGAGCCGGGGCCGCGCCGGATCCCGCGCCCGCCGCCGGCGCCGCCCCAGAAGCCCCGGATGTTGCCGCCATCCGCCTTCCTCTCGGTCTAAAGGGACCCACGGCCGGCCGGCCGCCAGCCCGCCCGAGAGGAAATCCAAGCCACACAAACCACGCTCCGATCCTCGCCGACGCGGCCGCTTCCCGGCGTCGATAGGCCGCGCCTCTTCCTTGTGTCAGCCGCGGGACCCGAACCCGTTTTTTTTTTTCTCTCTCTCTCTCTCCTTCCCCTCCTCTTCTCCCTCCTTCTCACACAAACACAGGGAGAGCGCGAGCGAAGGAGCGAATGAACGCCTCCGATAGGCGGGCCCGCCTCCTCGTCCAATCCGAGTCGCGCGGCAATACTTCCTTTCAAACCTCGCTGCCCAATGGCGGGGCGGGACGGAGGGACGCGCGACGCTGGCCGCCCGCCTCGCGCGTGACGTCACACCCAACCCCCCCGCCAATCAGGAAACCGAACGGGCCCCGGAGCGCGCGCGCTCTTTCATTGGTCCTCCGTGGCGCTCTTCTGAAGTTTGGACGGCTTTTTCCTTCTGACCGTCTCATGGCTGCGCTTGCGCAGAAGAGAGCAGAGATGCGTCCTGCCTTTTCTTCCTCTCGGTTCTCTGCCAACAGCTAGAAAAAAACCACTCTTTACCCACGCCGTACTGACTGTGCAATTGGCTTCACAACTAATACGTTCTCAGCGTCGAAAATCCAGGTTGAGCTCAAGAACCACCGCCTCTAAGCCCCATCACCGATTCCTATTGGGTGCTTGTCGCGTCAATCGCCGTCTCCACTCTGTGACGCAACGTGCCGTAAGAGGCAACGAGCCGGATGCGTTGGGGGGGGGAGGAGAAAGAAGGACTCGCGTCGTGGTTGGCCGGTTGCTATGTCACTCAATAGAGCTACCTTGTTGGCAGCTGGAAGGCCGGAGGGAGGAGGCGGGAGCTGCTGCTGGCCTTAAAGGGACATGCACCCGGCACGACCGCCTATTTACGACATGGCGGTGGCCGAAGCACCTGAGCACACGGTGAGCCGGAGGGAGGCGAAGCCGCGACGGCGGCCCTGCTAGGGACCTTATCTCCAGTATATGGGGTGGCACTCATAGACCGTCCCTCCGTCCATGGAGGCCCGAGTGTACCTCCTCGGGAAAGGGGGACAATGTGCGCTCTGCACATGCCCAGAGACGTATTTTCCGTTAGGCTGCTCTCTTTATTCCTTAACTTCGGGAGTTTCACTTGTATTCTCGCCCTCTCCACGTAGCATGGACTGGTGGGGGAGGTAGGATATAGGAGGGAAGCTGTTAGTGGCCTCAATTAAAATTATGAACATAAGCCGTTCAAACAAAATTGAGCTCAGTTGCTGGGGGAAAATGGACTATAATGGGGTGCTGCTTCTAGCCAACAACCATGGGCATTTCCTGGTGGTCTCCCTTTCGAGGTCTCTGCAGTTTGGGCTGATCCTGGGAGCCCCTGCTATTTGTCAGGCTCATCTCCTTGGGCTGCAGGGAAGATAGATAGGGAAAGAAGAGAATTTCATTTGGAGGCTTGTCTGCAACAGGCAAGGGGGGTTGTGTATGCATGTATGATCGATTGCTTATTTTATCTTATCACTATTATTAGGTGTTGTACCCTATGATTTTCGACTCTTAACGAATGTATCTTTTCTTTTATGCATACTGAGAGTATTTACACCAAGACAAATTCCTTGTGTGTCCAGTCACACTTGGCCAATAAAGTATTCTATGTGACACACCTTCTAAGACAAATATAAATAAATCCATTACACACACACACACACACACCTTGCCTGTTGCTGAGAAGGCCCCCCAATGAAATTACCTTCTTTATCTACTTTCCCTGCATGGATCTCCCTTTCTTGTTTTCTTCCTTCCTTTCTTTTTTCTTTCTCTTTCATTTTCTTTCTCTCATTCATATGTGTGTGTGTGTGTGTGTGCGCACACACATTTCATTATCCATCCGTTTACCCATCTCATTATGTATATTTGCCTTAAAAGATACCAATTCCTTCCTTTTCTTGCCATGAAAACTCACAGGTTTGCTGCATGTCCCAAAGGCACTTTTTCAAAAAAGACAACTGGACTTTCTTTGTTTTGCTTGAAGATGTTTTTCTCCTTATCCAAAAAGCTTCCTCAGTTTTGAAGCTGAGCTGAAGAAGCTTCTTGTATGAGAAGCAAAACATCTTACAGGAAAACCAAAAAACAGTCCAGTTGCCTTTTGAAAAAGCGCCTCCAGGGCAACTGTGACCTGGATAACTCAGATTCTTCATAGAAGTTTACTACATGTATATATTTACTGTAATTCTAGAAATTCTAACAACTGCCTGTTCTATAAACTCCTATAAGATTGACTAAGGCTGGCTTTGTGCATTATTGGGGACAAAATTTCTCAGGGAATTTCACCACCTCCGTTATGTGTCTGCTCAAGGCTTGTCTATCCATCCTCAAAAGGCATGAAGTCTCTTTGGCATCAGGCAGCAAAATGTATTTTGTTCCAGGTATTTTTATCATTTTATCTTCTGTTCAATTTAAATTAAATCAACCAGCCTACATAGGAGTAGGATTATTTCATTTCCTTAGAATTGCCATATCCTGAGTGTAAAATTTCTTGTGACTAGAAGATTACAAAGCTTTCTGAATCTCTCTTTTTTATCTAATTATCCAGATTTCTGCAGCCCGCAATAGTTTTCTCTTATCTATTCATTGCATTATATTTCCTCTTAAATGGTTTTAGAAACTTGTAATGCTTTTACAACATTTGTAATCTGTCTGGAGAAGAGCAGTTTTAAAATGTAAATGTTTGCAATGGTTTATAAAATGTGCTGGCTGGGTTATCTCAACACGCAAAGCCGAAAATAAACAGTATTATGGTTAGAGTACAGTACTGTAATATGTAAGTATAACATTGCCACTGGCCTTCAGCTAGTTTCAGATTTTGGCAGGATGTTTCCTACACGCTCTTGAATGTTTTGAATCTCTCTATGTAAGGAAAAATAGAAATTTAGAAATTGCAGCATTTTTATAATGTTTTAAAGAAGCATCTTGGGAGCTTTTTATACTGTCTTTGGGGAGACAATATTATTCTGCAGTTGCTACTTTGCTAAAACCATATTTAAACATTTGGGAATTCCACAGAGGGTGTTTTTCAAATAATTCTGTATGATTTATATATTCAGGGACAAAATTGAAATATATTTAGAGTTGCGTTGACTTGCTTAGCAACTGCCCCTCCCCCAAGAGATAAAAAATATACTAATTTCAAACTAAATTCTTAATGACTTATCTTAATATTTGTGAGCTTGGAGCATTGAATGGACAATTGTTTGTCTCCTGTATCACATTGTTATCTTTGCATTGCCTTTTAACTTTTCAAAACTTGAGTGCTTTTGTTTGAATGCATAATTTTTAGGAGTGTCTCTAGTTTACTTCCTAAGTTCTACTTTTTCAGTGTAGAACAGCTCTGAGTGCTCCAAAAGAGTAACGTAGTCATAATGTTGCATAGGAATGAGCTGAGAAAGTTATTTCAAATAAACATTTGTCACTTAATTTAGGCCCAAGTTGTCATAGGTGTGCAATACAGTAAGCCACAAAAGATTCATATCCCAGCCCATGTCACGTGGACTAAACCATTCCGGTAGGATGTGTAGGAGGCAGGAAAGAGAAGAACAAATAATAATGAAAGCTGCATAACAAGAACCTGCCTTGGCTATATTGAATCCATTTCTAGTCATGTTTTCTTGGAAGCTTACAGCCTCTTTGTAGAAGTAAACCAAAGTTGTTGGTCATTTCCAAGCAGACAGGTGGATAATATGGTTTTACATTATAAATATTTTATACCATGTTTCTTTCAAGAAGCCTCAGGCTTGCTTGCTTTGCTTATTTATTTTATTATCTCACCTTTATTATTTTTATAAATAAGGTGATGAACATACCTAATATTCCTTCCTCCTCCTATTTTCTCCACAACACCCCTGTGGAGTGGGATGGACTGAGAGAGAGGGAGTGACTCAAAATCACCCTGCTTGCTTTCATGCCAAAATGAGACTAGATCTGACAATTTCGAGCCTGGTGCTTTAACCAGGAGTCTTCAAACTTGACAGTTTTAAGACTTGTGGACTTCAACTCCCAGAATTCCTCTTCTTGTCATGTTAACTCAGGAATTCTGGAAGTTGAAGTCCACAAGTCTTAAAACTGTCAAGTTTGAAGGCTCTTGTACTAGACCAAACTGGCTGAAATATTACTCCTTCTTTCATTCCTCTTCAATAAATGCTCAAGAGTATATTGAACTGCTCAAGAACACAGTAGCAAGACTTGAGATCACTTAATAAGCTTCATGCTGAATTAAGGATTTACTTTCTGGATTTACTTTCAAGTTTGCTCTTTGTGAGTCATCTACTTTTGCCTTCTTAGAACAACGTTTCTTTGTGGCCTGCTGACCTGCCAGCGATGAGCAGATTCATTTCAAAAACGACAGGCATTTTCCCTACTAGCAAGGTTTTTTTAGCTGCATCAAACCTGCATTCTGATTTCCCACTGATTACTGCAGCTAGTGGAATACCCAAAGGTGCTTTTTCAAGAGGCAACTGGACTTTCTTTGTTTTTCCTTGAAGACATTTTGCTTTTCGTCCAAGAAGTTTCTTCATTCCTCAGTTCAGCTTTTTGGATGAGAAGTGACACATCTTCAAGGAAAAAACCAAAGGAAGTCCAGTTGAAAAAGCACCTTTGGGACAACCATGATCTGGATGACTGAGAATCTCCATAGATACTTAGCTAGTGGAATAGATATGTATTGTTTAGATATTATGATTGGATATTTCGTGATAGTATCTGTTCAAAACCTCGCTTTCAACTGCAGATTGGTGTGAATATCTGCTAGTAGAAATTTCTATTTTTATTTTTTTCCAATTCTATCCTTGGCTTAGGGTCTGCCATAATGTTTCCCCTTGTCTATGAAAAGGTTGCCGCTAAAAAGTGGCTGATATTGCCAAATCTTGTTGATGAAGATTCTTAGTCACCCAGGTAGAGTTGCCTGAAAGTTGAGTCATGACAACTGGACTTCTTTTCTTTTTCGATTTGAAATATTTCACTGCTTATCCAAGTAGATTCTTCAGGCTGAGCTGGTTGGTTGGGAGAACACCGTATATATGTCCTCCAGGGTGGTTTCATTTCTCACATGACCTGAATAGGGTCATTAGATGAGTGGGCAGAGAGGAATTGGGATCTAAATATTGCAACTGCTCAATCTTTTCCTTAGATCCTGGTCAAATGTGGTCTCCCTGGTGAGCCTGTGAAGTGGTCTTAATCTTCCTGTGTACTGATGAAAGAGCAGTATAAAAAATGAGAGATAAGTTGTGTCTGAGGACTCTACCCCCTTTTGAGGGAATCCTTCACCAAGAAGGTCACACTTAAAACCCCACAAGTAAGGGAAAGATTTATCAGCTGGAACATTTACATCCCAATGACTCTCTGCCTACTCATCTAAGGAGCCTATTTAGGGTAAGTGAGAACTGAAACCACTCTGGAGGAAATACACTGCTTAAAAAAAATAAAAGGAACACTTAAACAACACAATGTAACTCCAAATCAATCACACTTCTGTGAAATCAAACTGTCCACTTAGGTAGCAACACTGATTGACAATCAATTTCACATGCTGTTGTGCAAATGGAATAGACAACAGGTGGAAAGCATAGGCAGTTAGCAAGACATCCCCCCAAAAGGTGTGGTTCTGCAGGTGGTGACCATAGACCACTTCTCAGTTCTTATGCTTTCTGGCTGATGGTTTGGTCAATTTTTGAATGCTGGCAGTGCTTTCATTCTAGTGGTAGCATGAGATGGAGTCTACAACCCACATAAGTGGCTCAGGTAGTACAGCTCCTGAGGATGGCACATCAATGCGAGCTGTGGCAAGAAGGTTTGCTGTGTCTGTCAGCGTAGTGTCCAGAGCATGGAGGTGCTACCAGGAGACAGGCCAGTACATCAGGAGACATGGAGGAGGCCGTAGGAGGGCAACAACCCAGCATCAGGACCGCTACCTCCACCTTTGTGCAAGGAGGGACAGGAGAAGCACTGCCAGAGCCTTGCAAAATGACCTCCAGTGGGCCATAAATGTGCATGTGGCTGCTCAAACGGTCAGAACCAGACTCCATGAGGGTGGTATGAGGGCCCGACGTCCACAGGTGGGGGTTGTGCTTACAGCCCAACACCGTGCAGGACATTTGGCATTTGCCAGAGAACACCAAGATTGGCAAATTCGCCACTGGTGCCCTGTGCTCTTCACAGATGAAAGCAGGTTCACACTGAGCACATGTGACAGATGTGACAGGGTCTGGAGACGCCGTGGAGAACGTTCTGCTTCCTGCAACATCCTCCAGCATGACCGGTTTGGCAGTGGGTCAGTAATGGTGTGGGGTGACATTTCTTTAGGGCGCCACACAGCCCTCCATGTGCTCGCCAGAGGTAGCCTGCCATTAGGTACTGAGATGAGATCCTCAGCCCCCTTGTGAGACCATATGCTGGTGCAGTTGGCCCTGGGTTCCTCCCAGTGCACGACAATGCTACACCTCATGCGGCTGGAGTGTGTCAGCAGTTCCTGCAAGACGAAGGCATTGATGCTGTGGACTGGCCCACCTGTTCACCAGACCTGAATCCAATTGAGCACATCTGGGACATCATGTCTCGCCCCATCCACCAACGTCACATTGCACCACAGACTGTCCAGGAGTTGGGGGATGCTTTAGTCCAGGTGTGGGAGGAGATCCCTCAGGAGACCATCTGCCACTTCATCAGGAGCATGCCCAGGCATTGTAGGGAGGTCATACAGGCACGTGGAGGCCACACACACTACTGAGCCTCATTCTGACTTGTTTTAAGGATATTACATCAAAGTTGGATCAGCCTGTAGTGGTTTTTTCCACTTTAATTTTGAGTGTAACCCCAAATCCAGACCTCCATGGGTTGCTACATTTGATTTCCATTGATAATTTTTGTGTGATTTTGTTGTCAGCACATTCAACTATGTAATGAACAAAGTATTTAATCAGAATATTTCATTCATTCAGATCTAGGATGTCTTATTTTTGTGTTCCCTTTATTTTTTTGAGCAGTGTATATGGGGTTGCTCAGATTGAAGAAGCTACTTAGATAAGTTCGAACAACAGGAAAAAGAAATGGAATCCAGTTGCTGCGGCTCAACTTCCAGACATTGCCAAATCTTGTAGAAATGCTCAAATACCTTGAGAATTTAGTTAGTTACAGAACAGAGTTGGAAGGGACTTTGGAGCTCTTAGTCCAACTGCCTGGTTCAAGCAGGAGACCCTATTTCAGATGTGGCTATCTAGCCTCTTCTAAAAAAACTCCAGTGATGAAGCACCTACAATTTTTGAAAGCAAGCTTCTTCCACTAGTTAATTTTCCTCATTGTTAGGAAGTTTCTCTTTAATCCTAGGTTGCTTCTCTCTTTGATTAGTTTCCATCCGTTGTTCCTTGCCTTGCCTTCTGGTGCTTTGGAGAATAATTTGATCCCCTCTTCTTTGTGGCACCCCCTCAAATACTAGTACTGTACTATCGTGTCACCCCTAGTCCTTTTCTCTAGACTAGTCATATCCAATTCCTGCTACCGTTCTTCATATGTATTAGTCCCCAGGCCCTTAATCATCTTAATTGCTCTTCTCTGCATTCCCATGCACCCCCCAAAGTCTGAATGGGTGTCGAATGATGGAGTCTCATAAATTCAATGGAATTGGTGTGATTCCATCATTCTTGATTAGTTTCCTGGAACAGAATACAAAAATCTTGGACATTTCAGGCATTTTGTGTGTGAGAGAGGGAGAGGGAGAGAGGAAGAAGAAAGGGAGGAGGAGGAGGAGGAGGAGCTTAGCACTGGAAAAGTTATAGACTCTGTCTCTGGTCTGCTGGAGTGTGACAGTAGCTTCTTTTAAGGATTGATAGTCCTCATCAACTCAACAGTGGTTTCTCTACTCAAACCATTACAGCCTTCTAAAGATTCAGCTTATCCTCCTTTCTATTATGGACGTATGGGATAATATCTCTGTATTTTTCAAGGAGAACAATTAACCATTTTTAACTTTCTTTCAGGGCATTCTCCATGCAAGTTACCCATCGACATCCTACACTGATGGGCTTTCAGCAGCTTCCTTCTCCGAGTATCCTAGGCACAAACCATTCATTAATGCTGACCTGTGCCGATCCCCTGCCAAGCCAGTAATTGCCTATCCAGAGAGTAACAGCAAAGGTAATATTTCTCTCCAGAGGAAATGGGCTGTTGGGAATAGTTTTTTTTTATTTTATATGTAATCCCGGTTCCAAATAATAAAGCATCTTGGAAATGGTATTATCTTTACCAGGCCTTGACATGCACTTCCCTTCTTAAAAACTGCGACATGAAATTTAGAAAGCTATGTTGTTGTTTTGTGGCACAAATTAATAAAAAATGTGGGGGTTTAGGAAATGGCGTTCATCAATTTTGTAGGCACAGAACATCAGCTTCATTGTGTTTATCCACCGGATAAACCAGGGTTGTCCAACCTTGGCAACTTTAAGACTTGTGGACTTCAACTCCCAGAATTCCTCAGCCAGCTTTGCTGGCTGAGGAATTCTGGGAGTTGAAATCCACAAGTCTTAAAGTTGCCAAGGTTGGACACCCCTGGGATAAACAGAATAGGCGTTGCCAGTTCCCTTCCCTTCTCCTCAGCTTTTCTGGCTGAGGAATTCTGGGAGTTGAAGTCCACAAGTCTTAAAGTTGTCAAAGTTGGACACCCCTGGGATAAACAGAATAGGCATTGCCGGTTCCCTTCCCTTCTCCTCAGTTTTGCTGGCTGAGGAATTCTGGGAGTTGAAGTCCACAAGTCTTAAAGTTGTCAAGGTTGGACACCCCTGGGATAAACAGAATAGGCATTGCCGGTTCCCTTCCCTTCTCCTCAGCTTTGCTGGCTGAGGAATTCTGGGAGTTGAAGTCCACAAGTCTTAAAGTTGTCAAGGTTGGACACCCCTGGGATAAACAGAATAGGCATTGCCGGTTCCCTTCCCTTCTCCTCAGCTTTGCTGGCTGAGGAATTCTGGGAGTTGAAGTCCACAAGTCTTAAAGTTGTCAAGGTTGGACACCCCTGGGATAAACAGAATAGGCATTGCCGGTTCCCTTCCCTTCTCCTCAGCTTTGCTGGCTGAGGAATTCTGGGAGTTGAAGTCCACAAGTCTTAAAGTTGTCAAGGTTGGACACCCCTGGGATAAACAGAATAGGCATTGCCGGTTCCCTTCTCTGAGTGTCCTCCTGGCCTCAAATTTGCTTTCTCGTAATCTCCTTCCCAAATCCAAGTAACTGCATAATTTCAGAGTCTTTGAATATTGGGCGTAGTTAGAAATTACAAAGAGGGACGCGGTGGCTTGTCGATCAGAAAGGTCGGCAGTTCTGCAGTTCAAATCCCCAGCTTCTGCCAATTTAGCAGTTTGAAAGCATGTAAAAATGCAAGTAGAAAAATAGGGACCACTTTGGTGGGAAGGTAACAGCGTTCCGTGCTCCTTCGGCGTTTAGTTATGCCAGCCACATGACCACGGAGACGTCTTCGGACAGCACTGGCTCTTCGGCTTTGTAACAGAGATGAGCATCGCCCCCTAGAGCCGGAAATGACTAGCACGTGTGTGCGAGGGGAACCTTTACCTTAGAAATTACAAACAGTTAACATTGTCTCTTCATTCAGCCTGCAGCCTCTATCTCAGGGACAACTTTGCATGACAGACCTCATGGCTTAAACATCTGGCAATAAAATTGCAGATCTGATATTATTGGTCACCTCACTCTTAGATTACTGCAATTTATTCTGCATGGGGTTTTCCTTGAAGAAGGTTCTGAAGCTTTATGTAGTTTAGGATGCAGCTTCCTACCTACGGACTGATTATTTACCTTTATTAACAACAGAATAGCACCAATCTTCTTGGCAGCTGCACTGGTTCTCAGTAGACTGCTCAGCCCAATTCAAGATGTCGATTATGACTTATAAAGCCCTGTAAGGTTTGGGGCCTTGTTAGAATCATAGGATTGGAAAGGACCATGGAGACCGCCTAATACATCACCGCCCAATGCAGGAGTCCTCATCCCATTCTGAACAAATGTTTGTCCAGTCTTTTCTTGAAAACTTTCAGTGATGGAGCACCCACAACTTCAAAAAGTAGATTGTTCCATTGCTTAACAGTTTTGGACTAACTTGGGTAGAATGTCTCCAGGAGGGCAGGCCTTGTAACAGGGGTCCCCAACCACCGGTCCCCGGACCGGTAGCGGGCCGTGGATTATTTTTTACCGGGCCGCAAAGCTTGGGCGCCGCCATCTTGTTTCAACAGCGCTTCCAGGTTTTCGGTTGCTTCCGGGTTTTCGGTTGCTTCCGGGTTTTTGGTTGGAAAGTGCTTCTGGTTTTTCAGTTGGAAAGTGGCATTTGGGTGCTCGTGCCTTAGGTTCATCGAAGGGGGGGGGGCGGCTTTGAACGAAGAGCCGTCCCGATGGCGGTGGAGTCTCACGTTACTCAGGTACCGGTCCGTGGAAGAATAAATAATCGTGAAACCGGTCCCTAGTTTGAAAAAGGTTGAGGGCCACTGCCTTATAAGACTCCTTCCCTTGAGAGAAGTCAAAGAGGGAACTAAGGAAACAGCCCTTGTGGGGAGAGGTCTCCTCCCTTTGAACAGCTTGCCTCCAAAGTTGCAGATGACCTCTTTCCAAAAGACACCAGGACTTCTCCTCTTCAATGAACCTGAGAGGCAGAGGGTGCAAGCTAGGTTGGAAGCAGTCAAATCTGAGAGGAAGTATTTGTGCGGATGGTTTTCCTTTGATTGTGAGCTGCCTAGAGTCCTAGGAGAAGGCAGCATATCAATTACTGTAAATAATGAATGAATTAATCTGTCCTAACTTTTGATACTATATTGTTGCTGCTTCTCTAATTTTTGTTTTTTTTATATACGGTAATAATATCTTGTCTGATGGAGATGTATTGCGTTTTGATTTGGTCCTAGTAAAGTATTGTCAAACTTTGGTGGTTATTCCTTTTTCCTCCACTTTTAAACTAAAGTGACTGTGATTTCTGCTTATTAACAAGACTTCCTGTGTGGGGATACATTAATGTTTTTGCACTGTTCTATCATTACATTTTATAAAAGTATTCATGTACTTTTGTTCGTTTGGAAGAACATAAATGAATAAATGGCATTAAATGGAACAAAATCCCAGCTGGTCAGAATGTCTTTGTTTTTCCATGCTTATTTTTGTAGTAACTCTGCAGTATATAAACTCTGACATTAGGTTAAGATAAGAAAACACTATCTACGTTATTCTGAAAAGGAAAGATAAAGAATCTAGCATTGTTAATGGGAGACATGCTCATTTGCTTGGGATAGCATTGTAAACCAGTGTGATAACCTCTTCACATCCAGGGAGGAAGAAAAGAAATAGTCCCCGAAAAATATTTCCGTGATTAGTTGTAATTTTCTGAGACTTATCAATACATTCTGTTTTTATAGTATTTATTCAGTTCATCATCATCATCATCTCATTTTAGCCATTGTCTGTGCACTGCAGGATGAGGGCATCTTCTGCATATTTCCAACCTATACGTTCCTGAGCTTTCTTTTGCCAATTGAGCCTGCCATACTTGCTGATGTCATCAATCTGTTCTGACCCAAACACTTTTCCAATAAGACAAACAATAACCAAAGGGAACAGAAACATTTTAATGAGTCTTACGAATCCCTGGTTAAAAGGCTGCTGCAAACTAATTAACTTTGATAAGCACAAACTTTGCCGAAACTGTATGAGACTGCCAAAAATCACAGATAAGAAATATTTCACAGCACAAGAGTCTTCAAATACCAAATTAAGATACTATAATGTCCACGAGGCTGTTTCAAAACGTCTTTGCTTCCTGCAAAGAACATTCGCTTCACAGCTGGCTTTTATCTTCTTGAAGGAGGGGCCATTACCTTGCAGCCTTACTCCTGAATTGCCCATGCTGTTGTAGCTGCTCTTTTCTCCGAGCAATCCTGTGCGCACATGCACTTGGCACAGGCTCCTCGGGAACCTCCTCATCGCTACACAATCTCTGAAGGCAGCAGTCCACTCCCTAATGGTCCTAGCCCCTCATCCGAGTCCTCGCTCTCCTCAGCCGTCAGCACCTGCTGTCGGCTAACCACAACACTATCCATCTTGTTCTCCTTAGAGCTGCTCGGATCGTCCAAAGAGTGAGTGGGTGGAACTTCAGTCTCTGTTGTCATAAGCTGAGCTTAATTTCTGAGGAATGCCCCTCCTTCCATCACGTGGCTCGTTACCTCGTTCCCTAGTTTATGCTCAGCCTTTGTGCAGAGTAGGCAGTTTTTGGATGTGCTCTTGGCCGTTTCAGGAAAGCCCTATTTGATTTGTTAATTCTTTCTTCTCCAGGTTGTATTAATTCATTTAATTGTTTTTCTCATTTAGCCCTGCGCAGTTGGTTCCTTCTTTTTAATTTCTAGAATCCCCTAGGAGGCTCTCCCGGCCCCAAGAGGTGCCAGGGGGAAGGTTAGCAAACCTTTACAGCTGCCCCCCCACCTCTTTCCATTGCCTTACTGCCGTTTTTCTTCCTTGTTATTAAAACGCTCCGTTTCGTTCCGTTTCCCCCCCCCACCGAACTCCGTTTTCCTGCCGTTTCAATTCCTTTTGGTTCCTTTCTCTCTTGTCCTTCCCCTGGGGACCTTAGATTGCCCCTGGGGAGTCTCCTGGTCGCTGCAGAAGGGCCCTGCAAGTCCACGTAGCAGGCGCCTGCCATTTTGAGCGCCGCCTCGTGGCCTGGCGCCATTTTGTTTTCAGCTTCCTTATTTCTCCGATCGCTGCAGCGTGCTAGTTTAAAGCAGCAGGACTGGCAGGCCTGTTCAGAATCGAATTTGGTTTATTCTGTTGGATGTTTGTTTTACTACTCCGTTTGTTGGCTTCCCCCACAGCCAGCTGTAGCGGCCACAGTTACTACCCACCACTTCCGCCTGGTTCTGCTTGGGAAGGCAGTCTGGTATAGACTTGGCTTTTGCCATTAAGGCCTCTCTCGTGCCTTGATCAACTTGATCAGTCTTGCTGATTCAAAATAAAAAAATAATAATAAAAAAAGGCAAACAGACCTTCAACAATTACAAGATCAGAGGGAAATTAAGAGACAGAGAACGGTGGCTTAATTGAATATATATATATATATATATATATGGCATTCAGCTTTGTTCGGGTATTTTCCCACGTCATAGTAGTGGTGCTTTTAAAGTTGTAGCAACGTTTCAGCAGAATCTCATCTGTGATCATCAGGCTTCTGTATAGTGTTCGTCTGTGAGTTAGACTTTTACAATGGTTTCAGATTTAAATTTGGGGCAGCCTGTTGCTGTGACAGAATGGTTTTTTCTTCATCCTGATTGGTTGGGAGTCTTGGTCTGTGTTTATTGGTCTTGGAGTTTGCTGTGTTCTGCTTCTAATATCTTCTGTCTGTTTTTTTGGCTCTTTTTGTATCTTGATTGGCTGGCAACATTGTGTTACTTTATTGGAGGCCTTTAATGCAGCTTGGCTCCAGGTAAATGGACGGCTATCATTAGTTAGGAAGCTAGGTTTCATCTGGGTGCCTGGTTGGGGTGTGTTTGAGCTGGAGGTATCAGGGGGGATCTGTTTGTGCCCAGGTTCAGTCTTGATGTGTGTCTTGTCTGCCAGGCGTTTGGTTTTAGTAATTAGTGTTTCAGCCACGGAGTTTATCTATGCTCGGTGGTGGTGGGATTGGGCGTTGAGGTAGCTACCATTCCTAGATGTACTAATCTACAAAAAAACAGATGGCACACTCGGACACACCGCATACCAGAAGAAAACACACACTAACCGCTACCTCAACACCCAATCCCACCACCACCCAGCACAGATAAACTCCGTGGCTAAAACACTAATTACTAGAACCAAACGCCTGGCAGACAAGACACACATCAAGACTGAACTATGCACCCTGACTAAAGTACTGACAGCCAACGGCTTCCACAAAAGCAAAATCACCGGCTTGATCCACCAAAACACACTGAGACATAATAGAGACCCAGAAGATGAACAGACCTATGGAACAGCTGTCCTGCCCTACATAAGAGGTACTACAGACAAAATTAGTAAGATTCTATACAGACACCACATCAAGACTGCCTTCAAAACAGACAGAAAAATAGCAGCCATCCTTAGAAACCCCAAAGATAAAATTGACCTGGAAAACCAAGGCATAAAGGAAGTCCCCTGTGCATCATGCCCGGCCACATACATTGGACAGACCAATAGAAGAATAAGTACCCGCCTGGATGAACACAAAAATGCAGTCAAAAAGCTGGAACACACTTCCTCACTAGTCCAACACATGGAAGCCACAGGTCATAGCATCAACTTCAATGGCACCAAAACACTAGCCACTATAGAAAACCCCAGCCACAGAATCATCAGAGAAGCCATAGAGATTGAAAAAAGACCTGAAAGCATGAATAGAAGAGATGATTCCACCAGACTGTCAATCATTTGGAAGCCTGCACTCACAAACAAAAAAAATCTCCACACCACAAGCCAGGCAAACACCTGGGCACAAACAGATCCCCCCTGATACCTCCAGCTCAAACACACCCCAACCAGGCACCCAGATGAAACCCAGCTTCCTAACTAATGATAGCCGTCCATTTACCCGGAGCCAAACTGCACTAAAGGCCTCCCATAAAGTAACACAATGTTGCCAGCCAATCAAGATACAAAAAGAGCCAAAAAACAGGCAGATTAGAAACACAGCAAACTCCAAGACCAATAAATACAGACCAAGACTCCCAACCGATCAGGATGAAGAAAAAACCATTCTGGCACAGCAAGAGGCTGCCCCAAATTCAAATCTGAAACCACTGTAAAAGTCTGACTCACAGATGAACACTATACAGAAGCCTGATGATGTCAGATTAGATTCTGCTGAAACGTTGCTACAACTTTAAAAGCACAACTACTATGATGTATATATATCTTTGGTTATTCGGGTTTTCTCCCGCATAAGATTGGAAGTATCTAGGCAACGTTTCAATGAAGTTCATCGAAACGTTGCCTAGATATTTCCAATCTTACGCAGGAGAAAACCCGAATAACCAAAGATCCACATACAAATACCCGCGAGAACCTCAGAAAACAAATACACACACACACACACACACACACACACACAAAATACAAATAAAAGAAATAAATGAATAAGAAAGGGGGGGGGCTAAAAGAATTTCCCAGGGCTCCCAGCCTTCATTGTAAGTCGACCCCTAGGCACGCCATCCGCCTCACATTTGATCCTTACTTTCCTCAATTATCTAAAAATGGCAGAAGGCAATCCCTCAACTGGCCCTTCGTTAAAGGCCAAGTCAAAAACTCACCATCTGCGCAGACAGGCTAAGGAGTCTTCCAAAGCCTCCCAAACGGACGCCCTAAGACGCCATAAGGCGCTAGAAAAAGAAATAGACAAACGTACCAGACAGGCAGGCTTAGTGCCTCCCGCACCAGCCATTCCCTCTACCTCTGCTCTAACCCCACCCCCCTTTAGTACATTCCTCCCTATCCAGGCGCAGCTCGCCCTCTCAGGGTCACCAGGCCCCTGGAACATCAGCCAGACGAACACCAGAGGCTACCTTCACACCCACAGCCGCCAGCCTGCGCCAGGAGGAACCTCTCATTCAGGAGGTTCCGGAGCAACTGATAGTCTGGATGGAGTCAGCTATCTGCCGAGGAATTGCGGAAGGACTCCAACAGGTGGCTAGGTCTGGTCTGCCTCCGCCGGCCACCGAATCCGTAACATCATTCCCATTCATACCGGAATCGTCTCAGGATCAGGTACCTCTTCAAGGGGAGGTTTCCCCCTCGGTCAGGGAGGACGAGGAGGAGACGGAAGGGGACCTAGAATTGTGCAGGGAGGAGGAGGAGGAACAGTTTGTTTTGGGTCCTTACAATACAACGAACCCCTCTCTGGCTCAGAACCATCAGAGGCAGAGATGTCCGAGGACGAAGGTCTCGCTCCCGACCAACTCGCCTTTGTGGGACTTTTCAACCCTCAGCTATTCAAGTCCCTCCTGTTCAAAGCCAAGAACATCTCGGGTCTAACCACTCAGAACCCCTCTGATCCTGCTCCTCTTGTTCCGGAAGAACCAGAGGACTCCATTTTTAGACAGCCTGTGGTGGAAACCGACATCATCCCAAACCCTCCCATCTTCCTGGACCTGGTATCCAAGCAACTTGCCTCCTCAGCTGCCCACCCCCGGCCCCTTTGGCCCATGACAAAAGGTTCTTCAACCTAGACCCAGAGCTTTCCAACCTACTGGGCACCCCAGAGGTTGATGAGCCCGTCGTGGGCGTGGCCTCTTCCTCCACCCTCAGCGACCCCTTGAGGCCGGAGGAGAAATGGTCGGAACTGGCCTTATGACAAGCTCACCAGTTGGATGCGTGGGCGATCAGATTGGCCACAGCTGCTTCATTCTTCATCAGGTCGTCCATTCGTTGGCTTTGCCAGCTTAAGCAACATGTCCCGGCCTCCAATGTCCATGCCCATCAGGACATAGCTAAGATCACAGCCGCGGCCGAGTTGTTGGCCGATGCCACTTTTCATTCTGTGAAATTCTCCTCGCACACCATTTTCTCCCACATCTCTGCCCGTCGTCTGCTCTGGCTAAGGCAGACCTCAAGAATAAGGTGAAACTAGTCTCTGCCCCCCTCATGGGAAATAAACTGTTCGGTCCATCCCTGGATCCTCTTCTAGTCGAGGGAAGGAACAAGAAGAAATTCCTCCCATCCCTCACCTGCAAGTCAGAACCCAGATCCCTGCAGCCCTTTCGGAGAGCCCCCTTCCGTCCCTATTTCCAATCCTTCCCACCCAGGTACCAAAGGCCCCCCTTTTGGCGCGGGACAGTCCCAGGACAGGTCCGACTCCTCCGATAGGCACAGGAGAGGTGGTAACTTCAAGAGGCCCTTTCATGGCTCTAGCAGCAGGCCCTTCTGGTGCTCCAGATAAGCCACCTGATTTAATTCCCATTGGCGGGCGACTTCAAACCTTCGCCAACCAGTGGGACTCCTCCACTTCGGACGCCTGGGTTAGGGACACCATCAGGTTTGGCCTTGCCCTCGAGTTCCTCTCTAACCCCCCTGATTTCTTCATGGCATGTCCCGTCTCCAAGAACCACACCAAACGCAGCCTCATGGATTCAGCAATTCAGCACCTACTTGACATACAGGCCATCCAACCCATGCCTCCGTCCCAGAGGGGACAGGGATTCTACTCCCACTTATTTGTGGTGCCCAAACACTCAGGGGGATGGAGGGCGATTTTGGACTTAAAGCAGCTAAACCGCCATCTTGTATACTGCAAATTCAAAATGAACACTCTGCAATCCTTCCTCCTGGGAGTTAGACAAGGAGACTGGTTGTCATCTATTGACCTCTCTGAGTCATACCTACACATCCCAATCCGACCCTCCCACTCCAAATTTCTGCATTTCAGTTACAGCAACCTCCACTTCCAATACGTGGCCCTCCCATTTGGGTTGGCCTCTGCCCCCAGAACCTTTACCAAGGTCCTGGCTGCCCACCTCAGAACCATCCCGGTGCGACTCTATTGTTACCTGGATGATATCCTCATCCTATCCTCTTCCAGGGAACAAGCCATCAGGGATACTCAAATTACCCTCACCTCTTTCCAGGAACATGGGTTCCTCATCAATTGGAAGAAAAGCCAATTGGCCCCTTCCACCAGGATAACCCACCTAGGAACGGTAATAGACACGGTCAAAGGGAGGGTGTTCATCTCTCCAGAGAGGATCCTCAGCATCCAACAATCAGTCAAACTGATCAGACGACTTAAGAGGGTCCCCCTCCTGGATCTAAACTAGTTATTAGGAAAAATGATACCTTGTATTTCCGTTATTCCCTGGGCCCGTTTCCACTCCAGATCCCTCCAGTGGTTCCTGCTCCCATACCAAAGAGCCGGATCAAGCAACTCAAGGCGCAAGATCAAGGTCTCACCAAGGGTTCTCACCTCCCTCCTTTGGTGGAACAAGGCTTCGATCAACAAGGGCTGCCTCCTCCAGGAGCCCCCATGACTCACCTTTATCACAGACGCCAGTCTGTCCGGCTGGGGCACCCACCTACAGTCCCTTACAGCTCAGGGCAGATGGTCAGCGACAGAAAGGCTGTGCAACATAAACTGGTTGGAGCTTTGCGCCATCCACCTGGCCCTCCGCAGTTTCCTCCCTCAGGTACAGGGCTGCCACGTTCTCATTCTCACCGATAACATAACAGCCAAGGCTCATGTCAACAAGCAGGGGGGCAGTCAGTCATCACGCCTAATGAGGGAGATCGAGCGCCTCTGTCAGTGGGCGGAGTCTCACCTCCTTTCACTCAGGGCGGACCACATTTCGGGCATCAACAACACCCGAGCAGACTGGTTGAGCAGGGCCACCATAGACCAGTTGGAGTGGCGCCTCCACCCATCCCTGTTCAGGGAGGCGACAACAATATTCGGTCTGCCAGTAGTTTGCCTCCCCCCTCAATACCCAACTGCCAAGGTTCGTTTTGAGATTCCCATCCCGAGGGGCGGAGGTCCACAACGCCCTTCGATGCCCGTGGCCCTCGGTCCTCCTTTACGCCTTCCCTCTTCTGGTGCTGGTGCCCAGAGTCCTTCAAAAGGTACTCCACGATAGGGCGGAACTGCTTCTTGTAGCTCCTTATTGGCCCCGTCGTTCTTGGTTCGTGGACCTCCGCAGCCTATCTGTAGCCCCTCCCTTGGAGGATCCCAGCAGACAGAATCTCCCTGTCTCAAGGCCCCCTCCTTCACCCGGACCTCTAATGGCTCCAACTAGCTGTCTGGAGATTGAGCGGGAACGCCTGAAGAGGGAAAATTTCTCTAACGAAGTCATTGACACCATTTTAGCAGCCAGGCGTCCCTCCACCAGAAGGATCTACGATGCCACCTGGGCCACTTTCCGCAAATGGTGTACCAATCTCCTCATTGATCCAACTGACCCCTCTATTGCCCAAATTCTCGACTTTCTCCAAGAGGGTCTCAGCAAGAGGCTGTCCCCCAACACACTAAGGCATCAGGTGGCAGCCTTATCCACCGTCATTTCCTGTGAGGGTGTCAGTTCCCTCTTTCACCATCCCCGCATCCAAGCCTTTCTGAAAGGGGCCACAAACTTACATCCACCGTCCCTTCACTGATATCCGACCTTGGACCTCAACAGAGTCCTGATTTCTCTCACTAAGCCACCCTTCAAACCCCTAAGAGAGGTTTCTCTTCAATTCCTATCCTACAAAGTAGTGTTCCTGATAGCAATCACATCAGCCTGTAGGATTTCAGAGATTGTTGCTCTGTCAGTTAGGAAAGACCTTTGCGTCTTCCATCCCGACTGGGTGGTCCTCCGACTTGACCCTTCCTTTTTACCCAAAATTAATTCAGTTTTCCACAGGACGCAAGAACTTATCCTCCCCAATTTCTGTCCCAGGCCAACTCATGAAAGGGAGAGACTATGGCACACTCTAGATGTCAGACGTGCCTTGCGGATCTATATTAAACATACTCAGACCTTCCGTAAATCCGAGGCCCTGTTTATATCCTTCCAACCAAAGTCACAAGGGCTCAAGGTACCTTCAACCACCATAGGCCGTTAGATAAGGGCAGCCATTTCCAAGGCATACCAGGCTCAGGCCCTCCAAGCGCCCAGGGGTATCACGGCTCACTCCATCAGGAGTGCGGCAACTTCAGCCGCCTGGGCTACTCAGGCCCCAATAATAGACATTTGCCGGGCAGCAACGTGGGCCTCCCCGTCGCCCTTCATTAGGCATTACAGAATTGACACATATGCCTCAGCAGAGGCTTCTTTCAGCAGAAGGGTCCTTCAGAGGGTACTCAGGGAACCAGAGGAATCTACAGACCAGACGGTGTCCCTCCCGTAGGACAGGCTCCAGCTTTCGTATGTCCCACTCTCTGGACGATCCGAGCAGCTCTAAGGAGAATGGGCGTTGGTTCTTACCTGACACACCATTTCTCTTCGAGCTGTGAGGACCGTCCAGCCCCTCCCTTTTCTTTCACTGTCTGGTGGGGTCTTGTTTCGGCCAATGCACTTGTAAGTCTAGTAAGATGAGAGCACGAATTCCTGTTTCCTCTCGTCTTCGTATAAACTGGGGAACGAGATATCGAGCCACGTGATGGAAGGAGGGGCGTTCCTCAGAAATTAAGCTCAGCCTACGACAGCAGAGACTGAAGCTCCACCCACTCACTCTCTAGACGATCCTCACAGCTGGAAGAGAAATGGCGTGTCAGGTAAGAACCAACGCCCATTTTAGGTCTCTTTCGTGGATGATTTTAATTAAGTGGGATCCATTCTATGACTGTCTTGCTCCATTACTGCCATCATCAGTTCTTGCTCCGTGACCAGCCCATTTCCATTTCCATTCTTTTACTCTTTCATGATGGTACTGTATACTTTAGTTCTCTAATCCATGTGTAGGTCCTTCTATCTTGTCTTTTAATGCCAAGCATGTACCTTTCCATGCCTCTTTGCTCCACTTCTAGCTTTTGTATCGATTGTGAGGTTAGTGTCCATGTTTCACCGGCTTATGCTAGACCAGGTAGTACACACTGATCAAAAACTTTTCAGGCATAAGGGGAGTTGTTTGTGATTTATTCATTTACGTGGAAAGAAATAAATGCTGTTGCTTCCTCTTCCCTCAACAACCTTGACTGGTATATGCCTTAACTGCCCCTTTGTCATAAAGCCTATAATTTATTTCTCCTCTTCAACCTGCTTTGATGGTTTACAAGTTGTCATTTTAGATGAGTTTCCAGGTCCCTAAGGAAGCAATGCAAATGTTCTACCAGTTATCATTTGCGCTGGAATCTGGTGGGAGGATCGTATTTCCGTCTTTCTCTATTTTGAGTGTGTCCCTTGAGGGCCGCGAGTTCCAGGAAGCTGCATAGATTTTTTTCATCATTTACTCATTTGATCTAATGTGAAGGAGAGCAGCCTTTGAAATTATAGGTTCCTTACCTGGAAGCATTTGGGAATCTTTGCCTACATGTATATCCCAGGACATTAATTACCTTTCCTTTTGGAGGGGCTGTTGATAACCCAATTAAAATAGGATTACGCAAGTAAGGTTCTCCCTGTTGGAAGCTGTAGAGGAAAAACTGCTCCTGCTAATTATCACTGACAATTACTTCCTTGCAGCACTGACAGCATGAAGAACTGAAGTCATACTTTGTTTACAGCTCTCTGTTCCTCTTTAATTGCAGAGGCTCAGTTGCTCAAAAATTACAGCTGGCAATCTTTGTTTGGTATTAATGTTGTAACATTAGAAAGCATGCAACTTTTTTTTCAGGCCGAGCGATGAACTCCAAAAAGTGGGCAAAAGGCAGGAGAAAAACTTAATTAGAGAAAAATTTAGTATGCGGAATTACATTAAACTGATGAACTACCCTAATATACCCCCTCCAAGTGTTTAATAATTTGTTCATCCTTAAAAGTTGAATAGCTTTAAATCATTTTTTTAATGGGCCTTGCGAAATAAGTGAGGCGGAGAAAAATGTGTTTTATCCTAGGCCAGTGTTTTTCACTCAAACCTGGTAACTCTAAGATGTGGGCATTTCAAGTCCCAGAATTCTCTAGCCTGTATTTTTGATAGCTTGTTAGTTGAAATATCATTGACTTTTAGTTTTTGTGCTCTTAAGTCCCTCATCATCATCACCTGTATCGTAACCCTTTATCTATCAGCTATATTCTCCGCTCTGAAGAACCTGCAGGAGAAAATACGTCGGTTGGAGCTAGAAAGGATTCAAGCGGAAGAGAATGTGAAAAGCCTGACCAGGGAGACCTCAGATTATAAGAAAGTTCTAAGTGAGCAGTTGTTGGAAAAAGAGCAATCGAAGTTGCAAGTGTACAAGAAAAATGATGGTATGCAGACACATCTTTGCTTGTCCATATGTACAAGGACGGATATTAAATGAGGCACGGGCATTTCCAAAAGTCGTTTGCTGCATCTGTCCCAGTTATGACTGCAATTGGCACGCCTAACAGTCCTGTTATGCTATTATTGCTAGATTGAATGCTTCTTTATAAGCAGGCACTATAGCCAAGCAGGATCCCTCTATGGGATGGGATAGGAAGATGTTCCGTGTGTATGTGCTGCACACAAACATCCTTTGCACAGTGCTTGAAGCTTGGCTTGCATTTACAAATGAATGGCTGATGGATATGAGGCCATGGCTTTCCTCAATTTTGAAAGGTGGTGTGTGTTTTCATAAGCGTCTCTATTCAAAAAAGAATTTTTTGAGTTAGGTTAAAAAGTTTATACTTTTTTACCTAACATTGTTAGGTAAACATTAAGAATATTTGTGGATTGCAAGTAGCTCAGTGCAATATTTGCAACCAATAGTCAAGGGATCTCTGATGATATCTGATGCAGGCAAAAAATAAGAATATGAAGATGTATGGCTGGTTGGTTCTTTGGGCCATAGTGTTCACACATATCAGGCAGGCACAATGGCGTCTGATTGTTACTTGACATTAATTGGTCCTTGTCTTAGAAATAGGAGGGGAAAGCAGCATTAAAAGAGAAGTTGTTTAAAGATGAATGGTTACTTTAAGTTAGACAGAAACTTAACACTCATCCCAAAATAGGATCAGTAACTCTGATTTGGGAGCAGCTGGGGGCTTAAGGAGTATAAGGCACAATACCTCTTTTGCCCTTAAAACTTCAGAAAGAAGCATTAAATGTTTTGGCCATACATCGAGAAGGGCCTGATTCCTTCCAACTTATAAAAAAAAATTCCACTGAAAGGGGTAAATTATTTTTCAGCATATCTAGTGGTACATTTTTTTAAATGGATAATTTTCTAAGAATCCCTGGAAAAACATTGAGAATTACTATGACGAAAATATACTGTTCGGGAAAGCCGCAGCTAGAATTGACTTTGTGTAGCCACTACACCTTCTGGAACTAGAATGAGTAGTCCAGTTCCAAAACCAGCCTAGTTACTCAATTGCATCATGGTTACTGAAGAACTGGCAGACGTCTCTGTCAGGTTGCCATTAATCAGTCTTTGGCTAAAGCAGATACATGATCAGGTTCAGCAGCACCATGATCTCTACCCTTCTGTTCCACACCGAGAGACATTTGTGGCTGGTCTAAGCACCTTGGGCAGTAGATGTAAAGTAGCATAGGTCTGCTGGATATCTCTAGATGCATACTTCTTATTTTTGACACATCATTGGGTGTTCAAGTTGAGAGTGGTACGGTGGCCTAGAGATGGAGCTCTCACCTCACAATCAGGAGGCTGTGAGTTCAATCCTAGGTAGAAGCAGATATTTCTCTCTCCAGCACAATGAGAATATATCTGCTGAACACTGCTCTCCACATTGGTGACAAGAAGGGCATCCGGCCATTAAAACACTCTGCTAGCTCCGTTCAGTTGCCCAGACTCCACCCCGCAAGGGATTGTGGGATTATTAAATTATGTTGATGACGATTGGATGTTTGAGCTGGATATTCCTCCTGCTCTTCCCATATACTGGTTTCAAAGAGCCAGTTTTGTACCTAAATGCAGCCATTGGAATAGTTAAGACCCATTCATTGAGACCCATTCAGTGTTGGTTCTGGAGTAGGAACCTCCTTGTCCCTTTTGTTTGAAAACAGTAACTTTTAAAGAGAAGGTTTGCAGCAACAAATCTGGTTCATGTTAGTTTCATATCTGTTTTCTTTTGCTGCCCTGCCTCCAGAGTTGGCAGCCCAACTGACAGCAGCCGAGACTCGTTGCGGACTTCTGGAGAAACAGCTGGAATACATGAAGGAAATGATAGCACAGGCAGAACTGGAAAAGTCGACCGTCTTGGAGAAACAGGTACCTGGGCTTTTTTAGTTCTAGTGATTTGAGTTTCTGTTTGGTCCCGTGGTTAAGGGACCAGGCTAGAAACTGGAAGACTGTGAGTTCTAGTCCTGCTACAGGCAGGCGAGCAGGTTGGGTGACTTTGGACCAGTCATTCTCAGCCCAGCCCATTTCATAGGGCTGTTGTGAGGAAAGTAATAGAAAGAGCATTAGCTACATTTGCCACCTTGAGTTATGAAAAATGGATTAAACAAACAAACAAATAAATACAGGTAGTCCTTGATTTACAGCAGTTCATTTAGTGACTGTTCAAAGTTACAACAGCACTGAAAAAAGTGACATTTGACTATTTTTGACATTTAGTGACCGTAATGATTTTTTGACACTTAATGACCCATGATCATGTGATTTACATTAGGAGGCTTGGCAACTGACTCACATTTATGATGGTTGGAGTGTCCCGGAGACATACGATCTCCTTTTGCGGCCTTCTGACAAGCAAAGTCAATGGGTTAAAACCAGATTTCACTTAACAACCGTGTGACTAATTTAAAAACCGCAGTGATTCACTTAACAAATGAGGTGAGAAAAGTTGTAAAATGGAGCAAACTCGCTTAAAAAGCCAATTTCTCACTTAACAACATACATTTTGGGCTCAATTGTGTAAGTTGAGGACTACCTATAAGTAAATAATCAATCAATCAATCAATCAATCAATCAATATAACCCTGATCTATAGGTTCCAGAAACGTTACCAGCAACCACAGCATCTTTTAAAACTTCCTGGCTTACAGAATTTGCTATTACACTATTTGTCAAGATCCTCATTTAGTTGGCTGTAAAGGGAATAGAGTGATTGGGGCAGGATGTGAGTGGTTATGAATCCTGATAGCTATAATTTACCTCAAATGAGTTATAAATTAACTCAAATGCTAGCTATAGGGATCAGCAACTTTCATAAAGCTGCTGAGTTCAGTAGACCAGCATTTCCCAATATAGAGGGATATTCACCAAATCTGTGTATTTTAATTTATAAGATTAGCCATGAGATCTGGGAAAGATTGGGAATTGAACCTGTAGAGTTGAAAGATATTCTTGGTAATCAAGAGGATGATTGAAGGAAGCTGAAAAAAAAAATGACAAGGGAATCTGGTGGGCATTGTGTTTTCTACCCCTGGAGTATATTAATAGACTATCATGTAGCATGTCAGATGGCTGAAAGACTATCCTAGGATTATCTTCGTCAACAATATCTATTTTTCTGCTTATAGTCTAAAACTGTATTGTCTAAGAACTACTTTGCCACATCTTTGGTAATGGCCAAAGATAGTCCCCAGACTAAAATGTCAGTGTTTAGCCATGGAATATAATTTTGAAGCTGAATTCTTGGAAACATTTTATTTATGTCCAAGAATTTTTTTAAAATTGCTCTTTTCAGAGAAATGCAACTAAGAAATGTGGTTGATTGTTTTGAACTTTCCCTCCTTTTGTGACATCAAGTGGCAGAATGCCATTTAAGTGAGCTGCCTCTTTCTTCTCCATGACACAAAGTATCATTTGTTTTCCAGGCCACATTGGAAAAAGAAAAGGTCGTTGATCATTCCCATGTGAAGTCCAAGTTGGAGAGGTTGGATCTGCTTGAGAATGAATACACGCGGCTCACTTCAATGCAGTCTCTTGCGGAGGTGAGACCTGGAGCTCTGCTCATTGTGGATCGCAAGATCTATACTAATGTAATCCTCAACCTTTTTCATCAAATGTTCAGTTTTGATAATAGAATTCTGTATATCGGCCTTCTCAACCTAGGCATCCACAAGATGTACAGAGTAACTTAGAATTCTCCATTTAGCAAATTCAGTGCTGAGAAATCTGGGAGTTTACAACTATATATATTATGACAGTTCTGCAGGCTTTAAAATAAAGATTAAATAAAACTAATACAAGCTAAGAAAAACATAAAAAGAACAATTGCAGAGAAAAATAAAAAAATAAATATATACAACGAAATAACTTTCCCCTTCATCAAGACAAATACAAACCACACCAGTAACTTATCATCTTTTTTGACATTTTAACAAAATACTTTTTCTTCCCATACCTCATCTCTTATCTACAAACAAATTATTAATTGAAGAACCTGGTTGGGTAGGGGGGGATTAGCCCCAAGGCTTGCAGGGTCCCTAAGACGTGGAGAAGCAGAGCACAGGCGGTCCCGGAGGTAAAGTTTTGAGAACCCCAGGGGAGGCAGGCCTCCCCCATTTCTAAGGCACCCTATCCTCCCCTTAACTTGCATCGTTGCTTAACTGCGTCAGGGATGGTGGGAGCCATTAAGAGAGGCAATCATGTGGTTGTCTCGCTTAATGACCGTCATGACTTGTGATCATAATGGGCAGGTTCTATTGTGGTCATGAGTCAAGGGGGCTAACCCGTTCTACTTTTCTTAAAAGAGAAGTCAGTCAGATTATGATTTGAATCGGCCCCACGGCATCCCATCCAGGGCGGCACAGTAACGTTTTGCCTGCGATTGTCTTGCTTTTAATATTTTAAAACAGAAAAAAATGAAAGAATTGGAAGAGAAGCTCCAGGAGGAAGAACGGGCTCGAAAGCTGGTACAGGAAAAAGCTGCTGAGGTAAATCCTATTCACCTGGGCTCTTGTTTGTCAATGAGATGCTGAGGAAAGGATCCTGGAGAACTGGGAAGTTTGTACATTGCTTCAGCAACTATTGCAAAATTATCTACTTTACACAAGACTTAATTGTCTGATCTATCAGTCCACCAAGTAGGATCAAGACCTCAGATGCTTTGCTTGGAAAATAGCAAACTGTGTTGGGTCAAATTTATTTGTTTATTTATTTGTAAAATTTCTTTACCACCCATTCACACTTGTATGACTCTAGGTGGTTTACAAAGAAAATGACAGCATATAAAAGACAGTTAAAACAAAATTAAAAACAGTTAAAACAGAATTCATAGGAACAATTGCAAAGTTCAAGAGAGATTTAACAATACAGTTCCTTCATATTGGGTAATAAAACAGTTGTTCATTAGTTACATTCTAGGTGAATTACTTGTGCTAAACTACAAACTGCAAAAATTGGGATCATAACAACATATTAAGCTGGAAAAGAAAAGGTAAAGAAGTTCCTGCAGATTTTACTCTGCTAATTGTTGCCGGCTATAGGGGACAATGTTCATCTCCATTTCAAAGCCATTGAGCTGTCAGAAGACATTTCCATAATTATAAGACCAGCATGACGCTGTTACTTTCCCACTGAAGTGATACCTGTGTATCTACCCACCTCTGCATGCTTTTGAACTGTTACTTTGGCAGGAGCTGGTGCAAGGAAGGGAGCTCACTCTGTTGCGTGATGCTCAGATCTCAAACCTGAGCTGCCGACTTTTCAGCCAACAAGCCTAGTGTCTTAACCACTGAGCCGCCATGCCACCCTGTTAATCTGGAAACATAGATTTTTTTTTTTTTTTCAGAAGTCTGACTCCATTGCTTCCAAATTTCTAATACCATTTGGGAAAATGAAGACTAAACGGTAATATAATAGAGAACATCCAACTCTCCAATGAACTAAAAAGCGATAGGAAAGGAGATTGGGGTGCGTTAACCTTTCTCTTTCCTGCAAGTATATCTTCCCTCTCTCTTCCTTAGCTGAGGTCCCAAATGCCTGACTGGAAGAAAAAACATTCTGGAATTCAATTTTTGTAGAATCCCATTTTTAGGGATCCAAATTGATAAGCCAAGGAAAGGCTCGTTTCTGGATTGGTTCATCACCAAGTGTCAGGTTCTGTTATTGTGATAAAATAAAATAATTCCCAGATTTATCTTGCAGCTTCAGACAGGATTGGAGACAAATAGAAGATTGCTTCAGGCCCACACCCAGCCAGCACCAGTCTTGATACCTCCAAAACCCAAAAAGATGAAAAAAAAATCAAAGCAGTTGGAGAAGGTAGGTGGAGGCTACTTGCTTGCAATCTTATAAATTGTTGCTCAGGAATCTTAGGGAAGTCAGTAGGATTGGATTCTTAATAACATTCTTGTTAGATTCATGAAATAGGACTGTTACTGCTTGGGCATTAATGAATTGTATAAATGTAATAAATGTACTTGAGTTTAAAAGCAAAAGGGACAAGTAAATCATGATTATCTTAATCCCATTGATATTAAATTCTAAGGTTCCATTCCTGAAAAAATATTATTTTGAAGGGATTACCAGACACACTTCATTCACTAGTGGTCTTTGGATCAAGGACTTGGCTAATTAATGGCATGTTCCACTGATACAGTGTGAAGAAAGTTATGTGTGGAATGCCTGGGCCTGAAAATAAGGTGGAGCTTATTTTCAAACCCAACATATTCAGTGAAATTTCAAAAGTGATCCAACCTGGCTCGTTAATAGATTGTGATAATCAAACAGAGCTTCCATTGTAAATTTTTTAGCAAGATAACAAAGAATGATCGCCTCCTTGTTTTTAACTTCTGAAAAAAACCTGCCCTGTAGCTGCTGGAAACTGAATTCTGAAATAGGTGGTTTGGTTTCATTTAGTGAAGGGATTTTTGCACTCTTAAATACTGTGTCAGATGATAGAATTTTACATGTTTTACAAGGATGATTAATATGTAACCTGAACCCTTTATTTGTAAATGAGGTGGCCAGCCTTGCACTTTTGTTTAAGAGCAAATTGATTCTCAAAATGTTTCTACCAAAATACCATTGAGATTATCCAGCCTGTTAAGCAAAATATCATAAAGTCTCCTTACTAAGTCTCTTATGGGTAACCAAATACAATGATCTGTGAGGCTTAATCAATTTATATTGTTCAGGAATAACTCAGCCGGGAACTCCCTGAATTAGACTTCACTGTTTTATGTAATGAATTCTGACTCCTTGGGGATAGCTCCCGGCCTTAGCTGGATGTCATTCTTCCAACAGATACAAACATCACCTTTTTTCAACTCTCATTATAAGAAACATTCCTCTTAAAACAAGCGCTAAAAGAAACCTCTTGCTTCACAAGGTTTTGAAGAAGCAGCCGTGGTTTATGCTACGTTATTTGGTTTGCTCTCAAGGCTTTAATGCAAGTATGAGAGATCTGATCTCATTTAATTACCAGCTGTATGGATTTCATTTGAGCAGAATTGAATCTGGCATAATTCTTTCTCTGGAAAAAAAAACTTCTCCTCTCTCCCTTAGAATGACTCTGGAATGACCCATTTCCATTCCCAGCCCCACTACAGGCTACGACTGGGTGATGTGCCGTTTGTTGCTGGGAAGGTAAAGAAACATTATTTTCAGAGTCTCGATCACTTGTTGCTGTCATAGCAAACAGAGGGGAAAAAATGGAGCTGGTTTCATTTAAATTCCTGTACGCATCCCAGAAGTATCTTAGTAGTTATTCTTGGAAGAGAAGGTCGAATGAAACAGGGCTCTTTTCTGACCTTAGTTCTGAATTAAGAAGGCTGCTGCTCCTGGATGCAAAACCTCAACTGTACACCAATTACAAATGAGACATTTCAATTGGCTTTTTGTTGGTTGGGAGATCAGAAATTCTCCAGAAGTTGCTGAGCTGTATAATTTGTGGCATTCCTCATTGGCCATGGTTGTTTTCAGGCTTCTGGCTATGGACAGAAGGTCCAGAAAGGAGCAGGGAGAAAAAGAGGATACGAGGAAGGAAGAGATTGAAAAAAGGGGGGCTTGAAGATGAGAAAGCATGGACTCATCAAAGAGCTGGCCTGCAGTCTTCCACAGATTACTTGAAGGATAACAGAGTTGGAAGGGACCTGGGACCTTGGAGGTCTTCTAGTCCAACCCCCTGCTCAGACAGGAAATCTCATACCATTTCAGACAAATGGTTGCCCAATCTCTACTTAAAAAGCTCCAGTGTTGGAACATTCACAACTTGCCAATAAAGGAGAATATTTGCTGCTCAGGGTTGAAATGAAGAGGTCCTCAGTGCTCTCTGAGTACTGTTGATAATTATCTAGATAATGATGACATTATCTGGGTCATGAAACATCGGCAAGAAAAGGACCAGAGAGAAAGGACATAATTCAGGTTTTATAGAATTCAAAAATTCTTGAAAATGGTGGCTTACGTCAGGGTAGTGAACTCAAGGCTGCACAGAACTTTGACATGTCAAGGGGCTGCAGTCCAAACTGAGTGACGCCTGTTTAATATTTCCTCTTTTTTTGAGGATTTGTTAGTAATGGCAAAATTCCATCCTCAAAAATATGGTCAGCTTATCCTGGTGCAAAGACAATTCAGTTATTTCTCTTTAAAGCAGGGGTGTCCAACCTTGGCAAGCTTTGCTGGCTGAGGAATTCTGGGAGTTGAAGTCCACAAGTCTTAAAGTTGCCAAGGTTGGACACCCCTGCTTTAAAGCATTGCTGTTTTAAAGAAATTACCATAAAAATAGGGTCTAAATATGTGAGCACTTCACCCATTTGAGATTTTATAATGGAGTAAAGTTAACATCCTCGGTGTTCTCTAAACTTCATTGTTTTGTTGCAGAAGCTTTCTTACTCAACTAAGGTAGCTTCATAAGTGCTTCTAATACATATATTCATATACAAATATTCCTTTTCTAAAGTTAACGTTGTTAAAAAGTATCGCTGTGTTTGTTCCAAAGCTGCAACTGGACTTCCTTGTTTTTCTTTGAAACATTTCACTTCTCCTCCAAGAAGTTTCTTCAGCTCTGACTGGATGATGGGAAATGGAAGGACTTATATTCCTTGTAGGCAGCTGGTCATTTGCATTCTTTTAGAGAGTCATTGAGGCCACTTGGAGGTTTATCTGTGTCTTCAGGATCACCTGAGTAGTGGAAATGGGTATGGCGCCTTCTTGGAACTGCTGAAAGGACTGTGAAGTTCAAGACATCTCTGCATGCATTTACACTATTCGGTGACCTTGAGAACATAGATAAACCTCCAAGTGGCCTCAATGACTCTCTAAAAAGAATGTAAATGACCAACTGTCTGCAAAGAGTATAAATCCTTCCATTCTCCATCTAAAGAAGCTTCTTGGATGAGAAGTGAAATATCTTCAAAGTAAAACAAGAACACCCAGTTGCTCTTGAAAAAGCACCTTTGGAACAACCTTGACCTGGATGACTGAGAATCTCCGTAGACATTTATCACTGTGTTTGGCTCATTCAATGTTTAACCTTGGTGCTCTTCATTTTTGTTGTCCGCTGTTGTCTCAGTCGACCAGCCCAAGCCACTCGGTCACAGCCAATGTGCAGCATGTGCTCCACCTCATGAAGCAACATTCAAAAGCCCTCTGCAATAACCGCGTCATCAGCGAAGCCCCGATGAGTAAGCCAACGAGTAGGGGCAGGAGATCATCTACGTCTTCTCTTTCTTCCACGTCTCAAGGAGACCTTTCTGAGGTGCTTCTGACATTACAAGATGAGCTCGGGCAAATGAGTTTGTGAGTGAAAACTCTTGTGCAAATGTTCACCTTTTGATCTTTTTCTGACTATATTTGTATTTTATCAGATGGTGATCCAGCAGGCACGTCAACCACTTCAAAAGCTCTTTGCAATCCTATTTATTGGGGGCGGGGGGTGTTTGGAATCATGTCCGGCCATAGTTTCCACCCGAAAGACGTGCATAGGATGCTGGTACACAGATAATCCTCGACTTACGATCGTAGCATAATCTGCTTTGGGAAACTTTCTTTGACAAGGTTTCATAGAAGGAACAAATGGATTCCAAGTAGTTAGCAATAGCACTTAGACTTATATACCATTTTATAATGCTTTATAGCCCTCTCTAAGTAGCTTACATTGCTCCCAACAATTTTGGGTCCTCATTTTACCCACCTCAGAAGGAAACATTGAGTCTGGTGAGATTTGAACTGCCAAATTGCAGGCAGCTGGCAGTCAGCAGAAGTAGCCTGCAGTACTGCATTCTAACCACTGTGCCACCATGGCTCATAAGTTCAGCATTATTTGAAACCTGATGTGCCCTGTCAAGCAATGGGCAAGCTTTATAGGCATGCAGGAAATTTACCCATGTGATCAAATTGACCAGATCATTTAGATCAGTGGTCCCCAAACCTTTTGGCACTGGTTTTGTGGAAGACCATTTTTCTACGGACCAAGGGGGAAGGTGGCGCATGCAACCTAGGTCCCTCAGATGCGCAGTTTACAGTAAGATCGTCCCCAAGGTGCTTTTTCAGGAGACAATTGGACTTTCTTTTGAAGACATTTCGCTTCTCATCCAAGAAGCTTCTTCAGTTCTGACTGGATAGTGGGGCTGAAGAAGCTTCTTGGATGAGAAGCGAAACGTCTTCGAAAGAAAAGCAACAAGTCCAGTTACCTCCTGAAGAAGCATCTTTGGGATGACCATGACCTGGATGAGTGAGAATCTCCACAGTAGGGTTTTTGCTCCTATGAGAATCTAATGCCTGATTATCTAAGTTGGAGCTGAGAGGATGGTTTTTATGGCTGGGGAGCAACTGCAAATACAGATGAAGCTTTGCTTGTTAGCTAGCCTTCCCCTCCCCCGGCAGCTGTGTGCCCTGGTCCTTCCAGGCCACGGAACATTACCAGTCTATGGCGCGGGGTATGGGGACCCCTGGTTTAGACAACTTCTGTGCTTCCCTTCTATATACCAGGTAAAACCTGAACTATTTATTGTGGCCTGCCCGTGGCTGGCAGGGCTGGCAGCAGAGTAGGGCAGTAGTGAGGAGGTTGGGGAGGAACCTGGGCCAGTCTTGGAGGCTGAGGAAGGCTTGGATGAGGAATCTGCATCAGAGGCAGAGATGGGGCCAGGGTAGGCCAGCAGTCATCAGCTGCTTTCGGACTCAAATAGCAGTGAGGTGGGGGATGGCCCCTCCCATCAGGAGCAAAAGGGGAGGGGCCTTTTGCTGGAAACAACTTGCTCGTTTGGTCATTTGTTTGTTTCAGCCTCGTGGAGATTTGTCTGTAAACCCAGCCTTCCCTGCCAACAGTGAGTGTGGAACTATTTACCGGGCAGCGTTCCAGGATTGATAAAAGTCTGAGATAATTAGTCCACCTTCGTGAGACTGTTTGCCAAGCTGTTGGCTGACTGTGAATTAAATAATTCACATAATTGTAAATAAAGAGGTTTTTTTTGCCAGGACTCAGAATTGACTGAGTGCTTTTTGATGAGGCCTAGGACAAAACACTATTATGCACCTTGTGGTCAAATTCTATGCTATAGATGTGAGGCCCGATGTGAGATAATATGGGTTCTTTATAAAAAAAATTTAAATCAGTGAATCTGGTTGGAAAGTCAAATCAAGTTGACTTCGATCTTGACCTTGTAGTGCTGCTTAGAACTGTTTTCATTTTTAACATTCAATTTATTGTCGCTGGTTTTTGATCATGATCATTCATTCAATAAGGAAGTGGGGGGGGGAGGGTTTCCCCCAGGATTTTTTTTTTTTTACTTCCAGTCTGTCATAGAGTTTTAGTGTTTCCTGGAGATTGTCTAAATACTAACCTGACTCTGTAACTTTTGAGTTCATCAACATGGGACAGGCACTATCTTTGAATTCAAAGAGATTTCCCCCTAGTTATAATATTCGGCAGCTACGTATGTTAAATCTCTGCTTTGAACATGTTACAAGCCTTATCTGATTTAATTCCAATGGTTTAAAATAATCTTGGAGGACCAACTTTTTTTTGGCTTGGTTGCTATGCTTTGTCCTTGCATTTTGCCTGGTGGCTGCGAGGAATATGGTTAATGATGTCATGAGATTAGTGGAATTGGCACAGCTTCTCAGGGATTGTTCTGTTTCCTTGCTTTAAAATTAGAGTAGGCACATTAGTTCTGGAAGAAAAAACCCAGGCCAAAATTCCCTTTATGCCAGCCTCCAGGGACTTTTCTTGGAGGTTTTAGTGTTAGGAAATACTAGAAGGTGATGTTGAATTAGGTGGGAAAAAAAGCAGTAAATCCTATTCCTTATTTGTTTAATCTCTTACAAAATGCTGCACTCTTCTGACATTGGAGTACTCCTAGGCAATATTAGGATTGCTGTGTGGAAAAAAAATTGAATTGTTTCTATTAGCAAAGCTGGTCTGAAATTCAAGTATTAAAGAAATTCATTATAAGCTCTGTTTTTTTTTTTTTAAATCTTGTTTTATTGGTTTCTTTGTTTTGCATACAAGCCAACACCAGCACTTAGCAAAACTCATCCATGAAGCTTCAACGATTGCCCTAAGGAGAGACTTGGAGAAGGATTTGGAAGTGCTTGTGAAAAGGATGGAAGCCAAGGCTGAACAAATCAACAAAATCCAGAGGCATCAGGCACGGGTAAGTTATCCTGATGACTGCTTTCAGTCCCCTATGCAATCGTTGGGGACAAAGTCTGATGTAGGGATTAAGCTAGAAATTGGAAAGACTGTGATGATCCGTGGCATGGCACGAAAGCAACAAAGTCACAAAAGTAGGTAAAGTCTCTTTAATACCTCCAACTTAGCCTCTAGTGTCCAGTTATTATCGGCTGGAGAAAAAAACTCTCCCAAGAACAGTTTTTAAAGGGAAAGAATTCAGTCCGAACCCAAAGTACATATAAATTATAAATAAAAACCAACACAAACCACGTTGCAGCAATTAACGAGATAGGGAAAGATAAGGAATTGCAGACTTCAAAAGATGACGAAACACACACAGTTGGGAGGACGCCAGAACCCAGATAAGACTTGACAAACAAAGATAATACATGCTTTGCTTACAGCAAGGTGCTATGCGCAAACACCCTTTTTAAATTCCATTTTCCCAGCTGCAGCTAATGAAGGGAATCAGGGCCCTTTTCTCCCCCATAACCCATGTAACTCACGTTGCTCCCTTCTCCGTTCCTCCTTGCGTGCCCTAGGATGAAGTGGGGGTGGGCCTGGGTCTTCCTCTGAATGCCCAGCCGGACTGTGTCCTTCCTTAGTTTCCTCCACAGCCACCAGAGCCACACTCCCACTCCCTGTCAGCTGCTCAACTTCCCCCTCGGAATCAGATTCCAACAGGGGCATGACAAAGACTGTGAGTTCTAGTCCTGCCTTAGGCATGAAGCCAACTGGGGTGTCAAACTTGATTTCATTGAGGGCTGCATCAGGGTTGTATTTGACCTCGGGCCTGGGGTAGGTATGGCAAAGTCGACATCACTCGTTTTGGGGGTGCCTGTGGCGGCCTGAGTGCTCCGCCAGCACAAACAGGCCCCCAAGCTCCATTTTTGGCTGTAACTGCCTCCTACATGCTGCCCTCCCAAGCTCTGTTTTTGCTGGATGAGGCACCGCGGGCTGGTCCTTCACTGTTTCCAGAGCAGAGTAGCCCTGTGAGTCAGCTGTAAGCATCCTGCGGGCCAAGGGCCTTGAATTTGACACGCTTGCCTCAGACCAGTCCCCAGGAGACTATGAGTTTTAGTCCTGCCATAGGCATGGGGCCTGTTCCTCCCTCTCAGCCTTAGGAAGAAGGAAGGAATGGCAAATGACTTCCTAAATTCTGCCAAGAGAACTGCAGGGACTAATCCAGGCAGTTGCCAGGAGTTAAGATTTATTTGAAAGCACTCTCCTCCCTCACCCACCCATAGACAACAACAATGAAATCATTGCACAGAATATCTTTATTACAAATACTAACCAGAATAGTACACAGTTATATAACATACTGTGAATTACTGAGCTCAGTTGGACTTGAGTAACAATTTCTAATTAAGTTGGGAGGGAAGGTGAAATGAAATAGAGATTAAAAAATAAAATGAAAGTGCTGAAAGGATAAATATTGCACTATAAAACTGCCTTGTAAAGGCATCAAAGAAAACATAGTTATAAAATATAGTAGTAAAAAATGATATAAAAATTTAGATAGAGATGCCATATGACATTGTTAAATGTTCCATCTGGTCAAGTTGAATAATAACTGCCTGGTTTCACTCATTTATGTTGTCATCAGCTCTGAGGCAGAATTTGCAACTTTAAAAGTGACATCATCATGATAGTCTGTCTAAAGAAATGAGTTATAAGTAAGGTTAAAGATAGCATGTTAAAATATAATACAGCAAGCAACCTTTATCATAGACTATTTTGCAGCAATAACATGGTCTAGGCCAGTGTTTCTCAGCCATAGCAACTTTAAGACCTGTGGACTTCAACTCCCAGAATTCCCTAGTCAGCCATGCTATAGGGAAGGGCTTAGCACTTGCTAAAGTTGGGAAACCCTGATACAGATGTCTGTGGAGATTCTCAGTCATGCAAGTCATGGTTGTCCCAAAGGTGCTTTTTTTCAAGAGGCAACTGGACTTTCTAGATTTTCTTTGAAGACGTTTCACTTCTCGTCCCAGAAGCTGCTTCTTCAGTTCTAACTAAATGGTGGAGACTGAGAACTGAAGAAGCTTCTTGGTGGCCCATAAGTTTTACCTATTGTAGGTTCCTCTTTTGAAAGCAAGGGAAGCTCCTATAGTATTACATCTCTGCAAATCAAAGGCCACCATTTGCTGTTCAACATCTTCTTTACCTTTGGCAAAACCCAAAGAACAGAAGGCTGTGCAACCTTCTGGAATCCTGAATCTGGGTATAAATCGATTGCAAGCACAGAGGCCTGTGGTAGGAATTGCAGAAACAGAAAACTCCATCAGGGCTGAGCTGCAAGCATGAAGCCATAGATGATAATTCTGTGGCCACTATTAGAGGCGCAAGAGCAAACACGGAAGGACAACTGATCCACGGTTCTTTGCCTGGACTTCCTTTCTGGCATGTTCTAGATAAATTGTACTAGAGGGTGATGGAGGTCATTCTGTTGTCTTCAGTAACTTCTCTGCAAAGATACAAGCATTTCTGGGAATCAGAAGCTAAATACACGATAGGTGTCATTTAATCTGCTTCTTCAATCAGTACTCTGTGTAAATTTTCCCCCCACCTCCACCTAACTGAGAAATTGGTAATGATACCTGTTATGTCTCCCCTTTAATTGCAGGCAAGCAAAACAAAATTCAGCCGTTTCAGAATTAACTCAAATCAAAAACAAACCCCCACAAGAGAACGGCTGGAGTAATTCCAAAACACAACAATAAATCCACACTCTGTCCGGCAATCCTGGTGTAGCAATAATTCACAAGTCTCAGAGAGTTTGCTGCATGTCTTCACTCCATTTAGACACTTTGCTTCTGGTGAGTTCCACCAGCCCAGCCGTGTCCTTTTATCCACTTATGGATCGTGTTAATTTCCCTAATTAGTTACTGGCTCGACGCCTCCTCCCTAATTGAGATTGGCGTCTGAGTCTCCTTCTGTTTCTGACGTCAAGCCATAAGTTCTCCAAGTTTTCTTCTCCACTGGAAAACTCTCTCATGCCTTCCTTGTCAGCCGTTCCCGGCTGCTGCTCAGATAAAGAACCAGAGGAGGTCGAAGGTCCTGACAACTCCATTAAATCAGGTTTCTCTCCCCTTGTTAAATCCTTCTCCTCATCCTGGCTACTATCCAAGTCACTAAGCAATGCCGGCTCATATTTTGCTGCCATATCCTTGTCGCTTGAACTCATATCTGCCACAGGAGCAGATTCCAAACCCAGAGTCACAACAGATACCTATAAGGTGGAGCCTTGAATATTTCCCCTTAAACCAGAAACCAGCCTGCATTTCCATTTCTTCTAGCCTAGGATGTTTGATACATTCCTTAGCTTGACTTAATTTCTTCCATTTTTTCCCCCTTTTGTCATGTTAAACATAGCCTTTATCAGTGGTTTTTAAGGTTCAGGAATCTCTGATTGGTTGACGTTGGGAAATATTATTACAAAAGCAATGTTAAAGCTGCAGGATTACTAGTGTTCACACACACACACACACCCAATTTCCCTTTTTTCTCAAAGCAGAGGAGAAGCTGTTGATTCTTTCTGTCAGCACAATCTCTTACTGTCCGCATAGATAGCCTTGCAGCTACACATAATTTTAAAAACTATACTTCTGCTCCTTATTGGTGTGGCTACGGACATTATAAAAATGATTGTGTTACAGCAGTATAGGTAGTTGTCAACTTATGATAGATCGCTTAGCAACTGTTGTCAGCATTCCTAGTGAGGCATCCACAGAAAACAACTGCAAGGCAGACAAGTTCCTCAAAGGACAATTTATTGGATACATCATATTGGTACAACTGGTGAAAGCAGACTCTGAAATTTCCCTCGGCTTTCATCTGGTTAGAAGTAAAAGTTTCTCCTTTCCCCCCAAGTCACTGGTCACACTGTCCAATCCAAGGGCTGGCCGGTTGCTTGGTTACTTGCTCCTCCTCTGGCTAGCCTCCTGTGAGAATGTCCTTGGTTCCCACAGGAAAACTTTGTTTTGGCTACAAACCCCATTTAACTATTTCATCCCTCCCATTGCTGTGTAGCATCCCTGAAGCCTCCAAGGTGGCCTCAGCCAGGTTCACTTCAGAGTTGACAACCGTTTGAAGTTATGACAGGCCTTCCTAGGTCAAAATTCTGACAACTGGACCCTCCCATGGTCATATTTTGGCCTGCATTTAGGACTGTTCTCAGCCATACACATTCACATGACCACATTTACGATGTAGGTTTTTTTTTTTTTGGTCAGGAACCAGTTTTTACTTCTAGTTTCCAGCAAAAAAGCACCCACTGTGGAAAATGCTTAATGACTGTCACATTGACTGAATAACAACCAGTGATTCCCTTAATGACCATGACCAAAAAGGTTATAAAATCAGGCGAGATCATGTGGTGACCTACTTAGTGACCAGCATGACTTACAACCATAATCCTGGGCTCAACTACAATCGTAAGTTGAGGACTACCTGGGATGAAGAGAAAAGCAATGGATTTAATTGCAGGATTAATTGCTAGGCAAAGCAGCTTCCAAGATGTTGGATCAACAGCCATTAATTTAAGCACAATCCAAACGCCGCATCCATGTAAGAATTGTATCATGTTTTAAACAAGGAGATTGGGTGCTGCATTCATTAGCAGGTGCCCACCAAACAAAATTGCAATTGAAGGAATTAGGTTGAAACAATGTAGTGTGCCCAAAATATTGTGCAGAATAGATTGTTTCTTATGGAAACTCTTCTTCTTGTGCCATATCCGTAACCGGACATTGGTGATCATGTTGGTGATCCTATTTTTAATCAACCGCCACAGGAAAAAAAATGCTGTTAAATTTTGTCCAAACCAGTCTCTTTAAGATTTTGAAGCCATGATGTTTTTCTTCTGCCTGGACCTCGTTTGCCTCCAATCTTTCCCTGGAGGATTATATGTCCAAAATATTCTAGCTTTCGCTTTTTTATGGTTTTGATGATTTCCCTTGGCTTTCCCAGGCGGCTTATCTCCTCCTCATTTCTGATTTTGTCAACCCTGCTTATACATAACAGCTGCCTGTAAATCCACATTTGAAATGCTGCTTTGAGTCTCTTCAAGTGGTTTTCTGTCAGAAACCAACTCTAGAGAGAGTTGGAGCAGGATAGAAAAGATGCAACATCTGAACAAGACAAGGTATTGTGGAGACTCACATACTTTTAAATGTAATTAAAAATCTGAACATTATAGAACGTTCCCCTGGCATCTAGGGTGTGAGGAGGCAAGGGGGAAAAAAAATTAAGTGATCTGTGAGTGGCTGCAAATAGAAAGGGACAAAGACCATTTGTAATAGCGAGTGTGCAAGGGAACAAGAACAGACATCTATAATAGATGAAAAGAAATTGCCAGACTGTGGCACTTTCAGAATGAGAGCTCACAGTGGAAGTTAAAGCAAAGTTCAGTTTTAAACGCCCCGTTCTGATTTCTTTTTATGTGGGGTGTGCTGATATGCAGCTGGAGAAGCTCAAGGTCAGCAAGACCAAGCAGCACGGCGCTCGAGATTGCTGTAAAGTGGGTGAAGAGAAGAAGGTGAAAGAGGCTGGCCTGAAGAGGAAGCCCGGTGGGCAGGGTAAGAAGAACCTCCAGCTGCTGAGAGACATGCAAAGTATACAATCCTCCCTTCAGAAAGATGACATCAGTTGGGACTGCTGACTTGTCTTCCCCGCCTCTGTGTGTGTGTGGGGGAGATTTTTGAGGGGTTTGCACCTTTCTATCATTCTGGCTGCGGCCCAACCAGCTGGATGAAAGATGATACCATAATGGCACCTTCTAAACAAAGGCTTCTCCTATTCTACCTGTATGCCTGATCATGTTGCCATTGTGGAGGGGAGCTGGGGACGGGGAGAAAGATAGGCCAGCCTTTTATTATTTCATTGCTAAAAGCCTCACTTTGGCACCACTGATATAGGATATTTTGCTACGAAACGTAACCCTTGCCCTACAATTCTGCTTCCCACCATTGTACTCATTGCTTGGGATGACTTCCTTCTATGAGTGGGTTTTCTTTTTAAACATTTCATTTGGAGCATCAAAAGCCAAGTGGGAAAAGAATCAGAATTATTATTTTGTGTGTGTGTGTGTGTGTGTGCAGAGTTTTGACTTTGCTTTATAAACACACGGTGCCTTTTGACTGGAGCAATGGTACAAAGTCCTATGTCACTTTTGACTCTTTCAAGGTCTCGTAAGCAGCTTTTTCTTTAAAAAGAAAAAACTGCTTTTCCTTCTCAGCATGGCCTTCCCTGTATGGCCACTCGTGTCTCGATGTTTGAGCAAGATGCTCCCGTTTTGAAATACTTTAATTATGCACAGAGGGGAGAAGATTGGCATTAATTAAACACCATTTAAAAAAACAACAACACAAATTTTATATCCATTTTAGCCATGGAACTGAAGTGATGCAGTTTCAGAGTGAAACTGAATTGCCAAGTTAATTTTATCTCATTTCTACTGTTCTGCTGAAAAGCAGGTTAATAATACACGTGTATTCCCCCCCCCCCCCCAAATAAATGGTGCCTTCGATCATGCTGTTTAATACTGGCAGGCAGCTTTTTAAAAACTCATGTTCCCTAGACTAGAATATCTGCTCATGGTTCTGGTACTTGGCAGTTTTAATGTACATGCAATAATATTTATTATATTAATAATGTAAAGGCTTTCCGAAGATTGCACTGTAGAAGTAACTCAAAACGGCCTGTGCTTTTTTGAGGTTTGATTGGACTGCAATAAAGGCAAATAGAATAAATTAGTTGTGAAAACTTGGTTGGCTCTTTGAACTCCCGCTTTCTATGAACTGTTGGACTCCAGGAATTGATCTGTGTAATCCATGCACAAAGCAGGTAGCATCATCAGTTGACATTTTGCCTTGCTGACAGATGGCCCATTGCCGGCTGAAATGAGAATGGACAGCTGGCAACCTAGCTGGTGGGCGCAGCCTCTTTCCATCTCCTGCTGAAGCAGGGAAAGTGCAGGCCTGCTCACTCCAGTGAAATGTCTCCCTTTGCTTGGCCTCGAAGCAAACTGTTAAAAGGGTCAAGATTGAAAACTGGACAACTGGAGGATGGACGGTTGCTATCCTGACTCTGCTCTGGCTGCAATAAAAGAAGTATAAATGGCCAGGGTTAGAACTGGGGATGCTTGAAAGCTTTAAAGGCTAAAACACATAAAGAACGGAATGTATATGTCTACGTTAATGAAAAGAAAAACTAGGGGTGACAAGATAGCAGTGTTCCAATATCTCAGGGGCTGCCACAAAGAAGAGGGGGGATCAAGCTGTTCTCCAAAGCACCTGAGGGCAGGACAAGAAACAATGGGTGGAAACTCATCAAGGAGAGAAGAAACCTAGAACTAAGGAGAAATTTCCTGACTGAACAGTTAATCAGTGGAACAACTTGCCTCCAGAAGTTGTGAATTCTCCAGCACTGGAAGTTTTTAAGAAGAGATTGGATAACCATTTGTCATAGGGTTTCCTGCCTGAGAAGGGGGTTGGATTAGAAGACCTCCAAGGTCCCTTCCAACTCTGTTATTCTATGTTGAGAGCAGTGTTAAGATTGAATTGCTTTGCTTCTTTCAAACAAAGAATTGTTTGGAATTGATTGGAAGGAACAGCAACACTGCCTCTATGGGCTTCCATGCAAGAAAATAGTAGCGAGAAGAAAATAGCATTAGTGATAGCACTTAGACTTAATACACTGCTTCACAGTGCTTTGCAGCCCTCTCTAAATGGTTTTACAGAGTCAGCCTATTGCCCCCAACAATCTGAGTCCTCATTTTACCCACCTTGGAAGGATGGGAGGCTGAGTCAACCTTGAGCCAGGTGAGATTCAAACTGCCAAATTGCAGTCAGCTGGCAGTCAGCAGAAGTAGCCTGCAGTACTGCACTCTAACCACTGCACCACTGTGGCTCATAAGCAGCTTGGAGAGGGAGCGCTTCTATGTCAGGGAGATAATTCATGTGAGAGCAGAGTACTCACATTAATAAACTTTTAAGCTATTCCAAATACACAAATAGGATCATAAAAATGATTGCTCTGCCTCTAATCCATGAGTGAGGTACAGTGGTCATAAGGATGTGCCATGTGCAATTTTCCTGCTTTAGATGTCTTGGACAACAAATCCCATTCCCCCCATCGGTCATCCTAATGTGAGAATTGTTGGTTTTAGAGCACCTGAAATTGGAGAAGCTTTTTATGCTAGCTGACTTCTCTCCCTTTGGCATACTTAGAATAAGAGGCTGAAGCATTGCCATACATTCTCAATTGCAAAGCAAGCCTGTTGGCCTATTATGATAAACTATTTTGCAAGACTATGAATCTGAAGTTATGCTTTTGTTTTAAATCTGTCTGCTGAACAATGCCACGAGCTATTAATAAACTGGACATTACTAGGTCTGTCTCATTTATCTAACTGCTCTGTAAGTCCTTTTATGAATGGGCTGCAAGTTCTTAAGAAACATGATGTTCACAATGTCAGCCAGAAGTGCAACTTCTATCTGTAACTTGTCAGGAATAATTTGGTATTCCTCTTCAGAAATGTTTTGTGTAGTGTATTGGCTTGTTCATATGGAGGTTTATTTTTATGCAATATAGGATAAATGGTTTAAAATGGCATCAGAACACACTTGTCAAATCTTCCACCCTTCCCCTATCTTTGCTGGGGGGAGTGGAGAGTGAAATACAGTATGCTATCAAACAAGAAAATGGCATTTTAATCTTTGGTTCATAGCATCTCTCTCCTCAAGGCAATGCATGACGAATAATCATGTTTAAGACGAATATAGGAGAAAGCTATCCCCAAGTTAACACAGTTAAGGATAGTAGAGAAGCCTTGCCTCTACCTTAGTGGAAATGCTGGAATAGATTATATGTCATCAATTATACCCCTGTGAGGATTCTGATTGAATTTTTTGGAATATTGGATATATTTGTCCTTATAGAAGCAGTGCAGCCCCTCTGAAGCCTAAAGATCCACAGTCTGCTGTTATCATCCCATTCAATTCCGTGTCCACCAGACACAGCTCAGTCCTGTCTCACACACACAAAAAAAGAACTACCGTATATACTCGAGTATAAGCCGAGTTTTTCAGCCCATTTTTTGTGCTGAAAAAACCGCCCTCGGCTTATACTCGAGTCAGATTCCCCTCTGAAAAAAAAATGACCCACCGCCATGTGAGAATGCTCAGACACGAAATCTATCCGACCGAAAATAAGTGTGTGTGTGTGTGTGTGGGGGGATTTTAACAGAGGGAAGATGTAGGGAGAAGGCAAAAGCGACGGAAGATCCTTCAGGGGAAACTGAGGGGAAGACTCACCCTTGGTCCAGATGAGCCCCCTTCCCCTTTCTCTAGGCTGAGAAAACAACGCGAGCCGAGGTTGCTTCGGCTCCACTCAGCTTTGTCTCCTCAGCTCCAGCTGCTTTCAGTCCACTCGGGAGGAGAAGGAGGAGGAGATGGTGGCGGCGGCTCTCTCCCTTGCAAGAAAAAAGCAAGAGCCGTTCTTATGATCTCTCCCTCTCTCTCTCTCTTTCCCTGTAATACAGTCAAGCCCTTTCCAGCACGCGGAATCCGCCCCCGCCGCTTTGCACCTTGCAAATGCAAAAACCCCAGGATTTTGCATTTGCAAGGTGCAAAGTGGCAAAGTGAGTGTGTGTGTGTCTGTCTGTCTGTCTCTCTCTCTGTGTGTGTGTGTGTGTGTGTGTCTCTCTCTCTCTCCCTTCCTCGCACCAGTGTGCCTTCCTTCCACTGCTACGCGTTTGGGCTGCTTTGTGCCCCCCTCCCTCCCCGGCTGAAACTTCGGACGGCTGCTCCGGAGGCGAGTGCGGTAGCTCCCATACAACAGGCGGGTAAAGGAGCCGCTCGCCGCCAAGTCGAGCAACTTGGAGCTCGGCAGCGCTTTGCAAGAAGAGCGAGAGGAGGTGAGGCGCGGCCCGGCTCGGCTCTGCAAAAGGCTGCACCTGCAATGCCGCCCCGGGCGCTGAGCGAGGCTGACTAGCGGTGCCCGGGCTGTTCGGGACTCGCCACCGGAACATGCGAAGGCAGCCAGAGCAGATCGAAGCATCAGCCGGTGCTGCCGCAAGGACTTCGGGCTTCCACAGACAGGACGCCGCTCTGGAGTGGGAAGCGGCTGTGCCCCTGGCCGGCCAGGGGAATGGGGACCCTGCCTGAGCGGGAGGCGGCGGCGGCGGTGGGGTCTTTCCAGTTAGGATCCAGGGGCAGCAGCCGCCCGGGTTCCTCCTTTCGGCCGGCCGTTTGCAGTCGGAGCTCTTCGGGGGCGCCCCTCGTCTCTGTCTGACCTCGCGGTCTCTGCCGTCGCGGCTGCGATCGCTTCCCGTCAGGGCGCTCGTCTGGAGGAGGCGGCGGTGGCTTGCGGAGCCTCGGCACGAACCCCCTTTCCCTGCACTCCCCCCTCGCACCCCTCTGGCAGCAGCAGGCGGAGAAAGCCCCGCTTCCCCCTGGCCTGTCTCAGGGAGAGGAAGTGAAGGGCCCCGTCTCGGCTCCCGTCCTTCTCAGATACCTCTGGGTTTTTTTCCCCCTTTCAACTGGACGATGGCGATGTCCTTGAGCAAGTCTTAAAATGCTGGTGATGAGGGGCCTCCTGGCTCCCCAAAACACCTTCCTGGATACCATAGCAACCCGCTTTGATGGCACGCGTGAGTTGGCTTCCCACTCTTTTTTTTTAACTCTCCTCCTCCTCCTCCTCCTCTCCTCTCCCCTTGTTGTCTGGTCTTCCCTAAGGAAACTCGAGGGCTCACACTTCCAGGTGTTTCTCCCTGTCTTTCTCCCTGTCAATGATCTTTTCTTCCCTTCCCTTCTCTCAGCCCCACCCTCCTTCACCTTTGTCACCACAATCCTGAACAGATGAAGTTTGTACTTCTCAAGAAAGGTTGGATGTTCCTTTTGAGGAGGGAACCTCGTGTGACATCTGTATGTTGACCTACTACTGATCCATGGCATGTGTGCACATGCAATGGAGGCATGAGGGAGAGCTGTGAAAGAGATGGTGGCTCTCCAAAACAGGATGTACATGCAGCACATACACATGCTTTTTTCTTGCAAGGGAGAGAGTGACTCCTGCCTCCCATTGTCATCATCATCATCTTTTGGGTTAGTGAATCAATTAAACCTTTCATGATAGTGAGATCGTTTCCCAAATTTCCCTTAAATCAGGGAAGAAATCAGAAACAAATCTTTGGACTGAGAATAAGCCTGTTCCTATGATGCCATTTTTGTTCACTGCAGTGTGAAAAGTGTGAAAAAACACACTTCTTTTTCTTCATCTTCTTGTTCCCTATTTACTGGTCTCTTTCAAAGAGGAAATTGTGAACATCAAACTTATTCTCAACTGTCCTAGTGAAAGTTTTTATTGGTATCTATTTTTATTTTTGAAATTTACCAGTAGCTGCTGCATTTCCCACTCTCGGCTTATACTCGAGTCAATAAATTTTCCCAGTTTTTTGTGGTTAAATTAGGTGCCTCGGCTTATATTCGGGTCGACTTATACTCGAGTATATACGGTATGTACTTTGACAAAAAGGAGGCAAGTTATATTGTACTTTGTAAGTTTGGCACATCCTTGTAATTGCCTGCTAGCTCCTGCATCTCAAAGGAGCTGCTGTTAAAAGTCCAGTTTAATATACAAAAAGCTTTACAAAGTAACTGGAAAACATACAAAATGCTCGGGCTACAGACCTATTAAATCCTGGCTGTCAGCAATGCTGGATGAGACTGTTGGGAGTTGTAGTACAGATGCCATCCTTGATCTTAGCTAATCTTCCCCCCACCCCACCCCGAAACATTCAAAGTTAGATTACAGGAATATAACTTGAAGGGAAGTCAGAGGCAAGGATGGTGTAGGAACTATAAATTAGCCTTGCCTTGTGTGGCTCCCACCATATGTATTAGTATTATAATTCTCAGCCTTCCCTTTGAGCATCCTGCTTGAGAATTCTGGGCATTGTATTTCAGCATATCTAGGGAAGGCTGCTGTCTCCATCCTCTGCAAAAATTAGCTTAATATACACAGTCCTTGACTTACATTTGTTTAATGACCATTCAAAGCTGCGACAGCACTGAGAAAAGTCAACACAGTCTTCACATTTATGAATGTTGCAGCATCCCTACAGTCAACGTGATTGGAATTGGGGCACTTGGAAACCAGCCATGCATTTACAACAGTTACAATGTCCTGGATTCACGTCGTCATCATTTGCTGGTTTTGAATCGGAATAGAGCTGGAAGGGACCTTGGAGGTCTTCTAGTCCAGCCCACTGCTCAAGCAGGAGACCCCACACTATTTCAGGCAAGTGACTGTCCAGTCTCTTCTTCTGTTGTAAGTCAAGCACTTACATAAAAGTTCTCCAGGATAATGTTGCAGGATCCAATCTGGGTCAAAGTCACCGAGACCAAAGGGTTAGTCTTCCAGGCTTTCAAACGCATGTTGGGACCTATCCTCAGGGAACTTCCCTCTACCACCAGGTGTAGAATTTCTACTGGAACATGGATATTCTGGTAGGGAGAAGTTTTCTGCAAGATAAGACTCCAGCAGAAATCTTAAAAGCTGGAAGACTAAACCTCTGGTCTTGGTTGACCGACCCAGATTGGATCTAAATCATATATCATGATTTACAAACCTAAGTATCCCAATCAAAAGTGATCAAACAATATCATTTATATTTGGGTCCTTTTTGTCAGCACTGCATGAAGAAGAGACTCATTTGATTTGTTTACCATGATGTATGGTTCAACTGATCCACAAATCACAGCAACCAGAGATAGAATAGATGGATACATCTGGCCTCCTCCGATATGCGTGGTGTGGTGGCCTAGAGATGGAGCTCTTTCCTCACAATCAGGAGGCTGTGAGTTCAAACCTAGGTAGAGGCTGATATTTCTCTCTCGGCACACACATTCTCACTCTGCTGCAAACTCCGCATTGGTGACAGGAAGGGCATCTGGCCAGTAAACATTCAGCTCTATTCACTTGTCCCGACTCCACTCCGCAAGGGATTACGGGATCATTAAATGATGACATTTAGCCCACTCCCATAGATTTCTAAGTTACCTTTCCCCAACGTAGGTGTTGGCTAAATGTACAACTTCAATCTCCAGCATCTTCAGCAATGGCCTTACCTCAACTGAACATCCTGCAGCTCATGAATCTACTGAGATTTTCAGGAGTTCTCACATCTGGAGGGCTTCAAGGTTTTCCTCTTTACATGAACACCACTAGAAACATTATGTGGAGTTGTTCCCTGTGTGAAGTAATTTACCTCAGAAATTTTGGATTTTTGCTCCCCCACCCTTTGGAGGTCATATTTCTGTAAGAATGAGGCACCACAAAATAGTCTTATCAACGATAAGCGTCAGAAAAGCCACGAATGCATAATTTTCATATGCACGATTGCAATGAATATTCATACATGATATTCTTCCGATTAAAATAGGAATTCCAATTTTTCATTACCCCTTCCCCCTTCTTCTCCTCCTTCCTCTCCCCTCGGAGGCCCCCTGAGTCAGGAGCAGGGAAGCAGCTGCCCAGCTCCGGAGCTGATCCACACCACCGGCTGGAAAGGAAGGGTGTTGGTGTGTGTGTACGATTTCTTGGCGTGCGGCGCTGGGTCTCTTTTGGCTGGTCCCGAAAGAGCGTGCGTGGAGCGGGCGGTGGAGATGCTGAAGCAAATGCGAGAAGGAAGCGAACCTCGTTGCAAAGTGGGTTTGAACGCTCGTTGCACTCCAGAGGCTTGGAATTAGTCCGGGTTTGGAGAGAAGGAGAAAGGCGAGGCTGGGTGGCTCCAGGAGGAGAAGGCGGAAGGCGCCCTGGGGTCTGAGCCGCTCGCAGCGGAAACCACCCTTAGCCCGACGCGGGGAGAACGAGTGAGGTTAGCGCCTGCCAGCCCGTCCTTCCCGCCTCCGCGGCTCGGTTTCCCCTACCAGTGGGTCCTCCTTTCGTGCGGAGAGCTGCGGGGGAAGGCGCTCGCCCGAGAGGATCTCTCCCTCTCTCTCCCCGCAAGGTCTGCGCTGCGGAGGAGAGGGCAGGAGGTTCCTCCTGCTTGCTGAGAGGTGAGGAAGCCGTGGCTCGCCCGGCGAGATTTGGGAACGAGGGGCAGGAGGAGGCACGCACACACCCGCGGCTCATTTTCCCAGCTCTGCCCAGGCCTTAGGGCTCTGGCGCAGCCCTGGCAGGATGAGCGGGGGGTCCGGCGGGGGGGTGCTTGCTGCCCGCCGGGGCCGCGCCAGAGCCGTAAGGGCTGGGCAAAGCTGGCAAAGTGAGCCGCGGGTGTGTGGTGCCTCCTCCTGCCCCTCATTCCCAAATCTCACCAGGTGAGCCGCGGTTTCCTCACCTCTCAGCAAGCAGGAGGAACCTCCTGCCCTCTCCTCCGCGGCGTAGACATTGACCTTGCAGGGAGACAGAGGGAGAGATCCTCTCGGGCGAGCGCCTTTGCCCACAGCCCTCCGCACGAAAGGAGGACCCGCCGGTAGGGGAAACCGACGTGCATCAGAGCAACCCCACGGTCCTCCATGAATCGAGAAGGGGCTTTAAAGAAAAACCTCTGGAGGTCCAATCGCCCAGGTAGAGCAGCCTCACTTCCTGAGAGGCGGGGGAGGGGGGGAGAGGTTTCTCGGGGATGCAAAGGTGTGGAAAGAGCCAGACGGCTGCAGCTCCCTCCGGAGAGCGAAAGCAATGTTCATTTAATAAAAAATCCCCCTGCGGGAAGTCGCACGGAAGGGGAAAAAAAAAAAAAGAGCTTGGAGCCACAACTGGACTGGGATTGCTTCAGCAGGAAAGTATCCTTGCCTCTTCAAGATGATGAAAGCAATCATGAGCTGCTTCCATGGACCCCAAGTTGAGAGTTCTTTCAGCCTAATGGGTAACATTATAACTTCCAAGACATCTCGCCTTGGCATAAGGACATTTGATGCTCTTCAAAGTGTGAAATACTCATTGAAGGCTTCAGAGAAGTCTGCTGTACAGCAGTATCAAAGGAAGGACCTTGAACATGACCCAGTGAATCCAAGTCTTGTAAGAAATATGAGAAGGGCACATAAATTGTACATGGAAGAACTGAAGATAATAAAACAGAAGCTTGCAGCAAAGAGGGCCAATCTGGAACTGAAGAGGAAGACAACTGTAGCCAAAAGACAGGCCAGACTCAAAGTTATGCTATCAGCTCAACTAGCTAGAAAGAAGCATAGAGAAGCAATGCTGATCAAAGGAAAGGAAACAAAGAAAAAGTCCAATTAGAGGCAAAGCATTGTGGCTGTTTTTCTGTCTGTTAAGCAAGGTTTGTTTGTTGTTTTTGTTTGTTCGTTTTATTTTTTAAATGTGAAATCCTTTGCCCGAGAGCATTCTCATGATGCTTTTTATCATTATTTTTTGTCAAATAATAAAACTATCATGCAGACTCACCTTGAAAAATCACTTTTGATTACTTTACTCTGCTAAAGCTTAAAGGGGGCGTTGGCAATTTAATTCCCACCGGGGCGCTGCAAGGACCGCGGCGGGTGCTTAGGTAACCCCTGCATCCCTGGCTACTTTTCAGATTTTTTTTTTTCAGAGGGGAATATCATGCCTGATATTTTTCTTTCTTAGCTTGCAACTCATTACGATGACTTGCATTCCCCTTGCAAACTCCTTTGTGTTTTATGGAGCAGTTCGTAAGTGGGCAGCGTAAAATCTGCAAAGCCCACTGTGTACATCAGAAGTCCCTATCGGGCTCTCTGTATGCAGGCGGTTGAGGTTTGAAATAAGTATGACCCTGTGTAAGTGCATCACTCCATGGCAAAAATCAATGCTAAAGATTTTGAACTCACTAGTAAAGGTCCTATAGTTGGGTCTTGAGATGCCATGCAGCTAGTTTCTTCTTAATTAGCTCTCAAGAAAATTAATGATATAAGAGATCTTTAAAAAAAAAAAAAAGATTCCACCTTATTGTGTTACAGCTGTAATAAAATACCCTGGAGAAATAGACCATAATAAATACAATGTCTAGTCACAAGACAGCTGAGAAAAAGGGGCCACCACCCAAGAGTCCTGCTCCAGCTTTTTGTCAATCTGTTGCTTTCCCACTGTGTTGGGTTACAGTTGCCCTCAAGGCCAGCCAGGGGATGCGTGAAGGTGTTGAGGAAGAGAGTCAGGTTTTGGAAGATGGGGGCACGTGATGTCATACAATCGTTTGGACTGGCATAACACACTGCGCAGGGGAACTGGCCCTCTCGGAGGAGGAAGTGGAGCGGTTGGTGATTTCTTGCTGGAGCTCTTCCACTTTTTTCTGAAGTTCTGCTCGTTTTGCAAGGAGTTCTTTGTAGCGATTGTGGACCGGTTCCTAATGGCAAAACAATTAAAAAAAAAACAAAACACCTTGTGTGATGACCAGGGCATGGCACAAAGGCGACACAGTTCAGATAATCAGTAGGAGCTCTTTTATGAGCTCCAACTTTGCCCCCAATGTTCTGGTTACCTTCTGGGCTGGAGAAAAACTCTCCCAGGAACAGCCTTTAGCTGCAGAGAACCAAGTCCAAAACGTCAACAAAAACTTTAACTGTAAATCCAATCAGGGCAAGATGAGGTAATTAGTCCGGCAGGGTAAGAGAAGGAATTCCAGACATGAAGGAATGGCAGTAATTCAACACAGTTGGGTTAGGAACACAGATAAGCAAAGTCAACACAAGATAAACTCACATTTGTTCCCAGAAGACACTGCACTCAGCTTGCATCTCTTTTAAACTCTCTTTCCAAGTGTGCCTAATGAAGGGACTCAGGGCCCTTTCCTCCCCCTTAAGCAACGCAACTCACGTTGCTCTCTTCTCTGTTCCTCCCTGCGTGCCCTAGGATGAAGAGGGGGTGGGTCTGGGACTTCCTCCGAACTCCCTCCTTTGTTCTACCTCTCTCCTGCTCTGCTCAGCCAGACTTTGCTCTTTCCTAGTTTCCTCCATAGCCAACGGAACCATACTCCCACTCCCTATCAGCTGTTCATCTTCCTCCTCGGATTCAGAATCCGACAGAGGCATGACATCTCGCTCACTCTCGAGACAGAATGTCTATGGAGATTCTCAGTCCATAACTGTAATTGCAATCTTAAGAAACATCTGATTTTGATCCAAGCCTCCTTTCTCATTTCCATGAATCTGTGGTTTACCTGTGGTTTCATTCGAGGATTCCACCGGATGTAGTATCCTATCCAAAGCTCTAGGTGACGCATGCTGGCCACGGGATACAACACATGATTGGTGTAACTCGCATACAGAGGGTTGCTGAAGTCTTCAAGCTGAGTGTTGATGTAGGACCAGAGTGATACTGTCTTTTCTGAAAGGCCCTGTAAGGAACAAGGATGTTGTTCCATTTCAAAAAGTATATATAAATGATGTGGACGAAGGGTTTAAAATTTACATTAAATTATAATTTAAAAGGAAACTTTTATAAGATGATGTATTGGTACTTAACGCCAGATAAGCTATCTATAAAGGCATGTCAAATGGATGTTGGAAGTGTAAAAATAGAGATTTTTTAAAATATCATCTATGATGGGACATGTGATAAAGCCAAAAAAAAAAAAAAAATGTGGAATATGATTCTTATCCTAATACCGAAAATTCTGAAAATGGAGGTAAAAATGAAACAAGAATTTTTCCTTTTGGGACTAATGGAAAAAGAATTGGAGAAAAAAATTGGAACTTCCTTACTATACATGTGGACAGCAGCAAGACTTTTGTATGGGCAAAAATGGAAAGACACTTTGATACCTACCATGGAAGAATGGATGCAGAAGTTGATGGAGTTGTGGAAATGGCAAAACTGACTACTCTGATGAAAGAAAAGAGCACAAGTACTTTTGTTTCCACATGGAAGCCGCTTCTGAACTTCGTGCTTGATTTGGAAAAGAATTGAACTTTGACTTTGGGTTTTACAACATTAGATGGATAGATCTTTACAGAAATGACTTATTGATATTATGGAAAAACAAAACGCTTGATTTGATGCCAATGCCTTATTCTACTGCAACAGAAAGAGTCGGAAGTCAATGCTTTTAATTTTCTTTTCCTATCTTTCCTCACTTCTCTTTCAGATAACAGATAATCAGAGTTGGAAGGGACCTTATAGGTCATCCAGTCCAACCCCCTGCCCAAGCGGGAGACCCTACGCCATTTCTGACATATGGCAGTCCAATCTCTTCTTGAAAGTCTCCAGTGATGGCACTCCCACAACTTCTGAGGACAAGCTGTTCCATTGGTTGATTGTTCTCACTGTCAGAAAGTTTCTCCTTATTTCCAGGTTGAATCTCTCCTTGATCAGTTTCCATCCATTGTTCCTTGTCTGGCCTACAGGTGCTTTAGAAAATAGCTTGATCCTTTCCTCTCTGTGGCAGCCCCTCAAATATTGGAAGACTGCTATCATATCTCCCCTGGTCCTTCTCTTCCCTAGACTAGCCATGCCCAGTTCCTCTAATGGTTCTTCATATGTTTTAGTTTCCATTCCCCTAATCATCCTTGGTTACTCTTCTCTGTATTTTTTCTAGAGTCTCAACATCTTTTTTATAATGTGGTGAACAAAACTGGATGCCTTTCCTCTTCCTCTTCACTGCTCTTTTCTTTATTTTATATTTTATAATACTTTATAACTTAATTTTTAAAAAATGTTTAAAAAAAGTATATATATAAATGAGTAAGGAAAATTATTTCTTAAAAAAAGAACTGTTGTGATGGTTCACCTCTTTCACTCTCTGCTGCTCACTGTTCCACAGGAAGGTCCCAAAGAGACAGCTGTAGAGATGGTCAAGGATGGTGATCAGGAAGAACTCGTTGAATTCAAAAGCTGTGGGAAACTTGGAAGAAGAAAAGGAAAAACATTACAGTAGGTTTACACTGGATATTTCCCACATGACCTTTGAAAGAACAATTTTCCTACCAGCTGATTTTTGGCCCGTTTGAGGCTGTTTTCACCCTCCCGGAGGCTCGACAAAAGCTTCTGTCGCCTCAGGAGGCAAAATAAACGTGTCCATTTTGGAAATACCGGGAGTGCTGAAACAGGCCTGTTTTTCAGCCTCCCGAGGCTGCAGTGGTTTCTCTCGAGCCTCCAGGAGGGCAAAAACGGCCTCAAATGGGCCAAAAATCAGCTGGGAGGTGCGCGCATGTGCAGTGCGGGTAAGTTTGACTGAGGCTTGCGTGTCCACACAAATGGCTCTGCCATTGGTTCACCACCATGGATATAGGTAGACCTTCACTTACAACAGTTCATTTAGTGACCGTTTGAAGTTACAATGACATTGAAAAAAGTGACTTATGACCATTTTTCACACTTATGACCTTTGCAGAATCTCCATAGTCACGTGATTTACATTCGGATGCTTGATAGCTGGTTCATATTTATGACGGTTGTGGTGTCCTGGAGTCATGGGATTCCCTTTTGTGACCTTCTGATAAGCGAAGTCAATGGGGAAAACCAGATTCACTTAACAATCCCTTTTACCAATTTAAGAACTGCAGTGACTCACTTAACAAAGGTGGCAAGAAAATTTTTTTAAATGGTCCAAAACTCACTTAACAAATGTCTTAGTTAGCAATATAAATTTTGGGTTCAACAGTGATCGTAAAGTTGGGATCATCTATCCAAATGGAGAATATGTTCAGGACTGAGACCCACTGAGTTTACCAGGCTTATTGCCTATGGAGGTTTTTTTTTTTTTTTAGAAAACTGAACCTATTGGCCCTTGCTACAAATAAATCGTGACACACTGACTTCATATTGGCTCGACAACAAAAAGGGAAGCATATTATTTCTGGGGTTCTTTACAGTCCACAAAATATACCTGTCTTGTCATTTGCCAGACACAGTCCACAAATTGTAGGAAAACAGGAGATCGGTCAGCATCTGCGTGGTTTTTGTCTCCATGGCCAACTCTCTGAAAGAAAACAAGAAAAAGGTAGAAGGCAAAACACACAGACATAGTGACACCAACCTATGACAATTACCCTCTTCATGGAGAACCAAAGCAAGCAACTTAACAGGCCTGCAGGTGGAGCCACAATTCCTGATTTGCAGCCTGAAGAACAATTCAAGAGCAATTTTTTTTATTCCTCTCTCTCCACCCTGCCCATTTAAAATTAACTGAGGATTTCTTACGGGTGTAAACATTTTCACCCTGCATCCTCATCCAATAACATGAAGTTAAGGACACTCTGTATCTTTAATTAGGCAAGTTCCATCTGAATCCAGCAATTTTGTCTCTTAGTGCCCAACTAGAGCCTCCTAAAGTTCTCATAAGGAGAAAACACATCATTCTCTTCCATGTTATTTATTCAAAATTGGTATTTTAAGCATGCTGACCCCCATCTTCAAGTAACAAGAATCTTCCACATTGAGTGTTGATGTTGACTCTATCAAGATAGCTCTTGATAGACTCATCCCCACCAATTTATCCAATTTACTTTTAGAATCATCCCTGTTATCAATTACACCTAAAATTAATCACACCTAAAATGAATGAATTCTACATGCAAATTACATACTGTTTGAAAAAACGCTTTAAATCTTCTATTTGGTTCCACTGGATACTGTCTAAAAGTTTTGCCCGATGAGAAAACTCCATGCTGTTCTTTTTTCTCCACGCTATGTATAATTTCCTGACATCCTTCGTCTTTTTCCTATCTTACAGTTACACACATCCTAGCTTTTCCTTATAAGTTTTACTTTATTGTCATTACACCTTGTACAACGAAATCAAACACCATCTTCAGTGCACATCATGACCATAACCATGAAAATAAACAGAAACACACATCCTTCACCCTCCACACATTAAAAATATTTATAAGAAAGCATTCAAGCCCCTTGCTTATTTTGATTGCCCTCTTCTTCACTTTTTTCAGCTATGGAAGTCTGTGAGAGTTTAGATTGAAGAAAAAGAAATCATTTTTTGGTTTTCAATAGTTGTCAAAGACTTTGGCATCAACTCACCAAAACTATTGCACTCTATTCTTCCACAGTAAGCTGTGGAATTTTTCTAATCTCTTGCATTTATGTCTGAGTGATGATCAGCAAACCTCAGTCAGTTTCTCAGTGCCGATTCACAATCTTAAATCAAGGATCGGCATTTTGAGATACAGAATTCTACTTGTATGTTTGTATACAATTTCGGGTAATGGGCCAAATGCAAAGAAATAGATAAAGAAAACAAATACTGCATTCTCAACAGAGAAGATGGCCTATGCAGTGGTGGGATTCAAAAATTTTTTATTACCGGTTCTGTGAGCATGGCTTGGTGGGCATGGCAGGGAAAGGATACTGTAAAATCTCCATTCCCTCCCCAGCCCACTAACCTCCTTTCCAGCTCCATTCTCCTGTGCAGGGCAACAAAAGAAGAACCAGCCGATCAGCTGGGACTCGGGAGGCGGAGAATAGATGGGGGCGGGGCCAGTCAGAGGTGGGATTTGCCAGTTCTCTGAACTACTCACAATTTTCGCTACTGGTTCTCCAGAACTGGTGAGAATCTGCTGAATACCAGCTCTGGGCCTCTGTATAAATGTTCAGCACAAGAATTCAACAAAATTCTAACTGAACCAGTGGACCCAAAAACTCTCACCCTGGCTTTCCTGGAAACCGATTTAAGAGAAGAAAACATTATCCTTTCTTTCTGCTGTCAGTATTGTTAAGGAACCGTGTTTCAAAAGTCGTTGATGTTCTACCAAGAAAATACCATAATCACACTCACCAGCTGGAATCTGTGCCCAAAACTCAACCATTCTTTCTCTATCAACACCTGGAAGCCTCGTATTGTCCTGTAATAGCCGTCTAACATGAGCATGGCCAGAGAGGTGAGCTGAGCGGTACGGTCCCAACCGTCACTGCAATGTACAATTACAGAAGTCTTCCCTGATTCCACCTTGTCAGCAATCCGAAGAGCTCCAGCGAGAATCAGCTGGGTTAAAAAAAAAGAAAAAAAAAGGCATTATGTGATTGTGCTTTTTATCCCCAATAGAAGCCGTCTTGAGAGCAATTGGACTCCATCCATTCACCTTCACCTTAAAAAGACCCAAGTTAATATGTCTGCATGACGGGAGCAGTATAGAAAGATCAGCAAGGGATATTTTAATATGTTTTTCCATACCTTCATGTTGATGCATGTATTCAATAAGAAGGTAGCCATCTTTTATTCTCAAAGTTCTGTTATATTCCATAGAATATATATACAAATTTATTTATTAAGGCTTACGTACGTATGATTTTAACACACAACATACTGTATTCATGCTTAATCATAAAATAAATCAGGAAAGGCATTTTTTTGCCACTTATATATTTTGGATGGTAGTTGCTATAATCCAAGGCCGTTCGCAATTTCTAGTTTATGCCTATCTTGCTCCCGTTGGAGTCTGAATCTGTGGGGGAAGATGAGCTGGAACAAGAGCTGAGAGAGATTGAGAGGGCAGCTCCGTGGGCCTTGGAGGAAACTGGGGAAGGGCAGAGTCAGTCCAGGCAGGGCTTTTCAGGATCCGAAAGGCTTGCGGACAGGGAGGAGCAGGAGAGGCAGAGCTCAGGCAAAAAGCAAGGCCCACCCCCTCCTGATCCGAGAGCCCGGAGAGAAGAGAGAAGGTGAGACCAACACAGACTGAGCTGGCTACGAGGGAGGAGAGTGTCCTGCCCCCCTTCACAAGGCACACCTGGGGCCTGAGATGTAAGAAGGTGCAGGTGAGAGGGGCATTTGTCAGGAATGAGCATTGAATCTGTGGAGCCTCATGTGTACTTGCTGACGCCTAAAGATCACTGTACTCTGTCTTGTGGGGTTTGCCCAGTTTGCCTGCTTCACTGAAATTCTTGTCCTGGTTACTGTTTGGCTAATTTGGCTTATTAGACTGCTGGTCCTTGTTACTGTGGGCTAACCTGGTTTACTGGACTGCTGGCCCTGGTTACTGTTTGGCTAACCCCACTTACTGGACTACTCACAGCCAGACGCCGCTGCAGATGCATGTGAGAGCTTTGCTCCAGGACTTGGAGCAAAAGTGGGGACATCTGGGGGCAAAGTTGGAGCAATAAAGGGGAGTTAGACCTGTTATTTGGCTCTGCTGCTTTTGCGCCACGCCTGGGTCATCACAATGCCATTGGAACTGAATAGAAGAATCCATCCATTATTAGGTATCCTTGGAATAGCCCCAACAAAACCATAGCTACATTCAATTACATAAGTTAATGGCTTACATCACACATTTAATCTAGTTATGGTATCAAACTATGTTTTGGCTTTGCATACCATGTTGAAGTACCAAACAGAGAGAGTCAGCACAATATACCCACCTTTTTTTAAACCAATAATGTTAAAACCAATATTTGCAAATTATGAACATCCATTGCCAAATCTAAGTGACCTTGTTCAATCATTGTGTGTGAACGTAGCCAATGAACGACAAAGGACTGAAGCTAAAATATTTTACCACTGTAGTTTCCGTCACCTGTTCTAGCAAAGACAGTGTAATGTGAGGGCACTATTCCTCCCAATTTTATGAGATTGTCCCAACTGTTTTCTTGTAGAGAAATATAAATCAGTTCTATTAGAAAGTAGACCCAGTCACGTAGATGCAAAGGACAAAGAAATGAGTCATGTGGAAAACAAAAGACAAAGATAAATCAATTCATCTGTAACTTTTCACTTACAGCTTTTTAAGTCCCTGCATTTTATGTAATGCAAATACTTATGTCAATCAGTGAATAGCATGAATTTGCTTGATGGAACCTGTGCAAACATTAATAAAAGTCTCTTCCTGCTAATCATCTCAGGTCACATTGCCTTTGCTAGAATAAGTTGACAGAAGCTACAGTTGTAAAACATTTTAGCTCCAATCCTCAGTCATTCATTGACTCTATTGACACAACTGAATTTCTAAAGTTAAGATCTGTATTTATTGTTCTAATCTTTTATACAGTTTATGCAGGCTGGGGAATTAGAACTTAGAATAACAGAATTGGAAGGGATCTTGTAGGTCATCTAGTCCAACCCTCTGCTCAAGCAGGAGAATCTATACCATTTCTGACAAATGGCTGTCCAGTCTCTTCTTGAAAGCCTCCAGGGATGAAGCTCCCACAAATTCTGAAGGCAACTTCTGTTCCATTGGTTGATTGTTCTCATTGTCAGAAAATTTCTCCTTATTTCTAGGTTGAATCTCTCCTTATTTCCATCCATTGTTCCTTGTCTGGGATTCTGGAAGTTGAAGCCCACAAGCCTTAAAGTTACCAAGTTTGGAAAGTCCTGCACAAGATCTATTTTGCCCTCTCCTGTCCTCAGTCCTACTCTCTCCTGGTGAAAGTGTCATGCTCAACAAACTTATTCTCTTCTTTCTTTACAAGTCAGACAAACTACTAACCCTCTTCAGTGTGAAAGTGAGAGAAAGTGAACAAGAACCAGATCATCAGAAGTGCCAGCTTCATTTGAAAATAAGATCTCTTTCTGGAATACATGTCAGGTGTCCTTCTTTCTGTTTGGACCGAGAACAGATATGAGCCAATATCTCAGAGCTTTAATTAGCAACTATTCATAAGAAGGAAGGGAACATTGCAACGGGGAAATTATCACTGCAGCCAACAAGTATGAAATGCAGACTCTGTTCCTGGATGGTGGAAAATCTTTACGAGTAGAGTAGAGTAGAGTAGAACAGGACATAATTCTTTATTGGCCAAGTGTGATTAGACACACAAGGAATATGTCTTGGTGCAAGTAGGAACAGCTGCAATGAATCCATGCCGATGACAAACAATCACAATGCATTTTATTTATTTTATGGCCTTTCTAGGACACTCAGTCCCAATGACTCTGCGGCTGAATATAGACAGATACAGAATACCCATCAACCAACCTTGATATGCTCTAACCAATGAGTGGATTCCAAATTCGACAGCCAGTGTGTCTCTTCTATGTTAGGATATATAATCTCTTTCAGTTTCCTCAGTGATTCTCTCATGACGTGGATATTATGGATGTCCAGGAAAATCAATTCAGCGTTCTGATAGGCATCCTCACTTTCATAGCCTCCTCCTTTAGCCTGCAAAGATAGTGAATATGGGAGCTGTTTGGGGCCAGCTAAGATTTCAGAAGTGCAAACTTGACACCGCTAGCTGCACAGCCATACTGTTCTGTCCTAGGCCTCCCCAAAAAGCACTAAGTCAATTCTGAGTCCCCACAAAAACCTCTTTTATTACATTAATGTGAATTTATTTCATTCACAGTCAGCCAACGGCTTGGCAAACAGTTTTACGAAGGTATACTAATTAGCTCAGAGCTTTATCAATCCTGGAACGCTGCCTGGTAAAATTCCACATTCAGTGCTGACAGGGAAGGGCTGGGCTATACAGACAAATCTTCACAAGGCTGGAATGAGCAGATGAATGAACAAGCAAGTTGCTTCCTGCAAAAGCCCCCTTTCCTTTTTGCTTCTCTTTTAATCCTGATGGGAGGGGCCGTTCATCGTCCCCCTGTGGCCTTACTCCCACGTCAACCCTGAGTTCTTAATTCTGCCTTCTTTTTGGCAGCTCTCTGCATGCGCAGGCTGGGAACCAGTTCCAGAAGCTCCCCCGTCTCACTGCTGCCTGAGCCTGAAAGCTGCTGATGACTGCCAGCCTGCCCTGCCCCCATCTCTGCCTCTGTTACAAAGCCCTCATCCGAGCCTTCCTTAGCCTCCAGGACTGGCCCAGGTTCCTCCCCAATCTCCTCACTACTGTCCAACTCTGCTGCCAGCTCCGCCAACTGCTGGTGGGCCACAACACATACACCGTGTAGAAAGCTAGCACCCATCCTTCTTAGAAGAATGAAATATTTTAGGAAATATTAAAAAGGCTTATTATATTTTCCCTCATGGAGAAACATGTTTCTAAAGACAGAAACTCAGTGCTACAGCTCCCTGCCCCCAGCAGATATTTGGTGCCTATTGAGAAGGACTGGGCCAACCTATCTACAAGACAAAAGACCTTCAGTTCCAGGGTGATGGGATTAAGATATAATCCTCCAGGACATTATAGGATTATCTAGCAGCAGGGCTCACTGCACTGCAAAATCTAAGGACATTGCATCACCCAGCAAGGTTCAACTAAACTTATTTCAGGCAAACTCCTATGATTTGTCCATGGGAGTCTGACAGCAACCAATACAATACATTCTTGCACAGGAACAGGAAGTTCAAGTTCAAAGCCCAAGAGAGGGTATAAATATCCTCCCCCTTAACTCCATGTGGTCAGCTGCCCAGGATCTCAAACCCAAACTCCTGTTCATCAATAAAATAAACCATCTTTCCAATCAGCCTCCATGTTTCCAGTGTCTTTCTCCCCACTTGGAACTGAACCAGATGGAAATTTCTTCCAACAAACATCTCCTGCCACAATTGCGAAGACTGAAATGAGGTCCTATTCTTTGAATCCTACCGACTTGAGGGTGCTACTTCGAGGTGAGGAGAAGCAGAGTACAGGTAATCCTCGACTTACAACTATTCATTTAGTGGCCGCTGGAAGTTACAACAGCACTGAAAAGAATGACTTATGACTGCTTTTCACACTTACGAGTGTTGTAGCATTCCCATGGTAACAGGATCAAAATTTGGACGCTTGGCAACCAGCATGTATTTATGTTGGTTGCAGTGTCCTGGGGTCGTGTGATCACCTTTTGTGAGCTGCTGACAAGCAAAGTCAATGGAGGAAGCCAGCTTCATTTATGAACCATGCATTTAAGAACCATGCTGTCTATGGATATTCTCTGTCATCCAGGTCATTGGGGAAAGCAAAACAATCACTTCATAAGTGCATGGCACAATATAGCAGAACAAACCCATCAGGACTAGATTCAGCAGTCCATCTGCATTTAAAAGACAAAGGCCACTCTTTTGAAGGCAGTAAAGTCCACATTTTGGACAAAGAGGACCGCTGGTTTGAAAGAGGGGTCAAAGAGGCCATCTTTGTCAAAATTGAACAGTCCTCCCTCAACAGAGGGGGAGGGATATGACATCATCTGTCTCCAGTCTACAACACAGTCCTTTCAACAATTCCAAGAAGGCTTCACACACATTTACACCACTCAGGTGATCCTGAGAACACAGATAAACCTCCAGGTGACCTCAACAACTCTCTAAAAGAATGCAAATGGCCAGCTGTCTGCAAGGAATATAAATTGTTCCATTCCCCTCCATCCAGTTAGAGCTGAAGAAGCTTCTTGGATGAGAAGTGACATATCTTCAAAGAAAAAAACCAAGATATTCTAGTTGCCTCTTGAAAAAAAGCACCTTTGAGACAACCATGCTATTAATTTAACAACTGATACACTTAACAACTGTGGCAAGAAAGGTCATAAAATGGAGCAAAATTCACTTAGCAAATGTCACACTTAGCCACAGCAATGTTGGCCTCCACTGCAGTTTTAACTCAAGGATTATCAGTACTGGTAACTGCTGGGTGGAAACGGGCTGAAATACTTGCTGCCAAAAGTATGACAGTCCAACCTTATTAGCTACTGCGTTCACACTTGGCCTGGCATCAAAGATGAGTATTTTGTGGGACTGGGCATTGGAATCCATGATAGCCTGAAGATACTTTTCATCTTCTTTGCTCCTTTTGCCACTGACTCCAACCATTGGCTGGCTGCAGCGAGTGATGGTGGCTTGGCTTTCTGGATGAATCCATGACAGGACCTGGTAGAAGACAAGAACGGGAGGGAAAAGCAAGAGTGGATCAAGAAGATAACTGATATTGTGGGTCTATATTTAATTGTTCTGAATTAAACCACTGCAGCTGCAGCCTGAAGAATTCCTGCTGCTAGGATAGATAATGTCCCTAAATTGTAAAATAATTCTTACTGGTCTTTCCTACCCTGTGAAAAATCTACTTGGTGAAGGATGCAGCCCAACACATTTGAGAGACACCAATCTGCAGAAGTCATACTGCGAGTGCCATACTTACAGGGATACGGCCCCTTGACCGGAACGCAGCCACTTTCTTCAACTCCTCATCTGGAATATTGGCTGGAACTACCAGAAGGGCAGGATAGGTATCACAAAGCTCATACTGCTCATTGATGCTAGTCATTCTCCAACTTTCATTAGGAATGCCCTACGTAGGAAAGAGAAGCTGTTCAGGAGATTTTTCAGAGGGAAGGGGAGGGGAGAAATGAGAGGAAAAGGCAGAGAGGAGAGAGGAGAAGAAGGGAGGGGAGAGGGGAAAAGGGAGGAGAGGAGAGGGGAGAAATTAGAGGAGAAGGGAGAGATGAGAGGAGAGATGCAAGGAGAAGGGAGGGGAGAGAGGAGAAAGGCAGAAAGGAGAGGGGAAGGGAGAGAGGAGAGAGGAGAAGAAGGGAGGGGAGAGGGGAAAAGGAAGGAGAGGAGAGGGGAGAAATTAGAGGAGAAGGGAGAGAGGAGAGGAGAGATGCAAGGAGAAGGGAGGGGAGAGAGGAGAAAGGCAGAAAGGAGAGGGGAAGGGAGAGAGGAGAGGAGATCCTCTTTCTGGATACCAATATCTAGAAATTAGATATTTGCAAAAATTTGGACAAATCAAATCCATTTCACTACCTACTTCACAGAGATCTCTCTTTCTACCAGTTTTACTTCTAGATTTTTAATTAGCCACCGAGATGGAGGGAGGAAATCACCTTCTGCTATAAAGACAGCAGATTGCTTTGTAAATATACAAGGTGTTTTTATTTGATTATCCCATTAGAACGTTTCTCAACCTTAGCCACTTTAAGATGTGTGAACTTCAACTCCCAGAATTCCCAAGCACTGCATTAGAAGGTCTTCCAGCCAGCAAATTTGGAGTAAGCTAGTTTTCTAGAGAGCAAAACATGAAAGTCAGATCTGGGATAGTGAGACTCACCTGTCTCCTGTACTCCAGAATGGGATCATAAACATTCCAGCCATTTTCTGGGAAAACTTCTTTATACTCAAAAGCGAACAGAGGCTTAAAAAAATGGAGAGATTCTTTAGCAATGCATTTTCCATTTCAAATAACTCTTCCCATGCAACTTTTTTTTGTTGGTGTACCTTAATAAAAGCATAAAAGAAAGGCAGAGAGCCCCAGAATGTGTAAATTAAGTAAATCAATATATGTTTCTCCACATTCCTTTATTTTCTGATCTACGAAAGTGCCAAGAAAATGATAGGGAAGAAATAAATAGTTCTTAAGAAGAAAGTTAATAGGAACCATTTTTCAAGGCTGCATCATAGAACTGCATTTCAGTTTCTTGGTTTTGCGCAGAATTGGCATCTATGTAAGCGACGGTCTCAAATGTTGTTTTGTTTGTTTAGAATGACATGGAACCTAATGCCAATTGTGGGGAATCTATAACTAGGGAACAATCAACGATTCCCATTTAGATTAATGCGCAACGATGAATAAGGCTCAAACCCTCCTAAACTTTGATGCCTGCCATGGCACATAAATCTTCACTGCCCACTTTCTCATTTGCTTCATCAAGAGAAGGAATCTGCAAAGGATCTTCTTGATTAGAAAAGAAGTTCACAAATCGAAGAGTAGCACAGGTCCCAACATGCTTGCAGTTCAATGGTGGCATTCAAATTTTTTTACTACAAGTTCTGTGGGCGTGGCTTGGTGGGTATGGTGTGGCTTGGTGGGCGTGGCAGGGGAAGGATACTGTAAAATCCCCATTTCCCACCCCATCCCACTAACCTGCTTTCCAGCTCCATTCTCCTGTGCAGGGCAACAAAAGAAGACCCAGTCAATCAGCTGGGACTAGGGAGGCAGAGAATAGATGGGGCAGGGCCAGTCAGAGGTGGTATTTGCCGATTCTCTGAACTACTCAAAATTTCCCCTACCAGTTCTCTAGAATTGGTCAGAACTGGCTGAATACCACCTCTGTTGCAGTTTCACTTAAAGAAACAGAGTTCCCAATTCCCCTAACAAAATATTATGTGACACACCAGAAACTCCTTTTTCTGGACCTACTGGGATAAACGTTTTGGTGTTTACATCCTGAATATGAAGGCTTGAGCTAGAAATCAGGGGTTCCTGTTGGTGAACCCTTCTCCCTTCGAAGGAAAAGTTGAGACTGGAAAGATGCAGATAAATTCTCCCAAGCTCTTTTGATCTCTTTAAATTTTCTTAGGGAAGTTGCTGGATGCTTCTTAGATTTCCTGAGAGTTCGCATGGAAATTTAAAAACAACAAGCAAACAAAACCAAAATCCTGAACCAATTATGGATGAATTGAAGGTGCTTCCATGATATTATTTGCCTTGAAAATCTCGTGATCTGATCCTGAACCCACAAGACCCTCAATCTTGCCTGGGTTCTCCTCTGCCTGGATCCCTTCCATAACATCAAGACAGATTGCAGTAAAGAATCATCAACATACTGATGGTACTTAACCCTGGATTGACGGGTGACCATCATGAGCCTACATCAAATAGCATAAGCCAGGGGGTCTTCAAACTTGACAGCTTTAAGACTTCAACTCCCAGAATTCCTCCTCTAGTCATGTTAGCTCAGGAATTCTGGGAGTTGAAGTCCACAAGTCTTAACCTTGCCAAATTTGAAGACCCTTGGCACAAGGAATAAGAGAAGTTTGGAGACTGGGTGAAAATTGTCCTATACCACTACATCCAGTGATGACTTCATGAGAAGGGACCAGAGCACCATCTCCTTCAGAGCTGATAGAACAGACTTTTCTTAATGAGGCACTGACCACTGAATGGACCCCACCACATGTCACCTTCCTAGAGATCTTGATCAACCAGGAGGGACATGGATTTAATACACAGGAAGCCATCTTGAGAACAACTCTGAACTTTATATGACAATTGCCTAGAGCGGGGTGTCAAATTCGATTTCACTGAGGGCCACATCAGGGTTGTGCTTGACTTTGAGGGGGGGGCATGGCCAGGGTAGGTATGGCCAACTCAACGTCATTAGTATTGGGGGCACCTGTGGTTGCCTGAGCACTTTGCCAGTGAAAACAGGCTCCCGAGCTCCATTCCAGCTGCGATGGCCTCCTGCAACCCTCTGCTAGCGAAAAGGGAGCTTGGGAGGCCTGCACACGGCCCTCCCTAGATCCATTTTCACAGGCAGAGGCATTGCAGGTCAGCCCTTCGCTGTTTCCAGAGCGGCCTTGCAGGCCAGATCTAAGCACCCCATGGGCTGGACTCAGCCCCTGGGCCTTGAATTTGACATCCCTGGCCTAGAGTAGCCCCCATAGGGGCTTAATAGGTGCTTCCCTGGTCCTCCCACCCAATAGTAATTGGGTCAGCTGAAATAAGGGTGCTGCTGGCAATACGCAGAAGCAATGAGAGCAAAGAAATAATAACCAATGTCATACATAAATCCTATATTCATGCATGTGTGTTATAGTATCAAATGGCTGTGCCTGGGCAATAAAGACGAAATGCACTCTGTTTCTGGCTAGGATCACTTTTATATGTCTGGTTACAGGCATATCAATTTCACTCTTTAAAAATAGTTTTCGGTATAGAGAAATATGCTTAAAATCATATATGAACTGTGGTGGTGGAGTGGTTAAAGTGCAGTACTGCGGGCTACTTTGGCTGCCTGCAATTTGGCAGTTTGAATCCCACCAGGCTCAAGGTTGACTCAGCCTTCTATCCTTCCAAGGTGGGTAAAATGAGGACCCAGATTGTTGGGGGGAATATGCTGACTTTGTAAGACTGCTTAGGGCCGTAAAGCACTGTAAAGTGGTATATAAGTCTAAGTGCTATTACTATATGTGGAGACATTTTGAACTCCCGTGAATTCCTGTTGGATTTTTCAAGAGGTGCACTGAAGCTATATCACTGATGAAGTTTCTTATGCGAGAAGCAAAATATTTCTTCTTCCTCAAAATGGAAGAAAAAAACAGTCCAGTTGCCTTTTGAAAAAACATGTTTGAGACATTGTTCTTATGGTTGTAGCACATATCCAACCTTGATTGATCTTAAAGCCAAGCAGTTTAAGATCAAATTTGTATTTTAATGGGAGTTCAGTAGGAAAACTTAGAGCTGTGGACTACAAAGGGAAGTTGAAAAAACATCCTGGAGGAACACAGTGGCAAAGCTTCAGTATTATTGACCAAGAAGACCTCATGGATATTTCCCTCAGGTCAAAAGTAATTGAACACAATCCAAAGGTTTCCTTACCCTTTCAGGCTGTTTTTAAAATAAAGGAATGTTTGACACACATATCCCCCCATCAATTATGGGAAAAGTGACTAATCCTAGCATTTATGGGGAAATAAAAATGTTTGAACATTCTGATTCAACTCTGAGTTGCCTTCTTTTGCAACATGGAAACATTACAGCCTTGCTTTTAGACTAGCTTGAGTTCAAGAAGCTAATAACCTCCACTCAGATCAACATCCCTTCGCTTTCTTGCATCTTCATCCTACAACCATAGTGTATAGGTAGCCCTCAATTTACAATCATTCCTTTAGTGACAGTTCAAAGTTACAATGGTGCTGAAAACAGTGGCGTATGACTTTTTCACACGACTGTTGTAATATTATCACCACCATGTGATTAAAATTTGAACACTTGGCTACTGGCATGAATTTATGACAGTTGTAAAGTCCTGGGATCATGTGATCACCAACTCCTAACAATGGGGAAGCCTGATTCACTTAACAACTGTGTTACTGACTTAAAGCTCCAGTGATTCACTTAACAACTGTGGAAAGAAAGGTAAAATGAGGAAAACTCACTTAAAAATTGCACTGATGATGTTACCTAGCTAGGGTAATGAAACGTCTGCAAGAAAACAAGCAAGTTCAAAGAGCACCAAGGAGCCCTCATTTAATAATTGTATTGCTTAGCAATGGAAATTTGGGCTCAATTGTGGTTACAAGTTGAGGACTTCCTGGATACCTTGGAAAAGAAGATGGTTGTTAGATTAGCAAAAAAAAAATACTCACCAAATGATTGGACATTGGAAATGCATACTTTGTCAAGTTCTCAAATATGGCTCTTCTCGTGCGACCTTCAGGTCTATGAGCGAACCGAAGATTCCGGACATCCTACAGAATGTAAGGGGAAAAAATGAGGCCTTACCCCAGGGGTCTCCAACCTTGGCTCCTGGAAGCCTGGCGGACTTCAACTCCCAGAGTTCCACAGCTGGCTGTGGAATTCTGGGAGTTGAAGTCCGCCAGGCTTCCAGGGGCCAAGGTTGGAGACCCCTGCCTTACCCAGAAGCCCGTTAGCATACCATAATGATCAATTTGCTGAGAAATGACTTTACCAATTGCTGCCAAGTCAGAGGTGGTATTCAGCAGGTTCTGACCAGTTCTGGAGAACCGGTAGTGGAAATTTTGAGTAGTTCGGAGAACCAGCAAATCCCACCTCTGACTGGAGATTTTTGTTCTGACCCAGGCTTCATCAAACTTCATAAAACACAAACTGAATTTAAAAGTAAAACCTTTTTTAATGCAACACTGGGAATTACTTGCATTCCCAGCCAAAACTAATTAGACACAGTTCCTCCAGATAAGAGCATGCTTTTCAGTGCTGTAGAATGCTGCCAAGAAACAGAAGTCCAATTAAGGCTAACATAAACCAAACCAAAAACCCAGAAAAAAACCAACCAGAGTACAGAGCTTCACAAACGACTCGGAGATTACTAAACTGCTTTGCTTCCTGCAAAGCTCTTTGTCATTGAGGACTGACTTTTATCCCTTATGGGAGGGGGCAATCATCTTCTAGCCTTATCCCGAGTCGCCCCTTCTGCTTCGGCTGCTCTCACCTTCTAGCAGCTTTGTGCACATGTGCACTGGGAACAGGCTCCCCTGGGTCCTCTGCCTCGCTGCTGCCAGACTCTAGAGGCAGCACCCCACTCCCAGGTGGTCCTGGCCCATCTCTGCATCAGATGCAGGACCCTCGTTTGAGTCCTCTCCAGACTCCCTGACAGGTTCCCTTTTGTCCTCACGGTCTGATACCTCTGCCGTCTGCACCGGCTACCAGTGAACCACAACAATTTTATAGTATTCTTCCCTTGCACACCACCCACCAAGTCATGCCCACAGAACTGGTAGTAAAAAAAACTGAATCCCACCACTGTGCCAAATTCCTCTGTGTTATGCCATGGAGAGGAGGAAAATTACTTTGTAAGAGGCAAAACCACAAGTCTATCACTTTGAACCGGGATTCTTCATCTGGTGTCCATGAACAGTTTTCAAAGAAGCCACAAACTTGGATGGGAAAGAAGATGTGACTTTTATTCCCCACTAAACCTCTCACTGAAATTTAACTTTTCATTCAATCATGAATGCAGGCGACAATGGCCTCCAGACTCAAAAAAGGTTTAACTTCAATGAACCTCATCTCAAATTATTATACTTTAAAACGTAAAACCAGAATAGTCCATTCTTCAATTGAACAGGGGAATGGATGAAATGATCTTGGGAGTCATTTACAACATTTGCATTTTATGATTATATGAATTTTCTGTCAGCATGCTTTACTGAAGTCTATTAAGACCGTTATAAGCCATAGCCACTACATTCTATGGATCATGAACTCAATATCTTCCCATTCTTGATAAACCAGCTTACCTTGCACACAATTTCTAGGCCGTATGAATTTTCACCACGACTAGAAGCTCCTCCGATTTTCTCCACTCTGTTAATCACTCCAAGAGGGCCATCTAGAACAAATGGAGGGTTCTGCAGAAAATGGAAATTTATTAATAGAACATCCAAACCAAAGAATTATTGTTAGACAGAGCTAACAGAGATAAGGATTTGATTTTTTGATACATGCAATAAGCTTACAAACACATTCAGAAAGCTGAGGATACCTTTAAGATTAATGCATTAGACACTATATAGATCCTCATTATCTTTATATTTCATCATTCCTCAGAGGAGTCAAAGCGTATTATATTGAATCTTTCATTGTACCACCAAAACAAGTTTCCCTGTGAAATATGGTGGTCTGAGAGAGAAAAACTGGCCAAAATCACTCATGAAATTTCCGCAACTAAGAGTGGATAAACTTGGATCTCCCCATGCTTAATCCAATACTAAATAGCTATTCAGCACAAAATATATTTCCCTTGTTATAGTCCTGTGATGGTGAACCTATGGCATGCATGCTGAAAATGGCATGCAGAGTCTTCTCTCCAGGCACGTCAGCCATCTCCCGTTGCTCTTCTGGGTTCCGGTGCGCACATGTGTCCCAGTCAGGTAGTCTTCACACGAGTGAGGGAGCCAGAAAGTAGAAGAGCATGTTCCAGCATGCATGCACACACCGCAAATCAGAAGCTCAGCTCTTCCAATTTCTGGCACTTCTGCATGTGCAAAGAACTGCTCTTCCAGTTTTCGATGCTCCCCCATGCACACGTGCTCCCATTTCAGCACTCGGTGCTAAAAAGTTTCGCCAACGCTGTGGATAATTGTCTATAAAAATACAAGCTATGAGAAAATGTAATTTTCAAAGTGGCTTTTTGTTCCATGCATGGTATAGAAACATGAATATTACAGCTTTGTTTTGCTCCTTCTTATGGCAGTCATAAATTTTGCCATCTCTGTGCAAGAAATAACAAACTTGCTCTTTGGAGACTGAATCTAAAATGCTTTACACTCCTAGTGAATATTTGAAGTTGATGAATATCCAGTACAAGCCCTGGTTCATTTAGCCTACATTTATCTACGCTGCTGGCAATGTCTCTTCAATGTTTTCACAGGTGAGTTTTTCTCTTGCCCCTTTTCATTATATAGTTGTAAATGCTGATACATCATATTGTTTCAATAGAATAATATTTATACAATATCAATTAAAAACAATTGACATTCTATTATTTAGTTAACTTAGGGCAGCGTTTCTTAAAGTATGGTCCTAGGATCCCGAGCAATCTCCAAGGCTCTCTCTGCAGTCCTCAAAATCAAAATTATTTGCCAACCTAACACTGAAAAATAACCCAATATTAAAATCTCATTAAACAACCAGGAGAAAAGGTAGGGGCAAAGATTGTCCCAATGGTGCTTTTTTCAAAAGGCAACTGGACTTTCTTGGTTTTTTCCTTCTTCAGTTCTAAAGAAGCTTCTTGGATGAGAAGTGACACGTTTAAAAAAATAAAAAAATAAAGTCCAATTGCCTTTTGGAAAAAAGCACCTTTGGGGCAACCATAACCAAGATGATTGAGAATCTCCTTGGTAATTTTTAAAAATAGAAAGAGATTCTAAGATTTTTTTTTTAAAAAAAGAAACAATGACTAAGTGCAGTATTTCTCAACCTTGAAGATGGGTGGACTTCAACTCCCAGAATTTTCTAACCAGAATAGCTGGCTGGGGAATTCTGGGATTTGAAGTTCATCGACTTTTAAGTCATCAAGGTTGAAAAACACTGAGTTAAGAGTACTGGAAATATTTCTACCAACATTAATTAAAATGTAGGATGTCGATAATACAAGCATAAAATTGCTTGATTTGTTCATGCAAAGTTCACTATAATGTTAGATAAAAAGAAACGCTGCATCTAAGTATTTGTTGAACAATAAAAATTTTCAGTTCTGATTATTTCATGTTGAAGGCTATTTGGTATAATCGCTTAACAAATAAGAATGTGAGATTTTTTTCAACTCCACTTTGAAAGGCAAAAGATTCCATCATGGCATGTACTGAGCTGTGCCCTCCCTTCAAATAAGAGCTGAGTATCTATCAAAAACAAGAAAAAGTTTTTTAAAAAAGCAATTTATTAAGCCTTACCCTTTCCATGCTTTTAAAATACAGTCTATAATTTGTAACTGTCAAAGTTCCTCGAATACCTCCGGTAAACGGGCAGATATGAGTAACATCTTTTGCTAGGAAAGAAATTTGAAGTATTATAAATATTTCCATAGGGAACCACTGCCATAAAGTTTAAAATCTCTCTCCCCCCCTCCTGTTTTTCTAAGGTGAAAGAGTAATTCTGGATTTATGCCTTCTGACGAAGAAAACAAAAATAATTTATTCTTCCTACTTCTGCAGTCTTGTATGGAGAAATATGTGGGAGAATGACAAAAGATTTTAAACTTTGTAGCAGGAACAAATAAATATGGCCTAACATGATTGTTTTATGGACAAATTTGAGAATGAGAGAGGCACACAGTTTGACATTATTTCCCCTGGAATCTCTGACAAAATGCTTAACCTTTAAACTTTCCCGCAAAGTTATTTTAATGAGCCCCATGCGCAGCTAGAAGCTGAATTCATATAAACAAAGACTTGAAGCCAAATATTTCCAGCAGGAATTCCTCTGACACACAGGCCCAGCCACTCCGTTTCATTTGCTTTACCAGTTTTCTAGTCCTATCTTATCTCTACTATCTGTTATTACTCCTTAGCTTAACACATAATCAAAATTGGACACATTTATTTATGAGTGTTCTGGAGTCATTTTTTTGTGACTTTCTGATAAGCAAAACCAATGGGGAAGCCAGATTCACTTAACAACCGTGATATTAACTTAACTGCAGTGATTCGCTTCTGTGCAAACATCTGTGACAAGGAAGGTTGTAAAGCGGAGCATAATTCACTGAAATGCTTCACGTAGCAACAGAAATCTTGGGTTCAATTGTGATTGTGAATCAAGGACTCCCTGTAATTTGGAAGAGGATAGATTTTAAGGAATATGAGTATGCCTGAATAAAATGTAAGCAACTATGTGGAGGGTTGGCCAGTATACACTGACACATCATTGGTATTTGGGCTTCTGTGTGTTAGCATTGAGGTATTTTGGTTCCTTCCACTGACTGATATACACTGAAAGCAGATGCTAATATGTAAGTGTTGGTATTGTCTATTTGTCTGTCTGCCTACCTACCTACCACATCTGTCTGCCTGTCTACCTACCTCTGTGTCTGTCTACTTGTCTATCTACCTTACCTAACATATCTGTCTGTCTATCTATCTATCTATCTATCTATCTATCTATCTATCTATCTCCCTACCTACCAACCTACCTTCCTATCATATCTCCCTACCTATCATATCTACCTACCTATCATGTCTGTCTACCTACCTACCATATCTGTCTCTATCTATTTATATATCTTAGATCTACCATGCCTGCCTGCCTGCCTACTGCCTTACCTACCATGTCTGCCTGCCTGCCTGCCTGCCTGCCTGCCTGCCTGCCTGCCTGCCTGCCTGCCTGCCTGCCTGCCTGCCTGCCTGCCTGCCTGCCTGCCTATCTATCTATCTATCTATCTATCTATCTATCTATCTATCTATCTATCTATCTATCTATCTATCTATCTATCTATCTATCTATTTATCATCTATCTAATGATTCCTAAAGATCATGTGACTGTATGGATACTGCAATGGTCATAAATGTGAAAAACTGTCATAAAACTCTCTTTTCGCTGCCGCTGAAAAGTGCAGTCACTGAATGAATGGTTGTAAGTCAAGGACTACTATACTTGCTTTTTATTCAGATACACAGGTAGTCCTTGATTTATAACAGTTCACTCAGTGACCGTTCAAAGTTACAATGGCACTAAAAAGTTATTTATGACCATTTTTCACACTTATGACCATTGCAGCATCCTTTGGCAACTCGCATGAACTTATGACGGTTGCAGTGTCCCGGGGTCATGTGATCCCCTTTTGTGATCTTCTGACAAGCAAAGTCAATGGGAAACCCGATTCACATAACATCCATGTTACTAGCTTTAACGACTGCAATGATTCATTTAACAACTGCAGCCAGGAAGCCCATAAAATGGGGCAAAAGTCACTTAATAGCTGTCTTGCTTAGCAATGGAGATTTGGAGCTCAATTGTGGTCATACGTTGAGGACTACTTGAGGTCAAATGGAGACTCTCCACAGCTCTTGCAATGTTTTTTTGGTGAGAAAATACAAACAGCTGCACTTACCCATGTCCTTAATAGTTTCTCCTGGTAGCAAAGGGGGCTCTTCCATTTCAGCTAATTTATTTGATTCTCTGAGTATCTAAAACACAAACATAATATCAGGTGTACTCACCTTCAATACTTAAAAGTTCAAACATTCGAAACTTACTTACCCCACGTATAAAAAAAATTACATGGAAAAAAACAGCAAGCCCAAGCAACAATGCCTGGCACCCATATTTGTCACCTGCACTTAGCTTTAACCTACCTGATTCACAGCTTCTAGGAAAATCTAGAAGGGGTCTCCCATTTTGTTTTTCTGAGGTAATGCCAAAGGGATGAATTTGCTTGTCTTCACCAAACCTGACCACCTCCTACTTTGTTAGGCTCCAGTAAATTATTTTAAAAAGGGGTGTTAACAGCCCTTTAGTACATAAATGATGCCATCTTTTTTATAGCTTTTGATGATACATAATTGTGTAATTTTATCTGTGATTTAGTTATTGTTACATTATGTAAATTATGTATTATTGTTACATTATGTAAATTATGTAAACTATGGAGAATGTACGTAGCCAAGATTGACTGGTAAAAAAAATTCAAATCAATGAATCAAATCCTATATTATATTTGAATACTGCAATGAATCAATTAACTATATTTTTAAATAAATCTTGTGGTAAGAAGATAGGAACATTTATTCTTACAAAAATAAGGAAAGGCTTCCTGAGGAGGATCAGACAATTGTTGGGAACAGGGAAAAAAAAAAGAATAATTTAGACAGTCTTGAAAGTTTGGGGTTTGTTTGTTTTTTGGAGTTTTGGTGTTTGTTTGTTTTTGCCCTGAAATAGAAAAAAGATATTTGTAGTCTTGCTCCTGTTTTTAAAAGTAATAGATAAAAGTATCCTATTTGCATCTGCATGAGATCATATTAATCATATACAGGATTCCTGCAAATCCCAACAGAAAATTTCTGTAGTTTTGCACACCAGCTAAAATAATTTGTAATAAAATGCCTTTACTTTGGGTGTGTTTGATGATTAAGGAAATAGATAGGTGAATAACTGAGTTGGGAATGACTGAATCCATTAAAAAAACAACAACCCACCACTCATCCTATAGAAAAAGCATTCATCAAAATCTTGACATGAAGGAAAAATAAAGTAGAAACCCTGACAGGACATTTTATAATGATTCAAATAGAAAAATTGTCCAGTAGGATACTAGGTAGAGAACAAATGCCTTCTTGAAATAGCATTTTTTTAAAAAACAGTTCTCTGTCATATCCAGGCAAGAGCAGAGGGATAAATTTACACCTTGACAGAGGCTTTACCTGGCATAACAGAAATAAGGAATTTTCTCTTCCAAACCGAAGGGAAAGAGCAGCTTATGCCTCTGCCCAAAGTTTGTCGTCCCAGCTTTACCCATGGCAGTGTCCCTCTCCCCCAAATGCTAAGTAGAGCCCCTATCTCTCCATCCCCTGGTTCCCCGTCCTTCTTTTGGCAAAAGCCTTCCCCACACCCACAAACAAGGTAATAAAGAAGGTGATTATCTTCTTTTAATGACCCCATAATCCCTTGCAGGGTGGAGTGTGGGCAACCGAACGGAACTGAATGTTTACTGGCCGGATGCCCTTTCTGTTGCCAGTGCGGTGTTTTGTTCAGCAGATATATTCCCACTGTGCCCAGAGAGAGAAATATCTGCCTCTACCTAGGAGTGAACTCACAAGCCTCCTGATTGTGAGGCAAGGGCTCCACCTCTAGGCCAACGCACCACTCATAATAAAGAAGGTGATGCTCTCCAAAAAATACATTTCTGCCCTTAATCCAATGAGTTCCCTGTTTTCCCTTATTCGGCCCATTTGGGTATCTGTCTCAGTTGTTCTGCTTTTCTGAATCCTCACCTTCCCCATCTTTTGCATGTCTTGGGCGTACCAGAGGATGCCTATGCAAAGAGGGATTCTGTAACAATCCAAGTCCTGCCCATTTTTATATTCAGCATGTAAAAAAAGGTAACGGGTTTCAAATGTGTGGCTGTGGCTGCAACTCAACTTTTTTGACCCCAACCCCATTGGAGGCTCCTGACTGAAGATTTCTTTACTCAGAAGAAATGAGCTTACTGCTGAGCAGCAAAGATATTATAGCACCATTAGATATCTGCTTGTTTAATCATGGGGATTGAAACCTCACGACTGTATTCTCATTACCTTAAACCACAGGCTTCAATTCCCTGTTAAGCCCCTTTCCTTCCATGAGAACAGATTTCTTCTACATCAGTTCTTAGTTTATCACAGTTTGTCAGGGTGTCTTGATTTGATGCCCTCAAATGTGGCAGTAAGCCATATTTGCACTGTGTGCATGATGAGCCAGTCACAGCAGTCTAGTTTTAATAAATTAAGCTATAAATCATGGTTTACAAATCACAATGGCTGGTTTCATATGTCATGTAAGCCACAAATCCATCAAAGCACAATAGCAAAATACATAACTTTTAGGTGCCATCATTTACTGAAATTACGATTATTAGTCAGCTAGGTTATCAGAGTGCCACTTGATGTGTCCAGTTGTAGTTTGCCCAAATAAAACCTAAAACTTTCCAAAACACTCTTTCCAGCTGTATGGAAAGGAGATAAGGCAAGGGTTTGATACTGAAGATCAATGTGGCTTCTGTAAAATAACAAACCTTTTCAACGTGGTTTGTTTAACCACAGTTTGCTAAATAAGCTATGATAGCCCGGGTTTGTACAACATGGTAAGCCATAGAGCACATTTTATGAAGTAAAATTCCGAGGTTCCATACAATAGTACAATAGGCTGGAATCAAATACAGGTAGTCCTTGACTTAAAACCATTTATTTAGCCCTGTTGAAAGTTATGAAAAATTGACTTATGATCGGTCCTCCCACTTAGGACCATCACAATATCCCTGTGGTAATGTAATCAAAATTAAGACACTTGGCAACTGGTATGCATTTATGATGGCTGCAGCATCCTGGGATATGTGATTCCCATGTGCAACTTTCCCAGCCAGTTTTGGACATAGGGAAATTTGGATTCACTTAACAACTATGTGATCCGCTTAACTGCAGTGATTTGCTTAAGAACTGTGGCAAAAAAGGTCATAAAGTTGACCCAACACTATTAACAACTGCCTTGCTTAGCAACACAAATTCTGGTCCCGATTGTGATCATACATTCAGGACTATTGTAGAGGATATGATGTTTTACTACGTTGAGTGCAAGCATTTGCTCTCTGTTGAAGTACAGCATGTATAGATATAAAATGAAGACTTGCTAGACAGAATCAATTGTCCAATGATTTTCATGAACCAACTTTGTTATCATCTTTCGCCAAGCTATTTCCAGTTTGCTCAGTTTCTCCTTTGGACAAAAAAAATCACCTTCAGGAATCAGCTTAATTTTGAAAACAATCTTTTCTTCTTTTTAAAAATTCAAATCATACTTTGCATCCAACTGCACTTTACCTCTTAACAGAATGCATCAGATCAAAAAGAGAAACTGAATTTTTGGAGCAGTGAAGTAGACTGCTACTTCCTTTACTACCTACAAAGACCATTGAGAAAAATCACTGCAGACTTTACCATTTCAACATCTTTTTTTTTTAAAAAAAATTGCTGATTATTTAGTGATGATCGTTTTACTGATGAACCTATGGGTAAATTATGAGTTACGGTTAAATTAAATTAGGGGTGAGTTATCTCAGCATCTCTAAAAGAGGAAAGAGGAATTTGTTTCTGTATGGATTCCAAGAAAAACTGCAGGCATTTGGCAAAAGGTTTGTCATATGATGATAGAAGAACAAGAATTGCTAGACAGAATCAATTGTCCAATGATTCTCATGAATCAACTTCGTATCGTCTTTCCCCATGCTATTTCCAAATGTTCAATTTCTCCTTTGGGCACTTTGCAATAGGAAGACTGAAAATCGTAGCTAAGTCACAATAAGAATGAACACAACAGCCTTGAAGAGGAAATAATGGATCTCTGCTCAAAAGGTCACTCCAAGGCCACCAGCTTGTACCCTTCAAATCTGGTTCTTCTCAAATGACAACCAGAGATAATTGCAGGAGAGCATTCTTGTTTCAAGATGGGCACCTATGCAAATACTCAGGGACCTTGACTAATTCTGAGATAATTTTTTTTTTATGCCTGCCTTTTGAAATACCAACCAAACACTTCTATTTTTCCTTGTCTCAGAGACAAAAGATTGAGCGAGGCTGGCTTTCCCCTGATCTAATGTGCACTAAATTTAAATTTTTCCTTGATCTAATTTGCACTGAATCAATAGACTGTAACCTGGTCTTTGACAAGTCTATGACGAGAGAGCTATAAAAAGAAGACAGAGGAAGGACAAAACTAAAAGAAGATCTTGCTAAATAAGCTAAATTCTTTTGCATCGGGAGGCAACTGGTGAATGGCAAGGAGGAGGAAAGGAACCGGAGGGTTTATGAGCTTGGATATCTTTTTTTTTTTTTAAATCAAAGGCAAAGAAGATTGTATGAAGCCAGCTTGCCAGCTTCAGGGGTGCTGATGCAAGTAGAAATTCCTGCATGCCCTTCACGCTTTCAGGGATATTTACCAAAATAGCCAAAAAAGAGAGAAATTCCTGCAATTTCTGGTGTAGGTTTTTGTTGTGCTGTTTTTAAAACATTTATTTCTGTAAAAACTCATGCTATCACTTTTAAACCAGATGTTAAAACACATTCAATGTAATTTTAGAAAACCACACACAAACGCATTTTAAAACCCAGTCAAGATAAAATGAAAAAAATTTTTTTTTAAAGTAATTCATGGCCATGAGTAACAGTAAAACATTTTCTATGTGAAAATGTGAGGTATCATAAGCATGTAGTTGTCTCTGCTTGGGATAAAAGACCATCTCATCATCAGTTTTAGTTTAGTTTAGTTTCTTGTCATTGCACCTCATACAACGAAATCAAACACCATCTTCAGTGCACATCATGACCATGAAAATAAACACAAACACACATCCTTCACACTCCACACATTGAATTGAAAACTCCTGACACCGCACCAACACTGCACTATACAGTAGAATCCAATAGAGTTACTACCCTGGGATAGAAGCTGTTTTTTAGCCTATTTGTCCTTGTTTTTATTATTCTGTACCCTCTGCCAGATGGTAATAGTTCAAAACAGTGGTCGCCAACTGGTGAGCCGCAACCCACTGGTGGGCCGTGAGAAAATTTTGGTGGGCCGCAGAGAAATCTCACCCCCAGAGCAATTAACCCAGGCTGTGCAGAAACACAAGGCTGCGCCGCCCACATGGCCCGCGGGAACCCTACCCACCTCACTCCTCAACCGGCAAACTTGCCTGCTAAATTGCTATTTTTCCTTTTTCCGACCATCAGGTGTTCTGCTGTGCCGGGAGATTTAATTAACTAGGAAGCAAGAAATGGTTGGATTTCTTGCTTTCTAGCTTGTCTTTAGATCTTCGGCTCTGCTTTTAAGCACAGCCGAACCTCCCTTAGGACTGAAATTTTGCTTGCAAGCAAATTCAGTGCAGACTCACGGCAAACAAATTTGAGGGACTGAGCTAGATGGTGGCAGATAGATAGATCACTGAATGATTCTGTGAGCAACTCAATCTGCCTGCCTGCTTTGCCAGATTTTGGGTAAAAGTAGCTCTTTTTTCATTAAAAAAAAAATCAATATTTATATAAATATTTATAATATTTACATACAAGCCATGCCCAGCTACACCCAAGCCACACCTACAAATTAAGCCATGCCCACAGAACCGGTTAGTGGTCCCTGGGATTTAAAATTATGAGTTTGGTGGGCCCTGAGGTCCAAAAGGTTGGCGACCCCGGTTCAAAAGACTGTCTCATCATCAGAAACAAAAGTTATTGTCTAAGGTTCAAAAATCCAGATGACCACTAGTTGGCAGCAAAGATCCTGAACAAGTTAAACTGTTAAAAGTTAGCTGAACAATGCCAACAAACTGAGGGCAAACCAGTAAACCACATTCATCGGTCAGCAACTGGACATCAAATGTTTTCCATAAAAACTTGAGTTCCCTCAAATGGCCACTCCTTTTCCCTCCCTTTGAACTTGTCACTTGACTACTTACTCTTCAGAATGAGAGAGGGAGAAAACCTAATCTTAGAGCAGATGCATGAGATTCTTCCTATAAGGAGCAACAGCTTCCTAATCAATTTCTGGAATTCTAGAAGCAGCTCATAGCTCACAGGTTTCTACCTTGACAAGGTCAAGATCTTCTGAAGAACCCTCAAGAAACAATGTAAAAGTCAACATTTAAAGACCAGTCTCGCCATTACCAGGATTAGAATCCATGGTCTCCTATCTATCATCTATCTACATCTATCTGAAAATTTTACTTATTTGTGGAAAGAACTTATATGGAAGTTGAACCACGTCAATTGCTAGTTATAAGCAACACAATAATTTTCAGTAAGAATATCTTGTATTGTAAATAAATATTTATTTCCACTGTAGTAGCTTGCTTTCTTTTACCTTCAGTCATAGGCCATAGAACATAAATGAGTTTTGCATGAAAATTACATCAAATGATCTCAACATGAAACACACCAAAAGTCCAAAGCTAACAAAAGGATCAGCTGTTGGTTCAACTAATGTGGCATTCATTTCCTATTCCTAAGTGCCAGGTCAAAATGTAACAGGAAGCATTCATGGAAAAGCAGTTTATATTTTCCATTTTGGCTCAGTAACACTGAGGATGTGAACACAGTGACCAGTGACATAGACACATAATAATATCAGTTATAGCATAGGGCAGCATCTGGTGAATTTGGCAAACCTCCCTAAGGAGAAGCAGGATTGGACCTTGTTGGTACCTGGATGGAAAACTACTAGAAAAGTCCAGGATTGCATCCCAGAGAAAAGGCTAAACTACAAATTTGGAGAAAAAAAATCATCCCAGAAAAAAAAGGCAACAGGAACCCTTCTATAGGTTCTAAGACGGACGAATACATGTTGACCTCCACATGTATTTGACCATCCAAAAAACAAAAGCAAAGTAAAATAGAAATAGTCCTTGCACATTAAGGAAAAGGTATTAGGAAAACAGTTTTCTCAATTTAGGTTGAATGCACTGAACACACTTCATTCAGTGCGTATTTTATATGTACACATATGAGGGCTCCTTGGTGCTCTCTGAGCTTGCTTGTTTTTTTGCAGATGTTTCATTACCCTAACTAGGTAACATCATCAGTGCTAGTAAGGAGTGGGGTTTGCTGTCAGTTTATATTCTGGTGACTTGTCTGTCTGGGTGGGTGGGGACAATCTTGGTTGGACTGTTTACTGATGGCTCTTTGGCAGTTCCTTGATTAGGGTATTGCTTACTTGTTTGTTGGTCTGAAGTTAACCTTGGAGTTAATCTATGCCAGGGGTCCCCAAACTTGACAACTTTAAGGCTTGTGGACTCCAGCCAGCTAGAATTCTGGGAGGTAAAATCCACAAGTCTTAAAGTTGCCAAGTTTGGGGACCTCTGATCTATGCTGATCTTATTGTTGGAGAGGTGCTGGGGTCCCCTTTTGGGTTAACTGATTGTCTCCGTACAGCCTATAGATGTAGTTAATGTCTATATGACTATTGATGGCTGATTTGTCAGAGTGCCAGGCTTCTAGAAATTCCCTGTCATTTTTGGGCTTGGACTGGTCTAGGATTCTCTCTCACACACATATAAATATTTTGTTCCCACCCAATTTAATTGTACATAGTACACCTTATTCATCCCATGCCTCTGCTAAGGTGTTCATCAACTCCGTTGCTTACCCTCAAATCAGGAGAAAAATTCTCAGTAGAGGTGGAGATAGAATCCGATGAGATGACTGAAGCTGATTTGGTATGTGCTGAATGATCCGAATGAGAGGTAGAAGCACTAGAAAACAAGGGTGAGAAAAAGAAGAAAAATCTAGAAACAACAGTTTGATTAAAAAATAAAATTGCTTTATCTTCTTATCTTACCAGTCCCAGGAGCAAGCGTGGAGCTTTCACCTGAAGATAGGGAGAAATTCTCCTCAAAATGCCATCCGTTGGCTAGCAATAGCAGTCGCATTTAGGCTTATATACTGGGAAGTTTCCAATGTAGAAGTGTTATTTGCATATCCCAAAGGTGCTTTTCCAAGAGGCAGCTGGACTTTCTTCTTTTTCTTTGAAGATATTTTGCTTCCCATCAAAGATATTTCGCTTCTCATCCATTCTTAGTTCGGTCCCTCTGTAGAAGCTTCTTGGATTGAGAAGTGAAACATCTTCAAAGAAAAATCAGAAAGTTGCTTCTTGAAAAAAAACACCTTTGGGACAACCATGGCCTGGAAGACTGAGAATCTCCATAAACATTATTTGCATATTTCCCACACAGTCTGGGTTCTAGATGAAATTAGGATACTCTTGAACAAAACAACAACAACCCTCAATTGAACTATTGTATTCAAGCACACTAAATTAATTAGTCTCTTATAAGCACAGCCCAACCTATAGTGAACTTCTTGTAGCAGCATCAGAATAGATTAGCTGATGGTCTTTGAGATTCTGTCTAAATCTAACCATTCAACTCTTCCATATCTTTGCTTATGAGAGGAGAAAGGGAACCTTCAGGTGTTGCTGAACTACAGTTAGCAGAATCCCTCCTTACTCCCACCATGGGGGTACTGGACCGTCATCAGTGTGAAAAACCATCATAAGTCACTTTTTTCGGTGTCATTAAACCAGTGGTGGGATTCAAAATTTTTTTGACTACCAGTTCTGTGGGTGTGGCTTGGTGGGGGGGGGGGGCAGGGGAAGGATACTGTAAAATCTCCATTCCCACCCTACTCCTGGGGAAAGGTTACTGCAAAATCCCCATTCGCTCCCCACCCCACTAACCTGCTTTCCAGCTCCGTTCTCCTGTGCAGGGCAACAAAAGAAGACCCAGCCAATGAGCTGGGACTTGATGGGAGGCAGAGAATAGATGGGGGCGGGGCCAGTCAGAGGTGGCATTTGCCGGTTTTCTGAACTACTCAAAATTTCCACTATCTTCTCCAGAACTGGTCAGAACATGCTGAATACCATCTCTACGTTAAACAGTCAGTAAATGAACAGCTGTAAGTTGAGGACTAACTGTATTTCCATGGAGTGAGCTTTTTCTAACAACAACCACATTTTTTTAAAAAAAATGGAAACCTATGGATTTTTTTGCTGAAATAAGAGAAAAACCAATTGAATTCTGGATTGGAAGATTTAGAAAGATGAGGATTAAAGGACAGTGATTTGCAAAATATTTAAGAGGCAGAAGGGACAATAATATTGTAACAATCTATTGAAAAAAGAAGTCAGAAGTATATATTTATAATACTTAACTTTAGGGAGGTAGCTGTACATTTTCGATTTTCTTTTTCTTTCTTTTGACTTGTCTTTTATTGTACGAAAATTCTTAATGCATTTAAATTTTTAAAAATTCATTTTATGCTGGCCATTGTCATACAATAGTCTGCAGTATTCCAAGCATTGCTCATATATGATTGGCTGTTCTTGTTGTTTTTAACATTGATGGCTGGGAAGAAGTGCCTAAGTTAAAAGTCAGTCAGCTTAGTAAACAAAGCTTTGATTGTTGCCCTCCCAGAACTAACCAGTCATTGAAATTCAACACATGCTTCCTATGGAATAACCTTTGGTTGCGATTGAATCATGCTATTCATGAGTCAAAAAGAGCATAAACCCAGCCCCTTGGTACTGACTACAGAATTATATTCCCCTTAAAAACCCTCCTTTTCTTACAACATTGAGGAAAAAGACATTGTACTAACAAAATCTGATTAGAACTTTAACTTGAAGAAATATTTACACATAATAGAAGTTTAACTAAATTTAAGCAAGAATGCCTTCCCTGCATATTATAACAAATGCAGCAAGGCAAATACAAAAAAGCTAGAATAAGGTTTTTAAAGTTTGTGTTCATAAACACTATAAATCAGTTGGACTACAGTGAAGGGGGGTAGTCACAATCCAGATACTTATCTATGCTATTTTTAGTAGTTATTTTTTCCCCTCTATTTTAACTTGTTTTTCCTCTTTTCTTCTTTTTTTAGCATTTATAAATAGCAACACAAAGGCTATTTGGGCTGCAACTATTACATGCCTTTTAGGCCACAAACAATGCACTTGTCTCAGTATGATTAATCTTTGATTAAGGTTATATTGAGCATTAATTGTTGTGTTTTCAAAAAGAAAAGGAAACATGTTTCTATATCAGGGTTGGGCAAACTTTTTGGCTCGGGGGCCTCATTGACTTTTAAAATTTGACAGATGGGTCAGGTTAGCATAAGATTTTTGGGGAATCGCCCCCCCTTCCCCCCCTTCTCCTCCTTCCCCTCCCCTCAGAGGCCCCCTGAGTCAGGAGTTGCTACTGCCGGCGCGGCTCTGCGCGGCTCCAGTCCCGCGTTGCCTCGGGGAGGGAAAGGCAAAAAGGAAGAGCCGCGGTGGTGCTTTGCAATGGCAGCAGCGGCACCGGAGGCTCAGGCTCAGCGGCTCCTGGTTTTGCCTTTTCCTTCCCAAGGCAACGTGGGACTGGAGCCGCGCGGATCTGCGCCAGCGGTCGCAACTCCTAACAGCCCCAGCCAGACACCTGAGCGGAGCCCGGGCGGAACTGCCTGTTGCTGCTGCTGGAGCACCGCTGGGTTGCCTCCTCCAAGCAGCAACCGCCCGCCGGGCTTCCCCTCCACCACATGGCTCAGGGCCAGGCGCGAGCGCCCGCGAGTTAAAAGGAAGCTGGAAATTCTGGGAAGTTGCTCGGGTTTCCGGGGCTTCCAGGCTTAAACTTTGCACAGGCAAAGTTTGCAGACCGGAGTGTCTTCCCGCCGAGGAACGGGAAGGGTTCCACCTGGTGGGCGGGCTACTTGGAGGAGGTGACCAAGTGGTGCTCCGGGTTTCCCCTCCGCCGTGTGGCTCGGGGCCAGGCGCAAGCGCCCGTGAGGAAAAAGGAAGCCGCAAGTTGCTGGGAAGTTGCTGGGGTGCTAGGAGCAGGCTTTTAAAGTGCCTCCTGAGCATGACCGCCGAGCCGGGAAACAGGGCACCAAGGCAGGGCCAGGCTCCACCAGAAGCGGCCTAGCTTTAGGTGGTTCCAAGCAGCCCGCTCCAAGCAGCCTGCCCACCCGCCGGGTGGAACCCTTCCCGCTCCTCGGCCGGAAGACGCTCCCACCTGCAAACTTTGCCTTTGCAAAGTTTAAGCCTGGAAGCCCCGGAAAAAAAAGAGGGATTGGCGGGGACTCACCTTCGGAGAGATTGCACTCGAAGGTGATTTCGAACTCTCAGCCAAGGCCTTTGCAAAGATCTTCTTTTCTTTCTTACCCTGAGAGCGCTCCGCACTGTTTTGCAGCTTTGGGGGCCACGCGGCGCAGGGCAGTACGCCACGCCCAGCAATTTTTTTTCAGGGGCGGGCCGGATTGGACAGACCAACGGGCTGGATGTGGCCCACGGGCCGTAGTTTGCCCACCCCTGTTCTATATCATATGGAATTGACAATATGCTTGAATTTATAGGTGGGAACATAAAACTCCTTAAGTGGATCTGGTACTTTTTTTCCTCCTTTTAAAATGAAAAGGCAGAGATTTTGGCTGGGCAGAGGACAGAAAAAAATATTTAATTTTTTTCTTACCTGCTGAATGTGTAAAATTGCCTGCTTTCTTGACCGGAGTTTTAGAATGTCTACCGTTTCCTATCTCTATATTTCTTTCTTTTCTTCGTCTTTTGGCTGGTTTTATATCATGAAAAATCACTTAGAGAAAAAAACACACACCAATTTTTCCGACGATATTTCCAATTATTAGTTCTTAGTGCTACCACCTGGGGAGCAGCGATCATACAGGTTTTAAAGCAAGGGATCTTCAAACTTGTGGACTTCAATTCCCAGAATTCCTGCTCCAGTCATGTTAGCTCAGGAATTCTGGGATTGAAGTTCACAAATCTTAAACTTTTCAAGTTTGAAGACCTTTGTTTTAAAATGTTGGTTTAAGCTTTTAAACATAAATGACTTAATTTCTGGTTATTTGAATGCCTGCCTCTCTTTTGGGGAGGAATAAAATCTATAGAAGAGATTGAAGGAGAGGACTTTTCGGTTGGCATTCTCTTAAGAGATCCCCCGCTTTCTTTGTTAAAACCTCAGCTCTTTAACCAGGTACTCAGAGTTTATTTTTCAATGGTGCAAAGATGTGCTTGTATATTGCAATGATTCGTTTCACCTGATCTGGTTCTAGCTCTCTTTGGATTATGAATTGACTTGATCAACTTGTATGATTGAAAAGGCAGAAGCACACAATCCAAACAAATAAATGTATTCCATTGTTTCCCCGTTTTCTCTGTATTTTCTATGTTAAGCAAGATAATAGATAGTAATTTTCAACAGTCATTAAATGAACTGTTGTAAGTTGAGGACTGTCTGTAATTAGGTATCTGTAATTAGAACCACATTGGCGCAGTGCAGAGGTGGTATTCAGCAGGTTCTGATCAGCTCTGGAGAACCGGTAGTGGAAATTTTGAGTAGTTCAGAGAACCAGCAAATCCCACCTCTGACTGGAGATTTTATAGTATCCTTCCCCTGCCACGCCCACCAAGCCATGCCCACAGAACCGGTAGTAAAAAAAAATTGAATGCCACCACTGGCGCAGTGGTTAGAGTGCACCACTGCAGGCTACTTCTACTGACTGCCAGCTGCCTGCAATTCAAAAGTTCGAATCTCACCAGGATCAAGGTTGACTCAACCTTCCATCCTTCCGAGGTGGGTAACATGAGGACCCAGATTGTTGGGGGCAATAGGCTGACTCTGTAAACCACATAGAGAGGGCTGTGAAGCACTATAAAGCAGTATATAAGTCTAAGTGACATTGCGATCTCATTGGAAAGAGTAGAAGGCAAGTTTCTAAGGCTAAGCATTGAGATGCTTGGATAGGGAACATCTTGGATCAAATCTTCATTATAGAACACCATGCTCTGTCCCAAAATAGAAATACAGACAGTTCATTTTCTGTGCATCCTACACATCGCATTAAAATATGCCGTGAGTCCTCTTGCTGACATACACCCAATCTACACTTTTGTGACTGCTGTTGTTTCCCTTCTTGAGAAACAACGACCAATCTACCTGCCTAACTTTGAACCCTCTCTAAACTCAAGGACTATCTCTACTAGATGTGATTAAGTGTACAGGTAGTCCTCGACTTACCGTTAACGTGAGAAATTTGTTAAGTGAGTTTGCTCCATTTTACAACTTCTCTTGCCATGTTTGTTAAGTGAACCATCACAGTTCTCAAATTAGTAACACGATTGTTAAGTGAATCTGGTTTCAACCATTGACCTTGCTTGTCAGAAGGGCGCAAAGGGGGATCAACATTGACTCCGGGATGCTGCAACCGTCATAAATATGAATCAGTTGTCAAACATCCCAATGTAAGTCACATGACCATAGAGATGCTGCAACGATCATAAGTGTGGAAAATGACCCCAAGTCACTTTTTTCAGCCCTGTTGTAACTTTGAACAAAATTGTAAATTGAGGACTACCTGTATTCAGCTTTTAGAGACTGATTACATTCCAGGACTGAAAGAAATACTTCAACAAAACTGCTAGAGATGGTTAGAGCGGAGTTTCTCAACCACTGCAACTTTAAGATGTGTGGACTTCAACTCCCAGAATTTATAGCTGACTGGGAAATTCTGGGAATCGAAGTCCACACTTCTTAAAGTTCCCAAGGTTAAGAAATACTGTGTTAGAGTAAGGGAGAGAAGTCATCACAACAATGCAACTGAAGAACTAGATGAAACAAGGTGTGTTACAGTAAATGCAAATGGCACTATGGAACAGAACAGAATGAAACCAAAGAACATTTAACCCATGATTGGCGGCCATTCACCTTCTCCAGAAAGTGACTTTTCCATTCAGATATATTTATGCAAGTTGTTTTGTACTAGAAATGGGTCAAAGCCACATCTGTCCCTTAGTAGGTCTAGATTCCCATCTTCTCACCTTATAGAAAAGTGGGGCACAAGGCTGTTGCCTCCAGCAAGTTGTTCACAGCACAAAAGTGCTGTTAGAAGGCCCACTCATCCAATTATGGTTTTTTTTAAAAATCAATTTTCCATTCCACACTCCAAACATAAATTGCTTACATCAGATTTCACTTTCTTTGAAATAAGTGCTTTTCTAAGTAACAATTCTGATGTTGATATCTGGGGTGGAGGGGTTTTTTTTTGACTTCTCAATCAAGCCTACTAACCAGATGCTTAGTTCTGTTTGGTATCACCAAAAGTTGGGAATCTCTCTCTCTCCCCCACCCTCCATCTATCATCTGTCTGTCTATCCATCCATCCAGCTATCTATCTATCATTCTAGATATCATCTAGCTATCTATGTCCATCTGTCCATCCATCCATCCATCTACCTACCTACCTACCTACCTACCTACCTACCTACCTACCTACCTACCTACCTACTTACCCTACCTGATTGCACATTGTTGAGGTAATTCCCCGTTAGGAGAATGAGCACATACAGGGAGAGGTATTTGAGAGAAGTGTTTGAATAATACACACATAGAACACAGATATACTGTACAGTAAATGTAGGTTTTTACTTCCAGAAATGTTAAGCAAAGTCCAAAACAAGCAGTCCAAAGTCATTCATAGGTAAATCAGTCAGTTTTCATCCAGGGACAACCCAGTAACAAAGTCCAGTGTCAAAAACAGTTCGGTATCAGACTTACATAAAATCCAGGAATATCAGTCAATACAGGAACGGCAATACTCTCCAACAGAAGGAAAAAGAGATTCACTGAGACACATTCTCTTCTGAGACTAAGACTAGACAACCCAGGTTTCTGGCTCCATGTTATGGCCATTTGCAGAACCACACCCAATTACAGTTTTGCATTTTCTTAAAGATACAGTTTTAAAATGTTTATCCTGATTTATATATTGTCCAACCCAAATAGCTGTTAGATGACTTATATTCCTAACACACATAGCAAATGGTAGCCCCAGCAGCCTTCAATAATGTCAAAAAAAACTAAGCAGGGCTGGATCTGATTAGCATTTGGATAGTAGACCACAATCCCCAGGAATATACAATCCCCAGGAATATACACTAGATTGGGAAGCCGAGAAAACTCTCAAGATAGCAGCAACAAACCACTTCCATGTCAGGACCACATGGATGTGTCTATGAAATCAGCAGGAGTTGAGATTCGCTCTAGAAATCTTTCTTGTTTACTCAGATACATTCAGAATTCCCTGGTTCCAATTTGTGGCATCAAATCTAGGCATAGTGGGTACCATTACTGAGCATCATGTAATAAACTTTCAATAAAAGCTGCATTGACTGATAGATTCAACAATCCATATTTTCCAAATATTTCTTGGAGAATTCTTGGCCTTGATTGATCTCTAGAATACTGAATTAATTCACTATTTTTTTGCCAGCCTTACTCTGTAATAAACTCATGATCCATGTATATCTATGGACTTTACTGTTTTTTGTTCAAGATGTTATAGTATTGGATAACAATGATTAGCAAATAAAGGATAGCAATGAACTGAATACACTATCCAGGAAATAGCCGTGGCTACCTGATTTCTAAGCTAAGAGCTTTCCGTGCACAATATTTTGTGGTAGGACTTAATTGCAAAGTCATGGTCCTCAGTTAACTCCTGGGCTGCATTCACACTCAATGCACTCAATCACATCTTGTACAGATAGTCATTGAGTTTAATGATTGTTCAAAATTACAATGGCACTGAAAAAAGTGACTTACAACTGGACCTTGGAGTTATGACCATTGCAGCATTCCCCATGATCATGTGATCAAAATTCAGTTGCACTTGGCAACTTGCATAAATTTTATGAAGGTTGCAGAATCCCGGGATCATTTGATCACAATTTGCAACCTTCCCAGCTGACTGGGAAAAGTTGAGTTCATTTAACAACTAAACAATTCATTGCACAACTGCAGTGATTCCTTTAACAACTGTGACAAAGAAAGTTGTAAAACTGGGTGTGGCTACTTTGTTACCATCTTGCTTAGCTACAGAAATTCTGGGCCCAAGGTGTGGCCATGAACTTGAGATCTACCTGTAAAGCAGATGTATTCACACATCCTATTGATTCCGGTTAGAGTTCACCTCCCTTGTTTTTTTGTGATTTAGTGAGTGCTGTAACTCTAACCTTTTTAGTGACAAGAATGTTTGGTGAGAAGACAGAAAACAAATTTAGCAACCAAGTAAATTTACCAGCATATTCCCCGGTAAATAAGTTAGGGGGAAAACTTCCCACAGTGCCCAGCAATGCATCTGGAGAACACAAAATTTTGGGAACCGTGCCAATCTTTCAACCTCTTTTATAATAGTGAAGCTACAGTCTATGGATATTCTCAGCCATCCAGGTCATGGTTATCCCAAAAGTGCTTTTTTCAAAGGTCAACTGGACGTTGTTTTTTGTCTTGAAGATGTTTCGCTTCTCATCCCAGAAGCGAAACTGAAGAAGCTTCCCGGATGAGAAGCGAAACGTCTTCAAGGAAAAAAACAAAATCCAGTTGGTCTTTTGGAAAAAGCATCTTTGGGACAGCGAAGCTACAGGTTAAATTCAATCAAGGCTAAATCCCTTTTAGTGGATTTTCTACCTTCCTTGGCCAATGGGTTACAGCTAAAATTAGTGGTCAAGCCGGTGAAAGTTGCTCGGAAATAAATAACCTTGGTTGCTCCTAAGTAAGTGTGCAAAGCATGCTCACCTAAGCCTTCTGGAATAACGCCTCTTAAACCCATTAGGATGCAAATATCCAGAGGATCCGGCTGCAAGAAATCCTAATCCTGAGATTAGCCCTGGCTCTCAAACTGAAACATAGGTAGTCCTCGACTTTTAACGGTTCACTTAATGACCGTTCAAAGTTACAACAGCACTGAAAAAACTGACTTATGGCCATTTTTCACACTTATGACTGTTGCAGCATTCCCATTATCAGGGATGCTTGACAACTGGTTCATATTTACAACAGCGGCGGTGTCCGTGTCCGTGTCCGTGTGTGTGTATCATGTTGATCCTGTTTTGTGACCTTCTGACAAGCCACGGGGAAGCCAAGTTCACTTAACAACCGATGGTACTAATTTTAACCATGGCAGCGATTCCCTGAACAAAACGTGGCAGGAAAAAGGGCCAAAAAACTCAAACCCATTTTTTCACTCAGCGACATAAATGCTGGGCTCCATTATGGTCATAAGTCAAGGACTACCTGCACCAGCGTGGCTGCAGCCTACAACCAGAGAGGCGGTTGCAAAAGAAAGGAAATCAAAGCCTCCAATCTTTGCACCAGCTCTTCTTCCTTGCAGCTGGAAGAAAGAACATGCAGCCTTTCCAGATGTCGGGCCCTCCAATAAAACCCGGATCAGGCCCCACTAACCCCCCCCCCGTCTTTTTCCCCATCATCAAACCACGAATCTAGGTCTATCCGCGTCGTCCTCTTCCTCCCCCCACCACCCTCGCCTCCTTCGCTCTTCGCCCCGGGAGAGATGCGGTACCTGGAGAGGGAATCCGAGCTGGGCTGGCGGGTGGCCGGCTGAGCCGGCTTGGAGGCGAGGCTTTCGCAGCTGGAGCACTTCTCCATCTCGGATGCGGAGCCGCGGGGCCGGCGGAGGGGTCCCGCCGACGCGCTGGAGGTGTGCGTGAGGAGGGCAAAGGGAAGCCTGTCACAGCGTCGGGGAGCCGAGAGGGGCCGAGGAAGCTGCCATCTTTCGCCCACAGTGCAGCGCGCAGGGACGGGAGGCTGCGACGCGCCCGACGGTCCCTCCTCCAAGCCTTCGGGAGGCGGCTGTCCGCCGCCGCATCGCCAGAGCGCCGGGAGAAGGGCCAGCGCCGGAGGCTGTGGCGGGGATGCTCGTCGGGAGCGCGCTGCCTTGAGGGCTTGGGCCGTCCGCCAACCTCCCAGCTTCTTCTCGCTCTTAGGGAGCTGCCGGGATGCGCGCCACAGGCCGGGGCGCGCGCTGGGGTGGGTGTGCTAGGGAGTGGGTGGGTCGGGTTTGATTCCCTTCACCATGACGTAGCATCAACCGATCAATATTTATATGTAGAGAAAGATGATAGATAGGTAGATAGGTCTATCGATCGATAGAATGTATATATACCATCTATCATCTATCAATCTATAGCCTGCCTGCCTGCCTGCCTGCCTGCCTATCTATCTATCTATCTATCTATCTATCTATCTATCTATCTATCTATCTATCTATCTATCATCTATCTATATCTATCTATCTATATCTATCATCTATCTATCTGTCTATCTATCTAGCTACCTACCTACCTACCTATATCATGTATCTATCATGTATCTACATCTATTTAAAAAAGAGAATGGCAAGTTTTTCTTATGTGTGGAAAAGTTATATGGAGGCTGAACAACATCAATTGCTTGTTATAAACAACACATTAATTTTAAGTAAAAATTTCTTGTAAAGAATCTGTCTGTCTGTCTGTCTGTCGACCTACCTACCTACATTGTCAGGAATATGAGTATGCCTGAATAAAATATAAGTAACTGTGTGAAGGGTTGGCCAGTACACACTGACACATCATTGGTATTTGGACTTCTGTGTGTTAGCATTGAGGTATTTTGGTTCCTTCCACTGATATATACTAATAGCAGATGCTAATATGTAAGTATTGGTACTCTCTGTCTGTCTGTCTGTCTGTCTGCCTACCTCTGTGTCTGTCTACCTGTCTATCTACCTACTTAACTACCTACCTAGTATATCTATCTATCTATCTATCTATCTATCTATCTATCTATCTATCTATCTATCTATCTATCTATCTATCTATCTATCTATCCATCCATCCATCCATCCATCAAATCTATCTACATCTATGTGAAAAAATAATGCAAATTTTTGTGGAAAGAACGATCATAATTCACTTATTTCAGTGCTGTTGGAAGTTCGGTCACTACACAAATGGTTGTAAGTCGAGGAGTATTACCCAAAGTGCTGATGAGACATGGTAGAATTTTCTCATTCATAGTTTGGTTTTTCTCTAAGCAGTACCGCACATCAAGTTTTCAAATTGGCACTGTTTTGATTAAAGAAAAAACACACAAGAATACCTTTACTTCTACTTGGAAAACACTTCTGGACTTTGTGCTTGAGGTGGAAAAAAATGAAATTTTGATTTTCAGTTTTACCGATTAGATAGATTTGTTGTTGTAGAAATGGCCAGTTTCTATTATTATGAAAAAGTAAAAAGTTGAGGGTTAATGCTTTATTATACTGCATTATACTGCAACAAAGGAGTCGGAAGTCTATGTCTATTTTTCCCCCTTGCTTTCCCCCACTATCTATTTCCCTTTTTCCTTCCCTAATTTCCCTAATATTTACTTTTGTATTCTCTTTGTATGTCATATTATAAATTTTATATATATATGTGTGTGTGTGTGTGTGTGTGTTTTCTTAAGTTTTCGCGGGTACTTACATGTATGGCATTCAGTTTTGTTCGGGTATTTTCCCACGTCATAGTAGTGGTGCTTTTAAAGTTGTAGCAACGTTTCAGCAGAATCTCATCTGCCATCCTCAGGCTTCTGTATAGTGTTCATCTGTGAGTTAGATTTTTACAGTGGTTTCAGATTTAAATTTGGGGCAGCCTATTGCTGTGACAGAATGGTTTTTTCTTCATCCTGATTGGTTGGGAGTCTTGGTCTGTGTTTATTGGTCTTGGAGTTTGCTGTGTTCTGCTTGATTGGTGTTTCTAATATCTTCTGTCTGTTTTTTGGCTCTTTTTGTATCTTGATTGGCTGGCAACATTGTGTTACTTTATTGGAGGCCTTTAGTGCAGCTTGGCTCCGGGTAAACGGACAGCTATCATTAGTTAGGAAGCTAGGTTTCATCTGGGTGCCTGGTTGGGGTGTGTTTGAGCTGGAGGTATCAGGGGGGATCTGTTTGTGCCCAGGTGTTTGGCTGGCTTGTGGTGTGGATATTTTTTTGTTTGTGAGTGCAGGCTTCCAAATGATGGTATCCACCATCCTAAGAAACCCTAAGGACAAAATTGAGTTAGAAAATCAAGGAGTATACGAAATCCCTTGCACTTCCTGCCCCACCACATACATTGGACAAACTAACAGAAGAATAAGTGTATGCATTGAAGAACACAAGAACTCAATCAAAAAGGAAGAACCGACCTCTTCCCTGGTCCAACAACTCAAAGCCACAGGACATGAGATTGACTTTAAAAATACCAGAACTATCGCCAAAACCGAACACTTCAGCAGCAGAATAATCAGAGAAGCCATAGAGATAGAAAAACGCCCACACAACATGAATAAACGAGATGATACCTCCCGCCTACCAGCCATTTGGAAACCTGCCCTCATGAACAGACGAGTACCTAACATGAAGAATGACACCAGACCCACACCCCTGAGAGCCACACAAGATGCCACCACCACACTTCCATGTAGAAAGCAGACTCACACCCACACAGAAGATGAGACACGACCACAGACCAGAAGCCGCACTGAAGCTGCATCACTACCCACTTCAAACCCCTCTGAGCCATACATGAAGCGAACTGACCCCCACCATGAAGATGCAGCACGACCACGAACTCGAAGCCAAACAGCAAGATCACAGCTCACCAGCTCAAATCCCCCAGCAACTAAGACTAACCTGAGCACAACCAAGCCCCCACCTAAATAGAACACGCCTCCAGCCAATCAGAACACAGCCAACCCCCCAACCAATCAGAACACAGCCAAACCCCCAACCAATGAGAACACACCCCCACCCAATCAGAACACAGCCAAGCCCCCACCCAATCAAGTCACACCCCCACTTGCAGTTAAAAGGAAGAAGCAGCTGCAAGCTCACATGACTCTGAGAAGCGCAGAGCTGAAGACCAAGCCTGAAGATGATGAATGAGACTTCATCGAAACATTGCCTAGATACTTCCAATCTTACACGGGAGAAAACCCGAATAACCAAAGATCCATATATATATGTATGTATGTATGTATGTATGTATGTATGTATGTCATTCAGCTTTATTCGGGTATTTTCCCATGTCATTGTAGTTGTTCTTTTAAAGTTGTAGCAACGTTTCAGCAGAATCTCATCTGCCACCATCAGGCTTCTGTATAGTGTTCATCTGGTTCATCATATAAGTTTTCAAATTGGCCAAATCTTGTATGAAGGCACAGAATCTTCTCCAGATTCTGTTTTTTTTTTTTAAGCAGACAAGGCTTAGAGCCATGATGGTGAACCTATGGCATGTGTGCCACAGGTGGCACACAGAGCCATTTGTGCCAGCATGGAATCTGCAGGCAAACTTACCTCACTGGGCATACATGCACCTCACAGTGGATTTTCAGCCGGTTTGAGGCCTTTTTCAATCTCCCAAAGGCTTGAGAAAAGCTTCTGCAGGCTTTGCAGGCTGAAAACTAGACCCATTTCATCACTTCCTGTTTTTCGGAAAATACCAGAAGTAACAAAACGGGGCTAGTTTTTGGCCTGCAAAGGCTGCAGAAGCCTGCAGAAGCTTTCTTCAAGCCTTTGGGAGGCCGAAAAAGGCCTAAAACCAGATGAAAATCAGCTGTGAGGCACAGTGCAGGTAAGGGGGCAGCAGGGGTGGGTGGGGATTACGTGCGTATGTGTAGGGGGCATGGAGACGGGTGCACATTGCCTTCTGGGTGCTGGTACATGAGTGCAAGTGTGCACACAATTTTTGGTACAGGAGCCCAAAAAGGTTAGCTACCACTGTTATAAAGTATTTTGTGCTTGCTGAGAATGTTTGGGGGAAAGCTTCATTCTCTTATGGAATGATATTACCAAGAAATTTCAAAATGTATACTGTATTGTTGGAAGTTAAAACCCACCCCTCTCTTAGAAAAATGAAAGATTTTAGGATATATTAAAAAGGCAGAATATTTGCCCTAAAAGAGGAGTAGAAACTCAGAGAGGCAGAAATTCAGCCCTCCTCCCACCTTTGTTGATGGGCCATTAAGACCTGGGCCAGTCTATTCTACATAGCAAAGATCTACCTCCTTCATGCAGAGACATTTCATGGCCCTTCTTTGCATCACCCAGGAAGTTTCAATAAAACTTAGGACACAACTACCTATGACCTCTGAGAGCAACCAATCAGGATACGCTTCCTGTGCTGCAGGAAGTTCAAAGCCAGAGAGGGTATAACACTCAGGGACTCTCAGCATTTCTCCCCTTTTCTTTGCCCAAGAGCTCCAAGGCATGTGATCCTGTCTACCATTAAACCATCTTTCCAAGCAGTCACCATGTTTCCAGTGTCTTTCTTCCCCACTTGGAATTGAACCCAGATGGACTTTTCTTCCAACAGTGGTCCCTAACCTTTTTGGATCTGCGGACCAGCGGTGGTGGCAGCATTGGGAAGAAGAGGATGATTGTGTGTATGCAACCTAATTTTACTCATGTACAAACAAACCTTCATGTGCTTGGCAGCCACTTATGTGGCCTGGTTTTCAGTGGGCCATAGACTGATAGCGGATTGCAGGTTGGGGACCCCTGCCATAAAAGACTGTTGGCAATCAATCAACTTGTAAGCAAGATGGTGGAAATAGGGAAAAAGAGATGTGAAAAAAAGGAACAATAAGCTTTACATACATTTCAGTAGCATGATTGTATATGCTTTTTGCTTCTGGTTGCTAAGTTTGGAAAATGTCTTTATAAAATGGAAAACTGTAGACTTGTAACTATTCTTGCAGCTGAAAAAAATTAAATTGTTCAATTATTAATTGCAGAGTCATTTTTTGAGATGGATTGTGTTAGAAAACAAATCAATAAGGTAAAGATTCCCCTCGCACATACGTGCTAGTCGTTTCCGGCTCCAAAGGGCAGTGCTCATCTCCATTACAAAGCTGAAGAGCCAATGCTGTCCAAAGACATCTCCGTGGTCATGTGGCCGACATGACTAAATGCTGAAGGCGCATGGAATGCTGTGACCTTCCTCCCAAAGTGGTCCCTATTTTTCTACTTGCATTTTTACATGCTTTCAAACTTCTAGGTTGGCAGAAGCTGGAACAAGTAACAAGAGCTCACTCCGTTATGTGGTGCTAGGGATTCAAACCGCCGAACTGCCAATCTTTTTGATCAATAAGCTCAGCGTCTTAGCTACTGAGCCACCGCATGCTTATGTTGCTATAATAATCTAATAATGAGGATTGATAGCCCCTTAAGATCAAACATGTTTGTTCTGGAATATTTCTGTTTTCCATGCATCTGATAAAGTAAACTTTATTGATCAAGTAGAAGAGGGTAAAATTCTGGTGAAAAAAAAAGAGAGAAAAGAATTGATGCTATTTTTCCAGAACTGATTAACATGGCTATGGCTTGGAAAGCTGTTGTCTAACGTAAGATAATTTTCAGAATGCTGTTCATGTGACCAGCCAGAGAGAGTTGGGCATTTCCTGGTATTCATCTTCTATATTGTGGAACAGGAAAAAGATGATCGTAGAGGACAAGAAATTCTAAATTGAACCTAGCCTTGAAAATGCTGGGGTGTGTTTATGATTTTTTCCCTTATTTTTTTGAAAAGCAACACAGAAAAAAGTAAAATAAAAACATGTACTATAAGGAACAAAACTAGAAAAGTAATCTTTTATTTATTTAGAGAACCAATTTGGTCCAGTAGTTAAGGCACCAGGCTAGAAAGTGGGAGGCTATGGGTTTAAGCCCCAATTTAGTCATGAAATCCAGCTGGATGACTTGGGCCAGTCACTCCCTCTGAAAACAACCCACCTCAACAATTCTTGTTGGGGGTGGGTGGGAAGGAGAAGGAAGTTGCGTTGAATATGTTTGTTGCCTTGAGTGTTTATAAAATTAATAAAGGAAGGATACAAATGAATAAGTAAATAAAATGTGCCTTTGAATCATAGCCCCTCTAGTCCTTTTGCTCTGAATTCATGAGAAATCCGTACAGGCAATCCTCAACTTACAAACACAATTGAGTCCAACATTTCTGTTGTTAACTGAGTCAGTTGTTAAGTGAATTTGGTCCCATTTTACGACCTTGCTTGCCACAATTGTTGAGTGAGTCACTGCAGTTGTTAAGTTAGTCTGTTGTTAAGTAAATCTGCTTTCCTCATTGACTTTGCTTGTTGGAAGGTTAGATAATCAGAATTGGAAGGGACCTTGTCTCAAATAGTATTAGGTCTCCTGCTTGAACAGGGGGTTGGACTAGAAGACCTCCAAGGTCCCCTCTAACTCTTTTCTTCTTTTACTCTGTTATTTCCCTCCCTTTTCTGCTTTGCTCTCTTGCTCTGGGATAATCCCCTAACATTGACTATCTGAAATTGGAGAACATAAAAGGAAGACAGAGCATGTTGGAAGAAATTGTGGAATCCAGGCCTCCTTCACAGCCTAGTTATGGGCAAACAATCCTACCTCTGGAGCCAATATAGATTATTTCACTGTCTCTGGAATCATTGGGAAGGCACCAAACCTTCCCTTTTCTCCTGTAGCTGCTTATCTTTCTTCATCAGAAATATTTTATGGAATATTTTCATGAAAGGTCAGAATCAAGGTGCCCTGACTTTTCACCCTCAACCTGTTTCTTCTTCCTGGTTCCGTCCATTTCTCCTCTTCTTTTCCAAACATTTTTGTGGAAATAAATATTGCATGTCTGAATGATGGGCCTTGATCCGCTGTGCAATAGCCATTATTATTCTCTTTGTTATCCTCATGAGCATAAAATCCTATGTAGGTATTCTAGGAGTGTGGAAATACTCAGCCAAATTTAGAGGGGTATAGATTTCACACCAAAGTCAAAGAGAGTATACTGAAGCAAGAATTTATGCAGTGCTGGTGTAAGGCATCCAGCTAGAAATTGTGAAAACAGGAGTTTTAGTCTGGTCTTAGGTACAAAGCCAGCTGGATGACCTTGGACCATTCATTCTCTCTCAACCTTAGGAAAGAGGCAATGGCAAACTTCTTCTAAAAATCTTGCCATGAACAATGCAGGACTTGTCCAGTTTCCTAGAATCACACATTATTGTACAGAGGGGGAAAATGTATCCATGCATGCAAATTAAAATACATACGTGTTCTAAAAAATTTAGACTGCAACAAAAGGGTTGACCTGTATCAATTATAAATCAAATCAGTAATCTTCTCTTTATTGGCCAGAGTACTAAATAGGAAGCTTTCCTAGATGTCAGAATAGTTGTCTATCTCAACAAGAATTATGAACTCCAGCTTTCTCCGTTTGGTTTTGAGACATATTGCTGCCAGGGGTAGAAAAATCAGCCCTGTCAAAGTCAAGAGTACCCAGGCTAGACAAATTATTCTAAATAAACGAATGTCTCCTTTTGGTCAAGCTTAGCTAACTCCTTCGTGAAGACATGGGCTTCCTGGCAAAAATATAGAAATGATTTTCCCTTGCTTTTTTTCTGGGATAATTTTTCAATTTCTTGATATCATTTACAGTCCTGTGATTGCTTAGCAGTTTTCTATTCAAGTGCTGACCAAGTCCAACTTTAGCTGCCAAGCTTATATAAGTGCTATCCCTGCTATGTAGACTAAAATTTGGAGTCCTGTAATACAAATTCTCCTGAGCACCTAACTTTTCTGATCTTGGCAGTAAAATATAGTAATATAAACCACCACCATCATCGTGATTGTCGTTGTGCCATATCCATCACCGGATATTGGCGATCAAGTTGACGATCCTATTTTTATCAACAGCCACACAAAAAAGTCCTGTTGAGTTTTGTCCAAACCAGTTCCTTAGATTTTGAAGCCACAATGTTCTTCTTCAGTGTGGACCTTATTTGCCTCCAGTCTTTCCCAGGAGGATTAAGTGAAGTGTGCCATATTTTTCCGGGTGTCCCATCACATGTTCAAAATATTCTAATTTTTGCTTTTTAATGGTTTTGATCATTTCCCTTGGCTTTCCCAGGCGGCTTATCATCTCCCCATTTCTGATTTTGTCAACCCAGTTTATATGTAACAGATGCCTGTAAACCCCCATTTCAAATGCTTCTAGTCTCTTCAAGTGGCTTTCTCTCAGAGACTCTCTACTCCATAGAGCAGGATAGAAGAGATGTAACTCCTGACATGCCTGATTTTCAATCTTAGGCTTATGTCGTGACTGCAGAAGGCCTGCAGAAGGTCATCTGTAATGGTGACTAACTGGTTGTTCTCTCCTATTTTCCTCACAATAAAAATCCTATGAGATAGATGGACTGAGAATGGCTGGCCCAAAGTCAGCCAGTTGGTTCTTGATATTTCATAGCCACCTGTGATGGAATATTTGGGACAAGCTAGTAAGCAACCCTGTAATTAATTATAGAGCTAAAAGTGCTTGGACTGAGATACTGAACCTTAACAGCAAAAAGCGGCATAAAGTAATCCATTATAAAACTCTTTGATCTGGCTTAGAGAACATCCATCAAGGGCTGGGATGCTACAAGATCTCTTGCCTTAAGAAGGGGGTTGGATTGGAAGACCTCAAAAGGTCTTAAATCCAACTCCTCATGAATTCCATTGACCCTTCTCTAGTGACAATTTACTCTGAACATTAGCTAACTAGATTCTTCTGTGTAGGTTTGAGCTATGCTGGCTGAGGAATTCTGGGAGTTGAAGTCCGCATAAATTTGCCAAGTTTGGAGACTTCTGGCTTGAGCAATAAATCTTAACTGCAACTTAATGTACGGCCGTGATTCCTTGTGCCTGATATTACCAGTATTAGTGTAGCCCCTCCCCAACTTCTACAATGTTCCTAGTTCTTGCAATTTGTTTTCATAGAATTTAGTTTCTTCAGTGGTGGGATTCAATTTTTTTTTACTACTGGTTCTGTGGGCGTGGCATGGTGGGCGTGGCAGGGGAAGGTTACTGCAAAATCAACATTCCCTTCCCACCCCACTAACCTCCTTTCCAGCTCCGTTCTCCTGTGCAGGGCAACCAAAGAAGACCCAATCGATCAGCTGGGACTCAGGAGGCAGAGAATAGATGGGGACGGAGCCAGTCAGTGGTGGTATTTGCTGGTTTTCCGAACTACTCAAAATTTCAGCTATCGCTTCTCCAGAACTGGTCAGAACCTGCTGAATATCAGCTCTTGAGTTTCTTGATCTCTCATGCTTGTTGCCCTTTCCTAAATCGTAAATTGTACCCACCCGTCCTTGAAATCTATTTCCCAAACCTGGTTCAGTATGTAAGGTAAGGTGCAAAACACATTTGGAACAAGGACTTTCTTAGATTTAAGAGAGCTTATGTTTCTTCTAAAAAGCTGTCTTCAACCTGGAGATGGAATTTAGCAGCCAATATCCTTAGTTAACATGACGTAACCAATTATATGAAACCAAGTTTGAGATTTTAGGACAAAGCCATCAGTTGAGGGTCCTCAATTATTTTATTCAAAATTCTCTTCCTGTCTCCTCTTATTATATAAGCTGCTGCATAAATCTCAGGATGGAAAAATTTAATCGTATCATACAATTCCCCTTGCCCCATACATTGTATGTTCAAATACGAAAGGAATTTTTTAAAATCTCCTTTGCAGTATAAAATACAAAGTTTGGACAGTACATTTTTATTCCACATGTGTATAAATATAACCCAAAGAATATGATTTTAGTATTCCTACCAAAATATTACATTTTTTGTACAAAAGTTTACAAAACCTTTTTCTCTATATTTACAGCCCAATATTGAAAAGAACTCCTGATCCAATAATGCAAAAGATAAACGTAGTGCATTTAACTGTAATGGTAAAAAGAAGATACACGGTGATAACAAGATGCAGGGTATTTTTTTTCTTGTTTTAAAATTAAAATATTCCCACCTTTTTTTCAGCATTGGGTCACAAAGGTACAACCTTAAGGTGAACTGTTCAAAGGCATGGGATTTTAAAATAAACAGAGGTTGCACAACGAAATGTCTCTTTTACAATTTTGGTTTATGGAACTTCAGATAATTGGGAATTGTAAGATTTTATAGATCCAATGGCCAGGAACATACAAGCTGCTCATTATTTCAATTTTCACACAGTGGTATGCTTCAGATGTATTAGCACTGAAATTTGCAAAATTATTGTTGCAAATATGTTGGCTAGAAAATGTTTGTAGACTCAATCCATCTGTGGAGAGTATAAGATCAGGACGCCTGCAGATTCCCAACAGTGTCCTGAGTGAACTTTATACAGGGCAACATAGAGAATCCAAGATGGCAAGAAAAACACCACCTTCCATTCCAAAATGTATTATCCCTGCTTGCCACTGTCAGGAGAATTCAAGGGAAGAACTTAGATCTCACTTAATATTGTGCTGTTTATGAACAAAAAGGAATATCTATTTTTTTTAAAAAAAATACCTTGAATTTGAACAATGAACTGCTTAGACAGCTATAGTGGTGATTGGCTGGTTGCAATGTGTGCTCAAATAATTAAAACATGTTTGATGGATGTACCATAAGATATCCTTTGAGCCCATAATGTTTGTGTGAAGTTTGCAGGGATCCCTGCCTCACAAATCCTGATTCTTCTTATGTTACTGACATGTAAGATAAAACTGGATTGTTTCGATATAATCTGCATTCTGGGATGCATTACCATCCCAAATTCAATCCTGTCTCCAATATCTAATTAAAAGGATAAAGAGAAGGGAAGAAGAAACCAACTAGGAGGTATGAATGCTATAGGAAAGATGTCATGCCCCTGTTGGAATCTGATTCTGAGGGGGAGGCCAAGCAGCTGACAGGGAGTGGGAGTGTGGCTCCGTTGGCTGTGGAAGAAACTGGGGAAGGGCAAAGTCCAGCTGGGCAGAGCAGGGGAGAGGTAGAGCAAGGCAGGGGGAATTTAGAGGAAGATCCAAGGCCACGCTCTCTTCATCCTAGGGCACACAGGGAGAAATGGAGAAGGGAGCAATGTGAGTTGCATGGCTTACAGGGGAGGAAAGGGCCCCGATTCCCTTCATTAGCTGCAGCTGGGAGCAGAGTGTTTAAAAAGGGAGGTTGTGCACAGCAACTTGTTGGAAGCAAATCGTGAGTTATCTTTTATGGTCGAGGCTTATCTGGGTTCCTAACGTCTTCCCAACTGTGTGTGTCTTGTTGGCCTTTGAAGTCTGCAATTCTTATCCTGCCCTGTCCAGTTAATTGCTGCAGTGTGGTTTGTCTGGATTTTATTTAGTTTATTTGTACTTTGTTTTCGGACTGAATTTCCTCCGCTTAAAGACTATTCTTGGGAGTGTTTTTTTTCCAGCCGAAGGTAAATGGGCAAAGTTGGAGGTATTAAAGGGACTTTTCTTACTTATGTGACTGTATTGCCTTTGTGACAAGACCTGGGTCATCACAAAATGAGGAGGAAGCTTATGAAAGTGTAACAGGCTGGAGAAGCTGGTTATTTCTATTTGAAACTTCAAGACAGATCTTGAATAGAAAGGTTCTAATTCTCTTTAGTTTGGTACTCCATATTCTCCCATAAGGAGGGATATTAGGAAGAAAGTGGGTAAGGAAGCCACTTACGGGGCAAATTATCTGTTTACAGCCTTGTTTATCCCACCTAATTTTGTAGATTTATTTCCAGGAAAGTGGGCAGAAAACTACTGTTTTAAGAAGCATTAGGAACTAAATCTCTAGATTTAGGAAGCTGCCATGTGCACCCAGGACCTTCAGGATTTTGGGACCACTCTTTTTCTTCCCACACTAAATAGCTTATGGAACCAGGGATGTTTGATATGCATATACGGGTTCTATCAATAAACTTATCTTTCATGGCACCTGGATTCTTCTATGAAGTGTTAATCTGCATCCCTAAGTTTGATGTACTCCAGATGTTCTGTATTACAATTCTCATGATGTAATGTTTTATTCTCAGTGAATGAAAACTATAAGGATTCTAATAAAACTTATTAGAATGTGCAATGTTAAGGGAAGACGTTTGCTAAAGCTTTCTGAGTTGGGTGTTGTTTTCTGTTTATTTTTCCTCCAGCCAGATTTCTATTTGTATACACATACACACGGATACACAAGAGAATCATTAGTGGATGTCAGCAATATATTTTTGATGCAGTGCATTTTCCTGGGTCTCCCCTTTGTGTAATAGATGTAAATATTAGCTTACATAATTAGGATTTCTTTAGATGATGACCAGCCACTTCTCCGAGTTCCTTCATCATTCAGAACCACCATGTTTGGAAGCTATGGATCCAGACTTCACCAGCTTTAGCATACTTGATAATGGAACAAGCTATGTTTAAGCATGGTTGCAATTATTTATATATTTTAAAGGTTGGATCCAGCAACCCACTGTTTTGCTTCCCTCCCTCCTCCCCTAACTTTTGTCTTCTACAAACTGAAGACTGATATCCTGACTTTTCAGTCTTAAAAAAAAACACACCAGGAGTGCCTCACTGTTAGCTGCCTCAGGAATGGCCTCCTAATATCTCATCAAGGTTGATGTCTTTCATCCAATCATCATTGCTGGGCTCTGTTTTCAACAAAGAGTCAATGAAGTCTGGGTCACTATTGAGCGCCGGCCCAATGTTATCCGCTTGCTGGCTCAGAAAATCAAACGCCAGATCATTGGAGTGATCTGTTCCTTGAAAAGCCCGGGTGGACATTTGGGTAGCACTCGATGAGAACTGGTTTGAGGACAAGGGGTGGGATTGTGTCATCCCCACCCTAGGTGGATTTAAGTGGGCCACAACCTCTGCCTGCAACTGAGGAGGCATCGCACTCTGGGGCTTGGGTGGCCCAGCCACTTGTCCATTCAGACTTTGGTTTATTTGGCTCATCGGGGATCTCATCTGGAGGGCGCTCAGTTGATTAGGAGGCACCATGGCCCGCTGAGGAAACTGCTGTAGGGCAGCAGTGCGCTGTAGTGGCGGATTTGTATAGGAGCTTCCGGATGAGAATGGGGACCCCGAAGCCCTCTGTGTTTCCGGTTGCTTCAATCCGGCTTCTGAAGAAACCCAGTTCTGAGCTGCAGTGTTTGAATTGACCATCACATTTGAAGGTCTTTGTGATGCTGAAGTCCCCTGGTTCAAGCTGAGCTTCCCTTGCTGGGAGTTAACTCCCAAGCCATTGTCAAAGGTCGGCATGTTGTTGCCTTGCCCAGGTGGCACTGGCCGAGACGCTGCGGGGTTGTTTTGACTGGTGACAATTGGGTTTAGATTTCTATGCTGTGCAACCTGGCTCACTGCTGAGGGTGGCACATTATATGCATTTGCTTGACTGCAGGGAATATTCCCGTAGCAGCTGGCATGATGGCCTGCTGGAAGAGAAGGCATTCTGGTGCCATGAGTCGTGGACAAGAGATTTGATTGCTGTGACAAAATGTTAGGAGTGGAAATGGGGCTGGAGAAACATAGGTTGGAGTTGATGGTCACAGCCGGTGATCCACCTAGGAGAAGAACAAAGACATAAAAATCCGCCCTCCATCAGCAGGCCTAAACAAGACTCAGAAACCAAGGTACCCAATAGGACCAGTTACTTCTCTGGCTATTTTCTTATCTCTCACTCAACACAATGATCCTACTAGAGAAAATGAAGCATATTCCACAGCAGTGGCTAACCTTTTGGGAACCCTGTGCCAAAAATTGTGTGCGCATTGGCGCTCGCGCATTTGTGTGCCAGCATCCAGAAGGCAATGTGCACCCCTGCCCCCTGCACATGTGTGCGCAACCCTCCCACCATCCCCTTACTTGTACTGCACACCTCACAGCTGATTTTTGGCTGGTTTGAGGCCTTTTTCGGCCTCCCAGAGGCTTGAAAAAAGCCTCTGCAGGCCGAATAGGTCCGTTTAGTCACTTCCGGTATTACAGGAAGTGATGAAACAGGCCTATTCAGCCTGCAGAAGCTTTTTTCAAGCCTCTGGGAGGTCGAAAAAGGCCTCAAACCAGCTGAAAATCAGCTGTGAGTTGCATTCATGCACAGTGTGGTAAGTTTGCCTGGGGCCCGCATGCTGGTACAAATGGTTCCGTGTGCCACCTGTGGCACATGTGCCAGAGATTCGCCATCACGGTTCTATAGTAATGCCAATGACACTATCTAACCATTTCATCCTCTGCTGCCTCTTTCTCCTTTTGCCTTCTAACTTTCCCAAAACCAGGAGGTCTTTTCCTGTGAATCCTCTCTTCTCATTTAGTGGCCAAAGTATTTGAGCTTCAGCTTCAGTACTTGTCCTTCCAAAGAACAGTCAGGATTGATTTCCTTAAGGATTGACTTATTTGATCCAAGGGACTCATAAGATACAACAAAAGACAATATTGTGTACAACCCGATAGACTAAAATGGGGTTGGCTATTTTATGCTTCAGAATTTTTGGAAACCCAGCAGATTGTGTGAAGTCAGCTGTTATATTAAACCGCGATTTGATCTACTGTGGAATAGCATATTATGTGAATATTTATTCACTTATATTTAGGAAGGAGTGCAGTGAACGAACCCAGCCGATGAGTCAAAGAAATGACAATGAGTCTTCTACTGTTCCCTGACTCTTAGTAAACTGAGACCAAGCTTGATCACAAACCAGGCTTAGTTAAGTGACCAAACTGTCAAACTTCTCCTGATTGAATTATGGAGGCACTTATTTTAATGTGTTGGATTTTAAAGAGAAGGCACTCTGACTGTGGATACAATATTATGATTGAAACTACTAGTAGTTTTGAAGTATTGAAGCTACTAGTAGTTCATAGAGCTTGCTATTCTGGCAGCCAGCCTTATGGGAAAGCTAAAAATTAGCAAGAAGAGGAAATAATTGTTCTTTGGTTAAACACAATAAGCATTTCCTTTGACTCTGATATGCAAGAGGAATTAAAACATGCTCTCTGCATTCTTCAGTAAGCCAATCTGCGATAGAGTAACTTATTTATGACATGGGACTTTTAGTCAGTAACAAGTTCTCATTTATGGGATTAGGTATCTGGAGAGTTGGGATTTATGACTGTCCCTATAGGTAATCCTTGACTTATGATCACCATTGAGCTCCAAATTTCTATTGTTAAATGAGACCGTTGTTAAGTGAATTTTGTAGGTATCGCTGTTGCAGAAAAGTGGCCCAGCCTCGCTCTTTTGAACTGCTAAGTGCTCATCCTTTCCAGTTAGAGTCAGTGTGGTCTAGTGGTTAAAGGCACAATGCTATTAAATGCTGTTCCAGATGTTTTGGGATTGTACTCAAGGTGCCCTTCGTTATTGGCACTATCTGTCCTTTCTTTGGCCACAGTCATTCTACTGGCAGGTTTCAGCAGGGATGGCCTTGAAAATTTTTAGCAACAGGTTCTCTGCCCGGTTGTTGGCTGGGCGTGGCCATGGTGGGTGTGGCCAAATTGGCCTCCTGCACCACGGCTGTCGGGGGGAGGCATCTTTGCCCTCCCCGGGCTCCGGAGGCTTCCCTTGAGCCTCTGTGAGGACGAAAATGGGTTCCCAGGGCTTTGGAGGCTCTCTGGAAGCCAGAAACGGGCCTGTTTCCGGCCTTCCTGAAATTTCAGGAAGCCCGTTTTTCATCCTCCCCGAGCCTCCCCACGTGACCTGCATTTGCCTGCATCCAAAATGGGCCACATGGGTACTCCTGGGAGGGGAGGGGCAGGATAGGCGGGGCCAGCCAGGTGTGGGATTTGAGGGTTCTCAGAACTGTATAGAATCTTAGCTCAAGGATCCCCTGAACCCCTGTAAACCCCCAGCAGCCCACCCTTCGGCTTTAGCTTATATCACGTTTAAGCCCAAAATTTATGCTGCTAAGTGAGAAAATTGTTATGTGAATTTTGCCCTGTTTTACGACCTTTCTTTCCAGAGTTGTTAGGTGAATCACTGCAGTTGTTAAGTTAGTAACCCGATTGTTAAGCGAATCTGGCTTCTCCATTGACTTTGCTTGTCAGAAGGTCACAAAAGGTAATCCATCACATGACCCCAAGACACTGCAACTGTCATAAATACATGCCGGTTGCCAATTTTGATTATTAGGAATAATTCAACGATTGTTAAGTGTGAAAAAGTCACATTTTTTTCAGTACTGTTGTAAGTTCAAACGGTCACTAAATGAAAAGTTCTACGTAAGTGAAGGATTACCTGTACTTGCTGGGTCCAATGTTGAACCGGCATGAAAAATATGTGTCCTACCTCTGAACTATGCTCCCTCTTAAAGAAAGAACTGGTGTGCAAACTCAAAAATACATACAGGAAAGTAAGTTGTCTAGTTCTAAGTAAAATAGTATTTTAACCAAAATTCTACAGTTCTGGAGAAATCTCTGAACAGACTGTTCGCCTTGCTTACTTTTTCTGTCTCGCTGCTATTTTCCAGCTTCTGACATTCAGGTCTTTAAGTGGGGACTGTCTGGATAATTTTTCCACCCTCTGCTCAGGAATCATTTAGATTTTTGTTTTATTTTTTTGCCCAAGGAAAATGCAAGCAACGTGAAGCATGGATGTGAACGCCTGGGATAAGTAAATCCCAACTGATAGGATTGTGGGGCTGCAGTGGGGAGGTTTGTTTGTTTTTGTCATATTAATAACAGATCCCACCATCTTCCTCTGCTCACCCTTTTCCCTCCCCATCTTTTAGTTAGCGTTTGCATTTTTATAGTATTTTACTTGTAATGCTTGTGAGCTGTTGTATAGTTTTATCTTTTTAATATTGTAAGCCACCCAGAGTTACCCTTTGGTAAAAAGGGCGGCTAATACATTTAATAATGAATAAATAAAAACATGGATTTTACAGGAAGTGGGGATGAAGGGGATTTTTGTTATTCCTGGATTGGCGGCAGCTTGGGAGGAAACATATATTCTGTTTTTGTTCTTCTTCTCAGACTTTTCAGTGTCAGCAGAAAAGAAGGGGATCATGGATCATCTTTAAACTGAGTTTGGGGAGGGAAAACAATAGGAAAGAAAACCTGTGAAGATTCTCAGTCATCCAGGTCATGGTTTCCCAAAGATCCTTTTTTCAGGAGGCCACTGGACTTTCTTGTTTTTTTTTTCGTTTGAAGGCCTTTTGCTTCTCATCCAAGATGCTTCTTCAACTCTGACAGGATAGTTGGGAATGGAAGGATGTATATTCCTTTCAGACAGCTGGTCATTTGCATCCTTTTAGAGGGTCCTGGAAGAGCTTGGAGGTTTATCTGTGTCCTCAGGGTCACCTGAGTAGCGCTCCTGGTTCCTGAAGCCTGCAATTTTTCCCTCTGGAAATCCGTTCCTACTCCCACACCATTCAAACAGTGTTCATGCCAAATCGTATAGCTAAAAGTCTGTAGAGATTCTCCGTCATCCAGAGTAGGAATGGATTTCCAGAGGGAACATTGCAGGCTACAGGAACCAGGAGAGCTACTCAGATGACCCTGAGGACACAGATAAACCTCCAAGTGCCTCAACGACTCTTTAAAAAGGATGCAAATGACCAGCTGTCTGCAAGGAATATAAATCCTTCTGTTCCCCACTATCCTGTCAGAGCTGAAGAAGCTTTTTGGATGAGAACAAGAAAGTTCAGTTGCCTCCTAAAAAAGCACCTTTGGGACAATGTGAAAGAAACTATGGTGTTTTGTATCAGAGAGCTGCCTGGATTACACATATCATTAGTGTTAGATCTGGGGCGGATTGGTTCGGCAGAGACGCGAAACCATTTACGTGAGTTCAGCTCTTTATTAGGTATAGGTTAAGGTCTGGGAATGCGAGCCGCGGCAACCCTTCATATAGGGCTGGCTCGCGGCTCGGCAGCCAATGGCAGCACTTTGAATCTCCCGCGATCGGCACAGCCAATCGCGGTAGATTCCTAGTGCTCCAATCACGGCCGACCTGTCGACCAATCAGGTCTCCGCTGGTCCGGACCAATCGGGTGCGAGGGTTTCGGAGTATGCTAATATCGTACAATTAGCAATTAAGTCGTGCAACCAGTGCTGAATTCGTACTCCAAACATCATTGAAATGAAAAGCAGATAGCCAGGACACATAACATTTACCTGTTGCAACAAAAAGACTCAGGCAACTAAGGCATTTTCTAGATTAGCCAAGATGGAACATGTTGACTTCGATCCAGATGGCCAATACACTATATTCTTTTGTGACAGCCAAAATGGCTTCAGAGGGTGCAGAGGTTGGGAACAATGCTTCTCTCTCTTATTCCCAAGACAAAGTTTCCCTTTTTCTCTAAATTGCTTACTATTTTTAGCTTCTTCATTCTCTTCTTCCCCCCTCCCCCCACCTTCTGTTTGCACTGGTCTAATTTATACCAGATGGATAGAAATTTCACTCCAATTAGTGTTCAGTGGAGAACATAACCGGACCTTAGATACCAACCCCCCCCCCCCCACCAAAAAAACCCCCTGACTGGTACTGCAGAATGTGTCAATTTCTGATTAATGGATTGACAGTCTATCGTGAGGTCTCTGCTCTCTGAAAGTCAATTTTGAGACCGGCTGGGTAATCTTTAATTCTGTTTCCTGAAGAGTAACAGTAGGAGGACCACTGAAAATAAATTCAGATCAGAAGACAAATTTATTTAATGAGCCATATGATATCATGCAGCGCATGAAAATGGAACATGAGGCAATCAGGCTCTGTTAGCCAAATCAGCCTTCTTTAATCTATTCAGAGACCTAGAAAAACATGAGGCTCAGTTTAGATCTTCACCAAATAAAATTCAAATGCTTGAAAGTGGGAATATATGAGCTTCCGTGGTGCAGTGGTTAGAGTGCTCTACTGCAGGCTACTTCTGCTGACTATCAGCTACCTGCAATTTGGCAGTTCTAATCCCACCAGGCTCATGGTAGACTCAGCTTTCCATCCTTCCAAGATGGGTAAAATGAGGACTCAGGTTATTTGGGGGGGGGGGGGGGTAATATGCTGACTCTGTAAAACTGCTTAGAGAAAGCTGTAAAGACTATAAAGTAATATCTAAGTCTAGGTACTATATTGCTATATGCCACAGTGCAGAACACTTTTTAGAAACACAGTCTTTCAAATGTATAAACATTCTCCATCAAATGTATAGACAGAGAAGTTAGGGAGATTTGGAATACCGCATCCAGTGTTGGTCACCACAATATAAAAAAGATGTTGAGACTCTAGAAAGAGCGCAGAGAAGATCAACAAAGATGATTAGGGATTTGGAGGGTAAAATATACCAAGAACAGTTTCAGGAATTGGGTATGTTTAATCTAATGAAAGAAGGACTTGGGGTGACATGTTAGCAGTATTCCAATATCTCAGGGGCTGCCACAAAGAAGAGGGAGCCAAGCTATTCTCCAAAGCACCTGAGGGCAGGACAGGAAGCAATAGATGGAAACTAATCAAGGAGAGAAGCAATTTAGAACTAAGGAGAAATTTCCTGAAAGTTAGAACAATTAATCAAGTGGAATGATTTGCCATCAAAAATTGTGAGTGGAGGCTTTTAAGAAGAGATTGGACAACCACAGGTCTGAAATAATATAAGATTTCCTGCTTGAGGAAAAGGTTGGACTAGAAGATCTCCAAGATCCCTTCAATGTCTTTTATTCTGTTAGATGTTTCAGAATATACAGTATTTTCTTGAAGATATTTCTGAACATCTCTCTGCTGGTTCCTACTAAAAAGACGATGGGAGGACTGCTGTCTTTGGGATTTAATACCAACCTAGGAAGCGAAGAAAGGTTCATATCTTTGGAGCGATAACTTAAAAGACAAGATCCTCGCACTACTGTAAGTAAGTAAAATGAGAACCGCCATTTCTATTTCAGGTGTCCTTTCTTCTCGGTGGGTAGACTCTAATGAATTTGAGTTTATGAACATTCTTATGATTCACTTAAACTTGCATCAAGGTTTATGCAGGAGTGGCCTTCAAAAAATTTAGAAAAGGGTTCTTTGCCCGGTTTCTGGGTGTGCGTGGCTATGCTGTGCATGGCCTAGTCAGCCTTCTGCGCCACAGCCATGGAAAGGGGAATGCTTTTGCCCTCCCTGGGTTCCAGAGGCTTTCTTCGAGCCTCTGGTCAGGCAAAAATGGTCTCTCTAGGTTCCGGAGGCTCTCTGGAAGCCAGAAACGGGCCCATTTCCAGCCTTCTCGAACTTCTGGGAGGCCCATTTTTTCACCCTCTCTGAGCCTCCACACACACCCTGCGCTTACCTGCATCCAAAACAGGCTGTGTGGGGACTTCTGAGAGGAGTGGGGCAGGTTGAGCAGGGTCAGCCAGAAGTGGGATTTGGGGGTTCCCCGAACTACACAGAATCTTAGCTAGAGGCTCTCCCGAACCCCTGCAAACTCCCAGCAGCCCATCCCTGGCATTTATGCCTAAAATGCAGCACATGAAAATGGAACATGAGGCAATCAGGCTCTGTTAGCCAAATCAGCCTTCTTTAATCTATTCAGAGACCTAGAGAAACATGAGGCTCAGTTTAGATCTTCACCAAATAAAATTCAAATGCTTGAAAGTGAGGATCCGTAAAGAACGTTTGAATCATCAGACGACTCATCGCATGTTAGAACTGCTCTTCATTTTTGTGTGTGTGTGTGTGTGTGTGTGTGTGTGTGTAAGCCCTTGATTTATCCAGCCATCAGGCAAATTCCAACAGATTTATGTAGACATCTTCTTTAGACATCCTCCGATTAAGCTGATAGGAGACGGGGTGGGCTCAAAATTGTGAATCGAAAGGTCAGTGGAGGGTTCCTGAAAATCAATGTAGCTTCTGTGAAGGAAACTAAATGCTGGTTTGTTTGGGGTAGGGAAAAGGCCTCGGGAAAGATTATTAAGGGACAAGGAGACTTTTGTGTTTCAAATGGATGAAAGGAAAGTTTAGGAGGAAGGAAGTTTGAGAGACCAGGGAGATGAGAAAACAGGAAGAAAATAGGAGAAACTCCCACATCGAACTTGGAGAGAAGGAAGACCTGAAGTGATGTTCAGGGGGAAAAAGCCACATGTCCCACACTCAAATGAGTCAAATCTTTGTCTGAAGGTGGCTTGTTTGCTTTTATGCTTACCAGAATATTGGTGTGTTTGCTGCACATTGACTTGTCCCCTTCTTTGGTCCTTATAATCTGGTGGTGGCCTTGTAAGGTGTCTATTCAGTTGATCTTGAGGGGTGGCTTTCTCCTACAGGAGGAAGAAAAAGAGAAAAGCATTCTCTATTTATTTATTATTCTGAAAATTTGAACAGAATCACCTGACAGCATATACATACATTCAAAGATGTGTTCTCAAAGGATATCATACTCCATTGATGCAACAGAGGTGTTAGAGTTTGCAGCAGAAATTCATGTATAGAAAACACACAGATGGCTGATCCAGCAGGATCATTAACTTCTTTATAAACATATTAACATGTTGAAGTAAAGTTTACAATACCATTAGTAGATTCTTTCAAGGTAACATTAGAAAACACACAAACAGCAGCAGCAGCTCAGAAGAGATGTCAGTTTCAGCAAACAAGCAAGACTAGTTTCACTTTCAATTCTCAGCAAAGCACACAGAACCAAACCACACCCAGGATGTCAGCTCCCATTGGCTGGTCTGTTGTTATGCTAACTTTGTTAACCATGTCTCTGCCAGTTAATGAATATACTCTGACAAGAGGAGAAGCAGGTGGGGAGCTGTAGGATATTTATTAGAACACACTTCTCCAGCTTGATGCCCCTCAGAGTGGTTGGGATTAATTTTGGAAACTAAATTCTCAACAATGGAGGACAACAGGCTCCTGAGGGAAGCTGGTAGAGATAACTGTAATTTCAGGTTATGAAATATGGAGACCCCACAGTTCAAGTGAAACATTTGTGTATTGTTTGGGATGAAACAAATATTTAGGAACTGTTGCTGGGACATATCTGATATCTATGGAGATTCTCAATCTTCCAGGTCATGGTTGTCCCAAAGGTGCTTTTTCAAGAGGCAACTGGACTTTCTGGTTTTTATTTGAAGATGTTTCGCTTCTCATCCAAGAAGCTTCTTCCGCTCTGATGGAATGCATTCAGACGAGAATGCAGCTGACTAGCTGTTTGCAAGAAGTATAATTCCTTCCATTCCACACCATCCAGCCAGAGCTGAAGAAGCTTCTTGGATTAGAAGCGAAATGTCTTCAAAGAAAAAACAGAAAGTTCAGTTACCTTTGGGACGACAACATCTGATAGTTCTAAGAAAAGGCTATAAATTAATGCAGGCAACTTAAGTGATCTGGATGGAATAATAACTTTTCTTTCTTATGCCTTACTTTTGCTGCAGAAAAAAAGCATTTCCAGTCCAATTGGGCAGTTCTGGAAAGCACACCAAATTTTGCCTGAAGGGTGTGTGTGTATGTGTGTGTGATCCTTGTTTGTTGTCTGACTGTGCTAAAAAGAAAATGGTACTTGCTGCACTGTATCAACTCTATATCAACAATGATTTGATTGCAGACAAGGGTGGGAAATTTGTATTTTCATCCCCAAGAACATTTTTATCCTTGGGGATAAAAATACAAACTTCCTACCCTTGTCTGCAATCATATCATTGCTGATTTCTGTACTGAGGTCCTTCTCTAACATTTTTACAGGTAGTCCTCACAGTCAGAATGGCGCCCAGAATTTCTATCATAAACCATGAGGATGGTCATAAGTCAAGGCACTCATGTGACCAGATCTGATTTTATGACTTTTTTTGCAGTGATCTTTAAACAAAGCAATTTATTACTATGGGTGTTTTTTCTGGAAACCTGCAAAAAATAACACTAGCACTTAGACTTCTGTACTACTTCACAGTGCTTTACGGCCCTCTCTAACCTGTTTCCAGAGTTAGCCTATTCCCCCCAACAATCTGGGTACTCATTTTACCGACCTCAGTAGGATGGAAGGCTGAGGCAACCTTGAGCCAGTTAGAATCGAACTCCTGGCAGTGAGCAGTGAATTAGTCTGCAATAATGCATTCTAACCACTGTGCCACAATGTCATAAATCTCAGTTATGTGACCATGGAAGGCAACAACCAGTTGCAAAAGTGAGATAGTTGCCAAGTGCCCAAAATATAGTCATGTAACCAGGGGGATATGTGCAACTGTCAGAACTCTGGAAACTGGGTTGTAAGTGCCTCGTGGGAGGGGCAGGCTAGACTCTATTGTAACTTTAAACAGTCACTAAGTGAGGACTATCTGCTGTTCCATGAATCATAAATTGTCAAGCTATGGTTCATCTGAAACAAACAAATAAAAATGTGAGGAGGGGTAAGGAAACGTTCAATTCTAAAACTCATAATGTCTAAGGTTCCCCTAAAGACTAGTTGACCATCATCCTTCTACAATGACTTCAAGGTTTCAGAGAACCTTCTCAGCATCTGCTCCTGACCTAGCTAACTAGAGAAGACATGTGAACCTCTAATGTTCCCCATGGACAAGACATGTTCAACTTTCGTGCTCTTGCTTCAGAAGCGCACGTATGGATTCTTCAGAACTGCTAGGCCTAGGAGTGCAATTTGGATTGGCCACCAAACTTCTCAAGGGCCAAACAATTCCAAATGAGTTGGGCAGTTTTTTTTTCCTTACATTTCCTTTTTGGATCCTGGCAGGTTGTTTTACTGTGTCTACCCGAAAATAAGCCCTATGCCGAAAATAAGCCCTAGCTTGATTTTTAAAAAGATGCCTAATATAAGCCCTACCTCCAAAATAAGCCCTAGTTAAGACCCCACCCACTCCCTCCCGTAGTCTGGTTGCATGAGGTGGGGCAAGACGTATGCGTAAAAGCTAGGGAAGGGGTGGGGGTGGGATGAGCTGCCCCACACACCTCACACCTGCTTACCTTAGGACCACTGCAGCCAGACCTCCCAAGCCCCAACCGCATGGTGCCTGGCCATGAGCGGCCACAGAAGAAATGGGTGTTGTGGCATAGGAGGTACAGTGGTCCTAAGGGAAGGGGTAAGACATCCCCCCAAAATAAGACCTGGTGCTTATTTTGGGGCCCAAAAGAAAATAAGACTGGGTCTTATTTTGGGGAAAACACGGGTATATAGAGCTAGAATAGAAAACTAGGATATTTACTGCTTCGGTTAATATTTGGTGCTGCTGCTGAAGGAGGAATTGTTGTTTCAGCTGCTGATTCAGCAATGCTTGTGGCGATGAGTTGATGTAGTTGGTTCCAGTGTTTGTATTTGTGCATGAGGCAGATCCTGGGTTGGTGCCTCCACTTTGATTCAAGATGGTATGTTGATTCTGGAACAGAAAGAAGGAAAGAAGGGATGAATCCAAAGAGGTACAAAGGTACAGACAAGCCAAAATGGAAAAGGGACCCTATCTTCTTGGAAGGTGATCAAAAGAAATATTCTTCTGTTATAAGCTGTGGTGTCTACTGGAAGAACTTGACCAAAGCATAGTTTGAAAAAAAAAATTAAGGCTATCCTTGCATGGGAAATGAAAATCTTGAAGCTCAAAGAAATAGCAATAGCACTTAAACTTATATACAGCTTTACAGGCCTCTCTAAGTGGCTTACGGAGTCAGCCTATTGCCCCCAACAATCTGGGTTCTCATTTTACTGACCTCAGAAGGATGGACGGCTGAGTCAACCTGGAGACGGTCAGGATCAAACTCCTGGCTGTCGGCTGAATTGTCCTGGGAACTATGAGGAACTACACGTCATAGTAGCTAGTAGTTGATCATGGAACATCAGCTATCGCTGCAGATATAATTATGCAGTTGTAACATTTTATTCCTTTATTCTACTGTTTTGGGATGGGAGGGACAAACTATTTTTCTATCAGTTAAGTCCATTTTCACTTGATCTCATTATAGGTCGACTTATTTTGTCCCTCCATAAATGTTTACCACATTTTTATATGGCATTGAACAAGCAAAACAGTAGCTCTGATCTTGGACATGAAGGCAGATAAGTCTAATGGCCAATGTCACCAGAGGGTAGATATCTTTCTTATTTGATCTCACACCATATTTTCTTCCACATGCAGGTTCCACATGCAGGTTTTTTGATCACACATTTTGTTATATTAAATATTGCTTTGAAAAGCTGGTCAGTTGGACAATAAATCGTTTATCTAATTTATCCCTGAAGTAAATTTTGCACATGAAAATTTGGGAAACTGCCACAGTAAGGAATGGGAAAAAAAACACCTTTGCACAAATTGTGATGGGTGGCCCATCTCTTATTTACTGAGGTAAAAAAAGGTTAATGGAGCCAATTTATCTGTGATATACAATGCGTTCTTCAAATTTTGTTTTTATATCGAATATTTAAGCTTTCTATCTTCCTACTTGGTAAAATGATGTGTCTTCTCTTTGGTCCTATTTCTTTTCAGAATAAAGGTTGGAAAAAAGAATCGGAAATTGTAGGCACATACATATAGCTCTCTCTGTGTGAAATCGGGCTGGCTGGCTTCTTTCTTTTTTAGACACCATTGTGGCCAAGAAACAAAACCAAGGACTAGATGATGTATTTTACCTGATGTCAACTGAGGCTAGGAATTTCCATGATCCCATCAAATTCTAGGCAATTATCAAGACCAGTTTCAGATTAAACTAGCCACTCACCCAGGAAGTTATAATTTAGTTCCTGCCCATTGCTCTTTCTGAATTCCACTCATTCATTATTTATTTTATGTGTGGGTAAGCATTATTGCCCAATTCTTCTGTCAAAAAGCTAATTAGGGCAGTTTATGAGAATGTAAAACAAAGCAATATAATTTGGGAGCAAATCACCAATAAAATGGTGCAGCCAAGGGATTAAAATCTTTTCACAAAGAACCAAAGAGGAGTTGGAGAAGGTAAGGTAAACTCTCCTCTGAGTCTCACAGGTGCTTTTTTTTCCTTTTCCAAAAGGCAACATGACTTTCCTGGTGTTTTCCTTTGAAGACTTTCACTTCAAGGAAAACACTAAGGAAGTCCAGTTGCCTTTTGAAAAAAGCACCTTTAAGACAACCGTGAGCTGGATGACTGAAAATCTCCACACAGACATCGTCTCTGAGTCAAACTTGACCCTTAACAACTTCATGGACATAACCATAATTTTCTCAGCAACCATAGACAAATGGCTTGACACTGCCACCTTCTGGGATTTCTCCCCCCAACTTTTCAGGCTAGTGTACCATGCTGGGACTTCCTAATTGGATTTCTAATCCAATACCAACCATTTACAATCCTGTGTAGCTTTTTAAACATCAGCCAAACTCAAAGCAATCTTCATTGGTTGTTTCATGTCAAAATGTCAAGATATGTCCCTATGACTATTATTAAGTGTTGTACCTGATGACTCTTGACTGATGTATCTTTTATTTTATGTACACTGACAGCATCTGCACCAAGACAAATTCCTTGGGTGTCGAATCACACTTGGCCAATAAAGAACTCTATTCTATTCTATTCTATTCTATTCTATTCTATTCTATTCTGTTCTGTTCTGTTCTGTTCTGTTCTGTTCTGTTCTGTTCTGTTCTGTTCTGTTCTGTTCTATTCTATTCTATATGGACTAGGTGGACATTCTCACCACTACTGTAAGAAAGTCTGTATTGATTATTTGATTTATCTCATCTGAAGACAGAGCACTTAAATTAAAAAGAAGATCCCATCTACCCATCCATCTTTCCAGGTGACATTAACACCACTTTCAGTCTAGAGCATATGGGTGTCAAATTGCCACGTCATGTGACATTTTCTGATGTTTCCCTCATTTACGGAGCTGGTGTGGGTATGGCCTGCCCGTGATGTATCCGACCTGCAGGCTGCCCGTTGGACACCCCTGCAGATCAACAAGCCAACCTAATTCTAACCCTAACCCTAACCTTATTGTGAAGTATCCTCAGAACAAGGCATTATGAGATATTCACAGTCCTCTCTCTATAGGTAGTTATCATGGCCTACTAATAATTAAAGTTTAATGCTCAGCTCTTGGATAGGTAAAAATTCAGAACGTGATTAAACAACCAGATGTTTAGTATTATTTGTAAACATAGAATAGAATAGAAGAATTCTTTATTGGCCAGGTGTGATTGGACAAACAAGGAATTTGTCTTTGGTGCATATGCTCTCTGTGTACATAAAGAAAAAATAAAATACAATCATCAAGAATCATAAGATACAACACTTAGTGATAGTTATAGGTTACTAATAAGCAATCAAATCACACTAGGAAATAAATTAAAAAATATAAATTGTAAAGATACAGGCAACACAGTTATAGGCAACATGATCAAGTTTTTTTTAAACACAAACAAAAGCCGACAGTGATTTGTGTCTAATTTGTTTCTTCATGTGCTCAGTGTAGTCTCCTGCTGAGGCAGTCTGGAGTATTTCCTGTCTTGGCTATGGAGTGCTCATGGGTGATCAGATTGGGCAGTCTTCTTAAAATATGTCCACATAATGTCTTCCAAGTATAGATGTTGGAATCCTATAGGCCAGTGTTTCTCAATCTCAAGTGAATTTTAGATGCCGGCTGGGGAATTCTGGGAATTGAAGTCCACGCATCTTGAAGTTGCCAAGGTTGACAAACACTGCCCTTCTATGGGAAGGCAATGGGGTGTAAAATATTTTATATGGATTGATGCAAAGAGGAAAATATGAGAGCTGTGGTTCTTGAGAACACGTAGGTGTGAATGCCCGTGCGTCTATGTGCAACTGACAAAACCCTTTGTCATTTTTGCTATGGATAAATTCTTCCAGGGAGGCCAAAAATGTGGTTGTTTATTATTATTTTTCATTCTTTCTTAGGCTGTCAGAAAATTATCTCCTTCTACCTTACAGCAAATAAATAAAAAAAAGGTCTGATTTAATACACGCTTGGTTGCTGATTGTGTTGCCTGGAAAGATTTGGAAATATTCTTCCCCTTTTCCGCCTCCCCCTTTCATTCACTCAAACCACAGTTATGCATGTCAGAGATTTCTCATTCTTTTCATGCTTAAGGTCTGACAATAAGATCCTATCCTCATATTGCCTTGGAGCAGTCAACCTCAATTTATTCCCCTTTCCTAGCTGGGGAGCCATTCATATAGGAGAAGGCCATGCAGAACAACACTGGGCACATTTTAACTGTTTCTTTAGCCTTTGCTTCAAATGCCTCCTCTCCCCCCCTGACCCCCCCCAACCCCACCCCACTGGTTAAAAAAATGCTTTATCTTGGTTTCTTGCAGAAGTCACAAATGCCTGGAACTGGGAATTGTGATAAACCATAAAGCAGGCATGGATTATTTTAGCAGGCAATAATGTTTGGGGTGTGCAGCTACTGTTGGCTCAAGGATTGGAGGCTAAAACATAAAAAGAACGGTTGCCAGAATTGGGTATGTCTAATTTAATAAAAAGAAGGGCTAGGATGACATGATAGCACTCTTTCAATATGTATGAGGCTGCCACAAAGAAGAGGGAGCCAAGCTATTCTCCAAAGCACTTTAAGGCAGAACAAGAAGCAATGGATTGGAACTAAGGAGGGAGAGAACCAACATAGAAATAAGGGGAAAAAAATCCTGACAGTAAAACAATAAGGGCAATGGTTTTCCTCCATAAGTTGTGGGTGCTCCATCACTAGAGATTTTTAAGAAGAGATTTGCCTGAAATAGTATAAGGTCTCTGTTAAGTCTGGAGCATGGGTGCGAATGATGGAGACGAGCTGGTGGAAATAGTGAACTTCAAACTCTTTATTTACATATTGTGACTGCTCAGCTCAAAGGCTGATCAAGCCTTACTTATATAGGCAACTCATTAACTACTTAACCAATAGCGAACCTGGAGTGCTAGCTCCGTTTAACCAATGGGAATGGTCTGTTAGTGGCCAATCGGATGCTTCTAAACGGGCCAATCCAATCGGGCCATCAACAGCCAATCAGAAGTGCAGTGCACTCGACTTCAAGCTCAATGATAACTTTATTGGTATTATGCATTTACAACAGTCTCCTGCTTGAACAGGGGGTTGGACTAGAAGACCTCCAAGGTCCCTTCCAACTCTGTTGTTCTGTTAAGGACCATTATCAGACATAAGAAAATTTGTGCTCCAAAACCAAGTGGAGGGCCAGGGTTCCAAGTGGACCTGAATTTGGAGAGTTGGTATAAAACAGACAGTCGACCTGGGTTGCTAAAACAAGGAAACTACTAAGTGACAGAAAAGAATTAAAGGTTTCCATAACTCTCTGTTATCACCTAACAATTTAGTCTTCAATGTCACAAAGGTGTTTTTCCTTCTTAAAATATCCCAAAATGGCTCGACTATATTGCCTACACGTATTATTTTATTTTTTTTTTGGGGGGGGGGAGGGAGGGAATATAGTAGTATATAAGAGGTGCTAGTATTTTGTAGATGGCCCATGTGCTTCCTTCTTTGTATCCTAGTTTCAGGTAGTCTAATGCTGAAGTCCATACTGTGAAAAGCAGAATGATGAAGTTACCTAATTGGTAGTTGGGTAATGAAACATCTACAAGAGAGAACACCAAGGATTCCACAACCTTTCTATTTTCTGCTTGAATGACCCACACACTAGCCAGCCAACAAGAATAGGAAGGGCAAGAAGGAGACGGATGACCATCAGGTCTTGCTATGTTCATCCTCCAAACACTGACTTGGCCTGCTACCAACACAGACTGGAATGGGACTAGCATGGAAGACAAACAGAAGAACTGTCCTTTCGCTGAAACAGAAGCAAACAAATCATCTAGTGCAGTGATGCACCTAGCTTTTTGGGGCTCCTGTGCCAAAAACTGCATGCGCACACACTCACGTGCCAGCACCCAGAATGAAATGCGCCCCCCTCCCCATGCCCCCTGCGCATGCGTGTGCAATTCCTCACACCCACCCCCTTACCTGCACTGCTCTTCACAGGTGATTTTTCAGCTGGTTTGAGGCCTTTTTCGGCCTCCCAGAGGCTTGGAAAAAGCTTCTGCAAGGCTTTTTAGGCCGAATTATATCCCCGTTTTGTCACTTCAGGTATTACAGGAAGTGACATAATGGGCTTGAAAAGCCTTGCAGAGGCTTTTTCCAAGCCTCTGGGAAGCTGAAAAAGGCCTCAAACCAACCGAAAAAAATCAGCTGTGAGGTGCGCACATGCACAGTGAGGTAAATTTGCCTGCGGCTCGTGTGACAGCACAAATGACTCTGTGTGCCACTTGTGGCACGCATGCCATAGATTTGCCATCACGGATCTAGTGTTTTTTGTGTATGGGTGATAAACAAATATAATCTCTGGAGAGACTAGGATACTGTCCTGCTTCTCCCTTCTCTTTGGAAAAAGTGGTCTCTCAAAATATACAAGGCATAAAAAGAACTAAATATAAAAGTGTATGTAGAAATAGTCATTAAATTTATAAGTCAGTGAGCCAAAACAAAGAATTGCAACAATGTACAATTAAGAATGTAAATGGCCTAGGTTTAACATAGGATCATTTTCATGGAGATGTTGCAAGGGTCAACATGACCAAACCAGCTATTTGCAAATGGGAAAAAGGGAAGGTAAAACCAGTCTTCCACGTAAGGCTTGCATGATACTCCTACAACTCATCTGAGCCAGCAGTGTGCTGCAGCTGCCAAAAAAGCCAACCCAATTCTAGGCTGCATTAACAGAGGGGTAGAATCAAGATCATGTGAAGTGTTAATACAACTTTATAATTCCTTGGCAAGGCCACACTTGGAATACTGCATCCAATTTTAGTCACCATGATGTAAACAAGATGTTGAGACTCTAGAAAGAGTGCAGAGAAGAATAACATAGAGGATTAGGGGACTGGAGGCTAAAATATACAAAGAACAGTCACAAAGAACAAATATACAAAAAACAGTCCATATGTCATACACTAGTTCAGTCCATCCGGGGATTAATCAGTTGCAAAGTCCAGTGTTGAAAATAGAGGTCAGTAGACTTACAAATAATCAGTCCAGCAATATATCTCTTTTGCAGTCAGAGATATGAAGAAAATCAAACCCCTTTTCTTTGTTTCAGCAACAGCAGGGAAAACACCCAGTTATCACCATCAATCCAACATTGTCAGCTCTCCAGTAAAAGCCAGCAAACAGTGAGCTCTCTTGCTCCCTCTTATGGTGGACTGCACCCAAAATACATGTTTTGCAGTTAAAGTGATACACACACTTATACTCACTAACATAGTTTATATATTATTTTTACCCAAACTAAGTTAGGTAACCAATGTTATCCCTAACAATTCCAAACCAGTTAATACAACTTTATTCATTTAAACTGCTTGAAGATAAGGGGATGATTATCAGAAGTCATTATGTATTTGTCACGAAGAAATCTTGCCTGAGTAATCTTATTCCACTTTCTGATGAAATTCCTGAAAAGATCATGGGGAATGTTGTAGACCTTAGACAACGTGTCTTGATTTCAGCAAAGCACAACAAAAATCTCATCACATGTTGATTAGCTAGGCAGCAGAAGGATAGCATGACAAGGAAACCGATGCCGAGCTGGCTTGAAAGCCTTACTCAAAGAGCGCTCATAAATGGTTTCTCCTCAAACAGGGAAAAATATATCCAGAAGTAAGTTATTATACCAAGAAGATATTAGTGTAAATCAGTGTTCCTCAACCTTGGTAGATTTGAGAGCTGTGGACTTCAACTCCCATAATTCCCAAACCATGTCAATGGACAGCAATGGATAGCATGGTGGCTGGGGAATTCTGGGAGTTGGAGTCTTCACGCATTGAAGCCACCAAGTTTGAAAAACACTAGTGTAAGTTATTAGAGCTGTGATGGCACAGTGGTTAGAATGCAGTATTGCAGACTAATTCTGCCCACAGCCTGGAGTTTGATCCTGACCAGCTCAAGGTTGACTCAGCCATCCAGCCTTCTGAGGTGGGTAAAATGAGGACACAGATTGTTGGGGACAATATGTAAACTATTTAGAGAGGGCTGTAAAACACTATGAGGTGATATATAAATCTAAATGCTATTGCTAAGGGAATGGTCCTGGAAATCTTCCTGTTGCTTCCTTCCAGACTAGAGGCCTATAACATAGAATAACAGAGTTGGAAGGGATCCTAAAGGTCTTCTAGTCCAACCCCCAGGAAACCCTACACCATCAAAGGTAAGTTTGGGAACAGTTGAGGGTCAGAAGAAAATTGATTTGGTTGCTCATCAGAAATGGTAAGATGGAACCGCAGAGGCAGAGTTCAAAGAAAAATAGAACAGAGTTGGAAGGGACCTTGGAGGTCTTCTAATCCAAACCCCTGCTCAGGCAGGAAATATATACCATTTCAGTCAGATGGTTATCCAATCTCTTCTTAAAAACTCCCAGTGTTTACAACTTCGGGAGGCAAATTGTTCCACTGATTGTTTTAACTGCCAGCAAATTTCTCCTTAGTTCTAAGTTGCTTCTCTCCTTGATTAGTTTCCACCCATTGCTTCTTGTCCTGCCCTCAGGTGCTTTGGAGAATAGTTTGACTCCCTCTTCTTTGTGGCAGCCCCCGAGATATTGGAACCCTGCTATCGTGTCGCCCCTAGTCCTTCTTTCCATCAAACTAGACATGGGTTAACTGGGAACATATATGAGAAGAGCCAGACTCATCTTACCTGCAGAGTTTGGGCTCATGGTCACTGCTACATCAGTCCACCTTCCTGCCATCCTTGAGTGGAAGAGATATTGCTAGAAATTGTACCATCCCCATAATCTAAGCTTCTGGTAACTTTGTTGCTTGTATCTTTACAATTTATATTGACTGTTTCCTAGTATGATTTGATTGCTTATTGTACCCTATGACTATTATTAATTTGTGCGTAGAATTTGTGCGTAGGTTTTCCTCTTGTTTAATGTGATAATTAGTGCATTCAGTTTTTATCTGGTGGCATAGATTTTTGTACTGGCTTTTGAAGTTGGCAACATGACCAGATTTTTTTTTCCGCCAAAGTGATCTCTTTTTGGATTGAAATTTCCTTATTGTTATGGTTAATCTGTTTTTCCTGGTTTTAGGAGTTGTTATTGGTACATATAGTTTGATGGCTCTTTTGATTTCTAGTAAGAATATGTTGTAATGGTCTTCAACAGAATTGCATCCAGTGAATAGAAATTGCCAATTAAGTGTTGTACCTTATGATTCTTGACTCTTGTCCAATGTGTCTTTTCTTTTATGTACACTGAGAGCATTTTCACCAAGACAAATTCCTTGTGTGCCCAATCATATTTGGCCAATAAAGAATTCTACTATTCTACAATGAAGTTGGGCAATGTTGTCTTCCCATTAATTGCTCTTCTTAACACAAGGAAGTGCAGAATTAGGACTCATGACTTCATTGTTGTTACAGGTAATCCTCAAATTACAACCGCAATTAAGCCCCAAATTCCTGTTGCTTAGTGAGACAGCTGCTAAGCGAGTTTTGCCTCCTTTTACGACCTTTCTTGCCACAACTGTTAAGTGAATCGCTGCAGTTGTTAAGTTAGTAGCATGGCTGTTATATGAATCTGGCTTCCCCATTGTCAGAAAGTCACAAAAGGGGATCGCCTGAGCCCGGGACACTACAACTGTCATAAATATGAGTCAGTTGCCGGGTGTCTGAATTATAGCCATGGGGACACTGCAACGGTTGTAAGTGTGAAAAGTGGTCATAAGTCACTTTTTCATGCTATTGTAACTTTGAACAGTCATTTTAAGCAAACTGTTGTAAGTTGAGAACTTCCTATATTTGCCAAGTGCTTTTATCTCAGAGACTTCTCAAATTCTAAGGTTCACTTACAGTTATCTTTCCTAGGACTGTGAAAAGAATGATATTCTTGCCAGAGAAATCAACAATCGATATCCCTGTTTTAAATACCCTCAAATCTTCCTCATTTATTGGAAGAGATGATACGAAGCAGAAAGGCTGGACGGATATAGTTTTAGTACTCTTGCATTCTCAGATCAATCTTTTTTTTCTTTCTCCTGAAACCAATTTCCTGTGTGAATTATTTATGGGCAGGTAAAGATCTTCTCTCCTTCGTGCACCCATTTCAACTAGGGTGTGCACGTGTGCCTGATGTGCTTTTCTTATTTTGCAACTTACCCTGACCACAGACAGACCCATTTACGTATAACCCCACATAGCATGATTCCTGGCTGATTGATCTATTGATTTCCTTGCAATTTGACATTCTGGTGTACTGTAAAAATATCCAAAATGTTTTAAAGGCATGTTGGCTGCTCTCCCAGCCAGCAGAAGTCAAAATAATAATAATTAAAAAAACCCAAAATGATGGGAGTACTATTGGAACACCATCAACATTGGTAAAATCACCGTCAGTCAATTGCAAAAGGCAGATTTTGTAGAGGACAGGCTGAACCTGAGAGAGAGGTCAAACCAGCAGCCGAACTGGTAGTAAAAATAAGGCCTCAGAGGCTCACCTGAGAGGAGGAATCGGTCTTCCCACTGGCCCCTGCACTTTTCTTTATCTTCTCATCTGATTGGCGCCTCAGGCCTCAGCTGTCTCTGTGGTCATGTGGCCAGCATGGCTAAATGCCGAAGGTGCACGAAACACGGTTACTTTCCCACCAAAGTGCCCCCTATTTTTCTACTTGCGTTTTTTGTATGCTTTTGAACTGCTAGGTTGGCAGAAGTTGGAACAAGTAACAGGAGCTCACTCTGTTATGCGGTGCTACAGATTGAACTTTCTGATGAACAAACTCAGCATCTTAGCCACTGAGCCACCGCGTCCCATTATTTTATTCATGTTATTTCTGATAATGACTTTTAACATCCAGCAGGTGGCGCCTGTTACAAACCCCTGATATTCTTTTTTTGTGATCTAAAAGCAATTAAGACATTTCTGAGTGTAATTGTTCCATGTTAATTTTCTCCCGCCTCACTTAATCTTTAAGAAAAAAGATTTTTTTTTATCTTTTGTCTCTCACGTTCTTCTTCCCCTCTCCTCTCTTTGTAGTTGCATGCAAATAAATAATACACCCACTGCCACTTGATTCTGTGCTAAACATTTGGTTTTCCCTTCAAATGTTTGTCAAAGGCATGAGGTATGGAAGACCAATCAGAGCTTATAAATAACTCAGAAACTCACTACACCATTCAGATCCCAGTCCTTTGCATTTCCTTTAAAATAAAAGTTTATGATATAAAATACAAAAGAAAATATTAGGAAAATCAGGGAGGGAGAAAGGAAGTGAAAAGAGAAAAAAGAAAAGGCGTCGAATTCTGACTCCCATTGTTGTAGTAAAATAAGATAATAGCATGAAACCTCAACTTTTTACTTTTTGCGCAGTATAATATACTAGCCATTTCTATAACAACAAACCTATGTAATTGGTAAATCCCAAAATCAATGTTTCATTTTTTCCCACCTCATGCACAAAGTCCAGAAGTGGTTTCCAAGTAGAAATAAAATTATTTATATTCTTTTTGTCGTTTCCGTTCGGCAAGGAGACCAGGAGGCAGTGACTGTGGTTTCAGCTCTTTATTAGGCCCCCGGAACCGATCTGGCTCCAAGGGAAAACTTGCGGCTTTTTATTCTCAAGTCGCGATGGCCGCGGCCAATGGCACCGCTTTGAATCCCCCGCGATTTGTATCCGCCAATCGCGGGAGATTCTCAGCGGGCCAATCAGCGCGGCTCGCTAAACCAATCAGATCACCCCGCGCTTTGACCAATCAAAACACGGGGTTTCAAGAATGCAAATGAAGATACAGAACACCCCTCCCCTCTTGGTTTGGTCCTACGTAACGTAGTCTCGTAAGTAGGCGGGGCTCCGCACTTGCCTACTGGACCTGCGCAGGTCAGTGGTTGGTTGGCTCCCAGCTGATTCGGTCGGGTTCTCTGTATCTCTCGGCCTCGTCACTGGAACCGCCTGGTAGGCCTTGCTGGGCCGCTTGTCGCAGCTCCCTCCCGGTCTACCTGGGCTGGTTGAGCTGCGGTTCTCACCGCTCCTGCCTGGTCTTTCTGGGCTGGTTGAGCTGGCCTGGCTGCTTCTCCCTGGTGAGGCTTCTCCCTGGCTGCTTGTTGGTGAGTATGGTTGGTTTTCTTCTGGGTTTTGGTTCCTGGGGTATTCCCTCCCCTCTTGGCTTGTGTTAAGGGGATTTTTTGTGTCTGGTTGCGTGTCGGTTGTGTTTCTTGTGGCCGTTCTCGATCTTATTTGATTGATGTGGCGTTTCCACGCTCGTCCGTCAGTTGTTTGCAGCCGGTACGAGTGGGGACCTATCAGTTGGGTTATGGTTGCTGGTACCCATAGTGGGTCTCCGGTTAGGTTTTTTGTGTAGATGGCGTCGCCTGGTGCAAAGGACCGGTGCTTGCTGGAGGAGTTTGGGGGTTTTTCCGGGTTGTATGTGGGGTGCAGTCTGTCGAGTGGGGACCTTATTTTCCTCCCCATCAGTAGCTCTGCCGGGCTTTTGTTCGTTGTTGTGTTTGGGGTTATATGTTGGATAAAAGGCATTTTATTTATTTTGTTTTGGATTTTCCCGTGTTTGATTTTCTGGATGATTTTTTTCGTGAATTGAACCATCCGTTCCGCTCTTCCCTTCGCCGCTGGATGCGCCGGAGCTGTCAGTGCGTGTCACATGCCCCATTCCGCTAGGAATTTTTCAAATCCCAGCGAGGTGAATTGGGGCCCATTGTCCGACACGATGACATCCAGGAGGCCGTGGGTTGCGAATAGTTTGCAAAGTTCCTTGGTTACGGCCTCTGTGGTGGTGGATTTCATGTTGCTTACCTCCAGCCAGTTGGAGTAAGCATCTATGGTTACTAGGAATGAATGTCCCTTGGTGGGCCCGGCAAAGTCTATGTGGACCCTAGACCAGGGTCCCCTGGGGGTTTCCCATTCCAGGATCGGTGCCGCGGGAGGGCTCGGTCTGGTTTCTTGGCAGCATTGACACCTTGCTACCCAGGCCTCGATTTGCTTATCCATCCCTGGCCACCAAGCGTAACTTCTGGCCAGGGCTTTCGTTCTAACTATGCCCGGGTGCCCCTCGTGTAACAACCCCAATACCTTCCCTTGCAATTTTTCCGGGATAACCACCCTATCTCCCCCACAGTACACACCCTTTTTGCAGTGAAAGTTCTGTTTGCCGGTTCTGGAATGTTTTGAATGCTTCGTCGTTGTCCTTTTCCAGCCACCCTTTCTCTACCCAATGTAACACCCGCGCCAGATGTTTGTCTTTATTGGTTTCTTGGGCAATGTCTGACGCGGTTATGGGTAGATCGGGCAGAGTCTCTATGCTGAGGGTACTCGTTGTGGGTGCTGGGTCGGTGTCTAGGTCGGGTAGCGGTGAACGGCTCAAAGCGTCTGCATGTGTAATAGTCTTACTGGGTCGGTGTGTGAGCCAGTAGCTGTAGGCGGCAAGGAATTCGGACCACCTTGTCATCCTGGGAGATAAAATGTTCGGGGTGGCCCGGTTTCCTGCCAGGATGCCCAGCAACGGCTTGTGGTCCATGATGATTGTGAAGGTGCGGCCGTAGAGGTACTCGTGGAACCTCTTCACTGCTGCGACGATGGCTAAGGCCTCCTTGTCCAGCTGGCTATAGTTCCGCTCCAGTTTGGTGAGTGTCCTGGAGAAGAAGGCGATGGGCGCTTCTCTTCCATCCGGGATTGTGTGGCTGAGGACGGCACCGATGCCGAAGGGTGAGGCGTCGCATGTGACGGTGAGTGGTAGGGTCTCATTGTATTGGATGAGGATGGCATCCGAGGTAAGCAGGTCCTTGGTTCCCCTGAAGGCAGCTTCCTCACGTTTCCCCCAAGTCCAGGTAGCTATCTTGTCCAAGAGCCTATGCAAAGGCTCTGCCGCGGTCATCTTCTGGGGCAGGAAAACATTGTAAAAATTAAGCAGTCCCAGAAATGCCTGCAGTTCTGTTTTAGTCCTGGGTGTGGGAGCCTCTTTAATGTCTCTGATTTTAGTTTTGGTGGGGTGGATGCCGTGCCGGTCTAGGAGGTATCCCAGGAACTTGACCCGCTCTGTGTAAAGTTGGCACTTTTCCCTCTTCACTTTTAGCCCGGTTTCCTTGAATTTGGTTAACACCTCCCTTAGCCGAACCTCTAGTTCTCGCTGGTTGGTTGCCGATACCAGCACATCGTCGAAGTAGGGCACCACTCCCTTGATGCCCTGCAAGAGTCTCTCCATGAGGCTCTGGAAAATTCCAGGCGCCACGCTGACTCCGAACTGGAGTCGGTTACATCGGAAAGCTCCCCGGTGGGTGACTATGGTTTGTGCCTCCGCGGTTTCTGCGTCGACCGGCAGCTGTTGGTATGCTTGGGCCAGGTCGAGCTTTGCAAAAACCTTGCCTCCCCCCAGTGAGTGTAGAAGGTGCTGCACTACTGGGACGGGGTAGGTGCTTTGTTGCAAGGCGCAATTTAGGGTGGCCTTATAGTCCCCGCAGATTCTCACCGACCCATCGGGCTTGACTGGGGTGACTATTGGGGTCTCCCACCAGGCATGATCAATTGGTTGGAGGACCCCTTGCTTGACGAGCTTGTCAGTTTGCTCATCAATTTTTTGCCGGAGTGCAAAAGGTACCCACCGTGGTTTTAGGCATCTCGGGGGAATGTTAGGGTCTAGGCTGAAGGAGATGGGGGGCCCTCGGTATTTGCCTAGGGTGCTGTCAAATACTTCCTGGAAGTCCCGTGCCAGTTGCTGCTCCCAATCGGTCTCAGCGATGTGGTTGATGCCCGTGACTTCGATGCCAAGCGGCGCGAACCATTGCAGTCCCAAAAGGCTGGGCTGGTCTCGGTCCACGATTGTTAGGGGAAACTTTGCCGTGCGGCCCTTAAATGTTACTTCGAATTGTCCGGTTCCGACTACCAGGGTGCGGTTTCCCTGGTAGTCTTTGATGATTAGTCTCTGGTTCTCCAGTCCCTTCTTGTGGATGGTAGGCACCAAACGTTTGATTTCTTGCCAGGTGACCATGGAGAGGTAGGACCCGGAATCCACCTCCATCCTGCATGGTTTGCCTTCGATGCCTATTTCCACGTAGACTTTTCGGGCGGCGGCGGTTGATGCGTGGCCAATGATGACCGCCTGGTGGGTTTCCTCCTTCCGCCGGGTCTCTCCGCTTCGTTGGGTTCACCCACTCCGGTCCCATCGGCTGTCAGCTGGGCGATCTCTGGCTCTGGGGGGTGTGCTGTCCCGTCTCCGCTCACTGTGGTCCCGCCGTCTGGAGCTGTAGGCTTTCTTTAGTCGGCAGACGCGGGCGATGTGGCCCTTTTTGTTGCAATGCCGGCAGACTGCGTCGAAGAAACGGCACTCCGATCTCAGGTGGTCGCTTCCGCAACCGGCACATGCGGTCCCCGACTTACGACCCCACCGATTTCGCTGGTCGCGTCCCGCCTGGAGCCGGTGGATTTCCTCCTCCTCGTCCGAGGTGTCGGAGGCGGAGTGGAATTCGCCATGGTGGGTGGTGGTCTCGCGGTGACTTGCTTCCGGTTGGGCCTCAGTCGCCCGTCCCGAGTCCGTGGTCGCGGTGCGGTCCCGAGTCGTTGGACGCGGTGCGGTCCCCGGCATCCGATCTCCGCATGCGGTTCGCCGACTTCCGGGTAGCCTCGGCTGCGGTGGCTTCAGCGATGGCATCGGCGAGGGCGATGTCACCTTTGGCCATCAGTCGGCTCTGGAGGACTGGATCCTGAAGTCCGAGCATGACTCGGTCCCGTAGGGCCTTGTCCATGTCGGAGAATCCGCACATGCCTCCTAGGTTCCGCAACTCGGCAACAAAGTCGCTGATGCTTTCACCTGGTCTCTGGTCCCACCGGTAGAAGTCGTGCCGCCTGATGAGGGTGGGCACGGCGGGAGCGTAGTGGTTGCGGAGCAAGGGCTCGAGGTTGTCCCAGTCCATCGCTTTGACGTTGGTGGGTTTCGCGAGGGCTTTCACCATCTTGAACACTGTGTGTCAGGAAAACGGCTCATTTTTTCGGCCTGGTGGCATCCTTCATGTTGCTGCATTCGAGGAACATGAGGAATCTGTCTGTGTAGGATTCCCAGTCCTCGCTAGCGGGGTTGAAGGGCGCGGGAGGAGCGATGCTGGCCATCTCGTTGGTCTTGCTTCCGGCGGACATGTGCTCAATGGGGTTCAGCCTTGGGATCCCACCTTCGTCGCCAGTGTCGTGTCCGTTCGGCAAGGAGACCAGGAGGCAGTGACTGTGGTTTCAGCTCTTTATTAGGCCCCCGGAACCGATCTGGCTCCAAGGGAAAACTTGCGGCTTTTTATTCTCAAGCCACGGCGGCCGCGGCCAATGGCACCGCTTTGAATCTCCCGCGATTCGTATCCGCCAATTGTGGGAGATTCTCAGCGGGCCAATCAGCGCGGCTCGCTAAACCAATCAGATCACCCCGCGCTTTGACCAATCAAAACGCAGGGTTTCAAGAATGTAAATGAAGGTACAGAACATTTTTCTTTACTCAAAGCAGTCAATTTAGCCAACAATTTAGCCAACTTTCGCAGCCATTCATCCATTATGGGAATAATCCTTTGTGTTTCCCATCTGAAGGTGCAGCAAGCTGCTGAGGGAAAAAAGGCTTATAATTCTTCCTGACTTGTCCTTCCCAGAATTCCAAAGCAGCATGAGGTGATCTTCCAACCATCTGCAGAAATTTAGGTTTCTTCTAGATGTTTCTAGAAGAGAACTATAACAACTCATCTAAAATACAGTGGAACCTCGGGTCATGAATGCTTCTGACCACGACCAAATTGGGTGCTGACCAAAAAAATCCACAAAATGTTTTGACTCAGGTTGTGAATGCATCCTTGGGTGGTGATCAAACACAGCCACGGTGATTTTCCCTTCTGTGCCATTTTGTGTGTGCACGCATGTGCAATCAGTCTTGCTTCCAGTCGTGACCAAATTGGGTTGCAACCAAAGTCCTGGAGCAGATTACGGTCATGACTGGAGGTTCTACTGTACAGGATTTTAGGCCTCTGCAGATTCTCCTTGAAAATGGCAGAACTTGGTGGAGAGAGCTTTAGAAAGATCTTTTCTTTCTTTCTTTCTTTCTTTCTTTCTTTCTTTCTTTCTTTCTTTCTTTCTTTTTTTCTTTTTTTCTTTTTTTCTTTTTTTCTTTCTTTCTTTCTCCCCCCCCCCCCTCTGTCTTTCCTTTCCTTTCCTTTCGGTGCTATCAGGAGATCCATTTTCTTCCTCTCTAAAGGAAAATATAGGTTTAATGGAATGACTTGTAATATTGAATGAAACATTTGTTCCAGTTCTGGTAACTTTTCCAGCCAATCTTGAAGGCCAAATTCTTTCATGTGGACACAAAGGAAAAGAGTGGAGTGTTTGGGGGGGAAGGGCAGGGAAAGAAGCAAAGACACATATAAACCACTCAATCAAATCCTGGACAGAGTTCCCATAAAACTTCCTCCCTTTCTGAGATCAAGACACTAAGAACATTCTTCCAAAACTTGCTTTGGGAAGGCAGTTTCAAATGACCTCAAGTTGGAAATCACTCCAGACTGAATTTACTACCTTCCCTTTATTTGTCCTTCAAGATGTTCAGCACTACTGTTCCTTTTAATACTTTTCCAGTAAAAAGAAATCTAGGTTAGGTTAGGATTATCTAATGAATGTCATGGGTGTGTAAGGATTTGAACCCAATTCTAGACCCAATTCTCAGTTATTCTTTCTCTATTCTCCTTTCATCAAATAATTATTGTGTAACAAAGGTCACAGGTATCAAATAAATAAAGCTCTTTGTACCACAAATTGGCCTCTTTGGACAGTTGTATTAATCTGGTTAAATTGGGCCCAAGACAGTGAGGAAATATGTGAAATTGCAGTAGGGAAACCAGCTAAGTGAGATCTTTTCTAGTGTGTCATCCCTACTCAAATAATTTATTTCAACATAAGAGAAGAGAAAGAGGTAATATCTTCATGTAAGCAGCATGTAAAATTTGAAAGATTTCAACATGTAAAATCTGAAAGATTTCAGTGCAACTTGGTCCAACTATTTCAGAAGTCAGATCAACGTATTACTCAACCTACATCATTGTAGGTGGTCTGTGATAATGTTGAAGGACCACAAGAGAACAGCGGTTAGTCTTTAATGGCAGGCAAACACATTTCTTTTCTTTCTTTCTTTCTTTTTTTTAAAGTGGTACAAATCTCAGAAGGTTACCAAAACGGGCATAAAGATTGAACAAAATCTTAGGAGTTCCTGGCTCTCCTCAGTCAAAATTTAAAAATGTTTAAAAATGATGTTCACTTGATTTTGGATTTCTGCAAAGAGTAATTGGCCAGTTCCATAAAAGCTTTCAATGACAAGATAGTGATCCACATAAAATGAAAGCCCAAAACTGCTCTTTAGTTGGCTGTTTAGTGTGTGTTAGATAATATGATAATATGATAATTTTAGGGTAGGTAAGAGATGAAGTAGGACATCTGAACTATTTCCCAATACACGTTCAATGTGTATATATTTGAACATCTCTGCAGATGTCTATGTCTGTTGCAAAATGCTATTTGCAGTCAGAGGCAGAGGCTCAAAGCATCAAAATATATTGGTTTTTCCAGCCGGTGGCAAATCTGTTATGCTAGTATCCATCTTGCTTCAGTCACTCAGAACACAAAAGCTACTACTTAATCCCTTTTCTTTATGTGAGATAAGTGTGGCTGTGATAAATGGAATACTTTTTTTTTTTTGTCCCTGGAGGATTAAATCCTCCCTTTTAAAGGTATTTGTGTTTGGTATATTTCTAATAATCTTTTTTTTTTAATCAGGACAGCCTGAGAATCAAAACAGTCTCTTAAAAGGCTCCTATCCATATCCCTTTAAGACGATTCAAAATAAATGTCATTTCACAAACAATGAAGAAAAATCCCCTAGAATTGTTTAAAAAACAACAGCAAGCCAACCCAATTTTATACCGTAGATAAGGGAATATTTCATTAGCTTTTGTAAAATAAAAAATAAAAAAATAATTACACCCAAAAAAATCCTTGATGGTTTGTTTCTGGTGGAGGAAGGAAATGGACAGAACCAAAAGGAAATGGTTCACTTCTGCTAAATAGATGATTCAGACAACCCTCTCCCCCCCTTTTTTGACAAATAGCGATTGAAAGTAGGTTCCCCTCTGAAAATTTTGAGAGGAAAGTGTTCTTCTAAAAGGACTATCATATGGTAAGATTGCAAGTTTTGGTTCTTCTAATCCTAGAAATACAGAGTTTGAGTGGACGAATAAAACCACTATATCCAACCCCTTTTGGTCAATGCAGTTATTCAGATTAAAGTGATCTTGACATGAGGCTTAAACGCATCCCTTTTGGGCTGGCAAATCACCATGTCTTTAGGGAAGAAGTTCCACTGCTTAATAGAATGATTGTGGCAAAAGAAAGCAAAGGTAGTACCAGTAGTAATAGATACCTTAAATGCAATCCCAAAACAACCAGAGTACTACTTCAACACCAACGGCATTGACATATTCACCATCAGTCAATTGCAAAAGGCAGCTTTACTCAGAATGGCTTACATCCCGTGATGTAACACCACCAAACATTGACATCTCAGGTCTATCCCAGGCCTTTGAGAGGGTCTCGATGGATGGATAAAAATGCCAAATCAAGTCTAAACATCTGGTTGATGGTGTGTGAAACATAACAATAGGCACAGTAGTGCTTGGCTTAGACAGCTTCTCCAAAATTCCAAGTAGAGTCAATATTTATTTGGGAAGATTCCATCTCCAGTTTCCGAGTTTCAGCTTTTTACAATAAGAGATATGAGTTTCTCAGTCGTCTGTCCCAAAGGGGCTTTTTCAAACGGCAACTGGACTTTCTTTGTTTTTCCTTGAAGATGTTTCCAGGAGTGGGATTCTACCAGTTCGCACCTATTCGCAAGAACCGGTTGTTAACATTCTAAGCAGTTCGGAGAACCAGTTATTAGAAGAAATTACTGGTCTAATTCCGTAAGGAAGGAAACATTCTGGTGTTGCTTACAGAAACTGCCTCTCAGTTAACCCTTATTACATTCTTGGCAGGACTAGACTTCCTGTCCCTGGAACCTCTCTGGAGATTTTCCCCCCTCCTTTGCTGGTACTTTGCTTGTGTGGAGTGACCATTCAAAGTTACAATGGTACTGAAAAAAGTGACTTATGACCATTTTTCACACTTATGACTGTTGCAGCATCCACACAGTCCTGAGAGGCCAGGCAAGGAGCTGCGTGCCTCAATGTGAGTGATATTGAGTTGGCCATGCCCAGCCAATAACATGACTACCAAGCCACGCCTACCACCTAAGCCATGCCCACAGAACTGGTTGTAAAAAATTTGAATCCCACCCCTGGATGTTTTGCTTCTCATCCAAAGAAGCTTCTTCAATTCAGTCAGAGCAACTATAAAACTATGACCTGAATAGACTGAGAATCTCCCTAGAACATTCTCAGCCATCTGCTCTCAAGATGTGTTCGGGCTGCATTATCCAGATTTCCTTTTCTAGGTCTGGCAGGCTTCATGGTACAGAAATCAAGGACAATTCCGAGGAAGATTCCCTTCCGATTGTAATTCTAAAATCTGAGAGCTTTGGAAAATCGTATAGATTTTCTGTATGTTTTGAACAAGCAGCCTGGTGCTGGCTCAGAAAAGCATTTTCAGAAAGGGCATTTGAGAATCAGCTTGATCCTTTTGACCTCTTTTTCCCCTGGGAGGGAGGAATCCATCTTGGTGACGTTTCAGCACTCCTACCCAGCCTCTCCTGTCTTGGGACAGCTGTCTGGTGCCAGCTACTCCAACCTTCACCAAGGTGATTTAGGAAAAAGAAAAGGGAAAGACAGAGAATACCTGGCTGGAAATTGGAGGCAGGATGTCTGCATGGACAGAATGGGGGACAGTGGGTCTCTAACAGATACTCTATAACAGATGATCAGAGTTGGAAGGTACCTTGTAGGTCATCTAGTCCAACCTGCCGCCCAAGCAGGAGAACCTACACCATTTCTGACAAATGGCAATCCAATCTGTTCTTGAAAGTCTCAACTGGTGGCGCTCCCACAACTTCTGAAGGCAACTTCTGTTCCATTGGTTGATTGGTTCTCACTGTCAGAAAGTTTCTCCTTATTTCCAGGTTAAATCTCTCCTTGTTCAGTTTCCATCCATTGTTTCTTGTCTGGCCTTTGGGTGCTTTAGAAAATAGCTTGAGCCCTTCCTCTTTGTGGCAGCCCCTCAAATATTGGAAGACTGCTCTCATGTCTCCCCTTGGTCCTTCTCTTCACTAGACTAGCCACGTCCAGTTCCTGTAACCGTTCTTCGTATATTTTAGTCTCCAGTCCCCTTCTCCAGTCTCCTAAAACATTTTGAGAAGTACTGTAACTAAATGTTGTAACACTTGAAATGTTTTCTGCCATTGGAAGGGTAGGGTTTTGGGAATAGGTGGCAGAGGTTTGCGAGATAGCTTGTTATTTAAATGTAGTTCTATGGCTAATCTTTTGCCGGAGTTGAAGGGCAAGGGCTAATGTTACCGTAATTCCACGGGATTGGCAAAAGAATATTAATAAAAAGGCACATTTCTTCTAATAGATTTGCGAAAGAATGTGCGTCCGGGAAGTGGCTTATCATTCAACAATCGCATCGCAAAGAAAACAGGAGCCTGAAAAAATTGCAGAACTCTACATTGTGTAACCATGCCTATCTGTTTTTCCAGGGTGGGAGTATTTATCACATTCTCCTATACATATTGTACTTCGGCTGTTTTGTTTTGTTTTGCACTGTTTTCCACCTAAATGAAAAGGGACTGTAATATCCTTACAGCAAAAAAAAGAAAAAAGAAAAAAGAAAAAAAAGAGCCTTTAATTGCAATCGCTCTAGAAGTTTGTAAGACGCAAAAGTGATAATTTTACGGAAAGCTGGCCAGAAAAATCAATAACGTTCCCCATGCTTTCAAAAGAGGTTTGAAGGGAAGAATATGTGTGTGAGAGCAATAGGGTGAATAAATAGGAGCAAAATTTTAAAGCTGCAATCTTGTTTGACAAGTTACCTCCCCAATCTAGTTCTCGTTTTGGGATGTGGTCCTGCCACTATTTATCTACATTGGGGGTAGGGCGGGGATAGATAGCAGGGGGGGAAAAAATCATTCTTGGATTTAGTTGCAAGCCTGGACTTCCACAGACTTGGTCCTCAGCCAAGAAGGAGGAGGAAAAATAAAAGTTGCTTCATAAACTTTCCTTTGTCCCAGAAAGAAAATGTTTTCTGGCAACTTTTGAGGCCAAGAATGTTCTTTCAGAGTTGAGAAAATGAAAAAGGGGAGGAGTGGGAAATAAAGGGAGGTGGGAGACAGACATTAACTGGTGATTCAGGTTTACTAGAAACAGTATTGGTCACAAATGAGTAAAAAACCATGATTTTTCTCCACAGTGGTCAGAACATTTTAAAGGTACACATTCACTATGATTTTATCCCATACCATTGCCATGTGTAGTTTAGGGAAATCTGATCAACCGTCGGAGGCGTGATCACATCTGGTTTGTACTCTCACTTCTTTTTAGAAGCTCAGAAATTATGAATCAGCTCTGCAACTCATTTGAACAAAGCAAAGCCCGTTCGAGAAACCAGTTTTCTCTAACACGGACAACCTTCAAATGGATTGAAGAACTTCAATCCCAGAATCCCCTAGCCAGCTTGGCCATTGCTAAGGATTCTGGGAATCACGGTCCACACATCTAAAGAGCATCCTTCTTGGGGAGAAATGCTTGAACCTGGTTGAAAGACATACTTCGGTGTGCATTAGAGAAGGGGAATCAAACTCGATTTCATTGAGGGCTGCATCAGGGTTGTGTTTGACCTTGGGGAGGGCAGGATGGGCGTGGCCAGCTCAACGTCACTTGTGTCAGGGACGCCCATGCTGGCCTTAGTGCTCTGCCAGCAAAAATGGAGCTCGGGAGGTCCTTGCGCTGTCTTCCTGAGCTCCATTTTCACTGGCAGAAGGTTGTAGGAGGTTGTTGCAGCTGAAAACGGAGCTCGAGAGGGCCACATGCTCTATGTTCTATTGGCAGAGGCACCGCGGGCTGGTCCTTCACTTTTTCCAAGGTGGCCTTGCAGGCCAGATCTAAGCATCCTGCAGGCCGGATCTGGCCTGCAGGCCTTGAGTTTGACACCCCTGCATTTCCAGATAACAATTAATAAATGCATAGAGGGCCTGTAGCACTTAAGGTTTCCTTTATTATCAGATGTAATTCATGCCCATAATCTCATTCCTAGTTTCAGCCATGTATATTCAGATAGTCCTCAACTTATTACCACAATTGGAGTAAATGGAATTCAAAAGGGGCCACACTTGGATTATTTGTGACAACATAAGACTCTAGGCTGCTGACAAGTTTAACTTTACCCACCAGCTCTGCCTGCTCTTCTCCTGCGGCAGCTTAGGAACAGAGTTGCTGGTCCCAAAAGTGATATTTAAGCAAGGACTAGCTATATTGATTAATATTCAGTGTGATTTTTTTTTTTGCCAGAGCCGTGGTGGTGCAGTGGTTAGAATACAGTACTGCAGGCTACTTCTGCGACTGCCAGTTGCCTGCAATTTGGCAGTTCGAATCTCACCAGGCTCAAGGTTGACTCATCCTTCCATCCTTCTGAGGTGGGTAAAATGAGGACCCAGATTGTCGGAGGCAATAGGCTGACTCTGTAAACCGCTTAGAGAGAGCTGTAAAAGCACTGTGAAGCGGTATATAAGTCTAAGTGCTGTTGCTAGCGCGATCTGTCAGAAGCTACTGGATCTTGAATTAGGAACGCTGGACTCTGCGAATGACTGCCCAATCTAGTAAACCACAATAAACCATGCAATGAAGCTCCTTCCAGGACAGTAAGGAATTATCAGATTCAGCATCAACTCTTCCCATTCAGACGGGCAACTTGATCCTTCCAAGCTCTGAGCATTTTCCACTGGGGGTCAGGGTTTCCTTGGGCAACAGAGCAGGAATCCATATCCATTGTTTCCCCAAAGGTCGTAGCACAGAGTGTGCAGTTCTTTTGTGATACCCTTTAGGAAACATTTTTTTAGCATTTTGGGAAGGGTTTTGCCAGGCCTTGTCAGGTGGCCTCAACAGCCATTTATCCTTTTTTAAAAGAAAGAGCTTCTTACTTTTCACAGAGCCTAACTGGATATTTAAACTAGGCCACATTTTGAGATGAAGTAGAGGATGCTCCCTGTCTTTTTGAAACAGCATTTCATTGCCATCTGGTTCACCCTACATAATGGACATATATGTGACATTTTGATTCTAGCAGCAAAGCATCTTGGGTAATTTGGCACCAGTTACCTTTTTTTCCTCAGGAGTAATTCATTCTCTGACTTCCCAGATCAGTGTTTCTCCCGCTTGGGTGCTTGAAGATGTCTGGACTTCAACTCCCAGAATTCCTCAGCCAGCTGTGGAATTCTGGGAGTTGAAGTCCACACATCTTCAAGTAGTCAGGTTGAGAAACATTGTCCTAGGCCTAGTTTACTCACTAGCCCCATTGATTTCTGATGCTGTACATCATTTTTTGATAACTTCTACTACTTATACCCACAAAGGTCTTCCTACTCCCTGGACCTTATCCTAAGAGACATAGCAGGAAAGGACACCTAGCAGGCCTTCGCTAATCTTGGAAAAACTGAACACCCTCAGACTTGGAGGGTACTTGGATGGAAGTCCACTAGGACATTCCAGGAAAACATTCTGAAAAATGGACAGCAGCAAGCCACTTTAGTATTGTGGCTAACAAAACTACATTCATGTCTCCACAAAGTCAATCAGGAGTTGAATTCAACTGGAGAGAACCTTCACATCTTCCTTATCTATATTTTGAAAAGTATGATTCACCACAGGATCAAGAGGCTGCTTGACGATGTATAGATTTCGACTCCCAGGATTCCATGCTGGCTGGGGAATTCTGGGAGTTGAAGCTCACACATCTCCAAGCAGCCAAGAAACATTTTGCTACGGCTTTCCGTCAAGAAGATCCACTGGAACCACAGAATTGGAGTAAACAGCGGCCTCACCTTGAGCCTTGATAACAAGAATTGGAAAGCCAAAGCTGTTCATGCTGAACAAATAGATACAGATATAGATTAACAGAGTTGGAAGGGACTTTGTAGGTCATCTAGTCCAACCCCCCGCCCAAGCAGGAGACCCTACACAATTTGATAAATGGCAGTCCAATCTCTTCTTGAAAGCTTCCAGTGATGAAGTTCCCACAACTTCTGAAGGCAAAGCTGTTTCATTGGTTGATTGTTCTCACTGTCAGAAAATTTCTCCTTATTTCCAGGTTGAACCTCTCCTAGACCAGTTTCCATCCATTATTCCTTGTCTGGCCTTCAGGTCCTTTGGAAAATAGCTTCACCCTTTCCTCTCTAACAGCTACAACTTTCATTGTGAGGACAATTTTCCCTCTGCTGTTTCAGAAACTAAGCTTCTACTTTTTTGGTTCAAGAGAAGCCATTACACAACTAATGAATTTCCAAAAAATATTACCTCAAGCATTATACTTGAAGGATTTTAGGATGAGTTTTGCTATGAAATGTTTATTCCAATAGAAGAGAATGTTATAGGGATAGGAATTAAGCCTGGTTCAAAGGGAGACCCAAAGAGGCCATTGTTAATAAAATCCAAGTTTTTATTCATAGAATCTCCAGTTAAAAACATACATTACTGAATCAGGAGGAGGAAAAGAAGGTAAAACATCTGTCCTACTTCTGAACTGAGTGACTTTGGAATTGAATTTCAACAGATATAATGCACTCTTCTACACATGCACCAGACTTTTCCAACTGAAGAAAAAAAAAAAGGGAGAGGTTGTTTGGCCACCTAGTGAAATCCAGAAAAGCAATACAAACTCCTCTTTATACTTAGATATCACCTGCCAATCTTTTTCATCAGGTGCCGATGTTAAAAACAATACCAAAAAAACTGCTGAAACCTACAACCAATCCCTCAAAACAGGCAGTGAAAAATGGAGCAGATTGATTCTGATCCACTAATCCATAATAGCAATTGCTCAAGAAGATTGAAAACCCAGAGCTTGGGAAGAAAGAGAGAAAAAAATGAATGAAAGCACGACACTGTCTTCCCAGACGTGTCTTTCTGAAAACTTCCTCTGATACCTGCTACGTCCTTCTAGCTGTGACATTTTGATGATTGGTTTATTTGTTGTCAATTCTCCTTTGAAATCTGTGATAAGACACTTCTAAGGAAGAAAAGAAACAAAGCACGTGATCGCTTGTCTAGCCTCTGAGGCCAGCCTGGCTGCTAACATTTACAGATGTGGTTTAAGTACAATAATTAAAAGAGATTGTGGGGCCAGCTTAAGACATTTGCCTTTCTTCTGCAAACACTGCCTCTTACATTCAGGGCTGCGGGGTCTTTGAATAACCCCCCCTTCACATGAAAAGCTGATGCTTATCTTTGCTAGATTCATAGTGAAAGGGTTCTGCCCTTCGGGTTTCACAGACAGAGACAGATTCACATCTTTTGCTGCTGCCCGCCCCAACTTCTCACAGTGGCCTCTACCAATTGGAGATGGGCTGCTATCCCCAAGGGACCTTCAGGCATCTTACTTTGGCAGAAGTTCTCATTCCCATGGAAGGAAGCACAGTTCTTACTCCCCCGTTCTACTTTCGATGGCTGCATTCTCATGCAGTTAGCTTTTTCCTCTTTCAGTAAATGTTGCACAAAGCAGAAGGATAATAATTAATAATCCACCCCACTGTCCCTGAAACTAACTAACTCTCTCTCTCTCTCTCACACACACACACACACACCAAGAAGAATAATTGAAAAGTGAATTTCAAGCAAGGCAATGAAGCTCCAGCATGTTCCTCTATTGTTAAGACTTGGGTGGAGCCCTTTAGTTCAGGAAACATGGGTTCTGAATGATGGCATTCATCATGACCCTTTGTCAGTGTATTTACTGGAACCCAGTTCAAACTGGATCTTCAGTTCAAATAACCTGGCTTTTGGGGTTGAGAAATTATACAGGATTACCTGTGTGTAGGTCTGTGAATTTTAAGAGGAGTGAAGAATTTTATTCCTCACTGCTGTTGAGAAGTAATGTACTTTTCTTGAAATTTAAAGAAAAAATAAAATTTAGAATGGATTAAGACAGCCACGTCTCTCTTTTAGAAAAGGTAATCCTCTCTTCAATGCTTGAAGGAATACATGACTAATTTCTATTTACAGTGAAAACCATGCTTTCGAAGGAAGACAGGGACTAAACTTTCCACCCAGTTTGTAGCACCTGGGTATGCAAATTGAAAACCAAATGTGGCATGTACCCAGTTTCTTTTATTCTCCAATGCAATGAGATTCACAGAATTTGAATTAGAGAACAACTTCCTCAATTTGTATGTAAAGTCTCCTAGCACAATTCCATTTTCTTAGCTTTTTTTTAAAAAGCTAACTAATTTTAGATCTGATTAGTACTTGGCTGGAGAGACAATTAGAAAACAAAGCAGTATGCTAGACTGGGATTTTTTAAAAAAATATATAGTCTGGCAATGGCAAATTACTCCTGTATTTTTATCTCTCTATCATCTAGCTTCTATTTATCATCTATCTATTTTCTATCTTGCTATCTCTCTATCGTTCACATTTTTGAACTGCTCATCTTCCTCAGAGATTGTCAATCAAATCTCATGAACATGCCTCAAAGGGTTGTATAGAACTGTGCTTTCCCCCCTCAAAATTACGAAAGCAGTGTCATATTGCAGACTCAGCTTCTACCCATCTATATAATATTTAAATCACATGATGCATAAATAAAAGGGGCAAGATTTACAACATGATGCTTCTCCCAGGAATTGAGAATAAGTTTGAAGTGAAGGAAACTTTATCACCCTCCACCATTTTTTTAAAGTGTGTGTTTTTGTGTGTGTGTGTGAGAGAGAAACTGTGCATCAGTAGCTAAATAACTACATTTGGGTTTTAACAGTCCTCTCTGAAGTTAACCACTCAGAAAGACTATTGTCATTTTACAACTGGCTCCTTTATATAAGTGAACTAAATGTCTAAGTGATTTACTTGTTGTGCCTAACGTGGTATTTCTTGCTTTGCATTGATGGCAACTCCTATCAGCCAAAGCCAGAATGGACAAGGATAAAAGCTGATGTGATTTATAATACAGACAGAAGAGAAACATACAATTGAGATTGGCTGGATATAAAATCTAAGCACCACCACACCGATGATAAAAATAAAGAAACTGAACAGAAATATGAGAAAGGGGGAAGAGGAAAGAGACAGTTTCTGAAGAATAATGCTTCATACATTATTTCTAGAAACACTTGAAATATCTAACATCTAAGGAGCTACATATTCCTGAGGTGTGAAATAAAGCATTACCAAAATGAAAACCGAAGGAGAGAGTTCAATAATACTTTGGACAAATCAACCAATCTATTCAAAAGAATAAATAGACATTAAAAAAAATGGCAATGTCTAAAGGGGGGAAGCACATTTGATCTTCTGAGCACATTGTGCGTCCAATCTCAAGATTGGAGACAAAGAAAAAGAATTAGCAAACTGATTTTTATCTCAGCTGAAAAGCCTTACACAATTTAATCCCATTTTTATCACGTAAATTGGTTAACTAGATTTCCAATGCAAGAATATCTAGGTCATGTCCATCTGTTACTTTGTTTTTGATCAATATCTAAAGCAATTGTGTGCCTCGGTAAGGCCATACTTGGAATACTGCATCCAGTTTTGGTCGCCATGATGTAAACAAGATGTGGAGACTCTAGAAATAGTGCAGAGAAGAAGAACTAAGATGATTAGGGGACTGGAGGCTAAAACATATAAAGAATGGTTGCTGGAACTGGATATGTCTAGTCTTATGAAAAGAAGGACTAGAGGAGACATTATAGCAGTGTTCCAATATCTCAGGGGCTGCCACAAAGAAGAGAGAGTCAAGCTATTCTCCAAAGCACCAGAAGGCAGGACAAGAAGCAATTGGTGGAAACTAACCAAGGAGGGAAGCAATTTAGAACTAAGGATAAATTTCCTGACAGTTACAATAAATCAGTGGAACAATTTGCCTCCAGAAGTTGTATATGCTCCAACACTGGAAGTTTTTAAGAAGAGATTGGATAACCATTTGTCTGAAGTGGTGTAGTGTTTCCTGCCTAAGCAGAAGGTTGGACTAGAAGCCCTCCATGGTCTCATCCAACCCTATTATTCTATTCTATTCTATTCTATTCTATTCTATTCTATTCTATTCTATTCTATTCTATTCTATTCTATTCCTATTCTATTCTAATTGTGTCTCTTACCTCTCTAATCAACAATGTCCTCTTCTCTGTGTATCCTCCTACCACTTCACTCACTCCCAAAAGTATACATATAGTATTTTATGAGCTACGAACCCTAATTTAATCCTCCCCATAGCATTGTACATGCATCATCCCCATCTCTTTTCCTACTGACCTGTGTTTCATCAAAACACCATGATTTGTTACCATAAAATACCATGGTTCAGCTACCACAAAACCATGCTGGATAAATTTCACTACATCCCTCTCCTCTGGAGGAAGATAAATGCACAGAGAGAGCCAATTCGGTATAGTGGTTAAGTGAGCAAGTTAAAAACCAGAAGACTATGAGTTCGAGTCCCACCTGAGGTACAAAGCTAACTGGATGATCTTAGGCCAGTCTCCCCAGGTTTTTGGCCAACCCTAGAAGAAGGCAATGACAAACCAATTCTAAAATATTGCCAAAACTGTAGAGATTTGTACAGATAATTGCCAGCAATGACTCAATGGTGCATATGTATGACTCAAGAGAATTTATTTATTTGTATGCACACACACAAACCACACTAGCCTTGACTATCATTCATAGATTTCCACATGGTGGAACAAAGCCTTGGTATAGACTTCTTAGCCAGCATGGTAGAAAATGCATGCTGTTGATCAACATCTCCAAATATTCATTTTCATTCATCAATTAAATGTAGAGGTATTTAGTTTGCCAGGATAGCACATAGTACCATTATGATACGTTTAGCAAGGATTAGGTTAGTAGATGTGCTTTCTTCATTACATTTGTTGTATAGCTACACTGCTGGAAATCTATAGATGAGCCCCTCTTTAAGTGTTGACTGAACGAGATTCCATTAAAGGAACCTGCATAAGAGATTATAGAATATGGTAAAGTTTTGTATACACCCTTTGAAACATTACCTGCAGATTCCTGTATCACCATCAGTAGTTCTTGCAGCTTCTGCCACTAGCAGCTCTTGGAAAAATGATTAAGATGAACACATATATAATTCATGGTGTAATGGTGTAATGGAATTCTTCTGCTCAAAAGAACTCATTTGTCATTCACTCATGAATGTCCTGGTCTCCAACAAGATTGTGACTGATCGTTGTATGTGAGGGGTTTTGCAACTCATAGGAAATAATTCAGAAAAAGTTTAGAATTAGAATTAGAATTAGAATGCCTTTTATTGTCACTATCCACATGTACAATTTGCATTATACGCATACACAGTGAGATTAGAGCAACTCATCGTTCAGTGCAGACATGCATGTCAAGAAAATATACTCAAAAAGTGCTCTGTGGAGCATTGGCCCATGAACATAATACTTATCTGCATCTCTTTAAAGCCGTTACATGTTTCCCTGGGAACTCATGGCTGCTTTGAAGAGTTGCAGATGAGTCTCTACAAGCTAAAAAGCATCTTTTAGGAATTGAATTCAAAGTAACCCTGTTATAGATTTTTTTAGTAATTCTGTGGGTTGGTATAATATAACTTTCCTCTAACTTAGTACTTTCCAAGACTACAGTCCCCAAAGAAATGGATGTAATAAATAAATGAGTTACCATTTGTCTCTTGACTGGAATTAAATAGTATAGAAAAATTTGGATTGTTAACTAATTCAGAATTGGGTGACTAAACTACTTTACAGAGTTAAATTCACAATGGCAGAGTTCACATAACATGCTAAAATGATACCAAGAGGAACAGATTATGTTTTATCACACTATGTGAATGCAACTTCTTTTCTCCACCTTTCCGGAAAATATGACTCTCCATGGAGAGAGTCTCTTCTTGGAGAAGAAAATCCAACTTATCTTCTCCATTCTCTATTCCAACGACTGCATCTCTAAGGATCTTTCTGTTCAAGTACTGAAGTTTGCAGATGATAGAATAACAGAGTTGGAAGGGACCTTGGAGGTCTTCTAGCCAACCCCCTCCTCAGGCAGGAAACCCTATACCACTTCAGACAAATGGTTATCCAATCTCTTCTTAAAAACTTCCAGTGTTGGAGCATTCACAATTTCTGCAGACAAGTCGTTCCACCGATTAATTGTTCTAACTGACAGGAAATTTCTCCTCAGTTCTAAGTTGCTTCTCTCCTTGATTAGTTTCCACCCATGGCTTCTTGTCCTGCCCTCAGGTGTTTTGGAGAATAGCTTGACTCCCTCTTCTTTGTGGCAGCCCCTGAGATATTGGAACACTCCTATCATGTCTCCCCTTGTCCTTCTTTTCATGATGTCATTGGTCTCATTCAAGATGGTGATGAGTCTTCATATAGATGGGAGGTTGAACCATTAGCCGTGTGATAGCCAGAGCAATCTGGAGCTGAACATGCTTAAAACTGTAGTGTGGAGAATGGATTTTAGGAGGTACCCTTCTATTTTACCACCTCTTACTATGTTTGACAGTACAATGTCAACAGTAGGATCCTTCACATTTTGGGGTTCTATAATTTCCCAGGATTCAAAATGGATACCTAACATTAGAACCATCATCAAAAAGGCACAACAAAGAATGTTCTTCTTGTGTCTACTTAGGAAGTTCAGATTGCCCCAAGTTCTGTTGAAACAGTTCTACAGAGGAATGATTGTACTTCTATAACAGTTCTACAGAGGAATGATTGTACTTCTATAACTGTCTGGTTTGGTACAGCAAGTAAACAACACAAGTACAGACTTCAAAGGATAGTTAGGACTGCAGAAAACAACAACAACAATTGCAACCAGCCTGCCTTCCATAGAAAAACTGTATATTATGCAGGTCAGGAGAAGTACTGACAAAATATCTACAGACCTCTCACATCCTGGACACAAACTGTTTCAAACTCTACTCAGGATGCTGCTATAATGCATTACATACCAAAACAGCTAGACACAGGGAGAATTTTTCCCCTTGTGCCATCATTCTGTTGAACACCTTATCCTATCCTATCCTATCCTATCCTATCCTATCCTATCCTATCCTATCCTATCCTATCCTATCCTATCCTATCCTTTGACAATATGGACCATTAAGTGTAGTCTGATGCATCAACATTTTATTTCATTAGTCTTTTCCTTCTTTCTTTCTTTCCTTCCTTCCTTCTTCCCTCCTGTCCTCCCAAAATTATATTCCATCTTTCTAAGGCAGGTTCCTCTGTGAATGTACAAAAGATTAAAGGGAATAAATTTGAGAGCCTATCCATGAATGATATTCAACAGCAAAGTATTAGCTGAATTTCCACTTCTGGAAAATAGAAAATGGAAAGAACAAAATTAAAAAAAACCCACAAATTTTCCATTTGAGTCACCACAGTGATTTGATGATGGGTAAACCCATAATTTCGCTTTTTTCCCCCCTCCCAATTCCTTTGCCCCAAACACAGGCAGGTGGAAGTGAATATCCTTTTGATCACAGCATTGTAACCACAAGAATGAGGCCTTACAACCAAATTCACAGATGCTTGCAGCAAATATGTCACCTTCTTTATTTCATCCCCCTCCTCTTTTGAGCATGACTTTAAAGTAGTATTAATGTGCAAATCTAATACTTAATGGGTCTCTAATAGCTTCTGATTTGCTTGGGAGGGAAATCCTTAGAAATGCCATTAATACGAGAGTAACAAAGAGAATGTTTTACAGGTATCAAAGAACCACTTCTGTTCTGAAAATGTGGAGGGTTATTATTATTTTTTTAAAATAAGCAATATAGCAATATTAGACAGCATTGTGGTCAAATGACTCTGCTTTTATTATCAGAAAGGATCTCTAAAGGAAAAACAACAACAACCTTTTAATTGTTACTCACAATAATTGCCATCATATGATGAATGACATAGTGCAGGGGCCTCCAACCTTGGCAATTTAAAGACTTGTGGACTTCAACTCCCAGAATTCCTCAACCGGTTCACAAGTCTTAAAGTTGCCAAGGTTGGAGACCCCTGATATACTGCACATCATGATATCAACACAGAAATGATGCAAATGATTTTGGCATTCTTTGAACACTAGTATTCTCCATATAAAATATTCCATGTTCAATCTAAAATATTCCATGTTCAATCTAAAAGGAATTTTTAATCTATAAACTTTGCACTTGATAATTAGTATTTAGCTTTTGTGTTATCTTGGCCCGTCTGTTAGCGGTTTCCTTTTATAAGATATCTATGTGGTTTATTGAATCTATCATCTTTCAAACTACCTTCTACTGTCTTCCCCCAGGTTATACAATAAAATATGAAGGAAAAATGTGAAGGAAATGGACATTTGAGTATATTATTGAGAATTAAACTGACCAAGAAACAATCCCTTCCTTCTCCTATCTCCTTTGTTTAGAGAATGGTTAAACAATTGTTTGGGGTATTTTTTAGGTCCTTTCATAAATTGAGTTAGACTCATAGATCTAAAAGGGATTTCAGAAGTCTTCTAATCCATCCCTCAAGGCAGGAACATTATACCATCTAGCCAAATGGTTGTCCTCTCTGTTTTGAAAAGCTCAATTGATGGATATTCACAGCTCAGGAATCAAGCTATTCCATTGAATTATTTGTAGAGTTGTATAAAACTTAGCTATCCTGAGTTATGGACCAAGCTGGGCTGGTCACTCAGAGGAATGGTCTAGTAAAGGGATGTCAAACTCAAGGCTTGCAGGGCAGATCTGTAAAAATTGTTTTTTTTACAGTTCATTTGGGAGTTTAGTTGTTGGCAGCAATTCAAAGGAGATAAGATGGGTGCTTATCTCAGGGGACTGTTTGGGACTCATTACGGGCTGAGAATGCACATAATTCCCAGTGTTGAAATAAAATAAGAGTTGTTTGGACGAAGCATATGCTTAATTACGGCCTTGGTCAGAACAGGATCTGGCCCGCAATGTGGTCGGATCCAGCCTGTGGGGCCATCCTGGTAAGGGGCTGGCCCATGTTGCTTTGGTCCAGTTTACTTGTGTCGCTTTGGCCTGGTCTACCCAATGCAAAAAGGAAACATTGGGCCAACGTGGCTTCGGCCCAGTCTACCCAATGCAAAGAGGAAACATGCCAGCAGTTTGGGGAGAAAGCTGGCCATACCCACCCAAGCTGGTAACGGCCAGTGAGTGGCATCAAGCTGGCCATGCCCACCCAGTCAGCCACGCCCCCCCCAAGATCAACCCCAGCCCTGATGCGGCCCTCAATGAAATTGAGTTTGACACCCCTAGTCTAGTAGTTTTGTGGAACTTAATCTTCTGAAACGAAGCAGTTAATATTGTTCCAAAAACAAAAAACAGAAACATGCAGTGTGACCAATAAGGTCTTCCATTTGGAAGATTTCATTTTCAGAAGATTGCTGGATCATCTTTGGAACAGAGCGATGAATTTGTTTCAGATAAAACCTGCAGGAACATTCTGGAGTTCCTAGAAAACTCAGATTTGCAGTTTAGTTGGTTGCCTTTCACAAATTGACTGCTTTAGTGACTACAGTCATCAGGTGGGCTTGCTTCCACAACCCAAGTTCTGGAATGCATCCACCTACCATATTTATTTTTTTATGGATGCCTCAGGAGGCTTTATGAAGGACCGAGATGGAAATAAACACGGTGCGAAGATGCTTGCTTTTCTCTGAAACCTACCAAGCTTCACATGTATTATGATTTCTAATTAAAATAACCTAAAAAAAAAAAAAATCAAGCTAGGTATAATAGCTGGCAACTTGCTGAATTCTGGATAGGTGTGCTAGTGGCATGTTTTATTCAAAGTACATTGGCTCAAGCTATAGTTTTTAATTACAATTATCCAAAAATGGCCCCAAAAGGATATTTGCTTCATAATGTCCCATACAAATATTTGTACCCTGGTATCACTATACATGTTTTTGTCATGTGTTCCTGTGCATACCTTTAGGCACCAGGTTTTTTATCCTCAAGAAACATGTTCTGGAAACGCCTTCAATCTTATCGATTTCAGACAATTCCACCACTGAATGGCCCCCTTGCTGACAAGCAATCTGAGTTCACTCATATGGACCCATAGATAAATAATCACAAAATACAGGTAGTCCTTGACTTACAATTGAGCCCAAAGTTGCTAAGCAAGACAGTTGTCAAGTGAGCTTTGCCCCATTTTATGACCTTTCTTGTTACAGTTATTAAGTGAATCATTGCAGTTGTTACATAAATCTGGCTTCCCCATTGACTTTCCTTGTCAGAAAGTGATCACATGATCCCCCCAGGGACATTGCCACTGTCATAAATACATGCCAGTTGCCAAGCAGCTGAATTTTGATCACATGACCACAGAGATTCTGCAACGACCATAAGTGTGACAAAATAGCCATTTTTTTCAGCATCATTGCGACTTTGAATGGTCACTAAACGAATGATTGTAAATTGAGGATTAGCTATTTTAGGTTTTGCCTTGGTGCAAATAGCAGCTTAAGAGGGGCAAATTAAAACATTTGAAAATGACACAGGGTGAGGGAGATCTATCTCCTCCTTTTCTCTCCAATGACAGACTTGATAACATGGGAGATCCGGTTATGGCCCCACACACTCTCTTCTGATTGGCTCTTTAGTGCAACTCAACTCTGTTGGCCTTTGTGTGATGACCCGGGGCATGGCACAAAGGCAACACAGCCAGAATAATAAGTAGGGGGTCTGTTTATTAGCTCCAACTTTGCCCCCAATGTTCCGGTTACCTTCCGCTCTGGAGAAAAACTCTCCCAGGAACCTGAAATAGCCTTTGACTACAGATATTCCAGTCCAAAACATTATGAACAGAAAACTTTAAACTATGAATTCAGCAAGACAAGATAAGGTAATAAATCCAGCAGGGCAAGATAAGGAGTTCCAGAGGTGAAGTAACACGGCAGTAAATCACACCAGTTGGGAGGATGCCAGGAACTCACATAACAGCAGCCAACATGAGATAAACTCAATGCTTGTTTCTGACAAGCATCCCTCCCAAACCGTGTCTCCTTTAAACACCATCCCCAGATGTGCCTTGTGAAGGGAATCAGGGCCCTTTTCTCCCTTCGTAAGCCACACAACCTATGTTTCTCTCTTCTCTGTTCTTCCCTGTGTGCCCTAAGAGGAAGAGGGGGTGGGCCTTGATCTTCCTCTGAACTCCCTCTCCCTTGTTCTACCTCTCTCCTGCTCTGCCCAGCCTGACTTTGCCCTTCCCCAGTTTCCTCCACACAACGGAGCCACTCTCCTGCTCCCTCTCAGCAGTTCGTCATCCTCCTCAGATTCAGACTCCGGAGGAGGCATGACACTTTTGTAAGGCTTTAAAAAAATGGTTGTGCTTCTTAGCCAGGGGCCCTAATGTATTAAGGGCCCCCTTTTTTGGCTTTACTGCTAGCTGCTTAGCTAACTTGGTTGCTTTGTATCACAGGTAGTCCTTGACTTACGACCACAACTGAGCCCAAAAGTTATGTTGCTAAGTGAGACATTTGTTTAGTGAATTTTGCCCCATTTTATGACCTTCCTTGCCACATTTGTTAACAAGTGAATTGTGGCAGTTGTTATGTAAGGAACACGATTGTTAATTGAATCTATTTTCCCCACTTTGCTTGTCAGAAGGTCACAAAAGGGGATCACATGACCCAGGGACAGTGGGACTGTCATAAATATGAGTCAGTTGCCAAACATGTTCGCTGACCATGGGCATGCTACAATGGTCTTAAGTGTGAAAAAATGGTCGTAAGTCACTTTTTCCAGTGCCAATGTAATTCTGAACAGCCGCTAAATAAACTGTTGCAAGTTGAAGCACTTATTTTGAATATTTTTTATTGTTTTTATAGTTTTGGAATTGTCAGCCACCCACAGTCATTGATTGACATGGGTGACTATAGAAACGGAATGAATAAATAAACATGTTGCAGGATTTTACTTATGTAACTCTGCAACGGTTTCTAAAATGGTTTTTGTGACCACGGTCCTGTTTCCTGACCAAATTTCTGATTTTCTTGTAATGATCTGAAGTAAAACTGAGAGAGTCCAGACTAGAGAGGAATGTTATGTTCATCAACTTGCTATACATGCTGTAGCATCGTAAGCAACCTTACACTTTGCATGGCTGTTCTCATCATTGAGAAAAATTTTGGGGAGCTTGTGTGCCTTTGAGTCATTGTTAATTCCTGGAGTCTGCCTGGATTTGTCTTCGCAGTTTTCCTGCCAAGATTTGGGAAATGGTTTGTCACTGTCTCCTTCCTAGAACTGAGAGTGAATCACCCCACCATCCCCTTGCTGGTTTCATGATTAAAGCAGGACTAGAACTCATGGTTTCCAGCCTGATGCCTTAACCCAGGGGTCTTCAAACTTGACCGCTTTAAGATTTGTGGACTTCAACTACCACAATTCCTTCTCCAGTCATGTTAGCTTAGGAATTCTGGGAGTTGAAGTCCACAAGTCTTAAACTTGCCCAGTTTGAAGACCCTTGCCTTAACCACTCCACCAAATTGGACGGAAGCCTGGAAACCAGGAGACTGTGAATTCTAGTACCATCTTTGCTGTGAAAGCCAACTTGGTGACTTTGGACCAAACTGCAGGAGATGGTGAGTTCTAGTCCCACTTTAGGTCTGAAAGCCAGCTGGGTGACTTTAGGCCAATCCTTTTGATTTAGCCTAACCATCTCACTGGGTTGTTGTTTTTGTGGGGGACAAATCAATGCAAGATAACTATATTATTATCAACAATATCAATAATATTATTATTAAGAGAGGAACGGGTCTAGAGTACTGTTATCTCACATTAAGTTGTCACACAGCAAGTTGTCCCATGGTGAGTTGACCCCAACAAATTGGCTGTCACCTAGACCTCCTAGTGGCAATCCTTTCATGTCTCCTAAAGTTCAAATCATGTTCCCAGCAGCTACCACCAGCCTGGGAGGCAATGGTGAGATTCAACCTGTTCACACCGCTTCGGCGCGAACCGATTGTTAAATTGCTGGCTGGCCCCACCTCTTCCAGGAGTCCCCACATGCCCTGTTTTGGCTCCCAGATAAGTGCAGGGAGGCCCACCTATCACAAAACAGGGTGTGTGGTGTGTGTGGCACCCCCCCTCAAGGCCCATTTTTCCTTCCAGGAGGCTGCAGGGAGGCCTACTAGGCCCAAAATGCAGTGCAGGGATGCACCCAGCCTGTGGCCCATTTTTGCTCCCAGGGGGGTGCAGGAGGCCAAGTGCTGCCTGTCACACCCCCTGGCCACGTCCACCATGGCCACGCCCACCCAGCCGGTCATTAGGGTAGAGAACCGGTTGTTAAATTATTTGAATGCCACCACTGCTGGGAGGTGTAATCCTATGACGCCCTCTAAGACAGAGGGCAGACCTATTCACCTCCCTGCTTAAATTTGCAAAGTGTCATACTAATCTGTGTACTTCTTACTACTGCAAAACAGCACTACTGAATTTGGGGCTCCAAAGTTTTCACCAACCACCTCCAAAGAAAACTCTGGTCTTTCAACCATTCTTATTGTTCAGAACCTGAAAGGAAGAAGGCCAGACAACATGGCCACCCAAATCAAGTAACGCATCGTGAGAGCTTCCCACATTTAATTTGTGCTGCTGTCCCTGACTCAATGGATGAGAAAGGAAACTATAGGAGAAAATCTTACCATCTGATTCTGTGGGCCCAGGAACTGCAGTGCTGAACCAGGTTGGCTTTGTAGCATTTTCTGGAGCATGATCTTTTGCTGTAAAGCTAAGGGTATGTTGGGGGGCCTTTGGAGATGCTGAGGTTGGGCCGAATGTGGCTGCTGCTGCTGCTGCGAAGTCTGTGGTTGAACCACTGAGTTAGACAACTGTTGGGATGGTTGCTGTGCATAGTGAAGAAGAGAAGGTTTATTTGGAGCTCCCAAGCCAGAAGACATCTGCTTGTTGGCTTGTTCTGAGTTGAAATGAAACAAAGGCTTAATACTGTTCTGAGATTCCTCTAGTGACACCTGATTGTTGCCAACATAATTTCTGGGGATGTCTTGAGGCTTTCGGGGCATTACCATGTTGACGGAACTTCCCTGGGGCATGGAGTTTGGCCGATAGGAGTAACTGTTCATGCCTTTGGATGGAGTCCCATTGACTGGGATGCCGGACATTGCAGAACTCTGTGGGCTGAACTGTTGTTGCTGGTGGAAGGATGGACTAGACATCTTCTCCTGCACAAAGGATCCAGAAGACGGTTCTGTAGATGACAAACCAGGCCAGGATGTGGCTGGTTGACTTTGCTGGCACTGCTGAATCAGAACATGCTGTTGCCTGTTGGCTGCTATTTGCTTTAATTGCTGGGCATGAGACACTTCTTGCCAATTGGCCAGCGGCCGAGTGGGGACCGATGTCCCTTGAGAAGGAGTGGTCTGAGTCTGAGGTATTGAAGGAATGGGAGATGAGGTGGACATAGCAGCACCGGGCATGGTGAAAGCTGAGTCTGTGGAAGGAGGCCTCATCTGAGGGGATCCCACCGAAGGTTGGTTCAACCCCGGTGAATACTCTTGCTTGATCACCATCTTGTCCATCTGCAGGGAAGACGATTGGGCAGGGGGACCTCTCTGGATCTGCTGACCAATATCGATGTTAAAGGGTTCGTCTTGCTTGATGGTGGCATTGATCATGTTTTCTAACTCAAGATCACTCATGGGGGGCACAGAAATATTACTCAGTTCATTGAAGAGCTCCTGAAGTTCTGGGTCCATCAACTGTTCCCCCGTGTCTTCTCCATATCTGCAAGGATAAACACTGTTCTGAGATGTCTGGGTATCCATATGTTTACTACAAGAGATGGTCTCCCCAGGTTCCTTTTTGACCTCTTTTAGTGTCATGTTAAACATCCCATTTGCACCAGAATGACTGTTGCTGGTTGAGTTGTCCATTTTCCTTGGAGCACCTTGACCAACTGAGAATGATCCCAACGCTGACTGGTTTGGGCAACTGTTACCACACTGGCCACGTCCCATGGAAAGGTTATTATCACCACCTCGGATTCTCTTAATATCCAGGAAAGTGTTGTCAGCAATGCCATTCGATCTCTTGTTATTGCCTGGTGTCAGGTTCACCACCAGTTTTCTCTTCAGGGAACCCTGGAGCTGAAAGAAGAAGAAGAAAAAAGGATTCTTTCACTGGAATTTAAAAGATAATAATGTGATTTTCCAAAAATTAGTCATGTCTGCCCACTGACACCAAAAATGACTAAAAACAATGGCATCTGAAAGACTAACATAGTTATTATAACATACCCATTTCAGATACATAGATTATTATCCTAAAACAGACATGTTATATAAATATTTACAATTGGAGGGAGGATAACTAAAACCACTTTAATGCCTATAGATAAATAAAGGTAAAGACCATCAATAAAACATTTATTGGGTATGTAACAATGTGAAGCTTGTAATTTGATTCTAGTATTTTCCCAAAGGGGATATTGTAGCAATATATATTTTTTATCAGTGGAATACAATAATGAAACTTTGTTCTTACTGATACAGGTAAGTCCTTGACTTATGACCACAATTGGAGTTAAAATGTACATTGCTAAGCAAGGCAGTGGCTAAGTGAATCATTCCTGATTTTACAACCTTTTCAACACAGTTGTTAAATGAATTAATGCAGTTGTTAAGTGAATCACATGGTTGTTAAACAAATCTGATTTCCTCCTTTAGGTTTGTTTGCTGGAGGTTGGCTGGAAAGGCCACACATGGTGATCACATGACCCCAGGACACTACAACTGCCATAAATGCATGCTGATTGCCAAGCACCTGAATTTTGATCACATGACCATGGGGGATGCTATGATAACCATAAGTGCAATGATTGGTTGTAAGTCACTTTTTTCAGTGCCATTGTAGCTTCAAACGGTTGTAAGTTAGGACTACCTGTTCTGAAGATCTACCAGAAGTTCCTCTGAAATCCACGTAATACTGCCGCATAAAGTGTGCAAGAGCCCATATTTCAGTCAAATGGTTATGATGAGAATGCAAATGAAGCTTCATTAGTTTTTATGCATATTGTTTAAACTTCAGTCACAGTGTTATGTCACCTATCCTGCAGAAACACCTGGCTGTAAAGGACAGCTCTGAAACCAGCCCTGCAGGTTCAGAGTCTAATGTTTAGTTGTAACCAATGAAAGGCAGAAATAGTTACAAGATTATTAAGCCAACTCTTAAGTTACAAAATAACAATAGAAAAACAGAATAACAGATGGGACCTTGGAGAGGTCTTCTAGTCCAACCCCCTACTCTTAAAAGTCTCCAGTGATGGAGCACTTACAATTTCTGGAATCAAGTTGTTCCACGAATTAATTGTTCTAACTATCCAGAAAGTTCCCATCCAATTGCTCCTTTCTCTTGCCCTCAGGTGCTTTAGAGAATAGTTGATCCCTTCTTCTTTGTGGCAGCTCCTTAGATATTGGAACACTGGTGTGTCATGTCACCCCTAGTCCTTCTTTTCTTTAAACTAGACATACCCAATTCCTGCAACTGTTCTTTGTATCTTTTAGCCTCCTTTCCCCAATCATCTTTGTTGCTCTTCTCTGCACTCTTTCTAGAGGAGGGCTGTCAAACTCCCGTCTCGTGGGCCAGACGCATCCCACGCTGGCTACGCCCACGCCCGGTTTAGTGAAGGGGGAAAAAGTTCCAATACATCACCTGACGCTACCGTGACGATGCGAGTTTGACACCAGTGGTGGTATGCTACCGGTTTGGACTGGTTCACCTGAACCGGAAGTTTTAAAAAAAACCCTCCCAACGATCAGCTGAGAGGAGGAGAAAAATCCTCCAATGATCAGCTGTGAGGAGAAAGAAGAGAAAAGCACAAGAATGGCTCTCCCACCTTCCCCTGTGCTTTTCTCTATCCTCTCAGCTGATTGGTGCTGCAGGTCTCAATTGGTGTGGGGAAAGCTGTGTGCCGGTGTTAGGCAAAGCACACCCACCAAACCTGTGGTAAAACAATTTGAATCCCACCACTGTTTGACACCCCTGTTATAGAGCCTCAACATCTTTTTTTATATTGTGGCAACCAAAACTGGATGCAATGTTTGAATACAGTTTCTTTGGGCACATTCTTTCCTTCACTTAAACCTGGTAAATTACACCCTTCTTTTCCTAATACTATTTACTCTCCTTTTGTGAAAGTAGGATGACTTTCTAAGGCAAGGATTCTTTCTGCCCAATGAGAACGCTTCCCAGCTACAGAAGTCTTACCATGACATTTTTCACGTGATTGCAGGAAAAAAAAAATGAACAGCAATCTATTGCATTAATTTAATAAAATAAAATTAGTCAACAGCAGGATTTGGCCAACGGTGTCCTCTTCTTGACTTCTACCCCACTCAAAAACAAAGGTGAAGGCTTTTGCTTGAGAAAGATTATGACTACTTTAGGCATATGCCCCAACCACTGGCCCTCCTAAAATCTGAGTAATCCCTTAGCTCTGAATGCAATGTATTGGACAAAACAATTTGCCCACTCCTCTCCTATAAAAATTACAAAGTACATTCTCCCCACAACTTTGGCAGAAGGATAATTTTGTTTCAAATTAAACAAACAAAATTAAATGGCTTTAGCTTAGGAATTAACATTTGGCAGCTTCCCCAAGAAACTGGGCGGGTGAGAGGGGAGGACGACTTATCCATTTTAGCTCCAGAAAACTGGTCTTTTTGCCAATGAGATGATTAAGATGTAATACATGATTTTATCACTTGCTTCCAAATCCTGTTCCTCCCCACTCTGTTGCTGGTTCGATAAAAGGAAAGAAAGTAAAAAAAAAAAAGACTTTGTAAACATTGACTTAATTTTGATCAGTTAATGACCTTCACTGGAAGAATAATTGGAATGATGTTCCCTTGATACACTATAGTAAATTAAGGAGGAGGAAGGTACCTCTTTCCCCCTTACTCAAATTGAATTGCAGACACAAAAGATCACTTTCCATAATTTGTGCAAAGTGCTGCTTTCAAAAATCTCTCCCTGGTTTTGATTTCAGTGGCTGGCAAGGAGTGATGATGTCTGCTAGAGAAATACGCCGGTAGTTGGGTTTGAAAATATTATGTGCAGTTCAGAATATCTAAGAGGCACAATAGCGACATAGAACAGTTCAGCTATAAATAGGTCAAAGCTGTTAATCAGAACAAAGCATTCATGACTTTGGGTGAAACAAATAAGGAGTACTCCGTGCTGGTATTGTAGAAATGTTTTTCCTTCTTGCTCATTCATCCTGGAGAACTACCCCCTTCTTGGTCTCGGAGCCTCTCAAACCAGGAATAAATTAACAACCCTTTGCTGCTAAATCGACAGAAAATTAATGTCAACGTATATTAACAGGGCATACAAAGCCAGAGTGATGGAAACAAAATTAAAGAGGGAAGGAAGGAAGGAAGGAAGGAAGGAAGGAAGGAAGGAAGGAAGGAAGGAAGGAAGGAAGGAAGGAAGGAAGGAAGGAAGGAAGGAAGGAAGGGACAAACTTGCTTTCATTTTATTTGTCATCCTGTGTATCAGATTTAAACTGAAACAGCTTCCCTAGCCCAGCCTGACAATTGTGAGTAATGTGGTTTTTCTAGAGCAGGCATCCTAGCCAAAGGGCAAAGGTGCTTCAAAAGAGGTTACAGTCAAACATTTTTCTTCAAGGTTCTCCTCTATCATTTCTGAAAATCCAGGGAGAGGGAAGTGGGACCAGAGTTCATAACTGGAGGAGCGTTCACAGGGAAGTCCAAAAAAATAAAATAAAATAAAGCCAAAACCTTGCAACTGAAATCCATAAAAAGTAAAAAGAGATTGGGTTTTGATTGTATGGTTGTGGCTGCCGTTTTGCCTTTGATAGAATCAAGAGCACATGAGATGTTTTAATACCACTGTATAAAGCCTTGGTAAGACCACACTTGAAATACTGCATCCGGTTTTGGTCACCACGATATAAAAAAGATGTTGAGACTCTAGAAAGAGTGCAGAGCAGAGCAACAAAGATGATTAGGGGACTGGAGACTAAAACGTTGCTGGAATTGGGTATATCTAACCGGTCAGTCCTAGAGGAGATCAACCCTGACTGCTGTTTAGAAGGCCAGATCCTGAAGATGAAACTCAAATACTTTGGCCACCTAATGAGAAGGAAGGACCCCCTGGAGAAGAGCCTAAAGCTGGGAACAATTGAGGGCAAAAGAAGAAGGGGGCGAAAGAAAATGAGGTGGCTGGATGGAGTCATTGAAGCAGTCGGCGTGAGCTTAAACAGGCTCCAGAAGATGGTAGAGGACAGGAAGGCCTGGAGAAATGTTGTTCATGGGGTCACGATGGGTCGGACACAACTTTGCAACTAACAACAACAACAAAACCTAATGCTTCACCAAATTGGGGTGTATTTTGGCCGGCAGAGTGCTGCAGGAGGCTGTTCAGACCAAAAACACCCTGCTTTGATAGGCAGGTTGCTGCAGGAGGCAAGCATCCTATCTCCCCAACCTTAGCTGGCCTGTGGAGAACTACAATGCTGATCCGGCCCTCAAAGAAATCCAGTTTGACACCCCTGTTCTAGATTGTAGGACACAGAATGAAGGCAATAAATTATAGGACAACTGACTCTGGTTACAAATCTTATGGAAGCCACCTAAGAGTGACAGATGCTTTAGTTTGGATTCCCTGCATTAAGTACTGCATTGACCTCAGTGACTTCGGTTGATCCTTCCAACCCTCTGATACCAAAATTTCCTGCAATGTTTTCTGATAATACATAAAAACAGTATATGTGAACTTGGAAGTATAAATAAAAATCCCAAAAGTCTCCTCTTCAAAGATGAGTGCACAACTCGGTGATAGTACAGGTACTCACCGACTTATGACTATAATGGAACTTTCTGATGTAAGTCACAATAGTCATAAGTTGAAGCATCCATGTGACTGACACGATTTTATGACCTTTGTGGTTGTGAAGCGATTGCTATGCATTCTAAGGGTGCTGTTTTGCTGGAAACCCCAAAAAGACCAGTTTCTGGCAAAAAAGTATATGTTGTGTCATCTTATTGCAGAATGCTGCAACCTGCTGCAAAGGTGAGCTGGTTCCCGGGTGCCCAAAATGTGATCATGTGACCATAGGTGGAACTGCCATTAGAATTCTTGAATTGGGAATTCCTGTATATATTCTATGCCTATCAAAGCATCCTGGTTTAATACCCACATCTCCAACTAGTTATCTGAAGTCATCTATCCATTACAGATCGCACATTCTGGACATAAACTGTTTCAACTCCTACCCTCAAAATGACGCTATAGAGCAGTGCATACCAGAATAACTAGACACAAGAACAGTTTTTTCCCCAGAACACCATCACTCTGCTAAACAAATAATTCCCTCAACACGGTCAAACTATTTACTAAGTCTGCACTACTATTACTATTAATCTTCTCATTACTCGTTATCACCCATCCCCTCCCACTTGTGACTGTATGACTGTATGACATACAGTAAATTTGTCACTTGTATCCTTACAATTTATATTGACTGTTTCCTAGTATGATCCGATAGCTTATTGTATCCTATGACTATTATTAAGTGTTGTACGTTATGATTCTTGACTCTTGATGAATGTGCCTTTTCTTTTATGTACACTGAGAGCATTTGCACCAAGACAAATTCCTTGTGTGTCCAATCACACTTGGCCAATAAAGAATTCTATTCTATTCTATTCTATTCTATTCTATTCTATTCTATTCTATTCTATTCTATTCTATTCTATTCTATTCTATTTCTTTAACCCTGCCACAATTTTGTGCCAACATTATGTATCTTTTATCTGCAATCTAGTGGTCACCAGATTTTTGTAGTCTAGATGTAATAACTCCGGTTAACATTCTGGGCAGAATCTCATATAGATTCACTGAAAGCTTTCCTGTTGCCTGCTAGGTTATCTGTCCTGCCTGGCACTTCTTTAGAAAATCCTTTACATCAAAACAAAAAAAATAATATATGGGAACTGACATCCAATCCAGTAAAAGGCCAGACTTGTGCATCATCATCATCACTCTCTCTCTCACATACGCAAGAATGACTTTGAAGCCCCACAAGCACTTTTGGAAATCAAAATAATGGATCTGCTGCTGGTGAATACCTGCTTGGAAATCAGAAAAATAAGGATGGTCAAAAATATCTGGAGGAATAAAGGAGATTGCAGAGAATAGAAAATTTATTAATTTAGAGACTGACCACATCATTATGGAAGCCATTTTGTGATTAGGCGAGTATCCTTCACATATTGCTTCTACTGTGGAACCACATCAGCCTCACATGTGCAACCTCACTATTTGAAAGTGTGTCCACCTTCCCAGATAAATGAGAAGAGTAAATTAGATGAGAGTTATCTAGATTGAGGGGACGATGGAAAAGAAGTTTCATCAGCTTCATCTATATAGTTCAGGGATGTCAAACTCAAGGCTGGGTGCTTCGATCTGGCCACAGGGCTGCCCTGAAAACAATGAAGGACTGGCCCGGGATGCCTCTGCCAGCGAAAACGGAGCTTGGGAGGAACGCATGCAGCCAGCCAGGGGTGGGATTTGGCAGTTCGCCGAACCGGCCATAACATTAGCTATGGGTTTGAACCCGGGCGAACCTGTAGCAGCTCACCCCTGGATGAATTGGATGTCCTTCTCCAGCAGTGAGTAAATATATCTCCTCTCTTCTCACCGGGGGAATATTTGCTAATGTTCCCACATGCACACTTGCAAACCGAACATCCAAATGCTATCTGCATGTATGTGGTTCAATGCCCGTGGGTGGAAAATGCATGGTTGATTTCTTATTTTGACATAGTAATCTAAACATATAATTTTTACTATGTCCGCTGAATTGCTCACATATGGATAAAATTCAGATTATGCATCTCTCTGTTTATGTTGCTTAGAATTTTTTTCACACAACCTCCCACCCTTTGAAATCTGTTTTATGTGGGCTTTCTCTGTGCATGATCATTTTGGAAAATTCTTCTGAAGAATCTTTGGTACTGCACTATTTTGCATTCAAAATATCTGGATAAATTGATATGTTAGCTCATCATTTGATGAAAGAAAGAAGAAAATGAGGGGAGGCAGTAAAAGGGAATTGACACAATATTTTAAGGCTTTACAGAGGAGGACAACTGGTATATGATACTTTCTTGCCATTTTTCAGAAAAAACTGGCTGTATTTAAATGGCAGATTAAAATAAGGTGGTAAAAAGCAATGTATGCACAATAGTAGGATATTATAAGGATCTGTATTTACGAGTTTTAAAATATAAATGTTGGGATATTCCCTCAAGCCAATTCATGGAGTTTTTTTTCCCCTAAGGGGAAATTGAAAATATACCATTTCAGACTGCTGTATAGCCTGAATTTAGATAATAATTTAATAACTTAATATATAATAATATAATATAATATAATATAATATAATATAATATAATATAATATAATATAATATAATATAATATAATATAATATAATATAATATTTATGATTTTTATAAATAACTCAAGATAGCAAACATACTTAATACTCCTTCCTTCTCCTATTTTCCTCAGAACCATAACCCTTGTGAAGTGGATTGGACTGAAAGAAAGTGACTGGCCCAAAGTTACCCAGCTGGCATTCATAAGGCAGAACTAGAACTCACAATCTCCTGTTTTCTACCCTAGTGCTTTAACTACCAGACCAAACTGGCTCATTCTTCTTCATTTCTGGGAAGAAAGGGTGAACTGAAGATGGCACTGCTAAAAATGGATCCCACAACTGCGATAGAATAAAAAGCAGGCAAGTAGATGGTTGTTTGTTCATTCCTTTCGCATAAATGGTTCCTCATAAAGGAAACAACAAGACATCTCTGGCAGGCTTAGAACTTTGGGGGATGAGGGAATAACCATCTTGCTCAAACCATGGTCAGTGCCTTTAAGGACACTGGGTTCACATACAACCTATACTGCGTCCAATTTTGATCGCCATGACATGTAAAAGACATTGAGACTCAGTGCAGAGAAGAGCAACAAAAGTGATTGGGGATTGGAGGCTAAAGCATATGAAGAACGGTTGCAGGAATTGGATATGTATAGTTTAATGAAAAGAAGGACAGATGATTAGAAAGTGATTAGAAAAAGTACCAGAAAAACAGATTGGAAGGGAGCATGGATGTCTTCTGGAGGTGAGCCATTCCACTGATGAATTGTTTCTCCTCAGTTCTAGGTTGGTACTCTCTTTTGAGTAGTTTCCATCCACTACTTCTTGTCCTGCCTTCAGATGCTTTGAAGAATAGGTTGACTCCCTCTTCTTTGTAGCAGCCCCTTAGATATTGGAACACTGTTATCCTGTTACATCTAGTCCTTCTTTTTATTAAACTAGACATACCCAATTCCTGCAACCATTCTTCAAGTGTTTTAGCCTCAGGTCCCTTAATCCTCTTTGTTGCTCTTTTCTGCACTCTTTCTAGACGTCTAAAATTTGCAAACTGATTATTACACAGATGCATATTAAGAATCAAGAGTGGCCATTCTCTTTCTCAGATGGATATTTTAGATAGCCTTCCCTCTTTTATTATATTCTACTAATCCCGACTCTTGCCTCTTTAAAAGGTTACATTGGTGCTTCCAAGTTCAGAATCTTTTTTGGTGGCTTTGACTATGCAACATCAATAAATGGTAGCTGGACATTGTTATCACTTTGGCACAAATTGTTCTGAACATGGGAATATGGAGAGTTGCTATAGTTACTGATGTAAAACTGGTCGCCAAGGAACAAGTGCTCTTCACAGGTAGTATCCTATTCCTCCCAATGTAGTTGTTATATATGCCATTTGTTTTCACCAGTAAAACAACATCCTAAGTTGTAATGGAACTGGAATTTTTTTTCCAATGAAGATTTTCCCCACAAAAAACGTCATTATAAAACGCCTTTAATTTAAAAACAAATCAGTCTGTGATGTACGCTGAACAGAAATGCTGTTTGGGAACTATTTTGATTGTTTATATGCAAACACTTCTTATCTTTTACTCCTTGCAGACACCCACACAATATTTAAAATGGAACTCATTTTCTTTAAATTTGCATGTCTTTTTTTCCTGAAAAAAAGAAAAGAAAAGGGAAACAGAATGGTACAATAAAAGAATTTGTTGATCTATAACAAGTCGGTCTCTTCTTCGACTCATCTTTTTTGAGCCCCCTTTAAATGTCTTTCAGTTCTCCCAAAGGAAGCCCAAACGGGGTCAGTTGCATGCGACTAAATGAACGAAGGGACAGAAAATGGGGACAAAAACAGGGATGGAGGAAATAGATCTTTTAAAATTTGTTCTCAGCCCAGATAAGATGAAATAGTTTTTCTACACTCTTATCATCTGTCCCCCAATTAAGAAAGAAAATATAAGTAAACCCACATCATCCAGGCTTGGTTGACCTATATTTTCCAGGTTTTCATATAGGTCAATTTTTTCTTTGATGCAAAACTTTCAGAAACCAATAATCTACATCAGTTCATTTTTCATTTTTGGGCGGAAAGCAGACAGTGTCATGTTTAGCCATTTTCTTTGGATAGGGTGCTTATACGCCTAGCTGAAGAACCCAATGCAAAATCAAAAAGGAGATCAACATTTAATGAGCATTTTGAAAAATACAACCCAAGAATAACAGAAGAGACCTTGAAGATCTTCTAGTCCAATCCTTTGTACAAGCGGGATACCCTTTTCCAGTGGTGGCTAACCTTTTTTTGACTCCTGTGCCAAAAATTGTGCGCACACTTGCATGCTCACACATGCACGCCAGCACCCAGAAGGCAATGTGTGCCTCCCCACACCCCCTATGCATGCGCGTGCAACCCAACTCCATCCCACCCCAGCTTCCACTGCCCCCTTACCTGCACTGTACCTCACAGATGATTTTCAGCCAGTTTGAAGCCTTTTTCAGCCTCCCAGAGGCTTGAGGAAGGCTTCTGCAGGCTTTGCAGGCCAAAAACTAGCCCCGTTTTGTCACTTCCTGTATTTTCAGAAAAACAGGAAATGACAAAATGGGGCTAGTTTTCAGCCTGTGAAGCCTGCAAAAGCCTTCCTCAAGCTTCTGGAAGGCCAAAAAAGGCTTCAAACTGGCCGGAAATCAGCTGTGAGGCAGGCGAATGCCCAGTGAGATAAGTTTGCCTGCAGCTCGCGTGCTGGCACAAATGGCTCTGCGTGCCACCTGTGGCACATGTGCCATAGGTTCACCATCACAGTCCTATACCATTCCAGACAAGTGGAGACGGGTTGCTATAGAAATTTAATAAAAATATACTAGCAGTTCCTTGAAGTGATTAACAAGACCTACAGCTAGTCCTCAGCGTATGACTGCATTTGAGCCCACAATTTATGTTGCTAAGTGAGATGGTTGTTAAGTGAGTTTTGTCCCATTTTATGGCCTTCCTTGCCGCAGTTGTTAAGATAATCACTGCAGTTGTTCAGTTAGTAACAGGGTTTTTAAATGAATCTGGCTTCCCCATAGACTCTGCTGGTCAGAATCTTGCAAAAGCTATTGCGTGATCCTGGAGACGGCAACTGTCATAAATATGAACCCCTTGCCAAACACCTGAATTTTGACCATGGGAAGGCTGCAATGGTTGTGTGAAAAAAACAGCTATATGTCATTTTTTCAATTCTGCTGTATCTTTGAACAGTCACTAAATTAACTGTTGTAAGTCAAGAACTTCCTATATTATTGGTAAAGATTCTTTCTCCGTACTGGAAGTCTCCATGGAGGTGGAGGTGTCAAAATAAAAATAAAAATCAAGATATGAACTGTGTCAGGGCTCTGGCATCACCTCCATTTAAATCATGAGTCTCTAGCCACATCTCTCAGAGTTTAAAGAAGATTTATTTGGAGTGAACATGCCGGTGCTACCTGGGTGTAGCTGCTCTAAGACAAATCATTCATTTCACCCTTGACCCTGGTCTTCCCACACCTCCTGAATGTATATTCTCCAATGGGACTCATCCATAGCCAAGAGTCATCAATCATGCTCTCCAGTAATAATCTTGCACGCCAGAAGCTTAGGCCGCCTTGAAACTATCTATGAAGCATTTAAGGAATGCACTTCTCCCCCCACTCCCTTTCTGCTGGCAACTCTAAAAGACCAGAGAAATATTTTTGAGTTGACAAACTGCAAAGATCCACCCCCTCTTTCTGTGTGTACAGCTGACATGTTGACATCCTTGGACTGCAAGGAGATTAAACAGTCAATCCTAAAGGAAACCAACCCTGACTCTCATTTGGAAGGACAGATACTGAAGATGAAGCTCACATACAGGTAGTCCTTGACTTAGGATCACAATTGAGTCTAACATTTCTACTGTTAAGTGAGATGTTTTGTTAAGTAAGTTTTGAGGCATTTTACAACCTTTCTTGCCACTTTTGTTCAGTGACTCGTCGCAGTTGAGAGTTAGCCATACAGTTGTTAAGCAAATCTATCTTCCCCATTGTCTTTGCTTGTCAAAAGGTCGCAAAAGGGGATCGCATGGACCCCAGGACATTGCCAACCATTATAAATATGAACCAGTTGCCAAGCATCTGAATGCTGATCACATGACCATGGAGATGCTACAAAGGTCGTAAGTGTGAAAAACGGCCCTAAGTCACTTTGTTCAATGCTAGTCACTAGATGAACTGTTGTTAAATTCATTTGTACTTACTTTATTGTTCATCTGTATCTGTACTTTAAAAGGGATGCGGTGGCTCAGTGGCTGAGACGCGGAGCTTGTCAATCAGAAATGTCAGCAGTTCAGTGGTTTGAATCCCTAGTGCTGCGAAATGGAGTGAGCTCCCATTACTTGTCCCAACTTCTGCCAACCTAGCAGTTCAAAAGCATGTGAAAATGCAAGTAGAAAAATAGGGGCCACTCTGGTGGAAGGTAACAGTGTTTCATGCGCCTTTGGTGTTTCATGATCATGGAGACGTCTTTGGACAGCACTGGCTCTTCGGCTTTGTAAGGGAGATGAGCACTGGAAACATGAAACTAGAAAGTAGAGGAAACTAGAGCCAGAAACGACTAGCATGTATGTGCGAGGGGAACCTTTACCTTATCTGTACTTTAGCTACAAAATGAGAGGATTCCCAATGTTGGGAAAAATGGAAGTAAAAAGGAAAAGGGGATGGGAGAAGATGAGATAATTAGATAGTGTCACTGATGCAATGAAGATGCGTTTGGATAAGATCTGGGAGACAATGGAGGACAGAGTAGCCTGGCATGCTATGGTCCTTGGAGGGCTGCAAAGACTTGGATACCACATAGTGACTGAACAACAATTGCCATCTTGATTTTTATTGGCCTCTCCCTGCAGAGGCCACCAAATATTGTGTGTCCCAGCTAACTGGGAGAAAAGGAGACCATGATTTTTGTCCCTGTTTTTCATTTCTCCATCCCTAGATCCTCCACACCACATCTGAATAAAAATACTTTCCAAATTCCAAAATTTTTTAGAACGCGGAATCGGCATGACTAACTGAACAAATGAAACAATTTTCTGTGGGAACGTCCTTCCTTCTGATGCCAGTCACACAAATAAAATGTAACAGAGCAGAGATTTCTTCAAGCCAGCTTAAGAAAATGGGATTCATTGACTACAAATTAAATTAGCATGGAGAAATTCAAAACACGAGGTGTACCCAGTGATGCAAAAATCTAACTCAAGGAAGTCTGCAGTTTTTGACCAAAATAAAGTTTTTATAACTTTCTATGACTTCCAGGCACGAGATGGCTTTCTTGAATACACGTTTCAACATTTATAGGCCAGATTGCCCTTACAGAAATCCAGCATTTCCTCTCTCCCAATTTTGCCCGTATTCCGGAAAACAACAGGCTTATGAAGATAAAGTGTGAGGGGGGTGAATAGGAACTAGGGATTAATGTAAATGCACTTTCTCTTTGTTAACATTAAGAAGTGCTGTTATGACTTCCAGTTTGAGTCTCTTCGTTGACAGACCGAAACCGCGATCGTGCGCGGTTTTGATCCGTGCTCGCTGCTGGAGCACCCCAAGTCGGCTGGTTTTGGGGCTAAGCCACCCTGTAGAGGTGGTGAAGAGGGGGGAAAATTGCCAGTAGGGTTGAGGAGAGCTGCATCTCTCCTTCCCAGCTGGCCATTACTCCCTTTCCCGAAGGCAGTTGTAGTGGTGGTCAGAAATGGCCACTACAAAGAAGAACTCAACCAGAAAAGAATGTGCAGGAGGAAGATAAGAAGAGAAAGTTTTGGTTGACCAGGTTAAACCGCAAAAGCAACAACGTAAGGTACCCTGGAATTTAAAATATAAAAAAATAACATTGTTCCCAAAGAAGATTTTGAAGCAGCTAAGGAGAGAGGGAAGGGAAAGGATTTGGTTTTTTTTTTTTCTTTCCTTCCTTAAACTGACAGCTAAGAGACGTAAGCAAGAAATTGAAAAAAAAATCTACTTTGACATCAATAGGCATTTAAGCTGAAAATAAAATGTCAAAGGGATAATAAAGATTTCTGGATACTTAAAAGCTTTTAAAAGCAGGAAAGGAGAGAAAAAGAATAAAAGGGCAGGATCTGGAAAAATGGAGGAGACTGCCTGGAATTAAAAGGAATTTACAGTGAAATCTCAACAAGATTCCTAAAAGATACATTTGAACTGAAACCTGGCAACAAAATAAGAGAACCCCCCAAGAAGAGAAAGTGGAAAAAAGAAGCAAGAAGAAACATTCTTTGGATTACTTGGATTATTTGGTGATCTTTGGATTTTTGGTTATTGCATTGAAATGACTAAAATCAATTGGGTGGTTGTTTAAAAGTGTTTAAAATGGCACCACTTTTAGAAGAACTGAAAATGGAACTTAAAAAGTACAAAGAAGATGCACAAGAAGGGAGAAGTTCTTTTGGCTTCATATTTCAACTCTTAGAAATGGAGATCTGGAATTATGAGAAACAACAAGAAACGCTTGCAGAATAAGAAGACTGGGACAAAGAAGAAGCCATCTTTAATGATCAAGTAATTTTATGTGGGGGAAAAAAGGAAAGGGGGGGAAAGAGAATGAAAAGTTTAAGATTTGCAAAAACAACCAAAAAAAAGAAGAATAGTTTGAAAAATAAGTATAATATTAGAAAGCAACAGAAGAGGGAATTACAGAAGAGAGAATTAGAAGTAGAGAGACAAGGAGGTTAAAAGGGAAGGGAGAAGAAGAGGGGGAAGAAGGAAAGGAAAAGAAGTTATAAAGAACAGAAACAAGATATAGAGAAACAGAGAAAAGGTATAAGAATTGAAAGTATAAACCTGTTTCGAGACAATTGGTGAAAACTTAATTGTAAAAGGGATTCTGCAAAGGTACATAAGATAGTATTGTTATATTACAAATAGAAATAATTTTAGAAATGATTAAAATGATGGATAAAATATCATAATCTAGTGGAATGTTTGTTAATAAATAAATGAAATAAAGTGAATGAGAGAATTAAATTAAGAAAGGATGGGAACATTTTAACTATTATTAATGAAGATGTTAAGATTTTAATGAATATTAATGATAGAGTTGAATTGGAATGGAATGAGTGCTTTATTTACACACACACACACACACACATATATATAAAACCTTTTAAAAAGAATATAGTGTGTATTTTAAGAATGTACCAAGCAGAATTTGATTGGAAGTTATGTATTATATTGAATGTTATAATCTTAAACATTGAAGTTTAAATAAGAGTTGAATGGATAAAATTAAAAGATATAATGGTGTCATACTCCAATTAATAAGTACAGGGGAAAGTTTGTTTAATGAGAAAAGATAATATGAAATTGAAACAGGACAGACAAAAGTATAATATAATGATTTGAATTGAGATGAGATAATCAAAATAAAGTTGAGAAAATTAAAAGAGGAGAAAAACTATGTACAAATGTAAAACAGGAATAAGATATGGAATAGAACACAAAAATGAGCATGAAATTGAGTTTGTGTCTGTATGAAGAAGTGATAACCCGGGACCATGCTATTTTCAAAAAGAGATGTTTTATTTGTATTATGTTTTTTTCTTTATGAAAACCCAAAGAAAATTTCAAAAAAAAAAAAAGTGCTGTTATCAGAGCAGTCTGGTCAAAACAAAGCTATTTCTGTAGGAGAAGAATATTGTTTTCTCAGCTGTACAACTTTTGCTAGTAAATTATTATGAAATATAATAATATTTTAAAAATAACTGCATCTCTGTATCGAAAGCTGGGCTGAGAATAGGGTTGTAGCAAGCACTTTTTTAAAAAGTCACTAATTTTCCATTATCCATGAATACCACAGTATTGTATTTTAATTTTACAAAGAAGCAGATTTTATGCACAGGATCGTGTGGTCAGCTTCGGCGACCTCCTGACAAGCAAAGTCAACGGGGGAAGCCCAGATTCACTTAACAACTGTGTTACTCACTTAACAACTGCAGTGATTTGCTTAACAACTGTTGCAGGAAAGGACGCAAAAGGCGATCACTTGACCTTGGGATACAGCAACAGTCATAAATATGAACCAGTTGCCAAGCGTCTGAATTTCTATCCCGAGACCATGAGGGGGGTTTGCTTGCGAAGGTCGTAACTGTGAAAAACGGCTGTAAGTCATTTTTTAAAACTCTGAATGGTCACTAAACAAACTTAGTAAATCCTCATTCTTCCTCGCTGCATGCTTCTCTCTCTCTCTCTCTCTCTTTTAAATTTTTGATTGAAAGTAAACATTTAAAAAGGCTTCAATGTGGTAAACTTTCTTTGACATACCTATTGGTCTTTAAATTATTATACTAGAGAATCATTAAACAATATAAGCATTTATATACATATATACACATATATACATATTTACATTTGATCTTTGTGTCATTTTATATCTTAATCATTGTACTGTATTTCAATCACATTTTAAATTCTGATTAACATTTTATAGACTCCCTTTCATATCCCTCTGTACATAGAAATTATTCCTTACTTTATAGTATCCTAATATGTCTCATTCTTTCAATTCTAATGTCATACTGTCTAGTTCAGTGCATTGAAATTTTTTGCCTATTATTGCTTCGTCATTTAGGATTCCTTTTGACTTCCAAGTTTGGGTAAGCAATAATCTTGCTGCTGTAATAACCTGAATAATTAGGTAAATATCTGCTTTACTAAAATTCTTATTTATTATTCCTGATAGGAACATCTCTGGTGTAAAGTTAATTTTTATACCCAACATTTCTTCTAACCATGTCCAGATTTTATGCCAAAACTCTTATATTTTCTTGCAATCCCACCACATATGATAATAGGTACCCTGTTCTTTCAGATATTTCCAGTATGTGGGTGATTGAGACCTATACATTTTTGCTAGCCCGGCCAGTGGAAAAGCTGCATGCTTCTCTTAACACCAGCCGAGTATAACACCAGCCAAGCAATTTCATTTTATTCTGAAATCCATAACTACAATCTGCAAGGCAAAAAAGGGACAAAAAGTGAGCAGAAAATTAAGATTCCTTCTCCATCACCATCACTAGCAAAGTAGCATCTTCAAAGTCTGCAGATCTGCATTTGCGCACGATATTATTTTTTGTTCTGACACATGGCAAAATGTGTCAACTTCCCACAGTTTCTCCCTTGAAGAAGAGTAAATAGTGAGGTGCTAATCTTTCTTGGTGGGTCTGGCCATTTGCAAACTACATCTGTTAAAACACAAGCAGCCAGAATATCGCACACAGCCTTTGGAATCAACTCGGGAGGTCTACCTAATCCTTTCAAGGTTTTTTTTTTTTTTTGCTTCCTTGCTTACAAAAATGGAAGCTGCACAGATTAATGAGATTGGTAGGCAAGACCGGAGGCCACAGCAGTTAAAAAAAAAAAAAAAAAAACCCTCTTCCTTTATCACATTACAGTTAATGTTCCTTCTACTTTACCCTTCTAACAAGCCTCGCTGGCAAATGAGATGGTGAGACGCAAGCTGTGTTCAGGCATCTCATCTGGTAAAGATGAGATCTGGGTCCATAAAGGCTCCCCTTTCGAAGGCCACCCCTACCTTTAGTGGGATAATAGACTCAGCTTCCAAGTCTGGGGGGGAAAAAAAGGCTGTTCTAGCTGGAAGACAAACATTCAGCATCCCTGGAGGATTTCACATTGGACAGGGAATCTGAGAAGTGGAATTTATTCATTGCTCTTTGTTCCGAACTAAGCAAACTCGTTAGCTTGCAATTCTAATAGTTTTCCTTCCACGACAGGCTCGTAAATCTGCACTTCTGATTGGCCCACTGATAGCGGATCGTGATTGGTCACTGTTGGCTGATCTGATTGGCTGTTAGCGGATCGCCACTGATTGGACGCTCCCAGCGAGGCAAACTCAAATCGTTGGGTGTTGTGAAAGCAGCCAGCTCTATAAAAGGAGCTGCTGCTGCCCTAGTATTTTGCTCTGTTCTGAAGTCACTAATAAAGAGTTGGAGTCACTATTCGATGCCTCATCTCCGTTCTTTGCGCCCACTCTCCCAGATCTAACACTAGCGACGAGGGTGGGATGCGGAGACGATAGAGCTGACTGAACACTCATTGAACGCTAACAGAGCACGTGGCTGAGGGCGCACCAATAGCGGCAGAATGACCAGCGGCTCCATACTACCCACTCCATTTGATCTGGCTAACGAAGACTGGGATTCGTATATGGACAGGTTTCAGATGTTCCTGGAAACCAACAACCTGAAGGATGCTACGCCTGGCAAGAAACGAGCTGTATTCCTGACCCATTGCGGGCCCGCCATTTTTAAGATGGCAAAGGCACTCACAAAACCAGCTGAAGTCAAGACGATGGACTGGGACAACCTCGCCCCAATCCTCCGGGCCCATTATGTGCCAGCGGTGCAACACTCATCAGGAGACACGAATTTTATCAGAGGGACTAACAGGAAAGCGAGAGTGTTGGAGACTTCATCGCGGACCTCAGAAACCTGGGGGGATTCTGTGGCTTTGCAAATCTCGAAGAAGCCATGAGAGATTGAATTGTTCTGGGTCTAAGAGACCCCACAACCCAGAGCAAGATTATGGTAAAGGAGGACATCGGCCTCACAGATGTCATCGCCGATGCTACTGCAGCAGAAGCAACCAGGAAATCAGCAGCTCGAATGCGCTGAGCAAACGGACCGCACCGCCAACTTGCCATGACACTATGTCCCTTCCCGAGAGGCACACAATGACCACCCACCATGAAGACCTCGAATCCTCATCAGAAAGCGAGGAAGAGGAGGTCAACAGACTCAGGTCAGAATGCGATCAGCGAGATCAACAGAATTGTAACCCCCATATCAGTGTGCTGGATGTGGGGGAAACCACCCGCGATCAGACTGCAAATTCCTAGACGCACTCTGCCGTTCCTGTGGAAAGAGGGGCCACATTGCAAAGGTCTGTAGAAGCAAGCGAGGGTCCAGCCCAAACCGAAGAGAAAATAATTTCCGGCAGACAACAGGCACCCCACCAGTAAATCGGGACCGCCCAAGCAACCAATGGAACCACTACTACAGAAATCGAGCACCAGCCACTTCTACCAGACGAGAAGAGGCGCACCAAACCATCACCATCAGCCACGCTTCATCCCTTGATGCAAGAAAAATCCGAGTAAAGGTCACCATTGAGAATCGACCATGCATTATGGAAGTTGACTCCGGGTCTTCCCTATCAATGGTTTCCTGGAAAACCCTCAAACAGCTGATCCCTGACATCCGTCGCCAGGACCTCAGCACTCAGAGAATTATATTAAAGGACTACCAAGGAAATAGGATCCCAGTCGCCAGTTCCAGCCATGTCCAAGTCTCCTTCAAAGACCACACCGCAACCCTACCACTTACCGTCATCGATAAAGATCGACCCAGCTTACTAGGTTTGCAGTGGTTTGCGCCACTAGGAATCGAACTGGCGAGCATCAACCAGACCGAAGGTGATGACTTGTCCAGGAATTCCAGGAAGTTTTCACCGAGAAGCTAGGCAAGTACAAGGGATCCCCCATATCGTTTAATCTCTGCCCTGATATTGCGCCCATTCACCTTAAGCCTCGTCGAGTGCCCTTTGCACTCAAACCAAAGATTGATGAACAATTGGACAAATTAATAGCCCAGGGCGTGTTGGAACCGATTGACCACGCCCGAAGGGAGAGCCCAATTGTAACCCCCATAAAACCTGATGGATCTTTGAGAATTTGTGGGGATTACAAGGCCACCCTAAACCACGCACTTCAGCAGAGCACTTACCCTGTGCCTGTGGTCCAGCACCTCCTTCACTCCCTTGGGGTCAGAAAAATATTTGCAAAATTGGACCTAGCCCAGGCATACCAGCAGCTGCCTGTAGATGCAGAGACCGCAGAAGCCCAAACTATAGTCACGCACAGAGGTGCGTTCAAATGTAATAGACTCCAGTTCGGAGTGAGCATAGCACCTGGCATCTTCCAAAGTCTGATGGAGAGATTGCTACAAGGCATAAAAGGGGTCGTGCCATATTTCGATGATGTCTTGATAGCCGCCCCCACTAGAAGTCTACTAGAAAAGCGACTAAGAATGGTCCTCCAAAAATTTAAAGACGCTGGCCTGAAGGTCAAGAAGGACAAGTGCCAACTATGTACTGAGAGGGTTGAATTCCTTGGTTACCTTCTTGACAAACAGGGAATTCACCCTACTGAGAAAAAATTGGCTGCAATAAAAACCGCCCCGAGACCTAGGAACAAAACAGATCTCCAAGCCTTCCTGGGACTCATTAACTTTTATAACATCTTCCTACCCCAGAAGGCGACTGTTGCTGAACCCTTGCATAGGCTCCTCGACAAGAAAGCTTCCTGGGTCTGGGGACATCGAGAAGAGCGAGCTTTTCAGCAAGTAAAAGACCTTTTAACATCAGATGCTGTATTGATACAATATAATGAGACTTTACCCTTAACTATCACCTGTGATGCCTTACCGTTTGGAGTAGGAGCCATCCTGAGCCAAGTCCTGCCAAATGGTACTGAGGCATCCATTGCATTTTTTTCTAGAACTTTATCTAAAACTGAGAGAAACTATAGCCAACTAGATAAAGAGGCTCTCGCTATTGTGCCTGCGATCAAACGATTCCATGAGTATGTATATGGAAGATCCTTTTCTATAATCACCGATCACAAACCATTACTTGGCATCTTGGCAACTCCCCACATCTTATTGCCAAGAATGACACGCTGGTCAGAGTTTCTAGCCGCATACGATTACCAACTGAGACACCGACCAGGGAAAGCCATTCCCCACGCTGACGCCCTGAGCCGCTCTCCGCTACCAGAAGTCCTGGACGACCCAGCTCCAACCCTAGCTACACTACAAATCGAGACACTTCCTTCACCACCACTGACTGCACAAGACATTGCATCCGAAACAAGGAAGGACCCTTGTTTGGCACGAGTCCTCAGCTGGGTGGAAAGAGGTTGGCCTGACAACGAACTCAACGACACCTTCAAGCCTTTCAAACACAGGCAGACAGAACTTTTCTCCCAAAAAGGATGTGTTTTATGGGGAGACAGAGTCGTCATCCCAGGAAGACTGCAGCATAAGGTCCTAAAACTATTGCATGATGGACATCCGGGCATCGTGCGAATGAAGGCACTAGCAAGGAGCTATGCTTGGTGGCCAGGTATAGATAAGCAAATAGAAACCTGGGTCGCCACCTGCAACAAGTGCCAGGAAACACGCTCAGCTCCACCAAAAGCACCACCAACTGAATGGGAAGCACCCCGAGGTTCCTGATCCCGTATCCACATCGATTTTGTGGGACCCACCAAGGGGCATACATTTCTCATAACAGTGGATGCCTATTCCAACTGGCTTGAGGTCCACAAAATGAAGAGTACCACCACAGAGGCAGTTGTTAAAAAACTAAACAGACTATTTGCTACACACGGCTTGCCAGATGTCTTGGTTTCAGACAATGGCCCACAATTCACCGCCTTGGCATTTGAACAGTACCTAGCAGACCAGGGGATACGCCACGCTTTAACATCGCTGGCTCACCCTGCGGCCAATGGTAGGGCTGAACAAATAGTCCAGTTCATAAAGAAAACCTTACACAAGATGGAACAAGGGAACATCCATGACAAGGTGACCAGGATGCTTCTCCTCCAACATATTACTCCAAACAGCACCACAAACAAAACCCCAGCCGAACTCCTGATGGGCAGGAAACTTCAATCACATCTTGACCGACTACACCTTGCCTACACGCCGGAAAAGCCCCTGGGGTCCAGCAGCAAGTATCACACGTTTAAGGTAGGTGACCCGGTTTTTGCAAAAAACTTTACCGGTGACCCATTGTGGATCCCCACTACCATAACTCAAGTTATGGGTCCCCATTCCTACTGTTTACAAACTGCTGATGGGAGACTGTGGAAGCGCCACATCGACCAGCTACGCTCTAGGCTGCCACCTACCCCCTTCACAAGCCCTGAACTCCAAACCAGGGGGGAAGGGAAATTGAGGGGGCCGAAAACGAACTAGTACCCGACCCAGTACTCGAAACCCAGCAATCAGCGTGACCAAACCTGGAATATTCACCTTCCGAAGAAGAGCCAGGGCAGATGGTCATCTCTCCATGAAGCAGCACGGCGGCATCAGCAAACCCAGAGAATCCAGATGACAGCCTTGACGGGAGTAGAGATGACAACCCCGAGTCACCCAACGGAGAAGTCAGATCACCATTACCACTGAGTTCAACAAACAGCCCACCGGAACCAGAGTCCGGGCAAAGACCGGTGGAGCAACGAAGATCAGGTAGACAGGTGAGACGACCTGCCTACCTGTAAGAATACATCACCTCACCCTTGAGACGGAACCTAGCGGGGAGGGTGTTCCGAAGCTGCTTCCGTTCTGATTGAATGGTGGGGAACGGAAGGCTGTATATTTATATTACATGGCTCTACAAAATTTAAGACAACAGTTTTGGGTTTAGTATATCAGGAAATATATTGTGACCCCAGCCTTTCTCAGTTTAGAAGCATTGAGATCTGTTGAACTACAACTCCTAATCTCTTTTAGATATTAAGTAATATTAATTCTAACCAATCAATCAATCAATCAATTCCATATCATATACCACAGGCGTTCCCAACTCCAGCCCAGGTCCATGGACTGGCACCAGTCTGTGGCATGCCAGAAACCAGTCCACACAAATAAGCGAAGCCCCAGGCAGCACAGGAAACCACGTTCCCTCCAGTCTACAAAAAAACCTTTCTCCACGGAACTGGTGCCCAAAAGGTTGGGGGCCACTGATAGACATTAGAATAGAATAGAATAACAGAGATGGAAAGGACCTTGGAGGTCTTCTAGTCCAACCCCCTGCTTAGGCAGGAATCCTTACACCACTTCAGACAAGTGGTTGTCCAATATCTTCTTGAAAACTTTTAGTGTTGGAGCATATACAACTTCTGGAGGCAAGCTGTTGCACCGGTTAATTGTTCTAACTGTCAGGAAATTTCTTCTTAAGTTTAAGGTTGCTTCTCTCCTTTTATTAATTTCCACCCATTGCTTCTTGTCCTGCCTTCTGGTGCTTTGGAGAATAGCTTGACTCCGTCTTCTTTGTGGCAACCTCTGAGATATCAGAACACTGCTATCATGTCACCTCAATCCTTCTTTACATCAAACTAGACTTATCCAGTTCCAGCAATTGTTCTTTATATGTTTTAGCCTCCAGTCCCCTAATAATCTTTGTTGTTCTTTGCACTCTTTCTAGAGTCTCAACATCTTTTTTACTTCGTGGCAACCTTTTACATCGTGGCGATATAAACATTAATTGTTTATATATCTCTAATGAACAATGTGTGCACAATGCAATCTTTTTTATTCGTGGATTTAATGTCGGAGCTTTGATGATTTCTGATATCCTGCCTGCCTCCGGCCCACAGTGAAAATGATGAAGCAAAGGTATTTGTCTAGGCTTCCTTTCCCTATATTTAATTCTGTATTTTATTTAATTTTCACCAACCAGATCTTCATCTTTTTCCTTCCTCCGCGCTTTTAGCATGAGCAATTCAACTGAAGGAAATATAAGGCTCAAAAATGGTGTGCATGCTTCTTATTTAAGTAATCATAATTATCTCCAGTTATCTTACTTTGTACTGAGTTGTCCTGTCTGAATCTTTTGAATAATGTATAGATCATTCTCCTTTTGAAAAACATGTGTTTATCTGCACTAATAATAAGAAAAAGGCTATCAGGAGTATATATAAAATTCAGATTAAAAACAGCAATTAAACAAACAACCCAAACATAGTTGTACCTATCAAGAGGATGTGAGAGGTGTGGGCATAACATATTAACATGGCTGCTGGGTTGCATATAGAAAAGAGATAGGAATTTGTTTGCATGCTCACAGCCTCCATCTTTCTTTCTTTTCTGGCCTCCTCCTCCTCCTTCTCCCCCTCCCTTCCCAAACATACCCTAGTAATTATATTGTAATTGATTGTTGGACACATATTCAAGCTTACACATTTGTTTAATCAGTAAAACAGTCTGGTTGTGCAGGCAGATTCAGAGACAACAAAGTAATTAAAATATAGGACCGTATCTATATAAAAAGAGGAGAAAGGAATTAGCAATACTCTTTTCAAATATTAATTTGGGCTTTTCAGTGCCTTACAAAGCATCTTTAGGTATCTGAAAGCAGCCATTGTCTGGTACTTTTGATTCTAGCTGAACTAAAGTTTCAATACAACTCAGCAGGGTGTGTTAGGTCATTCTTTTTTAAAAAGTTGGGTCATTATCAAACAGTTCAATGGAGTTTGCCAATAAGTCTTTATTTAACCATGCTGAAAAACTGCTGACAAATGAGGTTTTTACTGCAAGCAGTAAAAAAGAAGCCAAACTAAAAATACTTGATTACAAAAAATAAAATAGAGAGAGAAGTGATAGGGAAAATCTTTTCTTGGAAGATTTAAAAGAAGAAAGTTTCTCTCTCTTTGTTAATGATTTTTTTTTAATTGAAAACATTTTTAACAAAGTTAAAAACAATAAGAGGAAGCAAAGCTGATAAAGACAAATGGATAATAGTGGAAAAAAGAAAGTTAGACCAGAAAAAAGTTTGTTCTGCTCTAAACCATGCATAGGGTTGTGAGAACACAAAGGTTCCAATATGACTCAGATGACAATGGTGATTTTTTTTTAAAAAATTATATGCCTTTATGATTTTTATTAACCATTCAAAGTGGCAAATGTTCTGTCCTAATTTACATACTCGAAATCCCCGCGCTTTGATTGGCCAAAGCGCGGGGCTTTCTAATTGGTCAGGTGAGCCACGCCGATTGGCTCGTTTAGTATCTCCCGTGATTGGCTCGTTCAGAGCACGGGAGATACGAAGTGCTGCCATTGGCCGCGGCCGCCGCGGCGAAAGGAATAAAAGCCGCGGACTTTTTTCCTTTCGCCGGTTCGGTTCCAATCCTTCTAATAAAGAGCATTATATGAAGTCACCGACTCCTGACGTCTTTTTCGCGGACACTACACTGGCGATGAGGGTGGGATCCAGACCCTGAACCGAACCCCATGTCCGACGGAAGCCAGACAAAGCACGGAGATGGCAAAAATCGCACCGCCCGCCCCCTTCAACCCCGCCACCGAGGACTGGGAATCGTTCTCCGACCGTTTCCGCATGTACCTCGAGTGCACCGGTATGAAGGACGCCTTGGGCCCACTAAAACGCGCCGTCTTCCTCACCCATTGCGGAACCGAAGTTTTCCAGATGGCCAAAGCATTGGCCAAGCCCGCTGACGCAACCGCCATGGACTGGGACGTCCTCGAGCCTATCCTTCGGCGCCATTACGCCCCCGAGGTCCCCATCCTGATCCGGCGCAACGAATTCTACCGGCGGGACCAGAGACCGGGTGAGAAATTGAGCGACTTCGTCGCCGAGCTGCGGCGCCTAGGGGGGCTCTGCGAGTTTGATAACCTGAACAACCTCCTAAGAGACCGATTCGGTCTGTGGGACCCCGCGCTCCAGAGCCGGCTGATGGCTAAGGGCAACATCAGTCTAGCAGACGCCCTCACCGCAGCCGCAGCCGCAGAAGCAACCCGTACTTCCGCCGATAGCATGCGCAAACCTGACACGAAGGACCGCGGCGGAAACAACAACCCGGCAAGGTCAGCCGAACGAAAAACTGAAACAACCACACACCACGGCGATTTCCACTCTGCATCCAGCACGTCCGAAGACGAAGAAGACATACATCGACTTCAGACGGGGCGCGACCAACGGAACCGGAGAGGTCGTAGGTCGAGGACCAACTGTGCCGGTTGCGGCGGCGACCACCCCAGGTCGGAATGCCGGTTTTTTGACTCCATCTGCCGGCATTGCGATAAAAAGGGGCACATCGCCCGGGTCTGCCGCCAGAAGAAAAACCGCAGTCCTCGATGGGACCCAAACGACCGAAGAAGGGAAATCTCACCCCCCCGACCCAGAGACCGCCATTCGGACAGCCGATGGGACCGGACCGGACGATCCTCGAGAGGCGGCGACAACCGGCGGAGAGAGGAGACCCACCAGACGGTAACCATCGGCCACGCCGTCACCGACGACGCCCGAAAAATCCACATCGAGGTTCACATCGAGGGCCAACCGTGCAAAATGGAGGTAGACTTCGGGTCCTACCTCTCCATGATTGCATGGCACGAGATAAAACGGTTGGTGCCTAGCCTCCAAAGGAGGAACATAGACAGCCAAAAACTTATTGTAAAAGACTACCAGGGAAACCGCATCCCGGTAGTTGGCACCAAAAACTTTAACGTGACATACAAGGGGCACACCGAACAACTCCCCCTCACGATCGTTGATCGTGACCGCCCAAGCCTGCTGGGACTACAATGGTTCGCCCCACTCGACATCACTCTCACGGGAGTCAACCACGTCGCCGACGACGGTTGGGAAGAGCGACTGGCCCAGGAGTTCCGAGAAGTCTTCGACGGAAGCCTGGGCAAGTACCAGGGGCCCCTTATCTCGTTCGACCTAGACCCTAGCGTTCCCCCCAAAAGACTGAAACCTAGGCGGGTGCCATTCGCCCTAAAACCTAAAATAGACGAGCAAATTGATAAACTCGTCAAACAGGGGGTATTGCAGCCCATAGACCATGCCCGGTGGGAGACCCCCATAGTCACCCCGGTCAAGCCAGACAGGTCGGTGAGGATCTGTGGGGACTATAAGGCCACCCTAAATGGCGCGCTACAACAAAGCGCCTACCCCGTCCCAATCGTGCAACACCTACTGCACTCACTGGGAGGGGGCAGAGTCTTTGCCAAGCTCGATCTCGCCCAGGCATACCAACAGTTGCCGGTCGACGAGCAAACGGCGGAAGCCCAGACCATCGTTACCCACCGGGGGGCTTTCAAGTGCAACCGACTCCAATTCGGAGTCAGCGTGGCACCAGGCATCTTTCAGAGCCTGATGGAGAGGTTGTTGCAAGGCATCAAGGGGGTGGTGCCCTATTTCGATGACGTTCTAGTGTCAGCGCCCAACCAAACTGAACTAGAAAGCCGACTAAGAAAGGTCCTAACTAAATTTAAAGAAACGGGACTTAAAGTAAAAAGGGAGAAATGCCAACTGTGCACGGAACGAGTGGAATTCTTGGGCTACCTCCTAGACCGGCATGGCATTCACCCCACAAGTAAAAAGGTCAAGGCCATCAAAGAAGCCCCCACCCCCAAATCAAAGACTGAGCTGCAAGCATTCTTGGGGTTACTGAATTTTTATAATGTTTTCCTACCCCAAAAGGCAACGGCGGCGGAGCCTTTACATAAGCTCCTAGACAAGGCGGCGACCTGGACTTGGGGGAAACGGGAGCAAGCCGCCTTTCAAAAAACTAAAGACCTCCTCACCTCCGACGCCGTCCTCATACAATTCAACGAAACCCTACCTCTGGCCGTCACTTGCGACGCATCACCCTTCGGCGTTGGCGCCGTCCTCAGCCATACCCTTCCTGACAGAAAAGAAGCACCCATCGCATTCTTTTCGAGGACCCTCACCAAACCGGAGCGGAACTATAGCCAACTGGACAAAGAGGCTCTGGCTATAGTTGCCGCCATTAAGCGGTTCCACGAATATCTCTACGGCCGACCCTTCACCATCGTAACGGACCATAAACCATTGCTGGGCATCCTTGCAGGAAACCGGGCCACCCCGAACATTCTGTCTCCCCGAATGACAAGGTGGTCCGAGTTCCTGGCGGCCTACAACTACGAACTCATACATAGACCGGGTAAGACGATCTCGCATGCGGACGCATTGAGCCGCTCGCCGTTACCGGAATCCGACTCCGACCCAGCACCAACGACGACCACCCTCTGCATCGAGACCCTACCCAACCTACCCATAACCACGTCAGACATTGCCCGGGAAACTAATAAAGACAGGCGTCTGGCGCGGATTTTGCATTGGATAGCGAAAGTGTGGCCGGAAAAGGACAACGACGAGTCCGTCAAGACATTTCGGAACCGCCAAACCGAACTCTCGTTGCTTAAGGGGTGCATCTTATGGGGTGACAGGGTGGTCATTCCGGACAGACTACAGGGGAAGGTTTTGGAAATGTTGCACGAGGGACACCCTGGCATCGTCAGAACTAAAGCCCTGGCCAGAAGTTATGCTTGGTGGCCAGGGATGGACAAGCAGATAGAGGCCTGGGTAGCTAGGTGCCAGCGATGCCAGGAGAATAGGCCCAGCCCACCCACAGCACCCATCCTGGAGTGGGAAACACCAAGGGGGCCCTGGTCCAGAATCCATTTAGACTTTGCCGGACCTACGAATGGACATACCTTCCTCATTACAGTTGACGCTTACTCCAACTGGTTGGAGGTAAGCGACATGAAGACAACAACCACGGAGGCCGTGATCAAAGAACTTTGCAAATTCTTTGCAACACACGGCCTCCCAGACGTCGTCGTCTCCGACAACGGGCCCCAGTTTACTTCCCTAGACTTTGAGAAGTTCCTGGCGGAAAGGGGCATCCGCCACGCACTAACAGCACCGGCGCATCCGGCGGCGAACGGTAGGGCGGAACGGATGGTCCAATTTACCAAAAAAACCATCCGGAAAATGGACCACGGGGAGATCCAAGAAAAAATCAACAGACTCCTCTTTGTACAACACATAACCCCGAACACCACTACCAACAAGAGCCCAGCCGAATTGCTAATGGGCAGAAAGCTGAGGTCCCCGCTCGACAGGTTACACCCTACATATAACCCGGAGCAGCCCCCAGACTCTAGCACAAAGTACCGAACGTTCGCACCCGGGGACCTCGTATATGCCAAAAACCTGACGGGGGACCCCCTATGGATCCCAGCCGTCATCACCCAAACCACAGGCCCACGCTCATACCAGCTGCAAACGACAGACGGCCGGGCATGGAAGCGGCACATTGACCAGCTTAGGTCAAGGACAGCAAGCGAACCCACCTCCCAAAACGCAAACCAAGGGGGGAGGAAATACCCGGGCGACCGATTACAAGACAAAATAAACCAGCAGTACTTACCGAGACGCAGCCATCGCGACCCCTCGCCGAATAAGGACAGCAAAGCCAGCTCGACCGACCCGGAAAGACCGAGCGGGAGCGGCGAAACCCGTAGCTCAACCAACCCGGAGGGCCCAGGTGGGAGCCACGGAGAAAGAACCGGCCCGATCGACCAGCCGGTTCGTACAGGAACAGGAGCAACCAAAAACCCGACCGAACAGGCCGGAATCCCGCTTACGACTGAGTTGCACAGGTCAAGTAGGACCAGACGGAGCCCCGCCTACCTACGTGACTACGCAACGTAAGGACTATACCAAGAGGGGAGGGGTGTTCTGTCCTAATTTACACACTCGAAATCCCCGCGCTTTGATTGGCCAAAGCGCGGGGCTTTCTAATTGGTCAGGCGAGCCGCGCCGATTGGCTCGTTTAGTATCTCCCGTGATTGGCTCATTCAGAGCGCGGGAGATACGAAGCGCTGCCATTGGCCGCGGCCGCCGCGGCGAAAGGAATAAAAGCCGCGGACTTTTTTCCTTTCGCCGGTTCGGTTCCAATCCTTCTAATAAAGAGCATTATATGAAGTCACCGACTCCTGACGTCTTTTTCGCGGACACTACAGCAAACATATATAATACACCTTCCTCCTTATATTTTCCCCACAACAACAACTCTATGAAGTGGATTGGGCGAAGAGAGAGTGACAGGCCCAAGATCATCCAGCTGGCTTTCATGGCTAAGATGGGATTAGAACTCATAGCCCCCCCCCCTCCCAGTTTCTAGCCAGGTGGGTTAAACGCTGGAACAAACTGGCTCACTGTTTTGCAATCTGAAACAAGATTGGGTAGTGCTAAGCATGGCAGTTGACAATTTTAGATCTTAGCTTGAAAAAATAAATCCCAATAATCAAAGAGCTATAGAAAAACTCTTAGCTCTGTGCTGCTGTTTAGTGGTCACTTGTATTTTTACAGCCTAGATCTGGTTCTCTTTTCATCTGCCACAGGGGCACCAATCCCAGTTTTGCTACTTGCTACTTGTAATTGCTTCCTGTTTACCTGGGCACTGTATGAAAAATGACTGTTGATAAGTCCAATGACAAACATTAGCACTTCTGTTTATCTTGCCCATTGTCTGGAAGGATGGATAGAATGGACCTCAGAGAAAAGACAGCCAAATAAAGAATGAAGCAACAAGAATAATTAGAAGGCTGGAGGCTAAAAGATATGAAGAAGGGTTACAGGAATTGGGTCTAATGAAAAGAAGGACTGGGGTGACATGATGTTGTTAGTTGCGAAGTCGTGTCCGACCCATTGCGACCCTATAGATAACGTTATTCCAGGACTTCCTGTCCTCTACCATCTTCTGGAGACCATTTAAGCTCACACCAGTACAGCTTCAGTGACTCCATCCAACCACCTCATTCTCTGTCGTCCTGTTCTCCTATTGCCCCCAATCTTTCATGATAGCACTGTCCTAATATTTGAGAGGCTCCTACACAGATGAGGAGATCAAACTATTTTCCAAAGGACCAGAAGCTAAGGCAAAAACTAATCACAGAGAAAAGTAACCTAGAACTAAGGAGAAATTTTCTAACCATGAATGCAATCAACCAGTGGAATAATTTGCTTTCAGATGTTGTGGGTGCTCCATTATTGTAGGTCAGGGGTCTTCAAACTTAACAGCTTTAAGTCTTGTGGACTTCAACTCCCAGAATTCCTCCTCCAGTCATGTTAACTCAGGAATTCTGGGAGCTGAAGTCCACAAGTCTTAAACATGCCAAGTTTGAAGACCCTTGCTGTAGGTTTTCAAAAAAGAGATTGGACAACCATTTGTCTGAAATGGTATAAGTTTCCTGCTTGCGAAGGGGAGTTGGACTAGATTAGAAGACCCCTGAGGTCCAACTCTATTATTCGGTGTTCTATGACATAGTGAGATGGTGATGGATCAACTATGAGAGGACTTATCCTGCTCAAAAGACCCAAATTAACTTCACTCAATTTACTCAAATTGATAAAACAGTGCCTGCCCAATATTATTACAGACTAAACCTAGATTAATAAGATAGGATTGCTTGAATGTGCATAAAATGCCATGCCAAACAAGCTACATAATGTGATGGCTAGTCAGGTTATCACAACAAGCAGAGCCACAAACTACCCACCTCCATGTTTAGCCCAGTCTGTGAGTAACTTTGGGAAATTTGCCACTGCCTCATCCTGGAACATTTCACTGAAAGTTTATGTGTTGCACTAGACATAAATATTTCTCCCAGCCATTAATTCCTAACAAAATGCAGGCTCTGTGCATTCAGAATCTCAGTCAAGCTGGTGGTGCATTTGTGGTTTCTGTACCCAATATTTGCTGGTCTATTTCTGTCCAGAGCATGAGTCTGCCTGGGGTCATGAAGAATTCTGGGAGATGCAGATTCAACTTATCTGGAATGGACTTGGTGGGTGAAGTCTTATCTTGACTTCATACCCAGCAGAGGCAAGCCCCCAGAGGAAACTTACAAGATATAAACAACCATTGCTTTGTTGCCTGTGATCCATGTCTGGAAATCGGAAGAATGCGGCCCAGAAACAGGGAAGTTTCAGCAATTCGAATAACATAGTTGGAAGGGACCTTGAAGGTCATCTAGTCCAACCTCCTGCTTGAGCAGGAGAGTCTATATATTTCAGACAAATGGCTGTCCAGTCTCTTCATGAAAGCCTCCAATGATGGGGCACTCACAACTTCCGAGGACAAGCCATTCCATTGGTTGCTAGATCTCACTATTAGGAAATTTCTCCTTAGTTCCAGGTTACTTCTCTCCTTGATTAGTTTCCATCCATTGTTTCTTGTCCTGCCTTCTGGGATTTTGGAACATTAATTAATAGTGAGCTGGCAACTTTCTGTAAAAACACTTTCTGCCCAAGGAATCTGATGTCCTCCAGATGTTTGTTCCAATAATATCACTTGCTAAAGCCATGTTGGTGAAGGTAAATGGACACTGAAGGTGAAAACCCTATAACAAACTACAGGTAGTTCTCAACTTATACCCACTGTTTAGTTATCATTCGAAGTTACACCACCACTGCAAAAGTTACTTATGACTGGTCTTCCATCATAGCATCTCCACAGTCATGTGATTAAAAGTTGGCTATTTGAAACCTATTTATAATGGTTCACAGCATCCTGTGATCATAATTTATGACCTCCCAGCTGGCCTCTGACAAGCAAAGGGGAAATCCTGATTTGCTTAATGACCGCATGATTCACATAAAAACTGCACAACAAACGTGGCAAAAAAGGCCATAAAATTGGGAGTGACCCATTTAATCTTTCTTAACAACAGAAATTCTGGCCCCAGTTGTCATTGTACAGTGTGGATTATCTGTATGTTGATTATCCTATTCTACATTTGTGCATCTGACCCAAACTCCAGCATTAGTCTGTGTTGATGTTTTTTGGTAAAGTACCAAGACACTTGCTTCTCTATAGTACAAAGGCATCCAATATGGTTTAAAATCTTCCAAACCAGAGAACTAAGCATGGCTGGAAAATTGGCCAAGAAGAGAGACAGCTGGCTGAATTTTCCAAGCTGGAAATGTTGAACATATGTCTTCCTCTCTTTGTGAAGCTTCATGCCACTCCACCCTCCCATGCTGCAAAACAGTATTGTTAAGATACTATTTAGTCTAAAAACGAACAACCCCAAATCTGTATATTAGCACATCTCTTCAACATACAATCCTGCTTTCTTAGGTAGCCGAAAAACTGGATGTTCTCTTATCATATACAGTCTCCGGAGATAATTATTTTGTATTAGCCCAGTAGAGTGAACTGCATTCAGAGAGTGAAGTTGTAGTTCAGAGGACCTGGTAGAAACACTTTAATTAAAAGTACGTCTTCCTGCTAAACTGAAATGAAGGATGTTTGGCTTTGGTTTAGCATAATCTTTCCCATCCCTGGTATCCTCCAGATGTATGAACTTCAACTCCCAGAATTCTCAATAATGGACATGCCTGCTTGGAAATTCCAGGAGTTCTGGTCAACAGATCTGGAATATATCAAGGTTAGGAAACAGTGGTTTATCACTGTTGTGTGACTTCAACATTGTCACATGGAAATCAGTGCAGATGGCTAAGTATATGGATTGCGGCTACTCAATATTAATAATAATTCAGTCTTAGGCTGCATGACTAGAGGGATAGAATTTGTAAGAGTGGTGGCTAACCTTTTTGGGCTCCTGTGCCAAAAATTATGTGTGTAGTTGCGCTCGCGTGCCAGCACCCAGAAGGCAATGCGCCTCCCCACGCCCCCTGTGCATGCACATACAAACCCCCACATACCCCTCCTTACTTTGCATTGAGCCTTCCAGCTGATTTTCGGCCCATTTGAGGCCTTTTTCAGCCTCCCAGAGGCTTGATGAAAGCCTCTGCATCCTGAAAAATAGGCCAGTTTCATCACTTCCAGTATTTCCGAAAATACAGGAAGTGATGAAACGGGCCTGTTTTTCAGGATGCAGAGGCTTACCTCAAGCCTCTGGGATCTGAAAAAGGCCAAAAACAGGCTGAAAATCAGCTGTGAGATGCACACATGCGCAGTGAGGTAAGTTTGCCTTTGGCTTGGGTGCCGGCACAAATGGCTCTGCGTGCCACAGGTTCGCTATCACAGAACTAGATCATGTGAAGTGTTAGTACCATTTTATAATGTCTTTATAAAGCTACACTTGGAATATTGCATCCAGTTTTGGTTGCCATGATATTAAAAAGATGTTGAGACACTAGAAAGAGGGCAGAGAAGAGCGAAAAAGATGATTAGGGGACTGGAGGCTAAAGCATATAATTGCATGAAGTGGGTATGCCTAATTTAAATGAAAAGAAGGACATGATAGCAGTGTTCCAATATCTCAGAGGCTGCCACAAAGAAGAGGGAGTCAACCTATTCTCCAAAGCACCTGAAGACAGGACAAGAAACAATGGAGGGAAACTAACCGAGGAGAGACGTAATCTAGAACTAAGGAGAAATTTCCTGACTGAACAATTAATCAGTGGAACAACTTGCCTCCAGAAGTTGTGACTGTTCCAACACTGGAGGTTTTTAAGAAGAGATTGAACAATTATTTGTTTGAAATGGTACATGGTTTCCTGCTTGAGCTGGGGGTTGGACTAGAAGACCTCCAAGGTCCCTTCCAATACTGTTATTCTGTTAATAAATCGTTTTTCAGGAAAGCATGGTGTTAAGTCCTGAGCATGGGCGCAAGGAACGGAGACGAGACATCGAACTGTGACTTCAACTCTTTATTCGTGACTTCAGAACAGAGAGCAAATACTTGGGCAGCAGCAGCTCTTTTATAGAGCTGGCTGCTGTCAAAACAACCAATGATTTGAGTTTACCGCTATAACAGACATCCAATCAGAGAGACCCGCTAACAGCCAATCAGACTGGCCAGAAACGACCAATCACGACTCGCTATTTGCGGGCCAATGAGAAGTGCAGGATTACGAGCCTGCTGTAAAAGTAAAGCTATCAGGGTTGTTACTGATGCATTGGCTTAGTCCATAACACCCCTCCCCCCAGGTTCCATTTGAGGGGTGGGGTGACGTATTCTCGTAAGCAGGCTTCACCTGTCTGCTTGATCTGCGCTGTTCCACCGGTTTCTGTCCTGGCTCTGGTTCCGGTGGGCTGCTTGCTGAGCTGGGTGGCGAAAACGGTCCCGCTGTTTCGTCGAATGGCTCAGGGCTCTTCTCTCTACTCTCGCCAATGCTGTCCTCCGGGTTCCCTGGATCTGTTTCCATTGCGGTGCTGTCATGCAGCGAGGCCACTCCCCGGCTCGGTTCTCCTTCTGGCGGTGAGTATCCCATGGTTGGTTGTGTAGACTGCTGGGTTTCAATTGTTAAATCATCTGTTATTTCTTTTTTGGCCCCCTCGATGTCCCTTCCCCCCCCCAGTTGGAGATTCAGGGGATGAGATGGGAGTAGGTGCTAGTCTGGAACGAAGTTGGTCTTTGTGGCACTTCCACATTTTACTATCTGCAGTTTGTAGACGATAGGATCGGGGTCCCGTAAGTTGCGTTATGGTAGCGGGGACCCACAATGGGTCGCCCAAGAAGTTTTTCGCAAAAATGGGGTCACCTTCCTGGAATGATCGACACTTGCTGCTGGATCCCAGGGGTTGTTCAGGCGTGTAAGCAGGGTGGAGGCGATCGAGATGCAAGCGAAGTTTCCAGCCCATCAGGAGTTCAGCTGGGGTTCTGTTTGTGGTGCTGCTTGGGGTAATATGTTGGAGGAGAAGCATCCGGTTTATTTTGTCGTCAATGTCACCATGGTCCATTTTGTGTAAAGTCTTCTTTACAAATTGAACCATTCGCTCAGCCCTACCATTGGCCGCAGGGTGAGCTGGCGATGTTAAGGCATGGCGGATGCCCCGGTCTGCTAAGTATGTTCGAATGCCAGGGCAGTGAATTGGGGGCCATTATCAGAGACCAGGACATCCGGCAATCTCTGGGTAGCGAATAGCTTATTCAGTTTTTTAACGACCGCCTCCGTGGTGGTGCTTTTCATCTTGTGGATCTTGAGCCAGTTAGAATAGGCATCCACGGTTAGAAGGAAAGTATGTCCTCTTGTGGGTCCCGCAAAATCGATGTGGATACGGGACCAGGGATCTCGAGGCGTTTCCCACTGAGTTGGGGGTGTTTTTGGAGGAGCAGAGCGAGTCTCCTGGCATTTGCTACATGTCGCTACCCAGGTCTCTATCTGCTTGTCTAAACCAGGCCACCATGCATAACTCCTGGCCAATGCCGTCATCTGCACAATGCCTGGATGTCCATCGTGCAACATTTTTAAAACTTTATGTTGCAATTTCTCCGGGATTACAACTCTGTCTCCCCACAAGATGCAGCCCTTTTGGGAGAATAGTTCTGTCTGTCGATTTCTGAATGGCTTGAAAGTGTCATTGGGTGCACTGTCTGGTCAACCCCGTTCCACCCAGCTGAGGACTCGTGCCAAAGAAGGGTCCTTTTTTGTTTCTGAGGCAATGTCTCGAGTGGTCAGCGGCGGCGATTTAAGAGTTTCGATTTGCAATACGGCTAGGGTTGGAGCTGGGTCCTCTATGACGTCTGGTAGTGGAGAGAGGCTCAAACCGCTCAGCGTGGGGAATGGCTTTCCCCGGGCGGTGTTGCAGTTGGTAATCATAGGCGGCTAAAAATTCTGACCAACGTATCATTCTTGGTGATAAGATGTGGGGAGTTGGTTTGTTTCCCGCCAAAATACCAAGTAGCAGCTTTTGGTCTGTAATTATGGCAAAGGGTCTCCCATACACATATTCATGGAAACGTTTAATTGCGGATACAATGGCGAGAGCCTCTTTATCAAGTTGGCTATAGCTCCTTTCAGTTTTAGACAAAGTTCTCGAAAAGAACGCAATAGGTGCCTCATTACCGTTTGGCAGGACATGGCTTAAAATGGCTCCCACTCCGAATGTTGAGGCGTCACAGGTAACCATTAAGGGTAGAGTCTCGTTATATTGTATCAATACAGCATCGGAAGTTAAGAGGTCTTTTACTTGTTAAAATGCTCATTCTTCATTCTGTCCCCAGACCCAGGAAGCCTTTTTGTCGAGAAGTCTATGTAGGCGCTCGGCTACGGTTGCCTTCTGGGGCAAGAAGATGTTATAAAAGTTAATGAGTCCCAGGAAGACTTGGAGGTCTGTCTTATTTCTAGGTCTTGGGGCGTTTTTGATTGCAGTTAATTTTTTTTCGGTGGGGTGGATTCCTTGTCTGTCGAGAAGGTATCCCAGGAACTCCACTCTCTCTGTACAAAGTTGACACTTGTCCCTTTTTACTTTCAGGCCAGCGTCTTTAAATTTTTGAAGAACCTTCCTGAGTCATTGTACTAATAACTCTTTAGTAGGGGCAGCTATTAAGACGTCGTCAAAATAAGGCACGACGCCTTTTATGCCTTGTAATAGTCTCTCCATCAAACTTTGGAAAATGCCTGGCGTCACGCTTACTCCGAATTGGAGTCTATTGCACTTGAAGGCACCTCTATGTGCAACTATTGTCTGGGCTTCTGAAGTCGTCATGTCTATGGGTAGCTGTTGATACATCTGAGCTAAGTCCAATTTCGCAAATATTTTTCCGCCACCCAGGGAGTGAAGAAGGTGTTGGACCACCGGTACTGGGTAAGCGCTCTGTTGAAGGGCATGATTTAGAGTAGCCCGGTAATCCCCACAAATTCTTAACGAGCCATCTGGCTTCATGGACGTTACTATTGGAGTTTCCCAATGGGCATGGTCAATCGGTTCCAACACACCCTGGGCTATTACTTTATCTAGCTGCTCGTCAATCTTTGGCTTGAGGGCAAAAGGCACCTGATGAGGCTCAAGATGAATGGGAGCTACATCGGGGCTGAGATTAAACGATATAGGGGTCCCCTTGTACTTGCTTAATGTTCCTGTGAACATGTCCTGGAATTCCTGAATGAGGGCCTCTTCCCAGTCATCGCTTCTGGTTTGGTGTATGCCAGCTTGTTCAATTCCGAGTGGGGCAAACCAGTGTAACCCTAACAAACTGGGCCGGTCACGATCGATGACAGTCAGGGGAAGCGTCGCGGTGCGGTCCTTGAAGAATACTTGGATGTGGCTGGAACTGACAACTGGAATTCTGTTTCCCTGGTAGTTTTTTAGGATGATTCTTTGAGTGCTGAGGTCCTGGCGACAGATGGCAGGAATCAGCTGTTTGAGGGTTTTCCAGGAGACCATCGATAGGGATGACCCCGAATCGACTTCCATCACGCATGGTCGATTCTCAATAGTAACCTTTATGCGGATCTTTCTTGCATCTAGCGATGAAGCGTGGCCGATAATAATAGTTTGGTGCGCCTCTTCTCATCTCGTTGAAGCGGCAGGTACTCAATTTCTGTAGTAGTAGTGGTTGTTCCATTGGTGGTTCAGGTGGTCCTGATTTCCAGGTGGTTTGCCTGTCTCCCGACGGAGGTTGTTCTCCTTTCGGCTTGGACTGGACTCTTGCTTGCTTCTGCAGACCTTTGCGATGTGGCCTCTTTTTCCACAGGAACAGCAGAATGCGTTGAGGAATTTGCAGTCCGATCGCGGATGGTTTGCCCCGCAACCAACACATTGGTGCGGGAGTCTCTGGTTCCTTTGCTCTCGTTCCGAGCGAAGCCGGTTGACCTCCTCTTCCTCACTGTCTGAGGATGACTCAAGGTCTTCATGATGGGCGGTAATAGCGTGCCTCTCAGAGAAGAGCGGACTATTGTTAATGAGTTGGTGGTGCGGTGCGTTCACTCGGCGCATTCGAGCAGCTGACTTCCTGATTGCTTCTGCGGCAGTAGTGTCGGCGATGACATCTGCAAGGCTGATGTCACCTTTCACCATGAGTTTACTCTGCACCGTGTGGTCATCTAAACCCAGAACTATGCGGTCTCTCAGGGCTTCCTCGAGGTTTGCAAAACCACAGAGGCCTCCTAGGTTCCGGAGGTCGGCTACGAAGTCCCCAATGCTCTCGTTTTTCCGTTGGTCCCTCTGGTAAAACTCGTGTCTTCGTATCAGTGTAGGTACTGTGGGTGCGTAATGGGCCCAGAGGATTGGTGCGAGGTTATCCCAATCCATGGTCTTCACTTCTGCCGATTTGGCAAGTGCTTTAGCCATTTTGAAAACAGCGGGGCCGCAGTGGGTCAGAAACACCGCTCGTTTCTTGCCAGGCGTAGCATCCTTCAGATTGTTGGTCTCTAGGAACATCTGAAAACGGTCTATATATGAGTCCCAGTCTTCGTTTGCTGGATCAAATGGAGCAGGTGGTATGGCACTGCTGGTCATTCTGCCGTTTGTTGCATGTGCTCTCAGCCATGTGCTCTGTCTTGTTCGATGAGTATCTAGTCAGCTCTATCGTCTCCGCATCCCATCCTCGTTGCCAGTGTTAAATCCTGAGCATGGGCGCAAGGGTCCATAACACATGGGTTAGAATGATCTTGTTTTTATATTTTAAAAGTGGTTAGAGTGCACAATGGAATGATTTGTTTATTTATAAAGGGAGCAATCGAAAGCACTTGTAAGATCAATTAATTTCAACAAGGGGATTATTTTACACCCCTTCCCAAATACTGTCCAAAGGGCAGTCATAATAAAGATAACTTTTAATACCATAAGTAAATAATAAGGTAGCAGAATATTTGGGATATTGGGATATTTTATGAGCTGGATCCAGCCCTAAGAAAAACATAATTAAACTGGAGAAAAGGTCTATTTCACCCAAAGAGCTATGAGCATTCAAGGACTGTGAAACTATGATGAAACTCCCCTCCCAAATTGAATGCAACCTTGGCAGTTCACAATCATTTCAGCTAAATTCACTCCTGCCATCTAAAAAGCCGAAGCCTCACAATTTGGCACCAGTTTTTTCTTTAAGAAGGCAAAGCCAAGGCCATTAAATAGTAATTTTTTAAAAGATATCATCAGATTTTGCTATCCTCTTCCTACCCCCCCCCCCAAATTAAGTGATTAAAAAGACAAATTTGGTTTTACTTATTACTTGTAATGGGGAAAAATAACCACTGATGACTTAATGGTTGGAATATGCAAATTTATTTTCTGTAGAGTCTCCCCCATGCCTGGTATAAACTCTGTAGGAAGAAGAGATGGAGTTGCGAAAGAGAAACTACAGACAACATTGATTTTACTCAGGGCTAGGTTACAGGGTGTCTGCCAGACATTTCTCTCCCAGCTGACTTTTAAAGGAGACTTCTTATTAATAGGGGAAAAAAAAATACATAAATAAATGAGAAAGCTGGCATGTGTAGACAATTCTGCCACAAGCCTAATCATTATTAACAAGAATGCCTCAGGGCTTCACGAAGGCCCTAGAGGCCTCCTTAGATGATAAAGGAGGTGGATAGAAGTATTTCAGGCAGAAGTGGGCAGAGGTTCGGGAGAGCCCCTAGCTAAGATTCTGCACAGTCTGGAGAACCCCCAAATCCCACTCCTGGCTGGCCCCGCCCACCCCACCCTGCCCCTCCCAGGAGACCCCACATGGCCCATTTTGGATGCTGGTAAGTGCAGGGCGTGTGTGGAGGTTCAGGGAGGGCAAAAAATGGGCCTCCCGGAAGTTTGGGAAGGCTAGAAATGGGCCTGTTTATGGCTTCCAGAGAGTCTCTGGAGCCCGGGGAGAGCAAAAATGTCCCCTTCCACTGCGGTGCAGGAGGCCAAATAGGCCACACCTATCATGGCCACGCCCACCCAGCAACCAGGCAGAGAACCTGTTGCTAAAATTTTTGAAGCCCACTCCTGCTTTCAGGGCTCTAAAGTGTTTGTCTGTGGACTTACCTGCCAAGAAAAACTCACAAGGATAAACTGAGGTGATAGAAAGCAGCATGAAAATTTAGGGAGCTGCATGGCAGAAGGAAAAAGAATCTCAGGTTGTCTTCTACTAAGTGAGTGTTTGTGATTGGCCATATAGGTTGTCCTCAACTTAGAACCTCAATTGAGCCCCAAGTTCTGTTGCTAAGCAGGACAGTTGTTTAGTGAGTTGCACCCCATTTTATGGCTTTTTTTATTGCTGTGGTTGTTAAGCGAATCACTGCAGTGAAGTGAATCATGTGGTCATTAAGAGAATCTGCTGTCCCCAAATGACCTTGCTTGTCAGAAGCCGGCTGGGAAGGTCACAAATGGGGACCATGTGACCCCGAGACAGTGCAACTGTCATAAGTACATGCCAGTTGCCAAGTGCCCAAATTTTGATCACGTGATCATGGAAATGCTGTGATGGTCATAAGGGTGAAAACTGGCCATCAGTCATTTTTTTAAATGCCATTATAACTTTGGTCACTAAACAAATAGTCGTAAGTTGAGGACTACCTGTACCTTCTATGACAGATTCTGCAGGAAGATCATGACGTGTTTCCAACATGGCAAATGTTGTCCCTGGTCCAAAAGGTTGTCTATCCCTCCTTTTAATTATTCCATCGAAGTGTTGTACTTAGATTTTTGAAGTTAACTGCTCTAGATTGCTTCAGTAGAATAACTGCAACACATTCCAGTTTTGACACCTCTTGCTCTTTCCTTGCTGAAAACAAACAGGTATAATATTTTGCTCCTGAGTAAAACTGAGATTAGAAGTGGAAAAGTGAACCGTACATTTATGGTTTGTGGCAAATAATATTAAACCAGACTTTTGACAGTGGATTCCAGTACCATCTTATAAAATATCAGTCCACTGTAGGCTTTAGTCTTTTAAGCAGTAGTTTTTATTTATTTTATTTATCGGAAATTGCCAAACAAAAACGAGAACAAGAAGAAGAGAATAAAAATACAATGACAGGGATGAGAGGCACGTAAGTGCACTGATGCATGCCCCCTCTACTGACCAATTAAGTATGAAGTAAGGAAGGTTCACAGAAGTCAATTTGTGACTGAAATAGTGAACATTTGTAGGTGAGACAACTGAATCAGGTAGGGCATTCCAGACCTTGACAACTCTATTACAGAAATCATGTCTTTTAGAGTCAAGTTTAGAATGATTTACAGTGAGTTTAAAGCGGTGTATTATTGCGATTCAAACAGAAAATTCACCTACAGAAAAAAACATTACTATGTATAACTTTTGTATGCAATACTTAGGTCTGACCGCCAGCAAAGCAGTTCTAAGTTATCCAGCCTAATAGCATAAGGAATTCTATTGTGCACAGAAGAGTGCAAGACCGCTCTATTGTACTGATGTCAGATACGTGGTGGGAATTCCCAACAGCTGAACAATACCCTAAAATTGGTCTAGCATAAGTTTTATAAACTCTAATTAGCAACACAATGCTTCCAGAAAAAAAAAGCCTTGCAAAATTAAGTTTACAATTCTTAATGCTTTTTTTAAGCAACACTGTTACAGTGAGCTTTGGAGCACAACTCATCAGAGATAAGTACACTTAGGTCCTTTACAAAGTGAGGGTCATCTGCTAGATCAGAGGTCTCCTAACTTGGCAACTTTAAGACTTGTGGACTTCAACTCCCAGAATTCTGGGAATTGAAGTCCACAAGTCTTAAAAACAGAATAGAATTCTTTATTGGCCAAATGGGATTGGACACACAAGGAATCTGTCTTGGTGCAAATGCTCTCAGTGTACATAAAAGAAAAGATACATTTGTCAAGAGTCAAGAATCATAAGATACAACACTTAATAATAATCATAGGGTAGAATAAGCAATCAAATCATACTAGGAAACAGTCAATATAAATTGTAAGTTAAAGTCTGCCAAGTGCCTGTGCTAAATCAATGCCACCCAGCTTATACCTGACATAGTTGTCCTATGATGGGAACATTGAGAAAGGTGAGCTGGAAGACTCTTGGCATCTTCTCATATTCAGTTTACTTCAAACCTTCTCGACAAACACAAAATTGCTACCGAGGCCCAGATCAGGATTTAAACTCCTATTTCTTTCAAGATGGAAAGTCAGAGTAGAATTATCCACCAAAGCGAATGCAATAGATAGGACTTTGAGATAGCTGCAGTCACAGCAAAATTACGAATGTCTTAGCATGAAGTGAAAGATGCCACACATGGTTACACAAAAGTGGACCTGGCACCCTTTCAGAAGGAGATCACCCAGAAGGTCCAAACATGTCCAAACATATATAATACAAAAAGTGTTGGAGGGGGAGGGGAAGAAAAAAACAGGTATTTTGGCAAGGTATTATCTATAACATTCCAGATGTCTCTTAAAAAACCACAAAACCTTGTCTTCTGGCAATCCTTCAACTTTTGAAAATTGATCCACTGCGCCAATATCTGCCTGGAGTTATTTTCAGTTCCTTAGTCTCATTATTTTCACAAGAAACTCCCCTCCCCCCCCCTCTTTTATTAAGCTGCATCCTGATCCAATAAATGTAAGGGCTTCTTCATATGTACCTGAAGCTATTTCAATTGGAACAACAAGTTCTATTCAAATAAAAAATTGGAGAAGATTTGCTACTTTCACATCACATCTGATAAGATACTTCCTGTTTTCGACTGCTTCGCTCACTTTTCTTCTATTTCTCTCCCTAACGGTCTTTGAATGTACTTTCCCAACCATATGAACCTTCTCATCAACATGTCCCCTCAGATATATCTCCCCATTCAACAAGGAAAAGCAATAGCAATGGCACTTATATGTATATACCGCTTCACAGTGCTGTATAGCCCTCTCTAAGTGGTTTACAAATGTCAGCACATTGCCCGCAACAATCTGGATCCTCATTTTGCTGACCTCAAAAGGATGGAAGGCTGAGTCAACCTGGAGCCCCATCCGGATCGAACTCCAGGCTGTGGCCAGAATTAACCTGCAAGACTGCATTCTAATCACTGCACCTTCAATGCTCTACCCTTTAATCTATGATCTTGACCCTTTTACCTGCATCTCCAGTTTGGTCTAGTGGTTAAGGCACTGGGGTAGAAAGCAAAAGGCTGTGAGTTCAAGTCCTGCTTTAGCCATGAAAGCCAGTTGGGTAACCTTGGGCCAATCACACTTTCTCAGCCCAACTCATCTCACAGGGTTGGGGAAAGTGTGCTGGATATATTCCCCGCCTTGAGTTGTTTGTAAAAAATAATAAAGTTGAGGTAAATAAATAAATGTCCACATTATTCATAGGTTCTGTCTTCTGTAGACTCATTATGGATGCATGAAAGACACTGCTATGAATGAAAGAAACTGTGTATTTAGCATCCCTGTTGCATATTCTATATGCCCGATGGGAACATTCTGGAACATGGATTACTTGCTCTGATTATTTTTTTTTATTAAGGCATTATAAAATACAAAATACAAAAGCAAATAGGAAGTCAGTGAGGGGGAAGGAAAAAGGGGACAAAGTGAGGAAGGATAGGGAAAGAAAAAGGAACACTGACTTCTGACTCTTTCTGTCAAAGTAGAATAAGGTATTAAACAACAAATCACAACTTTTGTTTTACCATAATAGTTCGGTATGAACCTGTCATTTCTATAAAAATCTATCAATCTAATCTGTAAAATCCAAAATCAAAGTTTCATTCTTGTCCACATCAAGTACAAAGTTCAGAAGTGGTTTCCATGTGGAAACAAAAGTACTTATATTCTTTTCTTTAAGCAAAGTAGTCAGTTTCTGCCAACATGGATTACTTGCATATGTTATCACATGGCTTCTTACGTCTGAATAAATGAAGGTGGAAAGAGTTAAAGAGCCCAAATTTCACTTGGAAAACACTGGATTCAGAGCCATCAAGTTCACATCTCATTGGTAGGGTTATGTCAAAGGCCAAATAGGGATGGCACCTAATGCTTCTTGTTTTCAGCTATAGAGGGCAAAGTGTTTGCATGTAACATATGTTCAACACAGTGCCAAATTGCTTCATCTGGAGAAGGTGGTAAGGCCTCATTGTTTCTCTTCTCTGGACCTCAATTCATGCAAATATTTCTGCTCACTCTTTGTTAAGATGATTTCCATTCAGCAAAAGACACCAAGATTCTTCCTAACAGATAATCAGGGTTGGAAGGGACCTTATAGGTCATCTAGTCCAACCTCTGCCCAAGCAGGAAACCCTACACCATTTCTGACAAATGGCAGTCCAATCTCTTCTTGAAAGTCTCAACTGGTGGCGCTCCCACAACTTCCAAAGGCAACTTCTGTTCCATTGGTTGATTGTTCTCACTGTCAGAAAATTTCTCCTTATTTCCAGATTGAATCTCTCCTTGTTCAGTTTCCATCCAATGTTCCTTGTCTGGCCTACAGGTGCTTTCGAAAATAGCTCGACCCCCCTTCCTCTCTGTGGCAGCCCCTCAGGTATTGGAAGACCGCTATCATGTCTCCCCTGGTCCTTCTCTTCACTAGACTAGCCAAGCCCAGTTCCTATAACCATTCTTCATATGTTTTAGTCTTCAGTTCCCTAATCATCCTGGTTGATCTTCTCTGTACTTTTTCCAGAGTCTCATTATCTTTTTTATAGTGTGATGACCATAACTGGATGCAGTATTCTAGGTGGGGTCTTACTAGGGCCTTATAGAGTGGTATTAGTACCTCACTTGATCCTGACAGACGCGAACATGTAAATATTGTCTGGATGGATAATCTAAACACAACCTCCTTCAAGGCAACATTGGTCTACACTGAGTTCCAATTTACACGTCAAGCTTCACATCCTGTCATATTTTTTATCATTCATGCACTGATAACCCTAAGAATTTCTGTTTATGAGGTCTTGGCTATGTCTTGTGAAGATCTTTTCAAGGAGTGTAAGTAGAACTCTCTGGAACCCAAGGAAAGGCTGTCTGATAGGACCACCCTATGGAGAAAGAGCTCAGACATGGAGCATCCTTGGCTGCCAATTGCAAGTGTTAGGAATACAGTAGAAGGGATTATATGGAAACGACTCCCTCACTACTATAGCAGTAGCTTGCTCCGTGAATGACTCAAGAGGAGAGACTGACCAGCAGCAAACAAGGAAAGCCATCAGAGTCTTTGAGGGTCTCACTTCCAACATAACAATTAGCCTCTCTTTGTCCTACTTCCTAGTGATCCCACAGAAGAAGAGGAACCGATGGTAGCAATGATGGTATTGCTGCTGTAGTATTGGTTTACTTGTTGAATGGTAATGAAGAAGGAAGTGATGTAGAATCCATGGTGATAGAACTGCTCTTTCTTTCTTTCTTTCTTTCTTTCTTTCTTTCTTTCTTTCTTTCTTTCTTTCTTTCTTTCTCCTTCCTTCCTTCCTTCCTTCCCTCCTTCTCTTCTCTTCTCTTCTCTTCTCTTCTCTTCTCTTCTCTTCTCTTCCTCCTTCTACTATTTCCTGTCTCCTGTTGGGCTTCTGCAAGAAATAGGGCAAGAAGAAAAGAAAGGGAAAGGCAACCCCCCCATGTCTAAGACCCCCCCCCCAGCAGCCATTTCATTATTTGGACACTTCTGGCTTTCCTTACATATATCTAACCATGATGTATAAACCTTGATTGCAGAAAGTATGACTTCAGCAACAGAGTGGTGAATGCCTGAAATGCACTACCTGACTTTGTTGTTACATCCTCTAACCCTCACTCCTTTAACCTTCAACTATCCACTATTGACCTCACCCCATTCCTAAGAGGTCTGTAAGAGGCATGCATAACCGCACAATCATGCCTACCGTCCCTGTCCTATTGTCCCCATTTATTTGTACCTATTTCCTGTATTCTTACTAATGTTTACACTTATACCTATTATCTTGTAAGCGACTGACAAATCAAATCAAATCAAATCAAATAAATAAATACAATGTGGTCACAGCTCTTCCCTTCTCTCCATCTCTCCAAGATGCTGCCTTAATCTGACTCTTAGACCATGAATAAGTCAGGCTTAAGTCATCCTCCTTTGTATCATCATTCAAACAGCTTTTCCTCTGTTATTTTAACATCGGTTACTACAAACTTCTGCAAGTTATAGTGTATCAAGTCAGTTAGGCTTGGTCACTCATTATTTTGGAGGTGAGTCAGTGACTAGAACAGAGACAATAGAAACAGGATATAGGGACTGGCAAATGAGGAAATGTCATGTCAGTAGACATTTTTGCTAGCTCTGTCTTCTCAAACTACTAATCTTTAACTGTTTCCATTTATCAGTTCCTGATTAAGTCTGATGAATGATAGTTTGCATATTTATCCTTTATACCCTGACTTCCTTTTGCTGGTCCCAGATAATGCATCAGAAGGGTTATGACACCTCCTGCTACATTTTGCTTTTTTCAGATTATTTATTATATCAATGTTCTGTACATTACACTGATTTATTCATTGATCACTCCAATCTACCTAATGACAGAGTTCTTTGGGAAGATTAAACCTAGACAGAGGGGCTACCATAATGAATGGATGGAGATAGATAGAAAGGTAAACACTATAACCCCAGGTTTTAATAAATTAAATTGATCGGCGGCCTCTTGCTACTGTAAAAAGCAGAAGAGGTCTCCCTTCCAATATCAAGTATTCGCTGAAGATTTCTTTGAAAATTAGGAAGATGTTCAGCACCGTTGGAAGTAAGGTTTTTTTTTTTAAATAAAAAATAATTATTTATTTAATCAATTTATACGTCAACAAGTCAACAAATGACCTTGCTTCCAAACTGCTTTTTAGAGCAGTTGAACAAGGCTAAACCAGGACAATCTGGCAGAGAAAAAGGATTTAAAAATAAAAAGGGATTACATGATTTGGAATGAAACTGAAGGGAGGGAACACAGGAAGAGACAGGGGTGTCTGCAAAAGCAAATAATGGTAGACATGGCTGTTGGCTTAGAGCCCTACCGCTTTTAAATGTGCATCGCACACAATGCACATACAACAAAGGCACCAGATTTTAAATCCCTTGGTCAGGCCTGCCATTACAGCTGCCCCTGTAACTCTAGATACCATTTTAAAAAGATCTATATAGCAACAATTAGATATATTAACGGTGTCATTGAAATTAATGCTACAACTCTTAGAGTTGAAGGGAAAAAAACAATGAAAAGAAAGTCAACGAATGCCCTGAGAATATAGAAAATTATGATTTTTCTTTCAAATAATAATTTCCCTCAAATAATAGCAATCTGATATTTGAGCAGCTGCCACCAAGAAGAAGGGGTCAACCTATTTTCCAAAGTACCTGAAGGCAGGACGAGAAGCAATGGATGGAAACTCGTCAAGAAGGGAAGCAACCTAGAACTAAAATTTCCTGACAGTGAGAACAAGAAATTTCCTGACAGTGAAAACAATTATTTTATCTATCTATCTATCTATCTATCTATCTATCTATCTATCTATCTATCTATCTATCTATCTATCTATCTATCTACTATCTATCTATTTATATTTGTCAATTGCTTACAAGATAATAGGTATAAGTAAAAACAGTTATGAATACATGGATACATATAAGAAAAATAAAAAATATATAAAAGAAACAATAGGACAGGGACGGTAGGCATGTTGGTGAGCTTATGCACGACCCCTACAGGCCTCTAGGGAAGGGGATGAGGTCAACAGTAGACAGTCTAAGGTTAAAGTTTATGGGGTTTGGGGAAGAGACCACAGAATCAGGTAGAGTATTCCAGACATTGACCACTCTGTTGCTGAAGTCGTATTTCCTGCAATCAAGTTTGGTACGATTAACCTTGAGTTTGTATCTGTTGTGTGCTCTTGTGTTGTTATGGTTGAAACTGAAGTATTCGTTGACAGGTAGGACATTGCAATGTATGATTTTATATCCTATCCTATCCTATCCTATCCTATACTTAGATTGGACCGAAGGTGGCGTAGTTCTAGATTTTCTAGGTCTAGAATTTCGAGTCTGGTGGCATAAGGTATTCTGCAACGAGTAGAGGAGTGGAGAACTCTTCTTGTGAAATATTTCTGGACTTTCTCAACTGTGTTAATATCAGATACGTAATATGGGTTCCAGACTGATGAGCTGTATTCGAGTATTGGTCTAGTAAATGTTTTGTATGCTCTAGTTATTAGTGAAAAAACCAGAGAAAAAGCTACGTAAGATTAGGTTAACAACTCTTAACACCTTTTTGGCTATGTAGTTACAGGGGGCTCTAGCACTTTGGTCATTTGAGAATTAACCTAGTAGAATGGCTTGCCTTCAGAAGTTGCAGGTGCTCCAACATTGGAGGCTTTTTACAAAGAGACTGGATAGCCACTTGTCTGAAATGGTACAGATCTTCTGCTTGACCGGGCGGGTTGGATTGGAGACCTTTCCAACTCTATTATTCTGTATTCTATTTTTTGTATTCTGACTTACTGTCAGAGCCAACCAAGCAAGATACTTATGTATTTCAGCATTTTCTCTGGAGAACCAACGCACGAAAATGAGTTAAGTTCAGATCACAGAAAAAAATCCTTCTTCTTACAGCATGTAATTACCAATGAATTCATTGCTCCAAGATGTGATGGTGATTAGATATGTAAAATAAATCCTCTGTGTCTTCCCCTGCCAGTTTTTATGAGTCTGCATTAACACACTTTTGTCAAATGTCTCTATCAAGATGGCACCACTAATCACTAGCTACTGATAAACATTTCAACTCCAATCCCCTTCAGGAAACTTTCTGACTCATACAAGCTTCCCTTCTGTGCTTTGGTAATTTCTCCAATGCAAGGTTGTTGTTGTTGTTTTAATTAAGTTGTTTCAAATGGGAAAAAATAATTAGCCTCTGAGGGAAAGCAGGAGGCAGGCAGGAAGTTATGGGGCAGTTTCTGATTGATGATGTCCTTTGGGGTGCCCCATCAAAGGAGAGATAAGTGGGATACATGTCAGACATTTTTGGGTTTGGGGTTGACCAGTCAAGTACAATTAGGGGCAACATTGTTGTTAAGTCTTATTTGGAAGCTTCTGGAAGCATTTTAAGCGGCCAAGATGCGTATGAAAGAGGGATGGGGCTACCATCTTGAATGTTCTTACTTACGGACACTACTGACCTAAAGTCCATATATGGAACAGCAGAAACCGACAGACCTTTAAAAGAACTTCTCACTGATGCTCTCAGTTCACAAGTAACATAGCAAGGTTTTTTAAAAAAAATCTCCCTGGATATTCAGGGTTGTCTCATAAAGTATCTAATTCAAACCTGTCAACACAAACAGAAGAATTGCTTTGATTTAGTTTAATCTGGCTGTGATAATCCAAATAGCTTTCTGGGGTTTCAGGTTCCGTGTGGCTTTGGGGCAGCAGGAATTCGCGACTGTCCGCAATTCCTGCTGTGCTTGCCGCCGAGGTGCCCCTGATCCAAATGGATCCGGGGGATATGGCTGCCCTGTAGAGGCAGCCGAAGAGAGAGGGGAGCTGGACAGAGGGTTGGGGGTGTCGCAGACCCCCTCCTCATCCGGAAAAACCCCTTTTTCCTGAGGTGGTGGAGCGGCGGTCAGTAATGGCTGCTACGAAGAAGCCTGCAACCGGGTAAGATTGTGCTGGAGGAAGCAGGAAAAGTGAAAGTGCTGGCTGAGCCGGGTTAATCAACATCTCTCAAACTCTCTGGAACTGAATTGTTTGAATTGCTGGAGGATACATTGTATCCCTAAGAAGATCGGAAAGTGGCGGAGAAAGCTGTTAAAGGGAAACTTTTTTTTTTCCTACACTCTCCCACCCCATAGAAACAGCAGATGAAGATTTGAAATTTATTTGGGCATTGAAGGTGAATTATTTTAAAAGTTAAAGCCAAGGGACAAAAGACTCTTTGGACATTGGACTTAATAATTTAAGAAATCGGAAAACCCTTATTGGAGGTATGGATTTCTGATCATTTAAAAATTGTTGTTGTAAGTGGGAAGGGAGAGGAAAAAAATTGGAGCAGAAGTTGAAAAAGAAGGAGATTGCCTAGAATTCTAAAGAAAGATATATGGTAATTGGACCTCTTTGATTAAACAGTAACCCCAGAAAGAGAAGTAGAAGAAGGAAAAAAAGTATTAACTTTTGGAATCTTTTTTGAATTATTCTTGATTAAAAATACTTGGGTGGTTGTTTTGGGAAAAGTTTCTCTTTTTATGATGGCATTGCTTGTGGATGAATTAAAAACTGAATATCAAAAATATAAAAAGGAAGAACAAGATGGAAAAGATACTTTGGGCACTTTATTTCAATTTTTAGAAATGGCGTTATGCACTTATGAAAAGTTGACTAAGCAGCAGAATGACTGGGACAAAGAAGAAGAGGAAGAAGAAGCCATCTTTGATGAACAATGGGTTTTTTCTGGGGAGGAGGAGAAAGAGGATAAGAAAAAGGGGGTTTTAAGGTTTGAAAAAACAACCCAAAAAAGAGAAAAATGAGATGAAAGGTGGATGCAAGCTTAGAAAACAATGGAAAGGGAGTAAGAAAAGGGAGGAGGAGACAAAGGGGTAAAAAGGGCAAGGAGAAGAATAAGCAAGAGAGAAAGGGGGGGAGGAGAAGCCTTAATGGTAGGAAGCAAGATTTAAAGAAAAAAAGTTTATTTAGAGACAATGGGTGAATCTAACTGAAAAAAAAAAGGGGGATTCTGGAAGGTATATAAGATTGGGTCTTTATATGTGTATTTAGAGTAAAATACTTAAGATATAAATGAGTATATGGATAGTGCTTATATAGGATTTTATTTAGTTATTGCTGGGTCTTTACCTTTTTTATAAAATTTATTGTGTAATTTTAGAATGTACTGAACAGAATCCCAAGATAAATTAAGTGTTATACGAAGTAATTTTAAGTTAGGACAATGAGTTAAAGGCATCACTCCAATCAGTGTATAGGAGAAGTATATTAAAAGAAAAAAGATGAATGGATAGTTGGAAATAGAACAGACAAAGAATGATATTGAAAATGATAATAAGATATGGAAGGATATATAAAGTGAATATGATGTTTGAATTTGTGTCTGTGTGAAGAGTTTCAACCCGGGATCAAGCAGCCTTCAGAAAAGATGTTTTAGGTTTTTTTTTTTTCTATGTTCTGTGTTTTGTATGTTTATGAAAGGCAATAAAATTTTAATAAGCAAGAAATATAATTTGGATAACTAGATTGAAAAGGAGAAGTCGGGATAAGATATGAAGTTAAATAGATAATGTAAATATTGATATTACAATTTGGAATTATTTCGTATGTTCTATTGGCTTTCTTCTGTAATTATTATTATTATTTTTTTAGAAAAGAATTTTCAAATTGTTATGCCTGGATTATTTGTGTATTGTTTTTGTAAAATTAATAAAATTTGTTATAAAAAAAACAATCCAAATAGCTTTCTGCATTGTAGTGCACTTTTGGTGCACCAGATGATTCCCCCAACTTTATTATCAAAATAGCCACGACCCTATCCATTGGGAAAGATGGATGTTATAGTTTGAAATGTTTGGAGGATGCTTGGATGAAGATACAGAACAGAACAGAGTTAACAGAATTACAGAGTTGGAAGGGACCTTGGAGGTCTTCTAGACCACCCCCCTGCACAAGCAGGAGACCCTATGGCATTCCAGGCAAATGGCTATGCAATCTCTTCTTAAAAGCCTCCAGTGATGGAGCACCCACAACCTCTGAAGGCAAGCTGTTTCACTGATGAATGGTTCTCACTGTTAGGGAATTTATCCTTAGTTTTTGGCTGGTTCTTTCCTTGATTAATTTCCATCCATTGTTTCTTGCGCTGCCTTTAGGTGCTTTGGAAAATTTGTCGTTGTCGTAGCCCTCAAATATTGGAGCACTGCTATGATGTCCATAGTTAGTTTTGAAAATAAATAGGCAGCAAGGAAAAGCAGATCTGAGTCAAGATATTTTTCTTCTTCAACAGGAGCAAAGAGCAGGGGTATTATGCATTCCTGTGTCAAATTGCAAAGGACATGTATGGAATTGCCATTAGTGGGAACATTAAACTTGGGATCAGTTGATACAACAGATACACAGATAGTACTTGAGTTACTATCTATTTATTTAGTGACCAATCAAATTACAACAGCACCTTCGAACAATCACTAAATGAAGTGTTGTAAGTCAAGGATTAGCTGTAGTACTACTTGAATGAGACCCTATGTTTAAAACAGGCATTCCCAATTAGGTTTATGAAATGAATTGGTGAAAACTAATAAACAGTTGCTTTAGTACTAAACAACCTCTGCTCATTGGCTTCTTTGTTTTAAAGTCTGGTTTTAAACATTAAGTAGCAACCTAGGTCCTCGCAATGGGGCTCATAAAACATGTGTAAATATGTACTTTCAATATATTTGCATGTCCTTAGGAACAAAGCTAGGTATTTCACTTGCCCTACTACTGCTTTTTACAGATTTCTTCAGCTGGTATCTATTTTTCTAAAAATCAAAGTAATTTCTTTGGGAGATTTCTGTGTTCCCCCTGCTCCAAAAGGTTCTCTATCCTTCCTTTTAATTATTCCATCAAAGCTTCTAATTCTCCAAATGCCATACACTGGACATAGGTGGAAGAAAAGGACTAAGATAATGTTTTTGTAGGCATTAGTAAATGTATTAAATCCAGCAGGATCCTACTAAAGTTACTTCATTGTGTTTGAAGATTTTCTTCATGAGCCCAAATGGAATATGAGCACATAATAAGGAACTAACATTTCAAGTTTGTACATGAATTAGAATTCAACCTGAAAATGTTTCTGATGAAACGAATTAGCAATATTAAAAGCAAAGATTTGCAGTTACAAAAGAAAGCCAAATGTGACTGAATCAAAGATCAAATAATGAAATACTCCAACAATTGCATTTCACTTCATAAAATAGAGAAGTCCAACAGAATTTGCAGTTGCATATTAGTAGTCAAGTGCAGACTATGCTCGCAAGGCCATTGTCAAAGATTTAATCCCGCTGCATGTTCTCCTGAGCATCAAAACCAGACCTACCCATTCTACTCTTCACTTGCCTTCTTATTCTCAACCCTTGTAGACTGAACGAAGACAACAGGAACGGAAAAATTTAATGGGTTGGAAATCTTGCCCTTAGTGGGGTTTCTATTTGGATCTCCTTCTTTGCACATGCTCAGGGATAAAATGATGGGCTATTTGTCTTGGCCATGCCCACATAAGTGGTTGCAGAGCACTAGAAGCTCTTCAAGAAAATCATGTAACTATTAAGAGCAATAAATGTTGAATAGCAATTGTATGTGTACATGTTTGTAGTGTATGTGTACGGGGAATGAAGGCTTATTGGTTAACACCCTGGGCTTGCTGACCAGACAGTTGGTAGTTTGAGACTCAATCACTGTGTGACATGTGAAGTCCTGTTCTTGCCCCAGCTCCTGCCAACCTAGCAATTTTTGCATGCAAATGTGAGTAGATAAATAGGTACCACTTCGGAGTTCTATGTGACTCAGCGTATGGTCATGCTGGCCACCTGACCACAAAAGTATCCTTGGACAATGCTGGCTGGCAATTTGACACTCAAATCCTGAGTGACAGCCAAGGTCTTTTTCTTGCCCCAGCTCCTGCCACTTTAATAGTTTTGCATGAGAATGCGAGTAGATAAATAGATACCACTTTGGCAGGAAGGTTAACAGCATAACATGCACTTTGGTGTATAGCCAACCTCAAGGCCATGGAAGTATCTTTGGACAATGCTGGCTCTCTCAGCTAAGAAATGGAGATGAGCACCATCCACTAGAGAAATGGAGATGAGCACCATCCACTATGATTGGACGGGAAATCTTTACGTTAATGTATGAAAAAGGTAGTTTTTGATTTATGACACAATTGGAACTAGAAATTCCATTGTTAAGCAAGATGGCTGTTATGTGAGTTACACCTGAGGATTACCTGTATGTGTGTATGTACCTGCGTGCAGAGAGAGAGAGAGAGACAGAGACAGAGACACAGAGAGATAGAGATAGAGACTGCGCAATAGGAAATTGCCCATCCCTGCTTTATGGCTTAGGGTGTTGTGACCATTGAGGCATATTCAATAAACTTTAGTAATGGGAAAAAAACAGTTTGTGTGGCTCCATCACCGAAACAAAGTAAGAACTTCCATCAGCTCCAAATTTGCTTCTCTGAGCCTTGTTCCACTTATCATCCTCCCCTGCTCCGGAGGTATAGCTACCAGATGTCACTGCAACCCTCTGGATGACATCTGGCAGCCAAGCCTTAGCATTTTCTGGACCTTATTGTTGCCAACTAGAATTGGCTGGATTTTTTTTCCAGCCCAGATGTGGTCCCCCATCTAAAAGCCTTCTCCCTTGGTGTATCATTCATGCTGCTGATAAAAGCAGTTACCTTATAGCTACCTATGATTGTTTTTAAAGGATCACAGACAAGCTAAGCCTAAGTCCATTTCCTGCTGCTTCCTTCTTGGGAAACAGTGATTGCAAACAGAAAGGAAGCAGATTTCCTGTTTTTTTCCCCACAACAACAGCCACTTGGAGAGAGATGCAGAAAAATTTCACAGCTCCCGGTCCTCCTCCACATGGAAAAAAATCCTAAACATCTGGCTGGCTTTTACAACTGTGAAAAAACACATCTATTTTCTACTCTTTGACTCAGGAATTGCTATTTGCTTGATGAATGAATTTTGCAAATTGAGAGGGAAAAGAGATATCTAGGAAGATGGTGCCTTTACATTCTGCTTCAGTGCTGTGACTAAGATTCTGTATATGTGTGTCTGTATATGTGTGTGTGTATATGTGTGTGTGTGTATATGTGTGTTTGTGTATATATGTGTATGTGTATGTGTATGTGTGTATATATATATATATATATACACTATACACTATACAGAAGCCTGATGATGGCAGATGAGATTCTGTTGAAATGTTGCTACAACTTTAAAAGCACCACTATTATGACGTGGGAAAATACCCGAACAAAGCTGAATGCCAGACATGTAAGTACCCACAAAAACTTAAGAAAACATATACATATACATATACATATACATATACATATATATGAATTTTAAAAAATCTAAAAGCAACTATTACCTTTATTATTGTTAAATAATCTGATCAGATCAGGTGGCCAAGCAGATACTATGGGAGACAGATAACAAGGTCCTTGTTATCAATCATCGTTACTACAATTGTTGGCCAAGCAGTGACAAAAACAGCCAGAGAAATGATTGAAGCCTAGGAAACTGCTGATTCCAGGTACTTAGGACTTGAGGGCATGATGGCTCAAGGAAACAACAACTAGTGACTTAATAGCCAGCCATCAACACCCTAATTAACAACTAAAAGTTACACACAACCAGGAACTATAAATAGAACAGTCCAGTGGCATGTACTCTAGAGCAAGAGAAGTTCCCTGATGATGGGCTCCAGCACAAGCCCGATAGCTTGGAAGAATAAACCTTTGGTCCCGGTAACAACTCAGATCGGATTTTGCAACCAGGCCATAGGCAATGTAGGGCTTTATTTGTAGGGACCAGCATCCTAAATTGCCCCCAGAAACAAAACTGGCAACCAGTGCAGTTTGGGAAGCAGAGATGTTAAGAGGGATATTCAGGCAAACCCAACAATGTTCTTTTCACTGCATCTTAGACCAGTTCTTCTGGCATGGTTTTTCAACACCCTTTAGCTATAGAAATAGCAGCTCAATGTCATTCATGTTAGGGGCGCCTGTGGCAGCCTGAACATTTAAATTTTTAGGCTGGAACATTTAAATGTTTACAAAGCTAATTCACAATGACAGCATTAACACAAACATGATGAAAAGAGAGAGGCTCCATATCAGCTGTTCCTTTTGAATAAAAATTGGCAACAAAAATAATCACTCGTGCATCAAGCTGGACGTCACAAATATTAGGAAGTTATTTCTTAAGATTTGCTTTCTGCTTTCATACATGCCCAATTAAGTACTGCTTAATTTTTTTTACTGTTGTAATTTCCTATCTTATTTTTACTAATCTCCGTAAGAAACTTTACCCATCTGAACTTGGCACAAAAAGGCCAGGAAATGTTACCAATTTTGTCAGAGGAATTTTTTTCCTGCAGAACTCCCGCTGTTCTCATAGAAATTGTAATGCCTATTCTTTGGGTTATAGAGAGGTCTTAGGTTGGAGCCAAATGCAATCTTAAATCATTCTTATGGGGAAAAATTATTACTTACAATGGGAGAGGCAGGCATGTTTAAAATTAGAATCTGTGTATATTAGAAAGCATTTTGAAAAACATTGCTTTCCTCCTCCTCCTTTTAATTGCTTAATCTTCCAAGGGAAAGACCTGATGTTTACTCCTTTATCCTTCCTCCGCTCTCTCCTACTTCATTTTATTTTAATAATACATTTTCTATGCTTGCTCATTATATTTAATCTGGTTCACGTAGTGCTTGTTTAAAGGAACATGATTCGAGATTGGGTAAATAGTGTAGTATCTGGCAGTAGATGTCCCACACCAATTGTATTTCATAATGTAATTTTATTAAACTTTAATTAGAGTATAAAATGCAACATGAAAATAATGGAGAGAACAAAATTGTCAAGACACCCAAAGTTACTAAAGGAAAGGGTTAAGACTGTTTTTAATCACCTAATGGATGTCAATTCTGCAGTTGCCCTTTGACTATGTTATGGTGTTTTCTGTGTAGATTTAAAATTTCAAAGACAAAAGAGCAAAAGGGAGGATTCCCATGAAAGATAACTAGCTCTATGTCTATTCTGAAGGGATCAGTTGCTAATATTAGAGCACTTTACACGGCTGTATAAATATTTGTATATATTCTTAGTAAAAATGTCCTTAAACACTTCCACTCATCCTTAAAACATATTTGGGACTACAATGTTGTACTGACTGGAAATAGCAGTAGCAATAGCCCTTAGTCCAGGGGTCTTCAAACTTGACAGCTTTAAGACTTGTGGATTTCAACTCCCAGAATTCCTCCTCCAGTCATGTTAGCTCAGGAATTCTGGGAGTTGAAGTCCACAAGTCTTAAAACTTGCCAAGTTGGAAGACCTTTGCCTCTTACTTAGACTTATATAGCGCTTCGCAGTGCTTTACAGCCCTCTCTAAGCGGTTTACAGAATCAACATATTGCCCCCAACAATTTGGGTCCTCATTTTACCGCCCTTGGAAAGACGAGATGCTGAGGTGAGAACCGAACTGCTGGCAGTCAGCAGAATTAGCCTGCAATACTGCATTCTAATACGGCTCTACAGGTAGTCCTTGATCTGTGACCACAAGCGGAACCAGAATTACCATTAGTAAGTGATGTGGCTATTAGTGAATCATCATCTGTTCAGACCTGATGTTATGATCATTTTTACCAATGGTTGTTAAGTGAATCATCTGGACAAATGAATTACATGGTCGTTAAATGAATCTGGCTTCCCCAATTGACTTTGCTTGTTGGAAGCTAGCTGTGAAGGCCACAAATTGTGGACACTTGTGAGATGGTTGTCAAGTGTCTAGCTGCAATCACATGTTCATGGGATGGTGTGATGGTTATAACTTTGCAAAGGTGATTGTAGCTTTGAACCATTACTGAATGAATAATCTTAAATTGAGGACAATCTGGAATTCATAATTTCAACTGTGGGAAAAGCTTTTTCCAGTAAACACCCAAGAGCATCAACAGTATATTTTCTTTTCTAAGATTATTTTAATTGGTGGGATTCAGAATGAACTTGAGATGGTGGATTACAATGATCATTTTTTTATTATTACACTGCTCAGGGGCTCAAAGATACATTGTACAAATACAAATCCAATAAGGAAATATAGCAGTAGCAATACTTCACTAAAACAGATGTTTCCATAGGACATATCAAGTGTGGGCAAAACAGCCCAAGAAAAAAAATGTAGCCAATAATATGTCTAGTTAAACTCTGCATTCAGGCCAGGGATGGGAATTTAAGGAGTGGATCTATAAACTACTGTATTTTCTTTTCCAAAACAATGTTTCCAAATTCTGATTACTAGATTATCTTCCAGATCAATATATCCTAAATCATGGCCCAAAACTTTTTGGGCACCAGGGACTAGTTCCATGGCTTCATAAACCATAATTAGTCACAAACTTATTTTAAATACAAAACTATTTTATTGCAACACTGGGAATTGTTTTCATTTCCAGCTGGAATTAAAATCAAGAAAAGCACACACCTTTCAGTTCTGTGAAGTGCTGCCAAAAATATAAGTATCAAATTAACTAGAAAAGAAACCAACTGAAGTACAAAAAAACTCAACTAAAGTACCAAGAGCTTCAAGGATGACTCGGAACCGAACTACTTTGCTTCTTGCAAAGGTTTCGTCATCTGGGCCTGACTTTTATCCCTTATGGGAGGGGCAATCACCTCCCAGCCTTACTCCCAAGTCGCCCCTTCTGCTTCAGCTGCTCTCGCCTTCTAACAACTCTGTACACACGTGCACTGGGAACAGGCTCCCCTGGTCCTCTGCCTCGCTGCTGCCAGACTCCAGCAGCACCCCACTCCCAGATGGTCCTGGCCTCATCTCTACATTGGGCACAGGACCCTCACACTCCAGACTCCCTGACTGGTCCCCTTTCTTCCCCACTGTCTGATTCCACTGCCATCTGCACCAGCTGCCAGTGAACCACAATAGCTGCCTGCTTGCCACAGATGGGGCTTTGCTAGTTTGCGTGGCCCGGTTTCTGGTATGCCAGTCCACGAACCCATGTCCTAAGCAGTTCTTTATTAGCCTCTGATTTCTTCGCTATAAACTCCCTGTTTTCTTTAGGATTAAGTTTTGCAGAAAATGCTGTGCAGCTTGTATGATGTAGTGATGAGAGGGTTAGAGTGTGGAGACTCAGGTTTCAAACTGTGTCTACCCATGGATGCTTATGGAGTAATATATACATACATACGTACGTACTTACATACATACATACATACGTATGACAAAATGAAGACATTGGTGCTTTCTGAGCTTGGTTGTTTGCTTGCAGTTGTTTCATTATCCAACTAGTTGACATCAACTCTTGGTGTTGGCAGGGCAAGTTATTGCATATAAAAAGAGGGCAAACCTCACACTTTCTAGCACTGATGATGTTACGTCTGCAACAAACAATCAAGCTCAGAGAGCACCAAGGACTCCACAGTTTGACTCTGGGCTACAGATATTCTCTTTTATAGCAGGACAGTATTTGCCCGAAGGGAAAGTGTGATAAAATTGTTTCAGAACACTATGTGGCAGGATGAGAACTCACTGTAGCATGCAGCACGCTAAACAATTGGAGAGAACTTACCTACGTGAACAATTCATGCAGAATGGGTACCTACAAGCATTTATTACAAGATGTCTGCGCAACAAACAAGGAAGAGAAAAGAAGAAAATAAAGGTATAAGACCAACTCTATGGTCCAATCTGCTGTACATCAAAAACATTTCAGAAGCAGTAGAACACAGCTTCCAAGATCTGCAAAGGACCATCAATCACCCTGAGGCTACTATAGGAGGACAAATGCAAAGATCGCTTGGAGGTGGGAGGCTCCTCTAGTCTAAAGTAATCTACTGGATCAAATGCATGGATTGCTCGTGTCTATGTAGGAGAAACCGGGAGGAAACTAACCACCAGATTGCAAGAACACAAGCAGGTGGTCAGACGGGGAGACCCAAACTCATTGGTAGCCTTACATTGCAACAAAGGCAAGCACATACATTCAATTTTGCACCTACTAAGATTGTTGGCTGAGAAGGTACAAAGATAGTCAGAGAAATGATTGAAGCTTGGGAAATGGGCCCCTTGTCAGTTAACAGGACTGTTGATTTACCCCCAGTTTACCAAGTATTTAAGAGCCAAGGACTTGGCAGCACAAGCCAACAACTGAACAGTTCAACCAATAAGGAGCCACACCCAGACACTATATAAATACGATGCATAGAATAGCCCAAAGCTGGTAGAGAGAATTTCCCTCAGGATAGGCTCCAGTAGGAGTGCAAAAGCTTGGAAGACTAAACCTCTGGTCCCAGTGACCGACAGATTGGAACCTGCAACATTGTCCTGGGACACATATATTTGCCTTCATTTCTAACAGCTAAAAGGTGTAATTGTGATTTATTAAATCACTGAAAGAAATAAAGAGTTTCTCAGTTGGGGACAATCCACTTATTCCCAGCTCGAAGAAGAGCATGCTTGTGCAAACACAAGAATTTTCACAGAACCAGAACAAATTATGAGAGAGGAAAGATTAATTCTATCTGACAGACCTGTTTCCAAAGGTTGCCACCTGGGGGTTATATAACCTATTGGCATTAGGAAGAGACAGGACCACTCTGGAATATGATACCACCCCATTTAAATGCATGTAATTGATTTTTAAATCTTGAGTAGCAGTATCAGAAGAAGAAGAATATAGCTTCGACCCAAGGGCATTCTGGGTAAGTTGCCTGTAGATGACAAAATGGTTGTGGCACAAAAAAATGATTATTTTTCCAAATCCAAACTAGGGCAATCTGTCACCATCCTAGAGATATTGTGAGAAAAATTTAAAAAAAAACAGAGGTGAGGATAATTATATATACCACCTTGAGTTCCTACAGAAAAGCCTGATGACTGGATTGACTGATTAATTGGTTTGCAATATGGGTAGTCCTCAACTTATAATCATTCATTTAGTCATCATCCTCTTTTAATTACTTCATAATTTCTTGAGAGGGTGGTGTCTGGGCAACTGAATGGAGCTGAATATTACTGGCCAGATGCTTTCCCTGTTGCCAATGCGGAGGTTTTTTTTCAACAATTATATTCTCAGCGTACCCAGAGAGAGAAATACCTGCCTCTACCTAGGATCGAATTCACAGCCTCCTGATTGTGAGGCAAGGGCTCCACCTCTAGCCCACCACCACACCACTCACAATCATTCATTTAGTGACCATTCTAAATTACAATGGTAAAAGTGACTTTTGACTAGTCCTAACACTTACAACTATCCCAACATCCCCACAGTCACACTATCAAAATTTGGACACCAGCTGACATGTATTTATGATGGCTGCAGGACCTAGCCGGCTTCCGACAAGCAAAGTCAATGCGGGAAAGCTAAATTTGCTTAACAATGGTGTGATTTACTTTACAATTTCATTTACTTTACAACTCTTTTAACAACTTTCTTGCTAGTCCTGGCTAGTACAGGATTCCCTGTAACAGTGGAGAATTTTTTTAGAGTGAGGGGAAATGCCTCCAGAAGTAATTTGATCATCTTTGGGGAGGTGAGAAGGATTTTATTCAGTTTTTATTTTCCCTCTGCTTTCTTGGCTATCAGGATAGGATGCAAGAGGATTAAACATGTTTTGAATTCAGCAATATTACAGAGGGTTTTTTTTTTTACCCTCCCGAGGATTAATAAAAAATCATTGCACAAAAGCTGGCTTTAGCTTGCATCATCTCTTTAATATATGGAGATTTTTCTCAACATCAAAATCACCCTGAAAGGGAACAGATTAGGGCTGATTTTAAATTCCCTACCATCGTTACTATTTCCAATTGGTTTATTTCCTTCTGAAATGCGGCATCATGAGCAGAAATGGATTCCAATTATAAAGCCGCCTCAACTCCTTTTTCAGTGTCAGAAATGGCAGTTCTGATAAAGCAAAATAAAATCACATTAGGCTCTTCTGTTCTATGGAGGATTCTCTTCAGCTCATGGTTGTTTCAAAGGTGCTTTTTCAAGAGGCAACGGATTTTCTTTGTTTTTGCTTGAAGAGGTTTTGCTTCTCATTCAAGAAGCTTCTTCAACCCCTCCCTTGTTTTTCAGAACTGAAGAAGCTTCTTGGATGAGAAGAGAAACCTCTTCAAGCAAAAACAAAGAAAGTCCGGTTGCCTCTTGAAAAAGCACCTTTGAGACATTAGGCTCGTCTGCATTTACAACCGCCCCACAGAATCATCTTCATGCTGTAATTATCCACAATGCCACAATCTTTTCCCCTTGCATTACTGACCAAGCGGCTATCCTAGGCTGACACTCTAGATCGTTGCCGCAGCCGAAATGCAGATTTTATTGACTTAATGGAGAAGATGAAAGAGCCAGAAATAATCATTAGGAAGCCACTATCATGCTCTGTGAGGCAGGGGGAATAATCCAATGCTATTTTAAATGCTTCCCACAAAACGGCACAGGGAGATAAATGAACATTTTACAGTTCCTGCCAGTGTTTTACGACTCTCAGAAACCATTAATCTATGCACTTATGGAACTTTCTTACCAGTTAAACTCCCTGCCCCCACTCACAGCCAGGGTCATTTAATACTTCCTTTTCAGGGAAGGGGCAACGTTCTTGAGAAGAGTGGAACAATCTTTCTCATTATCTAGAGGCTGAGCTTCCCAGATGCAAGTAATCTACAGATATTGTGAATTCAGATTTTGCCAAAAAAAATTTTTTTTTAAAGAACAACCACTACTCAAAGTTCTACCCTGCTTCTCCCTTTCTCTCTCTCTCTTTCTTTCTTTCTTTCTTTCTTTCTTTCTTTCTTTCTTTCTTTCTTTCTTTCTTTCTTTCTTTCTTTCTTTCTTTCCCTCTTTCTTTCCATGATGGTTTACTTATGAATAGAAGTAGAGAAGGTGATATAGAATCCATGGTGTTCAAACTGTTCCTTCCTTCCTTCCTTCCTTCTTCCCTCCCTCCTCCTTTCCTTTCCTTTCCCTTCCCTTCCCCTTCCCTTCTTTTTCAGTTATGGCACAGGAAAATGCTAATGGTTATGTTGGAAAAGTAAGTCACATATTGTTTTTGTCCCCTTATGATGCCACCTCCCCTCCCCTCCATTTCTGCATGGGATTATCCACAGTAGTTCCACCTTCCACTCAGATAAAGGAAGTCTATTCAGAATCTGTTTGCAACAGTGTCAGTGATGGAAGGCAGCTGGGAAAAAAAGTATCTTGTTTATTCTGTTTGGAGGCCAGTGGAGAACTCCCACTCGTAAGGGAATGTTAAATCACACCACAAATCAACCCGGAGCTGCACCATTCTTTATTTCCACCATCTGTTTTGTGGGCTAATTTTCCTAATCACTAAATCCAACTCGGAACCGGGGCCAGGTTTTTCCAAATAGGGAGAACCAGCTGACTCTCCAAAGCGACTGGATATTGCAGAAAGAGACTCAGCTTAGAAACAGAGAAGGAAGAATTAGTTTTACTCATTTTTTAAAATATTGCTAATCCTGGTTTTGTGTTTAAGGAAAGATTACAGCTGCTAAGTCTGTATAATTCCAGAATGTAGGACCTGCCATAATGATCTTAAATTACAGAAAGGCAGACTCTGGTTACAAATATTAAGGAAAATTTTGCCCAACAAGAAGAACGAACCAACAGTGAAACTCATTGCCTAAAGAGACGTTGAACCCCTCTTTTTTTGGCTTTCTTCTGGGCATTTTTTAAATTTAATCAATTTATATGGCTGCATATCTAGGAAATATGACTTTGGGTGGCTAATTAAATATGAAAACAATTAACAACAGCAATATGAGCGAATGTTAAAAAACAGGGGTGGGATTCAAATTTTTTAACAACCGGTTCTGTAGGTGTGGTTAGGTGGGTGTAGTTAGGTAGGGTAGCATGTGACTTCCTTTTTTTGCAGCACACCTCCACCCCCCCATGCTCCATTTTTGGGCCTCCTGGGCCTCAGGGAAGCCTCCTGGGCAAAGTACAGCTAATGATTGGAACAGCTGATCGTCAGGAAGAAAAAAAAAGGAAATACCTCAAGGAGTGACTGCGCAGGGGAGAATGCAGTCAGTGATGTCAGGCATGCACGCAATGCATGAATGATAAGGACTGACTGGGTGGGGAGGGAAGGGGCCATTCAGGGGCACGATTTGCTAGTTCTCCAAATTGTGCAGAATCATAACAACCAAGTTCGATAGAACCAGTCCAAACCAATAGAATACCACCCCTGCTAAAAATTACAGTGGTTACTGAGGATAAAACCTAGTAAAAAGTAGAAAAGATTGCTCAAAGATCCATCTAGCCTCAGGGTTGGTCCCGAGGCCCAAAGAGAAATTTAAAATTTGGACCCATCCTGAAATAGGATGAACAGATTAACACAGTTGGAAAGCATCTTGTAGGTCATCTAGTCCAACCCTATCACCCAAGCAGGAGACTCTACACCCCTGATGGCAAACCTATGGCATGCGTGCCATAGGTGGCACACAGAGCCATTTGTGCCGGCACGTAAGCCGCAGGCAAACTTACCTCACTGCATGCGTGCACCTCACAGTTGACTTTCAGCTGGTTTGAGCCTTTTTTAGCCTCACTGGGGCTTGAAAAAAAACCTCTGCAGGCTGAATAGGTCCATTTTGTCACTTCCTGTAATACCAGAAGTGACAAAATGGGCCTATTCGGTCTGCAGAGGCTTTTTTCAAGCCTTTGGAAGGCCGAAAAAGGCCTCAAACCAGCTGAAAATCAGCTGTGAGGCACAGTGCAGGTACAGGGGTGGGGGGTGGGGCAGCAGGGGTATGTGAGGAGGATTGTACGTGCATGCGCAGGGGGGGTAGCACATTGCCTTCTGGGTGATGGCATGTGAGTGTGCGTGTGCCAGCGCACACTCAATTTTTTTGCACAGGAGCCCAAAAAGGTTAACCACCGCTGCCCTACACCATTTCTGACAGATGCCAGTCCAATCTCTTCTTGAAAGCCTCCAGTGATGAAGCTCCCACAACTTCTGAAGGCAACTTCTGTTCCATTGGTTGATTATTCTCACTGTCAGAAATCTCTCCTTATTTCTAGGTTGAATCTCTCCTCGATCGATTTCTATCCATTATTCCTTGTCTGGCAATTAACATTAAAGCAGAGAATGGATCTTTCCCATTCTGTGATTCTAGGAAGGATTTCAATGAGTACAAGGTAGTCCTCACTTTACAAACACAGCTGGAACCAGAATTTCTGTTTGTAAGCAAAATAGGCATGCCTGATTTTTATGACTTTGTTTGTTCTAAGCCAGATGGGATCGTTGCAAATGGCAATCACATGATCCCAGGATTCTGGAACAGCTGTCCATAGATGCTGATTTCCAAGTGTCCGAATTCTGATCTGGTGACCATAGGGAGGTGGTGAGGACCAGTTGTAAATCACTTTTTCCAGTGCCTTTGTTAACTTTGAAGGGTCACTAAATCAAGGTTTGTAAAGTCAAGGACTATTGTGCAGGATTTTATGTGGCTATAAGAATTGATAGGTAGAATGCCTCTGATTTGAAATATACTTCTTTTAATTACTCTTTTTGTTAACCCTGAGTTACCAAACGTTTTCAATGGGTTACTTTTCTTACTTAGTAGATACAGCAGTGCACCATTTCCATTATATTCAAATTATTACAAGTTATCTCTAAATCGTATCACATAATTATTTTTATATTTAATAAATCAGCTTGATAGGCAGTTTCAGGGTTGAATGATCCCAGGAATTAGAGATCCTTAAATGTCCAGATAGTGAGAAACTATCTCAACGTCAGTCTCAATAAATCAAGCCTACAGCTTATACAGCAAAAAACAGCATTTTGAACATTTTGAAATCCACTGCATTTTATACGGTAAGCCATTTTGCTATTAGAGCTAGAACAAGAATAATGTTTTATTTAAACATATGATTTTTCAATAACATACAATTCTAGGGAGAAGTAATTTGATGTATTAGTTTGACTTTGAGAAAGGGTTTAATATTCTTGGACATCCACATTATTTTGAGCTACACACTTACTACATGGAAATTGATGGCTGGACAGTGAAAATGTATTCTTTGTGTCCTTCATATTGCAAAGAGACTCATCCTTCAACATAGGAAAGGTAAATTAATGGCCTCTATTACTCAGTGAACGGAAGACCTGAGGTTACTTGCAGCTTATGAATGAATCGCTTACATAAACTAAGTACGGACAACTACCATGAAATCCAGACATCATTTTACTGTCTCTTCCACCACCTGCAAATCCAAAATTTGGAGTAGCTTCACTTACAGCACATTGCAGGAATGGAGATGGAACATAATGTGTGGGTAACTGCTGCCGAATACAGTTGCTCAGAAGGGAACATAGTTGGTTGATGGCAGCAAGATAAATTTATGCACAGGAGGACCCTTTGATTTCTCACAATGGATGCACAAGTTGATGGAGGTGGCAGAGATGGCTAAATTGACTGCTTTGATTCAAGAAAAAAAACAAACCACAATTTTGTTTCTACTTGGAAACCACTTTTGGACTTTTTGCTTGAGATAGAAAAAGAAATGCAACCTTGATTTTGGGGTTTACCGATTAGATAGATTTCCTGTTATAGAAATAGCTAATTTTCTACTACTATGCAAAAGTAAAAAGTTGAGGTTTGATGCTATTATCTTATTCTACTGCACCAAAGAGAATCGGAAATCAATGTCTTTTTTTTCTTTTTTCCCTTTCCTTTCTCCCTACTTTATTTTCCTACCTTTTTCTTTTGTAGTTTTGTATTTTATATTATATAAACTAATAATAAATAGAAAGGAACATAGTTACACCAGTTGTAATTGTGCAAAATATGTCTCTCAGACATCTTCTACCTTGGATCAAAGGACAACTGAGGATTGAAGAGCATCCAAGATTGCAGGCTAACTTGCCTATTTAAGCCACAGTTTCATTTCAGTTTGTCTGTCCTAATAAACCCATTGCCTTGGAGATGGATGATAAGTTGGGTAACATTTCTACACTCATAGCATCCCACTCCAAAGCTCTAGATGACCAACTCCACAGGTTTCATGTAGATTCTAATGTGCTTAAAAGCACTGGCTCCACTAATTACATTAGCCCTCTAGGAATTTTCATAAGAATGAGGCATTAGTCATAAGCATCTGCAGCTAGCTATGATGCTGAACCAATGATGCTCCTACACGTGGGGAAGCAAATGACACAAACTTTCCTCTTTTGCATCTCTGTTCCAAGATCACATGCAAAAATGCAATGCCATCTAATGATGCTTTGGTGCACATTTCACAGCCTGCCAATAGCATCAATGCTCATATTGGTTGACCAGAGGTGCGATTCTACCAGTTCGCACCTATTCTCTAGAACCGGCTGTTAACATTCTAAGCAGTTTAGAGAACTGGTTATTAAAGAAATTACTGGCCTAATCCTGTAAGGAAGGCAGGAAGGAAACATTCTGGTGTTGCTTACAGAAACTGCCTCTCTGTTAACCCTTATTACATTCTTGGCAGGACTAGACTTCCTTTCTCTGGAACTTCTCTGGAGCTTTTCCCCCCTCCTTTGCTGGTACTTTGCTTGTGTGGAGTGACCATTCAAAGTTACAATGGCACTGAAAAAAGTGACTTATGACCATTTTTCACACTTACGACCGTTGCAGCACCCCCAGTTACAAAAGGCCAGGAGAGGAGATGCATGCCTTGATGTGAGCGATATTGAGTTGGCCACACCCAGCCAATAACATGACCGCCAAGCCTTGTCCACCCAGTCACATGACCACCAAGCCATGCCCACCATCTAAGTCACGCCCACAGAACCGATTGTTAAAAAATTTGAATCCCACCCCTGTGGTTGACCATTACTTGGCAAGAGTACAGAGAAGAGCAGCAAAGATGATTAGGAGACTGGAAGCTAAACATATAAAGAATGGCTTCAGCAATTAGAATAGAATAGAGTTGGATGGGACCTTGGGGGTCTTCTAGTCCAGCCCCCTGCTCAAACAGGAGAACCTATACTATTTTAGATAAGTGACTGTCCAGTCTCTTCTTAAAAACCTCCAATGATAAAGCACCCACAACTTCTGAAGGCAAGCTGTTCCACTGGTTAATTGTCCTCACTGTCAGCAAGTTTCTATTTAATTCCAGGTTGCTGTTCTCTTTGATTATCTTCCAATCATTGTTTCCTGTTTTGTCCTACTTTGGAGAATAATTTGACCCCCCTCTTCTTTGTGGCAGCCCCTCAAGTATTGGATCTGAATAATTTGGATCTGATCTAACCTCTCTCTCTCTCTCTCTCACACACACACACACACAAACACACAAACACACAGAGGCAGAGGTGGGATTCAAATTTCTTAATAACTGATTCTGTGGGAGTGGCCTAATTTGTGGGTATGGCTTGGTGGTCATGTGACTGGCTGGGCATGGCTTGTACGTAAATATTATAAATATTTATGTAAATATTGAATTTTTTATTAAAAAGAGAGCAACTTTTACCCAAAATCAGGCAAAGCAGGCAGGCAGATTGAGTTGCTCACAGAATTACAGATTCACTTAGATCTATCTATCTGCAATCGGCTACCTGCACTGAATAATAGAAGCTTCAGTCCCTAAGAAAGGTTCAGCTCTGCAGAGCTGAAGATCTAAAGATTAGCTAAAAAGCAAAAAATGCAACGATTTCCTGCTTTTTTAGCTAATCTAAATCTCCCGGCACAGCAGAACAGCTGATGGTTGGGGGGGAAAAAAAGGAAAAATAGCAACTTAGCAGGCAAGTTTGATGGCAAGGTAAGGAGTGAGTGGGCAGGGAAGGTTCCTGCAGGCCATGTGGGCGGCACAGCCTTGTGTTCCTGCGCAGCCTGGATTAATAGCTTTGGGGGGTGCTCTGGGGGTGACATTTCTCTGCAGACCACCAAATTTTTCTTATAGCCCACTGGTTGGTGACCACTGGACTAAAAGATCTCCAAGGTCTCTTCCAACTCTTGTTATTCTGTTTGTCTGATTAACCTGCAAATTTGAGATATAGCAATGAAAAAAGGACTACTTTGCATTGGCCTGAATGCTACAACTTTTAACAGGTTCCAGAAGGAACAGCCTCCTGCTGCCTTTGGAAAAACAATTTCTACATCAAGCATTTGGAAGAACCCAATCTTATTTTTATTGGACTAAGAATTGAGGATGCAAATAATCCAGAAGTTCACTAGGACGATAGGAGACCAGAGCATATTCTTGCTTGTTTTCCCACAGCACAGATGGCCTTGCATTCAGATGGCCTTGCATTCAGCTGTCATAACCAGTAGGCATGACATCCCTGCTTTACCACTGCTGACCACTGCCAAGAAAGTTGCATGGATGTATTTATATAGTTACCAGGAGATGAGCTTCACTCAAAGGGATCGTGACCTTGGTCTTTCTTTGATGCACAATAGTTTATTCAGTGACCATTCGAAGTTACAATGGTACTGAAAAAAAGTAAACATGTTTTTCACACTTAGGACCATTGCAACATCCCCATTGTTCCAGAATCAAAATTCAGGCGCTTGGCAACTGGCTCATATTTATGAGTGTCCCGAGATCATTTGTAAACAGACAAGCGAAGTCCATGGGGAAGCCAGATTCCCTTAACAACAGTGTGACTAATTTAACAATTGTAGGGATTTGCTTAACAACTGAAGCAAGGAAGGTCGTAAAATGGGACAAAACTCACTTAACAAACATCTCACTTAGCAACAGGAATTCTGGGCTCCATTATGATCCTAAGTTGAAGACTACCTGTCTTTGATCCAGCAAATATAAAGGAAGGTTGCCTTTCACAATGGAAGCACAATAGTCCTGTGATGGCGAACCTATCGCATGCATGTCATAGGTGGCAAGCAGGCAAACTTACTTCACTGGGCATGCACACAGCTCACAGCTGATTTTTGGCCAGTTTGAGGCCTTTTTTGGCCTCCCAAAGTCTTGTGCAGGCTTTGCAGGATGAAAACTAGCCCGTTTCATCACTTTCTATTTTTCCAAAAATACCGGAAATGACAAAACGGGCCTAGTTTTCAGCCTGCAAAGCCTGCAAAAGCCTTCCTCAAGCCTTTGGGAGGCCGAAAAAGGCCTCAAACTGGCCAAAAATCAGCCGTAAGGTGCAGATCAGGTAAGGGGGAGGCAGGGGTGGGTGGGTATTACGTGCTCATGGGTAGGAGCGTGGGGAGGCACGCATTGCCTTCTGGGTGCTGGCACACAAGTGTGAGCATGCAAGTGCGCACACAATTTTTGGCACAGGAACCGAAAAAGGTTAGCCACCACTGCAATAATTCATGAATGTTATTGTTTGCTTTCCCCAAACTGATGGGGTCCAAGTAGGTTGAACTTTGAGCTGACAAAAATGTCTCGTAAACCTACTTCACCAGTGGGAAAATTTGAGCTTTGTAATCTCTCCTCTTCTGTACCACATTGTCTATGATTGTTGTACAGGTAGTCCTTGATTTACAACCATGTGTTTAGTGACTGTCTAAAGTTGCAAAGGCATTGAGAAAAGTGATTTATGGGCCTTTGTCCCATGACCATGGCAGCAACCCCCTCCCATGGTCACATGATCAAAATTTGGGCGCCTGGCATGTTTTTATGATCCCGGGGTCATGTGATCCATCATTTGTGACCTTCCTAGGCAGCATCCAACAAAGTATATGGAGGGGAGACAAATTTGCTTAATGACTGCACAATTCACTTAACAACCGCAGCTAATAACAAAATAGGCCGTAAAAGGTTGTACATCTTTCTATATACCACCACAGCCTTTGGGTTTTTTCTTTTTTTCATTCCAAGGCTGTTGTGTTCCCATGTTTTGAACCACATTTCCTTCATCTTTCCATCTAGTCACTAAGTGACCTTGGGATGTTGAAACAGCTCAATTTCCCCTGGCAATTGTGGTCTTCTTATTCAATCCAGATCATTTCTCTCAGGGGCGACCACTCTGAGGTAAATCTTTGCTCAGGCAATGATAACCTTTGGCTCTTGTACATATTATTCAGCACTACAGCTGTCAAATCTAGAGCTTCCAAACAGGAAATTCTCAACTTATAAGAGTTCATTTAATGACCGTTTGAAGTTACAACAGTGCTGGAAAAAAAGTGATTTAGGACTGTTTTTCACACTTAATGACCATTAGAGCAGGGGTCTCCAAACTTTTTGCAAGAAGGGTCAGATTTGGTGAGGTGAAAATGTATGCGGACCAACCATTCAGCCTGACATTCTTTGAACCATTAACATTAAATGGGAAAAACGCAGGCCAGGGGATGAGTGACAGGCTGAGCCAGCGGGGAAAAGAGGCTGTGAGCCGCTCGAAATTTGCAAATGGGCTGCAATTGGCTCCCGAGCCAGACTTTGGACATGCCTGGATTACAGCATCCCCATTTCCATGTGATCAAAATTCAGACGCTTAGCAACGAATTAATATTTATGCCAGTTGCAGTAACCCAAGGTCACGTGATCATCTTTTGCGACCTTCTGATAAGCAAATGCAACGGGGAAGCCAGATTCACTTAACAACCATGTTACCAGAGGTGGGTCTTCAGCAGGTTCTGACCAGTTCTGGAGAACCAGTAGTGGAAATTTTGAATAGTTCAGAGAACCAGCAAATACAACCTCTGACTGGAGATTTTACAGTAACCTTCCCCTGCAACGCCCACCAAGCCATGCTCACAGAACTGCCCACCACTGTGTGTTACTAACTTAACAACTGCAGCAATTCACTTAACAATTGTGGCAAAAAAAGGGGCAATGTCCACTGAACAACTGCCTCACTTAGCAACAGAAACCAATCAATCAGAATAGAGCTGGAAGGGATCTTCTTCTAGTCCAGCCCCCTGCTCAAGCAGGAGGCCCTATACCATTTCAGACAAGTGACTGTCCAGTCTCATCTTAAAAACCTCCAGTGATGGAACACCCACAACTTCTAAAGGAAACCTCTCCCACTGGTTATTCGTCCTCACTCTTAGGAAGTCTCTTCTTAATTCCAGGTTGCTTCTCTCCTGGATTAGTTTCCATCCATTGTTCCTTGTCTTGCCCTCAGGGGCTTTGGAAAATAAGTTGATCCCCTCTTCTTTGTGGCAGCCCCTCAAATCTGGAATAATTGTGTATACGTATACTTTTTTTCCAAAAAAAAAAAGAGAACTACCGATGAATTTATGGGAAAGAAAAACGTGCATGCATGTCGAGGGAAATATGATAGCACCCTCAACTCCCTCAAAAACTATTTTCACCAGCTATAGACATCCCACTTCAAAGTCTCAGCTGCTGCTTCCAATTTGGCATGGAGGTGTGGGGGTGACAATGGCATTTCCACTTTAAAGTTCTGCTCTCTTTATTTCCCGCATATTTCTCTAGAGTTTAGATGAGGGTCAACCACACACAACCCATTTCAGTTCAGGAGAGACAAAGTTAAACCTCTCACTGATAAGTTTCAGTTTCATCAAGAGTTCTTAAAGTATTAAAGTGTATGATTTCTAATCTGACAAAATATGCAACTTCTCTTTAATGTTAGTGTCTTTTTTAAAGACTGGAAAAAAGCCAATGGGAGTTTTTAATGTGTTAGGAGGTGGGAAAAGAAATTACAGCACAGTTAGTTGAAATTGTGGGGAAAAGAGAAACCTAAAAGAGTATGGATAGTCCTTGAAAAAATATCAGTTGCTAAACGAGACATTTATGGGACAGTTTTGTCCCATTTCACAACTTTTCTTCTTACAGTTGTTAAGTGAATCACTGCAGTTGTTAATAACCTGGTTGTTAAGTAAAGCCGGTTTCTGTTATGTCTTGAATTGGTATACTCGAAATCCCCGAGCCTTGATTGGCTAAGGCACGGGGATTTCTGATTGGCCAGGCGAGCCGCGCTGATTGGCCCGATTGAAGTCTCCCGCGATTGGTGCAAACCAAGAGCGGGAGACTTGGATCGCTGCCATTGGCCGCGGCCGCCGCTGCGAAAGGTATAAAAGCCGCGGGCTTTTTGCCTTTCGCCGGTTCGGTTCTCCCATTGTTAATAAAGAGCTTTGAATGAAAGTCACCGACTCTGATCATCTTTTTGCGGACACGACACTGGCGACGAGGGTGGGATCTCGCCCCTGAACCGAACCCCGTGTCCACCCAAGAACCAGCTCCAGCGGAGAGATGGCGAAGATAGCACCGCCCGCCCCGTTCAACCCCGCCACCGAGGATTGGGAATCATACTCGGATCGGTTCCGGATGTACCTGGAATGCGCCGGAATGAAGGACGCCCCGGCCCCGCTAAAACGCGCCGTCTTTCTTACGCACTGCGGACCAGAGGTTTTCCAGATGGCCAAAGCCTTGGCCAAACCGGCAGACGCAACCGCCATGGACTGGGACGTCCTTGAACCCATATTGCGGCGCCATTACGCCCCCGAAGTCCCCATCCTGATACGGCGCAACGAGTTCTACCGCCGAAACCAGAAACCAGACGAAAAATTGAGCGACTTCGTCGCAGAACTACGGCACCTAGGAGGACTCTGTGAGTTCGAAGGTCTGAACAGTCTCATAAGAGACCGCTTCGTACTCGGTTTATGGGATCCTACACTCCAGAGCCGACTTATGGCCAAGGGCGACATCAGCCTAGCCGATGCCCTTACAGCAGCCGCAGCCGCTGAAGCGACCCGCACGTCGGCAGACAGCATGCGAAGATCTGACGCGAAGGGCGGAAACAACAACCCGGCAAGGTCGGCCGACACAAGAAACGAAGCAACCGCACACTACGGTGAATACCAATCAAACTCCAGCACGTCAGAAGACGAGGAGGACATACACCGAGTGCAGACGGGACGCGGCGATCAACGAAGCCGAAAAGGTCGCAGGTCGAGGACCAACTGTGCCGGGTGCGGCGGCGATCACCCCAGGTCAGAATGCCGATTTTTTGACTCTATCTGTAGGCATTGTGAACGACAGGGTCACATCGCCCGAGTTTGCCGCCAAAAGAAGACCCGCAGCCCGCCCAAATGGGAACAGCACGACAGACGGAGAGAAAACTCCCCGCCCAGAACCAGAGAGCATCAGCCAGACGGTCGGTGGGACCGCACTCAACGATCTCAAAGAAGCGGCGACGGTCGGCGAAAAGAAGAAACCCACCAGACGGTGACCATCGGCCACGCCATCTCCGACGGCGCCAGAAAGGTACATGTTGAAGTACATATCGAAGGCCAGCCATGCAAAATGGAAGTGGACTCCGGGTCCTACCTTTCCATGATTGCATGGCGCGAAATCAAAAGACTGGTGCCTACACTGCAAAAGAGAAACGTGCATGCCCAAAAAGTCATCATTAAAGACTACCAAGGGAATCGCGTTCCCGTAGTGGGCACCAAGAACTTCAATATAACTTACAAAGGCCACACCGAACAACTGCCACTTACAATCGTCGATCGCGACCGCCCAAGCCTACTGGGTTTACAATGGTTCGCCCCGCTTAACATCGCGCTGACAGGTGTCAACCAAGTCACCATCGAAGCTTGGGAACAGCGGCTAGCCCAGGAGTTCCAGGAGGTGTTCGATGGAGGCTTGGGCAAGTACCAGGGGCCCCTTATCTCATTTGACCTAGACCCAAGGGTTCCCCCTAAGCGGCTTAAACCTAGAAGGGTACCATTTGCATTAAGACCTAAAATTGACGAGCAGCTCGACAAGCTCGTCAAACAAGGGGTATTGCAGCCGATAGACCATGCCAGATGGGAAACCCCTATAGTGACCCCAGTAAAGCCAGACGGGTCCGTGAGAATCTGCGGGGACTATAAGGCCACCCTAAATTGCGCGTTGCAACAAAGCGCCTACCCAGTCCCAATAGTGCAACATTTACTGCACTCACTAGGAGGGGGCAAAGTCTTTGCCAAGCTCGACCTCGCCCAGGCATATCAGCAGCTACCTGTGGACGAGAAAACGGCGGAAGCCCAAACAATAGTGACCCATCGGGGGACTTTCAAGTGTAACCGGCTCCAATTTGGAGTCAGCGTAGCACCAGGCATCTTTCAAAGCCTGATGGAACGTTTGCTACAGGGCATCAAGGGGGTGGTGCCCTATTTTGATGACGTATTAATAGCGGCGCCAAACGAAGCCGAATTAGAAAACAGACTCAGACAAGTCTTAACAAAATTTAAAGAAACAGGACTTAAAGTCAAACGAGAAAAATGCAAACTATGTACAAAGCAAGTAGAGTTTTTGGGCTATCTCCTAGACCAGCATGGCATTCACCCTACGACTAAAAAAGTAAAAGCCATCAAGGAAGCCCCCACCCCAAAGTCCAAAACGGAACTACAAGCGTTCCTAGGCTTACTAAATTTTTATAATGTTTTCCTACCTCAAAAGGCAACGGCGGCGGAGCCTTTACATAGACTCCTAGACAAGAGGGCAGCCTGGACTTGGGGGAGACGAGAACAAGCCGCTTTTCAAAGAACCAAAGACCTCCTCACCTCCGACGCTGTCCTGATGCAATTCAGTGAGACCTTGCCCTTAGCTGTCACTTGCGATGCATCACCCTTCGGCGTCGGCGCTGTCCTCAGCCACACCCTCCCAGACCAGAGAGAAGCACCCATCGCTTTTTTCTCCAGGACTCTGACCAAACCGGAGCGGAACTATAGCCAGCTGGACAAAGAAGCTTTGGCTATAGTTGCCGCCGTTAAACGTTTTCACGAATACCTGTATGGCCGCCCGTTCACCATCGTGACGGATCACAAGCCATTGCTGGGCATCCTCGCCGGAAACCGAGCCACGCCAAACATCTTGTCACCCCGGATGACAAGATGGTCTGAATTCCTGGCAGCCTACAGTTATGAACTGTTACACAAGCCAGGTAAGAAAATTTCGCACGCGGACGCTTTAAGCCGCTCGCCTCTACCTGACACTGAACCTGACCCAGCACCAACAACAAACACCCTAAGTATCGAGAGCTTACCTATTACCGCATCTGACATTGCCAGAGAAACCGTTAAGGACAGGCGCCTGGCACGAATCCTACACTGGTTAGAAAAAGGCTGGCCGGAAAAAGACAATGACGAGACTTTTAAAACATTCCGCCAGCGCCAGACTGAACTTTCACTACTGAGAGGGTGTATCCTATGGGGTGACCGGGTGGTAATTCCGGACAGATTGCAAGAAAGGGTCTTGGAGATGCTACATGAGGGTCATCCTGGCATCGTCAGGACTAAAGCCCTGGCCAGAAGCTATGCTTGGTGGCCAGGAATGGACGAACAAATTGAGGCATGGGTCGCCAAATGCCACCGGTGCCAGGAGACCAGATCCAGCCCACCCGCAGCACCTATCCAGGACTGGGAAACACCACGGGGGCCCTGGTCCAGAATCCATCTTGACTTTGCTGGCCCCACAAATGGACATACTTTTTTGATCACGGTTGACGCGTACTCCAATTGGTTAGAAGTTAGCGACATGAAGTCCACTACCACAGAGGCCGTCGTAAAAGAACTGTGTAAACTGTTTTCCACACACGGCCTCCCAGACGTCGTCATCTCGGACAACGGGCCCCAGTTCACTTCCATCGACTTTGAACGGTTCCTGGCAGAAAGGGGTATCCGCCACGCATTAACAGCACCGGCGCATCCGGCGGCGAATGGTAGGGCGGAACGGATGGTCCAGTTTACGAAAAAGACCCTCCGGAAAATGGACCACGGGGAGATCAGCGACAAAATCAACCGACTGCTCTTCATACAGCACATCACTCCCAATACTACAACCAACAAGAGTCCTGCAGAGCTTCTGATGGGCAGAAAACTGAGGTCCCCACTCGACAGACTGCACCCGACTTATAACCCGGAGCGGCCCCCAGACTCCAGCTCCAGGTACCGGACATTTAACCCAGGTGACTTAGTCTATGCAAAAAACATGACGGGGGACCCCCTATGGATCCCAGCCGTCATAACTCAAGTCACTGGTCCACGGTCGTACCGGCTCCAAACCATCGACGGGCGAGCCTGGAAGCGACATATCGACCAGCTCAGGTCACGAACAGCGACTGACCTCAACCCCCAAGACACGAACCAAGGGGGGAGGGAATACCCGGAAAGACAATCGCAGGAAAAAATAAAACAGAAATACTCACCGGAACCCAGCCATCGCGAGTCCCCTCCGGAGAAGAGCAGTCTGGCCAGCTCTACCGACTCGGAGAAGCCAAGCGGGAGCGGCGAAATCCGTGACTCAACCGACCCGGTAGGCCCAGGCGGGAGCCACGGCGAAAGAACCGGCCCGATCATCCAGCCGGTTCGCACAGAGGCAGGAGCAGCCAAAAAGATGACCGCTCCGGCCGAGTTACAGCAAGCAAGTGAGTTGCGCAGGTCAACTAGGACTCGACGGAGCCCCGCCTACCTGCGTGACTACACCACGTGATGGACCATACCAAGAGGGGAGGGGTGTTATGTCTTGAATTGGTATACTTGAAATCCCCGAGCCTTGATTGGCTAAGGCACGGGGATTTCTGATTGGCCAGGCGAGCCGCGCTGATTGGCCCGATTGAAGTCTCCCGCGATTGGTGCAAACCAAGAGCGGGAGACTTGGATCGCTGCCATTGGCCGCGGCCGCCGCTGCGAAAGGTATAAAAGCCGCGGGCTTTTTGCCTTTCGCCGGTTCGGTTCTCCCATTGTTAATAAAGAGCTTTGAATGAAAGTCACCGACTCTGATCATCTTTTTGCGGACACGACAGTTTCCCCATTGACTTTGCTTGTCAGAAGATCGCAAAAGATGTTCATATGATCTGGGGACACAGGAATCATCATAAATATGAACCTATTGCCAAGCATCCAACTTTTGACCATGAGGATGCTGAAATGGTCGTAAGTGTGAAAAATAGTCATAAGTCACTTTTTTTCAGTTGTAACTTCAAACAGTCACTAAATGAACTGTTGTAAGGGGAGGATTACCAGTACAGTATACAGAAAAGAAAAAAAAAAGATTTTTGCATGAGGAAATGTTGCCTTATTAGCTTTCTAGTTTTTTTGTCTCTCTATGAAACACTTCTTGATGTTTCTATTTTTTTTTTTACATTTCTGGATATTTTTGTAATTATAATCAAGCATGTAGATAGCAATGATCTCATAAACATTATATATGGATATTAAACAAAGCTCTGAAAAGATCCCTCTAAAAAAGCTGCTTAACAGATTCAGGAGCCCATGTTTTAAAATGGCAGTGTTTCTTTATTTGGCTGAAGAATAGGAAACAGAGTGGAGGAATAAATAAACTACAAGTAGTTCTCCAGTTACAACTATTCACTTAGTAACCATTTAATAAGTTATGACAGCGCTGGAAAAAGCGATTTATGACCAGTCCTTGCACTTAAGACCATCACAACTCCACAGTAAGGTGGTCGTCATATGGTTGCTCGGCAACCAACTCACATTTATGATGGTTTACAGCAGGGGTGTCCAACTTTGGCAACTTTAAGACTTGTGGAGCAAAGTTTAAGCAAAGCTGGCTGAGAATTCTGGGAGTTGAAGTCCACAAGTCTTAAAGTTGCCAAGGTTGGACACCCCTGGTTTACAGTGTCCTGGTTTCATGTGATTGTCATTTGGGACCTTAGCTGGCTTCTCACAAAGTTAATAAATGAAGCCAGCAGGGAAAGTAGTAAATTGGGATCATGTGATGTATTGCTTCATGACTAAAGCAATTCACTTAAGGACTACGGCAAAAATGACAATATAACTGGTGTGGTCATGTGTGCCTTGTTTAACAAGTAGGTTGCTTAAAATGAATTTTCTGGACCAATTGCGGCTGTAAATCGAAGATTACCTGCATTTTCAGATTGAAGCAGGGGTAGGATTCAAAAATCCCAGCCACTGGTTCGCTGTCCAGTTGCTGGGTGGGCATGGCCTACTGGAACTTCTTGCAGGGCCATTTTTCACCTTCCCAAGGGTCCAGAGGCTTCCCTCAGGCCTCTGGGAGGGCGAAAACGGCCTCCCACGGGCTCTGGAGGCCCAGACTCTGGAAGCCGGAAACAGGCCCATTTCTGGACTTCAAATACCAGTTCGGCGAACCAGATGAAAATTTAACATCTGGTTCACAAGGACGGGTCCAAACTGGTAGAATCCCACCTGTGGATTGAAGGGAGGTTGAGAGAGGGTTCAATATTCAGACCAGTACAGGTACTGTTTGAAGTTACAATGGCACTGAAAAAAGTGGCTTATGATCATTTTATTGTCAGCCCTGTATCCATTTGGGGACAGATTTTCAGGGCTGCCACAATGGGGGATGGGCAAGCTGTGGGAACGGGAGAGTAGCGAAGGGAGTATAGCCACAACAACATTCTTTTGCAAGAGATCAAGGACGGGATGCTGGCACCTGGAAGGGAGTGATCAAAATTTGGTGGCAGCTGAAACAGGAGATTGATTGGGCCATGTGATGTGGAGGTCACTAAATGGGGCAGGGTGTGAGTTTTAATGTGGATGGGGAAAAACGCAGGAATTCAGATTCAGGTTTTTCCCAGATGTGCCAACATGACTTCTCCAATAAATTCTTATTTTGATGGCCTTTGTCTCGGAGTTCTGAATGGTATTGAGGGTTTAATTGCAATGCTGACACTTTTATGACCATTGCAGCATCCCCATCATCACGTGATTTACATTCGGACGCTTGACAATTGACTCACATTTACAACAGTTGCATTGTCCCAGAGTCATGCGATCCCTTTTTGCAACCTTCTGACAAGTAAAGTCTATGGGGAAGCCAGATTCACTTAACAACCGTGTGACTAATTGAAGAACCACAGCGATTCACTTAACAAGTCTGGCGAGAAAAGTCGTAAAATGGGGCACTAACTCACTTAACGAATTAGCAACATAATTTTGGGGCTCAGTTGTGGTCGTAAGTTGTGGGCTACCTGTACTTTTTATTTTATTTGTAAAATTATTTTTAGTTATAGGTGAGAAGAACTAATTCTCTATAAAAGTGTATAGTTTATGAGATCGTCACCAATTATGTTGGTTCGAAAAGGAGAATGTACATATAATGGAGGATCATCACAATATCATAGGCTATTATCCTGGATGGCTGGTTTATGCCCTCTGGAAACACAAACAGCATATTTGAAACGCCAGATTTAATAAAGGAGAGTGCTCATCCTGTCTTTATGGCTTTCTACGTGTGTCTGCTTAACTACTCTGTGTTCCAAAATTCTGTACTAGATGAACTCATGGCTTGATCCAGCCGAGCTTTCCTTAATGTTCTGATATAAAACTGAGTGATGAGAATAAAAGTTATGAAAACATAACACACAGCTACTTGTCAGAAAATTAGTGCTCCTTGGAAGTCCTCATTTGGTTGGGCAATACAGCAAGAAAGATATACATTTTCTTCATGACTCTACAACCCAAGATTGAGTGGCTGTGTTTTGATTAACCTATAAACAGTCTGGTTTCATAGAAAGTCGCAGCTCTCTTGCATAGAAAAATGCCATTCTGATTGTTTTGTGGATTCACTAACCCTGGGTTCAACAGCTGAGAGAGTATACATGAGGGTGTGGTAGATAGGTTGTAGAATCCAATGTCATTCAGGAAACATGGTCCTGCCAACATCCTTCCAGACATAAAAATTTAATAAATAAGTAAACATCCACCAGAGCCACAGTGGTTAGAATGCTGTATTGTGTACTAATTCTGTTCTGCCAGCAGTTTGATCCTGGCCAGCTAAAAGTTGACTCAACCTTCCATCCTTCCAAGGTTGGTAAAATGAGAACAATATGCGGGCCATGTTAACTGCTTAAAGAGGAATGTAAAGCATTATGAAGCATTATATAAGTCTCTGGGCTCTTGCTAGCACCATTGCTCTAGTTTAGCTCATAAGGAAAGACGAGGCAGTGGCTGTGTTGATGGGGTTTCTGCAAGGATCTTTCACAGGAAAGACTCCAGTCCTTATGACATCAAAGAGCAGGGATTCATTTACAGGTATTTCTCGACTTATGACCATAATGCCCATTGCAGTTGTAAGTTGTGATCATCGTAAAGAGGCTCACCCACGTGATCAATTTAATTTTATGATTATTTTTTGCAGCAGTTGTTTAGTGAATTCCACAGTTGTAAAGCAACCAACTGTTCGATCAAAAAACGATCGCAGCAGTCATTAAACAAATTGATAGTTCACTATGGGCTGTTTTTGCTGAAAATCAGAAATAAATGCAGGGTTGTTATTTTTTCAAAAACGTTATGAAATGTTGTGATTGTGGAATGCCACAAACATCCATAAATGCCAAGCGTCCAATATATGGTCATGTGACCATGCAGGAGGGCAGCTGTTGGAACTCTTCAACTGAGTTGTAAGTACCCTGAGGAGATCCATAGTAACTTGAGCTGTAATTAAACAACCAGTCATAAGTCGAGGAATACCTGCAGTAATGGAAAAATTACTGAATATTCCCAGCTAGAATATAAATCACTGTGTCAAGGTTCCAAGTAATACAGCCATAATACAGTATAATACACCCTATCAACTCTGAAGCTAGTCTGACCCAGGGCCTCCTAGTGGTGAAACTCAAATAATGACACTATCCACCTCAGATATCTTTTCTTCCCATATTATATTCATGTTAGTCAAATTTGCCATTCAGTTATAGCCTTGGGTGTTATTTTACTCCTGAGGGAAAAACAGCAGATGCTGTTATGGATGAAGGAAGGCATGTCTCAATCAGGAAAATAAAATGACAAAACAAAACAGGAAACAACACATTATACTAGGTTTCTGCTGAATACATTCTAAACTGTTAATTTGTAACTGTTAAGCCTGGGTTCCCCAACCAAGGTTAAGGAGACAAGCTAAACAGAATGTGCAGCATTAGTCAGATAGACACACAGATAAATGAGTGAGACAAGGTTGTATGTTTGTTAACATACAGTAAAAATAACAGATACGCTTGTGCTATCAAAAGATAGTTTATTCCATTTAGAATTTATAGCATAGTCAAAATAATAGTCCATTAGTCATGTATCATTTAGTCAGTCCATTCAAGGATATTCAGTTAGCAAAGTCTGTGTAGAATATCCTATGTCAGTTCACTTACAAATCAGTCCTTTGTCTCTCTCCCGTTGGAGTAACGCAGTCTTGAGTCCATGCAGTAATTAGGGATCATCAAAGCCAGAGAGAGAGCAAGCTGTCATCTTGCTTCTTTTAAATTGCTTTCACAACCACTCCCTTAATTACATTCCTATAGTTAAAGTTGCAGACACTTTAACTTATAAACTATGATTACATATTTATTATTTTACCTAAACCAGTTAGGGTAAACAATGTTATCCCTAACAGTAACAGTATAATATTTGTTTGTTTGTTTAATCCTGCCTTTATTATTTTTACAAAGACACATCCAACACACCTTCTTACTCCTATTTTCCCCACAACAACCCCGTGAGGTGAATTGAGCTAAGAGAGAATGATTGGCCCAAAGTCACCCACTGGCTTTCATGGCGGCACTTGAACTCATGGTCTCCTACATAATGTATAATATCAATATTAAGTATAAACTAACATTTAATGCCAAACTTTCTTGTTCTAATCACAGCAAACAGGCATGATATTCTCTGTGGCAAATAGGATGTTGAAAAGAACTTTATTTAAGCCAGTCTCTCCATCTTGGTAAAGATATGTGAACTTCAACTCCCAGAATTTCCCAGCTAGCATACTGGAAACATTTCAGAAGTATTTCAAAATTAGACCTCCTCTAGTTTTCCAGAAAGTGAATGGAAATGAGTAGAGGAATACTTTCAGACTTGCCCAATTGTGTTAATGTAATCTTACAATAAGGATAGAGTAAACATTCATACTTATGTTTCTTGTCTGGATTATCTTGAAGGGCTAGTTTTGGGAAGTTGAAGTCCAGATGTCTTAAAGTTGCGGAGTTTGAAAAACACTGGGGTAAATCATGTGGCCTCTGCATAAAAGCCCACACTATGTCCCTTTTCAAATGGCCAACGATTTGAGCTGGCTAATTGCTAATTTTCATTACAGAGAGAGGCACTCAATGACTCCTTTGCTTCTGTTCCCGAACACATAAGGACCAATTTGGAGGTGTCTGAATGCAGGTAAAGAAAGGCAACTGGTATAAAGTTCATGATGAATTTCATGCCTGGCCTCTAAGACAATTTAATTTTTGTTTATGGAGGGGCTTTGGAGATGATGTGGAACATCTTCTTCCTAATATAGTTCTTCAGGCAAGGATGAGCAGCATGGATCCCACTCAGAAATAATTTATGGGCCTGAGAGAGGCTATAACTAATTTGCAACTTTTGCATTGCATCATGCAAGGAGCATCTTCTGCATTAACTTTTCCATAAGCATGACGGATGGTGTGCTACACTCAGCAGATGCATGCTATAATATTCCCATTTGGATAACATAACTTAAAACTTCAGGGGAAAAATAACTAAAAAAAAGGACTCAGTTTGTACATGGAGTAAAAATTTAGCAATGGAATACTGGAATGTGGTGTTCTAGTGCAGTGTTTTCAACCTTGACAGCATAAAGATGGATAGACTTCAATTCCCAGAATTCCCTGGGCAGCATGCTGGCAGGGGAATTCTGGGATTGAATGCCACATATTTTAAAGTTGCTGATGTTGATAAACGTTGCGTTAGTGTAGGAATGTCAAACTCAATTCCATTGAGGGTTGTGATTGATCTCGGTGGAGGGAGGTGGGAGGGGCGTGGCCAAGGGTGCACATGGTCAGCTCAAAGTCACTAGTGTCAGGGGCGCGTGTGGCGGCCCAAGCGCTCTGCCAGTGAAAACGGGCTTCCGAGCTCTATTTTTGCTGGCAGAGGCACTGTGGGCCGGTCCTTTGCTGTTTCTAGGGCGGCCCTGCAGGCAGGATCTAAGCAGCCCACGGGCCAGATTTGGCCCTCGGGCCTTGAGTTTGACAACCCTGTTCTAGTGGATTGGGAAAGTACCCAGAATGTGCACAGAAGTTCTTCAGTATAAAGGCATTAGATTTCCTTGCAACAAGTAACAAACTGACAAACTGAAACAGAATGTAGAATTTTCCCCCTTGCATGCAAAAACTAAAACTTCTCTGTTAGGAAATATTAAAAATAAGAGCCTATGCCTACAGTATAGAATGACACACTCTATTCTAATAATTATTTATATCTCACTCTTTTGTTGCAAGTATCAGAGGTATGTAGTATTCTCTTGGGATTTTAGTTCATTCTGTGCATGAATGGATAAGAACAGTCAAGGAGGCCCATATTTGGTTTATCTCTAAAAGCGAGAATAACAGAATAACAGAGTTGGAAGGGACCATGGAGGTCTTTTAGTACACGCCCAGCTCAGACAGGAAACCATACGCCATTTCCTCTCCATTCTTGAGATTTACAGTTGTTCCTCTCTTTAGGTTAGCTGCAGTTATATCTGTGCAATCCACGGCAAAGTTTACGCTGCATTTCATTTTATTTTCACTTTTCCCTCCTTTGTTTCTTTAGTTTTTGCTATGTTTTTTGCAACCTCAGTTTTTCTGAAATGTTTGCAATTGTTGCTTTTTGCATCATTTTTAAATTGATTTAGAAACATAATAATAAGAGATAACATTTGCCTGCAAACAAGGTGTAGTGGGACCAAAAAATAGAGAAAGTAATCGAAAATCAAGAAGCTAAAGTGATCTGGGACTTTAGAATTCAAGCAGACAAGCATCTGCCATACAACATCCCAGCTTAACAACTGTTCATAAGAAAAGATAATTGCAGTACCCAGAGACAGCAGAATAGAAGAGGAAATACTGGAGAAAAATTGCAAAATACAAAAGATCTGCAAACAGAAGCAGAAGGGCTGTTGCAAAAGAAATCAAAGATAATACCAATAGTAATAGGAGCCCTAGGTGAAAACCAAAAACACCTGGGGAACCCCTTGAACACCATTGGCATTGACACAATCACCACCAGTCAATTGCAAAAGGCAGCTTTACTTGGAAAAGCTTACATGAAGGGTGTCAAGCCTGCTCCTAGAGGGGCCAGATGCGTCACATGCTGGCATTGCCCACCCCTCGGAAAAAAAGTCACATACATCATGTGACGACAATGTAACACCATGAGTGACATCCCTGGCTTACATCCTGTGATGATACCTTTAATATCGTCAAACAACATTGGCCTATCCTAGGTCTTTGAGACGGACTCAATAGGTGGATAAAAATGCCAGTCTAAACATCTGGCTGAGTGTGCAACAGAGTATAATAATTGAAAGCATGTGCTTAGGGCCATGGGCTAAAAAAGACGTGAGAAGAAGCAGTTCTTAAAAACGGAGAGGAAAATCTTCCCATTATACAAATGGTTGCATGTTTAGAAGCACCCATGCAGGAACAGCAAACTTATCTTATTCCAATTGGCTGCTTTCAGAGTTGGGTGCTGTTTCAGGGCCATTTATCCCAAACCCTTGCTAAGTTCAGGAATATCACAACTACGACATGTGGGACAGGTGGTTGGCTTGCCTGTCCAGTGAAAAGGAGAAGTGCCACTGTTGAAGACAGTTTGTTCCACCATCTGAACAACTCTTACCATGAAGAAATTTCTCCCTATGTCCTGCCAAAACTGGGTTATATGTAATTTTCATCCAGAAGATCTAGTCATGGTCTCTGAAGGAAGAGCAAACAAATGTTGTGTTCCTTATTCTGTCCTGCAGCCCTTGAGGTATTTGTACCTAATGATTATAATCTCCTTTTAATCTTTTCCAGGCTAAGTACGGAGAGCTTTTTCAAACCGTTATTCATCTCGGTCATATTTCTTGTGAGGTACTCTAATTCACTGATGCCCTTACGTTTTTTTTTATGTAGGATGCATTGTCTACTGCTGCTGCTATCTTCTACACATTCTTTCAGTATAAATATTCCCAAAATAGCTGAAACCAAGTGACAAAACCAAGACAACGCTGTATGAATTAGTAAACAAAACAGCAAATAATAACCTCAAAATTAAAAACTTGGAGATGTTTTTTTTTTTTAAAAAAAAGTCTTAAGCCAAGCCAGATGAGCTTTCCCAGAGTTGTTATGTTATGATTTTGAAATGTTTAATGGGTTTCAAAGAAGCAGCCTTCTCTATGCTGTTGCAAGCACAAGAAAGAGGAATAAACCCATGAGTGATATCCATGGAAGCTCTGAAAAGAAGGTTGGTCCCACAACAATAATATTGGCTGGGAATTCTGGTAGTTGTAGTCTTAACACTTTAAAGGGGAAAACACTTTGAGGAAGACTTGTCTGGAAGTTTCTCACTTTCAAACATCCATGCACACAGATGGTGACTGCCTGGAATAGCCTTCCATAACTTTTAAGTGATGATGTTGCTGGAAATCTTATGTCATGCAAAAGGCTTCTCAAAATGTATTTTCCAAATCAAAACTGAACCTGTTTCATTGATTTGCTATGCATGGCAATCCATGGCTTAAACACCGAATCTGGTTTCTTACTTTGAGAGACACGGTGGAGATTAATTCCCCCTTTATAACTTGGTATAAAGTTTGTTCCCAGAACACATAGAATTAAGTCTGATGGACACCTCAAGAAGCTTCTGAAGAAGAACCAAAGAAGAGAAACTGAAGAAGCTTCTTGGATGAGAAGCAAAATGTCTTCAAGCAAAAACAAAGGAAGTCCAGTTGCCTTTTGAAAGATGGCTGGAAAGAAAGCAACGGCAAACCAGTTGGGAAGAAAAAGAAAGCTGTACTGGGTTTGGTTCTTAAAACCTTCTTAAAGTTTGAGTCAAAGAAGATTCTCCCTTTATCTGTTGAAAGGTACTTGGGATATTTGAGATGAAACACAGAAGGATTCTCAGCCACAATTGCAGGTTTTTATGATTTTGTTGATGTTGTATATTTTGCTTTGTTTTTAATGAGATGTGAGCTGGCCCAGAGTTGCATGGGTGAGATAGATGGCACATAAACGATTTAATAATACATAGCGTACATGAATATTTAAAATAAATAAATAAAATGCCTGTAAAACAGAGCAATGGTATGTGTGCCAGACTGCAAATGAGTTTTGCCTCTATAGCTTCCGAATGTCCAACCCTTCTATTTGTCCAGATGGCTTAGAATATCTGACCGCAGACTTTCCCACGATCTCACTCCCTAAGAAGCTGCCCACCCAGCTTTTTACAATTTCACCAGCCTAATTTTTAAACTTGGGAATGGTCTGAAATCTTCAGATGCAGGTTCATCCAATACAAACTCTTCACGGTTTGGCTTGGAATCAACAAACTATTCCCTGGAACAAGGCTGCACATGTCTTATACTTCCTACACAAAGGTCATTCTGAGCTTGAGATTTCTCAAATGCTGAGCTAAAAACTGACTGGAACGAAAAGATGAGATTCAAAGAAAACTTGTTCAGGAATTATGGAAAGGAGCTCATGTACCCTTGGGAAAGTTCTGAATATTTTTTTAGGATTGGCCTCTTTGTCATCATTGGGGCAGTTTGCAGGTAGACTCTAGAAGGCACCTTCCAGAAAGCAGTAAGATCAGCATGAAGGTTAAAGGGACTCCAATATTTTTCCATAGAACCTGCTAAAGTAATAATAATATTTAAATGTACCAAAGAGGGACCATAAAGCGGAAAAGGTTTTAGGAAATGAGCAGGTTAAGTTCTTATGGGACTTTAAAATACAAACAGAGCAGGTATCTTGCTCATAACATACCAGATATAACAGTCACTGAAAAAAGAAATGGATGTACATTGATTTTGTATCAGGTAATGTTAGGATTGAAGAAAAACTATTGGAAGAAATTACAAAATATCGGAACTTTCAGATCAAAGTTGAAAGTTTAAGGAAAAAGAAAGCTGCTGTTATTCTAATTGTTATTACAGCCTTAGAACAATATCCCAAGGACTCCTTCAATATTTGGAAAATTTGAATTTATTGGATCTGAAGTTTATAAGCAACTCACATTGCTTGAAACTGCCTGTATCCTTAGGTGCTACCTCAATAGTTCTTAGGTACTTGGTTAGACTTATTATATTTTCACATAGACTGTGACTTGAACTGAAAATTACTCATAATAATATTATAAAGAAAAAGCTTAATTGAATGGACCATTCAATTATATCTGAATTTACATTGTTTGACAAGATTCATGCCATTTGTATGATTGAAGAGAAAGTAGATCAATATAAAATCTGGCAATAGCTTAAAACTGGGACACTAAAAAAGAAACTGAAGGCTTGATTTTGGCCGCTGAAGAGCAAGCTTTTCAAACTAATGTAATTTCAGGTCAGAATTGAAAAATCATCAAATAGCAATAACACTTAGATTTATATACTGCTTTATAGTGCTTTACAGCCCTGTCTAAGCAGTTTACAGAGTCAGCCTATTGCCTCCAACAATCTGGCTCCTCATTTTACTGACCTCAGAAGGATGAAAGGTTGAGTCAACCTTGAGTTGGTGAGAATCAAACTGCTGAATTGTAGCCAGTAGTCAGCAGAAATAGCTTGCAATGCTGCATTCTAACCACTGCACCACCATGGCTCATTGCATGATTTAAAGCAGTGGTCCCCAACCTTTTTTGTACCAGGGACCAGTTTCAAGCAGAAACACTTTTCAAGGACCGGGGGGGGGGGTCTGAGTTTGGTGGTTTGCTTGCAGACGGTTCATTACCTGACTAGGTAACATCTGATGTTGTTATTTAGTTGGGTAATAAAACGTCTGCCAGCAAACCACCAAGTTCAGGGAGCGCCAATGCCTCCTCATTGCAACCCTGAGCGACAGATATTCTCTTCTATTGAGACATTTAAAACAGAGGGTTTCAGCTGCAGATTCAGGAACTGTGCCGGGCTGAGGAGCGCCTTCAAAACTGAGCGCTGGGTGGCGGTGGCCCACGGCTCTCGGCCCCGCCTTCCTCAGCCCCATCCCTCAGGTGTCTCCCTCCCTCCCTCAGGTGTCTGCCTCGTTCCTCTCTCAGTCGCTCTCTCGCTCCTCCACCAGCCCAGGAAGAAACTGCTTCAAAGAAGCCGGCAGCGTGGCTTTTCCTGTCATCGCAGTTCCTCCGAAGTGCCCGTTCACCCCCACCCCGCCGCCCGCGCACGGTTCAATCCAGTGCTCCGTTCTGCCTGCCTGCCTGCCTGCCTTCATTTCTGGTTGTTTCGGAGCAGCTTCGGCTGATAAAAAGAGGCGAATAGTTATTATTCTCAGCCGAAGCTGCTCCGAAACAACCAGAAACGAAGGCAGGCAGAACAGAGCACTGAATTGAACCGCGGGCGGCTGTGTGGGGGTGAACGGGCGCTTCGGAGGAGCTGCGCCAACAGGAAGCCACCCTGCCGGCTTCTTTGAAGCAGTTTCTTCCTGGGCTGGTGGAGGAGCGAGAGAGCGACTGAGAGAGGAACGAGGCGGGAGGAAACCAAAGCCGCTGAGCCAGAGAGCAGGACAGGCTTTGGTTGCTTCCTCCCTCCCCTTCTTTCATTTGTGTCCTTGATCCCTGATCCCAGCAGCATTCACCGAAGGCGAAGAAAGCCACCATTTTTTATTTTATTTTCTTTGCAGCCAGGTACAAAGTGATCCACGGACCGGTACTGGTTGGCGGACCGGTACTGGTCCGCGGCCCGGTGGTTGGGGACCCCTGATTTAAAGCACGGGTGTCAAACTCAAGGTGTCATGTTGTTGTCACGTGATGTATCACAACTTTCCCCTCCTTCGCCAAACCAGGGGGTGGGGGTGGCCAGCATGTGAGGGATCTGACCGGCAGGCCACGAGTTTGACACCTCTGATTTAAAGTGCAGGTTATGCTAAGAAGCAGAGGAAACAGTTGACCATAGGTTAAAATATTTATATATTATTTATTTATTATAAAATTTATTTGCTCCCCATCTTGTATCCAACGACTCTGGGCAGCTTACAACATATTGTGGAATTTCCGGATATAAATTAATAAAGCCTTGGTGCATAATACACTAAGTGAGGATTAAAAGAACAAAAATATGGATAACTGATGTGATAATACCAAGGGATAGTAGAATAGAAGACCAAGATTTTGAGAAGATCCACAAAGTATTAAGATCTGAAAACTGAAATTGAAAAATTGTGGCATAAATCGATCATAGTGGTCCCAGTTGTTGTTGGCACACTAGATGCCATATCTAAAAATCTTGCATGGCCCTTAGAAAACCTGTGCATTGACAAAATTACCATATGTCAATTATAAAAGTCTATACTGCTTGGATCTGCACATATATTATGCTGGTACATTACAACATTTTAGATTTTGGGTTCAAGACCAGCTATGGAACTGGCAACTGGGATTTCACATTATTGTGATAAAAATAATAAGGCAACAAGGAAAACCTTAACTGAATAGACCATTCAGGGTTGGACCTGCCAATTAAATCTGAATTTATATTGTTTGCTAACAGCTATGTCATTTATGTGATTACATTACTGAAATAAATGACAACATTTGCAGTAAAGCACTTATTTACTAGGTAGTTTTTTAAACGGGGTTAGAGCCCGTACAGAAAAAAAGGTCCACTGAATCTCAATTCTGCTACATCATTGTGTCAAACTGTATCATTACTAATACTGTTCTTATGATCAAATTGTTGAATTCTTACAAATTGCAATAAATAGCAATTCATTTCAATTTTTATTGGTTGGTATCTGAGCCCTTGCAGATCATTTGATTTAGCAATTAAAATGGCTGCCAACCTTGCCGTAGGATTTCTTGGTTGATCTTTTTTCCAACTGAGAAAATAAATAACCCAAGAAGTAAATTTTAAAAAGGGATCCCTATCATACCTACCATAATAGATGAACAAGGAAACAGGGACTGTGTGAACAGGGGAAAATCTCCTATAGCAGGAGTGTCAAACTCAAAGCCCGCAGGCCAGATCCAGCCCATGGAGTGCTTAGTTCTAGTCCCTGGGACCGCCCTGCAAACAGTGAAGGACTGGCCCGCGGTGCCTCTGCCAGCAAAAACGGAGCTTGGGAGGGTATGGGTGACTCTGCTGAGCTCCGTTTTTGCTGGCAGAGGGTTGTAGGAAGCCATTGCAGCCGAAAACAGAGCTTGGGAGCCCATTTTCGCTGGCAGAGCACTTAGGCCATCATAAGTGCCTCCAACATGAGTGACATTGAACTGGCCACACCCACCCTGGTCACACCTATCCCGGCTCCCTGAGGTCAAACACAACCCTGATGCGGCACTCAGTGAAATGGAGTTTGATATTCGTATCCTACAAGAACCATGTTTGAGTCTATAACATGCTATCAAAGTACTAAATAAACCAAATGGCTCCCAAAGATTGGTGTTTTCTTTATGTGTACATAATATTTGCTTTGGCCTCACATAATGAGAACCACAGAATCATAAAATTCTGAGAGCCACTTAGCTATCAAGTCCTATCCCTTGCTCTGCGCAAGAGTCTAAATTAAAACCTACCTGACAGATGGCGGAGCCCATCTTAGCACAAAGAACAGTGAAATGACTGCCTCAAGACAAGTAGATTTGCAGAGCTGTTAAGGTGGTAGCATGGGAAACATATCACTCCTTTTTGATATTGTTTTACTTTGCTTTCTTTCCCCTTTTTGCCAAAGGAAAATCTCCAGAGACATCAAAAGCCTGTGCAGCATTTGGTGGCCTTAATTTGGCATAGGGGCCTTGAGTCCTATTTTATACATTGCATCTTTTTTAAAATGTCAAGATTGAGGAATCTTTCTATCAGAAATCACTGATGGAGTGGAACAAAAGAAGCAGCTATAGAATAGGTTTCTGGATGCTGGGTCTTCTGATCCTGGTGTCATTTACTTGGCTTTGATTTAAATTGCATCAATTAGTTCTAAATTTATATTTAAAAATTCAAGTAGCCAATCGCATATATAGCTCATGATCTGTCAGTGATATCTAGAGATTTTATGGCAATCTTGAAAACGCAGTGTTTGGCTAGGCTATTTGAAATGTATAAACTGAAACCGTAAGACAGTTACCATCTGTGTTATATAGGTTAATATACAAATTACATCAGAGAAATGAATTCATGCTGATAAGAAAACACACCTATTATCCCTTGGGCCTGGTTTGGAATACCTGCAATAAATGATAAAGCACAAATTGTGATGTCACGTAGAAATTCCATTCTTTTGCATTTGTGTGAAATGTTGTGACATAAACACAGAAGCAATGGAGTTTATCCTAAGCTTGCAACGCATATTTCATCTTTTGTCCCTTCCCTTCCCTCCAGCCTAACTCCAATGTTTAAGGATCTACTATGGACTTTCACTATATGGATTTAACAACAGGGAGCAAATTAATTCCTCTTGCGTATCATTGTCCACTCTGTTAATACTGAAAAATTATTCCACAGGGATAGAATTTAGGCTGAATGGTGAAAGCCATATTTAAGAAAAATATTGCTTGTACTGGTCAAAGTAGGTTTTTATATAAAAACGCCTCATGTAATAGCAGTGCTCAAATGTAATATATTTATTGGGCAACTCAGCAGATCTTTAAAAAAAATCACCCTTTTTATGCAGGAGATGTAATTATTTGAGAGAACTTCATGACTTGGCATCGATATTATTCTTAATATGATTCAAGCAAAGGAAATAAGATTTGAAATAATTAACATGGCATTGAATTACCTACCCAAATCCTTAAATGGACCAATTTATAAAAAACATTGGAACTTGCTGAATCTGGAATGCAGTTGAAAAATAATTTTGCTTTGTTGGAAAGAAGTTACCACTTTAGACTTCAAAAACTTTAGTTCAAGAAATATATCCATTCCAAGCTTTTGAATTGGCTCTCTGTTGACCGAATGTAAAAATGATCAGCTGATACGGAGCTAAAGTTTAATTCATTATTAAAAAAAATAGAGATCTACTCTAATCTGTAGATTTGCTCTATTTGCTGGATTTCCTTTTTTTCTCTGTATTTTCTACAGATAGCTTCTTTGTGTGTGTATATGTGTTTGTTCACACATGCACATATAGTTTGATTCTTTCTTTCATGTTATGTATATTATAGCAATAAAAAAGCATGACTATTAAAAAATAAGACCAATGGACATTAATCCCTTACATATTTAGTATTTCTCTATATATGCTTTCACCACTCACCCCATGATGTGATGTAGGGGACCAACCTATTTTGTTTCTTTGTTGGGAGTGGGCTCATTAATATGCCCTTAATATTACATGGCAGCTGCCTTTCCTGAAACATCATTCTGATAATGTGCCCCTTGCTACAACAAGAGTTTTTGCCTACAGGGAAGCTGACTGCTGAATTTTAATGACAATGTCTGGTTATAATTACCAACTCTGAATATTTATAGAAACTTGGTAGATATTAGGAGGGAATCCACTCATGCAAAATGCCAATTGACTGCAAATTCACAACAACCCTTTTAGAGTTTAAGAGCATATTTGGAGCTGAGATCTTAACCTTATGTACTTCTCAAGGCATATTAAGTTCTGCTAACCAGGAAATATGCAGAAGATCTGTTTCTTTGTACTGCTGAATTTCTCAAGGTTTTAGATATGCCAATATCTAATTTGGAGAGCCCATTTGGTGTAGTTCTAGTCCAAGAAAGCCTAAGGGATCATGGGGCTGTTCTAGTATACCCCTTACTAAGGCAGGAAACCCTATGCCATTTTCTCCCCATCCTTGAAATTTAAGCTATTCCTCTCTTTAGGTTAGCTGCAGTTACATCTATGCAATCCACGGTGAAGTATTTGTTGCATTTTGTTTTCTTTTCACTTTCCTCCCTTTTTTTTCTTCAGTTTTTGCTATCTGGTTCTTGGGTCAGATGGTCCTCACAAGTTTGTTGTGGTGGAGACCATAGAAAGCAGGAGATATGATCATCACCATCAGTTTCATTGGTAGGTAGGTAGGTAGATACATGGAGGGATAGATGGATAGTGTCAATAGTCAGCTCTATGATCATGATTAGACTAGTTTTTCTGGACTTCTGTGCCTTTTATAGACCATAAGATTTTCATCCGTGGTCAAATATTGAATAAAATATTATGAAGAAAAACAGCCAGGAGAATCAGCACACTAAAGTAGACAAATGGGATTAAGGCGGAAGGGTCTTTCCTAAGTAATTCAACTTAGTGAGATGAATCTCCTGTTGCTTATTCAACAGTATTATTGAAGTCTTCTAATTGTGAGTGATTTTTACCTATCTCTAAACCCCATGCCAGAAACAGAAAAATATCACTCCCTTCTGCTTGAAGGGAGCAGTTTATGATCTTATTAAGAAGTATCTCTATTTCAATTCACCTCCCAGCTTCTTGTATCCTATATAATCAGTAGCATGTCTCCCAACTCCTGGCATCTCAGAGCTAGGAGTTGAGAGTAACGTGTTGGCATGGTTAGATAAAGTATCCCAATTGCAGAATTGAGGCGATACCAACATTAGTAAGCAATGGAGATTTGCAGTCAAGACAAGCATAGAAGCAAAGTCATGTATTTGCAATTTACTCTATTTTATTTGGGTGAAGAGCAGGATGAATAACAGAATAACAGAGTTGGAAGGGACCTTGGAGGTCTTCTAGTCCAACCCCTTGTTCAAGGAGGAGATCCTATTCTATTACGGACAACCAACTTTTTTAAAAAAAAAAAACCTCTTGTGTTAAAGCACCACAACTTCTGGTGGCAATTAACTGTCCTCACGATCAGGAAATTTCTTCTTATTTCTAAGTTAGTTCTTTCTTTGATTAGTTTCCATCCATTTTTTCTTGTCTTGCCTTCAGGTGCTTTGGAGAATAGCTTGACTCCCTCTTCTTTGTGAAAGCGCCTTAGATATTGGAACACTGCTATATGTCACTCCAGTCCTTCTTTTCATTAAACTAGACATACCCAATTCCTGCAACCATTCTTCATAGTTTTAGCCTCTAATCTCCAATAATCTTTGTTGTTATTCTCTGCATTCTTTCTAAAGTCTCAACATCTTTGTAATGTGGTGACCAAGGGATAAGTACCTAGGTTCAATCTTTTAATGATATATGGGAATAACATTTGGAGATAGGAGAAGAGATGCAGCCAGGGAAATGCTTGGATAAGGGGCAGCTTAGTTCAGAAAAGGAAGATGGGCATGGGAAACATCTCAGATGAGATCTACCCTAGTTTCTTGGGCTACAAAGGTGAGATGTTTTTGCAGACTTGCAATATTCTGTTAATGTAATTTTACAATAAAATAAAACCAGTAATTTTGGGTATGCTTCTTGTCTGGACTATTCACAAGGCTGAGGTAGTCTCAGGTAGCTTGAGGTATTTCTCGAGAGATACGAGACAAGTAAGGGGGCAGTAAGGATTGGGCTGATGAACTTCTATAAGCTACAGATCTTATAAAAGAAGAACTTACATTCCTAACAACTTGGTATCCAAAAATATCTGAAAAGAGTCTAAGCAGTCCAGATGAAATGTTTATGCATTTTAAAATGAATTTAGAAAGGTTGTGAAGTGGAAGAGAAACACATAGAAGCCACGATATAGTTGCAAGGTGGACAACTGTTTTAGTTTCAGACTCTTAGCTTCTCACAATGCAAATACAATAAAAGGTAAAATTTATGGAACTGGGAAAGACTGACAAATTTAGTGAGATTTCAGTGATCTACTCACAACTTCCAAATTCCTGAGTGGGATTATTATGTAGAAACACCAAAATGTGATGTGTGTTGCTTGAAAACTCACAAGACATTTGAAAACACAGGAATTTTGCCACATTTGGCAATCTTGTAAAATTTGGGACAATCTGAATTTCTGAAATAAATAGGCATTTCACTTTCAGTTTCTTCTGGAATTTCTGCGCATCCAAAAATGTCATGTGGCCAACTTGTGATAAGCTTCCTATTTTTTAAAAAAGAGAAAATAAACAATACTATTGTTTAGAAATGCATTTGTATAGCAATGAGCTCTCGAAAATGAACTTTGGCGGCACCTTTTTCAAGGTGCCATGAGATAAAAATATCTCATGGCTTCTCTCTCTTGAAATAGTTGCATCCTTGCTAAAAATCTGTACCTATTTAAACATGTGAACAATGTGAAGGGAAGCTACATGCCTTTTACATGTTTTTTTAACATGTTTTTTTTTTACATGTTGCTACGAAACAAGAAACATCTACGTTTTTTGGGAGTAGCCAAAAAATCTAAGGCAGTCCTTCGTTGCATAAACAGAGACATCAAGTCAAGCTCGCGTGACGTATTAGTACCACTTTATATAACCTTAGTAAGACCACACCTGGAATGCTACATCCAGATTAGGGTCACCACATTACAAAAAAGATATTGAGAGTTTGGAAAAAGTGCAGAGAAAAGCAACTCAAATGATTAGAGGCCTGGAGACTAATACCTATGAAGAATAGTTGCAGGACTGGGGTATGGCTAGTCTAGAGAAGAGAACTAGGGGTGATATGATTGCAGTATTCCAGTATTTAATGGGCTGCCACAAAGAAGAGAGGGGTCAACTTATTCTCGAAAACACACAAAGGCAGGACAAGGAACAACAGATAGAAACTAACCAAGAAGAGAAGCAACCAGAAACCGAAGGAGAAACTTCCTAGCAGTGAGGACAAATAACCAGTGGAACAGCTTGCCTTCAAAAGTTGTGGGTGCTCCATCACTGGAAGCTTTTAAGAAGAGACTGGACAACCACTTGTCCGGAATGGTACTCTCCTGCTGAAGCAGGGTTGCACTAGAACAGGGGTCTCCAACCTTGGCTCCTGGAAGCCTGGCGGACTTCAACTCCCAGAATTCCACAGCCAGCTGGCTGTGGAACTCTGGGAGTTGAAGTCCGCCAGGCTTCCAGGAGCCAAGGTTGGAGACCCCTGCCACTAGAAGATCTCCAAGCTCCCTTCCAACTCTAGCCTACAACTAACAAAAACTTGGAAAAAAAAAACTAGGCTGCTGTTTCGGTAATTTCTCTCTCTCTTTTAGTTGTGAGATTATCTCCTCTTCCTCATAACAATATATCCTCATCAAGAGTATGAAAAGCACTACAGGGAGTCCTCAACTTATGATCACAATTGAGCCCCATGTTTTCGTTGATAAGCAAGATGGTTGTTAAGTGCGTTTTGTCCACTTTATGACCTTTCTTGCCACGGTTGTTAAGTGAATCCCTGCGGTTGTTAAGTTAGCAACACCGTTTTTAAGTGAATCTGGCTTCCCCATTGACTTTTCCTGTCAGAAGATTGATAGCATGATCCAAGGATATTGCAACCATCATTATTACAGGACAGTTGCCAAGCGCCTGAATTTTCATCATGGGATGACACAACGGTTGTGTGAAAAATGGCCACAAGTCACTTTTTTCAATACCATTGTAATTCTGAATGGTTATTAAAGAAATGGTTGTAAGTCAAGGACTACCTGTATTTACAGGTACAAAACCAAGTCCAACCAAATTAAAAAAGAAGTAGCATTTGAGGAATTGAATTATGCACAGCTTTAAAATGTTCCTATTCTTGTCTTAGAGTGAATGAATGGAACAGCAAGCCAGAAATTTAAGAGGGACAGGAAGGAAGTGGGCTCTTTACAGATATGCTCACATATAAATCAAGGTTTTGTGGAAACTATGCTGAAAATTTGTGGAGGTGAATTGAAAAACTGCTGTCCACCTGCACATTCATCCTGCATGGAAGCAACAGCTGGGTATTATTACAGTATTGGATTCAAAGTCAAATGTGTAACTTAATTCCACCAAAAAGGACTGGGTCTTAGGAGAGATGTCAGAAAACATGAATGGTTTCCTTCCATTCTACAATTATCCAGTGTCTACAATTATCCAATGCACACCATTTTCAAGAGATCTGTTGGCATGCTTGGGCTGGCTTTCTAGAATATATCTTTGATCCAACACATGTAGAAAAGCTGTTGTTTTCTAGAACCCCGCCCCCCCAAAAACAACTTCTAAGCTACTGTACTTTAAAATTCAGAAATCTACACTGACCTCTTTCCGTTCTTCCTTTGTTTGCAACTTTGAAATATCTACTGTCCCTAATACTCATTGGGGCAAAGATCATCATATTCTTTCTTAGACACATTTTGGTAACTATTTAGTCGTACTTCTGGATCATGAAAAAAAAAAAAAAACCTCTTAAGTTCTCCTGATTTATTTTGTATCTTTCTGTTGCAATCACTCACTCTTGCAACCAGTTTGATTATCCCTGGTGCAATATTGTGAAATCTTTATGCATTAAAAAAAAAAGGAAAGGAATATACTGAGCACAAAGAGCAACTTGAAACTGCAAATAAATAAAATACATCAATTTCTAAAGCAGAGAAGCAGAAATCATGATAATTGGGACAATCTTTTTCTAAATGGAAATCTCAAAATGTATTACGATTCCAATGCCCAGAATCGCCTACCAGCAGTTTCACTGCAAACATTGGTGTCAATGGAAACAGGTGTCAATGGAAGATTGCTCTAGAAGATAGAATGAAGGGGAAAAACATGTTTTAAGACATCTTCTACAGAACCCTTTGAAAGAACATGCAGAGCTTTGAAATTTCTATAAGGGAATATTCAGGCAGTAATCCAGGAGTATCCATAGGTGAAGCTATTGCAAATGCCATCTTTACTTTTGGGACTCATCCCTTGACTTAATTTCTATGGAGATTCTCAATCATCTAGGTCAAGGTTGTCCCTAAGGAGTTTTTTCAAGAGGCAACTGGACTTTCTTTGAAGACGTTTCGCTTCTCATCCAAGAAGCTCCTTTAGTTCTGACTGGATGGTGGAAGGATTTATATTCCTTGCAGACACTGGTCATTTGCATTCTTTTAGAGACTTGTTGAGGCCACTTGGAGGTTTGTCTGTTTCTTCGGGGTCACTTGAGTAGTGCAAATGGGTGTGGAGTGTTCTTGGAACTGCTAAGAGGACTGTGCAGTGCAGGCTGTTGGGAAAGGGTCTGTGTTGTGTGCATCTCAAACTGAGGCATGGATGGTTGCTACAGTTTTTCTGGAGGTCCATTTGTGCTCCTGCACCGTTTGGATGTGTTCATCCCAGGGTGCATGGCTAGATGTCTATGGAGATTCTCATAAACCATGACATGGATGACTGAGCATCTCCATGGACATTTGGCTGTGCACTTTTGAGTGGTGTGGAGTGTGTGTGGATTTCCAGAGGAGTTGCGGACTGCAGGAGCCATTTGTGCTTTAGTTTGGGATACAGATGGCACAGCCTCGTCCCTGGTGGTCCACACCTGTGAGGGAACACAGGACAGAAAACATCCTGCAGAAAGCACAGTCCCACAACCCAGTCCATTCAGCAGTTCCAAGAAGGCTCCACCCCAATTTGCACTACTGGGGTGACAAACTTCCAAGTGATTGTTCTGAAAACATCTTGCTTGAACCTGATTGGTTATGGAGTGGGGGGGGGGGGAGTCAGTGATGGAAGGCAGTTAAGGGAGGAAAAAGATGAACTTGAGGATTTTGGTGAATGATTCTCAGTTCTGGCTATGCACTACTGCAGGGGTCTTCAAACTTGACAGCTTTAAGACTTGTGGACTTCAACTCCCATAATTCCTCCTCTAGTCATGTTAGCTCAGGAATTCTGGAAGTTGAAGTCCACAAGTCTTAAACTTGCCAAGTTTGAAGACCCTTGCACTACTGGAACGTACTTGACCTCTAATAAAACTACCTTTCTCAACAAATGGAGCCAAGAATCATTTCTGTTTAGGGGTTTAAGTTTGTGGCAGGTCTGACATACACATTTCATCCATATATAAACAGGAGGGGCTTGGGTTGTGATGTCACATCTATTATTTTGCCTGTTTTGATTCCCCACTTTTTCATCCTAATTCTTTAACAAGGGAACTTAAATATCCTTCTCCATGAAAAGTAAGCTCTTAGCATAGGTTTAGCACAGCATGGATCTTAGCATAGGTGAACCTGTCTAGTTTTAAATAAAGTCATTTGTATTGTGTAATTTGTGTTTGTATATACTTCGTTAAACATATTAATGTTCAGCAAATGTACTGAAATAAAGCAATTGCATCAATATCCTAAGATAGGTTTTAGGCTACAGTTGATGGGGCTGGTGAGCAGTTTGGAGGAAAATTATTTAAAACAATTCAAATACACACATGCATACATACTGACATATATAAAATTACGATACGTAGTCTAGAGTTAAAGAAATTACTAGCAGGAAGAACAGCCCATTAATTCAATCAAAACACAATTCATTTGTTATAACCACTTCCTTTCTGGGTTTTTTTTAAAAATATTTTAAATATTGGCTTGTCTTATTCATGACAAAAAAGTTCTTTGTTGAAATACTAAGCATTCATCATATATATCCTTAAAATAGCACTTTCTCAATGAAGTGAACTTCTCTGACTTCCCTACCAAAATGTATATCTTTCAGTGTTTATTTTATATGTCTATAATATGTCTTGAAGTCTTCTCTTTCTTTCCGTTCCTAAATTCTGAAATGTTCAAAACTGACAAAGGAAGACATGTTAAAAATGCTAGCACATTTTCCAACTCCAACGCTGGCTGCTGTCTTTTGACCAAGCATTAGGTCAATGTTTTTTTGTCTGATTTTTGCCAAGGCTATCTCTCTCCCCCTTTAAATGGCAGAAACACCTTCCTGTTTGGAAGGGGCCCACGCTGGCATCTATCCACCATTTGAAAGGGGTAGCAGGAAATGAGAAAAATATTATCAGAAATCGCATTCTCTCTCCCCCTCTTCCCTCCCTCTCTTCCCCTCCCTCCCTCCCTCCCTCCCTCCTGATCCTTGGCCTATACAGTTGTGAGAGGCTTTTCACAATTTTTATACCATACTGTTTAGATACCCCTAGCCAAGGAGGGAAATTCAGCTGTCGAAAATCTATAAAAAGCCCAGAGCATCCTGATTACATATTTCATTAAATTTTGTTTTGGTTTGAAACATGCTGGAAACAGTCAGAAGTGTTAGAGGTGACTTGAAAGAGGAATCATTTGTCTTAATGCATACTTCCAGCTTTCTTCTACTTAAATACCCTGCAGATATTCTGGACACAATTCCAAAAATTACCTAACTATGGAAAATATTTTCAAATTATTAGAACAGCACCAGGTTAAAGACAATCCAACCTCACATTTGTGTATAACAGGTACCAGGGGAGCTGGAAGGAAGACAGGAACAAGCCGCTTGTAGGTATGCCTCAAGAACAATTATTGAAAGAGACAGGAGAGAACAATGAAAATGGGATCAAGAACTTTTGATGCCTGCTCAAACTCCTCAGAAGAAAGATTGAGGGAACTGAGTTGATTTAGTTTTGAGAACTGGAAACCATGAGGAAATAGAAGCTTTTTTTCAAAATTCCTGAAGGGAATGCTATGTAAAAGAAGAAAAAAAACTATTTGAAAATGCAAGAGATGGAATAACAGATTTACTGTAAATTATAGAAAAATTCCAGTTGAATTTTAGAAGAAAGTGCCTTCATGTTAAAACACTGCAGCAATGAAGCTACAGATAGTATTAGCATACATCTTTTATAAGTGATTTTTCCATAATTCATGAAATTGTGTAATTTGCCTTAACACACACACACACACACACGAAAGTGCAAATGTAACTTGATTCAAATACAATGGTGGAAAGTGTGACATGGGTAAGTTCTTTTGGTCACTCTGAGCTTAGTTGTTTGCTTGTAGCATTTTATTACTCAACTACATAACATCATCAGTGCAAGTGAGTGTGGGGTTTGCTCCCTGTTTATATACAGTAATTACTTGCCTTACCAGTTTTGGTAGGGATGTGGTTTTCTCCTTGCTACTTCTTTGATAAGAGTATTGTTTTCTGCTTGATTGTTGGCTTGGTATTAATCCCTGCTTATCTGGGGGTTGGCTGCTAGAGATGATATGGTCTCCTTCTTAGCTTTTTTACAGTCTCGTTTGAATGATGTGCAAGTATTGTATGGTTCATTTCTATGTGTGCGTTGATGACTGATGGTTAAGTTCATATACCCATTTTGATTGAACACATTTCCTTGTCATCTCTATCTATTTTCACTTTCGCACTCTGCACTTTGTTCAATTCATTTCTAATCAAGGCCTTTACTGCTCAAGTTCCATGACCCTCAGCTTTCCAAATGTTTAGTTGTCCCATCAATCTTCTCTTTCTCCCTTACTAAACCATTTGTGCAGAAGTGCTCCCTCAGCAACTCTTGTCATGGGACCACTCTTCCTTCTTTCTGTTTTTCATCCAAACATTTGGCTCTGAATTACGGAATGCTTGTATCTAAAGAAGTGTAACTATAATGCATTCATATTGGCTTTCTCATTATCTCCGATTTTTTAAGTCTGTAATTTTCACTGATGAAACCAATGTATTTATTTCCCTCTTGTACTAAAGTTGAGAATGGAAACAGAATTTGGAGCAGGTTTCTAGCTTCTTGTACTTGAATAGGACACTGTATATTTAAGTATCCAATTTGGAACAGAACGAGTTAATCATTCTCAACTAGAATACCCTAAAATTAATGTATTATTATTTGAAATCTTTCCCAAGGAATAAATGCCTAAAATCCAACAATTATTAAGTTAGAGTTGTAAAGTTTCATCCCCACCCCATTTTTCACAAGACTGAACTGCTGCTTGTTTCACTTAGGAAGGCCTTTACCATTTCTTATTTCACTCAGTTGGTATGCAGACCTAGCTGTACTAATTCCACAAGCCAAACAGACTGATTTGATATAAATCAAGTACGTAGGGTTGGTGGCTCTTTCTCTTCACCATCTGTGTTGAGTGCTTGCTTGACTAGGAAGATTGGACATCAACTGAACAAATGTGTAAATGGGCGTTGGTCCTTACCTGACACGCCATTTCTCTGGAGCCAGGAGGATCATCCAGAGAGTGGGAGGTGCTTCAGTCTGCCTTGTTGAAGGCTGAGCTTAATTGCTGAGGAATGCTCCGCCCTCCGTCACATGGCTCCCTTGCATTCCCCAGTTTACGTGAAGACGAGAGTGAAGAGAAGATCGTGCTCTCATCTTACTATGCTAAAAGGTTCATTGGCCGAAACAAGACCCCACCAGACGGTGAACTTAAAAGGGTGAGGCTGGATGATCCTCCCGGCTCCAGAGAAATGGCGTGTCAGGTAAGGACCAATGCCCATTCTCCTGAGAGCCGGTCGGATCATCCAGAGAGTGGGACATACCAAAGCTTGGCTGTCCTACGGGAGGGACTCCATCTGATTCTGAAGTCCCTGCGGTTCCTTGAGGACTCGCTGGAGAACTCGTCTCCCAAACAAAGCCTCCGCCGAGGCAAATATGTTGATCTTATAATGCTTAATGAAGGGAGATGGGGAGGCCCAGGTGGCCGCCCGACAAATATCAGCAATTGGAGCCTGGGTGGCCCAAGCTGCCGAGGTGGCTGCACTTCTGGTGGAGTGTGCCATTATGCCGCTGGGCACCGGCAGAGCCTGGGACAAGTAAGCTTTCGAAATAGTAGCTCTAATCCAGCGGCCGATGGTTGCCGGGGACACTTTGTGTCCTAAGGATTTAGGTTGAAAGGAAAGGAATAAGGATTCGGACTTTCTAAAGGGCTGGGTACGTTTAATGTAAATGCGGAGGGCCCCTCTTACGTCCAGGGTGTGCCAAAGCTTCTCCCTTTCCCGCGAGGGATTTGGGCAGAAGTTCGGAAGTGTGAGTTCCTGTGCCCTGTGGAAGGCTGAATTGACCTTAGGCAAGAAGGTAGGGTCCGGCTGTAGAACCACCTGGTCGGCATGGAAGATGCAAAGGTCTTTCCTCACCGACAAGGCGGCTATCTCCGATATTCGGCGAGCCGAAGTAATGGCCACCAGGAATATGACTTTGAAAGTTAGGAACTGGAGTGAGGATTCCCTGAGAGGCTCAAAGAGATGTTTAGTAAGGGACGTCAGGACCTTGTTGAGGTCCCAGGTAGGGTATCTGTGTACAGTTGGGGGACACAAGTTAGTTGCTCCCCTAAGGAATGCCCTAATGTGAGGGTGGAGGGAGAGGGTACCCAGATTGTCGCAAATAATCACAGTTAAAAGGGCTGCTACCTGACGCCTCAAGGTGTTCGGAGAGAGTCCCTTCCTCAGACCTTCTTGGAGGAATTCCAAAACTTGAGCAATGGAGGGTGAAAGAGGGTTGATCTGGAAATTATGGCACCACTTGCAGAAGCTATTCCAAGTGGCATTGTATATTCGGGTTGTTGAGGGCCACCTTGCGGCTAAAATGGTATCAATAACCTGGTCAGAGAACTGCTCCTTCCTTAGACGTTCCCACTCAACCTCCAAACGGCTAACTGGAGCCACTGAGGGTCCGGGTGTTGGAGGGGCCCCTGGGAAAGGGATATCCTGTGCGGGGGAATTTTCCAAGGGGGGGGGCACCGATAGATAGCGGAGGTCCGCAAACCATGGGCGCCTGGGCCAGTATGGTGCCACTAAAATCAGCTCTGCTTTCTCTGAGATGAGCTTCTGGATAACTCTGGGGACCAGGGCCAATGGAGGGAATGCATATAGAAGCCCTGTGGGCCAGGGGCAACGGAGGGCGTTGTGATTCTCGGCCCCGTGGGAGGGATACCCCGAGAAAAACCTGGAGAGTTGGGTGTTGAGCGGGGATGCGGAGAGGTCTACTGATGGGAGACCGAACATCACGGTCACTTCCCTGAACAGTGACGGGTGAATGCGCCACTCGGACTGGTCCACTGTGGTCCTGCTCAGCCAATCTGCTTGGGTGTTTGAGACCCCTGAGATGTGCTCAGCTTTGAGGGAGAGGAGATTGCGCTCCGCCCAACGGCAGAGGCGCTCGGCCTCTCTCATCAAACTTATGGACTGGGTGCCCCCTTGTCGGTTGACGTGAGCCTTGGCGGTGACGTTGTCTGTGAGTATCAGGACATGCCGCCCGCGTACGTGGGGAAGGAAGTTGCGCAGGGCCAGGTGGATGGCATGAAGTTCTAACTAGTTTATACTGCGTGTGCATTCTACCTGTGACCATTTGCCCTGTGTCGAGAGTGAGTGGATGTGAGCGCCCCATCCGGACAGGCTGGCGTCTGTGGTGAGGATGAGGTGTTGGGGTTCCTTGAAGCAGTGTCCCTTGTTGATGGTGAGACTGGTCCACCAGAGGAGAGATGTGAGGACCCTTGAAGGAACCTTGACCGTGGCCTTTGAATTGCTTCTGCCGGTCCTTTGCAATGGGAGCAGGAACCATTGTAGGGATCTAGTGTGTAAACGGGCCCAGGGAACAATGGAAATACATGAGACCATTTTACCGAGTAATTTAGACAATTCTAAAAGTGTTACCTTTCTTGATCGTCTGATATGTTTGACAGTCTCCTGGATGCTACGGAATCTCTCAGAGGAAAGGAAAACCTTTCCCTGAACTGAGTCAATGACGGACCCCAAGTGGGTGATCCGTGTAGATGGTAACAGATGGCTCTTCTGCCAGTTTACTAGGAACCCATGATCTTGGAGGGCAGTAAGAGTAGCTCTGATATCCTTTTCTGCTTGGGGTCTGGAGTGAGACAGGATGAGGATGTTATCCAGGTAACAGTAGAGACGAACCGGGAGGTCTCTGAGGTGGGCCGCTAGGGCCGCGAGGACCTTAGTGAAGATTCTCAGGGCAGAGGCCAATCCAAAGGGAAGTGCCACATATTGGAAGTGGCGATGGTTGTAGCAGAACCTGAGGAATTTGGAATGGGAGGGCCAGATTGGGATGTGAAGGTACGCCTCTGAAAGGTCTATGGAGGATAGCCAGTCCCCCTGCCAGATGCCTAGTAGAATGGATTGTAGGGTGTGCATCTTAAACCTGCAGTAGGTCAGGTAACGGTTAAGGCGTTTCAGGTCTAGAATAGCCCTCCATCCCCCTGAGGATTTGGGGACCACGAAGAGGTGAGAATAAAACCCCTGCCTCCGCTGGGATGGTGGTACAGGTTGTATGGCCTGTATGGAGAGGAGGTGGCGGATAGCTGAATCCATTAGGTTGCATTTGGTGAGATCCTTGGAGGGGGGGATGCCATAAAAAATTCAGGGGGGGCGCGCTGAAATTCAAGCGCGAGGCCCAGTCTGATGGTCTCCCTGACCCAGGCATCGGAGGTGGAAGAGTCCCACCGGTCGGCGAAATGCTTCAGGCGTCCACCGATGGGGAGGGGTGGACGGGGTCTATCTGTTGCGCCAGAAAGGCTTCCCTCCTGAACCCCTGAAGGGGCGCCTGTAGCTGCCGCCCCTCCTGCTCCTGTCACCCGGATCGGCTCGATCCTGGGGCTGGAAAGGCCGGAAGGAGGGGGGTCTCGGGTACCTGGGTGGGAAAGGAAACTGGTAGAAAGGTCGTGAGGAACCTCTCCGAAAGGGCTGTGCTCTTGACTCTGACCTACGGAAAAGGGGGGGAAGAAATTTTTTCTTGCTTCTGGTTTCTGATAGAAATGGCTCCAGGACGGTGCCGAATAATTTGTCCCCTTTTATGGGGGCGGTGGCCAGCTTAACCTTGTTTTTTACGTCCACCTGCCAGTGCTTGAGCCAGAGCAGGCAGCGAGCTGTAACATGAGAGGATATTGCTCGGGCAGAGAACTTAACCGTGTGGTATGTGGCGTTGGCCGAGAATTCTGCCGCAGCCGTCAATTTTGCTATGTCCTGGTGTGCCCTTGTGTTAGAGGGGGGGACATGCTGCCTCAGTTGACGGAGCCACCGGATCGAAGACCTGGTGAAGAAGGAAGCGGCAGTGGCCAATCTAATGGCCCAGGTGTCCTCTTGGTGAGCCCTACGTAAAGCAAGCTCGGACCTCTTGTCCTCGGGCTTCAGGACCTCCAGGGGATCACTGGGGGAGGACGAGGATGCCAAACCAACAATGGGCTCATCTACCTCGGGAATGTTAAGCAGGTTGCAGAAGCTCGACTCAAGGTTAAAGAACCTCCTGTCCTGGCTGGATGGGGCAGGGGGGGCCCTTGTGGAATCTAACTGGTTTGAGACTAAATCATGAAAAATGGGCAGGGCCGGGATCACCTCCGCCTCCACCACGGGCTGCCTAAAGATGGCATCCTCCTGTCCCTCTGCTGGGGAAGGGAAGCCGAGGAGGACTGTACAGACAGGCCAGAAATGTTCCTGGCCTTAAATAGAAGCGATTTAAACATGTGCGGCTTAAACAGACCCACAAAGGTGGGTTGATCCGGGGTGAGGCCCTCGTCCTCGGACATGTCCCCCTCCATAGGGTCTATCTCCGATAGGGGCTCCCCTTGGTGCATAGACCCCCATTCCAATTCCTCCTCCTCCCCAAACCGATCTAGGTCCTCCATGGCCTCCTCCAGATCCCTTTCTGGGAGAGGACTGCCCTCCTGTAAAGGTACCTGACCAAGAGTGAGGTCCGATCTAGGCGAGAACCTGACTGATGGCGAGTCGTGTTCGGGCGTCATCGAGGGAGGACCAGACCTGGACATCTGTTGCAGGCCCTCTGCAATCTCCTGGCAAATAGCCCATTCCATCCATGCCTGCATGTGCGCAGGGTTCTCAACTGTGGCGACCTCCTCATGGCGCAGACCAGCGGCCATGGGCGTAAATGTTGCTTCCGGCATCCGCCTGGTCGTTGGTCCGGGAACCTGGTGTCCCTGGGATGGGCTGCGCCTGGAGAGGAAAGAGCAATCTGGAGGAGGGGTGTGTGTCTGGAGGTAGAGGGAGCAGAGGGTGGGGGGGCTGGAAATACTGGTTGTGTCTCTCTAGATCGTCTGTCAAATTCTTTCTCCAGCGCCCTATGACGTCTTAGAGCGTCCCTCTGAAAAGCTTTGGAAGTTTCTTTAGGGGCTTCCTTAGCCTGTTTGCGCAGGTGGTAGGATTTAGATTTGGCCTTCAAAGAAGGGCCTTTAGCGGAATTGTCATCTGCCATTGTAGAGGAAAGGACTGTAATACAAATGTAAAGGTGGTTGGCTCGCCAAGGGTTCGACCTACAACAAAGGCCGGGGGTCCTTTCGCTGGCCCACACCCTCTTTTGGAATTTTAAATGTATATAAACTAATATAATTATTAATATCTTTATACCTAAGCGTACAATCAAGATATATAATCCAACCAGTGTTGGCAACGTGAAATAGCCAAATATTGGTAAGATGTCAAAATATATATATGCAAATACGTATATATATCTATCTAAATATATATATATGTATATAATTGTATATCTAAATATATTTAGATCTCTATGTAATGATAAATATTACTATTAGTATTATTATTATTTATAATATTTAATCCAAGATCTGGTTGGAACTCCCAGGAAGGAGTGACCCCAGGAATTGCTGTTAATATTGCCAATGTGCCAAATAAAACACCTGAGGCTGGAGTGAGGCCTCGAGCAGCTGGAGCTCCCAGGCAACAACCGGGAGGGATAGGCTGCTATTTCCTGCCCTGAGCGTGCTGCAGAAAGCCAACAAATTTGCCAATTCCCCTAAATAGCTGATAGCTCTCACAGGCTGGAAGGCCTATAATTAGAGCTAGTCCCTTCGCAGCTCAATGAGGCCTCTAAAAGCGGCGCCCGACACGCGGCGGCGCCCAAAATGGCGACTGCCCATGCTCCCTTACTCACGGGCTGCTCAGGGCCAAAATCAGTCTCTCCGGCACGTCTAGGGACCGAGAGAGGCAGCCAGGTGATTTTCATCGGCGTTTACGGTGGGGGGGAACACCAGCTGTGCTATTACAGCGCGATCAAATAAAGCCGCTACGAGTGCGACGTAGAAAAGCGGCAGGAAGAGGATCGAATTGGGGGGGGGATTGGCACCGGAGCGCGGAAGCCGCCTGCTTTGCAGCCCCCCCGGGGGCGAAGAAACGCGCTCCCCTGTTTAATCACTAACCCAATGTGCTTAGAGGCTAAGGAGAACCGGGGCAATGATAATCAAACCTGATGAATAAAGAGCTCTTGAATCGGCCAAAGAGTGGTGAAGTACACAGCCTACTCTCACGAAGGCTGAGCGTAAACTGGGGAATGCAAGGGAGTCACGTGACGGAGGGCGGAGCATTCCTCAGTAATTAAGCTCAGCCTTCAACAACGCAGACTGAAGCACCTCCCACTCTCTGGATGATCCGACCGGCTCTCAGGAGAACTGCAGGAACCATAAGAGAACTGTATCTTATAAAACCAAATGAATGGTACCTTTTGTTTCCCCTAAAATCGCTAGTGGCAAATTGAAGTCCCATTCTGAAGACAATGGATTAGATTTATACGCAGAACCTCTCGTAGTCACAAGATGCCAGTTGCTATCATGACAACTGAGACATGAACGAGCAACAGGTCTTTCACCCACTAGATCAGCTCTTTGGTAGCTGTCTTAAGTTCCTCACAGTGTCATCTTTGCCAAGATTGATTGAAATGAAAGGGATATAAGTTACAAGAATTTGAACCATTTCCTATTTAGAACCAATTAATCCCTTAATAAATTATGAAAAATATTTAAAAATATCCATTTTTTTAGTTTCTGGCTTTGGCTTCACAGTTTTTCTGGGATAGAGCTTCTCCCTGAGCAAGAGGGCTGGTTAAGAAATATGAAAGAGAGGGAGCAGGGGTCTGGACTAGGAGACCTCCAAGGTCCCTTTCAACACTGTTATTCTGATAGATGATTGATAGATAGATAGATAGATAGATAGATAGATAGATAGATAGATAGATAGATAGATAGATAGATAGATAGATGGTGGATGGGATAGATAGATAGATAGATAGATAGATAGATAGATAGATAGATAGATAGATAGATAGATAGATAGATAGATAGATAGATACTGTCGATGATAGGTAGGTAGGTGGATGATAGATAGAGATATAGTTATAGATAGCTAGGCAGATAGAGATACTATAGATAGACACTGTACAAAGGTAGATAAACAGATAAATAGGCAGATTGATATAGTTAGATAGTTATACTGTAGATAGACACACTAGATAGATAGATAGATAGATAGATAGATAGATAGATAGATAGATAGATAGATAGATAGATACAGATTCTTTCAATGAATACAACAACATTTACATTTATAGCAAATTAATTTGCCACAGAGGTTCTTCAGTGGAATTTCCACAGCCGGCCTACTGTTTGGTCTTTCTCTGAACCACTGTAGATTTATTGTGGCAAAAACACAATCCTTTTCAGTTCATTTCAGGACACTGTTAATTATTATTAAGGACATAAAATATAAAGATACATCTCCCCCGAGTTGTGTTCAACTCCTGGCGATTTCATAGACGCATCCATGGAGTTGCCTTGACAATAATATGGATTTTTAAAATTCTCCTTCTATCCTTCAGCCTGAGTAATTCCCATCAGTCTCCAATCCAAGTTCTAATCAGATCTGATCCTGCTCAGATTTTTGTGTGTGTGTGCAATTTCTTTTGACATTCAAAAAGGGGAGAAAGTACAGTTGATGATGAAAGATATATAGAGGTTTGTGAGGGATATGGATGAGAGAAGACAACTGCTGAAACTTTGGGGGTAAAGATAAAAGTCACCTGAGAATTTCTCCCTGATTCAAGCTTTTTTAATATAAATTTCTTAAATGTACACTTTTTTTAAACGAAAAAAAGTAAGTATCTTCTTTTTCCTGCAATACTTAGAAATATATGCCCCTTTTCAATAAGGACTCTTACCAATAATGGGGATTTGGGATGAATTTTTAATCAAAGAAAGGCAGAGACTTTATTTCTGTCCATCAAGCCCTGGAATAAATCTCAAGAGATTAATTTGCAGGTAGGCACCCGCTGAAGATTTATTTTACATTACTTGTTATTATAGTTGTATCGTTACCGAGCAAGAAAAAGTTTATAGCTATAATGGTGTACTTGAAGACAGGCCCAAAGAATAGCAATAGCGGTAGCACTTAGACTTATACACTGCTTCATAGTAGTGTTTTACAGACATCTCTAAGCGCTGTTCACAGAATCAGCATATTGTCCCCAACAACCTGGGTCTTGATTTATCGACTTTGGATGGATGGAAGGCTGAGTCAACCTAATCTAGAGCTGGTCAGGATCGAACTCCTGGCAGTGGGCAGTCAGCAATATGCATTCTCACCACTGTGCGGCTACTGCACTAAGAAGGACAGATGGAGTTACTTCTGAATATTATTATCTGCCGATGCACCAAATCTTGTCAGGCCAAAGCAATTATCTGCAATCAGTATAGTTATACTCTGTATGAATTGCTTGTTCTCTTCCTGCCCCAGAAATTCCAAACTCCTCTGTCTCTTTGCCCTCTGGGAAAGAGCTCTACCTTTTTACGAATCCAAACTACATTCCACCATATGTGGCCCTTGGCTTATGATTCCTTTTGTAAATGCATTTTTCAAAATACCTTAGGAACGCTTTTATGAAAAATTGTTTTTTTTAAAACAATTTTACAATTCTACAAGGTCTTCAGTGGAATTAACAGAACTACAGGAAAACAAAACTCTGCAATATGAAAAACTCTGCTGCTCTTTCAGACCAGGATTCTGGAACAGGAGTAAACTGTTAATCTGATTGGCACTGGTTTAGCACTGATGAACAGAAATACATTCGGTGAGGTTTAACATATATTTGGGTTTAATGGACACAATTCCCCCCCCCCCCCAATGGTTGGTTACATCAAGATTTAACTGGGCTGGGTTGTAACCACTGTCCACTATTTTTTTTAAAAAAAGCATCTTGGACCTGTTTGGCATTACTGGACAGAAGGACTTGATTATTAAGCTTGCTGGCATTTGCCCTTTTTTCCAATTAGAAGAATGTTAAAATAAGCAAGAAGTTAGAACAGGAAATGTAATGGGTGTCAAGGAAGAGTTTTACAGGCATAGAAGTACTCTGTGTGCTATGTTGGAGACTCGGGATTGTGCCATAACAAAATGATGGCAACAGTTTATTCTGATTTTTTAAAAAATAGATTACAATGGACAGTTTAGCTTTTATATGGAAACTGCATACAATATTCAGTGGTGGAGCAGAGGATAACAAATCACTGTTATGATTTGACAAAAGCTTCCACACCCATCTTTTAGCAAGATCTGCTCTCCACATGTGATGGACAATAACTCAAATTTTTCCTAAGGAAAGGTAGACCGCTGAAGATAGAGCCATCTGATCTTAATAGAATCAATTTGAATATCATATTTTTCTTTTCCTTTCTACTCTGGGGCTAAAAGCAATTTTACCCTATCTTTTTCCTCAGCACCACAGCTGTGATGATAACCAGAGCTGTCCTGCAGCTGTTTAAGATAAACAAATAAACCAGGAGAACCAAAAGCAGGATCTTCCAGCTACATGTGGTTGCCTTCTCACTCTCAATTTGGCACTGGAATTGTGGAAAGAGGAAATTGCTTCCTGGTCCATCTGACCTACAGTGGCTTCTCAGAGTTTTCTTAGGGTCTTTGCGATCACCTGCCACCTGAACTATCTGTAGTCAGAGATTGCATTCAAACATTTTTTTGGAGAAAGGGCTGTATTGATTGAGGCTGTGAGCAAAACTACACATGAATTAGATAATATTCCCAGTGCAGAAAGTTAGCACCCACTCCCTCCTAGAAGAATGAAATATTTTGAGAAATATTAAAAAGATAGAATATTATATTTCCCTGGATGAGAAACGGAGAAACATGCTCTTGGAAAACAGCCCCCACCTTTCTTATTAGCCCTCAGCAGATGTCAGCACTTAAGAGATAAAGAGATAGCTAGCTCTACTCATAAGCAAATACTCTCACCCAAGATCCAACAAAGGTAGGATTAGACCTCAGCCATAATAGGAATTGCCCAACACCCTTTCAGAACACAAGCCCCTTCATTACATCATCTCAGTTGCACCACCCCCAGTAAACATCAACCAAACTTAGTTCAGACAAAACCATTAAGCCATAGCAGGAATTGCCCAACACCCTTTCAAAACACAAGCTTCTTCATTGCATCATCACAGTAGCCCAAACTTCTATAGAGCCAGAACATGACCCCTACATGGCCCCATGAGAGTCTGACAACAGCCAATAGAATACATGTTCTTGCACAAGAACAGGAAGCTCAAGTGCAAAGCCCAAGAGATGGTATAAATACACCCCCCACTCTCAACTCCATGTGGTCAGCTGCACCAGAACTAAAAAACGTGGTTCTGTTTATCAATAAAGACCCTCTTTCCAATCAGCCTCCAGCCTTCATTTTGTCACCAGTGTCTTTCTCCCAGCTTGGAACTGAACTAGATGAATATTTCTTCCAACACCAGCCATCTCCAAAGTTTTGGGAAATCACTGCTTTTTTAATTTTTTTTTTAAAAGTTATGTTTTAAAACTCTATCACCTGGCTCTTAAATTCTAGTTATGACTACTGTTATAACTATACAGAAAAAATATACATCCAGTAGATCCCTTGCCTTAAAGTAGGGGTCTTCAAACTCGACAGCTCTTGTGGACTTCAACTCCCAGAATTCCTCCTGTAGTCATGTTAGCTCAGAAATTCTGGGAGTTGAAATGCACAAGTCTTAAACTTGCCAAGTTTGAAGACCCTTGCCTTAAAGAATGGATTCCAATTTCAAGCATCCATCAACTGGAGGGCAAGTGCGTTCTGAGCAATAAAAAGTGGCCAAGAATTTCTTACAGAGATGTCAAAAACTGAAACCATGGATCATCTGTGTGAAAAAATATAGTTCTCACTGAATTGTCTCTCTGAATAAGAAACAGCTTCTTTTACTTATTTCTTTAAGGCTGGATGGTAGCTGACCAATGAGACATGCTCCCCTCACAATAAATTCCTGAGAGATTTAACTGAAGCAAGAAAAAGCCAAGGAGGCTATGAATCTCTAGACAGTGTACTGTACACTTTGTACACCTTAACAAACTAAACTAATGCAGGTAGTCCTCGACTTACAACAGTTCATTTAGAAAGCATTCAGAGTTACAACATCACTGAAAAAAATTGATTTATGATTATTTTTCATACTTATGATGACTGCATCCCCATGGTTCCCTGATAAAAATTCAGATACTTGGCAACTGGCCTTTATTGATGACAGCTGCATGTCCCGGGGTCTTGTAAATCACCTTTTGCAACCTTCTGACAGGTAAAGACAATGAGAAAGCCAGATTCACTTAACAGCCGTGTTCCTAACTTAAAAATTGTAGTGATTCACTTAACACCTGTGGTGAGAAAGGTTGTAAAATGGGGCAAAATTCACTTAACATTTTTTTCACATTTTGGGCTCAATTGTGGTCGTACATCGAAGACTACCTGTACAAGAACAATTCATTTCTCCTCAGCAGAAGAAATATTCACACTACTCTTCTCTGAACGTCAGCTGTTAGAAAGCGTGGCCAGCAAGCAACTAGTTTGCCTTTGGAATTAATGTATTTCATTTTTTCCTCATGTTGATGATTTATTTACTAAATTTATATGCCACCCACCACACTATCAAGTGACTCATATGTACTCAACTTAGTCATCACAGGAACTTTCAAGTATTCAACTCATCCATTCAGGAACCAATGTAGTGTTTGGTCGATGGCGGTTCTGAGGATTAATGAAACAAACTGTCTCAAAGGAGCCAATTTTACAGATCCTGCTTAGAAGCCTATTTTATGATTGTTTTAAAGATATTTTACCCTGGTTTTATAAATAATAAAACCTGAATTCATCACCCTGAATTATAAATAATTCAGGGTGATGAACATGCCTAATACTTCTTCCTTCTCCTCTTCTTCTTTTCCCCGAGAACAATAACCCTTTGAGATAAATTGGCCTGAAAGGGAGTGAAGGCCCAAAGTCACCCAGTCAGCTTTCCTGTCTTAGGTGGGACTAGAATTCGCAGTCTCCTAGTTTCTTAACTGGTGCCCTATCCAATAGACTAGACCAGGGATGTTAAACTCAAGGCCTGCAGGCCAAATCCAGTCCGTGGAGTGCTTAAATCTGGCCTGTGGGGATGGCCTGGAAATAACAAAGGATCCGCCCGCAGTGCCTTTAGTAGTGAAAATGGGGTGCACACAGGGGTGTTTGGCTGGTAAAGTGCTGCAGGCCTAAAATGGGCCGCAGGGAGTGGGGGCACATGGCCATGCCCCATTTTAGCTGGCAGGGTGCTGTTTTGGCCAGCAGGGAGTCCGTCCCATCTCTTCCCCTATCCCCGGCCAGATCGCGGAGGAGAACAACAATGCTGATCCGGCCCTCAAAGAAATCCAGTTTGACACACCTGGACTAGACACTGTTTGGACCAAATACCAGAGCAACAGTATTGATTGAAAACACAAATATCTAAGAAGAACTAAGCTTCCCTTAGTAGTCCAAAGGTGGACAATTTAAGGCCCTGAGATGGGTTTTGGAGTCCTCTCCTTCAATTGCTGGGTTATCAGCAGCATGGGTGAAAACACTTACAAATTGGTAAAATAAGCAAAAGCATTTTTCTGAAAAGAAAAGAAAAATGAAACTATTCCAATTATCTGAAAAGACAGGGAAATGAAAGCAGTGTTCCCCACCTACAGACACAAAAGGACATTGTCCATGACAACTTTCCGTTTCTCCAACATAGCCTGCGCTGTCTTTATATAGAATTCTCAATAAGATGAATCTCCCTTCCCCCCTCCATATTTAGCACAAAGGAATAATTATGAAGGGTGGAATTCCTGCAAAGACATCCACATGTGCATTAACATTTCAATCATAAAGAAAGTTTTGCATCTTTACAAGTTGTCCCCGGGACCTGGCAAAACAAGGAGCCTCAAATTACGCAGACAGAAGCTGTGTCTAAGCTTTTCTTTCTTAGGTGGTGCTGGTCGCAGAGTTTCTCCGCTGAATTCATTTCATCTTGTCTAAGACGTGAGTCTGGTTTCAGGCAGAGATAAAAGAGATAAAAGTGAGGCTGAGCGGTTCTGCCAGCTTAATTTGTAAGGACGGCAGAGGAAATGAGACAATTCCCCCTTTTTTTCTTTTTTCTTTAGGGCTAAGAAGGGTAAGAAAAAGTACAAGGAATGTTTCTGAATTATGTCGGTTTCCCCGACTAGTCCCAGAGTAGAATAAAATCCAGAGGAAGCACAACTGTTTTATTTAGACCTTGCAGAATTAAAAATGCCAGATAGAGGCTTGGGGGTTAATCCAAATTTTGTGCAAGCTTAAAAGTTTCTAAACTTTATAGAACAGATGGTAAGATTGGGGTTAAGATACCTTTTAAAAAAAAAAATCTTCCTTTTGTGTAACTTACTTCATGCTAAACCATATAGGAAGTCTTTGATTTACATGTGTAATTGGGACCAGAATTTCCATTTCTAAGCAAGGCAGTTGTTAAAAAGAGTCACACCCAATTTGATAACCTTTTTGCTACCGTTGTTAAGTGAACCACATGGTCATTAAGTTAATCTGACTCCCCCCATTGACTTTGCTTGTTGGAAGCCAGCTGGGATTGTTGCAGATTTAACAGATAATCAGAGTTGGAAGGGACCTTGTAGGTCATCTAGTCCAACCCCCCACCCAAGCGAGAAACCCTACACCATTTCTGACAAATGGCAGTCCGATCTCTTCTTGAAAGTCTCAGGTGATGAGGCTCCCACTACTTCCAAAAGCAAGTTGTTCCATTGGTTCACTGTCATTGTCGGAAAATTTCTTTTTCTTTTTGGGTTAAATCTCTCCTTGTTCAGACTCTAAAAAAAATACAGAAAAGAGCAACCAGGATAATTAGGGGACTGGGGACTAAAATGTATGATGAATTGTTACAGGAACTGGGCTTGGCTAGTCTAGTGAAGAGAAGAACCAGGGGAGACATGATAGCAGTCTTCCAATATTTGAGGGGCTGTCACAGAGAGGAAGGGCTCCAGCTATTTTCTAAAGCACCTGTAGGCCAGACAAGGAATAAATAATGGATGGAAACTGAATAAGGAGAGGTTTAACCTGGAAATGAAGAGAAACTTTCTGACAGTGAGAACAATCAACCAATGGAATACGTTGCCCTCAGAAGTTGTGGGAGCGCTATCACTTGAGACTTTCAAGAAGACATTGGACTGCCATCTGTCAGAAATGGTATAGGGTCTCCCACTTGGGCGGGGGGGGGGGGGGGTTGGATTAGATGACCTACAAGGTCCCTTCCAACTCTGATTATCTGTTATCTATTATCATCCTGGTTGCTCTTCTCTGTACTTCTTCTAGAGTCTCAACATGTTTTTATAGTGGTGACCAAAACTGGATGTAGTACTCTAGGTGTGGTCTTACTAAGGCTTTATAGAGTGGTATTAGTACCTCACACGAGATGGTTGCAGATGGTGATAACGTCACGCTGGGATGCGACAACTGTTGTAACTACATGCGGATTGCTACAGTAAGTGCCCAAATTTGGATCACGTGACCATGCATATGCTACGACACCCTTGTTTCAAAAAGTCATATTTTGCTGGCAGTCTTTGGAAGATTAAACTCTGCTAGATTTCAGAGATTGGGACTTTCTTCCCCAGTTGTATTTCCTGTTCATGTGGGAGCCATTACTTTCATTTTGTGCCTTCATTAAAGCTGGCCACTGAGTTGGAGCTGCATCTCCACTGTGTTCTTCACAGAATCAGTATGGAAGCTATTATCACCTATAGCTAATTTCTCATATTCTTCTCTGCATGACATTTTTGATGAAGGAAGTGGCTTCTATTAATAAAACGCAGGTGGGGGTGGACATGATTAAGTTTCAGCTCTGAGCTCAGAAGTCTTATAGCTTTTAAATAATAATAATAAAAAAATGGCACGATATCAATAAAATTAGCTGAAAAAAGCAGAACAATTTAGGGCCTGGGGGCCCTGAAGGCTGATGTTGGAAGAGAAGAATGCAACAAAATCAAAGTTTGGATTAGTTTGTCACATAAAGCAAAATCTCCTTTCAGTCAGGCCTGACTCCTGCTGAATTCAACGTTAATGTATTTCAAGCAAAAACTTCACTTTTGACTGGCGTTTGATGGCTATTGAGATGGTAACCCAGCATAGACAGAAAGGAAGGAGACCTTGCTGGAAATATGCAGGAATCATTACCTACTAGAGTAAAGGAGACTGAAATATTTTTAGATCTAGAGAAATGAGAATGTTTGGAACTGGATCAGGCAAACTCCTCCCTAATACTCTGGGGTATAGGATAGGGGAGAAGGCACAGCACAGCCAGACTTAAAATGTTCTGCTTTAATAGCAATTCTCAATCAAAGTAGCCTTAGCTTTTCCTATGTAGTTGATTTATCTGATCTATTTGGGGCTGGGGTCCCACAGATAAATGAAGATTCTTCCAGTTCCCTCTCAACGGAGGACAGAGACAAAAGTTGCAAACTCTGCAAATTATTTTTGCCACTAGATTTCAAAGGGGGAGTGGCAATCAGTTTGTGTCCGTGTGTGGAAAGCTTTGGTTTTGGTTCATATTATCTGGAGAGGCAAAATAATCCAATTTTCCTGGCTGGCTGTGAGTCACCATTTAAATTTCCTAAATTTCCTCAGAATACAGCTACATCAAGGCATTGTTGAACATCAAAATGGTGGCAGTCGGCTTCAAAACCTCCCCATAATCCAATGATACAGGACAAAACATGCCAGGATGCAGTTGTTATGTATTCATTCAAACTCACAGCTACACAGATAACTTTACTGTTTATTTGTATCCTGCCTTTATTATTTTTACAAATAAATCAAGGCAGTGAACATATCCAACACATTTTCATCCTCTTGTTTTCCCCCTACAACAGTCCTATGAGGTAGGCTGGGTTCAGACAGTGACTGGCCCAAAATCACCCAACTGGCTTTCAAGGCTGAGGCAGAACTTGAACCCGTGATCCCTTGCATTCCAGCCTGGTGCCTTAAACACTAGAACTCTTACTATGGAAAGCTAGCATCCTTAGCATAACTTACTCATGCCATTTTTGTGAGAATAAAATGGTAAGAGGGGCTCAATTAGATATATTTCCTGAGAACCTTCAAAGAAAAGTAGAACATAACAATTGTAGCTCTTTTCTGAGATTTCTCTAGTCATTCTGTGAAAGAACTGAAATAACACTTTCACAGTCTTACTGTACAGTTAGAAATTTGCTAAACAGAAAATTATTTCAGTATAAATAGTCCTCGCTGAATGATTGTTCATTTTATAACCATTCGAATGGCAATGGAATCGTAAATCTTTGAGCTGCCCCCCCCATCAGGGGACAGCATGTTGAGTGTGTCAGTTTGACCAGTTCTAGAGGGGGTCCCCAACCTTTGTGGCTTGGTGGCCAGGCTGGGGGCAATTGCGCAAGCTGAGCTGCACATTCCTGTCCAAGTTGAGCTCCATGCCTGTGTGCACGTCTATCCACCACTCACATAGCCCAATTCCAAATAGGCCACAGCCCAATAGTGGGCCATGGGCTGGAGACTCGAATTACAGCCATATCCATGGTCTTGTGACTATGATTTGCCATGTTTTTTTGCTGATTTCCAGCAAAAAACCACCAATTTGAATGTTTTGCTTAATGACCACAGTGTTCTCTTAACAATCATGGTGTTTACTTAACAACCACTATGAAAAAGGCCAAAAAATTACTTCTGGTCATGTGGGTGCCTTGACTTATGACTGCAACTATTTATGATAGCAGTTCTAGGTTTAATAATGATTGTAAGTTGTGGACTACCTGAATATAATTACTGCAGAAAAGTTACTCTATATACAAAGGCTGAACAATTTGGCACTAGCCACCATGGAACAATGATTGATGAATTTGACTGAATCTACTGCAGTACCCAAACTGACTTGTTTGATTAGAGAAATGTCATCGTTGACATTCATTGATGACTGGAAACCCCTTATGCACTTTTTGCATTAAAAGAAAATGATTTTGTGACTTAAGCATTTGATAACTGCTATGGAAAGAACAGAATTACAATGCTATCTTAGAAAGGGAGGTTTGATTATAATTTTGCAGTATGTAAAACTATCAAGAGAAAGATCAGTAATCAGTAATTTTTTGTATTTCTTTTCTTGTTCTTCAGGTCTTTTATTTTCTGTTTCTTTTTTCGATATCCTTTTTTCTTGGATTATTTTTTGCTTTCTTTTTCACATTTACCATATTGTTTTCTTTCAATGTACTTCTTATTATATGTGCAGTAAAAACTATTTTAAAGAAAGAAAAAAAAATCAGATTTATGGATGCAAATCAAGTAGCTCATGAAAGAAAAGAAAGAGAAAAAGAAAGAGAAAGAAAGAAAAAAGAAAGGAAGGAAAGAAAGAAACTAGGCAGACAGGAATTCAGAATTATGAATGTAAATCAAGTGGCTCATGAAAGAAAAGAAAGAAAGAGAAAAACAAAGAAAGCAAAAGAAAGAAAGAAAGAAAGAAAGAAAGAAAGAAAGAAAGAGAAAAGAAAAGAAAAAAGAAAAGAAAAAAAAGAAAAGAAAAGAAAAGAAAAAAGAAAAGAAAAGAAAAGAAAAGAAAAGAAACTAGGCAGGCAGACAGGCATTCAGATTTATGAATGAAAATCAAGTGGCTCATGCTGTGTTTGAAATTTTTATCAGAAAATCTACTGAATTCAAGGTCTCTTAAAACTAAACATCTCCCTTAGTTTGATCTTTTTAAGGTGAGTCACAATTCTATTTGTCTTATGCTAAACAGAATGGTTATAACCATGATATTTGTGGGATAGGGGTTTTCTTTAAAAAAAAAACAACTCTCAGAATTGCACGCGCGCACACACACAGACACACACAGACACACACAAACACACACAATCTACAATCACAGCACAAAACATCCTTTTATTGCCGGATGTGAGAGAAACACATGATTCTATAAAAAGCCACAGGAAGGAAGCGTATGAACCTCAATGTTGAGTGGGAGTGTGAAAAGAATGTTGCTGTATTTCTGAAAACACATTTCCCTTTTGCATTTTAGCCTGAAAGTTCGTAGCTTAAGTTGATTTTAACCATGACAATAACAACAATAATATGCCCAGGGGAAAAATTCTCTTTTGGCTCTCCAAACACTGAAGAAATATATATCCTGAACCTCTGTTACATTCTGTGAAAGAATAGATTTTGATTGTTGTACTAGATATGCAGGAGAAGGAAGTAGGAATATCATGAGATTTTAAGATGAATTGTAAGGTAGGGGTTAAGACACTTTTTTAAAAAAATATCTTCCTGTTGTGTAACTACTTCATGCTAAAACAGAAGTTACTTAGTTCCATTTTCTGCCTCTTATGTTAGTTTTCTAGTTTGGGAAGAATAGAATGTGATGGATAAGAAGCCTCAGTAGTTGAAATATGTCTTAAAGAGCAAAATATCCCATAACTGATTTATTAGTTTGCTCATTTCCAATCTCCCTACTTTTCATTAAAATTCCTGTGAAGAATTTTATAGAGGGGCTATTTTCCCAGGCTTTAAAACCTGGGTAAAACTAAAGAAGGAAAAATGAAAAGCATATTGAAATTTTGCATACCTAATTGATAACTCTCTCTGCTATCACAGAACTGATCTTAAGGTAAAAGGAGTCCCTGCGGATTTTACTCTGCTAGTTGTTGACTATAAGAGAAGGTGCTCATCTCAGTTTCCAAGCCACTAAGCCAGCACTGGCCAAAGATATTTCCATGGTCTTGTGGCCCGCATGACGTCAAGGAGCATTGATACTTTCCCATCGAAGTGGTACCTATTTATCTGCTCACAGTTGCATGCTGTTGAACTGCTAGAAGGAGGGAAGGATGGGAAGGAGCTGGGAAGGATGGAAACTCACCCTGTCACATGGTGCTTACATCTCAAACCTGGGTTGCTGGCTTTCCAGCCGACAAACCTGGCAACTTTACTATTGAGCCACCGTGTTGCCCCCCATTGGTCAAGTCAGCCTAAAATTTCTTTCTTTTGTCCTCCAAATCATGTTAGGTCTATGAAACATGGATGAAAAACTGATTCACGGCACAGTCTAGTTCAAATGTAAATTTAAATTATATTGTGTTTACAGTTTTAAACAGCTCAACCCAATTACAGACAGTCCTCGATTTACAACCACAATTGACCCCCAAATTTCTGTTGCCAAGTGAGACATTTGTTAAGGGAGTTTTGCCCCATTTATGCCCTTTATTGTCACTGTTGTTAAATGAATCACTGCAGTTTTAAAGATAGTCACATAGTTGTTAAATGAATCTGGTTTCCCCATCAACTTTGTCAGAAGGTTGCAAATGGTGATCACCCAGCCCTGGGACATTGCAACCATCATAAATATGAGGCATATCAAGCATCTGAATTTTGATCACGTGACTGCAGGGATGTTTGTAAATGTGAAAAACACTCCTAAGTCATTTTTCCAATGCAGTTGTAACATTGAACGGACACTAGAGGAACTGTTGTAAGTCGAGAGCTATCTGTGCAGGAAGCAAGCCAAAGGCAAACACAGTTTGCAAAAGTGACTTGTTTTCACCAACTGGAGTTTGAATTGTTGCCAATTCAGCGTACTGATGTGACATTAAGCTCTGGTGACTTTACCAGACTTTAAATGTTTTCTTTTCAGAAGAGAGGAGCAGGGGTGTCTGCAAGGGGAGGTCAAAAAAGGCAAGATGGTAGCTGTGATGGGATGATTGATTTCTAGTCCTGCAGACCCAGGAGCATGACAAGGAGCAGGACTTCAATTCCAAGGTTGCCACTGTCATCTTTGACTTTTTTTTCTAACCTGCCCCAATCCACAAACAGCATTAGATCACAGAAAAGGAGAGCTTTCTATGCTACAACTCTTAATGATAAAGTATGGTTAAATGTTAAATACAAAACAGCTGTAGAAAACAATTCCAAACAGAAACCAAGACTTAGGACAAAGGAATTAAGTCTATAAGATTTACCACTTTCCCACTTCACCTATTTTTTTCCCCTACAGCATGAGTGTTAAACTCGCCGTGTCACGTTGCCATCGCGTGACGTTTTGCGACGTTCTTCCTTCACGGAGCTGGATTGGGCGTGACCTGTGCATGACACATCCGGCCTGTGGGCTGCCAGTTTGATACTCCTATCCTACATTATTGACAGGATCCTCCATCGCTCTGACAACCCAAACTATTTTATGCTTAAGGAACCTCTCAAACCATACCAAATCACCACTAGGGTAGCCTTGCAGCCGAGGTGGCATTCAACAGGTTCTGACTAGTTCTGGAGAACCGGTAGCAGAAATTTTGAGTCGTTCGGAGAACTGGTAGTGGAAATTTTGAGTAGTTTGGAGAACTGGCAAATACCACCTCTGACTGGCCCCGCCCCCATCTATTCTCTGCCTCCCATTGAGTTCCAGCTGATTGGCTAGGTCTTCTTTGGTTGCCCTGCACAGGAGAACGGAGCTGGAAAGCAGGTTAGTGGGGTGGGGAGCGAATGGGGATTTTGCAGTAACCTTCCCCCAGGAGTGGGGAGGGAATGGAGATTTTACAGTATCTTACCCCTGTCATGCCCACCAAGCCACACCACACCCACCAAGCCACGCCCACAGAACCGGTAGTTAAAAAAACCCTGAATCCCACCACTGCCTTGCAACCCTCTGTAGTTCTGTCTACTTTTAGCGACCATTGTTTTGACTGGTAAAGAAGCATGCACTCTTAGAGCCATTCTGCTTTTCTGGTCAAACTTTGCCTTTTTTTTGCTTTTATCCTATACTCGTTTGGAAAGGACCACAGGCGAATCTCTTCCTCATGAAGAATATTACCATTTGGGAAGTGTTTTATTTACAGCACAAAAAAAAATAGTAAAAGCAGACAGCGGCTTGCCAGTCCTACAAGACTGTCCGCCCCTTAAATTTTTGTCTGAGAAATACTGGGAGACAAATGTGAAATAACATCCTGAGCGAGGTCCCATCAACTTTGTATGCTGTTCTAGATGTCAGGGGACAGGGTGGCGAGGATGTGCTTGGACCACCTCCATAAACACAAAGGTCAGACCGGTGCATTCAGCCTGTGCACAGAAGTGCTTTTTATTCCCTCTGCAGCCTCTGTGTTGAGCTACAGCCAAGCAGACCAAAATAATTAACCAACAACTGAGGCCTGATTATCCCTGGAAGTGCAATAAGGCCTCCTAAAGGCACTCATTTGCAGCTAAGTACTGTTACAGAAACTGTTTTAGCTAAAATGAGAGATTGGGAGGGGTGGGGGGTGGGGGGAAATTAAGCCAGGATGCAAAGTTTTCTGTTCCAAGGAGAGCTCCAGAGAAGGCATACGCATTTATCAGTTTCTCACAATTGCAACACAACCAGTATTAAGTAACCTCCTTGAATAGGCGAACAAACAAACTTTGAACACTGTTGGAAAAAGGAGAACCAGGAAGCACCGATGAGGGAATGTAGAGTTTAAAAATGAGTCCATATAGATTTCTTCTTTCAGAGATTTATTTATTTAATTTCTTTTCAAGGCTTACAGGCAGCTGCAAACTACCGAGTCTAAATCCCCAGCAAGTCATTGGGATTCAAAACATGCAACCAAATAAGCTACTGGAAATATTTCTAGGGAACTAGGACTTATAACTAAAACATTAGCAATAATAATAAAGAGGACTATTCTCCCAACTAAAAAAAGTCGTTATAGCAACCCTGCTCCCTGGCATGAGATTTATCTGTAATATGAATGATCTGGTTTTTTAATCCTTCTAATTTCCCATTTAGAAAGATTGAGGCTGCTGGGGGAAAAACACACACACACTTGTGGTTATACCTCCTGATTGTGTAAAAGATTTCCAAAGCTTCAAAAACCCATTAAAGAAAGCACCTGCAAAATCTTTTTGCAAATGGTTTCACCTAGAAATGACCAACCATCAGTGGGCAGGATCTGGAGCTGAGATGGGGCTTTTAAAAATGTGATTCCTATGTTGGCAGAAATACAGCTTACTTTTAAAAAGGCCCATCAGGCCAGAAAGGGCTCAGGGTCACAAAATGCAGAGTATCAGATGAAACTAAAAGATTGTACAACAGTCCTCAAGTAAAAGTTTTTCAACTATGTAGGACTTCAAAGCCCAGAATGCCCAGGGAATTGAAATCAATGCCATTTGTAGGGAAGAAGGTTGAAGGTTGCAGGCAGGAAGAAATAAATGAAGAAAGAGCATTTTACTGCTTCTAACTTTACTTCTCGCTGGCTTTTTACAGTATTGGAAAAGAAATTATTGAGAAACGGTAGATTTCCTACGGAGAAGCACTATTTTGGAACTGGAGAATGAAAGATCCATCTAAAGAAATATAAGGAAATCTTGCTCACAACTCTTGGTATGCTTTTTTCTTATTAGCTGTTTCCCTTTGACTAGAGGGGTCATGTACTCCTATTTTGTAAGAAGAAAGCACCAGCAGTGATATCCATTGCCAGTCCCATGGACAGCACTCAAAAACGCCATGCCAAAAGACATTTGGAAGAAGATTTAAGCCAGAAATAAGATAGAAAGATAATCTCTTTTTTGTAGAATAACGGGGGAGAATTCAGCATACCATTACTATGGACTTCCAGCATGGACAACGGCAAGTCCGAGGGACAGGATAAAAATGGGCCGAATGGAGGGTGAACTCTTATGATGCAAGGCCTACCTCTTTTGAACATGTGACATGTGACACTATGTATACCTACAAAAGGGAGGGGGGGGTTTGCCTCATTCTACCTTGCTGATCTCGACTTCCTCCCTACAGACACAACTGTGGACAGAGATAAAGTCCACTGGGGACATTTGAGCTCCCATCCTTGTCTCTCTAGCCCTCACAAGCTCTTCAAATTGGTGCTGCCAAAATATTACCTAACATGAGCTCCTCCTCTTCCTCTTCCCTTCCTCTTCTCTATCTCCTCTCTCTCGTAAAAAGAGTTTTAAAGCCTACTTCAACTCCTAGAAGATCTAGCCTTTTGCAGCAATGAGAAACCAGCAAGTCACACTGCAGCAAGCCACAGAAACACCACAATGAAACACTCCCATTGCCACGTCATCATGTAAATGCCTCAATTATGTACGTTGTGGCATGGGTACTATGATATTATGACACATGTTTTTGTCATCCCTTTCCCTTGACATTTCCCCTTTCACTTCAGCAAACACCCACAGGACTAAGTTTGATTAGTCCAACATTGGAGCTTAGTGGATTGAGATGATGACATTTGAAAAGTAACGGAATTTGGAGCCAACGGAAGAGAGGGATCAGGACTGTAGAAGTTAGAGTCTGTTTTCCACTCGCTGTCCTCTTTCTAGACACTTTGATTTTTATTTCCTAAGTGTACATGCCAAGTTCCAACCGGGGGTCCACAACAGCATTTCAAGCAACAATAATAATGATAAACAACACTTTTAATTGCTACTGGATTCAGCATGTATCTGTCAAACCCCTCATGGCAGTTCGAAGTCTAGAAAAGAAGATTCTCACAAATTCAGAATAAGCACATTTTATTGTGAAGAACAGTGCACATGGAGTTTAACCTATAGGATCTTGGAAGTGGGTTTTATGCAACTTGGCCCTCATTTATGAGTGACTGACTACTTTAATCTTTTCTCTGAAAGTCCTCAGTTTAATAGGGAAGATGTGAATCACTTATTTACTACCACAAAAATGTCCATCTGTTTCTGTTCTGCAATACTCTGGAAATGTCTATTTTCTTTCTCGGGGTTAGAGAATGCCACTGCACGTCTTGACTACTACAATAGGCTGGGGGGCTGCCTTTGAAGAGGACTCAGAAACTACAACTGGTCCAGAATGAGGGCTATCCATTTTTGCAAGATAATACCTGATTGCCAATAGGCTGGCTGGGAGTTCTGGGAGTTGAAGTCCACAAGTTAGAGCTGTCAAGGTGAGAAACACTGTTCTAGGGAATATCTTCTTAGAATTCTACCCTCTTGAGAGATATGGGGAGTCAGTCAGAAAGCAGACCAATATTATGAAATAGACTACCCGCCGAAAGGCAATTAACCCCTTTGCCTCTGGCCTTCTGAAAGATTTTGAAGAAACTTCTCTTTCAGTGGGCCTTTAGTAATTAATCCAAGGTGCCCGGCAGGACATTGGGGTTGCTTTGAAGTTATTTTAATGCAAATGGAAGTTATGGCTTGCGGCTGTTGAGTTAGGCTGTTGAGTTAGCGCATGCTTTTATATCATCAGTAAGTAGACAACATAAAATTTATTTATAAATAAAATAGATAAGAAACAAAGATTTGGCTGGTTGCCTATTCAAGCAAGCTGTATTGCAGCTTAGTCGATCCTTCCACACTTGTGTGCCTTCTGGACTTTCTAGAATCTACTGCCATTCATGCAGTGATGGGCTGCTGCCAGTTCAGACCGGTTCTAGCGAATTAGTAGTTCTGACCATCAGCTGGCCCCACCCACCTGCCCCCGCCCTATCCTGTCCTATATTTCCAGCTCAGCTGATTTCCGTGGCACAGTGATTTCTGCGCCTCAGCTGTTCTATTTACCAGGGCTGTCCTAAAAGGTAAGCAGTTGAGCTTCAAATTGCTGTATTTTGAATGCTGTAAGTGTGTGCTCACTTACAAACCAGTTGAAGCCCACCACTGCATACATGTAATTTTAGGAATTGTAATCCCATTGTCCAGAACAGTGTTTCTCCTCCTCAACAACCGTAAGACATGTGGACTTCAACTTCCAGACGTTTTCAGCCAGCAAGCTGGCTGGAGATTTCTGGGAATGGAAATCCACCCCTCTTAAAGCTGCCTTGGTTTCCTTTTTCCGGTTCCGCGTGGCTTCGGGGCAGCAGGAATTCGCGACAGCTTGCGATTCCTGCTGTGCTAGCCGTCGAGGTACCCCCGATCCAGATGGGTCAGGGGGATATGGCTGCCCTGTAGGGACAGCTGAAGAGAGAGGGGAGTCGGATAGGGAGGTGGGGGTGTCGCAGACCCCCCCCTTCTCCGGAAAAACCCCTTTTTCCCAAGGCGGTGGAGCGGCGGTCAGCAATGGCCGCCACGAAGAAGCCAGCAACCGGGTAAGATTGTGCTGGAGGAAGTGTGAAGAGTGAAAGTTTTGTCTGAGCCGGGTCAAGTAACATCTTTTAAATTGCCTGGAACTGAGCTGTTTGAATTGCTGGAGGATACGTTGTATCCCTAAGAAGAGCGAAAAGCGGCGGAGAAGCTGTTAAAGGGAACTTTTTTTTTTTTTCTTTACTCTCCCACCCCATGGAAACAGCAGAAATATTTGGATATATTGGACATTGAAAGTGAATTGCTTTGAGAGTTGAAGCTAAGAGACAAAAGGATTATTGGATATTGAAAAATTTAAGAAATTGGAAAACCCTTGTTGGAGGTATGGATTTCTGATTATTTAAAATTGACATTGCAAGTGGGAAGGGAGAGGAAAAAAAAATTGGAGCAGAAGCTGAAAAAGGAGGAGATTGCCTAGAATCCCAAAGGAAGATATATGGTAATTGGACCTCTTTGATTAAACATTAACCCCAGAAGAGAAAGAGAAGAAGGAAGAAAAGTATTAACTTTTGGAACTTTTTAAAATTGTTTTTGATTGTCTTTGATTAAAAATACTTGTGGTTGTTTTGGAAAAAGTTTCCCTTTTCATAATGGCATCGTTTGTGGATGAACTAGAGATTGAATATCAAAAATATAAAAAAGAAGATACTTTGGGCACTTTGTTTCAATTCTTAGAAATGGCGTTATGTACTTATGAAAAGTTGATTACGCAGCAGAAGGACTGGGACAAGGAAGAAGAGGAAGAAGAAGCCATCTTTGATGAACAATGGGTCCCTTCCGGAGAGGAGGAGAAAAAGGATAAGAAAAAGGGGATTTTAAGAATTATAAAAACAACCAAAAGAGAGAAAAATGAGCGAAAAGGTGGAGGCAAGGTTAGAAAGCAAAGGAAAAGGAGCAAGAAAAGCGAGGAGAAAAAACAAAGGGGTAAAAAGGGCATGGAGAAGAATAAGCAAGAGAGAAAGGGGGGGAGGAGAAGCCTTAATGGGGGGAAGCAAGACCTAAAGAAAAAAAGTTTATTTAGAGACAATGGGTGAATTTAATTTAGGATAAAAGAGGGATTCTGGAGGGTACATAAGTTTGTGTTTTTATATGTGTATTTAGAGTATAAAATTCATTATGTAATCTTAGAATCTTTTAAACAGAATCCCAAGAAAAATTGCTATACGAAGTATTTTTAAGTTAGGGTAATGAGTTATAGACGTTACTCCAATTGGTGTATAGGAGAAGTATAGTAAAAGAAAAAAGAGGAATGGATAATTGGAAATAGAACAGACAAAGAATGTTGTTGAAAATGGTAATAAGATATGGAAGGATATATATGTTTTTGTTTTTTTTTTTGGATTTTGTATATTGATAAAAGGCAATAAAATTTTAATTAATAAGAAATAATTTGGATGAAAAGGAGAAGTAGGGATAAGATATGAAGTTAATACTATATGAAGTATTGATACTATAATTTGGAATTGTTATGCTTTATTGGTCTTTTATTATTATTTTTTCCTAGAAAAGAATTTATAAGCTGTTATGCCTTGATTCTTTGTGCATTGTCTTTATAAAACTGATAAAAATGGTTTTTATATATATATATATAAAAGAAAATGATAATAAGATATGGAAGGATATATGGGATGAATATGATGTTTGAATTTGTGTCTGTGTGAAGAGTTTTAACCCGGGAACAGACAACCTTCAGAAAAGATCTTTTAGTTTTGTTTATGTTTTGTGTTTTGTATGTTTGTGTATTGTGTTTTTTGTAAAACTAATAAAATTTGTTTTTTATAAAAAAAAAAAAAGAATCAATAAAACCTTGGAGGAATGTTAGATGAGAATAATTGTAAACAAGTCAGAAAGAAATGAATATGATGACTATAAAATGGATAAATATAGAAAAGAAATGAAATTGAATAAGAGTAAAGAGAAATAATGAGAAATTTGCTGAAAGATATTTATGTGTCCATATGGAAATGGGATAAATTAGAATTATGTTGTATAAAAATAATGTTTTATTCGACTTGTAAAAATTTATAATGTTAAGAGGTTTTATGTACTTAATGGTTAATGATGTGTTGTTTGTCTTTAAAATTAATAAAATTTGTTTCAAAAAAAAAAAAAAGCTGCCTTGGTTGAGTTACACTGGTCTACAGCTGATGTCCAGTTTTGGGAATTCTAATGGATAATGGGTAAATCAGATAATCTCTCAAATATTTATATGGAAGAAATGAGTACTTTGCCTAGGGATATCGGGGAAAGAACTAAATGGTTCTGCGAGCATAATCTTGATTGTGGGAATGTGTTGGGATTGGAACAAAGAGCGTGGCGTGAGCAGTCTTTGGGCCCTGTAGAATGGCCCATGTTGCACCACGGTTTTGTGAGTTGCACTGGCTGCCGGTTTCCTTCTGCGTGCAATTCAAGATGTGGATTAGGACCTTTAAACCCTCCATGGTGTGGGTCCAGATTACTTGAAGGACCATCTCATCCTGCTAAGACAAGTCTATCCTCCTCACGCCAGCAAAGGGAACTGCTGCAGTTCCTATTGGTCAAGGAACTCTGGCTAGGAGGATCCAGAAGAGGCTTCAATGCATTAGCATCGGCGCTCTGGAAGATCCTGAACCACAGGGTGAGGTTTGCCTCTACCCCACTATCCTTCCACAAGGTTGTGAAGACCTAGCTCTGACAATTGGCCTGAGGTCCCAATAGGGGAGTACCAACCTGGAGGTGGCTCCTGAACTAATTTGCTGACCACATCTCCTCCTGCTGCTCCCCCTCTGCCCGTCTTTTAATTCATATTATTGTTCTTTCCTTGTTTATTTTTACTGTTTTGTTGCTTTGCTAGTGTTATGCTGTTATTCCCCCCCCCCCCATTTTACTGTTGCAGTCCATCCAGACTAGCCCCAGGGTGAGGTGAGAGACAAATAAATTTAACAAGCAAATAAACAAACAAAATAAACTGTTCTTAGCTTGCCAGAAAGACGCCAAGCATATGGAAACATCGTATCTCTATGTCTGCATCTCTGCACATGGAAGTGAGGCTTCATGGCAGCTTACAACAGCAAATACTTCTCCAACCCATTTAGCTGAGTCCCGTGCCCAACGCCTGCCCAGGAGTATTACTATTCTCCTAACATTCAAATGAAAAAAATAAAAATAAAGAAAGGAAACCATCTACAGTAAGTCAAGCTGAACTATCCTAATATTTTAATGATGTTGATTTCCCATGAAAATTATCTGCTAATAATTTTCAGCTCATGATATACGCTTCCTTCCTCCGTTCCAAATGAGTCTGTGGGAACTGTATCTCTCGCACTCCATACTAAGTTAAAATCCCTGCAGAGGTTCGGAACATAAACAGGGCCTCTTTTTAGAAGCAAGAGGGGATAAAAGTTCACCAGAAAATACTGCCATCTGGAAATATTTATAAGCCTAAGTCACTGTGGCCTTTGTAGGAATCCTCCTTTCTTCATTTTGTTCCGTATACATGAAGTCACACTCAACAGCAGGCAAATAATCCTTGTTTGAGCTAAGTCATCAGGGGAATGATGGGAAAACAAGACTTGCAACACCAGCTTGGAGAAACCTATAGCAAGGTACCAAGCCTGGTACCTTGCTATAGGTTTCTCATAGGGCTGAATTAAAGTGCTAGTCCTTATTGTGTCCCAGATAAACGTCTCTCCAATCTTTCCTTGAAGACCTCCAATTCTGGGAGGCAAGCTGTTCCATTCATTGTTCTCACTGTCAAGAAATTTCTCCGTTTCAGATTGAATCTCTGTTTAATGAACTTCTGCCCATTGCTGCTTGTCACGCCCTCAGGGGCTTTAGAGAATAAGTTGACCCTTTCCTCCCTGTGACTGCCTGGAAGAAAGCTATTGTGTCACCCCTAATCCTTCTCTTTGTTAGGCTATACATACCTAGTTCCCTTTAACGTTCATCATGCAATTTAGCTTCCAGGCCACTTTACCATGTTTATTGCTCTTCTATGCACTCTTTCTTTAAAAAAAAGGTCTCAGGAATTTTTGCATCACAGTGACCAAAACTAGATGCAGTATTCCAAGTATGACCTCACTAGTGTACAGAAGGATACTATCATAATCTTGATGCTATCACTCTGTTGATGCTTCTCATAATCTTGATGCTATCACTCTGTTGATGCAACCTAGGACTACACTGGATTATTTTTGGCAACTACAGCACGCAGCTGGCTCATGCATACTTAAATGATGGTCAACTAAATGCTATTGCTAGACTGAGCACCACCACTAGATAGTAGCAAAGAAACACTAGGAATTCTCTGTTGCCACCTACTGGTCATCTGAGTTTCTTCAACCCCTTTCTGATATTCTAACTGCTGGCATTCATTACTCCTGCCCTGAGAAAGTACCCCAAGCTGCCATTCTTGGAGTGTGACTTGTGTATACAAGGCTAGTCATGGAACAAATCTACAAACTTTCCATCTGATAACTAATGTTAGGATGGGGGAAAGGAATGGGATCCTGTTTACATGTCGTCATTATTGTCTGATGGTGTGTTGTGTAGATAAATCCTGAACGATGGATATGTTTCAGATCCCTCGGATTCAGGGGCAGGCAATTAATTTTCCCAAACAGACACATGAAAAACCAGGTCTGTTGTGAAAGGCCTAACCAATAACCCTGTGGGAGTACATAGGTTCACACACATGCACATTGAAAAGGAAAATAGGACTCGCCTTCAAAGTAAAACCAATGCAGTTATATGGTGTGTATGGGCTACATTTATTTACATTTTATTTGTAATTTCTAATTGACTTTACATATGCCAGACAGGGACAGCCAGGGGCTCTAAAATGCCCAGATCTGCTCTGATTGACCTATGTCATCTAATGGAACCCAGGAAATGTAGCTTCTCTGTCAAGGTACCTGCCCAATGGGACAGTATCTCTACAATAGCAATAGCACTTATACTTATACACTGCTTTACAGTGCTTTTACAGCCTTCTCTAAGCGGTTTACAGAGTGAGCCTATTGCCCCCAACAATCTGGGTCCTCATTTTACCCACTCAGAAGGATGGAAGGCTGAGTCAATCTTGAGCCTGGTGAGATTTGAACTGCCAAATTGCAGACAGCCGCAGCAGAAGTAGCCTGCAGTACTGCACTCTAACTCACCAGGGCTCATACAAAGGCTGATATAGCTTCCAGGTTGAAAATGTTCAAGAAGACACTGAAAACCTGGTTGAACTTTCAGACCTTGGATAATGGTGATAAGACCCTGTAAGATTTTTACAGTGTATCTTTCCCCACTTTAGAGGCATATAATCTATTTCTTCATTTCACTGCGTCTTGGTTTTAAAGTGTTCTTTGGAACTGCATGGCCTCTGCATTCAATTAAATGCAAATATACATACAGTATACACAAAGTAGATTATAAAGCCATCTAATGTATAAAAAAAGACAAAAATAATAAGGCACAAGATTAGGCTACCATATCTGAGATTGGGAGGAAAAAAAAAAACCTGGATAACTGCACAAACTACAACGTTTGGGCAAAGACATATGGAGTTAATTCTAACTCTTTCCTGTGATCTAATTTTGAGTTTTGAAGTCTAGATAAGGTAGCAACAGATAGGATAGCTCAGGTCATATTTCTGCCTCACTCTGGAATAAGCCGAGGAAGAAATGCAATCTGGCTCTACACAATACACAAATCACTACTGTATACCCAGATTAAGAAAACTGTTTTTCTGTTCATATTACATGCGCTATGTCCAAACAAATTAAATCATCTGAAGGCACACTGGGGGGGGATGACCGGGTTTAGAGAAGAAACAGAGATAATAGATGGGATTTCCTTTTTTAAATCACAAGTTTCCTAACCACTTTTTGACTTAGCAAACTTAGGCAGGAGATTCTAAAAAGAGAAGGGGTGCAAAACAGAGCCATCAAAATGGCAAGAAAGAAAAAGCTTGCAGAACAAGGCTGCTGGAGGTCTTTACAATCCCTTTGACAGCAGTGGCCACAGCAAACATCCCTCTTTTCTTTGGTATAAAGAAGTAACAGAGAGAATGTCTGTTTCTATTTTCCACTTGGATTGAAATCTGCCTTAAATAGTAGTAGACTTTAGAAGAAACCCTCCTATACTACCACCTCTTACAATACTAGACAACACAGTATCAACAAATTTCTAGGTTCTGCTACATCACATGACCTAAAATGTACACCTAACATCAAAAACGTCATCAAAAAAGCACAACAAAGAATGTTCTTTCTGCGCCAACTCAGAAAGCTCAAACTGCCCAAGGAGCTGCTGATACAGTTGTACAGAGGAATTATTGAGTCTGTCATCTGCACCTCTATAAATGTCTGGTTTGGTTCTGCAACCCAGCAGGACAGACACAGACTCCAGAAGATAATTAGGACTGCAGAAAAAATAATTACTACCAACCTGCCTTCAATCAAGGACCTGTATACTGCACGAGTCAAAAAGAGGGCTGTGAAAATATTTACAGACTCCTCACATCCAGGACATAAACTGTTTCAACTCCTTTCCTCAAAACGACACTATAGAGCACTGCACACCAGAACTAGACACAAGAACAGTTTTTTCCCCGAAAGCCATCACTCTGCTAAACAAATAATTCCCTCAATACTGTTCAACTATTTACAAAGTCTGCACTACTATCACTGTTAATCTTTTCATCACTCCTTATCACCCATCCTCTCCCACTTGTGATTGTAGGACTGTAACTTTGTCGCTTGTATCCTTACGATTTATATTGACTCTTTCCTAGTATGATTTGATTGTTGATTGTATCCTATGACTATCATTAAGTGTTCTACGTTATGATTCTTGATTCTTAACGAATGTATCTTTTCTTTATGAATACTGAGAGTATTTACACCAAGACAAATTCCTTGGGTGTCCAGTCACACTTGGCCAATAAAGAATTCTGTTCTATTCTATTCTATTCTGTTCTGTTCTGTTCTGTTCTGTTCTGTTCCGTTCCGTTCTATTCTATTCTATCCTGGGAAGCACAAGCTGGGCTATATACAGGTAGTCCTTGCCTTATGACTATAATCGAGCCCGGAATTTCAGCTGCAAATTGTTATGGTCGTAAAACCAATAATCACACGACTGGGCGCAATTTTTTTGACATTCTTTTTGCAATGGTCATTAAGTGAATCCCATGGATATTAAGCAAACATTAAGGTTGCTAAGTGAACGCCATGGTTGCTAAGCAAATCAATTTTCTCCAGTGGATATCTTTTTTGCCAGAAACCAGAAGTAAATGCTGGAAATTGGGGGGGGGGGGGAATTGCAAATCACAATCATGTGACAGAAGGATGCTACAAAAGTTTGCAAGGGTGAGCCAGTTGCCAATCCCCCCCAAATGAGATCATGTGACTGTGCAGTGAATGTGTTTGAGTTGCTGGGTATGCTGATTTTGAAAACAGCTTGTAAGTTATGTATTGAAAAGAAGGACTAGGGGAGACATGATAACAGTGCTCTGATATCTCAGGGGCTGCCCCAAAGAAGAGGGAATCAAGCTATTCCCCAAAGCACCTGAGGGCAAGAAGCAATGGGTGGAAACTAATCAAGGAGAGAAGCAACTTAGAACCAAGGAGGAATTTCCTGACAGTGAGAACGATTAATCTAGATGACCTCCAAGATCCCTTCCAACTCTATTATTCGGTTCTGTTCTAGCTTTGGAGAAGGGCGTTATAACTTCAAATGGCCACTAAGTGATCAGACCTAAGTTAAAGGCTACTTGTACTATGTTTTGCACTGGGTCACATGTCTGGGAGGAGAGGGAAGCACCTTAGAATGAGGAGTTGGCAACATTCAGTATCTCTTCCATAAGGATGTATTGGAAGATTTTGTTTTTCCCTAATGATGATGATGATGATTTTGCTGCAGTCCCCATTAGTATCTGGCCCATTTTTAGAGCCACTTTTTCTTTTGTTGGCTTCTCTCCCCATACACATTTGGTCCTCATGAATGAAGGGAAAGGTCAGATAGACAGAAGAAGAAGAAGAAGAACTGAAGAAGCTTCTTGGATGAGAAGCGAAACATCTTCAAGGAAAAACAAAGGAAGTCCAGTTGCCTTCTGAAAAAAGCATCTGTGGGACAACCACGGCCTAGATGACTGAGACTCTCTGTAGACCTTTCATACCAGGGTATGAGCTGTGTCAGACTGCATGTTAGAATGTTTCCTATTGGAATCACCTTCTTGCGTCTCTGAGGTGCCATTCGTCCTGGGAAGCTGTTCCACAATTGAGCCAAATAACTTCAAACTCATTTTTATGCATACTAAGAGCAGCAGGAATGAACTGGAATGAAATTGTCCAGCTTCTTAACAGTAATGATGGCACACAGTAGGCAGTGCTAGGGACAAAAAGCTGAACATGTGAAATGGCCTTAGTAAAATTATGACTATAGGATTTTATGATGGCCACCAGCATAGGCAAGATAAATCCATGGACAATAATTCTGTCAGCGTCTATAAATTAGGATTCCTGTCAACACAGCTCACTAGAGAACAGTCAGAAGAAATCGCTGTTGGCTTCAGGGCCTGTTTCTAGATATCTCAGGAACATCAAGCAGAGTTCCACTCTTAATGTTGTTATTATTATAATTATTCTCCTAGCCAACCTGGAGAGGGAGATTTGCAACAATGGAAGACACTTCCTAAAAATACATTTCTTTAAGAGGTTAGTTGCACTAAGATTTTTTCTCTGTGGCTCACAGTCTTTGCAAATCTGGTTTTTTGATTCACAAGGCTATATCTGTGTCTCCAGCAATTTATGACGGCAAGTCTCAATAAATTATTTTTCAGCAGCGAAGCTGGATCTTTTTAATATGCATTTATATCCAGGATGCCAAGAAGTGTTTTGAAATACTGCTTGCTAATTTCCTGGACTATTAATGAAGATCAGATGTGGCAAATGTCGAAGTGCACCTTTCTAAATGAAAACAGGGCCATGTGTCTTAGAACTTATTTGTTCCCTACGTCTGCTTCACCTAATTCTGATTGGGTCATACATTACGTCTTTTGCGTTTTCTTACTATTTTAATCCCATTGTGCAAAATTGTTTTGCCCCAAAGGTGCTTTTTCAAAAGGCAACTGGACGGACTTTCTTTGTTTTTCCTTGAAGACGTTTCACTTCTCATCCAAGAAGCTTTCTTCTGTTCTGACTGAATGGTGGAGAATGAACGGATTTATACAGCTGGTCCTTTTGACCACAATTGTGGTTAAAAATTTCTGCTGTTAAGCGGCACCTTTCATAAGGGAGTTTTGCTCTATTTTATGACCTTTCTTGCCACTGTTGTTAAATGTACCACTGCAGTTGGTAAGTTAGTAACCTGGTTGTGAAGTGAACCTGGCTTCCCCATTGACTTCGCTTGTCAGAAGGTCACAAAAGGTGATCACGTGACCTTGGGACACGGCCAGGTCATAAAGATGAACTGGTTACCAAGCCTCAAAATTTTGATCGCATGTCCTTGGGGATGCTACAGAGGTTGTATAATGCTCATAAGTCACTTTTATCGTTGCTGCTGTAACTCTGAAGGGTCCCCGAATGAACTGTTGTTAAGTCAAGGACTATCTGTATTCCTTGCAGTCATCTGGTCATTAGCACTCTCTCTGAGAATCGCTGGGGCCACTTGGAGGTTTATCTGTGCCCTCAGGGTCACCTAAATAGTGCAAATGGATGTGGAACCTTGGAACTGCTGAAAGGACTGTGTTGTAAATACATGATGATGTATCTATCCAGAGGTGGCATTCAGCAGGTTCTGACCAGTTCTGGAGAACCGGTAGCGGAAATTTTGAATAGTTTGGAGAACCAGCAAATGCCACCTCTGACTGGCCCAGCCCCCATCTATTCTCTGCCTCCTGAATCCCAGCTGGGTCTTCTTTTGTTGCCCTGCACAGGAGAACAGAGCTGGAAAGCAGGCTAGTGGGGGGGGGAGGGAATGGGGATTTTGCAGTAACCTTCCCTCAGGAGTGGGGTGGGAATGGAGATTTTATAGTATCTTTCCCCTGCCACGCCCCACCATGCCCCACCAAGCCACACCCACAAAACCGGGAGCAAAATTTTTGAAATCCCACCATGGTATCTATCCCTCCTCTTCTGTTGAGAGAGGGCTTCAGTCTTAATGTAGGGAGCTTCTTTGATCCCTCTTTCAAACCAGTGATTCTCTCCATCCAGAATGTGGACATTGCTGTCTTCAAAACATTGCTTTGCTTTTACTGTATCACCATACCTGGCATTCTAGGATGCCCTGTTTGAACGAAATGAAAGGAAGAAGTCTCTTTTTAAAACTCGTCCTATTGCACTAGAAGGTTTATGATGCAATCCTAAGTATATTTACTCTGATTTATCTTAGCACCATTCCCCAGACCTTGCTGTTCAAATGAATGTTCATTGTTATAGTTTTTTCACTATAGGAAGTCCTCGACCTACCACTGGTTGCTTATCAACTGTTCAAAGTTATGAAGGATCAACAACAACAACAACAACAACGATGATGATGATGTATATTTGTCAAGCATGTATTAGATTACAGATATAATTAGAACATGATTATGATTATATGAAATGGGTACGAATAAAAAAAGATATTAGGACAGGGACGGTAGGCACGTTAGTGCACTTATGCCCATGTCATGCCCCTACTGGAATCTGATTCCGAGGGGGAGGCCGAGCAGCTGACAGAGAGTGAGAGTGTGGCTCCGTTGGCTGAGGAGGAAACTGGGGAAGGGCAAAGTCTGGCTGGGCAGAGCAGGGGAAAGGTATAGCAAGGGAGAGGGAATTCAGAGGAAGACTCAGGGCCACCCCCTCTTCATCCTAGGGCACGCAGGGAGGAACGGAGAAGAGAGCAATGTGAGTTGCGTGGCTTACAGGAGAGGAAAGGGCCCTGATTCCTTTCATTAGCTGCAGTTGGGAACACGGTGTTTAAAAAGGGAAGCTACGCACAGCAAAGTTGTTGAAAGCAAATCATGAGTTATCTGTTATTGTCAAGGCTTTTCTGGGTTCCTGGCGTCTTCCCAACTGTGTGTGTTTTGTTGGCCTTTCAAGTCCGCAATTCCTTATCCTGCCCTGTCAAGTTAATTGCTGCAGCTTGGTTTGTGTGGATTTTTATTTACAGTTTGAATGTACTTTGTTTTCAGACTGAATTTTCTCCACTTAAAGACTGTTCTTGGGAAAAAAAAATTTTCTCCAGCCAAAGGTAATCTGGACATTGGGGGCAAAGTTGGACGTATTAAATGGACTCTTCTTGTTTATTTGACTGTGTTGCCTTTGTGCCATGCCCCGGGTCATCACAGCCCACCCCTTATAGACCTCTTAGGAATGGGGCCAGGTCAACAGTAGACAGTCTAAGGTTAAAGTTTTGGGGGTTTGGGGAAGAAACCACAGAGTCAGGTAGTGCATTCCAGGCCTTGATTACTGTTGCTGAAGTCATATTTCCTGCAGTCGAGTTTAGAACAGTTTACCTTAAGTTTGTATCTATTGTGTGCTCATGTATTGCTGTGGTTAAAGCTGAAGCAGTCATTGACAGGTAGGATATTGTAGCAGATAATCTTATGTACTACGTTAAGGTCAGACTGAAGGTGGCGTAGTTTTAGGTTGTCTAAGCCCAGAATTTCAAGTCTTATTGTTATAAGGTATTCTGTTGCGAGGAGAACTCTTCTCGTGAAATATCTCTGGACTCTTTCAAACGTACTTATGACCTGGATTTGAAGTTCTAATGGCCATGTTCCCCCCACAATCATGTGATCACATTTTGGATGCTTGGCAACTGGCCCACATTTACAATGATTCAGCATGGTTTACAGCATTTTTTTTTTTGTCAGAAACTGGTTTTATTTCTAATTTTTGGCAAAAAAAAAAACCCCACCCCACCTATATTACTGATGTTTGCTTAATGACCATTACAAAAGTCATAGAATTGGGCACGGTCATGTGATGACCCCTTTAATGTCTAGAATGACTTACAAATGGGCTCCCAATTATGGTTGTGAGTTGAGGATTGCATGTATTCTACATTTGCTGGAAAGAAAACCAAGCAAATAGATCTACCGTCACAAGGAGCCGGGCTCAACATGAAGTTGATTTTTATCTTTTTATTCTTTCCAACTCAGCAGAAAGTTGGAAAGGGATTTCTTAGAGGCCCCCTCAGTCTTTATCTGTCTGTCCATGACTAATTCTCAGAAAACTGAACAGGACCAAATTTGGTGTGGTAAGTAAACACAACAAAAGAAAGTTCAAATTAAAAAATGGCTTGGATCCAGCTGGGTTCTGCAAAGACAACACTCCTCTGGTGCATCCTTATGGAAAGGGTAGATAGAAAGGAGCTGGCTTGCTGCAACTTGCTCCCTTCTTAAACCCGATCTCTCTTCCTCAGTTGCCTGGGCTGGGATTGCTATTAACGGTTGGAAAGAATTCCACACTTGTCAGGGTCATCATGTTTTATAATGAGATCCAATGCTGTGAATCAGTTAGATGTGAAATTGCATAGTACCTGGAAGCGTAGACACAACACTTCCAGGGAAACCCAAGAACTTCATGTTACAGTAACCTAATTATGGTGTAATCAAAGCATAGGTAGATGTTACCACCAAATAGTTCAGAAATGGCTGGTGCTTTAGATCAGTGTTTCATAACATTAGCCATTTTAAGATGTCTGGAATTCTGGGAGTTGAAGTCCACATAGCTTAAAGTTGGCAAGGTTGAGAAAACATTATTTTAGATGAAATAGTTGTAGAAGAACAGGCAGACCTGGGGGGCGGGGGTAGTTAAATGTGTCATTAGTTTAGAATCCTTGAGTTGCCACAAGGGATCCAGCTCCAGTTCCCTTTGGATTCTGTTGACCCTTATCTAGTGCCAATTTTGGGCTGACCATTAGTTGACTAGATACTTATATGTAGGCTTGAGAATTAAATGTTTCTGAACTGCTATTCTGACAATGGCATAATAATTATATCCTGGATTTGCCACTACCTAGAGCAGGGGTCTCCAACCTTGGCTCCTGGAAGCCTGGCGGACTTCAACTCCCAGAGTTCCACAGCCAGCTGCTGTGGAATTCTGGGAGTTGAAGTCCGCCAGGCTTCCAGGAGCCAAGGTTGGAGACCCCTGACCTAGAGGCAGCTCAGATCAAGATGCACTGAAGGATTCAAAAGATTATTTGGGGAGTAGTTGTGAGTCGTGATGGCGCAGTGGTTAGCATGCAATAGTGCAGAATACAGTACTGCAGACTACTTCTGCTGACTGCCAGCTGCCTGCAATTTGGCAGTTCGAATCTCACCAGGCTCAAGGTTGACTCAGCCTTCCATCCTTCCAACAGTAACTCTGTTGAATTCTACTGTATCATGCAATATTAATGCAATATCAGGGGTTTTCAATTCTATTGTATAGAATGTGAAGGATGTCTATTTGTGTTTAGTTTCATAGTCATAATATACATAATATACATTGAAGATGGTATTTAATTCAGTTGTACGAGGTGCAATAAAATACCCCCCCAACCCCCCCCCTAAGAAACTAAAAAACAGGTGGCTGGTCAGAAGAGTACCTGTACTCTTATGCACAGGGGGTATGGGATTCAATTTTTTTTACTACCGGTTCTGTAGGTGTGGCTTGGTGGGTGCTGCAGGGGAAGGATACTGTAAAATCCTCATTCCCTCCCCACCCCACTAACCTGCTTTCCAGCTCCGTTCTCCAGTGCAGGGCAACAAAAGAAGACCCAGCTGATCAGCTGGGACTCTGGAGGCAGAGAATAAGTGGGGGCCAGTCAGAGGTGGTATTTGCCAGTTCTCCGAACTATTCAAAATTTCCGCTACCGGTTCTACAGAACTGGTCAGAACCTGCTGAAGACCACCTCTGGTACAATGAGATTACAAACATCACACACACTCCACATAGAGCACTATGCAGATATATTTGCAAGAGCTATGATGTAAAATTAACTTTTTTCCTTCCTTCCTTCCTTCCTTCCTTCCTTCCTTCCTTCCTTCCTTCCTTCCTTCCTTCCTTCCTTCCTTCCTTCCTTCCTTCTTCCTTCCTTCCTCCCTTCCTCCCATTCATCAACCTTTCTATCTGTGGATGGACAAGAATAGCACTTTCTGAAAAAAGAGGTAGTTAAACTCATACTTTTGGGAAACATCTGATAGCATGGATAAGAAATTGGTAGGAATATTGAATTTTAAATTCTTAAAGGCCTACCTATTTAAATAATTTGAACTGCAATCCAAAACTTGTTTAATGACTTCCCATAAATTTATTACTCTCTCTCTCTCTCTGATGGTCAGTGATATCTCAAGATTTTATGGCAATCTTGAAAATGCAGCCTTTCTTTCTTTCTTTCTTTCTTTCTTTCTTTCTTTCTTTCTTTCTTTCTTTCTTTCTTTCTTTCTTTCTTATTTCTCTCTCTCTTTCTTCCAAGTTTCTAGCCCTTATGAAGTTACTGATAGGCTTGCAAGATAGTTAGCAATGCTTACTGAACCTGAAAGAGTAACCTGAACAGGATTTCCAACAGCAAGAACAGTTAGCACCCGACTGCTGCTTTTCCTGAATGCTCTAGATATTTTTACACTTTTAGAATTTACTTTCCATTTTTCTGTCTCATTTGAGCACAATACAATTTCAAGGAGAAGGAAAATGTTCTTCCCAGGCCGCCCACTTCTCCCTTTTCCTCATCGTGTCTCCTCTCAAGTTCCGTTCTCAGTCAACATATTTGTCAATTTTAAGTAAGCAAAGCTTAGCTCATTCCTGCCTTCTAGCTTCGCTAATGTTTTAGGGTAATTTCTTACATATGTGTGTAAAATGTTCGCCTCCTCCTCTTCTCAAACGTGAATGCTATCACCACAGCTAGACTCAGCAGGTTGCATTTATAATTTTCCCATGTTAGGATGCCAGAACAAAGACCCCAAAATTAATTCGATCCTTTCTGAAAAGGTGTTTCCTATATCTAAAAGCACATGTTCATTCAGTGGATATGGCTTTCCTAGAGAATTCTATTTTCCCCAGTGTAATATTTCACTGAAAATTTCAGAATAGAACTTTCTGAGATTTCCCAGTTACTGACCATATTTGACGGAATATTACATGCTTTCTGAGATCTTAAACTTGACAACGAAGTTCCTGGCATGGAGCAATTCTTTGTAACATACATCGTCTTTTGATGTGCAAAATAGTTCTCTCTGCAAGTTTCTTTTATCATTTACTGGTGTGAGATTCTTGCTTAAAAGCTTTTGATGACTGGTAGCTACCTGCCCTAAAACATCGTTGAAATAAACTTTTTGGGGGGAACTTTTTAAATACAGTAAAAGAAATCTGGAAAGGGAAATGACAGGGTCTAAAGACATGATGTTATTTTTTGGGGTGTGTGTGGCTATCTTAAAAAACCTTCACTGAGTGATGAAGCTATCTGCATATAAATTGAATTCCAAAAAAACCAACACAAAAACAATATGAAACAGGATTCAGTGAAACATTTCCATGCTTAGAGAGGCCTGTAAAACAAACCTTGCCTACAGTAAAATTCAGTTGAATCCTCCCACGTTTTATATTATTAGAAAAATAGATTTTGGGAAGTTACTTCCTAGAAGTGCCCTATGTGTTTAGAATTAGGCTGCATTAGAAGAATTAGGCTGTATTAGAAGCACTATGTATAATTCAGGTGGTCCTTGAAGTACAACTACAACTGAGCCCAAAATTTCAGCTGCTAAACAAAACAGTTGTTAAGTGAGTTTTGATGACCAGTTTTGCCACAGTTGTTCAGTCACAGTTGTTTCTAGTGAAAAACTGACAAAAAAGCCGATTCAGAAAGCTGCGCTTGCTATGGGTTCACTTAATGGATGATAAAAATGGTAGTAAAATCAGGACAAGTCAAAGTGATGACTTGTTTTACGACCAGCTCATCATGCAATGGGTCCCAATTGTGCTGATAAATTGAGGACTATGGGAACACCTGGCATGACAGTACTGTTCCAATATCTAAGGAATTGCTACCAAGAAGAGGGGGTCAACTTATTCCCTCAAACACCTGAAGGCAGGACAAGAAGCAATGGATGAAAACTAGTCAAGGCGAAAACCAATCTAGAACTAAGGAGAAATTTCCTGACAGAACAATTAATCAGTAGAATGGCTAGCCTCTAGATGCTGTGATTGCTCAATATTGGCAGTTTTTAAGAAGAGATTAGATAACCGCTTGCCTGGGATGGTTTAGCGCAGTGATGACAAACCTTTTTGGCACCGAGTGCTGAAAGCATGCACATGCGTCCTGCGTATGCACCCTGCTCCTGTGCCCCATCCCCCCGCGCATGCACAACAGAGGCCCGAAGACCAGCCGGCTAGTGGGAAGTGCACACGCATTCATGGTGGAGCTGAGCTGGGGCGATGGCGTGCTTGCCCACAGAGAAGGCTCTGTGTGCCACATATGTCATAGGTTCGCCACCACGGGTATACGGTCCCCTGCTGGAGCAGGAGGTTGGACCAGAAGTCCTCCAAGGCCCCTTCCAAATGCGTTATTCTGTTTCTCCCCAATTGTTTCTCCCCATCTCACATGGTCCAGAAGGAAAGACATGCTCTAGGTGCCTTCAGTTTAAGTGATCCTGGCTGGCAGGGCCTAGGACCGTGATGGCGAACCTATGGCATGTGTGCCCGAAGTGGCATGCAAAGCCACTTCTGCCGGCAGGTAAGAGGTCACCCGGAAAAGCCCCATTGCGCATGCCCGTGCCCTCACCAGCCAGCTGATTGTTGCATATCTGCTGTGCATGCGCAGCGGGAGACGCACGTGTGGGAGATGTGTGCGCATGCACAGAGGCATGCAGCGGGACGGGTTGCGTAAACATAGGTATGCTGTGCAGGGGAACTGGGCACACATGTGCAGAGGCTTGCAGTGTGCACACAGGGGATCGTGCATGCATGCATGTATGCAGGAGTCGCACATGCATTGCATTATGGGTGCAGGCACACAAGCGCGCACTTTTGGCCATGCAACGTGGAAAAGGTTAGCCATCACTGGCCTAGGAGAAGGTTATGGCTGCCATCCTGTGGAACATCATTCCACCTGAGATTAGATTAGCCCGGGCCGTATTGGCCTTTTGCAAGGCCCTACAAAACACGGTTTTGCGTCTGAACTCAGGCTCCAAAGGGGCTATAGAATTTCTATCTCAAATCGCTAGCTCTTTTGGTTGCTGCCGCGCACTGCTGGCTCATATATAAGACATTGTGCACTAGGACTCCAAGATGCCTCTCACAGTTACTGCTACGGAGCCAGGTTCCCCTAATCTGTACCTGTACATTCGATTTTTCTTGCCTAAGCGTAAAAACCTTAACCTTTTCTCTACATGGAATAGCTTGGTGTTTCTCTATATTGAATCGCTTGAGGACTGCAAGATTTTACCTTCATCTTGGCTGCTAAGAGGTTCCAAATTTCCAATTATAACATTTTGACAACATTGTTCTTGGTCACATTTCTTTTCAAAGGAAAGTGGTTTAGTTTTGTTCCGGTCTTTGCCGATCATCCTTCTCTGGGAAATACACACAATGAATGTCATGGAGACTAAATTATGGCACTGTTTACCCTTTCATAAGACGGTGCCAAAAGATATCCAGTATCCAGGGATCTAGGCTTACTTAAAACGCTTTTATTTCAGTAAATACTGCCATTTATAAGAGGTGCGAAAAAATGTATAAGAGTGCTTGTCAGACAGACACTGCTCCACCTTCTCTGTTTTGAATAACATGAACACAGTGACAGATTGACAAAAGACAGAAAATATTCACATTCAGCAGCTCTGCTCAGCCAAATCAAACATATGCTTTTGTAAGAGACAGCTGTAAGAGATCAAACCCACTTTATTCTTCTCCCAAACCTAGATAAACGTGAGAGGGGGAAGAATACAGGCAGTGCTCCACTTCCAACCAGCATTGAGCCCACCATTTTTGTTGCTGAGCGAGTAAGTTTTGCCCCATCTTACGACCTTTCTTGCCATGAGTTGTTAAGTGAACCACTGTAGTTGTTAAGTGAGTAAGCTGGTTCTTAAGTGAATCTAGCTTCCCCATTGACTCTCCTTGTCAGGAGGTCACAAAAAGGGGATCAACATGATGCCTAGGACTGCGGCAACGGTCATAAATATGTCACCCTGACCTGAGGTGCTCACCTTGCAGCACTGGTCAAAAAGGCCCAGCAGAGATGATACTACCTGAGACTTCTCAGAAAACAACAACTCAATGAAAAACTGCTGGTGACCTTCTACCGCTGCACCATAGAAAGTATTTTAACTTACTGCACCTCTGTATGGTTTGCCAGCTGCACAGTGGCAGATAGGACAGCACTCCAGAGGGTTAACGTCATTGCCCAGAAGATCATGGGTTGCCCTCTCCCCTCTTTGGAAGAGCTTTATAGCTCCCTCTGCCTTAAGAAAGCTCAAAACATTCTCAAAGATCCATCTCATCCTGGGAACCCTTTTTTTTTTTTGAACTATTACCATCTGGCAGACAGTACAGAATAATAAAAACAAGGGCAAAGAGGCTGAAAAACAGCTTCTATCCCAGGGCAGTTGCTCTGTGAAGTCTACTGTATAGGGCAGTGTTGGTGCGGTGTCGAGGGTTTTCAATACAATGTGTAGAGTGTGAAGGATGTGTGTTTGTGTTTATTTTCACGGTTAGGAGGTGGACGGAAGATGGTGTTTGATTTCACTGTACGATGTGCAATGACAATAAAGTAAACTAATAACTAATCTGAACCAGTTGCCAAGCGTGCGTTCGAATTCTGATCACCTGCCCATGGGGATGCTGCAAAAGGTGGTAAGTGTGAAAAATGGTCATAAGGCACTTTTTAAAGTGCTGCTATTAAGTTCAGATGGCCACGAAATAAATGGTTGTAAGCAAGGGTGGGATTCTACTGGTTCACACTATCTGTAGATGTGGAGATCGAATTTCCTTAAATGGAGCTTCTTCTCCCCATTTCAGCTAATTCCACTTAGAAAACTTCTTTTTCTCTGCTCCTGAACTCCCAACCTGGTTGCACTTTTTTGTTCCCTTAAACACTTGTCTTTCTTGCTCTTCCGTAAGTCCGAATGCAGATCTCATTTTAAATGATTGGGAGTTTCCACAAATTTGGAGAGATAATTTCTCACACATTTGTTTCCAGTGACAAAACACCAAGCCAACCATTTCTGGGCTGATTGTCTAACAAAGGACCAGTCAACCAGCAAGTAACACCAGGTAAAGTAGAGACTCAAGCTGTTCTGGGAAACAGCCCAGAGGAAGAAAGGTGCTCTAAGGGATGAAATGTGTTAAATATTCAATTCTAATGAAAGAAGGCAAATAGTTAGCTTGACTTGAAACTCCCAGCTTTCTCACCCTGCCTGAAAATTATTTCCAAATTTCTCCTCACTTTGCTTCATTTGAGCAGCCTTTGGCAAAACAGCAATGGATTTGCAGTCAAGAGATCCCAAGATCCCAAGCCAGGGTTGGATCAATGTTGTCTGATCCCATCTCGCCAAGGATCCAGATCCTCAAAAAGCCTTTTTCCTAATAATGGAAAGATGATGGAAGTCAACCTATTCTCCAAAGCCCCTGAGGAAAGGACAAGCAACAAGGGATGGAAACTAATCAAGGAGAGAAGCAACCTAGAAATAAAGAGAAATTTCCTGAGAGTTAGAACAATTAATCAGCGGAACAACTTGCCTCTACAAGTTGTGGATGCTCCAACACTGGAGGCTTTTAAGAAGAGATTGGACAACCATTTGTCTGAAATGGTATAGGGCAGTGGTGGCTAACCTTTTTGGCCTCCTGTGCCAAAAATTGCATGCGCCCCCTGCACATAAGCACATGATTCTCCCCCCCTCCGCCCCTTACCTGCACTGCACCTCCCAGTTGATTTTCAGCCCGTTTGAGGCCTTTTTCGGCCTGCTAGAGACTTGAGGGAAGCCTCTGCAGGCTTTGCAGGCCGAAAAATGGGCTCGTTCTGTCACTTCCAGTATTTCCAGAAATACAGGAAGTGATGAAACAGGCCTATTTTTTGGCCTGTAAAGCCTGCAGAGGCTTCCCTCAAGCCTCTGGTAGGCCAAAAAAGGCCCAAAAATCAGCTGGGAGGCATGCACATGTGCAGTGAGGTATGTTTGCCTGGAGCTCGCGTGCCCACACAAATGGCTCTGCGTGCCACCTATGGCACACGTGCCATAGGTTCACCATCACGGGTATAGGATCTCCTGCTTGAGCAGGGAGTTGGAGTAGAAGACTTCCAAGATCCCTTCCAACTTTGTTATTCTGTCATTCTGGAAAGAATACAGATGAATTAAGCCAACCATGTCCGATCTAATGCTTGCCTGATATTTTGCACCATAACTCCCTTCAGCCCGATCACTGACTGTCCCAGCTAGGGATGATGGGAGTTGCACTATAAAAACACCTAATGCCAATAAAGGAGAGTATTTGTAGCTCAGGGTCCTTGGTGCTCTCCGAGCTTGGCATTATACCCAAACTAGGTAATATCATCAGTGCTAATAAGGATTGAGATTTGCTCCCACTTCTCACTAGCACTGATGATGTTACCTAGTTTGGGTAATGAAAACAACCAAGCTCGGAGAGCACCAAGGATCCCTCAAAACATCTGAAGGAGCATGAGATTGGACAAGGCAGGTCTATAAAAAACAAACAAACCCCATGAATAATTCTGGGATAGCAAAAGGATGTAGAATCTGTTTGGGAAAACAGAATATAGAAGAAAGATTTCTAGTTTTTTTTTTTCTTCTTTTGTACAAAAATGGCCCACCAAAATATTTTCTTAAGCTTAAAGAGCAGATGCAAGTGAGTCCTAATTTATAGAAATCCCAAGCAACCTCTTTTTAATGCTTGCTACACACAATTGATCCTGGGCCACCTGTTTCAGTAATACATTCAAAATGGAAATTAACTTGTGGCTTAGCTGGTGATCATCGTCAGCGGTTGAAGGAAGTTATCCCAGTTTTAACAAAGTGTTGCATTCAAAGAGAACAGTAAAAAATAAATAAAAATAAAGTACATTTGACCAAACTTGCCTCTGAAGGATGAAGTCATGGTTAATACATTTTATTCAGTTTACTTTGGGTCCTTTTTCTTCCCTCACATACCCATTCAAAATGTAGAGGTTGCTGTGACCTGAACTTTCTGCGAAGTGCGTCATCACACAGGGAGTTGTTCATGTGTGCAGTTTAGCACATCTAGACCTGCGCTACAAAAATATGGGCCAGAGGTCAATAAAGTATTTTTTTTCTCTGTCTCTTATGATAATCTTGTGACCATTCAGAATTTTGGAATTGATATATATACTTGAACTAATTAGTTCTAAATGGATTTAGAGTCGTCAGATGTGATCCTGTCCAATCAAGTATCTTTCAGATGTCTTAGATCTTCAAGCCAATGATTCTGCTGATTGGGAGTTATAGGAGATTAAATAGCTAAAGCAATAGCACTTAAGACTAATATACCACTTTACGGTGCTCTACAGCTCCCTCTAAGCAGTTTTACAGAGTCAGCCTATTGCCCCCAACAATCTGGGTCTTCATTTTACCCACCTCGGAAGGATGGAAGGCTGAGTCAACCCTGAGCCTGGTGAGATTTGAACTGTCAAATTGCAGTCAGCTGGCAGTCAACAGAAGTAGCCTGTAGTATTGCACTCTAGTGCTTCTCGGCCTCCAATGTACAGGTAGTCCTCAACATACAACAGTTCAAGTACAATACATGGTTCTAGATTAGGGAAAAACGTCAGTTTTGATCAGTCAATCCTTATAGGTTTTCTAGGTTACTTTAATGGCAGCTACTACTTCCAAGAGCTAAATGAGATTATTTCTTTAAAAAAATATGTTTGTGAATTTTTTGGGGTGTGGGGGTTTCTTTGCTTGTGACGAAACCTTGTTAGAAACAAGATGGTGGACTAGAAGTAATCCTCAACATACATTAATTTATTTAGTGACCGCTCAAAGCTACAACGGCATTGGAAAAAGTGACTTATGACCATTTTTCACATGACCATTGCAGCATCCCCATGATCATGGGATCAAAATTCAGATGCTTAGCAACTGATTCATATTTATGACCGTTGCAGTTTCCTGGGGTCACGTGACCACTTTTTGTGAACTTTTGACTAGCAAAGTCAATGGGGAAGCCAGATTAACAACCATGTAACCATGGTTACTATGAACGACAATGGTGCAGTGGTTAGAGTGCAGTACTGCAGGCTACTTCTGCTGACTGCCGGCTGCCTGCAGTTTGAATCTCACCAGGCTCAAGGTTGACTAAGCCTTCCATCCTTCTGAGATGGATAAAATGAGGACCCAAAATTGTTGGGGGCAATATGCTAACTCTGTAAAACTGCTTAGAGAGGGCTGTAAAGTACTATAAAGTGGTATACAAGTCTAAGTGCTATTGCTATTAGAATAGAATACCTTTATTGTCATTGCATTTCATGAATACAATGAAATTTGAAAGCTACTCCAGCACAGTGTCCCAAACACCACATCACAATCACACTACACAATATTTAAAATAACAGCAATAATAATAATAATAATAATAATAATAATAATAATAATAATAATAATAATAATAATAAAAACTAAATCACAAATGCACTGTTTGATTCAAGACAATTACTGCCTTGGAAAAGAAACTGTTTCTCAATCTGTTAGTCCTCATTTTAAGATACCTATAATGCCTCCCTGATGGTAACAGTTGGAAATATGAATTTCCAGGATGAGAACAGTCTACGTCGATTTTTAGTGTTCTAAAGAGGAGTCTGGTCTTTGCAATTTCTTCCAGAGAAGAAAGAGAGCAACCGATTGCTACCAACTTAACAACTGCAGTGATTCACTTAATTACTATGGCTAGAAGAGCCAGATGAGGCAAAACTCACTTAAAAATGTCTCACTAACAGAAATTTTTGGCTCAGTTGTGGTTAGAAGTCAAGGACTATCTGTAGTTATTGGATTATAATATGTATGAATTATGGGAATTATCTCAAGGGATAATTTTCTGCTCCTAGATCTACAGTCTTCCAATCTCAAATGGCATAGATTATGGTCAAGAACAGAAGTTACCTCAGTACATTTATTTATTTATTTGTTTGTATTTCCCATTTCTTAACCATCCAGTTTCCTCCCTTATCTGCTGAGCCACAAATAAGTCCAGTCTTGGATCAAATGGTGTCCTGACATGATCTAGGAGCTGTTATGGTCTTAATTTGTTCTGCAAACTCACACAATGGTATAAATTTGCAACTTGACAAAAATGATTCCGATTGAGACAGAGAAGGGTGGGGGGAGTTTATTTGGTTCAGGAGCTTTGTTTACTGGTAAAACTGCAGTGGAATCTTCCAGAAAGTTCTTTCATTTGGCACTGTGGATTTCATGGAATGCAAATACAACTTTAACTTGCTTTAGCTGCTCTCTGGGATGCAGTGTAAAAATAACAGATGTGCCAAGCTTTCTGGGAAAGGAGGAAAAATACACACAAACATCTGAACCTTACATCTGCCAGCTGTTGCTGCTACGAGTACTGTAAGAGTTCAACAGTGTAGAACGAAGAAAGTGGGGAAAAAATTTCTGCGCTGACTTGGAGTCTTTTAACCAGTTTTAATTTCTTCTCCTACAGCGCTCCTGTCTAATCAGCCCTGACTGGCCTGTTCAACCCACCAAACATGCAATGACCCATCGCCCACGGTTGTGCACAGGGAAAATAAAATCCATCAGGCTTTATTAACACCCTTGATTGCAAATTCACTTACAGGAAGCAGTGAGCAGTAGCAATCTCTGCAGAATAACATCAGAGATGATATCATCCTACACCCTCTAAATGTTTAAAGAAAGCAAACCCATCATTAATCAACAGGATGATTGATTAATAGCTACAAAGATGCTAAACATTGAGGCTCCAGTCTGAAAGCTTTATAAAATACGGAGTGTATCTATACATATAAAAGTGAAATACCACTCACGTATCTTCACAAAATCTCCAGAACTGTAAAGCCTACAAACTTGAAATTTGGCACATATGTTCTTCTTGGCTTCTAGGTGCTCACTAAGAAAGGATTTTTCAAAATGACCATCAGAGCATTAGTATTTCGTATATTATTACTAGCATGCTCTGATGCTAAGGAGTTCTACTCCTCCTCCCCACCTGAAAAGAAATCTCTTCCAAATGCAAAACACAAGCAGAGGAGAGGAGTTTCAGTTTTAGTTTCACAGCACCAAGTAGCTCCAGTACAGAACAGATGAGCTAAGCCACGTCCAGGCTCCTTGCTGTCTCCTTCTTGCTCACACAGCAAATACTGTTTCAGTTTCCAAACAGCCCTCAACTCTCACACAGGACGCTAGCCAGATGAATACCGATGGATGCTGGTAGGCAGAGGCATAATTCCCCCCCCCCTTATTTTCCTCCCCCAAAACTAAGCCCAATCACATAGTTTCGTAGCGAAGCATAGGTATAGAGCTAATATGTCTATGGAGATTCTCAATCATCCAGATCATGGTTGTCCCAAAGACGCTTTTTTCAAGAGGCAACAGGACTTTCTTTGTTTTTCCCTGAAGATGTTTCACTACTCATCCAAGAAGCTTATTCAGTTCTGGAGTGTATACTCTGTGGAGTGTATAGTAAGTTGGGGATTGAGAAGGTGAAGTTGCTTGATGAAGACAGGAGACATAAGGACTCAAGAAAGAAATGGCCAAGTTCAAGATGTAAAGGGCAATAGTAAATTCAAGGATAGGAAGTATCTATTCTTAATGGCTCAACAGAAGAGTCAGTTAAACACAGAACTGATAAACAATCCTTCACTTATAATGGGCTCAAATAGAGGCTAAACCAGGGGTGTCAAACTCAATTTCATTAAAGGCTGTATCAGGGCTGTGGTTGACCTCGGGGTGGGGGGGCAGACAGGCATGGCCAACTGGGTGGGTGTGACCAAGAGGATGGGCGTGGTTAGTTTGATGCCACTCCCCAAACTATTGGCATGTTTCCTCTTTGCACTGGGTAGACCGGGCCAAAGCCACGCTGGCCTGATCTTTCCTCTTCTCATTGGGTAGACCAGGACGGCCCCGCAAGCCGGATCCAACCACATTGTGGACTGGATCTGGCCAGTGGGCCTTGAGTTTGATACCCCTGGGCTAAACAGTCAAGGGTTTGGAATCCTTTAATGTGGATTCCCACACTAAGCATGGAGCAGAGGATTGGATAATGAAATAAAAATGCCAGGAGTCATTGGATTAAATTGGGTGATCATGTAAATTTGCAGAATGAATGAATACGGGTGTATCATCTCTAGGTTTTCTTGACTGAAGGATCTATGGATAAAGAACTTACTTCCAAAGAAAGGCTTGCAAATAAATTATATTAATTAAACTGTTTATTTATTCACACCATTCCTCCAGGAGATCGTGACAGAGAATGGAGTACTGTCTTCTAACGAAGGGGGTGTTGTGTGGGTTATGTTTTTGGTGGAGATGTGATCTCAGACCATCTAGTCAACCCTCATAACAGCAGTGTGGAATCAAGACTGTGAAACCCATATGCCTTTTTCTTCTGGCTCCTCATGAAATACATTTTCACACACACACACATTTGCACTGAACTCCCAACTCTGAAATAAACCTAAGAAAAGTGTCATCTTCGACTTATTCAGGGATGTCTCAGTGATGAAACCTTACATAAGGTATTACCATATAAGTAAAAATGCCCCCAAAGAAAAGATGAGAGAGAGAGTTGGTTCACAACATTGATGGAGTGAAAAGCAATGGCTGATTTTTCTCCCACCACTAGAGTAAACACCTTTCAACACAGCCACAAAGAAGCATAGAAGTATAGAAAACTGGAAAAAAGAGAACAATTTCAGTCTAGTGCAGGGGTATTAAACTCAAGGCCTAGAGGCCGGATTCAGCCATGGAGGGCTTAGATCTGGCCTGCAGGGCCATCCTGGAAACAGTACCATCCTGTGGTGCCTCTGCCAGTGAAAACAGAGCTTGTGAGAGCTCTCCCAAGCTCCATTTTCACTGGCAGAAGGTTGAAGGAGCCAGTTGCAGCCAAAAATATAGGTTGGGAGTCCATTTTCACAGGCAGAGCACTTGAGCCACCAGTATGAGTATCATCAATCTGGCCAGGGGTCTTCAAACTTGACAGCTTTAAGACTTCTGGACTTCAACTCCCAGAATTCCTCCTCCTGTCATGTTAGCTCAGGAACTTTGGGAATTGAAGTCCACAAGTCTTAAACTTGCCAAGTTTGAAGACCCTTGGATCTGGCCATGCACACCTTGGCCATGCCCACCCCGGCCACCCGAGGCCAAACACAACCCCGATGCAGCTCTCAATGAAATTGAGTTTGACACCCTTGGTCTAGTGGTTCTAGGAAGCCCTCAGTCTCAAGTATACAACTATAGAATCACGGCGCACAGCCAGACATCAACATGACCACATTATTCTCCAGCCTTTCAGTTGACAGAATAAAAGGCCAATATAAATTGCACTATTGAACCCAATTTTTGCCTTAGGAACCAGGTCGGTGATTGGGATGTTATTAGAGGTTAAATATGGAACAAGTTACGGAAAGCGATCGGTGGGTTCCCCTGGCTTTGTTTCATTCCCCATCATCCGCTACCTGCTTACTGGGGAAAACAACCGCAGAATTGTTCTGCTTAATATCTAGTGGGGCAGGGTCGGGATAGGTAGGTGGAAGTCTGTGGAAGGGAATTTAATTGAGGAACAAGTATTTTTGCACCTGAGACCTGTCAATCAAGCTTTTCCTGAACAACCATGTCCAAACGTAACTCGATTGACAGCTTGCAGGTGCCAAGAAAGAACATGGGATGGTGCGCCAAATTCTAAACACTGGTCTAGCGGTCTTTCAAAAGAGCAGTCAATCCATGCACATCAGGGGCATGTGCAAGACCTGAAAAATGTTTTGGCAGGTGTGAATCAAGCATTACATAATTAAATGCCTCAATGAAGGCCTGTCCTTCGCTGCCCGAGCCAGTGCCCAGAGAGGTGTGTGCTCCCAGCAACCTAAAGTAGCCAATAGAGTCTAGGCAGAGTCCACTTTCCAGCTGTATCATGAGCCACATCATTCTTGAAGGATATTAAAAGCTGCTCTCAAGAGAAGAGGAAAAACACTAAAGTAGAACAACTAAAGGTGCTTACTCATTCCTTTGTTATCATTTCTTTGAATTTAGTTTTCTAGGCTTTTGATAGTATTTGTTGCCCTGAACTTATTCTGGATTTCCTACATTCTTCATAATGCTCGAGGAGACGAGTGACCAATGCAAAATAAAACAACTTTTGCATCATTTTTCCTAAGGTGATAATGTCACATGTAATTTAAATAGCCACCCAGAAAAAGGTTTACACTGAAGGGTATCCATCTAAAAACAGAATTTAATTTAAAAAAATTATTACATTTGTAGCTCTTGAATTTTTTTAAAGAAAGATTGTTTTCCCAAGTGAAAACATTTTGTTTACAGTAGTATTTTATGTTGCTAAATCATCACTGTTTATTTAAAGAAAGACCCTCTCGTTTTTAAAAGCTAACGAAGGGAAATGTTTTTTTGCATTTCTATCCTGTTGCAGCTCTGTTCAGTCAACTACAGATTTGCTCTTCCTAGCAAAATGATTCAATTGGTGACCAAGGTTGCAAAGAGTCATCAAAGTTGTAAATCTGAATTCTGCTCTTCCGTGCAAGCTCTGCACTGACACCAACAGCCCTTGGAAATAATGGATTTATTGGCTGTGACATTTTGGGGACTTCTGAAAGAAGGACTCAAAACTTCCAAAGATTACAAAGGGGAAAAAAGCCTCACTTATAGCTCTGCAGAAGGCCGATTCCACTCTAATCTAGCCAATGAAAACCAATCTGAATATTTGCTTTAAGAATCTGTCCTTGTAGCTCTTCATACTTGCATTCATTTCCTCAACAGATTCTCTATTCAGTTAGGTAGAAGGGCCTGTTCTGTATTTTTCTACTGAAATTATTTACTGCATACTATTTACAGACTCAGTATTTTTTTTATGATCGAGAATATTATGCCAACATGCAGAAGAATAACAGGTGAACATCGTTCAAAGGGAAATCATTGATAAGCCATGTGTTCAAAGATGCAACATTAGTGAATCACATTCAAAAGATAGTTGCTGGCACAGTGTATTAATCAAGGGACTAGGTTTTTCACTGATGTAAAAATAAGCAAACATAACTAGGATTCTTATGGGAGGAGAGTCACAGGTTACCATATAATCAACACTAATTTACTGGCTTGAGGGCTGTTTTCCTGGTATACTCCAGATCAGTGGTGGGATTCAAAAAATTTTATTACCGGTTCTGTGAGTATGGCTTGATGGGTGTGATGTGGCTTGGTGGGCATGGCAGAGGAAGGATACTGTAAAATCTCCATACCTGCTTTCCAGCTCTGTTCTCCTGTCCAGGGCAACAAAAGAAGACCCAGCCAATCAGCTGGGACTCAGGAGGCAGAGAATAGATGGGGGCGGGACCAGTCAGAGGTGGGATTAGCCGGTTCTCCCAACTACTCCAAATTTCTGCTACTGGTTCTCCAGAACTGGTCAGAACCTGCTGAATACCAGCTCTGCCCCAGACCCTCCCCCATGGTTGTGCTACTTGGAGATAATGGGAACTGTAGTACAAAAGGCATGTGGTGAGAACTCACTCAGGCATGGCTGCTGTAGCCCATTTTCCCTTTTCAGATCCAAAGATTTGGATTTGAAGAGTTTCATCCCAGGCATATAAACAGGAATGATCATATCCTTCAAAGCATGAGTGTGCAGGTGCTCCTTCTACCCAGAGAAGAGGGGGATAAAGATTTCAGGTAAATTACCCACTTCTTGGTAAGCTAGAAAAAAAATGGGAGAGATAGCATCCCCATCAGGGGATGGAGGAGAAGCAGATAACCTATGAACTTCAAGCAGTAGATGGACAAGAAAAAATTGCCCAAAGAGTGACAAGGAGTAACAGAGATTAAAATCTTGCCAGTTCAGAGCTACCATGTTTGCTATCTGAGGAGGCAAAGAATATTTCTATAGCAACAAGTGGTTTTTACTTGAAGAAATAAAGAATTATTTTACCCAGCCCTGACTTACGGATTAGTAAAAACACAAGTGAGACAGTTAACAAGCTGGAAGGTGGTTTTCCCTTCCGCCCACACTGCCCACACCGCCCAAGCTTTCCAAGAATCACAACAGAACTAAGTTTATAAACCAGAACGATTTCTTTATGTGGCGACAATCCTATTCTACTATGAGTTCCGGACAACCTTCTTCGGGTTGTCTTATTGTCGTATTTCTAATTTATTTGTTTTCCAAACTATTTGTAAATCATGGTCTGGCAGCCGATTCTTTGTTTAAGGGAATTAGCTCATACATTTTAGCCGCAGTGCTCAGGAAAGTGTGGGAACTATTATCATAGCTTCTTCTCTTGTTTCTTCTGTACAGTACTACCAAGGTGGCCTTGAAATCATTTATGGCAATCCCTCAGGGTGTGTTTTGAACAGTTTGAATGGTTTACTAAGGATTTGGCATAGGCAGGGTAAATTCCTGGCCAATAAGGATAGATTTCCTTGTCCGTTCTGAGCTGCAAATATGTAGAAGGCCACTAGATGGCAGCAAATAGCGAGCATTTTCTGTACCTTTTAAAAGCCATCTCAAGCAGAGAGCTTGTCCATTAGAAATGTCAGCAGTTTGAATCCCTAGCACTATGTAATGGAGTGAGCTCCCGTTACTTGTCCCAGCTTCTGCCAACCTAGCAGTTCAAAAGCATGTAAAAATGCAAGTAAAAAAATAAGGACCACTTTCCCACTTTGGTGGGAAGGTAACATGCCGGCCACACGACCACAGAGACGTCTTCGGACAGTGCCTTTGTAATAGAGATGAGCACTATCTTAGAGCTAGAAACTACTGTGCGAGGAGAAGCTTTACCTTCTTAAAGCAGAGGTCCCCAAGCCCTGGTCTATGGACTGGCATTGGACCATGGCATGCCAGAAACCGGGCCACACAAACAAGCGAAGTCCCATCTGCGGTATGCAGCTGCCATGCACAACCACTTCCCCTCTGGTCCACGGAAAAGCTTTTCTCCACGGAACTGGTCCCTAGTACCCAAAAGACTGGGGACCGCAGATCTAAAGGACATCCGGCATCTCTTGTGACCACCTAGTGATTCTCTGGATTTTTATAAACCCGCCACAATTAAATTTTGCTATGACTAAAACTCTTGTGAGGCTAAGTTATGCTGCAGCACTTTGATCGTCCTAAGGTCACTCTATGGATTTTGCAATTAAGTCAGGGAGGAGATTCTGACATGACCAGTTTCTTACACTAAGGAGAAGAAAGCAACATAGGGATTCGTTTCCAAAATTCTTGAAGGATGTTGCTAATCAGCACAGGCAACATTGGACAATAAATCTATTGATTTGCCTGATTCAAGCAAGCAACTTGCAGTCTGCATTCAGACAATAGAGTAAACGGGTTATTTCTGTGTTTGCATAACATACTGAATCCTAGATTAATCAAAAATGTTGGGTTCACAGAATGTGTTACAACACATGTACATGTACCCACCCGTGCAGAAAAACCTACTCGAAATGAACAAAAACAAGTTTGCATCTGTGCAGATGAACCTTTATCTAGGTCTTTATCTTCCCTTATTGTATGAATATTGCTTGCAACATTATTGATCTCCTGAAGGAGAATCAACATGATTGCTTTCCTAATAACAGCACTTAGATTTATATACCACTTCACAGTGCTTTACAGCCCCCTCTAAGCAGTTTACAGAGTCAGTCTATTGCCCCCAACAATCTGGATTCCCATTTTACCCACCTTAGAAGGATGGAAGTATGAATCAACTTTGAGCCAGTGTGACTCGAACCACTGGCAGTCGGCAGAATTAGCTGGCAATTTGCATTCTAACCACTGCATGGTTCTCTTGTAATTACAGGCAGTCTTCGAGCCTGACCATTACAATTGTAGGTTGTGAAGTTTCAGTCATGTGACCAATATAATTTTATCATGTGTTTTGCAGTGATCGTTAAGCAACTGATGTGGAGGAGGCAAATATTAAAACTTCAGGTCTGGGTCATAAGTTCTCTTTTTCAGGTAGTTTATAACTTTGAATGGTCGCTAAGTGATCAGTCGTAAGTTAAAGAGTACCTGTAAGTGAATGGATATGATGTTCTTTGTTGTGGACGTACTGGACTCTATCATTTGAGTGTGGTGAAGCTTCAGCAGGTTATATTTACCTCAAAGGAGATTTACTTAAATTAGGGAACATGCAAATGTCTTTTTATTTGCCCACATGCACTGTGTGGTTGTGAGGATACAATGGAATAAACACTATGTGTATCTCCTGAGAGACATAACTTATAAATCACAATATCAGAAAGACTTTTGCATTACAAGGGAGTTGGAAATTTTCTCTTATCCCATATGGCAGGGGTCTCCAACCTTGGCCCCTGGAAGCCTGGCGGACTTCAACTCCCAGAATTCCACAGCCAGCTTTGCTGGCTGTGGAACTCTGGGAGTTGAAATCCGCCAGGCTTCCAGGAGCCAAGGTTGGAGACCCCTGCCATATGGACTTCCATGATATTTTGAGTTGGGATTCCAATTTCAGGTGAGAAAATGACAGTCTAGGAAGAATATTTACAAAGAACAAAACAGAATAATAGAGTTGAAAGGGACCTTGGAGGTCTTCTAGTCCAACCCCTGCTCAAGCAGGAAACGCTGTACCATTTCAGACAAGTGGCTGTCCAGGCTCTTAGAATAGAATAGAATAGAATACTCCATTGGCCAGGTGTGATTGGACACACAAGGAATTTATCTTGGTGTAAATACTCTCAGAATACATAAAGAAAAGGTACATTCGTTAAGAATCAAGAATCATAACGTACAACACTTAATGATAGTCATAGGGTACAATCAACAATCAGATCATACTAGGAAACAGTCAAGTGGGAGAGGATGGTGAGAAGGAGTGGTGAGAAGATTAACAGTTATAGTAGTGCACACTTTGTAAATAGTTGAACAGTGTTGAGGGAATTATTTGTTTAGCAGAGTGATGGCTTTCAGGAAAAAACTGTTCTTGTGTCTAGTTGTTCTGGTGTGCAGTGCTCTATAGTGTCGTTTTGAGGAAAGGAGTTGAAACAGTTTATGTCCTGGATGTGAGGGGTCTGTAAATATTTTCACAGCCCTCTTTTTGACTCGTGCAGTATACAGGTCCTCAATAGAAGGCAGGTGGGTAGTAATTGTTTTTTCTGCAGTCCTAATTATTCATTGAAGTCTGTGTCTGTCCTGTTGGGTTGCAGAATCAAACCAGACAGTTATAGAGGTGCAGATGATAGACTCAATAATTCCTCTGTACAACTGTATCAGCAGCTCCTTGGGCAGTTTGAGCTTTCTGAGTTGGCGCAGAAAGAACATTCTTTGTTGTGCTTTTTTGATGATGTTTTTGATGTTAGGTGTCCATTTTAGGTCATGTGATATAGTAGAACCTAGAAATTGGAAGGTCTCTACTGTTGATACTGTGTTGTCTAGTATTGTAAGAGGTGGTAGCATAGGAGGGTTTCTTTTAAAGTCTACCACCATTTCTACGGTTCTTTTTAAAAGCTTCCAGTGATGAAGTACCCACAACTTCTGAAGGCAAGACATTCCACTGGTTAATTGTTCTGGTGGTTAGAAAATTTCTCCTTAGTTCTACGTTGCTTCTCTCCTTGATTAATTTCCACCCATTGCTTCTTGTCTTGCCTTCAGGGGCTTTGGAAAATAGCTTGACTCCCTCTTCTTTGTGGCAGCCCCTGAGATATTGGAACACTGCTATCATGCCACCCCTAGTCCTTCTTTTCTCTAGATAAGAAACCAAATTTTATATTATGTTCTTCATGCTTCCTAGTCTGATGCCATTTAAAAGGGCTGGGACAGGTATTTCCAGAATTTTGAGCTAGTGCAATTATTTTTTCTCCCATCTTTTCTGTAATTCTCAGAAAATAAACGCAGGGAGGTTAAGTGGTGTTTAAATCTGAACCACAGAAGTCTGCCTTGTCTGAATGTACCCGAATCCGTTATCTTATTACAACCCGTGAGGAATAGATTGCATTTAAAAACATACAATTCTGTTCAAGAGTTGGCATAATAAACATCCCACAATTAAACGGTCATAATGAGATTTGCCTTCCCTTGCGGTGGGAAAGTTAATCTATATAAAGCTGCCCTAAATACATTTTAGCAAAGGAGAGGGAGAAGTGCACTTAGGAGAAACAGATTTCCATTAGGAAAAAGAACAAGAGCAAGACAGAAAATGGAGGGGGAAAAAGGAACCTTCCAAAACCTCCTTCAAAACTTGAATGTTCAAACAGATCTACATGGAACAACACTGTAGAGGGTATAAATATTTGGGATGAGATGGAGAACATATTGAAAGCATGTGCAGCTTCATGTTAGTTCCGAAAGACAATATTTAGCTAGCTAAATGGAAAAAGAAAGCCAAAAGAAAGGGAAAGGGAAAGGAAAGGGAAAGGAAAGAGAAAATCCAAAATAATAGAATAACAGAGTTGGAAGGGACTTTGGAGGTTTCTACTCCAACCCCCTGCTCGTTCAGAAAACCCTGCACCATTACAGACAATTGGTTTACAGGATGGAGGCTAGAAACCTGTAACTCCCAAAGGCTCTTTTGGCCCTTGAAGGATTTTTGGAAAGAAATGGCTGAAAGGTTTTGAGGGCGTAGGATCTAGGTTGCCTATGCCTTTTGTATGACCTCAATTAGCCCCATATAAAGTGAGCGTGTAGACTATGTTCACTAATAGTACACAACTTGTATTTCAAGAAAACTTGTATACTCTCATAACTCCTTCCAGGTAAAGTTACTCAGAAGTTTCCCAGTTGGTCTTGAGCTTTTTTCAGCCCATTGATCTGAGGCACAAAATGCCCTATGAAAACACCTGAAGCCACCACCAACCTTCTAAAGATATCATGATCTTCTCTACAACATAGCAGGGATGTCAAAAGGCCAGGTTTGAATGACATGATGTCCACTTCAAAAAGTGAGTGCAAAGTAAAGTTGATTTCTATCACTGTATGCTAGAAATTTTGCATTTTTATTTTGACTAGGTAACACTTACAGATCTGTTCACCACTTGCTGACAAAGGAGATAAACAAAGAAGCAATTATTACGGTGTTCAGAAAGCATTAATAAACCTATCCATGCATGGGACCAGCAGCCCAGAGTTACTGACTGAGATGGGTAGCCATAGAAACTGAATGAATGAATGTGTGAATTACAGCATTATCTGCTTAAAATGTTTGCTCTGTTGTTATTGGCCTCTTTAGCCTGCCTTGCCCAGCCCAATGCTCTCAAGTATGATGGCCATGCTGGCTATAGGATATAGACATTATAGTCTATATCATATAGACAGACTTGAGTTTGGGCAAGTTTTCTACTTTACACTAGCTAGTAGCTTTCGTGTGTGTATTTGCATAACATGTGTTCCCACTTTTAGAAACTTTTGACAGAGTATATTTACTCAGTAAACCAATTTAATTTGCTCTGAGATATTTTGGTCTACGCCGCAAATATGAGTATTAATTGTCCTTATGAAGAGTAGCCACTGTGTGGTGTGTTCAAGAGATATTTCAAAACTCAAATACCATCACTCACAACTTAAGAGAGACTACATTAATTCTGTTTTAACATTAAGAATCAGAACTGCAGGATTCAGGGATCTCTGACTGGTCTTATAAAGGCAGATAGAGAGAACAGCATGTTCAAGTGAACCCATTCCCCAATTGTTCACAGAAGAAGTCATACCCATCAACCATATTCTAAAAGTTCCTGTTATTAAGAATGCAATCTGCAAAACTGTGAAGGAAACTACACTTACATGTACAGCTTTCCCTTACAAATTGGCATTCAGGATTTCTACCTATGATGTGGATGTTACGTTGTCTTCTGGTCTTGAGCAACAACAAATAAAGTCATGCTTTCGTGTGAAATCAGAGGAACAACAAGTGGAAAACAAATGATCTAATGTAAAATCCAATTCACATCAGGCCAAAACCACTTCTCATGTATAAATCATCATAGTCTGTTTTCTTAAGTTGTCCTAAAGTACATTGGAGATACTATAGAAGTTCCTTCTTCAAATGCCAGAAATTTTTTTGTGAAAAATGGTTGTCCAGGAGGCCAGACATAAGGCCTGTAAAAACACAACTTTGCCTGCCGAAATTGTGCTAATCATTTGTGATACTATTGGTAACTTTTTCAACTAAATAACTTTATGGCAGTTTATAAAGTTCGAACTTTGATCCTTAAAGACATGAATCCTTTACCCCTTGACCTTTTTCCATCCTCAACCCTGCAAGCTGATTCAATAAACCCAATGCTAGCTCAGAAAGAAGTAGATTTCACATCAATCATTATTTTTGTATCTATAGATACTGTTGCACCAAAACACAAAAGCAAACAGAAAAGAAATATTGCCTGTGAGATGATTCTATAGATGGGAGAAAGAAAGAAAAGGGAAATCCACTCCAGGAATATATTACTGCAATGCTATTAATGCATGGATAAAGAGAAAAGATGACTAAATATTTATATCTTAAAGAATGGAACAGATTGCACAATCTCTAAAGCAGCAGCAGCAGATAATCTGAAATTTTTTTTGTGATCACCAACTAGTCAACATATGATGAGGTTTAACACAGCTTAGGTCCATATAAAAATCTAAGACTGTGAAGGAACATACCTGAAATGCTTGCTACAGATTCAATTGTTGTTGTTGTTGTTTTAATTCTGATACTAAGTTACATCCAACCTTTGTTAATGCAACATGGTACATCTTAGACTATGGTTAGCAAGTCATAATGGCTCTGTTCCTATACTATTTTAAGTTAAAACAATACAAACTACTTAAAGCAATTGACTGATACAACACAATACATAAAGTTAATTGCTTGGTTAAGCCACCGTGGCTTGTAAGGATTGTGGTTTTGCACATTGAAAGGACAGAACCAAAACTGAAGTTAGTACAAGGTAGGATATAAATTTGTAAAGCCCAAGCAAACTATATTATAGATTAAAGTAATGGCCTGGTTCATCCAATGTACTAGTTCAGGTAATCCTTGACATACAACAGCATTAAATGACCGTTCAAAGTTACAACAGCACTGAAAAAAGTGACTGCACTTACAACAGTACTGAATAAAGATGACCATTTTACATGCTTGCAACCTTGTGATCAAAATTCAGATATTTTTATAATGGTTGCAGTCAGGGGTGGGCTGCTGGGGGCTTGCAGGGGCTCAGGAGAGCCCCTAACTAAGACTCTGTGGGGCTCAGAGAGCCCCCAATAACCTCAGAAAGACAAGCAGTAAAGGAAACCTCTTAATAGGCTTAATTGAACTTCTGGGCATTCAGCCAAGAGCATTTCACACCTCATAAAAGTGTTGCAAGCTAGATAAACAATCCACTCAGGGCTTGCAGGGAGAGCCATTGAGAAAGCCAGATAACATAGCCACTAGCCTCCAAGGGGATTAATTCCCAAATAATAAGAATCAGGTAACTCACCAGAAACTCCACTAAAACTCCAAGATCCCTCTCACAGTCATTGCTATTAAGCCTGGTTTCACCCAGTCTTTTATTTAAGTATTAAATGCACCAAATAATAAACAACTTTTTGGTATACATCTTTTTTTTAGGTAATTAGGGCAAAGAAGTGATGTCGAGTTGGCCACATCCACCCACCCAGTCACATAACCAGCCAGCCACGCCCACCCAGCCAGTCATTAGGGCAGAGAGCCCCTTGCCACAAAATTTGAAGCCCACCCCTGGTTGCAGTGTCCCGCGATCATGTGATCTCCTTTTGCAAACAAGCCAAGTGAACGGGGAAGCCAGATTCACTTAACAATCAAGTTACTAATTCAACAATGGCAGTGATTTGCTTGACAAACATGGCCAGAAAAGTCATAAAATGTGAGCGCTAGACTAAATACTGTAAGCGAACAATTGGCACAGAGATGGAGCCAATAGGAGACTACAGGAACCAGGAGCATCAGGTGACCTTAAGGACACAGACAAACCACCAAGTGCTTCCACAACCCTCAAAAACTGTGACGGAGAACCTATGGCACGCCCCAGCTCAGCTCCAGCGCGAGGGTGGGAGACGTGTGTTTGCGCGGGGCAGAGGGAACATGGGGGAGGTCATATGCACAGGCGCGGGTGATGGGGGGACTCCAGGAGGGGGTGCAACACGCCCCACTGTACTCCCCATTTTGGCCCTAGCAGCCTCCTGGGAGTAAAAATGTATTGAATTTATTTTTCTATGAGTAACAGACTTCTCATCTATCTTCAGGCTGTCAACATTTCTTTGAAGGGAAAATCCTTCCTGTTACACCTTGCAAACAGTATAAAGTGTAGATATTGTTTACATTTGGGAATATACTGTATATAGCAGGTAGCAGATGCATAGCATACATTAACAAGAGGTGTCAGAGAAATATTGTTTGGAAAAGATCACATTTCCTAAAGCTTGACAGTATTTGAAACAGGCAGTTGCCCTTCTTCTCCGTATGATGACAGAGGTTTTCTAACTTTGCAATATTGTACCTCTCTAAACTGATAAATAAATTATGAGATCCTCCCAAATAAAACTAAATAACCAGTGAATTTAATAAAGAAAACTGCTGTGATTGTTGGAACATTTTGACAAATGGTTTAAATTCATGGATTGAGCCATTTCTTTTAACCATTTTAATCCCCCCTAGATGCTTGCTTTGGCATCCCTCTTACATTGGCTGAACAAATTTGATCAATTAACCCCTCTCTCCCCATTTACTAACTGCACCCTAGAGGAGGATTATGAGCCATAGTTTGACAACTCCGTTCATAAAGTATTTTGGGGAAACTAGTGTTTTATACTTAGCTGTATTTAAATATTTTACAGGCAACATCTATTGCTTATATGTCCCAAAAGTGCTTTTTCAAAAGGCAAGTGGAGTTTCTTTGTTGTTTTTTTATCTTGAAGATGTTTTGCTTCTCATCCAAGAAACATTTTTAGTTCTGATTGAATGGTGGAGTTCAGAACTGAAGATGCCTCTTGGTTGAGAAGCGAAATGTCTTCAAGACAAAAAACAAGAAAGTCCAGTTGCCTTTTGGAAAAAGCACCTTTGGGATAACCTGGATGGCTGAAAACCTCCACAGTCATCTATTGCTTATATATTTGACCATTGTTCGTTCAAGCATCTTATTGTATCTCATAGAGAACATTCAATGGTGCATAGCATTTCACACTTGAACAATTGGTTCCTTCCACAGTTTAGAACACTGTGCTGGCTTCGCTTGGCAGTGATATGTGGAATCTCAGCAAGTCGTTTTTTCCAAAAATTAATACTAATATGACATCAATCCTTATCAAGGACAACCTTGACGGGTGCCAGAATCATCCAGAGATGCCAGCTAAGTCGAAATGTCTACAAAATACTGGCGCATTTTGGCACTTTTAATTCTAGCTTCCTCTGGATGACGCAGAATCTACACTTAAATTGACATCTCTCTTAGATGTATATAGCATCACACACACACACACAAAATATGTGAACGTAAGAAAATTGTATGGATCAGCCATAATTAAGTGGTGGAACATGGACACAAGGTATAGGAAAGATCTTTCATTAACCCAGGAAGGAGCAACTACAGGTAGTCCTTGACTTTTGACCACCATTGAGCCAAAAGTTTCTGTTGTTAAAGTGAGACGTTTGCTAGCATTTTACGACTTTTCTTGCCACAGTTAAGTGAATCACTGTGGTTGTTAAATTAGTACCCTGGTTGTGAAGTGAATCTGGCTTCCCCATTGTCTTCGCTTGTCAGAAGGTCCCAAAAGGGGACCAAATGATCCCAGGACACAGCCAAAGTCATAAGTCAAAGTCACAAGACTTATAATAGCTCATTTAGTGGCCAAAGTTACAACGGTCCTGAAAACAATGACTTATGAAAAATGACAGTTTTCACAGTTATGATCATTGCAGCATCCCATGGTCATGTGATCCAAATTCTTTGGCAACTGACTAATATTTATGACATCACATCAACCCCTTTGGCGACTTTCTGACAAGCAAAGTGCATGGGAATGTCAGATTCACTTAAATTAGTAACTCTGATACTAATTTAAGAACTGCTGTGATTCACTTAATCTACTGGGGCAAGGAAGATATTTCGCAAAATGGACCAAAAGTCACTTAATCAATGTTTCACTCTGCAACAAAAACACTAGGCTCAATGGCGGTCGTAAATCGAACACCACCCGTACTTAAAATACACTTTTAAAAAGTTGGATCCTGGCCAGTGGTGGGATTCAATTTTTTTTACTACTGGTTCTGTGGACGTGGCTTGGTGGGCATGGTGTGGCTTAGTGGGCAAGGCAGGGGAAGGATTGTAAAATCCCCATTCCCTCCCCTCCCCACTCCACTAACCTGCTTTCCAGCTCCGTTCTCCTGTGCAGGGCAACAAAAGAAGACCCAGCCAATCAGCTGGGACTCTGAAGGAGATATAATAGATGGGGGCGGGGCCAGTCAGAGGTGGTACTTGCCGGTTCTCCGAACTACTCAAAATTTCCACTACCTGTTTCCCAGAACTGGTCAGAACTTGCTGAAGACCACTTCTGATCCTGGCTACTTTCTGCAGCTGAAGCTCTCTGCTTATTGAAATTCAACAAGCAGAACTGTTCCCTTCCATTATTGCAATTGAAACCTTCTAGTGGCATGATGTCTTTCTTAGACCTTGTCCACACCGGAGGATTTTGGCACTCTTATGAACCTCTTTGGATGTGCTGGCATGGTTACAAAGCCCCAAGGGCAGGAATGCTGCACCTGTGTAAACTGTTGAAGGATACCAGAGGCTTCATATTAGGGAAATTGTGATGGGTGAGAAGCTATTTATTCCTGCCTTTGATCTTGTCCTCCAAGGTCTCCTCCTTTCATTGCCAACACTCAGCCTCCCGTTTAACTATCTTAAACCCTGGAAGAAGCAAACGAAAAGCTCTCATCCTGCCAACAGTGTATCTAACTTGGATCCTTATGTAAGGAGAAGCATTAACAGCAAACTGAGCCAGATTTCCCTAGTAATTTGTAAGCTGACACTATTTATTCTGGGGAGGCTTCCCTTTTCCTGATGTAATTATAATAAGAAAAGATTAAAAAAGAATAAATGGCTACTTTTTAAGATAATATTGTTTGTGATTTCTCAAGGCTGGAACAGCAATAAGTTGTCCTTCCAGATGTTTTGGGATGCGGCCCTTTTGATTTATAATTGTAATAAAATGGTGGGACACTCCAGGCGCCCTAATCTTAAGAAGAGAGGAAATAGTTGACTTTCTCTAAGGGTTATTTATGTACTTCTATTTCCAAGGTTAATCACTTTTTTCTAAATAACCCCGACCTGAAGACCACAAACAAACTGAGTCACAGGGTGTATATTTGAATAAATACGGTATATTACAACATCAGGAATTTTGTTCTAGTTTCCCTCCCTACCACAATCTACAGTCAAGGGAGTAGAATGTGTTTTTGTATGCCTAGAGCAGGGGTCGCCAACCTTTTGGACCTCAGGGACCACCAAACTCATAATTTTAAATCCCGCGGACCACTAATATGAATTTTGACTGATAGTGGCTTGCTGACGTTGGTGGGAAAGTCGGTTCCATATTCCAGAGTGGCATAGCCACAGGACTGGCCTTATGATCATCCTGGAGCAGCTGTTCTTCCTCTCAGGTGCACTGGCCTGCCATGGACTGGAGGAGCTGCTCCGGGATGACCAAAGGGCCAGTCCTGTGACTACTGCAGCTCTGGAATATGGGACCAACTTTCCCACCAACATCAGCAAGCCACCCCGGGGTGGATTTCTCTCCCCTGCCATTAGTCTTACCTTCCATTTCTAGCTCTACTGGCTCTACTCAAGGTTTGTGCTCAGTTGAAGGGTGGGGGCTAGCAGGTGGGCGGGCCATGTGGTTGATGGAGTTGATGTTGGTATAATGGGCTGTGTGGTGGCCTTGTGAGTTTTGTTGTGGAGATATCCTGGATCTTGTACTGTAATCTCCTGGGTCGTTTGCATATTAAGGACAGTGACAAATTGGAACAACTCTTTGATGATAAGAGGTTTAGACGAAGAAAAACTATGAGGAACATGAGATAGCTTCAAGTACTGAAGACATGTTAGATATCCCACCTAGCATGCAACTGCTTCCCATGTTCTGTACCAAACAATTGTTACTTGAAAGATATACCTGTCCCTAAGCATGCATATTTCACATTCAAAGACCTATTCTTCACAAACACGTATATTTCTGTATTAAATGTTGTCTATGTAGGTTGATGTAGTTATAAGCGAACTATTCTTCCAATCCCTGCGTTAGATACAGTAGTAGTCCTGAACTTATGACTGTTTGTTTAACAACTGTTCAAAGTTAGGATGATCTAAGAAAAAGTGCTTTATGACCTATAATAACATTTAAGTCCATTGTACCATCCCAGGGATATCCTCAAAAGTGCTTTTTCAAGAGGCAAACCGGACTTTCTAGTTTTTCTTTGAAGATGTTTTGCTTCTCATCCAAGAAGCTTCTTCAGCTCTGATTGATCCATCCAGTCAGAGCTGAAGAAGCTTCTTGGATGAGAAGCAAAACGTCTTCAAAGAAAAACCAGAAAGTCCAGTTGCCTCTTGAAAAAGCACCTTTGGGACAACCTGGATGACTGAGAATCTCCAGAGACATCCCAGAGGTTATATAATTAAGTTCAGCTGCTTGGCAACCAGGTTGCATTTATGCATCCTGCAGTTTACGTGATCATGTTTTGCCTTTTTTTTTTTGTCGGTTTTAGGCAAAAGACTTGCATTGGCATAGCTAGATTTGCTTAACTGCCACCTGATTTGTTTAATAACCATAGTGATTTGCTTTATAACCACTATAAAAATGGTAATAAAATCAGGTCTGGTCACATCTTAATTTGACTTATTGACCACACTGATTTACAACCAAATTTCCAGTCCCATATGTGGTTATAAGTCAAGGACCACCTGTATGTTTCTCGGGAGAAAAAAGGTGGGAAGCCGTGCAAATATTTTACAGTTATTTTAACATAAACCTAAATCTACCTAGAATGACCTTCGTCATTTTCTAAACTAGCCTTTCATCTATTATTTAATTGCAGCCCGGATTGAAATAAGATTATGACACTCTTGCAAAACATGTTTATATGTAAACATGTGTACACCAAAAATAAAACCAAGCTCTTGGAGCCACTCAGTATTTTATTTTCTAAGAAGGCTTCTGGAAGGCTATATAGGATAAAACAGAATAACAGAATTGGAAGGAACCTTAGAAGTCTTCTAGATCAGTCCCCTGCTCAGGCTGGAAACCCTATACAATTTGAGACAAATGACTACCCAATCTCTTCTGTAAAACCTCCAGTGACAGGGCTCCTACAACTTCTGAAGGAAGCCTTCCCACTGATTAATTGTTCTGTCAGGAAATTTCTCCTCAGCTCTAAGTTCCTCTCCTTGATTAGTTTCCACCCATTGCTTCTTGTCCTGCCCTCAGGTGCTTTGGAGAATAGCTTGACTCCCTCTTCTTTGTGGCAGCCCCTGAGATATTGGAACACTGTGTTCCAATATAATATATAAGGGCCAATCATTTTTTTTGACAATATAGCTGTCTGAGGATGGTGTTTACTTTCTAGAATATTAGCTTTCTGCTCACTTTTTTAAAATTAAAATAATATAAAATATAAAATTACATGGGGCAGAAACCTTGGGTGCCTCATTCCCTAATATGGTTTATAGATATTTTCTTGGCACCCACCAAAATCCCTGTAATTTTATAATGTCTACTCAAAGCAGAGGTATTTACAGGGTATGGTCAAAGTTGGCAGCCATAATGGTGTGATCCAAGCTCTGCCTTATGAATAATGTGCAATGTATCACTCATATATAAAATATATAAAATTGCAATTGCAATTATCTTGACTTTTTTTGACCTTTCCAATCACAACATCCCTGATTTAAAAGACCTTCCATGGCCTTAATTTGAAGGAAGACTGTCTACAACAGAATTTTCCAACCTTAGCAACTTTAAGATATGTGGCTAGCTGGGGAATTCTGGGAGTTGAAGTCCATGCATGTTAAAGTTGTCAAGGTTGGAAAGCCTCGATTTTGGGATTTTTTTTAGAATAGGGATGGAAATAATTTGTTACCCAAAAACCTCCGTGACCACTTCTATCATTCAAGCTCGCAAAATCCCTCTGAATGGGGACAAAGCTGGCCCTGAATGGCAATTTTGGATCACTGGATCCAAACCTGAGGGCTGTTTAAAGAATTGTGGTGATTTTTGCTGCTGATGTTTTGCAGTATCCACTAGCAAGTCTTAGGTCTGTCAGCTGCTTGGTTTATCTTACACTCCTGATTATTCACCCTGATCAACAATTTGTCATCTGCAACATAAAAAGCAGCAGATCCCCAAGGCAACATAAAAACATAACTAAAAAACCCCCATCATCGCCAGATGGACTTAAGAAGCATCTTAATGTCCATTCAGTGCCCAAAGTCTTATTCAAAGAGCAGTTTTCCCTCTTCCAAGCACGTTCAAGGAGGACTGGAAGCTTAAGGATAACCAGTGTAGTTCCTGAAATATGTACTTCATAGTGTACAAACTGGACAGGGTCATTTGGCCAACAGAGCTCCCCCTGAGATGTCTGTGTGTGGGGCCCTACCTCAAGATGTTTCCGACAGATTTGAAGAACTGGTCTAACTGGGTAAGAAGGTGGATATGGTCCTCTTGTTGGGATGCCCTTTCCAGGGGGAGATTTAGAGTGGATGGTCCAGATGAGTGCTGTTTTTCCTCTCTCTGTGTTTCACATTCCGCTGTCAAACTCAAGGCTGGATGCGGCCTGCGGAATGCTTAGATCTGGCCCATGGGGTCACCCTGGAAACAGCGAAAGACCGGCCCGTGGTGCCTCTGCCAGTGAAAACGGAGCTTGGGAGGGCTGCATGCGGCCCTCCCAGGCTCCGTTTTTGCCCAGCAGAGAACTGCAGGAGAATCCCCTGAAGACCTGCATGGGCCACAACAGGTGCCCCCGACACGAGTGACATCGAACTGACCATGCTGCCCCCCACAAGGTCAAACACAAGCTGGATGCAGCCCTCAAATACAATTGAGTTTGACACCCCTGTTCTACATTATACTTTGAATATTGTTTAGACTGAGTTCTGAGCTGTTCAATATCACCCTGATTGGGGCAGCATCTAAATCAGGGGTCCCCAAACTTGGCAAATTTAAGACTTGTGGATTTCAACTCCCAGAGTTCTCCATCTATTCTGGGAGTTAATGTCCACAAGTCTTAAAGTTGTCAAGTTTGGGGACCTCTGATCTAAATCTAAGGAAACGAATCAATACTTTTTTTAAAAAGTGAAATGGAGGTTTGCAAAAAAAAAACAAAAAAAAAAAAAAACAACCCTCTAGGAATCTGGTGGGGAGGAGGGGAAGCAAAGGTTCTTCTGATTTGATCCTCCATCTGATGCTCAGGAGATCATTAGAGGCTCTCCAAACTCACCTCCCTCTTTCCCGCCCCCCCCTCTCCGTGATCAGAGCCCTCAAGTGTTACATTGTTCCAAGTGTTATATTATATTGTGTATGTGTTGTTGGGAGGGACACTAGACAGGAAGACTTCCCCTCCATCCCCACCCAAAGCCCCAACGTTGCTCCAGATTCCAACAATCCCGATGGGGACGGGGACCACTCAGGTCAGAAAGCCAGTTGAGGTTACCCAAGCACCCAGTTTGGTTCCACAAACCTTGATATGGAAACCTATGGTTGATTATTTGCATTCTGCAGCTCAGACAGAATTAGGATTTGCAGGGTTGTTGTTATGGGGAAATTAGAAACAGAAAATGTGTTGAGATATAATAGAATAACAGAGTTGGAAGGGACCTTGGAGATCTTGTAGTCCAACCCCATGCTCAGATAGGTAACCCTGTTGAATCCCTTCTTAAAAACTTCCAGTGTTGGAGCATTCGCAACCTCTGAAGGCAAATTGTTCCACTGATTAATTGTTCTAACTGTCAGGAAATTTCTCCTTAGTTCTAGGTTGCTTCTTTCCTTGATTAATTTCCACCCATTGCTTCTTGTCTTGCCATCCGGTGCCTTAAAGGAGACGTGGTGGCTCAGTGGCTAAGACGCTGAACTTGTCGATCAGAAATGTCGGCAGTTTGGCGATTCAAATCCCTAGTGCCGTGTAACGGAGTGAGCTCCCATTCCTTGTCTCAGCTTCTGCCAACTGAACAGTTCGACAGCATGTGAAAATGCAAGTAGAAAAAATAGGGACCACTTTGGTGAGAAGGTAACAGTGTCCCGTGTGCCTTTGGCGTTTAGTCATGCCGGCCACATGACCAAAGAGACATCTTTGGCCAGCTCTGGCTCTTTGGCTTTGTAACAGAGATGAGCCCCCTAGAGCCAGCAACGACGCGCATGTATATGTGAGGGGAACTGTTACCTTTACGTTACAGGTCCTTTAGAGGCTAGTTTGACTCCCTCTTCTTTGTGGCAGCCCCTGAGATATCGGAACACTGCTGTCTTTTCTCCCCTAATCCTTCTTTTCATCAGAGGAGGCATACCCCGTTCCAGCAACCGTTCTTTATATGTTTTAGCCTCCAGCCCAATCATCTTAGTTGTTCTTCTTTGCATTCTTTCTAGATTAGACTTTCAACGTTTTTTTTACATTGTGGTAATAACCAAAGCTGGATGCAGTATTCCAAGTGTGGCCTCACCAAGGTGTTATTATAAAGTGGTATGAACACTTCACGTGATCTTGATTCTATCCCTCTGTTGACGCAGCCTAGTATTGCATTGGCTTTTTTGGCAGCTGCAGCACACTGCAGCCTCCTATTTAAGTGTCTGTTCACTAGGACTCCAAGTTCCCTCTCACGGTTACGATAAGGACGGGGTGCAAATAAATACAGATAGTCCTCAACCTGCAAACACAACTGAGCCCGAAATTTATGTAGCTAAGCGAGAAATGTGTTAAGTGAGTCTTGCCCCATTTTATGACTTTTCTTGCCACATCTGTTAACCGAATCACCGAAGTTGTTAAACGAGTAACCTGGTTATTAAGTGAATCCAGCTTCCACATTGGCTTTGTTTTGTCAGGCGATTGCAAAAGGGGATGCCATGACCCCTGGGAGCCTCCAACCGTCATAAATACGAGCCGGTTGCCAAGCATCCAAATGTAAATTAATTCAATTCAATTAATTCGATTCAATTCAACTAACAAATTCAATTAATTCAATTCAATTCATGTAAATTTAATGTAACCTTAAACTGTCTACAGTGGCCCTCACTCCATTCCTAAGAGGTCTGTAAGGGGACGTGCATAAGGGCACCAGCGTGCCTATCATCCCCATTTATCCACTTATTCGTACTCATTTATTAGGTATATTCTTATACCTGTCTATACTTATATGTTTATATGTTTTGTTCATACTTATACTTGCTTTCTCATACATGCTTGACAAACTATACAAAGTAAATATATAAAGTAAATATATAAATCCTGGGAGCACGGGAACGCGGTTGTAAGTCTGACAAAATGGTCCTGCTGCTTTTCGAACGGTCAGTAAGCGAACCGTTGTAAGTCGAGGACTACCTGCGAAATAAATGTTAGTCGGGCATTGCCAAACCACCACAAAACCAAATCGGCACAAAATATTGACTGGACGGGAAGGAGCGTTCCCGGTTAAGGACTGGAGAGCCACGCCACTCACCGCAATCAGGGCCGGATTCCTGGGTTCGCCTCCAGCGGCGGCGCTCGACGGCTCCCCGTTGATCCCATTCCTGCCACCAGCGCTCCCGTTGCTGATCAGCTGCGAGGGATAGTAGTCGGTCGCCGGGGGCGCTGCGGCGTTAGCAGAAGGCGCGGCGGAGCCGTTGCCTCCGGCCGTCCCTACCGCTTTACTGTGCTTGCTTCCCTTCCGGGCCGCCTGGCCGTGTTGCACGAGGTTGAGCAACTGCAAGGTGTTCTCCCGCTCGCGATCCGAGCTCTCGGCCCTGCCCCGCTCGTAGCGGCCCTCGCAGGTCAAGTGGTGCTGGCGGCAAACGGCGATGCGCGCCCGGAGCCTCTCCACGATCGCGCTGTGAACCCGCGGGGCTGCCGCCGCCGCCGCCGCCATCGAGCCTCCTCCTCCTCCGAGGAGACCCAAAGCTTGAGGGGGCGCCGTATCCCCCATCCCGACGGGCCGGACGCCTCCGGGAGCTCCGCTTGCACTTTCCCAACCGGAGATCGCGGCTTTCTCACGCTCACATGAACGGAGGAGGAAGAGGAGGAGGAGGAGGGAGTCCGCTCGCTTAGCTCCAGATCGGAGTTTTGTGTGTGTTTGTGTGTGTGTGTGTGTGTGTGTGTGTGTGTGTGTGTGTTTCTTCTTCTCCTCCTCCTCCTCCTCCTCTCCCTTCTCTCTCTCTCTCTCTCTCTTTTCCTTTCCCTCCCCCGTAGGACAACCCGAAGTCAGCCCCCCCCCCTTTTTCGGAGTGATGATCCTTTCCTGACAGCCAAGAAATAAAACTTGACAGATTTATTGGTTTTGGTTTTGTTTTTGTTTTGTTTTTTTCCCTCTCACGCAAAAAGAACTACAGAAAAGCCACCGAAATCCTTTTCGGAAGATCTGTTCGCCCGGGAGCACAACTCATCTCGGGGATGCAGGAGGGCATTAAAAAAAAAAAAAAAAAAAAAGGAAGGAAGGGAGAAACTGATCACCAAGATCCATTCCACCGATGCAGAACTGCCAGAGACATTGAAAATCCGATGGAGCAATTGACCAGACAGGTTTTTTTTTGGGGGGGGGGTTTTCCTTCCCCCCCCAGCTGGACCAAATCCGTTTAAATATATATATATATATATATATATATAATATTTTATATATTAGAATAGAATAGCAGAGTTGGAAGGGGCCTTGAAGGTCATCTAGTTCTTCCTCCCCCCCTTTGGTTATTAATAACACGGGCCGTGTGGGAAGCAATATTTTCCAAGGAACGATTTTTTTTGAGGGGGGGGGGAGCTCGTTTTCTTTAAAGCGTCCCCCAATGAAGTTGAGCGATGCTTTCCGAAATGGTGAGGGGAAAAAAGTTAGTGGGGATCGTAGCAACCAGGATGGCCGTTTCCCGACGAGGTGCAGAAGGCTGGCAGCAGCGGTGGCGTCCCCCGAAGAAGGGAACGTGGAAAAAGAAAAAAATAAAAGGGGGGGGGGGAGTCAGGACACGAGGTTGGAAGAAAGTTGATCGCGGGATCCCGTCAGTCAGAAGAGGGCGGGAAGCGGAGTGGGGAGGGCGAGACACCCACCAAGGACTGAGCTATATTCCGCTCGCTCCCTCCACCATCGCTTTCTCCACCCCGCCTGTCGTCCGATCTCCCTCGATCCCCTGAAAAGTGGGGAGGGCAAAAAGAAAAAAAAAAAAAAAACCACACACACACCAGAAATCCGGAGTTTCCAAGAGCTTCTCTCGCCCCGTACAAAACATAAAAAAAAATAAAAATAAAAGCAGATTTTGCTTCTCGGTGAGGGGAGGAAAAAAAAAAAAAGAATAAGGTGAAAGGAGAGGAAAATCAAAATCTTTCAGGCTTCTGCAGCCCGGCGCTTACCGCGGCCCCCTCGCCCGAAGCTGGTGGGGCGAATAGAGACGGACATCCCTCCGGGTCTGAGGAAGCGATTTCCAAAGCGATCCTGAAAGTTACAAAACTGCCGCCAGCTTTCTGTTTCCAGAGAGGAGCGACCTAGGGAGGTTTCACGCCTCCCGGATCGGGGGATCGCGGGGTGATCTTTCTTTCTTTCTTTCTTTCTTTTTTTTTTTTTGGCACTAGCTCCCACAGGCGGTGGGGGCTCGACGTCGCTCCCCACCCTCCCTCGTCGTCCTCCTCCTCCTCCTCCCTACAATATCCCGCCGCGGCTCCTGCTCTTTTCCCTTGGCGCCCGTCTCGGGTTTTAAGCCGCCGCCGAGCTGCGAGGATTGCGCGGCGCGGGAGTTACAGCGGCACAAGATTTCATTGTGCTCGCGTAGAAAAGAAGCGCAGCGGCCCCGGCAGCAAATGTGAGACTCACAAGGGGGTGGGGGGTTGAGAAAGAAGGAGAGAGATTGAAGAGGAAGGGAACCCTAGTGGGAAGCTGGCGGTATTACAGCAGAAAATTCCCGTTCTGGAAACCAGGAGTAGGGAGACCCCTAGCGTCAGTGTTGCATCGTTGCAAGAGAGTTCCCGTTTCCTTGGCCTGCGATCCTGAGGCGATTGCAGCGCCCAACATGAGCAACGCTGGGAAATAAATAAAATGATGATGATGATGATAATAATAATAGTTGTTGTTGTTGTTGTTGTTGTTGTTGTTATTATTATTATTATTATTACTATTACTACTTACTACTACTACTACTACTTTAGTGAGATTCACAGCCTTTGGAGCTGGTTAGCAGCTCAACAGCTTGAGTCCTAACCGAGGACCTAGGAACTGTTCAGGTAGCGTTGAAGGATATAAGCTGTTCCAAGTAGGGTGGGTTTTTTTGTAGAATCAGGGTATTCAAGTCTGATAAATTCAGGATTTCCAAATAGTGAGGCAGCCCTTTAGGTATTGCTCCAAGGGCTCCAGTTACAATTGGGATAACACAATTTCTTTTTCCAAAGTCACTCAAATTATTATTATTAATGATGATGATAATAATAATAATAATAATAATAATAATAATAATAATAATAATGAAACAGTTGACCATTTAATCAGTGGGTGCAGAAAAATTTCACAAACTGACTACCTAGAACACTGTAACCGAGTTGCTAAAATCATTCACTGGAAACTGTGCCAAAAGTTTGGATTTGACTTTCGTAACAAGTATTGGGAACATCAGGTTGAGAAGGTTCTGGAGAATGAAAAAGTCAAGATTTTGTGGGACTTCAGAATTCAGGCTGACAGGCACTTGGCCCACAACACACCTGACATAACAATAGTTGAAAAGAAAAAAGGTTTGGTTCATTGTCATTGCAATACCTGGTGATGCACAAATTGAAGATGCGCAGCAAGAAGAAATCACAAAGTATCAGGACTTACACATTGAAGCCCTAAAGGGCTGCGTTATCTGCTATCCCGCATCTGATGGGCGGCTCATGAAAGGGAGCGAAGGAGAGAGAAACGACAGGAAGCGAGGTTTCCTCGGGATGAGCGCGCCCCGAATGTCTTGGCACACGCTCTTTTATTGTGCTTTTTTACAAGAAAATGATTTAATCAAAGCTCAAGTCAAACATGATAATCTCATCAGGATGTGCATGTTTACAAAGCTGCATACCGTACAGATCATTTACAGTGTGGATAAGCTTATTAACAACCGTCTAGCTCCTTGTCCCTTGTACGTGCCTTGCAAAGGTCACTGAAGAGACAGAAGTTAATGATTACACGTGAATGATACAATGTTGCAAACACATGAATGATACATAGTTGCAATGAGACATAGTTACAAACAAATGAATGATACATAGTTACAACAAAGGGCTACCTCACTTTTTGGAAATTCTGAATTTATCAGACTTGAATACCCTGATTCTACAAAAAACCACCCTACTTGGAACAGCTTATATCCTCTGACGCTACCTTAACAGTTCCTAGAGCAAAAAAAAAAAAAAAAGCACCACACCCACCCAGTCAAATGACCACCTGGCCATGCCCACTTAGCCACGCCCTCCTAGCTACGCCCACCGAATCATGGTTAAAAAACCCTGGTTACAACCAGTGACAAAATGTATTACATTTTAGATGTTATAGGTTCATGCTATTAGTAGAAAAGGGAAAATATTGCTTGAATTCCAGCATGAGTTAAGAATGATTTAAGGCTACCTCAGGCGTAGGCTTACAAAAACAAAAAAAAACAAAAAATGAGGGTAACACAATGAGGACGTAGCACAAATGAGAAGCAGTCGAAGTATATTTGTGACATGGTTTGACACAAGGAAGGAAAGATCCCGTGTTGCAATTTCCATCTAAAGAGTTGTACACACAGATTATTTAAAAGGGCTTTTACTTGAAAAGCAAAATGACATCTGAATGTAATAGATAATGTATGTCATATCTTTATGTCTGTATTTGCTTTCCCAATTATTCCACTATCTTCTACTCTGGCCTTCCTTTACTATCACTGCTTTATTGTAAAATAGCAACAAGTGAGACTAAACCTGGCTGCTGAGTAGTCTGAAATGATACATCAAATGCTTAATTGGACTGTAGCTGCATCATTGGTCGTTGATCTGCTTTCCAACAAGGTAATTCCAGTTAAGTTCACAAGCCAAATATGAAGCAATTTGCCCATCCATCCATCGTTGCTCCTGGAGTTTCATTTGATCGATTCCATCCCCATCAAAACTCAAGTTACAGAAATTTAACATTTATAATCATATCAATGCGTAACACAGTGTTTCTCAATTTCAGCAACTTTAAGATGGGTGGACTTCAGCTTCCAGAATTCCATAGCCAGCATGTGTGGATGGGGAATTCTGGGAGTTGAAGTCCATCCATTGAAACAGGTTCTTTTTTATAAGGTACACCTGATTTATATTGTTCAGTTTTGTGGATGTTAACTGGTACTCAGTTTTCTAACCTTTCCTTGCATGGAGATAGTTTTGGGGATGACAATGCAATGCACACACATCCAAAAGGAGCTTCCATATGGGTCTTTTCCTGCTCTAGTGAAGTGTCAGGTGCTCTTCCAACTTTTCTGCTCTAGTGAGGTGCCAGGTGAAGTGCTCTTCCAACAAGCTATGCTTTTCACATGGTCACAATCAGGGATGAGCTGCTGGGAATTCGTGAGAGCCACTAGCTAAGATTCTGCCCACAAATCCCACTCCTGGCTGCTGCACCCACCCCACCCTGCGGAGTCCCCACACGGTCCGTTTTGGATGCAGGTAAGTACAGGTCGTGCGTGGAGGCTTGGGGAGGGTGAAAAATGGGCCTGGGGTGGGATTCAAATTTTTTAACAACTGGTTCTTTGGGCATGGCTTAGTTGGTGGGCAGGGCTTGGTGGTCATGTGACTGGCTGGGCGTGGCCAACTCAATATCACTCACATCACATCTCCTCTCCTGGCCCATCATGAGTGTGGGGATGCTGCAATAGTCATACGTGTGAAAAATGGTCATAAGTCACTTTTTTTTAGTGCCATTGTAACTTTGAATGGTCACTCCACACAAGCAAAGTACCAGCAAAGGAGGGAAAAGTAACTCTAGAGACGTTCCTGAGACAGAAAGTCTAGTCCTGCCAAGAATGTAATAAGGGTTAATGGAGAGGCAGTTTCTGTAAGCAACACCAGAATGTTTCCTTCCTGCCTTCCTTACAGGATTAGGCCAGTAATTTCTTCTAACAATCAGTTCTCCGAACTGCTTAGAATGTTAACAACTGGTTCTAGTGAATAGGTGCGAACCTGTAGAATCCCACCCTTGCTAATGGGCCTCCTTGAAGTTCAGAAAGGCCAGAAATGGGCCCATTTCTGGTCTTCCAGAGAGCCTCTGGACCCTGGGTTAGCCATTTTCACCCTCCCAAAGACTCAAAGAAAGCCTCCAGAGCCCAGAGAGGGCAAACACGCCCCTAGTGGTGCAGGAGACCGACTAGGCCATGCCCATGATTGCCATGCCCATCTAGCAACCAGGCAGAGAATCCGTTGCTCAAAAAAAAATTTTTAAACAAATTTTATTAATTTTACAAAACAAACAAACAAACAAGGCATAACAGCTTATAAATTCTTTTCTAAAAAAATATATGTAATAATTAAAGAAGAAAACCAATAGAACATAATGATTCCAAATTATAATATCAATATTTACTTTATTTAACTTCATATCTTAACATAATGATTCCAAATTATAATATCAATATTTACTTTATTTAACTTCATATCTTATCCCAATTTCTCCTTTTCATCCAAATTATTTCTTGCAAATTAAAATTTTATTGCCTTTTATCAACATACAAAACGCAGAAAACATAACAAAACTTAAAACATCTTTTCTGAAAGCTGCTTGATCCTGAGTTAAAACTCTTCACACAGACGAGATTTACACATCATATTCACTTTATATATCCTTCCCTATCTTATTACCATTTTCAATAACATTCTTTGTCTGTTCTATTTCCAACTATCCATTCATCTTTTTTCTTTTACTATACTTCTCCTATACACTAATTGGAGTGACGCCTTTAACTCATTGCCCTAACTTAAAAATACTTCATATAACACTTAATTTATCTTGGGATTCTGTTTAGTACATTCTAAAATTACACAATAAATTTTATAAGAAAGATTCTACTTTAAATACACATATAAAAACACAATCTTATGTACCTCCCAGTATCCCCCCTTTTTTTATCCTTCACCCATTGTCTCTAAATAAGCTTTTTTCTTTAGATCTTGCTTCCCACCATTGAGGCTTCTCCTCCCCCCCTTTCTCTCTTGCTTATTCTCCTCCTCCCTTTTCTTACTCCCTTTCCATTGCTTTCTAACTTTGCATCCACCTTTCCTCTCATTTTTCTCTTTTTTGGTTGTTTTTCAAACCTTAAAATCCCCTTTTTCTTATCCTCTTTCTCCTCCTCCCCAGAAAAAACCCATTGTTCATCAAAGATGGCTTCTTGTTCCTCTTTTTCTTTGTCCCAGTCATTCTGTTGCATAGTCAACTTTTCATAAGTACATAACGCCATTTCTAAAAATTGAAATAAAGTGCCCAAAATATCTTTTCCATCTTGTTCTTCCTTTTTATATTTTTTATATTCAGTCTTTAGTTCATCCACAAGTGATGCCACCATGCAAAGAGAAACTTTTCCCAAAACAACCACTATTTTTTAATCAAAAATAGTTCAAAAAAAGTTCCAAAAGTTAATACTTTTCTTCCTTCTTCTCTTTCTCTTTCTGGAGTTGCTGTTTAATCAGAGGTTGAATTACCCTATATCTTTCTTTGGGATTCTAGGCAATCTTCTCCTTTTTCCACTTCTGCTCCAATCTTTTTCCTCTCCCTTCCCACTTGCAACATCAATTTTTAAATGATCAAAAATCCATACCTCTAATAAGGGTTTTCCAATTCCTTAAATTTTTAAGTCCTATGTCCAAGAAGTCTTTTATCCCTTGACTTCAACTTTCAAAATAGTTCACCTTCAGTACCCAAATAAATTTCAAATCTTCATCTGCTGTTTCTATGGGGTGGGAGAGTGAAGAAAAAAAAACGTTCCCTTTAAGAGCTTCTCCGCCGCTTTCCACTCTTCTTAGGGATACAATATATCCTCCAGCAATTCAGACAGTTGAGTTCCAGCGAGTTTAAAAGATGTTGATTGACCTGGCTCAGCCAGCACTTTCACCTTTCTTGCTTCCTCCAGCACGATCTTACCTGGTTGCAGGCTTCTTCGTGGTGGCCATTACTGACCGCCACTCCACCACCTCAGGAAAAAGGGTTTTTCCGGATGAGGAGGGGGTCTGCGACACTCCCAACCCCCTGTCCGGCTCCCCTCTCTCTTTGGCTGTCCCTACAGGGCAGCCATATCCCCCTGACCCATTTGGATTGGGGGTACCTCGGCGGCAAGCGCAGTAGGAATCGCAAACAGTCGCGAATTCCTGCTGCCACCGAAGCCACGTGGAACCGGAACTCCCCTTGCTAAAATTTTTGAAGCACACCCCTGGTCACAATGGGAGTATGAAGAGAGGGAAACAATGACAGATAATTTCCCTGGTTAATTATGTAATTAATCTATAATTTATAAGGGACAAATGTTGGTTAATTTTTGAGACTAGGAAATCTGAAATGTGGATAGGTGTCTGTCCTCAGCAGTAAAACCAGACAAGAAACATGATTAGCTCAGCTAAATCTACTTTATTGTAAGGTTACATTAACAGATATTTTGCAAGTCTGAAGGTACAAATTTCCCGTCCTCATTTTTAACTGCCTGAAAAATTAGGGCAGCTCCTTCCTAAGTTTTTTCCTCTGACAGTTATGCCATTGGTAATAAAAGCCTTGAATTCTGTATCTGCAGGAATAAAGGATAAAATGGCAGGTTTTCGGAAGATTGTTTGAAAAAAATTAAACTAAATGTTTATAGAGTTTGTAGAAAATATGGTACTAAGAGGCGATGACCAAAAGCATCAAAAAGCAATGCAGAAAATTTTATCTTTGAAGAAAGTGCTTGTGTAACACAGCGCAGAAAATTTCATTTATTGAATAAATGTGCAGTTTGATCATTTGATGAGCGATCCAGTCCTCAAGGGTTTTCCTGAATAAAAATTTATATTTGGAAGATTATTTTCATAATTAAAATAAAGTAGAAAAAAAAATGTAGCACATATATTTGCATGCTACAGTGAACCATAAATAAAAAAGAATAATATCAGAAATGTGTTATAGAGGTAAAACCCCTTCATTAGCATTACTCAAATAAAAGATCTCTTTTAAAGTTGTTCAAAAATTTAAGGAATTCTGCTTCTTTGTCCTGATAGCTTTCAAGCTCAGAATATTTCTGCAAAAAAAAAGGAAGAAAATCACTATTGTGAATCATCTCAAATTCTAAATGTAAGCATATAAAATTTTAAATACAGGTAGTACTTGACTTATGATAAGTGAACCCAAAATTTATGTTGTTAAATGAGACAGGCATTAAATGAACTCACTTAGCCACATAAATTTTTGGCTCAATTGTGGTTGTAAATCAAGGACTTCCTATAATTCTTCTTAGATACTATATGAAGCCCTTCGGTCCCTCACTTAATCCATAAGCAATGAATTTCCAATGAAGTCAGTTACCTTATGTATCCAGTGATTTTCCTCCAGATGGCTGAAAACTCGTTTCACGAAATCTTTGACTGGCTCATCCTGAAGATTTTCCTCTCCATCTTCATCCCGAATATGTTGTTCTTTTACAGCTGAACAGCATTCCTGATACAACTTATATTTATAATGCTTCAGTTCATGATAAACCTTGGTACGCCTTTGACATACAATGCCAACTTTCAACCTCTGCAGAAAGTTCTTTTAGTGGTATATTCTGAATAACAGTAGTAAACACTGCAATTAGTTAAGCTAGAATACATGTCCTATAAAAAAAAGAGAAGTGAACACAGACAGGACTTTTATTATTATCCAATAATGAAATCCTAGTTAGAAAGCCGCTCCATTTTAATGAAAGCAATGGTGATGTTGATTGTCTAACTTTTTCTTTTTTGTTCAAGAAAAGTAACAAGTGATTACTTTTTTTAACTGCAAAATATTGGCACCCATGCAGTTCGCTGACATTTGAAAGTATAAATTAAAAGGATTACTTCTCTGTTGCATACAGTTATTATCATTAAGTCACAAGGAATACCTTGTTCAAGCGTTACGTGAATTGCAAAGGAATTTTTAAATGAGTTACTGAATATGAACACAGAAAACCCTCAGTTTACATAGTAGAACAGTTTTCCTAGCAAAAATCTAAGCAGTCACTTCAAGTTAGAAAGTTTGGGAACAGAGAATTAGAGTCTAGTAAATACTCAGTAACTTAAAGCTGTACATATGTGCAGCAGATGCTGTTAGCACATGAAAGGAATTGGACAAAATATTTGTTACAAAGGGCATATTTCTCACATATAAAATCATCACAGTTACTAAATGGACCAATTCATTTCTCCTGTTTACTTAATTACCCAGCTATCTAAAGTTAATTACTTTATTTGGATGTAAATATCAGAAAAAATGATGAACTATTCTGAATTAAGCAAGTCTCTAGCATTTTCATTTTAGGCAGTCTTTGGATTTTGCATTCAGAAAACCAAAATGCCCATGGGGAAAAAAAAATTCAAAGTCAAGCCTGATTTTAAACTTGAGACTTTCTATGTGAGTTTATGTAAGTTTTATATAAGACTTTGTAAGAACTGAGCAGGTAAATAATATAGTACAGTGTAATGTACTGTTAAACATCAACCCAACTCTCAAATCTGAACCAGCAGATTATATAAAAATAAAGTTTTTCAAAAAGAAAATTCACAAGAAGTTTAAGATACATAAATATTATAGGGTAAGACAATTCTTGCATGCAAGTTTGTCAGTGCTTATTTCAAGGAAGTGACTGATAAAAATAAAGAACAGCACAAACTGTAATATAGTATTTGGATCTGAAGTGGAACAGATGATCTGGAATCAGTGTGAAAAAACATATTTCAGGAAGGCTAAGAAACGGAGATGAGTTCCACCTCTTAAGAGTCAGACAGTTCCCTAATTATCTTTGTTGCTCTCCTCTGAGCTCTGTCTCAACGTCTTTTTTACATCGTGGCAATCAAAACTAGATGCAGTATTCCAGGTGTGGTCTTACCAAGGAAACTTTACCTTGATAAACCTTTACCTTTATAAAAATAATTAAAAAGGCAAAGGTTTTCCTATCAGTTATGTCCAAGTCTGTGGGGGTTGCTCATCTCTGTTTCTTGGCCAAGGGAGCCAGGGTTGCCCAAAGACAATTTCTGTGATCATGTGGCCAGCATGGCTATACGCCAAAGGCTCACAGAATGCTGTTGATTTGCCACCCAAGTGGTACCTATTTATCTACTTGCATTTGCATACTTTCGAACTGCTAGGTGCGCAGGAGGCGGGGCCAGAATGGGAGCTCACCCCCTTGCACGATCTTGAGTGCAGCTGACAAGCTCGGGGTCTTTAATTGTTGAGTCATCACATTCCCTTGTAATAAGCTAATCGACGAGAGCTAATCTGAGTTCAAAGAAAGACAAGAAACCTTGAAACAAGGATAGGAAGCCTCAAGATTTGAAAAATTAGGAAATGGAAAGAACAATAGATATTTTGGAACAGAGTTGGGGAATGATGGCCACTTTATGACATGTGCACTACAACACCTGCCAAAAGAGCCAACACAGTTGAAGGCTGCATAAAGAAGGATAGAATCAAGATCACGTGAAGTGTTATTACCACTTTATAATGCCTTGGTAAGACCACACCTGGAATACTGCATCTAGTTTTGATCGCCACGATGTAAAAAAGATGTTGAGACAGAGCTCAGAGGAGAGCAACAAAGATAATTAGGGAACTGTAGGCTAAAACATATAGAAAATGGTTGCTGGAACTGGGTATGTCTAATTTGATGAAAACAAGGGATGACATGACAGCAGTGTCCAATATCTAAGGGCTGCCACAAAGAAGAGGAAGTCAAGCTATTTTCCAAAGCACCTGAGGTCAGGACAGGAAGCAATGGGTGGAAACTAATCAAGGAGAGAAGCAACTTAGAACTAAGGAGAAATTTCCTAACAGAACAATTAATCAGTGGAACAACTTGCCTCCAGAAGTTGTGAATTCTCCAACATTTGAAGTTTTAAAGAAGAGAATGGATAATCATTTGTCTGAAATGATATAGTTTCCTGCCTAAGCAGGGGGTTGGACTAGAAGACCTCCAAAGTCCCTTCCAACTCTGCTATTCTATTCTATTTTACTCCCAGAATTCCTGAACCATCAGGAATTCTGGGAATTGAAGTCCACAAATCACACAAGGGCCATCGTTCCCCACCCCTGCTTTAGAACTTTAGCAAAGGCAATTCAGATTCAGAGTGATCCCTAGAGATTTTGGAAAGGTGAATTTTAAAGAGAAAGTTTTTTTAAAAAAAGAAACTGATGGGTACAGTGAGTAATGATCCTATCATGATGCATATGAAACACCTTTCCCATTTTGGCTTTGGGCACACTACATCACCAGTACACGTTATTATAAATACCACATCTGAAACCTGTAAACAAAATAAACTTTCAAAAGCGCAAAGGTTTTAAAACATGTAAATACATTTGCTTTTCAGTAAAACATACCTGTGTATCGTGAGGCATGAAGTCATCCTCTTTCAGTGTTTTATGACAGTAATCTTTTCCAGAAAAAATCACTATAAACTTACAGTCTGTTGTAACTATGTATCATTCATGTGTTTGCAACTATGTATCATTGCAACTATGTATCATTCATGTGTTTGCAACATTGTATCATTCACCTGTAATCATTAACTTCTGTCTCTTCAGTGACCTTTGCAAGGCACGTACAAGAGACAAGGAGCTAGACGTTTTGTTAATAAGCTTATCCACACTGTAAATAATCTGTCCGGTATGCAGCTTTGTAAACATGCACATCCTGATGAGATTACCATGTTTGACTTGAGCTTTTTGATTAAATCATTTTCTTGTAAAAAAGCACAATAAAAGAGCGTGTGCCAAGACATTCGGTGCGCGCTCATCAAGAGGAAACTTCGCTTCCTGTTGTTTCTCTTCCCTTCGCTCCCTTTCATGAGCCGCCCATCAGATGCGGGATGGCAGATACCGCAACAGTCTCTATCTAGCTCACAGGCTTGGCAAATACGCATCTCTGAGTATTGCGGGATTATACAGACATTAGAGTACGTAACCATCTACTCGTGTCTAGAAAAGAATACAATTGATTAGAGTTCTGTTGTTAATAGCTCCAAGGCAGTGGTGGGGTTCAAATAATTCAACAATCGGTTCTCTGCCCTAATGATTTCTTCCAACAACTACTTCGCCAAACTGCTCAGAAAGTTAAGTTTCTCCCGAACTGGTGGGAACTGGCTGAATCCCACCACTGCTCCAGGGACTTATTAACAGGTGTTCTGTCCTTAATTAACATACTCGAGATCCCCGCGCTTTGATTGGCCAAAGCACGGGGCTCTCCAATTGGTCAGGCGAGCCGTGCTGATTGGTTCGCTGGGAATCTCCCGCAATTGGTCCATTCGGATTGTGGGAGATTCAAAGTGGTGCCATTGGCCGCGGCCGCCGCGGCGAAAGGAATAAAAGCCGCGGGCTTTTTTCCTTTCGCCAGTTCGGTTCCAACTTCCTAATAAAGAGCTTTGCACTAAAGTCACCGACTCCTGGCATCATTTTGCGGACACAACAACAACATTTTGGAAATATTACACATTCATATAAAATTTAGATAGTCCTCAACTTACAACCACAATGGAGTTCAAGTTTCTTGAAGGCAAATGAGAAAAGTACTAAATCAGAATGCATTAAAATACAGTGGAGCCTCGTAATCCATTCCAGGACTTCGGTTGCAACCTGTTTTGGGTTTTTTTTTAATATATATTTTTTTATTTTATATTTACAATAATTCCATCTTTCATTCATACTGTTGTGGTTCACTGGCAGCCAGTGCAGACTGCAGCGGAGTTGGACAGTGAGGAAGAAAGGGGACCAGTCAGGGAGTCTGGAGAGGACTTGGACGAGGGTTCTGCGTCTGATGCAGGGATGGGGCCAGGACTATCTGGGAATGTGGTGCTGCCTTCAGTGCCTGGCAGCAGTGAGGCAGAGGACCCAGGGAAGCCTGTTCCCATGCATGTGTGCGCAGAGCTGCTAGAAGATGAGAGCAGCTAAAGCAGAAGGGGCAACTCAAGAGTAGGGCTAGGAGGTAATTGCCCCTCCCATAAGGGATAAAAGTCAGACCTCAATGACGAAACCTTTGCAGGAAGCAAAGTAGTTTGATAGATTCTGAGTCCTCTTTGAAGCTCTGGTTGGTTTTTTTTTCTGGTATTTCGATTGGTTTCTGTTATAATTGGAGACTTCTGTTTTTGGCAGCATTCTACAGCACTGAAAGGCATGTGCTTATATTGGGGAACTGTTTATAATTAGTTCTGGCTGGGAATGAAAGGAATTCCCAGTGTTGCAATAAAATAGGTTTTGCTTTTTAAACAAGTTTGTGTTTAATTACATTTGATGAAGCCTGGGTCAGAACACATACAGTGTGTCGACTGGGTACATATATCTTGTGCTAACAATTGTAATTAATACATTTCTTACCATCACATTTTCTTTATAAGCCATTATTTTTATATCTGTTACTTTTATTTTTATCTCAACTTAACTTATATCCATCTACTCAATTTTAACTTGTTTTATTTTCTAACCATTGATAGAATAAGTCCCATACCATGTAATATTCAGTTTCTTCTTTTTCTTTAATTGCCAGTGTTAATCTATTCATCTCTGCACATTCAAATATTTTCTCTATCCCTTTTCTCTATGCCGGCATTTTATCACTTTTCCAATTCTGAACAAATACAATCCTAGCTGCTGTTAATACATGAATAACCAAATATACTTTTTCTTTGCTATAACCTTCAGGTCTCATCCCTAACAGAAATATTTCAGGTTTCAAATCTATATGTTGCTATATCATTTTTTCCAACCATGTGTGGATTTTTGTCCAATATCTTTTAGCTTCTATACATGTCCACCACATATGGTAATATGATCCAGGTGTCTGATGGCACTTCCAGCATTTAGTTGATTTGTCTTTAAACACCTTTGCCAATTTTGCTGGTGCCAGTACCATCTGTAAAACATCTTATATAAATTTTCTTTATATGCTGTTGATATTATTAACTGATAATTTCTTTCCCATAATTTCTGCCATCTAATTCTATAATATACCCAAAATGTTTTGCCATGGTATCATCATTTCCTTTACTTGCTCTTCCAGTTTTCCACCTAGTAAATAACAGTACAATTTTTTAATCATCTTGTCTTCCATTCCTGTTAGTATTTTATCCAGTTCTGTCAACTACTTATGGATACCTTCAGCTTTGATATCTTTTTTATATGTTGATTGTACTTGCATGTATGAATACCAATGCATATCAACCCCTTGTTCATTCAATTCTCATTTGGTTTTGAGCTCATTCAGTATATCCTTATATCTAAAAATACTTCCCATTTTACTGACACCATGTTTCTCATATAATAAGGCCGGGTCTTATTTTTTTTTGAGCCCCCTAAAAATGGGGGTGACTTAATTCCCCCCCCCTTGCATCTTTGGGCGGGCGGGCAGCGACGCCTTGGATGTTGACCTCGGCGTTGGTGGGGTACTTCGTATCAGGGTCAACACAGGCAGCACCATATCCAGGTGTGCAACAAAAGTACTTCCTAATTGCAAGCCCCCACCATTCCCCCCCATTTTGCATGTTTTAATATAAGCCTTAATTTGGGGGGAGGGGCTTAATTTCATTTCATGCCTATAAAACATGCTGGGACTTCCTATTGGGGGAGGCCGTATAGTTGGAGAAACAGAGTATTTGGGTATACCAGAGCTTCTGTTGTTGATAACCAGACTGGAATTTTTAAGTAATGTTTTCTAATTTTTTCCCATACTAACAATAAGGCATTCCTAAAAAGTGTCTTCGAAAATAACCATGTATCTTACTTCTCCTATACCATAGAAATGCATGCCCACCCAATTGCAAATCATGTCCTTTCAGTGTCAACAACCTTGTATTTCTTAACATAATCCATTCGTTCATCCAAGTTAGTACTGTGGCCTGATAGTATATTTCTCAGTTAGGTAACCCAAACCCAGTTGCAACCTGACTTGGTTGTGACCAGAAGCATGACCATCTACGCATGCGCAGACAAAAAAAAAAATGGTGAAGGGGAAATCGGCGCAGAAAGGGAATCTTTCCACACCAGTTTTGTTCACAACTGATTTTTGAATTGTGACCCTTCAAAAATTGGAGGGATTTTTTGTTCGCGACACGAGGTTCCACTGTATTACAAATACACAATTGAGCCTCAAAATTTTGTTGCTAAGTGAGACATTTGTTAAGTGAATTTTGCCCTATTTTACAACCTTTCTTGCCACAGTGGTTAAGTGAATCACTGCAGTTATTAAGTCAGTAACATGTTTCTTACGTGAATCTGGCTTTCCCATTGGCTTTGCTTGTCAGAAGATTGCAAAAGATGATCACATGACCCCGGGAACATTGCAATGGTCCTAAATATGAGCAAGTTGCCAATCTGAATTTTGACCAGGTGACCTTGGAGATGCTGCACAGTCATAAGTGTGAAAAATGTTCCTGAGTCACTTCAGTGTTGTCGTAACTTTGAACGGTCACTACACAAATTGTTTTAATTGTATGTTTACTCTTTTTCATTGTTACATTGTTGCATGCATAATACATTGCATGGATCTGTATGCCAGAGCCAAATCAACTAAGCCATTAAGTTAAAAGATTAAGAAGAAAATTCAATACCCTGTATCGATTTTTCCAGCGAGATCCTGAAACGAGACTTTCAAGGTAAGGTTGAATAAGGCGTTGATCAAAATAATCGAGGAAAGTTAGCATTTCCTGTGCGTACTTCTTTTCTCTTTTCCTCTCTTTGGAAAGGGAAAAAAATAGACCTTGTTATTAACATCACAATTTTATAAACAGTACAAGAAGCATTCAACATACGACCATAATTGGAAGAGGGGTGAGCTTCAAAAATTTTAGCAAAGGGTTCTCTGCCTGGTTGCTGGGTAGGCGTGGCCATGGTGGGCGTGACCTAGTCAGCCTCCTGCACCACTGGGGGGGGTGTTTTTGCCCTCTCTGGGCTCCGGAGGCTTTCCTTGAGCCTCTAGGAGGGCAAAAACGGCCTCCCTGGGCTCCAGAGACTACGAAAACTTCCGGGAGGCCTGTTTTTCACCCTCCTTGAGTCTCCATGCGCATCCTGCACATCCAAAACGGGCCGTGTGGGAACTCCTGGGCGGGGCAGGGTGGGGTACGTGAGGCCAGCCAGGAGTGGGATTTAGGGGTTGTCCGAACTGCACAGAATCTTAGCTAGGGGCTCTCCCAAACCCCTGCGAACCCCCAGCAGCCCATCCCTGAATTGAAACCAGAAGATCTGTTGCTAAGCAAGGCGTTTGTTAAGTGAGTAGCCCTCCATTAATGACCTTTTTGCCACGGTTGTTAAGTGAATCACACGGTCGCCGAGATAATTCAGTTTTCCCCATGACAACTGGGAGTAACGATCATGGACAATGCAACCATGTCACCTACACGCCACTTACCTGAATTTTGATTACCTGACTATAGGGATGTTGTAAAAGTTTTAAGTGCGACAAACAGTTGTAAGTCATTTTTTTCAGTGCCACTGTAAATTAAAACAGTTGCTAAATGAATGGTTGTTAAGGATTATCTCTAATGCATTTATTTACTGCCCTGAAGGGGAAAAAATAGAAAGAGGATAACAAATAGCCTCTTTGGAAGGGATGCTTGCTTACCATATAAAGAGCTCAGAAATTTATCATCGGTTGCATTGATGAGAAAGGCTTTCACAACTCTTTGAAAGTGTAAATAACGATTGACCTGAGACACTGTTTAAAAAGAAAATCAACACAAATATGTGGCCCATATGAATAAATGACTAGGTGCTAATAAATACTATAAAAAGGACATTTAAGCTACTTCTTATTTGTTGTGACCTTACCAAATGGAATATGTTCTTCCAATAAATGACTGGCCACATGATGTTTTTTGTCTTGATGTTGGTAGTCTTCCTCCTGAAAGTTATCCCATTTCAATTCCTCCTCCTCCTCCTCCTCCTCCTCCTCCTCCTCCTCCTCCTCCTCCTCCTCCTCCTCCTCCTCCTCCTCCTCTCCTTCTTCTTCTATGAAATTTTTCATGCTGTCTTCATCAGATGTAACACCAATTTCCTCTTGTGTGAGGGGTGAATGATTATCACGTTGCATCAAGGCATGATCTGCACTTCCCTGGTGACATTAAAAAAGGCACAGTATTTATAGAATATTTTAGTTAAATACTTTGGTGTTTCATGAATGGGATTAGCATTAATTCATGTTAAAGTCATGTCACTGTGTATATGGAGAATACAGTACAGTATGTTTTATGTTAGGCCACTGGGCATTGAAAAGTTTGAGTTGAGTGGTCATATAAGACAATAAGTACAGTACCATATCTACAAAGATCAGAGCTGTGCAAACAATGGTATTCCATGTGATGCTCTATCAAAGTGAAAGTTGGTCTTTAAAGAAGCAGGACAGGAAAAGCATTGATGCTTTTTTAATGCTGGGGTAAGAGAAAACTCCTGAGAATACTTTGGACAGCCAAGAAAACAAACAGGTCATTGAACAGATCAACCTAGAGTTTCTACTGGAAGCACAAATGATCAGGTTCATATTATCCAACATGATATGAAGACCCAGCTCTCCAGAGAAGGCTCCAATGCTAAGAAAGGTGGAAGAAAAGAGGATAAGATGACCAACAGCAAAGTGGAGGCAGTCAGTTACACTAGCAAATTAGTGCATTGTTGGAAGAGGTGAAAGACCAGGTTATGGACAGATTGTCATGGAGAAAAATCAACCTGGAATGGAACAGAATAGAAAAGAAAAGAACAGAACAGAATAGAATATAGAATAGAAGCTAGAAGGGACCTCAGAGGTCTTCCAGTCCAGCCCCCTGCTCAAGCAGGAGACCCTATACTAGGGGTCCCCAACCATTGGGCCCTGGACTGGTACCGGTCTGTGGATCATTTTGTACTGGGCTGCAAAGAATGAATAATCATGATTAAAATATATATAAAAATGGCGGCTTTCTTTGCCTTTGGTGAATGCTGCTGGGATCAGGGATCAAGAACACAAAGGAAAGAAGGGGAGGGAGGAAGCCATAGTTACAGATCAGCCTCCCAATTGCCGCCAGGCTCCCAAAGTGCCTGCCGGCCCTCTAGCAACCAAAGCCTGTCCTGCTCTCTGGCTCAGTGGCTTCGGTTTCCTCCCACCTTGTTCCTCTCTCAGTTGCTCTCTCGCTCCTCCACCAACCCAGGAAGAAACTGCTTCAAAGAAGCCAGCAGGGTGGCTTTTCCTGTTGGCGCAGCTCCTCCGAAGCGCCCGTTCACCCCCACACAGCCGCCCGCGGTTCAATCCAGTGCTCCGTTCTGCCTGCCTGCCTTCGTTTCTGGTTGTTTCGGAGCAGCTTCGGCTGAGAAAAAGAGGCAAATAATAATTAAATGGAGGGAGACACCTGAGGGATGAGGCTGAGGAAGGCAGGGCCGAGAGGCGGAGCTTCTCAGCTGTCCTGCAGGGACTTGTCCTGAGCCGTGGAGACAGCCGTGGGCCACCGCCGCCCAGCGCTCAGTTTTGAAGACGCTCCTCAGCCAGGCGCAGTTCCTGAATCTGCAGCTGAAACCCTCCATTTTAAATGTCCCAATAGAAGAGAATATCTGTCGCTCAGGGTTGCAATGAGGAGGCCTTGGCGCTCCCTAAACTTGGTGGTTTGCTGGCGGATGTTTTATTACCCGACTAGGTAACAACATCAGATGTTACCTAGTCAGGTGAAGAAACGTCTGCAAGCAAACCACCAAACTCAGACTCCACTGTCCCTACCCGGTCCTTGAAAAAGTGTTTTTGTGTGAAACTGGTCCCTGGTATAAAAAAGGTTGGGGACCACTGCCCTATACCATTTCAGACAAGTGACTGACCAGTCTCTTCTTAAAAAGTCTCCAGTGATGGTGTTGCACCCACGATTTCTGGTGGCAAGCTCTTCCACTGGTTAATTGTCCTCACTGTTAGCAAGTTTCTCCTTAATTCCAGGTTGCTTCTCTCCTTGATTAGTTTCCATCCCTTGTTGCTTGTCCTTCCCTCAGGGGCTTTGGAGAATAGGCTGATCTCCTCTTCAATGGTCCTTTTATGACTTGTGGACTTTACCACCCAGAATTCCTGAGCCAGCTATTCTGGGAGTTAAAGTCCTTAAGTCATAAGGGGCCATGGTTCCCCACCTCTGATAATGGAGAGACCCGGCTTATGATACGACAGAATGGATAACATCATCATCAAGATTAGATTAGATTAAACTAGAGTAGACTAGAGTAGAACAGAATTCTTTATTGGCCAAGTGTGACTGGGTACACAAGGAATTTGTCTTCGGTGCATAAGCTCTCAGTGTACATAAAAGATATAAGTGATAAATCATGATCATAGTCATCATAAATACATTCATCATGAATCATAGGATACAACACTTAGCGATAGTCATAGGGTACTAAATAAACAATCAACAAAAATCATACTGGGAAACTGAATAAAACAATTATGTACTTGATGGCACAAAACCAAATGAAGCCCCTCACAAGCTAATTATTAATGTCTATTTTTATACTTTGGGGTCATAAGGTAAATATAAAAAGGTGCTTCTAAAATTCATGTGGATTACAGTGAAATCCACCTGAGATCTACCGGCAAGTGTGAAAAAATCCTTTTTTGAAATTAATTGGAAACGTACCTCTTCACGTTGATTGACTCTTCCAGATTTCTGTGTTTGCCGGGAAGAGAGTTCTTTAAGCTGTAGGTGTCTTTCTCATTTTCTATTGGCTGCTTCCTCTTCTGGGGATGTGGGTGACTCCTCACCAACAGATAAGTCCTCTTCACTAATTACCGTCCTGCCTTTAGCAATCATTTTCCTAGGAACACTGCTGTCACTGCTTTCATCACTGTCATATATCACCGCTGTCCGAGGTCTCTTCCTCTTTCCAAAGGAGATGTTTTCTTCTTCCAGATCCTCAGAAGATGCATCACTCCCACCTTTCTGTAAATCTGCATCGCTCCCAGCTTCACTATTACTTTTGCTAAGTATGGAGGTCTTTTCTTCTTTTCCATCTACATCTTCTTTCAATCTGGACTTGGGATCTTTTTCTGAGGATGAGGATGACGAGGAGGAAGAGGAATATATAATTTCATCGTCATCATCCTGACTTTCAGGAAATAGATATCTCTTAGTCCGACTCTAGTCAATGTGAGATTTGGCCACTGGTTTTGCTGTGACACTTCTGGTTTGGTATCTTCTAGTTACAGCATTAGTTTCCATAAGGATTTACTAAAAAAAGAAAAGAAGAAGATAAATTTGATGTTCTAAGTTCACTATATTTTTGGTTTTACAACTCTTCAAATAGTGATGGGAAGTCCAGTCAAAAATGGAGGCTGTCCTTTTCTGCTCACACCCCTTGTTCCAGACTTAAAAGAAATAGATGTACAGTAAACCCTTAATTTTAATGGATTATTAATTGGGAAGAAAAGTACAGACAGTCCATAACTTACAACTATTCAATTAGTCCTGGCCTGTCAAACTGGCAGCCCGCAGACCAGATATGCCACGCCCATCCCAGCTCTGCAAAGGCAAAACCCCCCTCATAATATCTCACAATCTGGCCCGTGAGGTGATCAAGTTTGACACCCCTGATTTAGTGACTGGTCAAAGTTACTGTCATGTCCCCATCAGAGCCTGAATCTACGGAGGAAGATGATCCAGAACTGGAGCCGATGGAGATTGAGGGAGTGGCTTCATTGGCTTGGGAGGAAAATGGGGAGGAGAAGGCCCAGTCAGGCCAGGGCCTTTCAGGATTGGAATGGGTTGTAGTCAGGGAGGAATGGGGGCAGGATAACCAAGAGAGGCTAAGCAGTGAACATGAGAGTCAGAGCTCGGGCAAGGAGCAAGAATTACCCCTACTGATTCTTGAGCACAGAGGTGGGAGCGAAGGCGAGAACAGTGTAGACTGACCCGTTGACCGGGAGAGGACCACCCCACCCCTCTTCACAAGACACACCTGGGAACTGAGACTTAAGGAGACGCTGTGGGGAGGGGAATTTGGTTTAGTTTACTTTATTGTTATTGCACTTCATACAACGAAATCAAACACCATCTTCAGTGCATATCATGACTATGAAAATAAACACAAACACACATCCTTCACACTCCACTCATTGAATTGGAAACCTCCGACACCACAACAACACTGCACTAGACAACAGAATTCAACAGAGCTATCCTACTGCCCTGGGATAGAAACTGTTTTTCAGCCTATTTGTTCTTGTCTTTATTATTCTGTTCTATTCTATTCTATTTTTATTTTATTATTGTTTTATTATTGTTTATTTTATTATTGTTGGGAACAAACGCTGAATTTCTGAGTGTTGAGTGCCGATGCTTGAACTGTTTTGGATTCCTTGCATTCTTTCTGGATTGCTTGCTTTGCAGCCATTGTGCTCACAGCGTTGGGCTGGACTATTTGCAGCCAGAGGCTGCTTGAGGAGTGTGTTAGAGAACTACAGAATTTTCCGAGGATTTTGCCAAATGATTGGTTCAAGGGCTGCAACATAACTATCCCTTCATCATTGCTTAATAGAGCTGGATTTCACAGACTTCTGCATCAAATGAAGATAATCTGATAGGCGTTTGGAAAGACGCAAACACATGCCCAACTAAGGATGCTAAACAAGACTGCATGAAAAATGATTGCTTCTGTTTATTTTTACCCCATCTTTATTATTTCTAGAAATGTAGTGAACATACTTAATATTGCTTCCTCCTCTTTATCCCCACAACCCCAACCTTGTAAGGTGGATTGGGTTGAGACGTAATGACTGGCTCAAAGTCACCTGGCTGGTTTTCATGATTAGGACAGGATTTGAATTCATCTTTTCTTGGTTTCTAACTGATGCCTTAACCCCTAGATCAAACTGATTCTTGGTTTACTCTGCCCTTCAAACTCCCATTGAAGTCTGTAAATGTAAAAGAAGAAATTCAACATCAGAGAATAGGGACTTTTCAGAAACTGATATTGATTAGAAGCACTTTAAAATAAAAATAAAAATAGTATTAAGTATTATTTTTAAATTTTTTTATCATTATTTTATATACAACAAATCCATTCCATTTCAATCGTGTGTCGACTAGGTACATATTTCAATTATTTAACCATTATAAATGATATTCTCCTTATCAAATCTAACAGTACATCAATAATCACATTCCCATATAAATAATAGTATCGCATATATCTATTACAATTATTTAACAATTATAAATGATGTTTTCCTTATCAAATCTAACAATACAGCATTCCCATATAAATAATGGTATCGGATATATCTATTACATTAATTTCTCTAATTACTCTATAAATACATCAAATTCCTTTTAATTTGTTCTATTTTCTACCTATTGATATAACTGATATAAAGATATTTTAAATGAAAGGGGTGAGCTTAAAACAAAACAAGAATTAAACGAACAAGGATTAGCTATAGAATGGTATTCATATATGCTGATACAAGCAAGGTATGAAAAAGATATTAAAGATGAAGGGGTCGAGGAAGAGTTGACAGAATTGGATAAAATGCTAACAAGAACAGAAGACAAATTGATTACAAGACTACACTGTTATCTTTTGGGTGACAAGTTGGAAGAAGAACAAGTTAAAGAAACAATGATTGCACGGGCAATTTTTTTTTGGATATTGTTAAGTATGGAGCATGGGTGCGAATGATGGAGACGAGCCGGTAAAAACAGTGAACTTCAAACTCTTTATTTACCTTTGGAAGTTGTGGATTCTTCATCACTGGAAGGTTTTAAGAAGAGACTGGACAGTCACTTGTCTGAAATAGTATAGGTCTCCTGCTTGAGAGGGGGTTGGACTGGATGACCTCCAAAGTCCTCTCAAACTCTGTTACAGTATGCTGCCAGTCACTTCCATTCTCTTTCAAATGGGCTTTCTAATTGGAGATAGTGAATTTGTATTCCAAGATATCTGGTCACAATGTAGTTAGGGAAAGTTGATGGGGATGGTTTTGTAAACCTACTCTAGGACTGATTTAGCTAGCTTTAGCCAGAGGAGCTCCATTTTGTTGGGAACCCCTCCCCCCTTCAAGGGTGTTATATCCTTGCCCTAAAATTTCTGGACACTCCTGATAGCCTTATCAAGGGACTCAAAGCAGACTACCAGTTGAATTTAGGTCTAACTTCCTTTTCCTGTTGCAGATCAATTAGCTAGAAAGTTTTTTGTTTTAATATATTTGATTGTTTTTGTATTGTTATGAAAAGCTGTATGAGCAAGAAAAAGTTTCAGAAGAAAAAAAATTAAACAATATCCGGAAAAAAGTGGCACGACCTAAAGTACCAGAATTTTTTTTTTAAAAAATATTTATTTATTTTATTTATTTGATTTGTCAATCGCTTACAAGATAATAGGTATAAGTAATAGCATAGTTATGAATACATGAAATGGATACATATAAGAAAAAAAACAAACAATAGGACAGGGACGGTAGGCACGTTGGTGCGCTTATGCACGTCCCCTACAGACCTCTTAGGAAAGGGGTGAGGTCAATATAGACAGTCTAAGGTTAAAGTTTTTGGGTTTTGGGGAAGAAACCACAGAGTCAGGTAGAGTATTCCAGACACTATGTTAAATGAATGAATATCAATGATAGAATTATCAGAAGTGATCAAGAGACAAAAGAATAATAAAACACAGGTGGACTGCAGGCAGAATTTTACAAATGTATGCAAGATACTTAAGGCCCATCAGTGTTGAAAGTCTATACTGAAGTATTGATTGATGCAAAGGTACCAAATTCGTGGATGGAAGCAAATATTTCTTTGATTCCAAAAGAAGATTCAGATTTAATGCAGATAAAAAACTATAGGCTCATATCTTTACTGAACACTGACTATAAAATATATGCTTCAATAATGGCAGAAAGACTAAAAGGGTTTCTAAATGAATTTATATATTCAGATCAAAATGGCTTTTTGCCTAAGAGACAGATTAAAAACAATATGAGAATAATTTTAAATACAAAGGTAATATACCATAAACAAATGGCAAAGGTGATAGTAAAAGGAGTTACCACCAGAAAAACTAGACACAAAAACAGTTTTTTTTCCTGAACACCATCACTTTGCTAAACAAATAATTCCCTCAACACTGTCCAACTATTTACAAAGTCTGCACTACTATTACTATTAATCTTCTCATCACCCATCCCCTCCCATTTGTGACTGTATGACTGTAACTTTGTCACTTGTATCCTTATGATCTATATGGACTATTTCCTAGTATGATTTGATTGCTTATTGTACCCTATGACTATTATTAAGAATTGTACCTGATGATTCTTGACTCTTGATGAATGTATCTTTACTTTTATGTACACTGAGAGCATATGCACTAAGACAAATTCCTTATGTGTCCGATCATACTTGGCCAATAAAAGAATTCTATTCTTTTTTTTTCTTTTCTATTCTATTTGCCAGAGAATTTTAATATAAAAAGGCACAAAAAAGGATGTCCACTATCTCCTTTACTATTCATATTGACATTGGAAGTGCTAAATAGAAATATTAGACAAGACATAGAAATTAAAGGTATGGAAATAAAAAAGTAACAATATAAATTATAGGCATTTGTAGAAGATTTGCTTTTTATCTTGGAAGACCCACAAGAAAATGGACTCAAACCATAGATGAATATGGTGAAGTTTCAGGACTGAAAGTTAAGAAAAAAAAATCAAAATAATTATTTACAGACATACAGAAAAAAAGAATTAACAAGGAAAATAGGTATACAGATCGTCAAGAAAGTTAATATAAATTGGCGCAACGTATTAAAACAAATTTGGTTGTGTAAAAATATACAACTATCATTGATGGAAAGAATAGCCACCATAAAAATGAATATCTTGTCAAGATTACTATATTTATTCCAAACAATACCAGTAAAATTGGAGAAAAAATATTTTGAAAAATGAAACAATATTAAAATATATTTGGCAAGGAAAAAAACCAAGGATAAACTTGAAAATGTTGTAAGATTCTAAAAATTTTGGCTATTCAATTGAGTTAGATCAATAGCAGAAATTATGGGATAGAAATAATAAATTAACAATATCTACTGCATACAAAGAAAATCTTTATAAAATGTTTGATAGCATTTTTTGCCTTCAAGGTTAGCAAAGATGTCTAAGGATAAATCAGCAAAATATTGGAAATATCACTAGATACTTGGTCCATACTATCCTATGTGGTGGGCATGTCAAAAACTGAAACAATATTGGACAGAAATACATATATGGCTTGAAAAAAATAATAAAACAACATATATATTTGAAATCAGAGACATTTTTGTTGGGTATATCTGATTTTATATGTATTGACTGCAACAAGAATAATATTTGTACAACAATAGAAAAGCGAAGAGATCCCAACCAATGAAGATGTGATTAGAATAAGCTAATGCTAACAATTAAGGAAAAAGAAGAAACTGAATATATTTTTTTAACTTGGGACTTGTTGTATCAATGGCTAGCAGACAAAAACAGGAGCTAGAAAAAGGGAAATATATGAGAGGGTAAGTGATATAAGGAAGAAACATTAACTTGGTTAAATAAATAGCATGATTATTATTGTTATTAACAGTAATATAATTGATACTAGTTCTCTTGGTAGAACACACGGAGGAAGCAAGATCCACTCGTTCTCTCTCACACACTGAGGCATACACATATTTCCCATGCTTTTCTGGGCTATAAAATTAAAATTTAGAGGTACTCACCTTCTTTCCAAGCAGCCTTTGAGCTCAACACTCAAAACCCCTTTAAAACCTTTGTTCCAAATGGCCAAGGTCCAGGAAAACTCACCCAGAGACTCAATGGGTCTCTGCCGGCAAGGGGCTGCTTACCTGGACCAGGTCCATTGATCAGGTTAACTTGGAGTTCCATCTGCTGGGTGCCAAATTGTTGGAAGAAATATCCTTCTGGGTTCAGTTCCAAGTGGGGAAAAAGACACTGGATTAATGGAAGTTGCTTGGAAAGAAGCACCACATACCTTGGAGGGAAGAGATGCTGAGAGTCCAGTGGCTTTATGCTTTTTCTAAGCTTTGAATTTCCTGGAGTACAGGAAAAATATCCTGCTTGCATGCTGTCATGGGTCACAGTTAGTTTTGTAGGTTGTATGTGTGCTAAGTTTGGTTGAATCCTGCTGGGTGATGTAATCTTCCCAGGTGCCATGTGGTGAGATAGGCAAACCTATTATTTCCTGAGGGTTATGTCTTCATCCCATCACCTTGGAGCTTCAGGAAGCTGCTTTGTCTTTAAAACATGTTTCTCCTTTTCTCATCCAGGGAAATATAATATTCTGCCTCTTTAATATTTCCTAGAATATTTCATTCTTCTGGGAGAGTGGTGGGTGCTAACTTTCTACATTTTCAACTGTAAGTATCAAACACAGTGCAAACGTTTTGGCATTACTCTGCCATACATACAAAAATATTACTAAACCATGAACATTCATATTATTGATACAGTATTTTCATTCTAGATCTATTCATCCTAGCTAGTTTTGTTCCGACCTTCCCCTCTTTTTTTTTTTTTGCAACCATTGATAAAACTTATTCCAAGTATCATAATACTCTGATTGCCCCTTATTTTGCAATTCCAAAGTTAATCTATTAGATTCTGCACAAGCCATTATTTTCCTTATTATTTCTCTTTCTGCTGGTGTATTTTCATTTTTCCAATGTTGCCGCTGTCAGTACATGTATTATAAGTTTTGCATATTTAATTATAAACTGTTATCACTTAGGGACAGAGGGGTAAGGGCTGTGATGAACCCATTTTCTGGGAAGGTCATCTTCTCCAGGGGTGTGTGTCAGAGTATATTCATGAATTGGAATAGAGCATGGTAACAAGGTCAGCCAATGGGGACTGTTTGGAAACTGAAACTAGAAGTAGCCTAGGCGTGGCTCTTTATTAAGCTCTGCAACTATGTTAAGCTTTGAGTCTGCCTATTGAAAATGAAACTGCTTCTCTCCTCTGCTGTGAGTCTTGCTTGCCTGCTGAACTAAAGTGAAACTGATGTCTGCTGAAGTTGAGTTGCTGTTCTGCTCTGAACCTGTAACATGTCTGCTTCTGTTTGAGTTTGCTCCATGTTTTATTCCTTTACCCTCAAACTAACCTTGATTGACCTCACCCCATTCCTAAGAGTCGTGTATAAGCGCACAATCGTGCCTACCGTCCCTGTCCTATTGTCCCCAATTATTAGTTCCTATTTATTGTATTTAAACATATGTTTATTCTTGTTTCCGTTATATTGTAAGCTTTTAACAAACAAACAAACAAATAAATGTTGGAGAAATCTTCAACTGGTATTGTAAAATTTACTTTATATGTTTATAAAGAAGTTAAATGAAGCCTCAGTCATCTGTATTTGCTTTTCTGGCTCTGAATTTACACTGCAATACTCTGAACAGTGTGAGTATTTTATTGCTTGTTTCCTATGTTTCCTGCTTTGTGCCTATTGATCATGTGCCTGTTTTTCCCAAAAGTGTATAAACGTTATGTCAATTTGTGTACGGGGTATATGTCTGAATTGGTGACGTAGTCCTGAGGGCACACCTCTTTGTGCTGTACAGAATAAGCAGGTTGCAATTTCCCATCTTGGGAAATGTTGCCCTCGACTTACGACCATTAATTTGGGGACCGTTCAAGAGTACAATGGTACTGAAAACAGTGACTTAAATTGTTTTTCACACTTTTTCACGATTGTTGCCGCATCCCCATGGTCACATGATCAAAATTCAGACGCTTGGCAACGGACTCCCATTTATGATGGTTGCAGTGTCCCAGGATCACATGATCACTTTTCGGTGATCTTCTGACAAGCAAAATCAATGGGGAAACTAATTTCACTTAACGACCATGTTAACAACTGTTGGGGAATCACTTATGTGGCAAAAAAAGGTCAAACAATGGGGCAAAACTCACTTAACAAATGTTTCACTTGAAACTGTGAGCTCAAGTGTGGTCGTAAGTCGAGGACCACCTGTAGTTGGCTATTTCATTCCAGGGGAAAACTAACTCAGCATTCGGCTGAACGAATTCAAGATTTGGCCATTGCTGCAGGAGAAACAGTGGAGCAATATGTTTCTGTGGTTCATTTCTTAAACAAAGTGCCAAGATGTTGTGGTTAGCCGGCAGTAGGTGCGGATGGCTGAGGAGAGCGAGGACTCAGATGAGGGGCCAGGACCATTAGGGAGTAGACTGCTGCTTTCAGAGATTGTGGGGGCTGGTAGCAGTGTTGAGGAGGTTCCTGAGGAGCCTGTGCCAAGTGCGTGTACGCGCAGGATTGCTTGGAGGAAAGAGCAGCTACAACAGCACGGGCAACTCGGGAGTAAGGCTGCAAGGTAATGGCCCCTCCTTCAAGAAGATAAAAGCCAGCTGTGAAACTAACCTTCTTTGCAGAAGGCAAAGATGTTTTGAAACTACAGCCTTGTGGACATTTTAGTATCCTGGATTTGTATTTGAAGATTCTTATTTTGCAAATTATTTCTTGTCTGTTATCTTTTGATAAGTACAAGTATAAATATAAGTATAATTATAAGTTTAAGTATAGTATAGTACATCAAATTATATATTGCAATGTCCTACCTGTCAATGAATACTTCAGCTTCAACCATAACAATACAAGAGCACACAATAGATACAAACTCAAGGTTAATTGCACCAAACTTGATTGCAGGAAATACGACTTCAGCAACAGAGTGGTCAATGTCTGGAATACTCTACCTGACTCTGTGGTTTCTTCCAACCCCCAAAAACTTTAATCTTAGACTGTCTACTATTGACCTCACCCCTTCCTAAGAGGTCTGTAGGTGGCATGCATAAGTGTACCAATATACCTACTGTCCATGTCCTACTGTTTTCTTTTTGTTATATGTATCCATTTTGTTAAGTCTGGAGCATGGGTACGAATGATGGAGACGAGCTGGTAGAACAGTGAACTTCAAACTCTTTATTTACATTTTGTGACAGCTCAAACTGGAGGCTGCTATAGCCTTCCTTATATAGGCAACTTATTAACTATTCAACCAATAGCAAACCTGGAGCGCTAGCTCCGTTAACCAATGGGAATGGCCTGTTAATGGCCAATCAGATGCTCCTGAATGGACCAATCCGATCCTGCCATTAACAGCCAATCAGAAGTGCAGGGCCAGAACCCTGCACTTGACTTCAAGCTCAAGATAACTTTATTGGTATTATCCATTCACAACACCCCTTTTCCCCAGCTTCTGCCCACGGGGCGCGGTTACAATGTCCTTCAGGTAGGACGGCTGTTTTATTAGTCTTTTTGATTTTCGCAAAGTGCCTGGCGGTTGGCTGCACTTCTGCTGAGGTAGATCATTGTTTATTGGTAGGGGTGCCTCTGGTTCTGAGTTCACGTTCCCATCGTCACCAATATCACTGGCCACTCCCTGAGGTGAACTCACCCTGGTCCCTGGTTCCTGTTCCTGCATTTCAGTTCCATTATCAGTCTCTTCGAAAAGGTTTCCCTCTAATTGTAATTCGCTTTCCTCTGTATCTCCCCCCCCTTCAGTTTGGTCATAAGGGAGTTCGGAAGTGCGAGACGGTAGTCGTGATCGTAGTTGATCTATGTGGTGCTTCCAAAGTCTGTCGTCAGGGCACTGAATGAGGTATGATCTTGGGCCAGTTATGCGGATTAAGGTCGCCTCTACCCACAGCGGATCGCCCGATAAGTTTTTAGCGAATACTAAATCGCCTACCTGGAATGTATGGCATCGGCCGCTGGATCTGAGTGGCTTTTCCGGTTCATAGTCTGGGTGTAACCGATTGAGGTGGGAGCGGAGCTTTCGTCCCATTAGCAGCTTGGTGGGAGTTTGTTGGTGACGCTGTGAGGTGTGATGTGCTGCAGAAAAAGGATCTGGTTGATTTTCTTGTCGATGTTGTCGTAGTCTATCTTTTGGAGAGTCTTTTTGACGAATTGTACCATGCGCTCAGCCCTACCGTTGGCAGCAGGGTGCGCAGGCGAAGTGAGCGCATGTCGAATACTGCAGTCAGCCAGGTACTGCTCAAAAGACAGCGCGGTAAATTGGGGCCCGTTGTCGGATACCAGAACGTCTGGTAATCCGTGGGTTGCAAAAAGTATTTCCAGTCTTTTGAGGACCGCGTTAGTGGTCGTGTTGCTCATTTGGTGAATCTCGAGCCAATTCGAGTAGGCGTTGATGGTTAGTAGAAACGTGTGGCCTTTGGTCGGCCCAGCAAAGTCCAGATGGATGCAGGACCAGGGTCCCCGCGGCGTCTCCCATTCAGTTGGGGTTGCCTTTGGGGAGCGTTGCTTACTTCTTGGCATCTCTTGCAAGTTTTAACCCATGATTCGATTTGTTTGTTGATGCCTGGCCACCACGCGTAGTTTCGTGCGAGGCCCTTCATGCGCACGATGCCAGGGTGGCCATCCTGCAAGGTTCTTAGCAGTGTCTGTTGGAGTCGTTCTGGGATAACGACTCTATTGCCCCAGATGATACAGCCCTTCTGCAAGAACAACTCTGTTTGACGACTTTTGAATGGTGCAAAGTTGTCTGGTACTTGGTCCAATGGCCATCCGCGTTCCACCCATGTGAGGACTTGCGCCAAGATGGGGTCGCGTTTTGTTTCTCTTGCAATGTCACGGGCAGTTAATGGCGGCGTGTGGAGTGTCTCGATCTGCAACGCTGTCATCGTTGGTGCAGGATCACTGATAGTTTCAGGGAGCGGTGTACGTCTCAACGCGTCAGCATGGGGGATGGCTTTACCGGGATGATATTGTAGCTGATAATTGTAGGCAGCCAAAAATTCTGACCAGCGGGTCATTCTGGGAGAAAGTATGTAGGGAGTTGGCTTATCCCCAGCGATGATACCCAGCAATGGTTTGTGGTCAGTTACAATGGTGAAAACCCGGCCGTACACATACTCATGAAATCTTTTAACAGCTGATACGATTGCCAGGGCTTCTTTATTGATTTGGCTGTAATTTCGCTCGGTTTTCGAGAGTGTCTTTGAGAAGTAAGCAACAGGGGCTTCGTTACCATTAGGTAACACATGGCTCAAAATGGCGCCCACTCCAAAGGGCGATGCATCACATGTAATGTTTATTGGTAAAGTCTCATTGTACTGCATTAGTACGGCATCCGAAGTCAGTAGTTTTTTCACATTACGGAACGCCTGCTGTTCTTTGTGACCCCATATCCAAATTGCTTTTTTATCTAATAGACGATGTAACGGTTCAGCGGCAGTTGCCTTGTGCAGCAAGAATACATTATAGAAATTGATGAGGCCTAAGAATGCCTGGAGGTCGGTCTTGTTCTGCGGTCTGGGAGTGTTTTTTATTGCTCTCAATTTGCTATCAGTAGGGTGAATACCCTGACTGTCAATTAAGTACCCTAAGAATTCAACACGATCGGTGTAGAGTTTGCACTTATTTTTTTTGACTTTCAGGCCTGCTTCCTGGAATTTTCGTAATACCAGTCTTAAACCCTCCCGTAAGATTTTTGGAGTGGGGGCAGCAATGAGCACATCATCAAAGTAGGGGACAACGCCCTTGATCCCCTGCAATAGTCTCTCCATTAGGCTCTGAAAAATCCCTGGGGCTACACTGATTCTGAATTGGAGCCGCGTACACTTAAAGGCACTTCGGTGTGTTACGATAGTCTGTGCCTGTGCCGTTTTTTCGTCAACTGGCAGTTGCTGATAAGCCTGAGCTAAGTCTAGTTTAGCGAAGACTTTTCCACCCCCCAGGGAATGGAGGAGGTGTTGTACCACCGGCACTGGATATGGGTTCTGTTGCAGGGCGTGGTTTAGGGTGGCTCGGTAGTCCCCACAAATTCTAACGGAGCTGTCCGGCTTAATTGGTGTCACAATCGGCGTTTCCCATGGGGAATGGTCAGTTGGCTTTAAGACTCCCTGGGCAATCAACTTATCAAGCTGCTCGTCGATTTTCGGTTTTAGAGCGAACGGAACTCGACGAGGCTTCAGGCGGATGGGAGCTATCTTTGGATTAAGGCTAAAGGATATTGGGGTTCCCTTGTACTCACCTAGCTTTTCCTCGAAAACGTCCTTGAATTCGTGGGTGAGGTCTTCCTCCCAGTCACTGCCGCCAATTCGGTTAATGTCTGCCAGTTCAATGCCGAGTGGTGCGAACCATTGCAGGCCTAACAGACTAGGCTGGTCCTTATCGATTACCATCAGTGGTAAGTATGCCTTGCAGTTCTTGAATGCAACCTGGACTCGACTGGTTCCGGCGACTGGAATTCGGTTCCCCTGGTAGTCCTTCAACACGAGCCGTTGGAATTGAAGGTCTTGGCACTGGATAGTGGGGATGAGTTGCTTGAGGGTCTTCCATGAGACCATTGAAAGACACGATCCCGAGTCAACTTCCATTTGGCAAGGCCGATTTTCAATGTTCACGTTGACTCGAATTTTCTTAGCGTCTAGCGAAGAGGCATGGCCAATGGTGAGTGTTTGGTGGGCCTCTTCCCGTCTCGCTAGACGACTCACAGGTTGGTTTCTGTAGGAATAGTTTACTGGTTCTCGTCTTACAGGGCGATTCCCTGTTGATTGGCGGAGATTGGTTCCTTTTGAGGTCTGGCTGGGTCCAAGGAGGCTTCGGCAGACCCGTCAGATGTGGCCTTGTTTCCCGCACTTGTGGCAGAGCGCGTCACGGAATTTGCAATCGGAACGGTAATGGTTGGCCCCACAGCCAGCGCACGGTTTCTGGGACTTCGGGTATTGGTCCCGATCGGACTGCAGGCGATGGACCTCTTCTTCGTTGCTGTCTGACGACGAAGAGAGGTCCTCATGATGGGTCGTCTTAAGCGGCCCTTCTGCATTAGGTGAAACTTTGCTGGCCGGTGGTTGTGCTGGAGCACGATTTCGGCATAGTTGAGCAGCCGACTTCTTGGTTGCCTCCGCTGCTGTAGCTTCAGCTATGGCGTCTTTAAGGGTGATGTCACTCTTTGCCATTATTTTGCTCTGTACGTTTAGAGCGTCTAGCCTGAGGACTACTCGGTCTCTCAAGGCCTCTTCTAGGTCAGTGAAATTGCAAAGGCCTCCCAAGTTCCAGAGGTCTGCAACGAAATCGGCGACACTTTCTCCTTTCCGCTGGTTCTTTTGATAGAACTCGTGTCGTCTCATGAGCGTTGGAATGGTTGGTGCATAGTGGGCCCTTAGCAACAGTTCGAGGACGTCCCAGTCCATGGACTTCACTTTGGCCGGTTTCGCTAATGCCTTTGCCATTTTGAATACCGTCGGCCCGCAGTGCGTTAGGAATACCGCCCGTTTCTTCCCGGTTGTGGCATCCTTCAGATTATTTGTTTCCAAAAACATTTGAAAACGATCCATATAGGACTCCCAGTCCTCTTGAGCTTGATCGAACAGAGCGGGTGGTACTACGCCGCTGGACATGGTTCCGCCGTTGTGCATTTCAGCCAGGTGCTTAGTTGTCTTTAGTTGGCTCGGATGTCATCCAATCCCACCCTCGTCGCCAGTGTTAAGTCTGGAGCATGGGTGCGAATGATGGAGATGAGCTGGTAGAACAGTGAACTTCAAACTCTTTATTTACATGTTGTGACAGCTCAAACTGGAGGCTGCTATCGCCTTCCTTATATAGGCAACTTATTAACTATTCAACCAATAGCAAACCTGGAGCGCTAGCTCCGTTAACCAATGGGAATGGCCTGTTAATGGCCAATCAGATGCTCCTGAACGGACCAATCCGATCCTGCCATTAACAGCCAATCAGAAGTGCAGGGCCAGAACCCTGCACTAGACTTCAAGCTCAAGATAACTTTATTGGTATTATTCATTCACAACACATTTCATGTATTTGAAGACAAGGTTATGAAAATACTTTGGGAATGCACTATAGATAAAAATAATATATGCAAGTCCTCGACTTGCAACTAAAATACAGGTAGTCCTCGACTTGCGACCAACTGAGCCCCAAATTTCTGTTGTGAAGTGAGACATTTCTTAGCTGAGTTCTGCCCTATTTTACCACCTTTCTTGCCACAGTTAAGTGAATCATTGCAATTGATAAGTTAGTAACCTGGTCGTTAAGTGAATCTGGCTTCCCTTATTGATTTAGCTTGGCAAAAGGTTGCAAAAGGTGATCGCATGATCGTGGGACACAACAACGGTCATAAGTATGAACCAGTTGCCAAGCATCTGAATTTCCATCACATAATCATGGGGATGTGTGAAAAATGGTTATAAGTCACTTTTCTAATGCCGGTGTAACGTTGAATCTGTTAAATGAACTGTTGTAAGTCAAGGGCTACCTATAGATAGGGCTGGGCATCATCACAATTTTTATTTCATTAAAGGAGTTATATTATTACCGTAGTTGGGAAATTGAAACAAGTCTTAGTTCAGTCTTTAACCACTCTTTTCCTTGCATTTCAAGGCTGTTGCACACTTTCATCAACTTTTCATTTAAATTCATATATATCAAATTGTTCATTCTCTAAATAGGCAGAATATGATTTTTTTTCCCGATTTTGCTAGCTGGAAACACAGAAGGTATGGGTGCTTACAATTAATGTATTCCTTTATAATGTGCCTACCTGTACAGCTCTTTCTCTTTACTGGAGTCTCTTTAACTTCTTGCTCTGAGTGTCGATTTTCTGTCCAAATTTTCCTGCAGTTTTTTCCCCACATGATGGCACTATTGTCCAGCTGTTTCCCACGCTTCCCAACTTTCTGCCTTCATAAAAATATTGTTTCATAAAAACAAGGGCCCACCTACTGTTCTGGAAACAATTTTCAAAGCTCAGGAAAAAAAAAAGACTTTATACTTTGATTATTAGCATGGGGATGATATCTTATTAAAGGGGTGGGAATGAATTTCAAACAGCAAGTTCATGCAGCTGAGTGCACCAAGAATTTCCACTGGAGACGGGGAGAAAAAAGATAGTTAAGACTGTTTTCAGGACGAGTTAAAACATACAAAACTGAAGCAAACTGACTCTTGTTAGGATCTTTCTAAATGAGCATTTCTCAGTCTGAGCAACTATTAAGACCTAAGGATTTCAATTCCCAGAATTCTCTAGCAGCATGCTGGCTGGGGAATTCTGGGAATAGAAGTCCAGAAGTTGTTCAACTTGAGAAACACAGCTCTTAAGTGCAGAGAGAATGAGCAGGGGAGAAAAAAGATATTAAAATGGCTAAAACGGGTCCATCTTAATAACTGAATTCTTTTTGAAATTCTTTACCCCTCTTGTAGGTTGATACTCTGAACTGGAAGCATATGAAGTCAACTTATAAATAGCTTAAGAAACTTGGGCAAAATCCTTCTGGGCTGCAGGTTTTTAAAAATGGAATTGAAAAAGAAAGAAAGCTATCAACACCTTAATGCAACCCATAGAAATCACTGGAGGTTTTTAAGAAGACACTGGACAGCCATTTGTCCAGAATGGTATATAGGTACTAGCTCGATACCTTGCTTTGCTACAAAACTCTGTGGTCGGGCTTAGTTTTTGAGAGGAAAATAAAGTAGGGGGGAATTGTGCCTCTGCCTACCAGCATCCATTGGTATTCATCTGGTTAGTGTCCTGTCAGTGTGTGAGATAGTTGATGTTGTAAATGCATAAGGTTTAATAAAGAGAACTTGAGCTTGGTGTAAAGTGCAGGGTTCTGGCCCTGCACTTCTGATTGGCTGTTAACGGCAGGATCGGATTGGCCCGTTCCGGGGAATCCGATTGGCCATTAACAGAGAGTTCCTATTGGTTAAGGGAGCTAGCACTCCTCGATTGTTATTGGTTAATAGTTATTGGGATTGCCTATATAAGGAGGGTTATAACTGCCATTGAGTTGAGCAGTCACTATGTAAATAAAGAGTTGAAGTTCACCGTTCCAGAGGCTTGTCTCCATTCTTTCTCGCCCATGCTCCAAACTTAACAGTTGAGGGCTGTTTGGAAACTGAAACAGTATTTGGTGTGTGAGCAAGAAGGAGAAAGCAAGGAGCCTGGGTGTGGTTTAGCTTAACTGTTGTGTACTGAAGCTGGTTGCATCCTCTCCTCATGTTTTGCATTTGGAACAGATTTCTTTTCAGGTGGGGAGGGGGAGTAGAACTCCTTCGCATCAGAGCATGTTAGTATTAATATTCGAAATACTAATGCTCTGATGGTCATTTTGAAAAATCCTTTCCTAGTGAGCACCTAAGTCAGCCACAGGCATTTGCTGCTTTTAACAGAATGACAAACGACAGCATTGTGATGTTGCAGTGAAAGTTCTATCTTTTTGGAGTGTGCGTGCAATGCTGATAGAAAAGGAGTGTTGCTTATGATGCTGTAATATTGCTCATGTCATTCTGACCATTTTCCTGTTGGGGGATTTAATTTGTGATCCAGGAGGAATTTCAAGGGAGTTTGTGACCTTGATTGATTGATTGTGTACCATCAATTCAACTCTTAGCAACTGCATAGATATAATTTTTTCACAGCAACCTATGTTCCCAATTTGGTCTTTCAAATTGTATTTCCACCAGTGCAATCATTGCTATTCAAATGAAGTCCATCAATCTTACTGTTGGTCATATTTTTCAGCTCTTTCCTTCCATCTTCCCCAGCCTTCTCCAGAGAGCTGGAAAATTTAGGAAAAATATCACAATTTTATTTTCACAAGCCTTAATAGGAAGCAAATATGAGCCTCTGAGCTTGATTCAGTGAAGCTCTCTCTCTCTCTCTATATATATATTTAATAAAGTCGGGATTAATAGTGTTAGGAACAGCCCTCTGATTTCCCAGTAGGTGGCATTTGAGCCTTATAATTGAGGAAAACAAAACCTAGAGTGGAAAAAAAAGGTTTACTTCATTCAACTTCCTCATCTTTTCATCGCTGTTCTTCTTACTAAGTAAAATATGCCATTTCAATGAAGACAAAATTAGGTTGGGGTGAGTTTTATGGGCACTGTTCTCTCGGACAGGGATTCCCAATCTTTGCAATTTTTAGATGACGGATTTAAACTCCTGGAATTCAACTTAAAGTCTTCAACTTTAAGATGTGTGGACTTCAACTCCCAGAATTCAACTCCCATGTCTGGCTGGGGAATCCTGGGAGTTAAAGTCCACACTTCTTAAAAGTTGCCAGGGTTGGGAACCCTTAAGCTAGGAAAAAGTGGACATTTTCACACTTATGACTGTTGTAGCATCCCCATTGTTGTATGATCAAAATTCAGACGCTTGGTTATTGGTTCATATTTATGCCCGTTGATTATCTGATAACTTTTTGTGATTTTCTGGCAAGCAAAGTTAATGGGGAACCCACATTCTCTTTACAACTATGCTACTCACTGAAGAATGACGGTGATCTACTTCACCACTGTGGCAAGAAAGGTCGTAAAATGGGGCAAGACTCACTTAACAATGGTTTCATTTAGTAACAGAAATGTTGGGCTCAATGGAAGTTGTACCTTGAGGACTATCTGTAATCAGTACGATAAAATACATACATTTCAAATTGCTTCAGGTTTACCACAGAAGATGACTTTAGCAGTAGTTGAGGCTGTGTGGGGAAGAAATGATTTATGAAAACATGTTAGAAATAGAACTGGGGTGAACAGTAGATGAAATGGATGACAAAGGTGTTAAGTTCTGCGCATGGGCGCAAGGAACGGAGACGAGATGGTGAAAAGTGAACTTCAAACTCTTGATTAAACATTCTGAACAGAGCAAAACCCTAGGGCAACAGCAGCCCTTTTATAGGCAAGCTGCTGCTCTAGTAACCAATAAGATACGTGGAGTGTTAACCCACTTAACCAATGAGAGTGGCTCATTAACAGCCAATCAGATTCTCCTGAACGGACCAATCCGATATCGCTATTATCGGCCAATCAGAAGTGCAGGGCTAGAACCCTGCAATTTTCTAAAGCTTTTGATAAACTTTATTTAATATTTTATTAGTTCATAACTAATTTATTAGTTCATAACACGCCTTCCCCCCGGGTTCCGTTTGGGGGGCGCGGTGACGTAATCTCTGAGGTAGGAAGGTTGCTTTGACTGTCTATTGGATTTACGCTGTCCCACCGGTTCTTGTCCATAAGCCTGTTTTGGCGGGGCGTTTTCGGGCAAGTCGGGTGCCGGTGGTTCCTCGTTGGAAGACTCGGTGCCGCTAATGTTCTCATTGTTGTCCTCTGGCCCTTGTGGGCTTGCCTCTGTTGGGTTGTTCCTTTGTGGCGAGGCCACACCCATCCCTGATCCTTCTTCACTTGTTACGCCCAATGGCTGCCTTCTTTCGTTCCTGCTTTCCGCCATCTCGAATTCGGTTTCTTCGACATCCTCTCCCCCCTCAGTTTGGGAGTTACCGGAATCGCGGAAACTAGGTTGTAGCCTCGAGCAAAGCTGATCAATATGGCGTTTCCATATTTTTCCATCGCAGGTTTTCACCCGGTACGGCCTGGGTCCAGTGGCTTGAATAACAGTGGCTTCGATCCACAACGGTTCGCCAGAAAGGTTTCTGGTGAAAACTAAGTTGCCTATCTTGAACTCGTGGCATTTTCCACTAGATCCACAGGGTTTCTCTGGCTCATAAGACAGGTGAAGCCAGTTGAGGTGGGAGCAGAGTTTGTGTCCCATCAATAGTTCCGCTGGAGTCTTGTTGGTGATGCTGTGCAGAGTGATGTGTTGGAGAAGGAGTATTCTATTTATCTTATCTTCAATGTCCCCATAGTCCATCTTGTCGAAGTTTTTATTAACAAATTGTACCATGTGCTTGGCTCTTCTGTTAGCTGCAGGGTGCGCTGGCGAAGTTAGCGCATGGCGAATACTGCAGTCCGCTAAGTATTGTTCAAAAGGAAGCGCAGTAAACTGGGGTCCGTTGTTGGATACCAGAACGTCTGGCAGTCCATGCGTCGCAAGTAATCTGTTCATCTTCCGGATGACGGACTCGGTTGTAGTACTTTTCATTTCGTGGATCTCGAGCCAGTTTGAGTAGGCATCCACTGTTAATAGGAACGTATGTCCCTTAGTAGGTCCCGCAAAGTCAATATGAATGCGGGACCATGGTCCCTGAGGTGTTTTCCATTCTGTCGGAGTTGCCTTTGGTGGGGCATTGCTAACCTCCTGGCACTTATAAGAAGTCTTTACCCAGGCTTCAATTTGTTTGTCGATGCCCGGCTACCACGCGTAGCTTTGTGCGAGCGCTTTCATATGCACGATGCCGGGGTGGCCCTCATGCAGTGTCTTTAGTACCGCTCGTTGTAACCGCTCTGGGATGACGACTCTATCCCCCCACAGGATGCAGCCCTTTTGCAAAAAAAGTTCCGTTTGTCTATTCTTGAAGGGAATGAAGTCATCAGGGGTTTGATTTACTGGCTATCCTCGTTCGACCCGGTTAAGAACCCGCTTTAAGATAGGATCGTGTTTTGTTTCAATCGCGATATCTCTAGTGGTCAGCGGCGGTGAATGCAGCGTTTCAATCTGGAGCGTTGTAAGGGTTGGAGCTGGGTCATCGATGGTTTCCAGAAGTGGTGCATGGCTCAATGCGTCAGCGTGGGGAATGGCTTTCCCCGGGCGGTGCTGCAGCCTATAATTGTACGCAGCCAAAAACTCCTGCCAGCGAGTCATTCTTGGGGATAATATATAGGGGGTTGGCTTGTCTCCTGCTATAATCCCCAGCAAAGGTTTGTGGTCGGTAACAATAGTAAAAACTCGTCCATAAACATATTCATGAAACTGTTTAACAGCAGATACAACAGCAAGAGCCTCTTTATCGATTTGACTATAGTTATGTTGAGCCTGTGATAGAGTTCTTGAAAAATAGGCAATAGGGGCTTCACTACCGTTTGGTAACACATGGCTCAAAATGGCTCCTACTCCAAAGGGTGACGTGTCACATGTGATTGTTAAAGGCAAAGTCTCGTTATACTGCATTAAAACAGCATCTGAAGTTAATAGGCTTTTCACTTGTCGGAACACGTGCTCCTCTTGGTGCCCCCAAACCCAGGTTGCTTTTTTGTCGAGAAGCCGATGTAGGGGCTCGGCTACGGTCACTTTGTGGGGCAGGAAGATGTTGTAAAAATTAATAAGCCCCAGGAAAGCTTGGAGATCAGTCTTGTTCCTGATCTTGGGGCATTCTTGATTGCTCTTAACTTGCTACTGGTGGGGTGAATGACTTGTTTATTGATTAAGTACCCCAGGAACTCTACTTTATCTGTACACAGTTGACATTTATTTTTTTTAACTTTAAGGCCAGAGTCTTTAAATTTCTGGAGAACCAGTCTAAGACGCTCCTTTAGTATTTCTCTATTCGGGGCAGCAATTAAAACGTCATTAAAGTATGGTACGACCCCTTTTATTCCCTGTAATAGTCTCTCCATCAAGCTCTGAAAGATCCTTGGGGCCATGCTAACTCTGAATTGGAGTCGGTTGCACTTAAAGGTGCCTCAGTGCGTAACGATCATTTGCGCCTCTGCTGTTTTTTTATTTACAGGCAGTTGTTGGTACGCCTGTGCTAAATCCAATTTAGCGAAGACTTTTCTGCTTCCCAGGGAATGGAGGAGGTGTTGTACCACCAGTACCAGGTAAGCGTTCTGTTGAAGGGTGTGATTCAGGGTGGCACGGTAGTCCCCACAAATCCTTAATGATCCATCTGGTTTGATGGGTGTTACGATTGGGGTTTCCCAAGGAGCATGGTCGGTTGGTTCTAAAACACCCTGGGCTATTAATTTATCAAGCTGCTTGTCAATCTTTGGTTTAAGGGCAAAAGGGACTCGACGAGGCTTAAGGCGGATGGGGGCTACTTCAGGGTTAAGGTTAAATGATATCAGGGTCCCCTTGTACTCGCCTAGTTTATCTGCAAAGATGTCCTGGAATTTCTGGACGAGGGCCTCCTCCCAGTCGTCGCTGCTGGTTTGGTGAATGCCGGCTACCTCAATCCCAAGTGGAGCAAACCATTGAAGGCCTAACAAGCTAGGCTGATCACGGTCGACAACGGTCAATGGTAAAGATGCAGTACGATTTTTGAATGAGACCTGGACTAGTCTGGATCCAACGACCGGAATTTGGTTTCCTTGATTGTCCTTCAGAATGATTCTTCAGGTTCTGAGGTCTTGCCGCCGGACAGCAGGGATCAATTGTTTAAGGGTCTTCCAGGAAACCATCGAGAGCGATGATCCTGAATCGACTTCCATCACGCAGGGCTGGTTTTCGATGGCGACCTTCACTCGGATCTTCTTTGCATCTAATGATGAGGCATGACCAATCGTGATGGTTTGGTGTGCCTCTTCTCATTTTGTTGAATGGGCTAGTGGTTTATTTCTGTAGGAGTGGTTGTTCCATTGGTGGTTCGACTGTTCCCAATTCACAGGACGACTTCCTGTGGGTTGGCAGGTGTTGGTCCCCCTCTGAAGTGGGCTGGATCCTAGCTTGCTTTGACAGACCTTTCCGATGTGGCCTCTCTTCCCACAAATATGGCAGAGTGCGTTGAGGAATTTGCAGTCTGATCGTGGGTGGTTTGCCCCACAACCTGTGCTTTGGTACTGCAGTCTCTAGTTATGCTGGTGGCGTTGGTCTCGTTCAGACCAGAGCTGGTTGACTTCTTCCTCATCACCTTCTGATGACGATTCGAGGTCCTTATGATGGTTTGCTGTTGCATGTCCCTCAAGGCAAGGTGAGGTTTCGCTGGCGAGTTGGCGGAGCGGGGCGTTGGTGCGGCGCATTCGGGCAGCCGACTTTCTGGTTGCTTCTGCTGCAGTAACATCAGCGATGGTATCTGCAAGGCTGATGTCGCCTTTCGCCATCAGCTTGCTTTGCACGTGCGGTGCATCTAATCCCAGAACTATTCGGTCTCTTAGAGCTTCTTCGAGGTCGGCGAACCCACAGAGGCCTCCCAGGTTCCGGAGATCCGCAATGAAATCTGCAATGCTTTCTCCTTTCCGCTGGTTTCTCTGGTAAAATTCATGTCTTCGCACAAGCATTGGTACGGTAGGTGCATAGTGGGCTCGAGGACGTCCCAGTCCATGGATTTCACCTCAGCCGGTTTCGCCTGTGCCTTAGCCATCTTAAAAACGGCAGGTCTGCAGCGTGTCAGGAATACCGCTATCTTTTTCCCAGTAGTGGCATCCTTCAAGTTGTTGGTCTCCAGAAACATCTGGAACCGGTCCATGTATGAGTCCCAATCTTCTTATGCCGGGTCGAATGGAGTGGGTGGTATGGTGCCGCCGGTCATGGTTTCCGCCGTTGATGCGCCTTCAGCCACGTGCTCTGTTTAGCGTTCTGTAGTGTTCAGTCAGCTCTGACGTCTCCGCATCCCACCTTCGTCACCAGTGTTAAGTTCTGCGCATGGGTGCAAGGAATGGAGACGAGACGATGAAAAGTGAACTTCAACTCTTTATTATACATTCTGAACAGAGCAAAACCCTAGGGCAACAGCAGCCCTTTTATAGGCAAGCTGCTGCTCTAGTAACCAATAGGAAACGTGGAGTGTTAACCCACTTAACCAATGAGGGTGGCTCGTTATCAGCCAATCAGATTCTCCTGAACGGACCAATCCAATATCGCTATTATCGGCCAATCAGAAGTGCAGGGCTAGAACCCTGCTATTTTCTAAAGCTTTTGATAAACTTTATTTAAGTGTTTTATTAGTTCATAACAAAAGGCAATTTCATGATTAATGCTCAAAACATTCAATTTCTGGCTTATCTGATATGCCAGCTCCAAAACCTAACATTAAGGAATTTAGAAAGTGTAAACAATTACCTCAAATATGTATCAATACTTTTTTTTGTAATTGGAATCTTATCAATAAGAAAACAGATGCTTGCAACTATAAGTGAAATGATTTCAATTTTCCTCCGGGAGACCTTGTTCACCATACCCCTGATAAAATCCTTAACTATATAATGTCTCCAAATGGCATAGACTAAACTTTTCTGCCCTTATTTTATTGGGTGTATGAGATTAGAGGGGTTTGAAAAGCAAAGCATTTGTTTGAAAAAATGCAGAGACTGAAGGCATCTTCATTCTCACCTAAACAAGATAGGTTTGCTTTTAAGGGGTTATAGCTTGGGGCAATTTTTTCACCTCTTAAAACCCATTAAGGTAAGATTTGTGCTACAGTGGAGCAGTCTGTATACAGAGATAGTGGGTTCATCATCTATGGTGGTCTCAAAGAAGAGGTTGGAATGCACATTTTGGTTTTCCTGCACCAAAATGACCCTTGAGGTCCATTCAAAAAATCAGTTTTATGATTTTAGGGTTCAATAAAATTCAAAACAACTTTCTCCTCCTCCTCCTCCTCCTCCTCCTCCTCCTCCTCCTCCTCCTCCTCCTCCTCCTCCTCCTCCTCCTCCTCCTCCTTCTATCTCCTCTTCCTCCTCCTCCTCCTGCTTCTTTTGCTTCCCTCCTCCCCTTTCACTGCTTCAGGAGTAAAGGGAGATATAAAGTTCTGCCTCTTGCTCTTCTGGCAGCCTCAACCATTGTTAATTGATATTGTTGAGATGTGTTGAGATCTATTTTCTTCTGGGTCTGCCTTGTGTTTTTTTGACCTTCTCCTTTTTTCATATATGCCTTGTATGGTATGGAATACCACAACATTGTCTTGATGAGTTGTTTAAGATTTGGTTCTATGCCAGTTCTATCGCTTATGATCTCATATGTTCAAAACTAGGAGGGGAGAGGGAGAGGGAGGAGGAGAGGGAGGAGGAGGAAGGAGGGAGGGAGGGAGGGAGGGAGAGAGATTACTTAATGTTGTCAAGAAAACTTCGTAAAAAAAAATTGAGGAAATTACCAGGAGCAAAGCTTGACTCCGAGGAGACATTATCTTTATTACGAGAAGGACTTTCCATAGAATAATAGGATTGGAAGGGACCTTGGAGGTTTTCTAGTCCAACCCCATGCCCAATAATCGCAATAGCACTTAGACTTATACACTCCTTGAAAATGCTTTTGCAGCTCTCTCTAAATGGTTTTACAGAGTCAGCCTATTGCCCCCAACAATCTGAGTCCTCATTTGACCCACCTTGGAAGGATGGAAGGTTGAGTCAACCTTGAGCCTGGTGAGATTCGAACTGCCAAACTGCAGTCAGCAGAAGTAGCCTGCAGTACTGCATTCTAACCACTGCACTACCACAGCTCATAACAACAATAATATATGGAATTGCCTATATTCCTAGATGCTACCTTTCTAATTCACAGGTCCCCAGTTAGGACTTGAATGACTTTCACTAGTTTTAGACTGTGAATCTAGCAGTACATTAAACAGACATCATAATGATGATACAAAGCCAGGGAGTTGACCCCATATATTAAAACTCCTAGTATACTGTAGCCTTTTATATGATCAGTATGAAAGAAGAAGTTATACAGCAAAGACAGGAGGCCAACACTGCAAACAATTGGAAAAATTTCAGCCATCGCCTGCAGCTTTTTCTATAAATTCACACAGTTCTTTTTCTGTTCAGTGTTTCTTCCTTGCCCATTCTACTCTCAGGCTCTCCAGGTAATAAGATTTCCATCAAATCTCGAGAGCGATTCTTGCATAATTTAATAGCACTCCCTGTTTTTCAAAAGCCTCTGTTCACCATCTTGGCAAGACATTAGTTCCACAGCTGACGCTCTTGGCAGCAGTGTCAAGAGGAAATGGCGGGAAGAAAGAGATAAAATAGACAGACTGAGGAGAGAAAATGGCTCCTGCAATTTGCTGCAGGCACTCTCAAGATTCAGTCGCTCCTGCTGGAAACAGGAGCAGAAGCAAAAGAAACCCCTCAGATAGACCAATGATTTTTCTAAGGTGCATTTGGCTGGTTGTCTGTGGGCTGCCTTCCCTTTCTTTTTTCCCAGTAGGATGCGGCTGTAATGCTTGGTGATGTACCAAATTATTTTGTTGCTCAAATAAATTGAGCGAACATTTGAGGAACTCTTAGTTTTACATCTCAACCATCCAGAAACCATAAACTTTCATGGAACTGATGAAATGAGTTTTGTTTTTCTCCCAAGTAAGCAATTTAAAGGGTGAAAGAACAAGAGTAGGGCATATATTAGACACACAAACTATGTCTTACCTCATTCACCTGCTAAGGGTTCAGATATGAATACAATAGCACTAAGACTTATACACCACTTTATAGAGCTTTACAGCCCTCTCTAAGCAGTTTACAGCAGTGGTCGCCAACCAGTGGGCTGGGGACCACTGGTGGTCCACAAGAAAATTTTGCTGGTCCACAGAGAAATGTCACCCCCAAAGCAATTAATCCAGGCTGTGCAAGAACACAAGTCTGCGCCGCCCACATGGCCCATGGGAACATAAGGCTTGTATCGCTTGCATTGTGAACAACATGAGATAGTGAGGGAAGGGGAGAAAGGGTGGAGGGGGGGAACTTGCCCCACTCACCCCACCTGCCTCTGCCACTGGGCTGCTTCTTTCTTCTGCTTTGGCTGCATGCAAGGAAAACAGCAAAAGTCTTTTTTCTCTCCCCAAACTCTTCCAGAAATGAGTCTTTGGAACCCTGCCAGGCATCCTGCTCCAAGAAGCTGCACTAGCATGACAAGTCTCACAAAGACTCATGTCTGGCAGAGTTTGGGGGAGAGAAAGAAAGATTTCTGCTGCTTCTGCTGCTTTCCTTGCATGAAGCCAAAAGTCTCTCTCCACCCCCCCGAGAACGGAGCTGGAGCTTGGGATCCTGCGATCCCAAATAAAGAATATTTGATCAGTAGGAAAACGGAGTGGGGAATTTTCCGGCAGACTTTTTGGGGAATTTTCCCAGGGTCTCTGGTCTGCGGGATTTAAAATTATGAGTTTGGTGGTCCCTGAGGTCCAAAAGGTTGGCGACTCCTGGTTACAGAGTCTTGAGGTTGTAGGTTCACCATCACTGGAGGTTTTCAAAAACAGACTACACAGCTATTTGACTGGGATGCTTTATGGCAGGGGTCCCCAACCACCGGGCCCCGGACCGGTACCAGTCCGTGGAACATTTTTTACTGGGCTGCCGGTTTGCTGGGCGCTGCCATCTTGTTTTGATGAGAAAGTGCTTCCGGTGAGCTTTTCTGGTTGGAAAGTGGCGTTTGGGTCCTGAAGGAATCCTCGCGCCTTAGTTTCATCAAAGGCGGGGGGCGGCTTTGAACAAAACTAAGGCGCGAGGATTCTTTCAGCACCCAAGGCAAGGCGAGCCGAGCGACCATCCCGAAACCATCCCGAAGCCCATCGACAAAGGTACAAAGGAGGAGTTGAAGGTGGCGGGGAGAAGTGGGGGACGGCTGGCTGGCTGGCCGGTTGCTCGGCTCGCCTTGCCATGCGTGCTGATGCCGGTACCAGGCCGCGGATCATTTTGTGATGCCGGTACCAGGCCATGGCACAAAAAAGATTGGGGGCCACTGCTTTATGGGTTCTGCCTTGAACAGAGGGTTGGCTTAGGAGAGCTCCAAGGTCCCTTCCAACCTTAGGATTAGTGGTGAGACATCTGCTTTGGCTCAGCTGCACCAATTCCTGGAGTTCTCCAACTGGTGACCTGTGCAGTAGCAACCAGAAGGTTGGACCACATCAATGCATTCTCTATGGGATAGTTTTTAAAGACTCTGATCACCAGCATAGGTAAAGTGCCACATTAATCCTCCAGTTGAAACACCTGAAAAGAGTGTTTGCTTTCTGGGTTCAAATTCAAGGTGGGTTCTCTGTAACATAAGGCTTCACACTGCTTTGGATGGAGATCATGTGCAAGGACTCTGTAATTTGTACAGTCCACTTTCAATTGGGTATCTTTTATATGTGCCCCCTTAGATGCAGACTGCATTAACACCTAATTTTATCTTTTCCATGGTAAGAGGTAGATTTTACAACAACTTGGAACTGAAACATGGAAAGACTTGTTATAGCTTAAGAAATGATTAAGATATTTATATTTACCAAAGGAGGAGGATCTTGGTGTAGTGGTTAAGGCAGGGGTCTCCAACCTTGGCTCCTGGAAGCCTGGCGGACTTCAACTCCCAGAATTCCACAGCCAGCTTTGCTGGCTGTGGAACTCTGGGAGTTGAAGTCCGCCAGGCTTCCAGGAGCCAAGGTTGGAGACCCCTGGGTTAAGGCATCAGGATAGAAACCAGGAAACCTGTCTTGGGTATGAAAGCCAGTTGGGTGATTTGGGCTAGTCACTTTCTCTCAGCCCTAGGAAGGAGACAATGGCAAATCATTTCTGAAAAACCTTGCCAAGGAAACCCCAAAGTGCTTTTTCATGAGGCAACTGGACTTTCTGGTGTTTCTTTGAAGACGTTTCGCTTCTCAGCCAAAAAGCTTCTTCAGATGAACTTGAAGCTTCTTGGATGAGAAGCAAAATGTCTTCAAAGAAAAATCAAGAAAGTCCCAAAGTATCTTTGGGACAACCATGGCCTGGATGACTGAAAATCTCCATAGACAAGTGCCAAGAAAACTGCAGGGATTTCTCCAAGCAGTCTCTGAAAATTGGATATGATTGAACAGGAAATTAATTACCAAGCCTTGCCAGAATTGGTTTCCTAGACTTTTAATCTATGTTTTAAAAACTTATATATAAACATATGGACGCCACTGGGAGTACCTTATGAGTATCTACATGAGTAAGTAGCAGATACATTTTAAAATAAAAATAAGCAAGTAAATGCATTTTAATTTAACCTGGTATATATATTTTGCATAAAAGCTTCTTGGATTTTCCTTCTAGTCTTTTTTGAAAAGGAAAAAAAAACACCACCTAGCAACCTAGAAATAAATAAACAAGCAACCCTGAAAGATGTCTTAGGTATATTGTAAAGATTATAAATTTAATTCATGCTTTTTCTTGATGGGAATACATTTATATTTCATCGTTTCAGAATTCAAGGAAGCATAAATAGTCAGATCCAGGTGACATGCTTTCAGAACAAAATGATAAACTTCATTTTCCTTTGCAGTTAGAAACATTTCTGCAAAACACTCCATACTGATTTATATTAAGTAGGTAAGTCATATTAATCTTGCCTAGGTAGCACCGATGTCAGAAATTTATTTGAAATAGAAGGTGGAAAAAGAAAAACCCAGTTAAGCTTGGAGACAACAAGGATGATTACATTTTGGCCTGAGAAACCAATAATGGCAGAATGATATCGAAAAGGAAGTAAATTGTCTTTGTGTTTGTGTGTGTGAATGATTTAGGGTATTTTTCTGCTGTTAGATGGAAAACTATATCAACAGCTGTAACTGGAAATGAAAGGATGAAGGGTTAACTGGTTATTGCTTAAAAAGCAAGGCTGCTTTATCATCTACAATTTAGATGAAACTCAACTTGAAGGGATATATGACGGGATACCGAAAGCCTGTTTTCACAACTCTAATCTCAGTGAACTAGCCTTCCATTATCAGATGCTTTTGGGACATTCTCTCCAGAGAGTTGGTTGAGTATACAATAGTCCTCGATGTACCATCACAACTGAGCCCACAATTACTGTTGCTAAGCAAGCCAATTGTTGTGAGTTTTGCTCCATTTTTCAACCTTTTTTGTTAAGGAAATCACTGCAATTTGTTGTTAAGGAAATCAAGTACCCATTAAGCCAGGGGTGTCAAACTCAAGGCCTGAGGGCCAGATCCAGCCTGCAGGGAAGGGGTGGGATTCAAAATTTTTAACAATTGGTTCTGTGGGCGTGGCTTAGTTGGTGGGCGTGGCTTAGTTGTTAGGCATGGCTTGGTGGTCATGTGACTGGATGGACATGGCTTGGTGGTCATATTACTGGCTGGGCGTGGCCAACTCAACATCACTCACATTGAGGCACCCATCTCCTCGCCTGGCCTCTCGTGACTGTGGGGATGCTACAACAGTCATAAGTGTGAAAAATGGTCAAAATTCACTTTTTTCAATGGTCACTCCACACAAGCAAAGTACCAGCAAATGAGGGGAAACAAACTCCAGAGACAGGAAGTCTAGTCCTGCCAAGAATATAATAAGGGTTAACGGAGAGGCAGTTTCTGTAAGCAACACCAGAATGTTTCCTTCCTGCCTTCCTTACAGGATTAGGCCAGTAATTTCTTCTAACAACCGATTCTCCGAACTGCTTAGAATGTTAACAACTGGTTCTAGCGAAAAAGTGCGAGCTGGTAGAATCCCACCCCTGCTGCAGGGTGCTTAGATCTGGCCCATGGGGCTGCTCTGACAACAGCAAAGGATCGGCCCCATGGTGCCTCTGCCAGCAAAAATGGAGCTTGGAAATACACGGCCCTCCCAGGCTCTGTTGTCAGCCATGACCACCTCCTGCAACTCTCTGGCAGCAAAAATGGAGTTCTGGGAGGCTGGCATAGGGCTTCAGGAGGCTGTCATAGCTGAAAATGGAGCCTGGACGGGCTGCATATGGCCTTCTCAAGCTCCATTTTCACTGGCAGAGGGCTGCAGGAGGCCACTACGGCTGAAACAGAGCCTCAATGAGTGATGTCAAGCTGGCCATGCCCACCTTGGCCCTCTGAGTCAAACACAACCCTAATGGGCCCTCAATGAAATCGAGTTTGGCATTAAGTGAATCTTCCCCCATCAACTTGCTTGTCAGAAGCCAGCTGGGAAATGCTGATCACATGACCCAAGGACAGTGCTTCTATTATAAGTACATGCCAGGGTCCAAGTGCCTGAATTTTGATCATGTGACCAGGGAATACCGTAACGGTCATAAATGTGAAAAACGGTCACAAATCACTTTTTTCAGTGTCATTGCAACTTCAAATGGTCATAAATGAAGGGTTGTAAGTTGAGAATTGCCTGTATTTTCAGACTCCAAAATCAAGCAAGATATGCTGAGTTACTCCCCTCTCCTCCCAAATGTTGACTTATCAGTCTGGCAGCTTCATAGCTGTGCCCTGCGCCACTTTTCAAGACACTAGTATTTTTTTATTTTTAAAGGAAGTTCTCTTTCAAAACACTTTGGTTAAAATTCACTTGATGGTTCTTAGTATTGCTTGTCATATAGGAATGGATCTGCAATATGATTGAACAAGACAACTTCCATATTTTTTCTCTCCCCTCCTCTCTCTCCCTGAAAAGGTATTTGTGCAAAATAAAGTGAAAGGCCAAAGGCTATTTTACAGAGATGCCTCTGCATTTTGATGAAAATTTGTTGGTGATAGGACTTTATTGTAGCTTTAATACAGGCCACCAGAAATGGGGCAGGCTCCCAGGTAAGACAAATTAAGCTGAACTATGAGCAAACTTCTATCTGTTCTATCATTTATTTGTAATGAACCTTGCCTAGATCAGAATGTAGGCTGAATCTTGCTGGATCAGGCCTTCGTATCTATCTATCTATCTATCTATCTATCTATCTATCTATCTATCTATCTATCTATCTAATTAATTTATTAATTGCCCATTTTACCCCAAAGTAACTCTGGATGGTTTACAATATCAACAGATCCAATTTTACAAAACCTATAACCAGGGGTGGGATTCTACCTGGTCGGACCAGTTCTATAGAACCGGTTGTTATGATTCTGCCCAGTTCGGAGAACCGGCTACTGGCTGGCCCCTTCCCTCCCTGCCCACTCACTCCTTATCTGGCATGCATGCCATCAAACTTGCCTGCTAAGTTGCTATTTTTACTCCCCCCCCCCCACAACCATCAGATGTTCTTCTGCGCTAGGAGAAGACTAGCTAAAAAGCAGAAAATCATTGGATTTCTTGCTTTCTAGCTAATCTAAAAGCAGAGTTGAACCTTTCTTAGGACTGAAGCTTCTATTTTTCAGTGCAGACTCAGGCAGCAGATTGCAGAAAGGTAGATCTCTGAGTGAATCTGTGATTCTGTGAGCAACTCAATCTGCCTGCCTGCTTTGCCTGATTTTGGGTAAAAGTTGCTCTTTTTTTAAATAAAAAAATCAATATTTACATCAATATTTACAATATTTACATACAAGCCACGTCCAGCCAGTCACATGACCACCAAGCCATGCCCAGTCAGCAAGCCACACCCAGCCAGTCACATGACCACCAAGCCACACCCACAAAGTAGGCCACACCTACAGAACTGGTTGTTAAGAAATTTGAATCCCACCCCTGCTTATAACCTATTCCTTGCCTTACAGCTGCCACTGAGCCCAAAATGTATGTTGTTAAGTGAGACATTTGTTGAGTGAGTTTTGCCCCATTTTACAACCATAGTTGCTACAGTTGTTAAGTGAATTGCTGCAGTTGATAAGTTAGTAACACTGTTGTCAAGTGAAACTGGCTTCCCCATTGTCTTTGCTTGTCAGAAGGTCACAAAAGGGGATCCCAAGACCTTGGGGCACAGCAACAGTCATAAGTGTGAACCAGGATTTTAAACTTCTGCAGAAGATCAGGATAGATGAAGCCATGATCAAGAGTCATAAGTCTTTAGGAAGTTTGTTCAGAAGACATGAAGACACCAGTAGGTTTTTTGCTACTGCTTTCCACCTGTTTGTGATCCTAGAGATAATATTGCTACCGTGAATAAAACCACTGTTGGAAGAAAAATCCAGTCTGGTTCCAAGCTGGGAGAAAAGCATTGGGAATAAAATGGAGGCTGATTGGAAAGAAGGATTCTGTTTATTGATGAACAGAACCACTAACAGCATGTGGTTCTGGGACAGCTGATCAATTGGTTGAATGAGTGGATGGCTCTTTATAGGTTTCTGTGACTTTGAAGTTTGAACTGTTCTTGGGATTGTGCAATGAAGGGGCTTTTGTGCCTCTCGTTATTTCAATGGTGGTGGGTTAATCCTATTATGTCCCAAAGGTCATGTCCTGTTCTTCTTAATCCTATCACCTGGAGCTGAAAGTGTTCTCTGTGAATAGATTGGCCCCGTCTTTCTTAATGGGCACAAAATATCCATCTGCAAAGATTTCAGGCATCTGCTGGAGGCTGTTTTACTACGCAGGACATTGGGGCTGCTTTCTGCCTTGAAGAGCATGTTTCTCCAATTCTCCTTTGGGGAAATATAATATTCTGCTTCCTAATATTCCCCAAAATATTTCATTCTCTAGGAGTTGGGGGGAGAGCTTCCTACACCACCATTAACTTCATTGATATGAAGGCCTAATATTTTTAACCTTGGTCCAGTGAAGAGCTGGTCAGTGAAGGCTGGTGTGATGACTTGCGCCATGGCACAAAGGCAACACAGTCACATAAGTAAGAAAAGTCCCTTTAGTACCTTCAATTTCATTCCCAATGTCCAGGTTACCTTTGGCTGGAGAAAAGACTCTCCCAAGAACAGTCTTTAAGTGGTGGAAATTCAGTCTGAAAATAAAGTGATCCCCTTTTGTGACTTTCTTGCAAGGCAGATTTGCTTAACAACCGTGTTACTAATTTAACAGCTGCAGCGATTCACTTAACAAATACGGCAAGAAAACTTGTAAAAGGGAACAAAACTCAATCAATTTCTCACTTAGCAACATAAATTCTGGGCTCAGCTGTGGTCATATATCAAGGATTACCTATACAGTATGCTATATTTATATCTAATATACAAGACACATGTATCTGTCTTGCTTACTTAAGACAGCGGTAGGCAATGTAGGGTTCAGAGTGGTACATCACCCCCCAAATTTCTGATTAGGAGTCTGCAACTCCAGAGGTCGTATTCAACAAGTTCTGACCAGTTCTGGAGAACCAGTAGTGGAAATTTTGAGTAGTCTGGAGAACCGGCAAATACTACCTCTGACTGGCTCTGCTCCCATCTATTCTCTGCCTCCTGAGTCCCAGCTGATTGACTGGGTCTTCTTTTGTTGCCCTGCACAGGAGAATGAAGCTGGAAAGCCGGTTAGTGGGGTGGGGAGGGAATGGGGATTTTGCAGTATCCTTCCCCTGCCATGCCTACACCTGCCATGCCACACCCACCATGCCATACCATGCCCACCAAGCCACCCCCACAAAACCGGTAGTAAATTTTTTTGAATCCCACCACTGCAGAGCTCCCTTTGAATACAATGATAGAAAATTGACCACATGGTTCTGTATCTTTTCTGAGAGGTTAGGACTCAAATCACTGGAGCAGAGATCATCTCCAGCATCAACAAACCACTGAGCCACTAGGCCTCATACCACGGGGTGATTTTTTTCAGAAAACAAAAACATAGTAAATCATGGTTTTGTGATCCTGGGAAACTGTAAATGACTGTTAATATAGGCCAACTCCTGAATGTTGGAACTTTGAAACCCAGGTTGCAAGTTCTTTTTCAGGATTCTTTGAACAGTCATAATCTGAGGACTACCTGAATGCTCACATCATTGGGATAATGTTACCTTTTGTAATGTTTTTGGTTGCCCTCATCACATTGTATGGACATTTCTTTTTGGACACTAGCAATGCAGCAATTACAATAATGTAGTTCCGTGAGATGTAAGAACCGAATTATTCAATACTCACAACACAGGAACAAGTCTGGTTCACAGTTTACAATTTTCTTTATTTAAGAAAATAAGTGTTTGCAAACGGGCCTTCAAGTCCCTTCCAAAGTGGATTGGGTACAAGAAGAGCAAACTTCCATATTCAAACAGTGCATTTTATACCCCTGCACAGAACACGCTGTTAGGGATACACCCTAGCAGAATCTGCACGGCAGTTAGGCAGGCAGGCAAAATATGTGAGATAAACGTTTTTGTAGCTTACACTCAGTAAAACAGATACACTGTGCTAGTTAAATAGTTTATTCCAGTAAGAGTTTTAGCATAGTCAGAACAGTCCAAATATCATTTACTAGTTCAGTCCGTCCAGGGATTACTCATTTGCAAAGTCCAGTGTCGAAAAAGAGATCAGGAAACTTACAAATATCAGTCCAGTAATATATCTTCTCACAGTAGAGATATAAAGAAGTCAAAGTCCTTTCTTCCTTCAGCAGCAGCAGGAAACACGCACTTAACAATCCATCATAGTCAGCAAGCAATTCAGTAAGCCAGCAATACAGTAAGCCAGTAGGTTCTCTTGCTCCCTCTTATGGCGATTTTACAGCCGCACCCAAAATTACATGCTTTGCTGTTTAAAGTGACACACACTTTAACTTACAATCATAGTTTATATATATTATTTTACCCAAACTACATTAGGTAACCTTGTTATTCCTAACACACGCTACGCCTAACAAGCCCTCCCCACACACCCCTTATTCTCTATATTCTAAACTACAAGCTGGAGGGTCAGCATGACATTGTCTTCTGTGTTTCAGTGTCTTTTGGTTTTACTGCTGGGTTTTGGGCTTTACCTTGTGTTAAGTACTGAGCATGGGTTGAAGTAAATGGAGACAGCCTCTGAACAGTGAACTTTCAGCTCTTTATTGCATAGTGACTTCTCTAAACAACAACAGTGAACTCTGCCTTATATAGGCAACCCTTGTAAGAACTGTCCAATAACGAGCTATGAACGCTAGCTCTTTTAACCAATAAGAATCCTCTGTTAAGGGCCAATCGGATTCCTCAGAACTAACCAATCCGATCTGGCCGCCCAACAGCCAATCAGAAGTGCAGGGCCAGAACCCTGCACTTTACCTCAAGCTCATACTTTATTAACTATGGTACATACACAACACCTTGGGGGGATATTCCCTTGTTGCCTAACCCAGGCAGATCTTCCCGTTCTCCAAGAAGATTATAATAATGTATCATGTACTTGTGACTGAACACATTTTAGGTTATAAGGTGGGGGGTTTTATGCAGAAAAAGAGAAACAGAGGAAGCTAACAGAAAAGCATCAGAAAGAGCAAAAGAAAATCTTCTAGTCTAACTATATAAATTCCATTATAAAAGAGTAACTTGTTGTGAATGAATAAATGTGTTAATAAAGTTATCAAGAGCTTGAAGTCAAGTGCAGGGTTCTGGCCCTGCACTTCTGATTGGCCGTTAATGGCGACATCAGATTGGTCCGTTCAGGTGAATCTGATTGGCCATTAACGAGCCTCTCCCATTGGTTAACGGAGCTAGCACTCCCAAGTTTTCATTGGTTGAATAGTTAATAAGTTGCTTATATAAGGAGGCCTGTTGCAGCCATTGAGGAACTGTCACACCATGTTAATAAAGAGTTTTGAAGTTCACTATTTTACCGGCTCATCTCCATTCTTCACGCCCACGCTCAGTACTTAACATAACTTATCATTCTTTTCTCTCAGTTGCTTTGTTTTGAGTCTGTGCTTTGTGATATCTGAACAGTTATTCTGGTTCTTTATTTATTTTTGTAAACTCTGTCCTTTTCTGATCCTTTGTATGCCACCCTGCGAAAGTTTAGAAATTGCTATGAATTCTCTCTATTATCCTATCTGGCAGGAAGCTGCTGACATATAATAAATGTTTAGGTGATAAAATGGTAAACTTTAACTGACTGTTCTGTAGCATTGAATTCTGTATGGATTTTTGAGGATTGTTAAATAAGCTCTTGGGATTATTTATTGGATTTTACTTCTTTTGTCTGGTCTTTTGGCAATGGTCATTCAGCTCCTGTAATTCTTCTCTTTTTTAGAATCCAGTTTCTTTTCTTTCTAGGATGACTACAGCACAGTGTTCCTTGTTGCAACTTTGAAAAGGGCATATTCTTACACAAGGTGATTGGACACCATTTGTGGTCTTAGGAAAAAAATGATGCTTTGAAAGATTGATGTGTTTCAGCTACCAACCCAAGCCCATATGAGGAACAGTTAAGGTAGGGGGGTCATACTTAATTTTATTGAGGGCTGCATCAGAGCTGTGGTCGACCTCGGGGGCTGGGTGTGTATGGCCAACTGGGTGGATGTGGCCAACTGGGTGGGTGTGGCTAGCTTGATGCCGTTCCCCAAACTGCTGGCCTGATCTTTCCTCTTCATATTGGATAGACTGGGCCAAATCTATGCTGGCCTGATCTTTCCTCTTTGCATTGGGTAGGCCAAGATCCAACCACATCATGGGCCAAATGCGGCCTGTGGGCCTTGAGTTTGAAACCACTGGGTTAAGGGAACTATATATGTCTAGCCTAACAAAGAGAAGGACTAGAGGTGATGTGATAGCTGTCATCTGGTACTTGAGGGGCAGTCATAGGGAGGAGGGGGTCAACTTATTCTCCATAGCATCTGAGATCAGGACAAGAAGCAATGGGGAAAAGCTCATTAAATCGAGATCCAACCTGGAACTTAGAAAAAATTTCCTGATAATGAGAATAATTAATGGAACAGCTTTCCTCCCAGAATTGGAGGTCTTCAAGGAAAGATTGGACAGCCATTCGTCTGGGATGCAATAAGGATTCCTGCCTTGGGTAAGGGCTCGGACTAGAAGATTCCAAGGTTCCTTCCAGCTCTATGATTCTGTGATTCTTTGAATTCAGGAGACTTCCTCAGCTCAACAATGGTTCCCTTGCTAGATTTGATTTCACCCGTGGGGGAAAAAAAGCAGTGATTTTGATTTTTTTTTGTTTTGTCAAGGGGAAAAAATGGCATGTAAAACAATGCTAGGATGATGATCTTTTATACAATAGAAGCTTCTCTCAGGTGGCCAGTGGTGGGATTCAATTTTTTAAAATAACAGTTCTGTGGGCGTGGCTTGGTGAGCGTGGCATGGCTTGGTGGACATGGTGGGGGAAGGAAACTGCAAAATCTCCATTCTCACCAGGGGTGAAATTCTACCAGTTTGCACCTATTTGCTAGAACCTGTTAACATTCTAAGCAGTTTGGAGAACCAGTTGTTAGAAAAAATTACTGACCTAATCCTGTAAGGAAGACAGGAAGGAAACATTCTGGTGTTTCTTACAGAAACTGCCTCTCTGTTAACCTTATTACATTCTTGGCAGGACTAGACTTCCTGTCTCAGGAACGTCTCTGGAGTTTTTTTTCCTTTCCTTTGCTGGTACTTTGCTTGTGTGGAGTGACCATTCAAAGTTCCAATGGCACCGAAAAAAGTGACATGACCATTTTTCACACTTACGACTGTTGCAGCATCCCCACACTCATGATGGGCCAGGCAAGGAGATGCATGCCTCGATGTGAGTGATGTTGAATTGGCTATGCCTAGCCAATAACATGAATACCAAGCCATGTCCACCCAGTCACATGACTACCAAGCCACACCCACCACTTAAGCCACGCCCACAGAACCAGTTGTTAAAAATTTTGAATCCCACCCCTGATTCCCACCCCACTCCAGGGGAAGGATACTGCAAAATCCCCCATTCCCTCCCCACCCCACTAATCTGCTTTCCAGCTCTGTTTTCCTGTGCAGGGCAACAAAAGAAGACCCAGCCAATCCCCTGGGACTCAGGAGGCAGAGAGTAGATGGGGGCGGGGCCAGGTGATATTTGCTGGTTCTCCCAACTACTCAAAATTTCTGCGATCGGTTCTTCAGAACTGGTCAGAACCTGCTGAATACCACCTCTGCTCAGGTCCCTTCATCTGACAAAGATCCATGCTTGCTTTGTTGCTGGTTTAGTTTCAATTTCTTTAAGCAATGAATGTGTTTCTTCAAGGCTTGGTTGAAATGCTGGCTTTGATAAACTGCTAAGTCTGTAACTCAACATTTTCTTGGCTGGTAACTTATTATTAAGGTTGCTGTGATAACTGGTGCCTCTGAAGAAAGCCTCAGGTAGAAGCACAGTTGAGGGGCGGAACTGAGGTTGCCATAGGAACTCAAATCTGAACGCTTAGGCTGTATAACAATTCATCTTGCATTCTTATAGTCGTAGTTTACTGCAGGAGCCTGTTTGAAGTGACTAATCCAACCATTGTGTAAGATACAATCATGGGTACAAGGCAAATGATTGGCGGGAAGGAAGGATTGTGACTGAAATAACTTTGATTAGTTTGAAAACTGCACATAGCATTACAGTTTGTTCATTTGCTTTTAAAACAATATGAATCCAAACAAGGAATTATAAGAATATTACCCTCAGAGAAGTATGAAATGTAATACTGAACTGAAATTTTGGTTCATGAAACATTATTTAGGGAATGATATTAACACTTGGGTGCTTGTGTAGAAATACCATATGTGGTAACGAAGAGTAATAACTCTATATTTTGACACTAGCTATGACATTTGAGATGTTTCGTGATTTATTCAGTGGCAGATTAAGGCTCACCGGTGCCCTAAGCACTGTCAAATCTTGGTGCCCCCTCCTTTGTACATGTTGTACAAACGAAGCCATATTCTCAACTTTGTGGTTCCCCCTTTGGGCCTAGTGGCCTAAGCACATGCTTAGTCTGCTTAATGGTTAATACACCATTGGATTTACTCATCCTGTGATAAGTTTATACTAACATTAAAAAGGACAACCAAATGCAGGTTAGTCTACTCTGTTGTGTTTCCCTGTAGCTACCTACCTACCACAACTTGTTTGAGCTGTGGTGCCAGAGAAGGCTCCTGCATATTCCTTGGGCAACAAATGTGACTAACAAGCAAGGACTGGAGCCCATAACACCAGACGTGTTATTGGAAGGCAAAATCATGAAACTGCATCTCATTTATTTTGGCCATGTCATGTTGGAGAAATGGGGAAAGCAATTACTGGTATGTTTGGAAGAGTCAGTGGTAGAAGGAAACCAGGTTGTCAAAGAACATGCTGGCTGGACATCATCGAACCTGACACCAGCCAGAGCATAGAAAAACTCAAAGAAGTAGTCTAACTCTGTTAATTTGTACATCTTTAAGTCTCTTAATAATCACATACATTTTCTCCATGATATCTCTAGATTGGTCCCTCAGCTCTTCCAATGAGGTTCTCATTGCTATTGTAACTGAGTTCATCTACCATGCTGCTGGTCTTCCACTTCTTCTCTTTCTTTCTATTTTTCCAACATTACAGCTTTTTCCAAAGAGCCAAAATTTCACAAAATATATCCAAATTAGGATAAATTGAGCCTGGTCATTTGTGCCTCCAGTGTCTGTAACATACAGCAAAAACAATAAAAAATAAAAAATCAGATCCAGCCTTTGTTTAGAAAGAGCTACACGTACTCTGCTCACCATACAAAAAGTGGCCCAGACTGTCACATTAGGAATTCTATTTCACACATCCTATGCTAGATCAACTGTGCTGTTGGTTTGATGGCTGGGTTTTAATACCTCGCATTATCAAGAGCAAGAGGGAAGAAATGACTTTCAGGGTGACTTGTGAGACTGTGAACCATGCAGTGCTTCAGGTTTTGAGGACCAAAATGCCCCTTGGAGCATACCCAAATGCCCAGGCTGTTATCTGTCTGCAGCTCCTGAAATCAAATCTGTCCACAACTTAGGTTGTTCAGACTTTCCTTGCCATCCAGATACACTGTTAGTTAAGGAGTCTTCATAGCTGCTTCTGATCTCCTGATGGTTTATGCAGATGCTGGCAACGTGCCATTTTATCGTTGCCAAGGGCTTGATGTATAATGGGAAATGACTTTTTTCTTACTGAGAAACTGGCTCATTAGCATGAGGAAATGATCAAATTGCAGAGATGCAAAGAGTCGGTTTAGTAGTCATGGGCATAGAAAAAGATATCCAATGCGTCTGAGGAAGTGAGGTTAACGTCTCCCAGTGGTGAAGAGAAGAGTTAAAAATGGAAGGAAGAAACCACTCCTGCCGTCTCCCACATGCCTGCAAGGCCTTCCAGCTGCCTTGAAACAAGCCATGGAATGCTATTAAACTGCACACTGAGGAGAGCTAATAATCTGTTGCTACATTAAACATTATTATTTCCTGTATCTCACCACTGATTTTTATGAGTATGCCACTGAGCCCACCTATAAGTAAGCGGCAGCTTGCTGAAATATGAGCCATTTCAGCTGCAAAGAAAAGGTACCCAGACTACCCAGACAATCCTATTTAGCTTCAGTTCAACGTGACTGAAGCCGGCTGCATCCGGGCCCTGCAGGTATGTCTACATGCCCTTAGCTTTGAAGATGGTCACAACTTGTAGGCTGTTTGTGGGTCACCCTCCATGGCTAGCTTCTGGTGTCATTGGTGGCAACACATATTGATAGAGTTTGAGTCCAAAATGATTCTTCTTGTTGCATCACTGAAGGAACCAAGGAAATTCCAAAAGTGCTTTTCCAAAAAGCAATAGGACTTTCTTGTTTTTTTCCTGGAAAATGTTTCGCTTCTGAAGATGCTCTTCAGTTCTAAAGATGATTCTTGGATGAGAAGCTAAATGTTTTCAAAGAAAAAAAAACTCAAGAAAGTCCAGTTGCCTTTTGGAAAAGCACCTTTGGGACAACCCTTACCTGGATGATTGAGAATCTCCATAGACACGAAACTAAGGAAATTCACAACTAAGGAACATCTCGCCCCCGCCCCAAAAAACCCCCAGTGAAAATACTTGCACAAATAGCCACGTAATTGCTCCAAAGTAAGATAGTCCTACTGTTTTTCTTGAAGGTAAAGTGAGATGTTGGGTAGCCTCATCCTTCTCTAACCATGTAGGTGGAACTTCTCCTTTGCTCATAATAGGTCAATTCTGGAGATACATTGCAGTCAGGGAAGCAGTTAGGGAAGACTGGATAATATTCAGAAATTGATGGAGGGAAGCCAAGTTTCACGGTATATATGTTACCAGCAAAATGTGAAAAGCTGGCATTGTATAGAATGCCTAGGAAATCAACCAGTGGAACAGCTTGCCTTTGGAAGTTGTGGGAGCTTCATCACTTGAGACTTTGAAGAAGAGGAAATTGACTGCCACCTGTCAGAAATGGTGTCGGGTCTCCTGCTTGGGCAGGGGGTTGGACTGGATGACCTACAAGGTCCCTTCTAACTCTGTTAATCTGTTAAACTGCTTCTATGAATGCATCACATTTTTATGCATCACATTTTACATAAGATGTCTGGGATATTTTAATATGTGTGCAGGTAATACTCAACTTATGATCACAATTGAGCCCAACATTTCTGTTGCTGATTGAGACAGATGTGAAGTCAATTTTGCCCCATTTTATAACCTTTTTTGCCAAGTGAATCACTATAGTTTTTAAGGTAGTGACATGGTTAAGTGAATCTGGCTTCCTCATTGAATTTGTTTGACAGAAGATTGCAAAAGGTGATCATATGATCCTGCAACCATCATAAATATGAGCCAGTTGCCAAACATCTAAATTTTGATCTCATGACCAAGGGAATGTTGCAACGATTGTAAATGTGAAAAATGGTCCTAAGTCACCTTTTTCAGTGTCATTGTATCTTTGAATGGTCAAAACGAACCGCTATATGTCGAAGACTATATGTATATTATACAAAATGACAAGAACTATTTAGGCAAATTATGGGGAAAAAATCATGAAATGGGTTAAGATTAGGGTTAGAGTTTATTGAAAAGACGTATATGAAGAAGAAAGAAGAAATGCAAAATAAAGTTCAGGATGTTATTAGTGTTAAAAATAAGAGGAAAAGACCGGTGCTACTTGTTGTAACAAGGAAGACTACAATGGCATTTTAGTGGGAATATTTTATATTTTGCCATTTTGCCTTTTGACATTGCATAGAACGCTTAGGAAATGTGTGAAATATTAGGTGTTTCATACTTTTGACTTCCCATTTTTGACATTCTATAGATTTTCTAAGCATGAGGATGGAAGTTCATTTTCCAAGCTTGTGGGTTGGTTTCTGAAAATTTTATTACCAGGCTAGGTAAACATCTTCAGTGGAATTTAGGGGATGTCAGTGTTGGTATTCTTCTCCTTATAAGAGCTTCATAAAATTCCTAATTTTACATGTTTATGGTAGCATACATATTGTATTTTTCAGTTCTGAAGACCAGACTTCTGTTATTCCTTTTTAGGGATGACAGGTGTTCTGACCAAGGCTTTTTGAGACCATAATTAAGCACATGCTTAGTTCAAAAAACTCTTGTTTTATTTCAGCGCTGGGAATTATATTCATTTCCAGCTCGTAATGAGTTCCAAACAGTCCCTCGAGATAAGCACCCACCTTTCTCTCATTTGAATTGTTGACAACAACTAAAGTGCCAAATTAATTGTAAAAAACCAACCAAACTACAAAGTCCACACAGAGTTTCAAGGTTTAATCCAAACAGAATGAACGACTTTGCTTCCTGCAAAGGTTTCTCTACCTTTGCATTTCCGTTATACCTTAGGGGAGGGGCAGTCACCCCCAAGCCTTAGTCCATAGTTGCTCCTTTTGTCTTAGCTGCTCTTGCCTTCTAGCAGCTCTCTGCACACATGCACTGGGAACAGGGTCCCCTTGTTCCTCTGCCTTGCTGCTGCCAGACTCTGGAGACTCCAGAGGCAGCACCCCACTCCCAGATGGTCCTGGCCCCATCTCTGCATCGGACACAGGACCCTCATCCGAGTCCTCTCCAGATTCCTGGACTGGTCCCCGTTCTTCCCCACTATCCAATTCTGCTGCTGTCTGCACAGGCTGCCGGCAAACCACAACAACAGGCGATTCCCCTCAGATCCAGGCTTCTGCTTTATACTACAGGTAGTCCTCAACTTATAAACAAAATTGAGGCCAGAGTTATAGTCATGAGTAGTGCCAGTTGTTAAAGCTGATCATCAGGTAACTAGGCCCAATTTTACAACCTTTTTTTTTTTGGTGGTCATTAAGCAAACACAGCTGTTGTACATTGTCTGCACAAGGTTTATTGAATTGAAACATTGTAGAGTTGCAAAGTAAACATCAGTTTCTGGCAAAAATAAAATGTGTATCACAATCACATGATTGTAAACATGGTCCTGGTTGCTAAGCACTCAAAATGTGATCTTGTGACTGTGGGCGAGGAGGCAGTCATTGGAACTTCTAATCTGGATTATAAATATCTTTGTTTTGGGTAGGCTGCAAACTTCAAATGGTTGCTAAGCAACTGGTATATGTCAAGGACTACCTGGAGTTTAATCAACGGTAACCTCACTAAAAGCTCAGAAGAGAGAAATTGACAATTTGGGCACATTCCTATTTGCTTGCCAGTTGGCTTGCCAATTTTGGTCAAGCTAGGCCCATTTGAATAATTTCTCCAGATGTACTACCACAGTGAGGATGTCTTTTTCAATGTCATGCTGCCTGAATATATTAGAGATTAAACTCTCAGCATTGGTGCCTATGTTGGCTGGGACTTCTGGAAGCTGGAGTCCCAAGGTATCTGGAAAGGTTCAAAGGAAACAGGAATTATCCTCTTTTAACTTTGCTTACAAAAATTTCAAACTTTCACAGTTCAAGGTCTGTAAAAAATAATAATTCAGAACATTCATTCAGAATATTCACTCTGACCTTCTGACTATTTGTTTCTTATGGACCCCTGACTCTCCGTCTCAGTCACAATTCCAGTTCTGTTGCAAGGAAATATACTCTCATGCATGCAGAATATATTTATTTTTCCTTGACATTAAAGCATCTAGTTTGTAGACTTGGGACTCTGTTTCAAGCATTTGATGCATCTAGATTGCTCTACACTTTTATGAGAAGGGCCATGATGGCTCAGCAGTTAAAGACTCTGATCTTGTCAGTTGGAGAGCTGGCAGTCTGGGTTCACGACCCAAGCTCCACATAATGGGGTGAGCTCCTGTTATTTGTCTCAGTGTTGTGGTTAGCTAGCAGCAGGTGCGGACAGCTGAGGAGAGCAAGGACTCAGATGAGGGGCCAGGACCATTAGGGAGTGGACTGCTGCCTTCAGAGATTGTGGGGGCTGGCAGCAGCAATGAGGAGGTTCCCAAGGAGCCTGTGCCAAGTGTGTGTGTGCGCAAGATTGCTCACAGGAAAGAGCAGCTGCATACAGCTTGGGTGACTTGGGAGTAAGGCTGCAATGTAATGTAATGGCCTCTCCTTCAAGAAGATAAAAGGCAGCTGTGAAGCGAATGTTCTTTGCAGGAAGCAAAGACGTTTTGAAACTCAGCCTTGTGGACATTACAGTATCTTAATTTGGTATTTGAAGACTCTTGTGTTGTGAAATACTTCTTATCTGTGATTCTTGGCAGTCTCATATAGTTTTGGCAATGTTTGTGCTTTTCAAAATTAGTTTGCAGCAGCCTTTTAACCGGGGATTCATAAGACTCATTAAAAGGTTTCTGTTCCCTTTGGTTATTGTTTGTCTTATTGGAAAAGGGTTTGGGTCAGAACACTCAGCTCCTGCCCACATCAGTTCAAAAGCATGCAAATGCAAGCAGATTAATAGGTACCACTTCAGTGGGAAGGTAACAGTGTTCTGTGTGCCTTTGGTGTATAGCGTGCTGGCCACATGACCATGGAAATTGTCTTGAGACAGCTCTGGCTCCGTCAAACAAGAAGTGGAGATGAGCACCATGCCCTAGAGCTGGACATGACTGGACAGAGAATCTTTTTTTCACTTCTTTGTGCATAGTGGATGGTTAGTTGGATGGCTAACCATACCAGGATGATGCATGGTTTAAATAAATCTGTAGCTCTCAGTGGTCTGGAGACTAAAACATATGAAGAACAATTGTAAGAACGGGGTATGGCTAGTCTAGAGAAAAGAAGGACTAGGGGTGACATGATAGCAATATTCCAGCATTTGAAGGGCTGACGCAAAGAAGAAGGAGTATATTAATTATGTTTGCTGCCTTATTTTCCAAAGCACCAGAAGGCAGGACAAGAAACAATGGATGGAAACTATTCAAGGAGAGAAGCAATTAAGGAGAAACTTCCTATCTGTGAGAACAAATAAGCAGTGGAACAACTTGCCTTTGGAAGTTGTCGGTGCTTCATCACTGGAGGTTTTTAAGAAAAGACTGGACAGTCACTTCTCTGAAATGGTTTAGGGCAGTGGTGTCAAACTCAAGGCCCACGGGCTTGAGATGGCCAGCGGGGTACTTAGATATGGACTGTAGGGCCACCCTGAAAACAGCAAAGGACCGGCTCATAGCAAATAGAGCTTGCAAGAGCCATGTATGGCCCTCCCGAGTTCTGTTTTTACTGGCAGAGGGTTGCAGGAGGCCATCCCAGCCAAAAACAGAGATTGGCAGAGTGCTTGGGCCACTATAGGCATCCCCGACACACTGTGGCGGATTAAGGCTCACTGGTGCCCTAAGCACTGACAAATCTTGGTGCCCGCTCCTTTGTACATACTGTACAAATGAAGCCATATTCTTAACTTTGTGATGCCCCCTTTGGGCCTGGTGCCCTAAGCAAGTGCTTAGTCTGCTTAATGGTTAATACACCACTGCTGACATGAGTGATGCCAAGCTAGCCATGGCCAACCTGGCTACGCCCCCCCCCCCAGGTCAAACTCTGATGTGGCTCTTAATGAATTTAAGTTTGACATCCCTGGTATAGGGTCTCCTGCTTGAGCAAGGGATTGGACTAGAAGACCTTCAAGGTCCCTTTGAGCTCTATTCTGAATGAATGAATCTTTTCATAAAGTTCCCCCTTAACAGTTTGCTCCTTTCCCGCTTGTGCTCAAGGTTAGCATTGCCTTCCTTCCCAGCTCACCCCTTTCGCTCAGTTACATTTAAAGAGACTTCATTTTGTTCACTTGAAAATCCTTTATTTTTTTTTCCACATGAAAACAAATGCTGAGATTGGAGCAATGGGTTAACTAGTCTGTATGCTCACTACCAGGAGCTGAACTGGGGGAGAAAGGCTTAAAGATGGGGTCACCTAAATATATATATATGTTTTCTTAAGTTTTCGCGGGTACTTACATGTATGGCGTTCAGCTTTGTTCGGGTATTTTCCCACGTCATAGTAGTGGTGCTTTTAAAGTTGTAGCAACGTTTCAGCAGAATCTCATCTGCCATCATCAGGCTTCTGTATAGCGTTCGTCTGTGAGTTAGACTTTTACAGTGGTTTCAGATTTAAATTTGGGGCAGCCTATTGCTGTATCCTGATTGGTTGAGAGTCTTGGTCTGTGTTTATTGGTCTTGGAGTTTGCTGTGTTCTGCTTCTAATATCTTCTGTCTGTTCTTTTGGCTCTTTTTGCATCTTGATTGGCTGGCAACATTGTGCTACTTTATTGGAGGCCTTTAGTGCAGCTTGGCTTCAGGTAAATGGACGGCTATCATTAGTTAGGAAGCTGGGTTTCATCTGGGTGCCTGGTTGGGGTGTGTTTGAGCTGGAGGTATCAGGGGGGATCTGTTTGTGCCCAGGTGTTTGCCTGGCTTGTGGTGTGGAGATTTTTTTATTTTCCCACGTCATTGTAGTTGTTCTTTTAAAGTTGTAGCAACGTTTCGGCAGAATCTCATCTGCCATCATCAGGCTTCTGTATAGTGTTCGTCTGTGAGTCAGACTTAGATGAACACTATACAGAAGCCTGATGATGGCAGATGAGATTCTGCCGAAACGTTGCTACAACTTTAAAAGAACAACTACAATGACGTGGGAAAATACCCGAACAAAGCTGAATGCTATACAAGTAAGTACCCACGAAAACTTAAGAAAACACACACACACACACACACACACACACACATATGACATTCAGCTTAGTTCGGGTATTTTCCCACGTCATAATACCTGAACTAAGCTGAATGCCATACATGTAAGTACCCGTGAAAACTTAAGAAAACAAATGAAGACCAAGCCTGAAGATGATGAAGGAGACTTCATTGAAACGTTGCCTAGATACTTCCAATCTTATGCGGGAGAAAACCCGAATAACCAAAGATCCAATACAAATACCCGCGAGAACTTCAGAAATATATATATATATATATATATATATATATATATATATATATATATATATATATATATATATATATATATATATATATATGGCATTCACCTTTGTTCGGGTATTTTCCCACGTCATAGTAGTGGTGCTTTTAAAGTTGTAGCAACGTTTCAGCAGAATCTCATCTGCCATCATCAGGCTTCTTTTTTTCCTGTTTGTAAGTGCTTGCAGATTCAGCTCTCCAAGTTGTAAGTTGTTTTATCTTGTCCCAAAGTAGAGGGTGGATTTTGCTGCTCAATTTCAGGTGTAGTGCTAGCAAATCTTTGTTCAACTGATCTAATTGGAATCTCTTACTGTGGAGCTCGTTTCTTAGTAGAGCCATTTCAGTTCTTTTCAGGATGCGTTTAGTGGCTGCTGTGCTTTGATGAAATGTTAATTTGAAGCAGATTGGTGTAGTATTGTTGTCTCTGCAGCTGCGTAGGAATTGGAGGTCACATAGTATTCCTGCTCTTTTAATTTCCAGTTTCTCGTAGGTTTTGATCTGGTTGTTTATTCCCTCTCCGTAGAGGTTTGATACAACTACTATGACGTGGGAAAATACCCGAACAAAGCTGAATGCCATGCATGTAAGTACCCGCGAAAACTTAAGAATATATATATATATTTTCTCAAGTTTTCGCGGGTATTTACGTGCATGGCATTCAGCTTTGTTTGGGTATTTTCCCACGTCATTATAGTTGTGCTTTCAAAGTTGTAGCTACGTTTCGGCAGAATCTCATCTGCCATCATCAGGCTTCTGTATTGTGTTGATAGATAGATAGATAGATAGATAGATAGATAGATAGATAGATAGATAGATATAGATATAGATATAGATATAGATATAGATATAGATATAGATATAGATATAGATATAGATATAGATATAGATATAGATATAGATATAGATATAGATATATACACATCTCTCTCTCTCTCTCTTTCTCTCTCTCTCTTATCTATCTATCTATCTATCTATCTATCTATCTATCTATCTATCTATCCACACACAAACACACACACACACACAAAAGGATGTCATCTGACCAAGAACCACCAGGACATGGTGGAGTTCTCTCTCTTCAAAATGCTGCGGGCGCCATGTTTTAATAACCAGCACTGGCTTGCATTTAATACTTGTACTATCCTCTTAGCTGCAGGCTTGCAAAACAGCATGCCTGTCTCTTGACTGCATGTAGTCTTTTTATGCTGCTACTTCTGTAAAACTCTTATCACATCAAAATTTGCCTGGTGAGGCTGAAGTAACCCCTTTCTCTTGCAAAAATAATAATAAAACACAGTTGGATGCATAGTCTTGTTATGAGGAGCATCTCCCTCCACGCCTTAATCATTTACCATAAAGAATATGATAATCTGAAACAGATTAGAAAACTTGGAATTAGGGAAGGGGTAGGCGAAAGGAAATTAGCCCAAATAGGCAGAGGAAGGAGTTAGGAATTAGGTACGTTGCAGTTATTTATACAAAATAATAGAGGTGTGATATAAATAAATGAAATAAAAAATACAGATTGTCCTCGAATTATGACCATTCATTCGGTGATCGCTAAAAGTTACATAGCACTGAAAAAAGCTGGATTGACTTAACAACTGCAATGATTCACCCAACAATTGTAGCAAAAAAGATCATACTGTGGTACCTTGGTACTCATTGTTAATTGGAAAGCACAATGAGTACCAAAAATATTGAGTACCAAAAATTTTTTTCCCCATAAGGAACAATGTTGTAGTGTGTCACAAGGCAGCTGATACTGACAAGTTCTAACTTATGCCTTGAATATCAAACAAACAATGAGTACTGGGACAAAATTTTCACCTCAAAATGCATTGAGTACCAAATTCGATGAGTTTCAAAGGGGTTGAATACCAAGGTACCACTGTAACTCACTTAATAACCACCTTTTGTAAATTGTCCAGTTGGCGAATCCAGAAAAAGAAACTCCTGGGACATTATTTTACAAAGAATAGAAACTTTACTGAATAAATCCACATTGGCACAGAAGAAGAAAAACCAGCTCTGGGTTTCCCACTCAAAATAATGCATAGTTCATTCTCCCTTTTCCCCACGTGCCACCTATAGCTCATTACATCCACCAATCACTTCTGTTCGTTTTGTTGTGGGAATTGGCCACCCACGCTGGGACATCGGTTCGGGTTGTCCTTGAGGAGGGGAGCAATGTCTCCTAGGAACCAACGATGCTTGGATGCCATTCCCCCTACCCTTGTATTCCGATCCACCATTGCACCACCATCCTGAGCAAAGTGGAATACAGGTGAAAGTTCGAGTCAGTCTTGGCACCTTTGTGGTCATAAGACAAATATTACCTGTAAATAAAATACAGGTAGTCCTCAACTTATGATCACAATCGAGCCCCAAATTTATGTTGTTAAGTGAGAAATTTGTTAAGTGAATTTTGCCCCATTTTACCTTTTTTCTTATCACATTTCTTAAGTGAATCACCAAAGTTGTTAAATTAGTAACCTGGTTGTTAAGTGAATCTGCCTTCCCCATTGTCTTTGCTTGTCAGAAGGTTGCAAAAGGTAACCAGGTGATCCTGGGACAATGCAACAGTCATAAATATGAACCAGCTGTCAAGCATCCAAATGTAAATCACATGACCATGGGGATGCTGCTACATTATAAGGGTGAAAAATAGTCATGTCACTTTTTTTCAATTCAAATGGTTACTAAACAAACTGTTGTAAGTTGAGAACTACCTTTAAGGAGCCTCGGTGGTGCAGTGGTTAGAGTGCAGTACTGCAGGCTACTTCTGCTGACATCCAGCTGCCTGCAATCTGGCAGATTGAATCTCACCAGGCTTAAGGTTGGCTCAGCCTTCCATCTTTCCGAGGTGGGTAAAATGAGGACCCAGATTGTTGGAGGCAACATTCAAAAGTCTTTCTTGCCTTCACCACAGTACGTGTAAAAATTAATTACCTCAGCAAGCAGCTGCAGTGCTTCATACACAAGGGTGTCAACACGCTTCATCTTTCTGAATGGTAGATTTTAGGCTAGACTGATGCTAGATGAGGCCACTCTGTAAACTGTTTAGAGAGGGCTGTAAAGCACTATAAAGCAGTATATAAGTCTAAGTGCTATTGCTATTACTATTTATAAGAAGGAAACACACACAATATTTTGGGGGGGTGGGGGAGGAAAAGTCAGGGAATCTAAGCTCTGTGGACCTTTTGTGTAATTTTCTAGCTATTTGACAGATTCATATTTGGTGAATTTATTAAAAATTGGATTGTACAAAAAGCATAAGATCTAGTTGACTTTCTATTTCTCTCTCTCTTTCTCTCTCACTGCCCTAAAGAACCTGTAAGTGGCCTAAGTCTTTCTTGCCTTCACCACAGTACAGGTAAAAATTAATTACCTCAGCAAGCAGCTTCAGTTCTTCTAACACAAGGGTGTCAACACGCTTCATCTTTCTGAATGGTAGATTTTAGGCTAGACTGATGCTAGATGAGGCCATTGCCATCAACATGATTTGTGAAGCTCATTAGAAGCTAGACCTAATTGACTTCCCTTTGCTTTATAGCAATATTAAAAAATAACAATCATAATTTTTCTTGATGTCTTTCAGGATGGAAACTCCACCACTGGAGTTTGGAGTCTGGATTTAAAAGCAAGAACAAAGTATAAATGTAGGTCTATACATATTCTGTCAGGAGTGCAGTGGCTCAGGGGCTAAGACATTGAACTTATCAATCAGAAAGCCTGGCAGTTCAGTGGTTTGAATTCCTATCACTGCGTAATGGAGTGAATTCCCATTACTTGTCCCAGCTTCTGCTAACCTAGCAGTTTGAAAGCATGTAAAAATGCAAGTAGAAAAATACGGGCCGCTTTGGTGGGAAGGTAACAGTGTTCCATGTGCCTTCGGTGTTTAGTCATGCCGGCCACATGACCATGAAGACGTCTTCGTACAGCGCTGGCTCTTCAACTTTGTAACTGAGATGAGCACCGCCCTCTAGAGCCGGTAACGACTAGCTTGTATGTACGAGGGGAACCTTTACCTATACATATTATGTTCAGATAGGATGCAGGTGTGGAGATATTAAGAAGAATGTTTGCAGGATTTGGGTTTGGCTAGTCTAGAGAAAAGAGGACATGATAGCAATATTCCAGTATTTGAGAGCCTGCCACAAAGAAGAGGGGGTCAATTTATTTTCCAAAGCACCAGAAGGCGAGACAAGAAACAATGGATGGAAACTAATCAAAGAGAAACTTCCCAACAATGAAGACAATAGCTATTGGAACAGCTTGACTTTAGAAGTTGTGGATGCTTCATTACTGGAGGTTTTAAAGAAGAGACTGGACAGCCACTTGTCTGAAATGGTGTAGTGTCTTCTGCTTGAGCCAAGGGATTGGACTAGAAGACCTCCAAAGTCCCTTCCAGTTCTGTTATGATTCTGATTCTGACTACTGGCTGATAAAGCAAAACATTAAAGAGTCTTATGCTATGTTTTCAACTGGGATCTCTCAGGGCTGCTTTTGGTAAGAATGTAAAAGTAATCTGCTAAAACAGACTCTGTCTTTGTACGAAGAGCAATATGGATAGAATTTACTAGTATCCATCTCTGCCCTGGTTACTATTATTAGAGAGGAGTCCTTGGTGCTCTCTGAGCTTGCTTGTTTTCTCCCGGACATTTCACTATCCAGACTAGGTAACATCATCAGTGCTAGACACAGTACTTGAGTAATGAAACAGCCCTGTTATTGTGATGATCCAGGGCACGACACAAAGGCAACACAGCCTGAGAATAACAATGACTTCCTTTATTAGCTCCAACGTTGCCACCAATGACCCAGTTACTTTCTGGTCTGGAGTAAAACTTCCCCACAACCTGCACCAGCCTTTGGCTGCAGATATTCCAGTCCAAACATTGTAAACTGAAAACTTTAAATTATAAATCCAAAAGGCAAAATAAAGTAATAAGTCTGGCAGAGCAAGATACGGAGTTCCAGAAATGAAGTAACAAGGCAGTAAATCAAACCAGTTGGGAGGATGCCAGGAACTCAAATAACAGCAGGCAACACAAGAAACACAACACACTCAACATTTGTTCCCGACAACAGTCCCTCCCATCTGCCTCTTCTTTAAACTTCATCCCCAGGTGTGCCTTGTGAAGGGAATCAAGGCCCTTTCCAATTGCAAACCATGCAACCCACATTGCTCTCTTCTCCGTTCTTTCCTGCGTGCCCTAGGATGAAGAGTGGGTGGGCCTTGGTCTTCCTCTGAACCCCCTCTCCTCTGTTCTACCTCTCCCTTGCTCTGCCCAGCCTGATTTTGCCCTTCCCCAGTTTCCTCCACAGCCAACAGAGCCACTCCCTCCCTCCCTGTCAGCTATTTGTCTTCCTCCTCAGATTCAGACTCCGATGGGGGCATAGCAATTATAGGACATGCTTACATACTTCCCAAGGTGCACCATAGGAAGGGGAACTGGTTTCGCACCAGAGAGAAAGATGAGACAATATCTTCCTTTACTCAAGGTCTGCTCCCTTTCTGGAGCTGCCTTGCAAATAGGCAATGCAACTGGGAAGGTTCAGGAATCTGCCTGCCTGCAAAGAACACCAGCTTTTCTCCCCACCAAAGTGGTACCTATCTATCTACTTGCATAGAACATGCTTTTAAACTGTTAGGTGGACAGAAGTTGAAGCAAGTAACAAAAGCTCACCCTGCTATGCAGTGCTTGGGCTCGAACCCCTGGAGCTGAGACCCTCTCCAGTGTTATTGATTCACTGAGCCACCATACCTCTTCTCTCTTGGTGAAAATCTGAAAAATAACAAGAAGAGCATTTCTTTCGAGGTTTGCATGGCCTAAACCATCCAATTCTCCATGAAGGGCCATTTTTTTAAAAAAACCAGACTTTTCGAAGATGCCCGGAAATAGGCTAATAGTGAGTCTGCTGGTATTTTACAGTTTTCTTCTAAAAAGTTTTTGTATTCCCTAGCTTTGCTGGCTGTGGAACTCTGGGAGTTGAAGTCCGCCAGGCTTCCAGGAGCCAAGGTTGGAGACCCCTGCCCGAGGAAGAAGTCTATTATTTTTGCTTTTATTCTGCTGTTATATTGTGCTTTTCTTTGTTGCCCTGTGTCGGGTGATGATTAGGTAGCCTTCCAAATCCAATAAATAAAACAAATAAAGAAAAATTATTTGCTCAGGGACAATGGACCTGAAAAAAAGAGGCGTAAATTTCTGGATGTGGCATGAAAAAAAAAGAAAGCTACATTAAAAAAAGTAATTATTACTATTCCTCATTTCACAAGAGCAGTGCTTGGTTCCGTGGGAGTGCCAAGAATGATAAACAAAAAGGGATCTGGTAGGAAAAGTTCTATTCAAAGTTCTTCCAGATAATTTGAAATTACTTCCAAATGGCTGATTGTGAAATTTGGCAATATTGTTCTGGAAAAGTCATGGTACTATTATTTAATAACAATGGGAAGGCAGTTAAAAAAACTTTGGATGAGCACATGTGGTCTGTTAGAGGAAAAGTTATGCTGGGAGGTTCTACTCAGAAACCATTACATTAAAACTCTACCCATTTTTGGTCTTAGGCTTGCTCCCAAATTATCTCTTGATGATAAAAAACCATTGTGGGGCAGTGCAGTATTTCAAGCAAACTCTGCCCACAGCCTGGAGTTTGATTCTGATGGAACTCAAGGTTGATTCATTCTTCTGAAGTCAGTAAAATGAGCACTCAAATTGTTAGGGACAATATGCTGACATTGTAAAGTGCCCAGAGAGTGCTATAAAGCACTATGAAGTGGTCTAAGTGCTATTGCTATTGCAATCCTATTGTCCTCAGCTCTGATTTTAATTGCCTTCCATTTAGATTCTTCCAATGATTACATTTCATGGGAGGATACACAAGAGTGGGATTCAAAAATCCCAACAACTGGCCCTCTGCCTGGTTGCTGGGTGGCCAAAGCCATGATGGAACTTCCCGGAGGGCTGTTTTTGCCTTCCCCAGAGTCCCGAGGCTTCCCTCAGGCTTCTGGGAGGGCAAACATGGCCTGTCCTGGGCTCCAGATGCCCTCTGGAAGCCAGAAACAGGCCTGTTTTTAGACTTATGGAACTTCTGGGAGACCCGTTTTTCACTCTCCCAGAGCCTCTGCGTGGACTCTGCATTTACCTGCATCCAAAACAAGCCACATAGAGACTCCTGGGAGAGGTGGAGCAGAGTGGGCGGGGCCAGTTGGTCAGTTCAACTACCGGTTCAGTGAACCAGATGTAAATTTAACATCTGGTTCACCTGAATCAGCCCAAAACGGCCGAATCCCACTCCTGAGGATACAGGGTATTACAGCAGCATGTAGTTTCTAGGTAGTCTTTAAAAAACATCTATATTTTATGGAATTGTTGCATGGTTCTCTGTGGTTTATCTCTGATTAACTCAAAATCAGCCATGCCTTGTTGAAAAACAATATATTTTAATACAAAATTTCTGGGCTCCTGATCATTTTATTTAAGAATTAAATTAAAACAATGGAAAGCCTTCCAGGCTGATTTGAATGTATCTCCCTGTTGCTAATCTCTCCAAGTACTTGATGTTCGTTTTTATATTTGATCCTTTGAAAATGGACACCCCCCTTCTGCAATGCTTCATTTGAGGTTCAGCACAATTGTCCTTGCTTCAGTAAGTTTCATATTAAATTACAACTATTACCATTTGTTCCTCACCCTAAAGGAACCGATAAAAATCACCTAACATAATGAAGTTGCCTTCAATAGCAGAGAGACTTCAATTATGGGAATACATCTAATATAGTTAAAATGCACATTGAACTCGCTGCATCCGGAATGGGGTGTCCCAAAGCCCAAATTGCTATTCCTAATCTATTAAATGAACTTGTGCAGCAGTAACAGAATTTGTGCTATATTTAAAAAAAGGCTTGTCGGCATTCATAAAAGCCATGGGAAGTGTGCAAAGGCAATGTTAACTGAAGTCCATTTTTACACCTGTGTCCGCATCCATACTCCCCCCTTCCTAATCTCTATTTTTGTCTAATCAATAAAGCAGGGCAGGAAGCTTCTTTTTTCTGCCTGGGGCTGCATTTTTGTTCTCCATTTCTTAAAGTGCAGCCTCCGAGGCTTGCAGAAAAAGTGCTGGTGATCTATGGGTGTCATCAGAAAAAGTAAGGCTGAAATGGTAGCTTTTTTTCCTTTTTGGAAGATTTGTGTGCAATTTTTTAAAACTTAAAGAAAAGGTTCATGTTATTAACAGGTCCACACCTATATTTAAAAGCTCCTCATCCTCCTGTCTGTGGAGAGTCTCAGTTATCCAGGTCACAGTTTGTTGTGGGCCGCCAGCAGCCAGCAGAGCTGGTGGCAGACTCAGACAGTGAGGAGGTTGGGGAGGAACCTGGGCCAGTCCTGGAGTCTGGGGAAGGCTCTGATGAGTGCTCTGTGTCGGAGGCAGAGTAGGGCAGGGTCGTCCAACAGTTATCAGATGCCTTCAGAGTTGGAGATCAGCGGGGCAGAAGAACACCTGGAGCCTGTTCCTGATGTGTGCATGCACAGAGCTGCCTGGAGAAGGGAACAGTTAAGGAACAAGGGTCAACTCGGGAGTAAAAGCACAGGTGGACGATGAATGTCCCCTCCCGTGGGAATAAAGAGGAGCGAAAGGGGAGTGGCATTTGCAGGAAACAATTAGTTCATTTAATTAGGGTGAAGATTTTTTCCTGACTCCTTGCCAAATATTTTCTGGTACAGTGCTGCACTTAGAAGCTATCTGACCTGGCAACTCTCCAAGCCTGATAAAGGTCTGTGGTTGTAAATCGCTCTTGAAAGACTGTTTGCTGGGACTTTGCTGGATGGGAATGATAGGGATTCACATAAGCCTAATAAAAAGGGGTTTTGAATGAGGAGTCTGCTTTGTGATTTTTGTAAAGCCTAGGTCAGAACATAGGTGTCATGTATGCAAATGGACTACTCGAAATCCCCGTGCCTTGATTGGCTAAGGCGCGGGGATTTCTGATTGGCCAGGCGAGCCGCGCCTGATTGGCCCGATTGAAGTCTCCCGCGATTGGTTAAAGCCAAGAGCGGGAGACTTGAATCGCTGCCATTGGCCGCGGCCGCCGAAGCAAAAGATATAAAAGCCGCAAGCTTTTTGTCTTTTGCGGTTCGGTTCCACCAGTGTTAATAAAGAGCTTGAATTGAAAGTCACTGACTACGAGCATTATTTGCGGATACGACACTGGCGACGAGGATGGGATCTCGCCATTGAACCGAACCCCGTATCCGTTTAAGAACCAGCGACAGCGAAGATGGCGAAAATAGCACCGCCCGCTCCCTTCAACCCCGCCGCCGAGGACTGGGAATCGTACTCGGATCGATTCCGGATGTATCTGGAATGCGCCGGCATGAAGGACGCCCCGGGCCCGCTAAAACGCGCCGTCTTTCTCACACACTGCGGACCAGAGGTCTTCCAGATGGCCAAGGCATTGGCCAAACCAGCAGACGCAACCGCCATCAACTGGGACGTCCTCGAGCCCATACTGAGACGCCATTACGCCCCCGAGGTCCCCATCCTGATACGGCGAAACGAGTTTTACCGCAGAAACCAGGAACCGAACGAGAAATTAAGCGACTTTGTCGCTGAATTACGGCGCCTGGGAGGACTCTGTGAGTTTGAAGGGCTTAATAGTCTCATCAGAGACCGCTTCGTGCTCGGGCTATGGGATCCGACACTCCAGAGCCGACTCATGGCCAAAGGCGACATCAGCCTAGCCGATGCCCTCACTGCGGCCGCAGCAGCAGAAGCCACCCGCACGTCAGCAGACACCATGCGAAGATCTGACGCGAAGGGCGGGAACAACAACCCCGCGAGGTCGGCCGACACCAGAAGCGAAGCGACCGCACACTACGGCGAATACCAATCAACCTCCAGCGCGTCAGATGACGAGGAGGACATACACCGTGTACAAATGGGACGAGGCGAACAGCGAAGTCAAAGAGGTCGCAGGTCGAGGACCAACTGCGCCGGTTGCGGCGGCGACCACCCCAGGTCAGAATGCCGATTCTTCGACGCTATCTGCAGGCATTGTGACCGACGAGGCCACATCGCCCGAGTTTGCCGCCAGAAAAAACCCCGCAGCCCGCCCAAACGGGAACAACTTGACAGGAAAAGAGAAAGCTCCCCACCCAGAGCCAGAGAGCGCCAGCCAACGGGTCGATGGGACCAGAGACAACGATCGCAAAGAAGCAGTGACAGCCGACGTAAAGAGGAAACCCACCAGACGGTGACCATTGGCCACGCCATTTCCGACGGAGCTAGAAAGGTTCACGTAGAAGTTCACATAGAGGGTCGACCATGTAAGATGGAAGTGGACTCCGGTTCCTACCTTTCTATGATTGCTTGGCGCGAAATCAAGCAACTAGTGCCTACACTACAAAGAAGAAACGTACCTGCCCAAAAAATCATCATAAAAGACTATCAAGGTAATCGCGTTCCGGTAGTGGGCACCAAGAACTTTAACATAACCTACAAAGGCCACACAGAACAACTTCCACTCACAATAGTCGACCGCGACCGCCCTAGCCTGTTGGGGTTACAATGGTTTGCTCCGCTTAACATCGCGCTGACAGGTGTCAACCACGTATCCATTGAAGCTTGGGAACAGCGGCTAACCCAAGAATTCCAGGAGGTCTTCAATGGAGAATTGGGCAAGTACCAGGGGCCCCTTATTTCATTTGATTTAGACCCAAGGGTTCCCCCGAAGCGGCTTAAGCCTAGAAGGGTACCCTTTGCATTAAAGCCCAAAATCGACGAGCAGCTAGACAAACTCGTCAGACAAGGGGTGTTACAACCGACAGATCACGCCAGATGGGAAACCCCTATAGTGACCCCAGTAAAACCAGACGGGTCCGTGAGAATCTGCGGGGACTATAAGGCCACCCTAAATGGCGCGTTGCAACAAAGCGCCTATCCAGTCCCGGTAGTGCAACATTTACTGCACTCACTGGGAGGGGGCAAAGTTTTTGCTAAGCTCGACCTCGCACAAGCCTATCAACAACTACCTGTGGACGAGGAAACGGCAGAAGCCCAAACAATAGTGACCCACCGGGGGGCTTTTAAATGTAACAGACTTCAATTTGGGGTCAGCGTGGCACCAGGCATCTTCCAGAGCCTGATGGAACGCTTGCTGCAAGGCATCAAGGGGGTGGTGCCCTACTTCGATGACGTATTAGTGGCGGCGCCAAATGAAGCCGAACTAGAAAACCGTTTAAGACAAGTCTTAACGAAATTTAAAGAAACAGGACTTAAAGTCAAACGCGAAAAATGCCAACTGTGTACAAAGCAAGTAGAGTTTCTGGGCTACCTCCTAGACCAGCAGGGCATCCACCCCACAACAAAAAAAGTAAAGGCCATCAAAGAAGCCCCCACCCCAAAGTCCAAATTAGAGCTGCAAGCATTCTTAGGTTTACTAAACTTCTATAATGTCTTCCTACCTCAAAAGGCTACGGCGGCGGAACCTTTACATAGACTCCTGGACAAGAAGGCAGCCTGGACTTGGGGGAGACGGGAACAAACAGCTTTTCAAAAGACCAAAGACCTCCTCACCTCTGATGCCGTCCTAATGCAATTCTGCGAAACCCTGCCTGTAGCTGTCACTTGCGACGCATCACCCTTCGGCGTCGGCGCTGTCCTCAGCCATACCCTCCCAGACCAGAGAGAAGCACCTATCGCATTTTTCTCGAGAACTCTGACTAAACCAGAGTGGAACTATAGCCAGCTGGACAAAGAAGCTTTGGCTATAGTGGCCGCCGTTAAGCGTTTCCACGAGTACCTTTATGGCCGCCCATTCAAAATAGTGACTGACCATAAACCATTGCTGGGCATTCTCGCGGGAAACCGTCCCACACCAAACATCTTGTCACCCCGGATGACAAGATGGTCTGAATTCCTGGCAGCCTACAACTATGAACTGCTACACAAGCCAGGTAAGAAGATATCGCACGCGGACGCTTTAAGCCGTTCCCCCTTACCTGACTCTGACCCTGACCCTGCACCAACAACAAATACCCTGTCCATCGAGTGTTTACCCATTACCGCATCGGACATAGCGAGGGAAACGGTTAAGGACAAACACTTAGCGCCAATCTTACATTGGCTACAAAAAGGCTGGCCGGAAAAAGACGATAACGAGACTTTTAAACCTTTCCGCCAGCGCCAGACGGAACTTTCACTACTGAGAGGATGTATCCTTTGGGGAGACCGGGTGGTAATTCCGACTAGATTACAGAACAGGGTCCTAGAGATGTTGCACGAGGGTCATCCTGGCATCGTCAGGACCAAAGCCCTGGCCAGGAGTTACGCTTGGTGGCCTGGCATGGACAAACAAATTGAAACATGGGTCGCCAAATGCCACCGGTGCCAGGAGACCAGATCCAGCCCACCCACGGCACCTATCCGGGACTGGGAGACACCTCAGGGACCCTGGTCCAGAATACATTTAGACTTTGCCGGCCCCACAAATGGGCACACCTTTTTAATCACAGTTGACGCATACTCAAACTGGCTAGAGGTGGCCGACATGAAATCCACCACCACAGAGGCCGTCATTAAAGAACTGTGTAAGCTGTTTGCCACCCACGGCCTCCCAGACGTCGTTGTCTCGGACAACGGGCCACAGTTTACATCCATCGACTTTGAACGGTTCCTGGCAGAAAAAGGCATCCGCCACGCGTTAACGGCACCGGCGCATCCGGCGGCGAACGGTAGGGCGGAACGGATGGTCCAGTTTACAAAAAAGACCCTCCGGAAAATGGACCACGGGGAGATCAACGACAAGATCAACAGGCTGCTCTTCATACAGCACATCACGCCAAACACAACCACCAACAAGAGCCCTGCAGAGCTCCTGATGGGCAGGAAGCTGCGATCCCCACTCGACCGCTTACACCCAACCTACAACCCGGAGCAGCCCCCAGACTCCAGCTCCAGGTATCGGACATTTGAACCAGGCGACCTAGTATACGCCAAAAACATGACGGGGGACCCCCTATGGATCCCAGCCGTCATAACTCAGATCACTGGTCCAAAGTCGTACCGGCTCCAAACCACCGACGGGCGAGCCTGGAAACGACATATCGACCAGCTCCGGTCACGAACATTGACTAACCTCAACCCCCAAGACACGAACCAAGGGGGGAGGGAACACCCGGTTAAACAACCGCAAGAACAAATAAAAATTAAAAACTCACCAGAACGCAGCCTTCGCGAGTCACAACCGGAGAAGAACCGTCTGGCCAGCTCTACCGACCCGGAGAAGCCAAGCGGGAGCGGCGGAATCCGCGACTCAACCGACCCGGTAGGCCCAGGCGGGAGCCGTGGCGAAGGAACCGGCCCGATCATCCAGCCGGTTCGCTCAGAGGCAGGAGCAGCCAAAAAGATGACCGCCCCTGCCAAAATACAACAGGAAAATGAATTGCGCAGGTCATCTAGGACTCGACGGAGCCCCGCCTACCTGCGTGACTACACCACGTGAGAAGACCATACCAAGAGGGGAGGGGTGTCATGTATGCAAATGGACTACTCGAAATCCCCGTGCCTTGATTGGCTAAGGCGCGGGGATTTCTGATTGGCCAGGCGAGCCGCGCCTGATTGGCCCGATTGAAGTCTCCCGCGATTGGTTAAAGCCAAGAGCGGGAGACTTGAATCGCTGCCATTGGCCGCGGCCGCCGAAGCAAAAGATATAAAAGCCGCAAGCTTTTTGTCTTTTGCGGTTCGGTTCCACCAGTGTTAATAAAGAGCTTGAATTGAAAGTCACTGACTACGAGCATTATTTGCGGATACGACAATAGTTGTTTCAAAGGTGCTTTTTCAAAAGGCAACTGAACTGTTTTTTTTTTTTCCCTTGAGGAAGAAGAATAAAATGCTTCATTTTTCAACCTAGAAACTTCATCAGTTGGGGTGGAGGGGATGGAAGGATAGATACTAACAGTGGAGATTGCATGGTGGGGGGATGAAACTATTCTTCTGATAGGATGATGGGTGGGGGATGTAAGGATTGTATTTCTTTACAGTCATCTGGTCATTAGTATTCTCCCTGAGAGCTCTTGAGGCCACTTGGGGGTTTATCCAGAGGTGGCATTCAGCAGATTCTGACCAGTTCTGGAGAACTGGTAGCAAAAATTTTGAGTAGTTCGGAGAACTGGCAAATATTACTCCTGACTGGAGATTTTACAGTATCCTTCCCCTGCCACGCCCACCAAGCTACACCCACAGAACTGGTGGTACATTTTTTTGATTCCCATCACTAGGTTTATCTGTGCCCTCAGGGCCATCTGATCAGGGTGCAGTTGGTTGTGGAATCTTCTTGGGACTGTTGCAAGGGCTGCATTATATTGTAGAAAGTTAGCATCCACCCCTCTCCTAGAAGAATGAAACATTCTAGGAAATATTGACAAGGCAGAATATTATATTTTCCTGGATGAGAAAAGGAAAACATGTTTTTAAAGACAAAGCAGCTCCCTGCAGCTCCCTGCCCCTTCAGCTCCAGGGTGATGGGATGAAGACATGGCCCTCAGGACATGATAGGATTAGCCCTCTACCCATCTCACCACATGGCACCTGGGAAGTCTGACAACCAATCAGGATACATTTCTTGCCACAGGAACAGGAAGCAAGTTCAAAGCCCAGCAGAGGTTATAAATCTCCCTCCCTCCCTCCCTCCCTCATGTGCTTTTTTTGCCCAGGACCTCAAATCATGTAGTCCTGTTGTCTACCACTAAACCATTTTTTCAAGCTATCCCCATGTTTCCAGTGTCTTTCTTCCCACTTGGAACTGAACCCAGATGGACATTTCTTCCAAACAGTAGACTGGAAATAGGTGGTATCTTATCCGTCCCCTCCCCCTCTATTGAAAGAGGACTGCTCAACGTTAACATAATTGGCCTCTTTACCCCTCTTTCAAACTAATGATCCTCTCTATCCAAAAAGTGGAGCAACACAATATCCACCTGCCCTTTAAACCAAAGGATGAACTAAGGCAGAAGTTTGTCCACCCCAAGGATAAAACACCCCAACAAAAACTGAGCAAGGTGATATGTGCAATACAGTGCAGTGAGACATGCAGATCTGTGCATGGGTGAAACAAAACAACCATTTCACAAGCTCATGGTGCAATATAGCAGATCAGGGCAAGATTCAGCAATCCATCTGCATTTGAAAAAAGGCCACTCTTTTGAAGACAGCCAACTCCACATTTTGTATAGACTGTAATCATTGGTTTCAAAGAGAATATCCAGTCTCAACTGTCACTACCTATCTTTCCATCCCCCCTCCCCCCCTTCCCCCTCCCGCCATCACAACTGATGAAGTTTCTTGGATGAGAAACCAAATGTTTTGTTCTTCATCCTCAAGAAAAACACAGTCTAGTTGCCTTTTGAAAAAGTACCTTTGAGCTCCTCCTCCTCCTCCTCCTCCTCCTCCTCCTCCTCCTCCTCCTCCTCCTCCTCCTCTCTTTCTTCCGTGACATTCCAGATGCCCCAGCAAGCTGGGGCAAAAGCATGGGGATTTTGAAGAGGCCATAGAATGAGGTAAGAGTGTATCATGCTTGCAAGTGTCAACAATCTTCCTGGCATTCAAGTACAAAGATTTACTGTGATATCATTGGGATGGCAGTTTTATTTCTGGTCCAAAATGTGTGATTTATGGGAATGACCTAGGTTGTTGCAGTTCTATTTTGTTGCAATTAATCTCGAAGTAAATATTTTAATTATGATCATTCCTTTTTTAGAGAGGAGATTTTGCAAAACAGGAGATAAACAGAGGGGGGTCAAAAATCAGAAGACCACTTCTGATATGAACTAAGAAGATTTTCAGCCGATTTGCTTAGCTCACTTATAATGCCCAAGGGAAAATGAACTAGCAAAAAGGAAAAAGAAAGAAAGAAAGAAAAATCATTGGTTTTTATATTTCGTTTTTTTATCTGCAAAGAACAAAACTTTTATGCACTTTTCCCCTTTGGAATGTATATATATATTTTCTCCAGCATCCACTTAACTAGATAAAAATCAATTTTGTGGCATTCTCATTCCATTGGATGGAAAACAAATGGTTTTTGATGTTCTTCTTCAAAAGAAAGAAAAAAGAGAATGGAGGTGAAATGCTTATGGATGGAGGGGCAGATTCTTGTGAGAGATTTAAAGGCTGCCTGCGCCTGTGTTTCATCAATCAATCCTACAGTTGTTTGCATTGTATAGTCATCTTGCCAGTCATCTGTAACCTCCCTGGCTTCTCACATTTCCATTTAATCCCAATAGGAGACATCAGGAGGCAATGTTTACCTAGAGACTTTTTGAGATCAAATGCCAGGCCAAATAGCTATTGTTTGAGAAACTTCAAAAATTCAGAATAATACTTTAGATGTACACCAAGTCTTGTTTAAGACCTCCACCTCTCTTCAGTTTGAGCTAAAATGAAGTATTTTGAGGGTATCAGCTTCTCTCTCTCTCTTTCTTTCTCTCTCTCTCTCTCTTTCTTGTCTCTCTCCCTTTCTCTCATCTCTCTTTCTCATTTCTCTCTCTCTTGTCTCTTTCTCTCTCTCATCTCTCTCTCTCTCTCATTTCTCTCTCGTCTCTTTCCCCTCCTTTTCTTCCCCTCCCTCTCCCCTCTCTCTCATCAAGCCAATGTTGAAGTTACATTATCTTAGTTACCTAAACCATAGAAATATTCCTATAAGAGATGTATTCCCTCAGGTTTCTTTATTATAGGAAGAACAATAAAAAGATAAAGGTTTCCTCTGTCTAGTCGTGTCCAATTCTAGGAGGTGCTGTTCACCTCTGTTTCTTGCCTGAGGAAGCCAGCATTGTTCGAAGACATTGTCTGCAGGCATGTGGCCAGCATGGCTATAGGCCAAAGGCACACAGAATGCTTTTACTTTCCCACAAAAGTGGTACCTATTTTTTTTAAATTTTTTTTATTGGTTTTTAAAAACAAACATAAACAAATAAAACATAAAAACATCAAGCTGTCTTCCATAGGTGTACATACAGTGTGCCGGTTGGTTTACAAATTGTTTTGTGCTTCCATTTCGTAGTCTTCCATTACAATTACATTACATATAATCTCATATTGTCAATCAAAAACTAAATACCTTAGTATCATTATTAATCAATCATTTGACTATACTTTTATTCATTCATGTTTTACAAGATAACCATAATTTACTTAATTTATTGTATAACAGTTCATATTATCATCCCAAATCTATCCTAAAATCATTTTGTAGTTATAATAGAAAAGTACATCTTTATATATTTATTATTTTCTAGAAATCTACACATTTCATTACTGTACTTTGTTATCTAACCATTGATAAAAAAGATCCCAAATTTTATAAAATTGTTTATCCTCTTGTTCTCTAATTTCAAATGTCAATCTACTCATTTCAGCACATTCCAATATTTTTTTAATTATTTCCTCCTGTGATGGTATCTTCCCATTTTTCCAGTTTTTAGCAAATACAATCCTAGCCGCTGTTAATACATTTACAATCAGGTATTTCAAGTCTTTGCTATATATTTCAGGTAAAATTCCCAATAAAAATATCTCTGGTTTCAAGTCTATATGTTTTTTCATCATTTTCTCCAACCACATGTGGATTTTAGTCCAGTATTTTTGGCATCCACACAAGTCCACCACATATGGTAATATGAGCCAGGTGTCTGATGACATTTCCAATATTTTTCGGATTTATTCTTGAACATTCTTGCTATTCTTGTTGGGGGAAAATGCCACCTGTAAAACATCTTATACAAATTTTCTTTATATGCTGTTGACGTTGTCATTTTATAATTTTGAGACCACAATTTTTGCCATTTCTCTGGATTAATCCCATATCCAAAATTCTTCCCCCAAGCAATCATAGTTTCTTTAACTTGTTCTTCTTCTAGTTTAATTTCTAATAAATATCCATACATTTTTTTAATTACCTTTTCATAAGTACCTGTCAAAATCTTATCTAAGTCAGTCAATTTACCATAGAAACCTTCTGTTTTAGAACCTTTATCATACCTTGAATGTATTTGTGCATAGGAAAACCAATTCATCTTCATACCTTGTTCCTCTAGTTTTTGCATCGATTTAAGTTCACCCTTTTCACTCAGTATTTCACCATATCTAACTGTTCGTTCCTTTTTAAAAGTGGTACCTATTAATCTACTTGCATTTGCATGCTTTCAAACTGCTAAGTGGGCAGGAGGTAGGGCAAGGAACAGGAGCTCACCCTATTGCACAGAACTCGGATCTCAAACCTGGGCTATCAGCTCTCCAGCTGACAAGATCAGCATCTTTAACCACTGAGCCATCCCCAAACCTTAGAGAAATACTCCTCTTCTGCCCATCAAACATGTGATAAATTGTCAGAAGTGCCACTTCACATCCTGTGCTACATGATTTGTCCAATGCCAGTCTGCAATGGAACTTGGGGGGAAGGTAGATACTTGGGGGGAAAGTGAAACTAGTGGAATGAAGGACGCCTCTCAGAGTCGAGTCCTCAAGGCCATTCTCCTGGGAGAAGAATGCAGTTGCAAGAGTGACTGTTTCAAAAGCATCTATTTTAAAATTGATTGGACAACGGAGGAAACCAGCAATGGGAAATGTCTGGGAGGGAAAAGTTATACCTAGGGATTTGGCGCATGAACCTTGTTGTGTATGTACCATAGTTAATAAAGTATGAGCTTGAGGTAAAGTACAGGGTTCTGGCCCTGCACTTCTGATTGGCTGTTAGGCGGCCAGATCGGATTGGTTAGTTCTGAGGAATCCGATTGGCCCTTAACAGAGGATTCTTATTGGTTAAAAGAGCTAGCGTTCATAGCTCACTATTGGACAATTCTTACAAGGGTTGCCTATATAAGGCAGAGTTCACTGTTGTTGTTTTGAGAAGTCACTATGCTAATAAAGAGCTGAGAGTCACTATTCAGAGCCTGTCTCCATTCACTCCGACCCATGTCCAAGTACTTAACACTGGCGACGAGGATGGGATGTGGAGACGTCTGAACCGAAGAAGCCAGGAAGCAATACCGAGCATGTGATAGACGACGCCAACAACGGAACCATGTCCGGTGGCATCGTACCACCCGCTCCGTTCGATCCAAACCAAGAGGATTGGGAATCCTACATGGATCGCTTCCAAATGTTTCTCGAGACGAATAACTTGAAGGACGCTACACCAGCAAAGAAGCGGGCACTGTTCCTGATGCATTGCGGCCAAGCTGTATTTAAGATGGCTAAAGCACTCGCCAAACCTCGAGAAGCCATGAGCTGGGACAACCTCGAACCCATCCTGAGAGACCATTACGCGCCAACCATGCCTACACTCATGAGATGCCATGAGTTTTATCAGAGAAACCAACGAAAAGGGGAGAGCGTGGCCGATTTCGTGGCAAACCTCTGAAATTTAGGGGGTCTCTGCGGGTTCGCCGATTTAGAAGAGGCACTAAGAGATCAAGTAATTCTGGGATTAGATGTGCTAGGCGTGCAAAGCAAGCTGATGGCGAAAGGCGACTTCAGCCTTGCTGATGCCATCGCCGAAGCCACGGCTGCGGAGGCGACCAAAAAATCGCCTGCACAATTACGGCGAAGCCGCACTCCGGTAACAACACCGACCAGCGAAATCTTACCCAACTCAGAAGGGCAGCTACTAACAACGCACCATGAGGACCTTTCTTCGTCGTCAGACAGCAACGAAGAAGGGGTCCATCGACTGCGGTCCGACCGGGACCCTCGCCCGAAGCCCTTACACCCTTGCGCTGGCTGTGGAGCCAACCATGCCAGGGCTGAATGCAAATTCCACGACACACTCTGCCATGAGTGCGGGAAACGAGGCCACATCGGCCGGGTCTGCCGCAGCTTACCAGGACTCAGCCAGGCCTCAAAAGGGGCCAACTATCGCCAATTGACAGGAAACCGTCCTGTAAGGCGCGAGCCAGTAAACCACTCCTACAGAAATCGACCTTTGCAAAAAGAAGAGGCTCACCATACTATCACTATCGGTCACGCCTCAGTTTTGGACACTAAGAAAATCCGAGTCACGGTAGCCATCGAGAACCAGCCTTGCCACATGGAGGTCGACTCAGGATCGTCCCTCTCGATGGTGTCTTGGAAGACACTCAAGCAACTCATCCCCACAATTCAACGCCAAGACCTCCAATTTCAACGCCTCATCCTCAAGGACTACCAAGGAAATCGAATCCCCATTGTCGGGTCCTGCCAAGTCCGAGTCTCCTTCAGGAAGCATACAGCGTACTTACCTCCAATGATCATCGATAGAGATAGGCCTAGTCTATTAGGCCTCCAATGGTTCGCGCCACTCAGCATTGAAGTGGCTGGTGTGAACCGAGTCGGTGGTTGTGAGTGGGAGGAAGACCTTATCTCTGAGTTCAGCGACGTCTTCGCGGACAGCTTAGGCGAGTATAAGGGGACCCCAATCTCATTTAGTTTAGATCAAAAAGTAGCCCCCATTCGCTTGAAGCCCCGTCGAGTTCCATTTGCTCTTAAAGCAAAGATCGACGAACAACTCGACAAGCTAATTGCTCAAGGGGTGTTGAAGCCCATCGATCACTCTCCATGGGAAACCCCTATTGTAACACGCATTAAGCCAGACGGGTCAATCCGAATTTGTGGGGACTACTGGGCCACTTTAAACCACGCCCTACAGCAGAATGCGTATCCAGTTCCGGTGGTGCAGCACCTACTCCATTCCTTGGGGGGCGGAAAGGTTTTCGCTAAATTAGATTTAGCTCAAGCTTATCAACAATTACCAGTGGATGAAAAAACGGCCCAAGCCCAAACAATTGTAATGCACAGAGGTGCCTTTAAATGTACCCGATTGCAATTTGGAGTTAGTGTAGCCCCGGGGAGCTTCCAGAGCCTCATGGAAAGGTTATTACAGGGAATCAAGGGCGTAGTTCCTTATTTTGATGACATATTAATTGCAGCCCCTACCAAAAAATTTTGCAGGATCGTTTGAAATGCGTTCTTAAAAAATTCCAAGAGGCTGGACTTAAGGTGAAAAAAAATAAATGTCAATTATATACTGACAATGTTGAGTTTCTAAGGTACCGAATTGATAGCCAGGGCATTCATCCTACCGAGAGTAAATTAAAAGCGATCAAAAACATTCCCAGGCCATGCAACAAGGCCGATCACCAGGCGTTCTTAGGCCTCATTAATTTCTATAATGTATTTTTACCACACAAGGCAACTGTCGCTGAACCGTTACACCGATTATTAGATAAGACAGCATTGTGGGTATGGGGTTACCAGGAAGAGCAAGCGTTCCGGAATGTTAAAAAATTGCTCACATCTGACTCTGTACTTATGCAGTATAACGAGACTTTGCCGTTTGTTATAACCTGCGATGCATCGCCTTTCGGGGTGGGCGCCATTTTGAGCCATGTACTGCCTAATGGGAACAAAGCCCCTGTTGCATACTTTTCGAAGACTCTTTCACAAGCAGAGCGGAACTATGGACAAATTGATAAAGAAGCCCTCACCATCGTTTCAGCTGTAAAGAAATTTCATGAATATGTGCATGGAAGGACATTTACAATTATAACTGACCACAAACCGTTGCTAGGAATAAAAGCTGGGGACAAGCCAACCTCTTACATATTATCCCCTAGAATGACCCGATGGTCAGAATTCCTAGCTGCTTATAATTATCGCCTGCAATATCGCCCGGGGAAAGCCATTCCCCACTACGTTGCAGATTGAAAAACTCAACTCGCCGCCTATGACCGCCTGAGACATCGCGAGAGAAACCAAACGAGACCACACCCTAGCTCGAGTCCTAGGTTGGGTAGAACGTGGATGGCCATTGGACCAAGTACCAGATGACTTTGCACCATTTAAATCTCAACAGACTGATCTTTTTCCCCCAAAAAGGCTGTATCATCTGGGGCGATAGAGTTGTTGTCCCAGAGCGACTCCGGAAGACGCTGCTACGAATTCTGCATGAGGGCCACCCCAGCATCGTGCGGATGAAAGCGCTTGCACGAAGCTACGCATGGTGGTCGGGAATGGACCGGCAAATCGAGCAGTGGGTCAAAGCGTGTGCCAATTGCCAACAAGTCAGCAACGCCCCACCAAAAGCCATGCCTACTGAATGGGAGACGCCACGGGGACCCTGGTCCAGAATCCACCTGGATTTTGCAGGGCCAACCAAGGGCTATACCTTCCTGCTGACAGTCGACGCGTACTCCAATTGGTTAGAAATTCATCGTATGACGGCTACAACTTCCAAGGCGGTGATCAAGATCCTAAACAGACTCTTTGCAACCCACGGATTGCCTGACGTCCTGGTGTCCGATAACGGACCACAGTTTACAGCACTAATGTTCGAGCAGTACCTCGCTGACCGCGGCATCCGCCATGCGCTCACCTCGCCTGCGCACCCTGCGACCAATGGCCGAGCAGAACGCATGGTCCAATTTGTTAAAAAGATTTTGCAAAAAGTGGACTATGACAATATCGATGACAAGGTCAACCAAATTCTCTTTTTGCAGCACATAACTCCACACAGCGTCACCGGCAGAACTCCTGCCGAACTACTGATGGGATGAAGACTCCGCTCCCACCTCGACCGGTTGCACCCTGCTTATGAACCAGAAAAGCCAATAGGATCCAGCGGCCGCTGTTGCACCTTCCAGGTAGGAGACCTTGTTTACACACGAAACTTATCGGGCGATCCGTTATGGATAGAGGCAACAGTCGTACGAATGACCGGCCCCAAATCCTACGTAGTGAAATGCTGTGACAATAGACTGTGGAAAAGGCATATCGACCAATTACGGTCACGACTCACAACGGCCAGTCAACAACTCCCCCATGACCAAACCGAGGGGGGGGAGGTCCGGAAGACGATGAAGTTCCAGGGAACCTGCTCGAAGGGAGCGACGAACTAAGTGATACTCAGGAAATGGAGCAGGAAGGAGAATCGTTTGCACCGCAAGAAATTGCACCTGAGCAAGAAGCAGAACCACTGCCAAACAACAATCTACCTCAACAGGATTGCAACCAACTAGTCCAACGAAAATCCGAAAGACTTAAAAGACAACCGTCCTATCTAAAGGACTATATAACTACACCGTAATTAAGAAGCCAGGGGGAAGGGGTGTTGTGTATGTACCATAGTTAATAAAGTATGAGCTTGAGGTAAAGTGCAGGGTTCTGGCCCTGCACTTCTGATTGGCTGTTAGGCGGCCAGATCGGATTGGTTAGTTCTGAGGAATCCGATTGGCCCTTAACAGAGGATTCTTATTGGCTAAAAGAGCTAGCGTTCATAGCTCGTTATTGGACAATTCTTACAAGGGTTGCCTATATAAGGCAGAGTTCACTGTTGTTGTTTTGAGAAGTCACTATGCTAATAAAGAGCTGAGAGTCACTATTCAGAGCCTGTCTCCATTTACTTTGACCCATGTCCATGTGCTTAACAAACCTCAATTCTGGTTTTGCTTTATTGCATATCACTTGACTTTTAGTAAACTATATGTTTCTCAAGAAATGGAATCAAGTATCGTTTGGTTTAAAGATTCAAGTTGCGGCAGGATTCACATAAATTCAGACACAGTTTGAAGTTGGAGATCTGTCTAACCTAGAAGTAAAAAAAAGAGGGGCTGCAGCTCCACTTATGAATAAGAATAATCAAGTGACAATGTCTTTCAGGAAAGGAGAATATCAGAACAACTAGACAAAAGAACAGTTTATTCCCGAACACCTTCGCTCTGCTAAACAAATAATTCTCTCAACACTGTCCAACTATTTACAAGTCTGCACTACTATTACTATTAATCTTCTCATCACTCCTTATCACCCATCCCCTCCCACTTGTGACTGTATGACTGTAACATTGTCGCTTGTATCCTTACGATTTATATTGACTGTTTCCTAGTAGGATTTGATTGCTTATTGTACCCTATGACTGTTATTAAAAGTTGTACCTGATGATTCTTGACTCTTGACGAATGTATCTTTTCTTTTATGTGCACTGAGAGTATTTGCCCCAAGACAAATTCCTTGTGTGTCCAATCACACTTGGCCAATAAAGTATTCTATTCTATTCTATTCTATTCTATTCTATTCTATTCTATTCTATTCTATTCTATTCTATTCTATTCTATTCTATTCCATTCCATCCCATCCCATCCCATTCCATTCCACTCCACTCTACTTTACTCTATATTTGTAACTCAGGGTTGAAATGAGGGGTCCTTGGTGCTCTCTAGCAGTAGCACTGATGATGTTGTCTAGTTTGGGTAATGAAACATCTACAAGAAAAAAAACAAGCTCAGAAAACACCAAGGATTCCTCTGTGACTTTCAGCTAAGATAGTGCTTTCAAAACCTGGGTAAATTACTCAGAATAGAATAAAAGTGTTTTTTCTTTGAGTAATAAAATAACATCCCATTATCCATCCCAACAGGGCCTTTTAATTTGACTTAAAAATTGCCACATGTACTAAAACATATTTGAAAACCTCTCAAACGATTTCTATTAAGACAAAATTCAATGAAATTATCAGTGATAATTTGTTGACATGAAATAAAGATCATTTGATTGCATTGGTTTCTTTAATAATACAGCCCTTGAATTACAGTGACTAATTCATTTGTTTGAAGTTGTGCAGTACAATAGCCCATCCGCATTTAAAAAGCATGGGAATTTAACACCCATGCTTCTCACACCCATAAAAGATAAGACAAAAACCAGATGCCTAACGAGGGAGATCTTTTCTGATCATAAAGGAGATAAATATAAATAAGCAAAATATTTCCTCCAAGTTCCTCTGTTCATAAAATCGTACATCACACTTGCATTTCCTTCACAAAGGTCTCAAATTCCAACAAAAAACATATTGCTGATGTGTCAATCAGTTGCTGGCTGTCCCCAACATTACATGTATTGTTTTTGGAAATAAAGAGAGAAACCTCCTTTCCAGCAGCTGCTCTTGCATTTTAATTGCTTGCATACTTTTCTGGGCTTGAAAGAAAAGGGACTCAGGGACATTCTCCGAACAATGCAGTGCTGAAGGAAGGAACTTTTACGACGAAGGAAGGGACTTTTACTTTTACCTTGAAGTTCTTTAAGACTTTCTGGTAAATGGTTTTGGGTAATGAAGGGAAAAAAAACTGGGAAGCTCTGAGTTAAGATATTAAAACAGTGTCCTCTAACTGTTGTGAATTCATAAGTTTCAATAAAGAGAACTTGAGCTTGGAGTAAAGTGCAGGGTTCTGGCCCTGCACTTCTGATTGGCTGTTAACCTGCCGTTGGCCCGTTCCGGGGAATCCGATTGGCCATTAACAGAGAGTTCCTATTGGTTAAGAGAGCTAGCGCTCCTCAATTGTTATTGGGTAATAGTTATTGGGGTTGCCTATATAAGGAGGGTTATAACTGCCATTGAGTTGAGAAGTCACTATGTAAATAAAGAGTTGAAGTTCACCGTTCCAGAGGCTTGTCTCTATTCTTTCTCGCCCATGCTCCAAACTTAACACTGGCGACAAGGATGGGATATGGAGACGTCTGAACTGACGGAACTAAGAAGAAACACTGAGCACGTGGTTGACGACGCTACACGACGGAACCATGTCCGGTGTCATCGTACCACCCGCTCCGTTTGATCCAGCGCAAGAAGACTGGGAGTCCTACATGGATCGCTTCCAAATGTTCTTAGAAACTAACAACTTAAAGGACGCCACAGCCGGGAAGAAACGGGCGGTATTACTAACGCATTGCGGTCCAACCGTATTTAAGATGGCTAAAGCACTAGCAAAACCTAGAGAAGTGAAGGCAATGGATTGGGACGACCTCGAACCTCTACTAAGGGATCACTATGCACCGACCGTACCTACGCTCGTGAAACGGCACGAGTTCTATCAGAGAAGCCAGCGAAAGGGAGAAAGCGTAGCTGACTTCATAGCAGACCTCCGAAATCTGGGAGGCCTCTGCGGATTCGCCGATTTGGAAGAGGCACTGAGAGATTGAATAGTTCTGGGTTTAGATGCACCAGGCGTGCAAAGCAAGCTGATGATAAAAGGCGACATCAGCCTTGCCGATGCCATCGCTGATGCTACTGCAGCAGAAGCAACAGGAAGTCGGCTGCACAACTACGCCGCAACCACGCTCCGGTACACCAACCGACAAGCGATATCTCACCTAGGTCAGAAGGGCAGCTTTCAACGACGCACTACGAGGACCTCTCTTCGTTGTCAGACAGCGACGAAGAAGAGGTCCATCGACTGCGGTCTGACCGGGACCACCACCCGAAGCCCCTATGCCCTTGCGCTGGCTGTGGAGCCAACCATGCCAGGTCCGAATGCAAATTCCGCGACGCACTCTGCCATGAGTGCAGGAAGAGAGGCCACATTGGATGGATCTGCTGAAGTTTACAAGGACCTGGCCAAGCCTCAAAAGGGGCTAACTATTGCCAATCAACAGGAAGCCGTCCTGTAAGGCGAGAACCAGTAAGCCACTCCTACAGAAACCGAGCTTTACAGCGAGAAGAGGCTCACCATACTATCACTATCGGTCACGCCTCTGCCTTAGATGCCAAGAAAATCCAAATCACAGTAGCGATCGAGAACCAGCCTTGCCACATGGAAGTCGACTCGGGATCGTCTCTCTCGATGGTGTCCTGGAAGACCCTCAAGCAACTCATCCCCACGATTCAGCGCCAAGACCTCCGTTTCCAAAAACTTATTATTAAGGACTATCAAGGGAATCAAATCCCCATCGTTGGTTCCTGCCGAGTCCGGGTCTCCTTCAAGAAGCACACAGCGTACTTACCGCTAACTGTGATTGACAAAGATAGGCCTAGCCTGCTAGGTCTCCAATGGTTCGCGCCACTTGGCATTGAAGTGGCAGGCATAAACCGAATCAGCGGAAGTGACTGGGAGGAGGACCTCATCCATGAGTTCAAGCACGTCTTTGCAGAAAGCTTAGGCGAGTACAAGGGGACCCCAATTTCGTTCAGCCTTGATCCAAAGATAGCTCCCATCTGCCTTAAGCCCCGTCGAGTTCCGTTTGCCTTAAAGCCAAAAATCGACGAACAACTCGACAAATTAATAGCTCAGGGGGTGCTAGAACCTACCGATCACTCCCCCTGGGAAACCCCAATCGTAACACCCATTAAGCCAGACGGGTCGATCCGAATTTGTGGGGACTACCGGGCCACCCTGAACCATGCCCTACAGCAGAATGCATATCTGGTGCTGGTGGTACAGCATCTCCTCCACTCCCTGGGGGGCGGAAAAGTCTTCGCTAAATTAGACTTAGCTCAGGCATATCAGCAACTACCTGTTGATGAAAAGACGGCACAGGCACAAATGATTGTGACGCACCAAGGTGCCTTCAAATGTACCCGGCTCCAATTCGGAGTCAGTGTAGCCCCAGGGATTTTTCAGAGCCTGATGGAGATGCTACTACAAGGGATTAAAGGCGTGGTCCCCTATTTTGACGATGTATTAATTGCTGCACCTACAAAAAAAATCTTACGAGATCGTTTAAAATTAGTCCTACAAAAATTTCAAGATGCTGGTCTCAAGGTGAAAAAGAATAAGTGTAAATTGTGTACAGATAGTGTTGAGTTTTTAGGGTACCTAATTGATAGTCAGGTTATTCACCCTACCGACAGTAAACTAAGAGCAATGAAAAACGCTCCCAGGCCTTGGAACAAGGCCGATCTCCAGGCTTTCCTAGGCCTCATCAACTTTTATAATGTATTTCTACTGCATAAAGCAACGGTCGCTGAACCGTTACACCGGTTGTTAGACAAGAAAGCAAACTGGGTATGAGGTCATAGAGAAGAACAGCCGTTCCGTAACGTAAAAAAACTACTGACTTCTGACTCTGTACTAACGCAGTACAATGAGACTTTGCTGTTAAATATCACATGTGATGCTTTGCCTTTCGGAGTGGGTGCCATTCTGAGCCATGTACTGCCTGATGGTAACAAAGCCCCTGTTGCATATTTTTCAAAGACACTTTCAAAAACTGAGCGAAATTATGGCCAAATCGATAAAGAAGCCCTCGCAATTGTATCAGCCGTTAAAAGATTCCACGAGTATGTGTATGGCCGGGCTTTTATTATCGTGACTGACCACAAACCGTTATTGGGGATAATAGCTGGAGATAAGCCGACTCCCTACATATTATCCCCCAGGATGACTCGCTGGTCAGAATTCTTGGCTGCTTATAATTATCGGCTGCAATACCGCCTGGGGAAAGCCATTCCCCATGCTGACGCATTAAGCCGAGCACCGCTTCCAGAGACTCTCGACGATCCTGCATCAACGGTAACCACGTTGCAAATTGAAACACTCAACTCGCCGCCATTAACTGCCTGAGATATCGCGAGAGAAACCAAACGTGACCCCACCTTAGCGCGAGTCCTAGGCTGGGTAGAACGCAGATGGCCATTGGACCAATTATCGGATGACTTCACACCATTCAAGACTCGACAAATGGAGTTGTTCTCTCAAAAAGGCTGTGTCATCTGGGGCGATAGAGTCGTTATGCCAGAACGACTCCAAAAAGCGCTGCTGAGAACCTTGCACGATGGCCACCCCAGTATCGTGCAAATGAAAGCCCTCGCACGAAGCTACGCATGGTGGCCGGGCATCGACAAGCAAATCGAAAATTAGGTTAAAGTTTGTCATAAATGCCAGGAAGTGAGCAACACCCCACCTAAAGCCCTGGTCCCGTATTCACTTGGACTTTGCGGGGCCGACCAAAGGCCACACCTTTCTGCTAACCGTCGACGCCTACTCGAATTGGCTCAAGATTCATCGCATGACGAATGCAACCACTGAAGCGGTTATCAAAAACTTGGAAAGACTATTTGCAACCCACGGATTACCAGACGTCCTGGTATCCGACAATGGGCCCCAATTTACATGCTGTCGTTCGAGTAGTACCTGGCTGACCGCGGCATCCGACATGCACTCACCTCGCCTGTGTACCCTGCGACCAATGGCAAAGCAGAGCGCATGGTCCAATTCGTTAAAAAAACCTTGCAGAAGGTAGACTACGATAACATTGACGACAAGATCAGTCAAATCCTTTTTCTACAACACATCACACCTCATAGCGTCACCAACAAAACTCCAGCCAAACTACTAATGGGATGAAAACTCCGCTCCCACCTCGACCAGTTACACCCAGCTTATTACCCGGAAAAACCACTAGGATCCAGCGGCTGCTGTCGTGCCTTCCAGGTAGGCGATTTGATATAGGCTAAAAACCTATCAGGCGATCAGCTGTGGATGGAGGCGACAGTAGTTCGTGTAACCGGCCCGAGATCCTACCTTGTACAATGCCTTGACGATAGGCTATGGAAACGCCATATCGATCAATTACGATCGTGGCTCCCGTCGGGCCTTCCTGAACTCCCTTATGACCAAACTGAGGGGGGGGGGAGATACGGAAGAAGTTGAATCCCAAGTAGAAGAAAACCCGTTTGAAGGGAACGACGGCGTAATTGAGACACAGGAAGGGGAACCAGAGAGGGAACCAGATGCACCTCAGGGAATTACCGAGAATAATGGCAACGACGAAGAAATGAACTCTGAACCAGAGGCGACCCCGTTGCCAAACAACAATCTACCTCAGCGTGATTGCAGCCAAATGACACAGCGAAAATCAAAAAGACTAATAAAGCAACCGTCCTACCTAAAGGACTATGTAACTGCGCCCTGCAAACAGAAGCCAGGGGGGAGGGGTGTTGTGAATGCATAAAGTTTAATAAAGAGAATTTGAGCTTGGAGTCAAGTGCAGGGTTCTGGCCCTGCACTTCTGATTGGCTGTTAACAGCAGGATCGGATTGGCACATTCCAGGGAATCCGATTGGCCATTAACAGAGAGTTCCTATTGGTTAAGGGAGCTAGCGCTCCTCGATTGTTATTGGGTAATAGTTATTGGGGTTGCCTATATAAAGAGGGTTATAACTGCCATTGAAGTGAGAAGTCACTATGTAAATAAAGAGTTGAAGTTCACCGTTCCAGAGGCTGGTCTCCATTCTTTCTTGCCCATGCTCCAAACTTAACACTAACCTTTCCTGCTTTGCAGATTGGTGGGGGGTTTGGAGGAACCTCCATTTGCATGAATGGTGGGCAAACACCCCCCCACTGCTTACACAAATGGAGCTGCACATGTGCATTTGCTTGCTGCTTGCACAAATGGAGCTGCATCTGTGCATGTGCTTACCCTCCACTTCTGTGGCCTAGTTCCAGTATTGAGCTGCAGCCTGGGGGTTTGGGAGTCCTGCATTAAAAGATACAATCATAGAGGCATAAAGTTGGAAGGGACCTTGGGGGTCTTCTACTCTAATCCAGAGGAGAAAAAGAACATGATCTGTGTTCTCCTACTCTATATCCGCCTTCTATCACCCACTACCCACCTCCTTACCACCATTTTCACTTCTTCCTTAAGAGGAAAAGACAGAATGTCTCCCACAGCCAAGGGAACGTCTTAGCCAAGTAATCAAAAGCAAAACAATAGACGGTGATTGCTTTTTCCATTTTGCCAGCTCTTTAGGAAGACAGAAACTCTTGTCAGTCATAAACAGAGACAAAGTGCTCAAACAATGCTCAGTGGAAGCTGCTCGGTTTCTCCTTTTGCCAATGACTGGTGAGCAATTGCTTTGATAAAGTTTGCAAATGACTCAACCAAACCACTTTTAGGAAGAGACATCATCGAAAAGGCGCTCTCTTTCTCTCTCTCATTCTTCAGAACAATGAAGGTCAATAAATACATTAAATAGCTTTTCACGCCAGCCACCACCTGCCAACCACAATTTCACCAGATATTGTCTAGTTTGTAAATGTCACTGAATGATATTTTTTGCCCCCATAGGCTTAGGTTAATTTGGTTTGCCACAACTGCCCTTATGACTGTCTCCCACCTGAGAAATAGAGAGTGTCTCAGTTTATAAAAGGAGGCCTTAATCCGACAGTGATTTGAAAGATGCTGCCCGTGGTTTTTATACCAGTAATAGCAATCCCTTCTGTCTGCTCTGACCACTTAAAATAAGTGTATGTGGGACAGCATTCCTCTGGCCAACCCCCCTTCCCATTGTAACAAGAATCCCCAACAGCTGGGCCATGGACTGTTACTGGGCCATGGTCCATTGGCAGGGGTGGGATTCAATTTTTTTAACAACCGGTTCTGTGTGTGTGGCTTATTTGGTGGGTGTGGCTTGGTGGTAATCTGACTGGCTGGGCGTAGCCAACTCAACATCACTCACGTTGAGGCACGAATCTCCTCGCCTGGCCTCTCGTGACTGTGGGGATGCTACAATAGTTGTAAGTGTGAAAAATGGTTATAAGTCACTTTTTTCAGTACCATTGTAACTTTGAATGGTCATTCCACACAAGCAAAGTATCAGCAAAGGAGGGGAAAAAATCTCCAGAGAAGTTCCAGAGACAGGAAGTCTAGTCCTGCCAATAATGTAATAAGGGTTAATAGAGAGGCAGTTTTTGTAAGCAACACCTGAATGTTTCCTTTCTGCCTTCCTTACAGGATTAGGCCAGTAATTTCTTCTAACAACCACTTCTCTGAACTGCTTAGAATGTTAACAACCGGTTCTAGCAAATAGGTGTGAACCTGTAGAATCCCCCCACTGCCCATTGGGGACTGGGCCACCAAAGCAGCAGGTGAGTGCATGAAGCTTCATTTGATTTCGGTTGTGCATGTAAACTCCCTTCCCCACCAAAACCACTAAAGTAGGGGTGTCAAACTTGATTTCATTGAAGGCCGCATCAAAGTTGTGTTTGACCTTGGGGGGCCAGGGTGGGTGTGCTCAAAGTGGGTGTGGCCAGCTTGACATCACTCATGTCAGGAGTGCCTGTGGTGGCCCAAGAACTCTTCCATCAAACATGGGCTACCGAGCTCTGTTTTTGGCTGGGATGGCCTCCTGCAATTCTCTGCCAGTGAAAATGGAGCTTGGGAGGAGCCCTCCTGAAATCCATTTTCACTGGCAGAGGCACTGTGGGCCGGTCCTTTGCTGCTTTCAGGGTGGCCCTGTGGGCCAGATCTAAACACCCCTATGGCCGGATTCAGCCTGCAGGCCTTGAGTTTGACACCCCTGTGCTAAAGCCAAACCTAAAAGTTTGGGGACCATCTGCTACAGAACAGGACCTTCTCTTGCAGTTTCTGATCCCCACAGAGAGAAAGAAGTTTCTGTAGTGTTTTAATTCCTCTATGATTAAATATCAGTTACATCCCCTTGGGGAAGAGATATACATGCAGCTTTTCAATTAAACCCAGACTGAAACAAGTAGGCCATAGTAACATATGGATTCTGAAAAGGATAACTAACAAAGGGCAGCTAAGAGCAAGATGGGATGAACAGAGTTGTTGTGATGACCTGGAGTGTACACAAATGTAACAAAATCCAAAATGTAAATAAATGTCCTTTAATGCCTCCAACTTGGCCCTGTTGTGTATGTACCATAGTTAATAAAGTATGAGCTTGAGGTAAAGTGCAGGGTTCTGGCCCTGCACTTCTGATTGGCTGTTAGGCAGCCAGATCGGATTGGTTAGTTCTGAGGAATCCGATTGGCCCTTAACAGAGGATTCTTATTGGTTAAAAGAGCTAGTGTTCATAGCTCGTTATTGGACAATTCTTACAAGGGTTGCCTATATAAGGCAGAGTTCACTGTTGTTGTTTAGAAGTCACTATGCAAATAGAGTTGAAAGTTCACTATTCAGAGGCTGTCTCCATTTACTTTGACCCATGCCAAGTACTTAACAGGCCCCACTGTTCAATAATTCTCAGTTGGAGTTAAAACTTATTCAAAAATAGTCTTCAAAAGAAAGCAATACAGTCCGAACTTAATGAGCAGATAGAGGTAAAATAAAAAACTAAAACAAACAACAAGGAAAGAATTTCCACAATGGACCAGGATAAGTAATTACCAACTTCAAGGAGATAACAAGGGACCATCTGTTGGAAGGACGCCAACCAAGATAACTTCAGCCCAAAATAAAACATGCTTTGCTTCTGGCAATGCTGGGTTTCACCGTCTCTCTTATATACTATCCTCCCCAGCTGCAATCAATGAGGAGGATCATGGCTGCTTCCTCTCTTGTAAGCCAAGTTGTTTCCTTCTTCATTCTTCCCTGTGTTTCCTAGGATGAAGAGGGGATGGGCCTGGTTCTTCCTCTGACTGTCCAGACGGCCTCTGCCCTTCCCCAGCCTCTTCCACAACCTCCGGAGCCACACCTCCACTCCCTGTTGGCTGTTCCTCCTCTCCCTCAGAGTCCGACCAAGAGCATGACAGTTATATTATTTTTATCTTATCTGAGAACATTTAAAGTGGGGGCCATCCAGAGTCAAACATGAGGGGGGAAAACATTCAAAATGTTGACAATCAACTCTCCCTTGACGTAAACCTGATTCAGAAATTTCCTGGCAAGATTATGTTTAATAGATTTTTATCCCACCTTTATCAGTTTTTATAAATAACTCAAGATGTTGAACATACATAGCACTCCTTTCTCTTCTTTTAATTCTTGTGAGGTGAGTTGGACTGAGGGAGTAAGGGAGCACCAAGGATACATGTATAATGTATAAATACAATATAATATCATAATTATTTTGGCCATTTTTTTAACTGCAAGAGGTTTGCATTTGTTTATGGCTTGGCAGAACACCTGGAGAAAGAACTGTAAGCAATAAAATCTTAGATGATCAACACCATAGGTTCTTTTCATTATATCCAATTTTGTGAATGTGTACAAGCTGTCAACAGCACAGGTGTCTCTACACAACACTCACAAGCACTCTTCTCAACACTTATCACATACTACCCACAATATTACAATACTACAAACAGTACCCTGGAGAGTAATGCCACAAACTGGACCCTGGACCCAAAGTAAGTCCACTGCCACTTCTGCTGCTGAGGTTTACAAACTGTCTCCCAATTCTGTATCTTGTTCTAGCTCCTGCTTTCTTGCTAGTTGGTATAGAGTTTTTCTCCCAGTACTGAGCATATGAAATTCTTGCTGCTGTTAATATATGTAATATAAGATATTTTATCTTTCTATTATAGTTTTTTTATTATTCCTAAGAGGAATAATTCTGGGACAAAATCACTTTTGTTTTTAGTTAACTCTTCTAACCACATTTGAATAATTTTCCAGTATTTTTTCGCTTTGGGGCATGTCCACCAAGAATAAAAGAAGGTACCTTGTTGTTGTCCATGCTTCCAACAATTTGGTTTTAAGTTTGGGTAAATCTTGGCCAGTCTTGAAGGTGCCAAATGCCAATGATAGAACATTTTATGTTGGTTTTCCTTATATGCTGCCAATTTTGTTATTTTATAATTCAAGTTCCATTCTTCCAGATCAGTACTATTTCCAACATTCCTACCCCATGCAATCGTCGTTTCTTTCACAATTTCTTCCGCTCTTTCAAATTCTAATAAATGTTTATATAACTTTGATAATAATTTATAATCTGGGCCAATCAAGATTTTATCTAGTTTTTGCATTTTATTATCTATTCCAAATTTCTCACTGTCTTTTTTATATCTTGTTTGAATTTGTCCACCAATCCAGTTTTATTCCCTGCTCTTCCAATTTCTGTCTGCTCTTTAAGTTCTTCTCTCTCTCTCATCTGTCTATATCCATCCATCCATCCATCCATTCATCCATCCATCCATCCATCTATCATATCTATCTATCATCTGTCTGTCTGTCTGTCTGTCTGTCTGTCTATCTGTCTATCTTATCTCTCTCCTTACCTTCCTACCTACATTCCTACCCTATCTCTACCTACATCTAACTACCTACCTTATCTCTCTCTCCTTACCTTTCTCTCTCTCTCTCTTATCTATCTATCTATCTATCTATCTATCTATCTATCTATCTATCTATCTATCTATCTATCTATCTATCATCTATCTGGATGTTGTCTCTGATGGCGAACTGCTGAGCCATAATTGCTTCATTGCTTTTTTGGATGTCTATCGTCCCATAGAAATGGTATACCATTTTGGATTTTTATTGCAAATTATCTTGTAAATATTGTTATTAAAAAAAACCAAACATTTAGCTATTGACCATTTGGCAAGACAGCCAGGCTTGGGGTCCCTTAATTCTTTTTTTTTTGTACAAGTAACTCATGATGATGCACCCAGATGAAAGGGGCTACGTTATTAGGACCAGAAGTGCTTATGACTCCCAGCATTCACCCAACTGGAAACTGAAGGCAAGATTGAAACAATGGAACACTTTCTTTGCAGGGTCAATAAATAATCAGCGATGGCTTTCATTGGAGGTCATGAAAGATCCAGAGGAAAAGGAAAGGAAACATGGCTGTTGTTTTTTTCCCCCTAATTGCGTCAGTATAAAACCATATTGCTTCCCAGCCAATATGTTATGCCAAGAGTTACGCCCAACTAGTTTTGGAAATCATTACCCCCTATTCCTTATTAGGATTCTTCATTCATGATCATTATCATGTCCTTAATTTATTCCCCCAAATGCAACGATGTGTATTCACTGCCCTTGTACTGTCAGAACCAAGTCACTTTTCATGCCCTATTGTGCATTAGCAAAGTTGGATCTTTAGTTTTCTGAAGCCTTTTTCATTTTGTTCTATAAATGCTTTGGATTTTACAGTGTTGGTAATTCATAGCCTTGTCATCATCACTTTCAAACTCACTCCATTCTCTTTGTTTTCAGGAAATGAAGTATCCAGCAAGTGGCATTTTCAGTAACAACGAGTGTTATTTCTAATAAGTATTTCCAGTGGTTTTTTTTTTATGTATGTCATTCCTAGACATATAAGAAATATTATTTTGTTTATGGCCAGGGCAATTTTTTCCCCAATTTTGCAGCCCGCATCTTCTGTGCTTCTTTTTTCTGGTCTTTCTTTTCTCCTGACCATCTGTTTGGTGTTTTTTCTTTCTTTCCATCTTTTCTTTCCCTTTTCCAAGATCCAATGACAGTCTTCCTTCCTTCCTTTAACAATTTTATAATGCGTGTCTCTTTCCTCTTACCTACCTACCTATTTAAATTTATAGGCCTCCCAAGTCCAAATCACTCTGGGCAGCTTGCATGATAAAGGTAATGAAAATGAAGATAAGATACAGGTTATTCTCACTTTACAACTGTTTGTTAGTGTCCATTCGAAATTACAACAGCAGTGAAAAAGGTGACTTATGACTGTGTTTCATTCTTATGACCATTGCAGTATCCTCACAGTCACGTGATTAAAATTTGGACACTCAGAAACTGGCTCATACTTATGACGGTTGCAGTGACCTGGGGCAAAATGATCACTTTTTGTGACTTTCAGACCAATGGGGAAGGCAGATTCACTGTGTGACTAATTTAACAATGGCAGTGATTCACTTAACAACAGTGGCAAGAAAGGTCATGAAAGGGGGCAAATGTCACTTAACTCACTTAGCAACATAAATTGTGGGTTCAATTGTGGTCATAAGATGACTACCTGTAATGAAAATCAGGCTATATTTTGAATGTACATTTTAATGGTCCATACTTTTTGAAATTTCCACTGATATGCATGCAGAATTATATTTTTTTACTTACCTTCCTGAAGTCACCTGAGAATCTTCACTCAGAAATATGATGATATCATCTCATAGGGACTCAGGGTTGAGCTTCCCATGCTTTTGGTCTAGGGAGTTTCTAGTTTCCAGGAAAAAAAAAACACCCATAAAATATTGCTAACATGTTTAGAACAATTCTGCCCATTGCCTTGGAGAACAAAAACAACATTGCTAGGGCTTCACTTGGAGGCATACCACATTCAGAGACTAAAAACACCATACTTGGTAATTGACTGCCATTCCTCAGCACGTGAAGGTACAGTCAAGACAGTACCATCTGTCGTGTCCGCAAAAAGACGCTCAGAGTCGGTGACTATCATTCAAGCTCTTTATTAAATAGTTGTGAACCGAACCAGCGAAAAGGAAAAAGCCCGCGGCTTTTATCCTTTTCGCTGCGGCGGCCGCGGCCAATGGCAGCGATTCAAGTCTCCCGCTCTTGGAGTGAGCCAATCGCGGGAGACTTCAATCGGGCCAATCAGCGCGGCTCGCCTGGCCAATCAGAAATCCCCGCGCCTTAGCCAATCAAGGCACGGGGATTTCGAGTATGCAAATTCAGGACAGAACACCCCTCCCCTCTTGGTATAGTCCATCACGTTGCGTAGTCACGCAGGTAGGCGGGGCTCCGTCTAGCCCTAGTTGACCTGCGCAACTCAGTTGCAAGCTGGATCTCGGCCGGAGCGGTCATCTTTTTGGCTGCTCCTCCTTCTGTGTGAACCGGCTGGATGATCGGGCCGGTTCGTTCTCCATGGCTCCCGCCTGGGCCTACCGGGTCGGTTGAGCTACGGGTTTCGCCGCTCCCGCTTGGTTTCTCCGAGTCGGTTGAGCTGGCCAGGTGGTTCTTCTCCGGTGGGGACTCGCGATGGCTGCGTTCCGGTGAGTACTTTTGGATTATTTTTTCCTGCGCTTGTTTATTCGGGTATTCCCTCCCCCCTTGGTTCGTGTCTTGGGGGTTGAGGTCTGTTGCCGTTCGCGACCTGAGCTGGTCGATGTGTCGTTTCCAGGCTCGCCCATCGGTGGTTTGGAGCCGGTACGACCGTGGACCTGTGATTTGAGTGATGACGGCTGGGATCCATAGGGGGTCCCCCGTCAGGTTTTTCGCGTAAACTAAGTCACCGGGGGCAAATGTCCGGTATTTGGAACTGGAGTCTGGGGGCCGCTCCGGGTTGTATGTTGGGTGTAACCTGTCGAGTGGGGACCTCAGCTTCCTGCCCATTAGTAATTCGGCTGGGCTTTTGTTGGTAGTGGTGTTCGGGGTGATGTGTTGTATGAAGAGGAGTTTATTGATTTTGTCGTTGATCTCCCCGTGGTCCATCTTCCGGAGGGTTTTTTTTGTAAACTGTACCATCCGTTCCGCCCTACCATTCGCCGCCGGATACGCCGGTGCTGTTAATGCGTGGTGGATGCCCCTCTCCGCCAAGAACCTCTCAAAATCGAGGGAAGTAAACTGGGGCCCGTTGTCTGAGACGACGACGTCTGGGAGGCCGTGCGTGGAAAACAGTTTACACAGTTCTTTGATGACGGCCTCCGTGGTAGTGGATTTCATGTCGCTTACCTCCAACCAATTGGAGTAAGCGTCAACTGTGATCAGAAAAGTATGCCCATTCGTTGGACCCGCAAAGTCTAAATGGATTCTGGACCAGGGCCCCCTTGGTGTTTCCCAGTCCCGGATGGGTGCTGCGGGTGGGCTGGGTCTGGTCTCCTGGCAACGTTGGCATTTGGCGACCCATGCCTCTATCTGTTTGTCCATCCCTGGCCACCAAGCGTAACTCCTGGCCAGGGCTTTAGTCCTGACGATGCCAGGATGACCTTCATGTAGCATCTCTAAGACCCTCCCTTGCAATCTGTCCGGGATGACCACCCTGTCACCCCACAAAATACATCCTTTAAGCAGTGAGAGTTCAGTCTGGCGGTTTCTGAATGTTTTAATGGATTCGTCATTGTCCCTTTCAGGCCAACCTTTTTCGAGCCAGTGTAGGATTCACGCCAGACGCCTATCCTTAATAGTTTCCCTGGCAATGTCCGACGCGGTAATGGGTAGGTTCTCGATGCTAAGGGTGTTTGTCGTTGGTGCTGGGTCAGGATCAGAGTCTGGTAAAGGCGAACGGCTTAAGGCGTCCGCGTGCGAAATTTTCTTACCTGGCTTGTGTAACAGTTCGTAGCTGTAGGCTGCCAGGAACTCGGACCACCTTGTCATCCGGGGTGATAAAATGTTCGGGGTGGCTCGGTTTCCAGCGAGGATGCCCAGCAATGGCTTATGATCTGTCACAATGGTGAACGGGCGGCCATACAGGTATTCGTGAAATCGCTTAACGGCGGCAACTATAGCCAAAGCTTCTTTGTCCAGCTGGCTATAGTTCCGCTCCGGTTTAGTCAGAGTCCTGGAGAAAAAAGCGATGGGTGCTTCTCTTTTGTCGGGGAGGGTATGGCTGAGGACAGCGCCGACGCCGAAAGGTGATGCGTTGCAAGTGACAACTAAGGGCAAGGTTTCGCTGAATTGAATCAGGACGGCGTCGGAGGTGAGGAGGTCTTTGGTTTTTTGAAAGGTGGCTTGCTCTCGTCTCCCCCAAGTCCAGGTTGCCGCCTTATCCAGGAGTCTATGCAAAGGCTCCGCCGCCGTAGCCTTTTGGGGTAGGAAAACATTATAAAAATTCAGCAACCCTAAGAACGCTTGTAGTTCCGTTTTAGACTTTGGGGTGGGGGCTTCTTTGATGGCTTTCACTTTTTTAATTGTAGGGTGAATGCCATGCCGGTCTAGAAGGTAGCCCAAGAATTCCACTTGCTCTGTGCATAGTTGGCATTTTTCTCGTTTAACTTTAAGTCCCGTCACTTTAAATTTTGTTAAGACCTGTCTGAGTCGGTTTTCTAATTCGGCTTCGTTTGGCGCCGCCACTAATACGTCATCAAAATAGGGCACCACCCCCTTGATGCCCTGTAGCAAACGTTCCATCAGGCTCTGAAAGATGCCTGGCGCCACGCTGACTCCGAATTGGAGTCGGTTACACTTGAAGGCCCCCCGATGGGTCACGATGGTCTGGGCTTCCGCCGTCTTCTCATCTACTGGCAACTGCTGATATGCCTGGGCGAGATCGAGCTTGGCAAAGACCTTGCCCCCTCCCAGTGAGTGCAGTAGGTGTTGCACGATTGGGACTGGGTAGGCGCTTTGTTGCAATGCGCCATTTAGGGTGGCCTTATAGTCCCCACAAATTCTCACGGACCCGTCTGGCTTGACTGGGGTCACTATAGGGGTCTCCCATCGGGCATGGTCTATCGGCTGCAACACCCCCTGTTTGACGAGCTTGTCGATCTGCTCGTCAATTTTAGGCTTCAGGGCGAATGGTACCCTCCTAGGTTTTAGCCGCTTGGGGGGAACCCTTGGGTCTAGGTCAAATGAGATAAGGGGCCCCTGGTACTTGCCCAAGCTTCCATCGAAGACCTCCCAGAACTCCTGGGCTAGCCGCTGTTCCCAACCGTCGTCGGCGACGTGGTTGACTCCTGTCAGCGCGATGTCAAGCGGGGCGAACCATTGTAAACCCAGTAGGCTTGGCGGTCGCGATCGACGATAGTGAGTGGCAGTTGTTCGGTGCGGCCCTTGTAGGTTACATTAAAGCTCTTGGTGCCCACTACCGGGACGCGATTCCCTTGGTAGTCTTTTATAATGATTTTCTGGGCATGAATGTTCCTCTTATGGAGGGTGGGCACTAGCCGTTTAATCTCGCGCCATGCAATCATGGAGAGGTAGGACCCGGAGTCCACTTCCATCTTGCATGGTTGGCCTTCAATATGGACTTCTACGTGTACCTTTCTGGCGCCGTCGGAAATGGCGTGGCCGATGGTCACCGTCTGGTGAGTCTCTTCCTTTCGCCGACCGTCGCCGCCTCTTGAAGATCGTTGGGCACGGTCCCACCGACCGTCCGGTTGGCGCTCTCTGGTCCTGGGTGGGGGGCTTTCCTTCTTCTGGTCGTGTTGTTCCCATTTGGGCGGGCTGCGGGTCTTCTTTTGGCAGCAAACTCGAGCGATGTGACCCCGTCGTTCACAATGCCTACAGATAGAGTCAAAAAATCGGCATTCTGACCTGGGGTGGTCGCCGCCGCACCCGGCACAGTTGGTCCTCGACCTACGACCTCTTCGATTCCGTTGGTCGCCGCGTCCCGTCTGCACGCGATGTATGTCCTCCTCGTCTTCCGACGTGCTGGAGGTTGACTGGAATTCTCTGTAGTGTGCGGTTGATTCGCTTCTAGGGTCGGCCGACCTTGCCGGGTTGTTGTTTCCGCCCTTCGCGTCAGATCTTCGCATGCTGTCAGCAGATGTGCGGGTTGCTTCTGCGGCTGCGGCTGCGGTGAGGGCATCTGCTAGGCTGATGTCGCCCTTTGCCATAAGCCGGCTCTGGAGTGTAGGGTCCCATAGGCCGAGTACGAATCGGTCTCTTATGAGGCTGTTCAGACCTTCAAACTCGCAGAGTCCTCCTAGGCGCCGTAGCTCGGCGACGAAGTCGCTCAATTTTTCGTCTGGTTTCTGATTTCGGCGGTAAAACTCGTTGCGCCGTATCAGGATGGGGACCTCGGGGGCATAATGGCGCCGCAGTATAGGTTCGAGGACGTCCCAGTCCATGGCAGTTGCGTCTGCCGGCTTGGCCAATGCTTTGGCCATCTGGAAGACCTCTGGTCCGCAGTGAGTAAGGAAGACGGCGCGTTTTAGCGGGCCCGGGGCGTCCTTCATTCCGGCACATTCAAGGTACATACGGAACCGGTCTGAGTACGATTCCCAGTCCTCGGTGGCGGGGTTGAAGGGGGCGGGCGGTGCGATCTTCGCCATCTCTGCGCTGGAACTGGCTCTTGTTGGACACGGGGTTCGGTTCAGGGTCGGGATCCCATCCTCGTCGCCAGTGTCGTGTCCGCAAAAAGACGCTCAGAGTCGGTGACTATCATTCAAGCTCTTTATTAAACTGTTGTGAACTGAACCGGCGAAAAGGAAAAAGCCCGCGGCTTTTATCCTTTTCGCTGCGGCGGCCGCGGCCAATGGCAGCGATTCAAGTCTCCCGCTCTTGGAGTGAGCCAATCGCGGGAGACTTCAATCGGGCCAATCAGCGCGGCTCGCCTGGCCAATCAGAAATCCCCGCGCCTTAGCCAATCAAGGCGCGGGGATTTCGAGTATGCAAATTCAGGACAGAACACCATCCTACTTTAATACCATGTTTCCCCCAAAATAAGACCCTGTCTTTTTTTGTTTTTTTGCCACCAAAAAAGACACCAAGTCTTATTTTGGGGGGGATGTCATCCACTGATTAACCTCACTTGCATGCGTCACCCCCGGCCTCCTTTTCACTGTCAGAGGCCTTCAGGAACTTCTTTTGCGGCTAGCAAGGCTTTCCTGAAGGCCTCTGCAGCTGATAACAGAGCTCTGGATCGATCCAGAGCTTTGTTATTAGCCACAGAAGCCTTCAGGAAAGCCTTGTCAGTCTTTCAGGCTGCAGAAGAAATGGGCCGGCAAGGCAGGTTTCAGGGTATACGAGGCCTGGCTACAACTGTCCAAGGGTAAGTAATAAGGCAGCTCCACCACCCCCCCATCACCACCCTAGCTTAATTTTTACTTGTGCACTCTGGAATGGGTGGGATGTTAATAGGGCTTATTTTGGGGGTAGGGCTTATATTGGGTGCACATGTAAAAATCAAGGTAGGTTACTTTCAGGGTAGGTCGTATTTTTTGGGGGAAAGGGTATCTGTTGTCATATCAGGTATTAACATTCCAGATTCTTTTTTTGAGATTACCGTTCTTCTGGTCTGTCCTTTCGACTTGCAAGCCCTTAATTCTTTTCCAATAGTGCATCCATGGTTACAGTGTTTGAGAATGCACAAACCTTTTTCAATGCTTTGTCTGTTCTTCCCTGCTTAAATCTTTTTCTGCTAGCTTTCCAGAAACTTTCTTCCGATGCATGACTCCATTGTGCTACTTGGGGAGAGTTGAGTGATTACTGGTGAGCTATTTACACGATGCATGAGATGTCAAATGCTCTTAACAATTAAAAAAGCACATGCTTTTATAATTGTACTAATAGTAGTAAGTGCAGGTTGAGACTACAATTGCCCTGGGTGCTTGAAATAAATGAAATCTTTCCCCATTTCTGCAAAGGTAATAAGCATTTCAGTTGGATTCCAATAATATGTGTCTCTATACATAAGACCTACTGGGCAGAAATGAAATGCTTTGAGGTTAAGTACAGTTTGGGAAATGTTGACTATACACATATTTTAAAAAGATATTTTACTACCTCTTTTCCCCCTCACTGTCCTTCATTTTGCTGGATGCTGCAACTTAGCCTGTTCATAATCAAAACCCTCCTAGATAAAGTGTCTATTAAAATAAACGATGGTAGCATTTATGTTGATTTATCTGCTAGGCTCTGAAGTGGTACGCCACTGTGATCTGTCCCATGACGTTTGGAAAAGCTGACTTCAAAATTGCAGGAAATTGTACTAAAGAGTAATCCTATCTCAGCCCCAGCAGTGGTTTATTTATTCATAGGTTATCATGCCAAAAATCTCATTGCAAATGAGGCTTCAGGATTTCACAAATTTGGCAAATCTTAACTCTTATCCGATAGCCCGAAGGCGATTATCAGCAAAATAGAGATTAAGCAAAATTGGATCTTTTATCTCTATCTAGGTGGGACTGATGCAATGCTTGTGAAAATATAAGGCTATTAAAAGGAAAGCAAGAAGACAGAGCTCTTTCGTTTTCTCTAGAGTTACCTGAAGGTATGTCACAATAGGTAGCAGCACCTTGCTGAACTTGATTGATCTTAAAAAAAGTGAGCAACGTCAGACAAGGATCCAATCCAACTTAGATAAGAAGCTACCAGTGAATTTCAAGGTTGTGGTTTAGACTAAGGAGTTTTTAGAAGTTTAGAACTAGCAAGCTAGCAGTATCATTCCTAAGAAAACAATATTTTTGCTGACCACAATTGGCAGCAGGATCGCTCAATTTGGGCAACTTTAAGAAGTGTGGACTTCAACTCCTAGAATTCCTCAGCCAGCATGAGTTTTATGGGACAAATTCAAATATTAGGCATTCAAATTAATTTTTGGTTTTATTTATTTATATTCCACTTTTATTATTTTTACAAATAACTCCAGACGGCACACATACCCAGCACACCTTCCTCCTCCTATTATCCCCACAGCAACAATCTTGTGAGGTTGCATTACACTTGTCTCAGAAGTACTGAGACACTTCCAAGTTGAAAGAATCAACCGATGACATCACTATTGCCCAGGCAGTGGTTGTCCAGTTGGGGTGTCTTTTCATGTCCCTGACAAGAGATGGAGCGAAGGATGGGAACTCACTTCATCCCACGGGGTGTCAACCCAGCATCCTAACTATTTGAACCAACTATGTTCCTTAATCCTGCAAGGTGAGTTCGACTGAGAGTGAATGATTGACCCAAGGTCATTATGTACCATAGAGTCAGTACTGTATTGACTCTTAATGACTTCTGTACATAGATTTTCTCCATGATAATCTGTTCAGGGGTGTGCTTCAAAAATGTTAGCAATGGGTTCTCTGCCTGGTTGCTGGGTGGGTGGGCCTGTGGTGGGCTTAGTCGGCCTCCTGCACCCTGGTGGTGGGGGTATTTTTACCCTCCTTGGGCTCCGGAGGCTTTCTTTGAGTCTCCGGGAGGGTGAAAATGGCCTCCCCGGGCTCCAGAGGCTCTCTGAAAGCTGGAAATGGTCCCATTTCCTTCAGGCCTTCCTGAACCATTTTTTGCCCTCCTCGAGCCTCCGCGCACGCCCTGCACTTACCTGCATCCAAAACGGGTCATGGGGTCACTCCTGGGAGGGGCTGGCCATGTCCAGTCAGGAGTGGGATTTGGGGGTTCTCTGAATTGCACAGAATCTTAGCTAGGGGCTCTCCTGAACCCCTGCGAACCCCCAGCTGCCCATCCCTGAATCTGTCTCTAACCTGGTCCTTCGGGTCTTCCAAAAGTGCATCCATCCTCACTGTTGCTGGTTGTTCTTTTCTTCTCTTTCCTTCTACCTTTTCCAGCATTATCAGCTTCTTCAGAGAGAATGCTCTGAAATCCAAAATTGGATTAGTTGAGCCTGGTCATTTGTGCCTCAGATGAGAACTCGGTGTTGATATGTTTGATGTCCTATCTGCCTGTTTTCCAGAGTATTCGTACGCTATCTTATGTATGGATTTAAGTTTTGGCCTGGTGGATTTAAGTTTGTCTGGTGGAGTTATTTTGTTTGAGAGACTTTCAAATGCTTTCAGTGCACTAGTGGGGACAGATGCCACTGCTCAAATGCCACTGCTCTGTGGACTAACCTTGGTCTGCACGTGGCTGGACTTAATTGGCACAGTTCTGGGTTCTGGTGAAGGAAATTGATGGGGAATATTAATATTAATAAACAAACTAAACCACAGTTACGCTTGTGTGTGAGTGAGCAGGGGCAGCACAAGACTAAACTTACCCAATTCTTGTAACTGTTCTTCGTAGCCTCCAGCCCCCTAATCATTCTTGTTAAGTATGGAGCATGGGCGAGAAAGAATGGAGATGAGGCTCTGGAATGGTGAACTTCAGCTCTTTATTTACATAGTGACTGCTCGAACTCAATGGCAGTTATAGCCCTCTTTATATAGGTAACCCAATAACTATTAACCAATAACAATCTAGGAGCGCTAGCTCCCTTAACCAATAAGAACACTCCGTTAATTCCCCAGAACGGGCCAATCCGATCCTGCCGTTAACAGCCAATCAGAAGTGCAGGGCCAGAACCCTGCACTTGACTCCAAGCTCAAGATATCTTTATTAAGCCCTATGCATTCACAACACCCCTTCCCCTTGGCTTCTGTTTACAGGGCGCAGTTACATAGTCCTTTAGGTGGGACAATTGCTTTATTAGTCTTTTTGATTTTCGCTGTGTGTTTTGCATTTGGCTACAATCTCGCTGAGGTAGATCGTTGTTTGGCGATGGGGTTGCCTCTGGTTCAGAGTTCACGTTTCCGTCGTCACCAATATCTTCGGCGACTCCCTGAGGTGAATCTATTCCCTTCTCTGGTTCCAATTCCTGTGTCTCTATTCCGCCATCTTTCCCTTCGAACGGGTTTTCTTCTAATTGAAATTCGTCTTCTTCCGTATCTCTCCCCCCGTCAGTTTGATCATAAGGGAGTTCAGAAATGCCCGACCAGAGCTGTGATCGTAATTGATTGATATGGCGTTTCCATAGTCTATCGTCGAGGCATTGTACAAGGTAGGATCTCGGGCAAGTTACACGAACTACTGTTCCCTCTACCCATAGCAGATTGCCCCATAGGTTTTTAGCGTATACCAAATCGCCTACCTGGAAGGCGCGACATCGGCCGCTGGATCCTAGTGGTTTTTCCAGTTCATAAACTGGGTGTAACCGGTCGAGGTGGGAGCGGAGTTTTCGTCCCATTAGCAGTTCGGCTGGAGTTTTGTTGGTGACGCTATGAGGTGTGATGTGTTGTAGAAAAAGGATTCGGTTGATTTTGTCATCGATGTTATCGTAGTCTAATTTCTGCAAGGTTTTCTTAACAAATTGGACCATGCGCTCAGCCCTGCCATTGGTCGCAGGGTGTGCAGGCGAGGTGAGCACATGTTGGATGCCGCGGTCAGCCAGGTACTGCTCAAAGGACAGCGTGGTAAATTGGGGCCCGTTGTCTGATACCAGAACGTCTGGAAATCCATGGGTTGCAAACAGTCTTTCCAATTTTTTGATAACTGCTTCAGTGGTTGTGTTTGTCATGCGGTGAATCTCGAGACAATTCGAGTAGGCATCGACGGTAAGAAGAAAGGTGTGGCCTTTGGTCAGCCCCGCAAAGTCCAGGTGAATACGGGACCAGGGTCCCCGTGGTGTCTCCCATTCGGTAGGGATGGCTTTTGGTGGGGTGTGGCTCACTTCCTGGCATCTATGACAAGCTTTAACCCAATTTTCAATTTGCTTGTCGATGCCTGGCCACCATGTGTAGCTTCGTGCGAGGGCTTTCATCCACACGATACCGGGGTGGCCATCGTGCAAGGTTCTCAGTGCAGCTTTTTGGAGTCGTTTTGGGATAACGACTCTATCGCCCCAGATGACAGAGCCTTTTTGAGAGAACAACTCCGTTTGTCGAGTCTTGAATGGTGTGAAGTCATCCGATAATTGGTCCAATGGCCATCCGCTTTCTACCCAGCCTAGGACTCGCGCTAAGGTGGGGTCACGTTTGGTTTCTCTCATGATATCTTGGGCGGTTAATGGCGGCGAGTTGAGTGTTTCAATTTGTAATGTGGTTACCGTTGGTGCGGGATTGTCGAGAGTCTCTGGAAGCGGTGCTCGGCTCAATGCGTCGGCGTGGGGAATGGCTTTCCCCGGGCGGTATTGCAGCCAAGAATTATAAGCAGCCAAGAATTCTGACAAGCGAGTCATCCTGGGGGATAATGTGTAGGGAGTCGGCTTATCTCCAGCTATTATCCCCAATAACGGTTTGTGGTCAGTCACGATAGTAAAAACCCGGCCATACACGTACTTGTGAAATCTTTTAACGGCCGATACAATTGCGAGGGCTTCTTTATCGATTTGGCCATAATTTCGCTCAGTTTTTGAAAGTATCTTTGAAAAATATGCAACAGGGGCTTCGTTACCACTAGGCAGTACATGGCTCAGAATGGCGCCCACTCCGAAAGACGAAGCATCACATGTGATATTTAACAGCAAAGTCTCATTGTACTGCGTGAGTACAGAGTCAGAAGTCAGTAGTTTTTTTACATTACGGAACGCCTGTTCTTCTTTATGACCCCATAACCAATTTGCTTTCTTGTCTAGCAAACGATGTAACGGCTCAGTGACAGTTGCTTTATGTGGTAGAAATACATCATAAAAGTTGATGAGGCCTAGGAACGCCTGGAGATTGGCCTTGTTCCGAGGCCTGGGAGCGTTTTTTATTGCTCTTAATTTACTGTCGGTAGGGTGAATACCCTGACTGTCAATTAGGTACCCTAAAAACTCAACACTATCTGTACACAATTTACACTTATTCTTTTTCACCTTAAGACCTGCATCTTGGAATTTTTGTAGGATCAACTTTAAACGATCCCGTAAGATTTTTTTTGTAGGTGCAGCAATTAATACATCGTCAAAGTAGGGGACCACGCCTTTAATCCCTTGTAGTAGCATCTCCATAAGGCTCTGAAAAATCCCCGGGGCTACACTGACTCCAAATTGGAGCCGGGTACATTTAAAGGCACCTCGGTGCATCACAATCGTTTGTGCCTGTGCCGTCTTTTCATCAACAGGTAATTGCTGATATGCCTGAGCTAAGTCTAATTTAGCGAAGACTTTTCCGCCCCCCAGGGAATGGAGGAGATGCTGCACCACCGGCACCGGATATGCATTTTGCTGTAGGACGTGGTTCAGGGTGGCCTGGTAGTCCCCACAAATTCGGATTGAACCATCCGGCTTAATGGGTGTTACGATTGGGGTTTCCCAGGGGGAGTGATCGGTAGGTTCTAGCACCCCCTGAGCTATTAGTTTATCGAGTTGTTCGTCAATTTTCAGCTTTAAGGCAAACGGAACTCTACGGGGCTTAAGGCGGATGGGAGCTATCTTTGGATTAAGGCTGAACGATATTGGGGTCCCCTTGTACTCACCTAAATTTTCTGCGAAGACATCCTTGAATTCATGGATGAGGTCCTCCTCCCAGTCACTTCCGCTGACTTGGTTTATGCCTGCCACTTCAATGCCAAGTGGCGCGAACCATTGGAGGCCTAACAGGCTAGGCCTGTCTTTGTCGATCACAGTTAGCGGTAAGTACGCTGTGTGCTTCTTGAATGAGACCCGGACTCGGCAGGAACCAACAACAGGGATTCGATTCCCTTGATAGTCCTTAATAATAAGTTTTTGGAAACGGAGGTCTTGGCGCTGGATCGTGGGGATGAGTTGCTTGAGGGTCTTCCAGGACACCATCGAGAGAGACGATCCCGAGTCGACTTCCATGTGGCAAGGCTGGTTCTCGATGGCCACTGTGATTTGGATTTTCTTGGCATCCAAGGCAGAGGCGTGACCGATAGTGATAGTATAGTGAGCCTCTTCTCGCTGTAAAGCTCGGTTTCTGTAGGAGTGGTTTACTGGTTCTCACCTTACAGGACGGTTTCCTGTCGATTGGCAATAGTTAGACCCTTTTGAGGCCTGGCCGGGTCCTTGTAAACTTCGGCAGATCCGTCCGATGTGGCCTCTCTTCCCGCACTCATGGCAGAGCGCGCCGCGGAATTTGCATTCGGACCTGGCATGGTTGGCTCCACAGCCAGCGCAAGGGTGTAGGGACTTCGGGTGGTGGTCCCGGTCGGACTGCAGTCGATGGACCTCTTCTTCGTCGCTGTCTGACGACGAAGAGAGGTCCTCGTGGTGTGTCGTTGAAATCTGCCCTTCTGACTTGGATAAAATTTCACTTGTCGGTTGGTGTACCGGAGCGCGGTTGCAGCATAATTGTGCAGCCGACTTCCTGGTTGCTTCTGCTGCAGTAGCATCGGCGATGGCATCGGCAAGGCTGATGTTGCCTTTCGCCATCAGCTTGCTCTGCACACCTGGTGCATCTAATCCCAGAACTATTCGATCTCTCAGTGCCTCTTCCAAATCGGCAAATCCGCAGAGGCCTCCCAGGTTTCGGAGGTCTACTGTGAAGTCGGCGACGCTTTCTCCTTTTTGCTGGTTTCTCTGATAGAACTCGTGCCGTCTCATGAGCGTGGGCATGGTCAGTGCATAATGAGCTCTTCGTAGGGGTTCGAGGTCATCCCAGTCCATCGTCTTCACTTCTGTAGGTTTGGCTAGTGCTTTAGGCATCTTAAATACGGTTGGACCGCAATGCGTTAGGAATACCACCTGTTTCTTCGCGGCTGTGGCATCCTTTAAATTGTTAGTTTCCAAAAGCATTTGAAAACGATCCATGTAGGACTCCCAGTCCTCCTGCACTGGATTGAACGGAGTGGGTGGTACGACGCTGCCGGACATGGTTCCGTCGTGTAGCGCTGTCAGCCACGTGCTCGGTGTTTCTTCTTAGTTCAGTCGGCTCAGACATCTCCATTTCCCATCCTCGTCGCCAGTGTTAAGTATGGAGCATGGGCGAGAAAGAATGGAGATGAGACTCTGGAACGGTGAACTTCAGCTCTTTATTTACATAGTGACTGCTCAAACTCAATGGCAGTGATAGCCCTCCTTATATAGGCAACCCAATAACTATTTAACCAATAACAATCTAGGAGCGCTAGTTCCCTTAACCAATAAGAACACTCTGTTAATGGCCAATCGGATTCCCCGGAACAGGCCAATCCGATCCTGCTGTTAACAGCCAATCAGAAGTGCAGGGCCAGAACCCTGCACTTGACTCCAAACTCAAGATATCTTTATTAAGCCCTATGCATTCACAACAATTCTTATTGCTCTTCTCTGCACTTGCCTGAAGAACAAGTTGAAAACTGCAACTTGCATTGCATCACCTCCGAAGCAATGTCATGCAAAAGTTGAGTAGCTTAAAATGCAAAGTAAAATATCTAATCCTCTTAAAAACAGGCTATATTTAATTTTTGGACCGTTATGATTAACTAGGAATAGTTGGAAGCCCCTTTCACTAAAATAAATCAGACACAGGCTGGAATCAATAATGAAGGCTCTTGTGTCATCTTTAAATCTAACAAATTTATTATACTGCAGCTTCAATGTTTATGGTTTTAGGAAACTATAAGCCTTAAAAGTTTGTGGGTTTAAAAAGCTAGCTAATCTTTAGATTCTTTTACTGTATCTGGAATAAATCAGAATCACCTTGAATGTTCCCCATTGCACTCTACAGTAGAAGCAACGTGTTCAGGGCACAAATACATAAACTAAATCATTTTTACCCATTGCAGTATTTCTATTCATGTCCTGTTCAAGTTCATGCAATTTCTTATTTTTAGTCAAGTTTTCCATGGTTGGGAGAAACCTTTCCTAGTTTATTATGCTCATGTTACCCAGGGGTGGGATTCTACCAGTTCGTACCTATTTGCTAGAACCGGTTGTTAACATTCGAAGCAGTTCGGAGAACTGGTTGTTAGAAGAAATTCCTGGCCTAATCCTGTAAGGAAGGCAGTAAGGAAACATTCTGGTGGTGCTTACAGAAACTGCCTCTCCATTAACCTTTATTACATTCTTGGCAGGACTAGACTTCCTGTCTCAGGAACCTCTCTGGAGTTTTTTTTCCTTCCTTTCCTGGTACTTTGCTTGTGTGGAGTGACCATTCAAAGTTACAATGGCACTGAAAAAAGTGTCTTATGACCATTTTTCACACTTATGACTATTGCAGCATCCCCACAGTCATGAGGGGCCAGGTGAGGAAATGCATGCCTCGATGTAAGTGATATTGAATTGGCCACACCTAGCCAATAACATGACCATCAAGCCATGTCCACCACCTAACCACGCCCACAGAACCAGTTGTTAAAATTTTTGAATCCCACCCCTAATGTTACCCCCAGAGACCAGCAAGTACTTAGGTCAGTATTTCTCAACTTTGGCAACTTTGAGATGTGTGGACCTCAACTTCTCAAATTGGCTGGGGAGTTCTAGGATCTGAAGTCCACACATTTCAGAGATGCTGGTGTTAAGAAACGCTGGCTTAGCTGCATGATTCGAATAATCTTTGAAATGTCCTACCGCATTTGTTCTAGCCCTCAAGAGCAACAGCAATGGAAGAAAAAGAAAGAAAGAAAGAAAGAAAGGGGACAGGTAAATGCATGGAATAATAAAATCTGATCAAACTCCTCTTTCTGTCTGGCAGCTTCTGTTTTATTTTCATTGCTGTTTATTTGCTGCAATAAAGATGAACAGCAGGTAAACCAGGTCCAGCTTTTCAGCTTTTCAGCCCAACGCCTGAGACAACAATGCAAGAAATGAACTCAACCACTTAGCTGAGCTGTTACTGATAGAGGCCTGCTGTCCCTAGTGCACTGAAACTGTTATGGACTAAGCCAATGCAGTGATACAACCATCAACAGCTTTACTTTACAGCAGGCTTGTAATCCTGCACTTCTCATTGGCCCGTAGATAGCGAGTCATGATTGGTCATTTTTGGCCACTCTGATTGGCTGTTAACGGGGCCCCCTGATTGGACGGTTGTGAAAGCAGTAAACTCAATTCATTGGTTGTTTTGACAGCAGCCAGCTCTATAAAAAAGCTGCTGCTGCCCAAGTATTTTGGTCTGTTCTTTCTTGATAATAAAGAGTTGAAGTCACCGTTCGATGTCTTGTCTCCGTTCCTTGCGCCCATGCCCAGGACTTAACACTGGTGACAAAGGTGGGATGCGGAGATGATAGAGCTGACTAAGAATGCATAGAACAAGACAGAGCATGTAGTGAAAGAGCGCACGCAACCAACGGCAAGATGACCAGCGGCGCCATACCACCCGCTCCATTCGACCCAGCAACCGAAGACTGGGACTCGTATATAGATCGCTTCCAGATGTTCCTGGAGACCAACAATTTAAAAGATGCTACGCTTGGCAAGAAATGAGCGGTGTTACTGACTCATTGCGGCCCCGCCATTTTCAAAATGGCTAAAGCACTAGCAAAACCGGAGGAAGTGAAGACCATGGATTGGGATACCCTCGCTCCAATCCTCCAGGCCCATTACACACCCACAGTACCTGCACTGATACGAAGACACGAATTTTACCAGAGGGACCAACGGAAGGACGAGAGCATTGGAAATTTCGTAGCTGACCTCTGGAACCTAGGAGGCCTTTGTGGTTTTGCAAACTTAGAGGAAGCCCTAAGAGACCGCATAGTTCTGGGATTAAATGCACCACATGTGCAGAGTAAGCTGATGGCGAAAGGCGACATCAGCCTTACAGATGTCATCACCGGCACTACTGCCGCAGAAGCAACCAGGAAGTCAGCCGCTCGAATACGCCGAGCGAACGCACCACTTTGCCAACTCGCCAATGAGAGCCCACTTGCCACTGAGAAGCACGCTAACACTACCCACCACGAAGACCTCGAGTCATCCTCAGACAGTGAGGAAAAGGAGGTCAACCAGCTCCGCTTGGAACGAGAGCAAAGGAACCAGAGACGTCCATGCCAATGTGCTGGTTACGGAGCAAACCACCCGCAATCGGACTGCAAATTCCTCGACGCACTCTGCCGTACCTGCGGAAAAAGAGGCCACATCGTGAAGGTCTGCAGAAGCAGACGAAAGTCCAGTCCCAACCGAAGGGAGAACAACCTCCGTCGGGAGATAGGCAAACCTCCTGAGAACCGGGACCGTCTGAATCACCATGGAACAACCACTACTACTACAGAAACCAAACACCTGCCTCTTCAACGAGATGAGAAGAGGCCCACCAAACCATTATTATCGGCCACGCTTCATCATTCGATGCAAGAAAGATCCGCGTAAGGGTTACTATTGAGAATCGACCGTGCGTGATGGAAGTCGATTCGGGATCATCCCTATCGATGGTATCCTGGAAAACCCTCAAACAGCTGATCCCTGCCATCTGCCTCCAGGACCTTAGCACGCAACGAATCATCCTGAAAGACTACCAGGGAAACAGAATTCCAGTTGTTGGTTCCAGTCACGTCCAAGTATCCTTCAAGGACCGCACAGCAACGCTTCCCCTGACTGTCGTCGATCGTGACCGACCCAGTTTGTTAGGGTTACAGTGGTTCGCTCCACTCGGGATTGAACTAGCCGGCATACACCAAACCAGAAGCAACGACTGGGAAGAGGCTCTCATCCAGGAATTCTAGGACGTGTTCACAGGAACATTAGGCAAGTACAAGGGGACCCCTATATCATTTAATCTCAGCCCCGATGTAGCTCCCATTCGGCTTAAGCCTCATCGCGTACCTTTTGCCTTAAAACCGAAGATCGATGAGCAGCTAGATAAACTGATAGCCCAGGGCGTATTGGAACCAATTGACTATGCCCACTGGGAAACCCCAATAGTAACGCCCATGAAGCCAGATGGTTCGTTAAGAATTTATGGGGATTACTGGGCCACCCTAAATGATGCTCTTCAACAGAGCGCTTACCCAGTACTGGTGGTTCAACACCTTCTTCATTCCCTGGGTGGCGGAAAAATATTTGCGAAATTGGACTTAGCTCAGGTGTACCAGCAACTACCTGTAGACGCGACAACTGCAGAAGCCCAGACAATAGTTACACATTGAGGTGCTTTCAAGTGCAACAGGCTCCAATTCGGTGTAAGCGTGGCGCCGGGCATTTTCCAAAGTTTAATGGAGAGACTATTACAAGGCATAAAAGGCGTCGTGCCTTATTTTGACGACGTCCTAATAGCTGCTCCCACGAAAGAGTTATTAAGACAATGACTCAGAAAAGTTCTTCAGAAATTTAAAGACGCTGGTCTGAAGGTAAAAAGAGACAAGTGTAAACTTTGTACAGAGAGAGTGGATTTCCTGGGATACCTTCTCGACAGACAGGAAATCCACCCCACCAAAAAAAAAAACTAACCGCAATCAAAAATGCCCCGAGACCTAGGAATAAGACAGACCTCCAAGTCTTCCTGGGACTCATTAACTTTTACAACATCTTCTTGCCCCAGAAGGCAACCATAGCGAAACCCCTACATAGACTTCTCGATAAAAAAGCTTCCTAGGTCTGGGAATGGCGTGAAGAGAAAGCATTCCAAGAGGTAAAAGACCTCTTAACCTCCGATGCTGTATTAATGTAATACAACGAGACTCTACCTTTGACGGTTACCTGTGATGCCTCACCATTTGGAGTGGGAGCCATTTTAAGCCATGTCCTACCAAATGGAAACGAAGCACCTATTGCGTTCTTTTCGAGAACTTTGTCTAAAACCGAAAGGAACTATAGTCAACTTGATAAAGAGGCTTTCGCTATTGTATCCGCAATTAAACGTTTCCATGAATATGTATATGGGAGACACTTTACCATAATTACAGACCACAAGCCGCTACTTGGTATTTTGGCGGGAAACAAACCAACTCCCCATATCTTATCACCAAGAATGACACGTTGGTCAGAATTTTTAGCCGCCTACGATTACCGATTGCAACACCGCCTGGGGAAAACCATTCCCCATGCTGATGCTTTGACCCGCTCTCCACTACCAGACATCATAGAGGACCCTGCTCCAACCTTAGCCATATTGCAAATTGAAACCCTCAAATCGCCACTGCTGACCGCTCGAGACATCACCTTAGAAACAAAAAAGGACCCTGTTTTTAGCACAAGTCCTCAGCTGGGTAGAGCGGGGTTGGCCGGTCAGCGCAACCAATGACACGTTCAAGCCATTTAGGAATCGTCAAACAGAGCTATTCTCCCAGAAAGGCTGCATAGTGTGGGGAGACAATGCCATAGTCCCGGAGAAATTGCAATATAGGGCATTGAAAATTCTGCACGATGGACATCCAGGTATCGTGCAGGTGAAGGCATTGGCCAGGAGTTATGCATGGTGGCCTGGCTTAGATAAACAGATAGAGACCTGGGTAGCAAAATGCAGCAAATGCCAGGAGACTCGCTCCACTCCTCCAAAGACTCCCCCAACGCAGTGGGAAACGCCTCGAGGTCCTTGGTCCCGTATCCATTTCAATTTTGCGGGACCCACAAGAGGACACACTTTCCTCCTAACAGTGGATGCCTATTCAAACTGGCTCGAAGTCCACAAGATGAAAAGCACCACCACAGACGCAGTCACTAAAAAACTGAATAAACTATTCGCTACCCACAGATTTCCAGATGTCCTGGTCTCCGATAATGGCCCCCAATTCACTGCCCTGCCATTTGAACAGTACCTGGCAGATCGGGGCATCCGCCATGCCTTAACATCGCCAGTCCACCCTGTGGCCAATGGTAGGGCTGAGCGAATGGTTCAATTTGTAAAACAGACCTTGCACAAAATGGACCACAGCGACATTGACGATAAAATAAACCGGATGCTTCTTCTCCAGCACATAACCCCAAACAGTACCATGAACAAAACCCCAGCTGATCTCCTGATGGGCCAGAAACTTCGCTCGCATCTCGATTGCCTCCACCCAAACTACACGCCAGAACAACCCCTGGGATCCAGCATCAAGTGTCGGGCATTCCAGGAAGGTGACCTCGTGTTTGCGAAAAACTTCTCGGGTGACCCGTTGTGGGTCCCTGCGACCATAACGCAACTTATGGGACCCCGATCCTATCGCCTACAAACTGCAGACAGTAAAATGTGGAAACGCCACATAGACCAACTCCGTTCCAGATTAGCACCGGAACCTCTAGCTGGGGGGGGGGGAAGGAACATTGAGGAGGCCGAAGAAGAAATGATAATCAAAACCCAACAACCTACACAACCAACTAGGGGATACTCACCATCCGAAGGAGAACAGAGCCAGGGAGTGGCCTCGCCGCGTGACAGCACTGCGATGGAAGTGGATCCAGGAAACCCGGCAGACAGCACTGGCGTAAGCAGGGAAAGCAGCCCAGGGCCATGATCTTCGTCATCCAGCCCGGCTAGCAGCCCACTGGAACCAGAACCAGGACAGAAACCGGTGGAACAACGCAGGTCAAGCAGACAGGTGAAGCGACCTGCCTATTTGTGAGAATACGTCACTCCACCCTTCAGACAGAACCTAGGGGGGAGGGGTGTTATGGACTAAGCCAACGCAGCGATACAACCATCACTAGCTTTACTTTACAGCAGGCTTGTAATCCTGCACTTCTCATTGGCCCGTAGATAGCGAGTCGTGATTGGTTGTTTTTGGCCACTCTGATTGGCTGTTAACGGGCCCCCCGATTGGATGCTTGTGAAAGCAGTAAACTCAATTCATTGGTTATTTTGACAGCAGCCAGCTCTATAAAAGAGTTGCTGCTGCCTAAGTATTTTGGTCTGTTCTTTCTTGATAATAAAGAGTTGAAGTCACTATTCGATGTCTCGTCTCTGTTCCTTGCGCCCATGCCCAGGACTTAACAGAAACAAGTGAGTTAGGACCATTTTTCACATTTATGACCAGTGATGGGCTGCACATTTTTAAACAACCAGTTCTCTGGCTGTATAGGCAAGGCTGGTTGGTCATGTGACTGGGTGGGTGATGTCACTCATCATACCCAGCCCTGCCTCCTGGCCACTTGCTTCAAAGGAAGAGTAATGTTCAGCTGGTTTGGGCTAATCCCATCACTGGCTGGCCCTGCCCCCATCCATGTTTCAGCTTGTTTATGGCCTGGTTTTTGGGCCATTTTCAGGCCATTTTTGGTCCAGAAAATGGCCTGAAAATGGTCCAAAAAACAACCTGAAAATGGCCTTAAAAGTGGCCTGAAAATGGCCTAAAAACAGGTCATTTTCAGGCCATTTTCGGGCCATATTTCAGGCTCTTTTCAGGCCGTTTTCAGGCTGTTTTCTGGGCCAAAAAGTTCAGTGAACTGGCAAATCCCACCCCTGGCTGCCCCCATCTCTGCCCTATTTGGGGGCCATTATAAGGCCATTTTTTGGGCTCTCTTCAGGCCATTTTCCAGGCTGTTTTGGGCATGAAATGGTTCAAGAATGGGCTGAAAACGGCCCCAAACCAGCCCATTTTAGGGCCATTTTCAGGCCATTTTTGGGGTTCTCTTCAGGCTGTTTTCCAGGCCAAAGTAGCCCTGAAAATGGTCTGAAAAACCAGTGGGGGCGGAGCCAGCCAGTGGTGGGATTTGTCTGTGTAACCCAGCCCTTCCCTGCCAGCACTACATTTGGAAATATTTATTGGGCAGCTTTCCAGGATAGATAAGGTTTGAGCTAATACCTTTGCAGGACTGTTTGCCAAGCTGTTGGCTGAATATGAATGCATGAAATTCACATTAATTTAATAAAAGAGGTTTTGATGGGACTCAGAGTTGGCTTAGTGCTTTTTGGGGAAGTCTAGGACAGTACACTTGGTTGTTTGCTTTCAAATGTTACCTTGTTTGGTAATTGGACTGAAACGTATTTCTCCTTCTCAATTGGTAGTGGTCATGTACACTAGCACCAAATGGGGACACTAGGGAAAGATACAAAAAACTTTTTTTAATGTCCATCATATATTACAAACTCCCTCAGCAGACAAAGCTAAAATCCTGCCTTGCTCAGAGGAGGTTGTAACTCACCAAAGCGCTATTCAACTCCAAATTTAATAACAAGAAAAATGGCAACATGTGGGCTATATATACAAACCGGGCCATAATTGTTTTTTTTTCAGACAGAGCAGAAAGATCGTAAGTGTATTTTACCGTATTTTTTAATTGTATCAAAAATTGGAAATTGGGATTTGATGGTGAATGAGGGAAACATTAAACTTCTATGGAACCTTTATTGGATAATATTACAAAGAGAAGGTGTCGTGATAATTACTGCTCTTTAAGAGATTTTGAGTTTGTGGCATAAAAATACAGTGGCAAGAAAAGATTAGAATTACTTTTCAAACTCTCGATTTTTAGGATTCCTGTCAATCTTTGGAAACAGGTTTTGTCTGTTTCTTCTTGCATCTTTGTCCTACACAACTTGTCTTTCCTTAACTCAGTGTTTTTCAGTCTTAACAAGTTTAACATGTGTGAACTTCAGTTTCCAACCAGCCATGCTTGTTGTGAATGAATAAATGTTTAATAAAGTTATCTAGAGCTTGAAGTCAAGTGCAGGGTTCTGGCCCTGCACTTCTGATCGGCTGTTAAATGGCGAGATCAGATTGGTCCGTTCAGGAGAATCTGATTGGCCATTAGCAAGCCGTTCTCATTGGTTAACGGAGATAGCGCTCCCAGGTTGCCATTGGTTGAATAGTTAATAAGTTACCTATATAAGGAAGGCTATAGCAGCCATCCAGTTTGAGCTGTCACACCATGTTAATAAAGAGTTTTGAAGTTCACTATTTCACCGGCTCGTCTCCATTCTTCGCACCCATGCTCCACACTTAACACTGATGACGAGGTTGGGATGTGGAGACGTCAGAGCTGATTAAACAACAAAGAAGACAACCGAGCACGTGGCTGAAACGCACAATGGCGGAACCATGTCCGGCGTCGTCGTACCACTCGCTCTGTTCGACCCAGCGCAAGAAGACTGGGAGTCCTACATGGATCGTTTCCAAATGTTCTTGGAAACCAATAATTTGAAGGATGCCACAACCGGGAAGAAACGGGCATTATTCCTAATGCATTGCGGGCCGACCGTATTCAAGATGGCCAAGGCACTAGAAAAACTGGCTGAAGTGAAGGCTATGGACTGGGACGTCCTCGAACCTCTACTAAGGGCCCACTATGCACCAACCGTACCAACGCACGTAAGATGGCACAAGTTCTACCAAAGAAACCAGCGGAAAGGAGAGAGCGTTGCCGATTTCGTTGCAGACCTCCGAAACTTGGGAGGCCTCTGCGATTTCACCGACCTGGAAGAGGCTTTGAGAGACCGAGTAGTTCTGGGATTAGATGCGCTAAACGTGCAGAGCAAGATAATGGCAAAGGGCGACATTAGCCTTGCTGATGCCATTGCTGATGCTACCGCGGCAGAAGCAACCAAGAAGTCGGCTTCCCAACTGCACCGCAACCGCACTCCGACACACCAACCAGCCTGCGACATTTCACCTAAGTCAGAAGGACAGCTATCGATGGCCCACCACGAGGACCTCTCTTCATCGTCAGACAGCGACGAAGAAGAGGTCCATCGACTGCGGTCCGATTGGGACCATTACCCAAAGTCCCAGCAACCATGCGCTGGTTGCGGGGCCAACCATTACCGGTCCGAATGCAAATTCCGCGATGCGCTCTGCCATGAGTGTGGGAAACGAGGCCATATTGGACGGGTCTGTAGAAGTCTCCCAGGACCCAGCCAAACCTCGAAGGGGGCCAACTATCACCAATCGACAGGAAACCGTTCTGTAAGGCGAGAACCAGTAAACCACTCCTACAGAAACCGACCCATGAATCGCCTAACGAAGCGAGAAGAGGCTCACCAAACTATCACTATCGGTCACGCCTCTTCCTTGGATGCCAAGAAAATCCGAATTAAAGTGGACATCGAAAATCAGCCCTGCCAAATGGAAGTCGACTCGGGATTGTCTCTTTCGATGGTTTCCTAGAAGACCCTCAAGCAGCTCATCCCTACTATCGGGCGCCAAGACCTTCATTCCCAAAGACTCATACTTAAAGACTATCAGGGGAACCGGATTCCAGTCGTGGGATCCAGTCGAGTCCGGGTTTCGTTCAAAAACTGTACTTACCCCTGACGGTGATTGACAAGGACTGGCCTAGTCTGTTAGGCCTGCAATGGTTCACACCACTCGGCATTGAAGTGGCAGGCATTAACCGAATCAACGACAGTGACTGGGAGGAGGACCTCGTCCATGAATTCAAGGACATCTTCGCGGAAAAGCTAGGCGAGTACAAGGGGACCCTGATATCCTTTAGCCTGAATCCAAAAATATCTCCCATCCACCTCAAGCCTCATCGAGTTCTGTTCGGACTAAAGCCGAAAATTGACGAACAGCTTGATAAGTTAATAGCCTAATGGAAAGACTCTTACAAGGGATTAAAGGCGTTGTCCCCTACTTTGACGATGTGTTAATTGCTGCCCCTACTTTAAAAATTTTATGGGATCGTTTAAGACTGGTTCTCCAAAAATTCAAAGATGCAGGCCTTAAGGTGAAGAAAAATAAGTGTAAGCTGTGTACAGATCATGTCAAATTTTTAGGGTACTTAATTGACAGTCAGAGTATTCACCCTACAGATAGCAAATTGAGAGCAATAAAAAACGCTCCCAGACCCCGGAATAAGGCCAACCTTCAGGCGTTTCTAGGCCTCATCAATTTTTATAACTTATTCTTGCCGGACAAGGCAACTGTCACTGAACCTTTACATCATCTACTGGACAAAAAAGCAATTTGGGTATGGGGTCATAAAGAAGAGCAGGCGTTCCGTAATGTAAAAAAACTACTGACTTCTGACGCTGTACTAATGCAGTACAATGAAACCTTACTGTTAAATATCATGTGTGATGCATCGCCTTTCGGAGTGGGTGCCATTTTGAGCCACATATTGCCTAACGGTAGCGAAGCCCCTGTTGCCTATTTTTCAAAGACACTCTCGAAAACTGAGCGAAATTATAGCCAGATTGATAAAGAAGCCCTTGCAATTGTGTCGGCTGTCAAAAGATTTCATGAGTACGTGTACGGCCGGGCTTTTATTATAGTGACTGACCACAAACCTTTGCTGGGAATAATAGCTGGGGATAAGCCAACCCCCTATATATTATCCCCCAGGATGACTCGCTGGTCAGAATTCTTGGCTGCTTATAATTATCAACTGCAATACCGCCCGGGGAAAGCTATTCCCCACGCCAATGCGTTGAGCCGTGCACTGCTTCCAGAGACTGCTGACAACCCCCTGCCAACAATGACAACGTTGCAGATTGAGACACTCTATTAACTCCCTGTGATATCGCGAGAGAAACAAAACGCGACCCCGCCTTAGCACGAGTCCTCACGTGGGTGGAACGCGGATGGCCATTGGACCAAGTATCAGATGACTTCACACCATTCAAAAGTCGACAAACAGAGTTGTTTTCTCAAAAGGGCTGCATCATCTGGGGCGATAGAGTCGTTATTCCAGAATGATTCCAAAAGGCACTACTAAGAACTTTACACGATGGCCACCCTGGCATCGTGCGCATGAAGGCCCTCGCATGAAGCTACGCGTGGTGGCCAGGCATTGACAAGCAAATTGAGTCGTGGGTCAAAACTTGTCATAGATGCCAGAAAGTAAGCAACGCTCCACCAAAGGCAATCCTAACCGAATGGGAGACACTGCGGGGACCCTGGTCCCGTATCCATCTGGATTTTGCTGGGCCGACCAATAGCCACACCTTCTTGTTAACCATAACCTACTCGAACTGGCTCAAAATCCACCGAATGAGGAACACGACAACTGAAGCAGTCATCAAAAAACTAGAAAGACTGTTTGCAACCCACGGATTACCAGACGTTCTGGTATCCGACAACGGGCCCCAATTTACCGTGCTGTCCTTTGAGCAGTACCTGGCGGACTGCGGTATTCGACACGTGCTCACTTCGCCTGTGCATCCTGCGGCCAACGGGAGGGCTGAGCGCATGGTACAATTCGTCAAGAAAACGCTACAGAAAGTGGACTATGACAACATCGAAGAGAAGATAAACCGAATACTCTTTTTACAGCATATCACTCCTCACAGGGTCACCAACAAAACTCCCGCCGAACTGCTAATGGGACGAAAGCTCCGCTCCCACCTCGACCGGTTACACCCAGCCTATGAACCGGAGAAACCACTTGGATCCAGCGGCCGATGCCATACCTTCCAGGTAGGTGATTTGGTGTTTGCTAAAAACTTATCGGGTGATCTGCTGTGGGTAGAAGTGACTGTGGTCTGTGTAACCGGCCTGAGATCATACCTTGTACAATGCCCTGACGATAGACTTTGGAAGCACCATATCGATCAACTACGATCAAGGCTGCAGTCAGGCAATTCCAAACTCCCTAATGACCAAACTGAGGAGGTGGGGAGATACAGAAGAAGATGAATTTCAATTAGCAGAAAACCTTTTTGAAGTTAACGATAGCGGAACAGAAACGCGAGAACAGGAATCAGGGATGGGAGTGAGTTTACCTCAGGGTGATACCGAAGATATTGGTGACAATGAAAACGCGAACTCTGAATCAGAAGCAATCCTTTCGCCAAACAACGCCCTACCTCAACAAGAGTGCAGCCAAATACCGGGTGCACAGCGAAAATCAAAAAGACTAACAAAACAACCGTCCTACCTCAAGGACTATGTGACCGCACCCTGTAAACGAAACCTGGGGGGAAGGGGTGTTGTGAATGAATAAATGTTTAATAAAGTTATCTAGAGCTTGAAGTCAAGTGCAGGGTTCTGGCCCTGCACTTCTGATTGGCTGTTAAATGACGAGATCAGATTGGTCCGTTCAGGAGAATCTGATTGGCCATTAGCAAGCCGTTCTCATTGGTTAATGGAGATAGCGCTCCCAGGTTGCCATTGGTTGAATAGTTAATAAGTTGCCTATATAAGGAAGGCTATAGCAGCCATCCAGTTTGAGCTGTCACACCATGTTAATAAAGAGTTTTGAAGTTCACTATTTCACCGGCTCATCTCCATTCTTCGCACCCATGCTCCAAACTTAACAATGCTGGTTGGGGAATTCTGGGAATTGAAGTCCACAAATCTTAAAGTTCCAAAGGTTGAAAATAAGACAAGTAGTAACTCCTCATTGAGATGGGGTATAAATTCTTTGGGTGTTCTAGAACAAGAGTTTTTTCATCTTGCCACAGTTCAATTAGCTCTCAAAGGCAGATCTGCATTGCTAAAATAGTTAACCCAGTGGCATCAAATACAACATCCCTTTCAGCTCTGATTATCTGTTATCCATAACTATGGTATAATTTTGAGAGACAAAGATCTTCTTCCAAGTATCTCCTTGAATAGAGAAATCTTGATTTCAATTTAAGGATTGGGTTTTTCTGAATTGGTAGCTTTTTGCAGGAAACTAGAGGTGTGGTTTTCTTGGTCATGTTTTAAAACCATAATGGCTGACTATAAAAAAAAAGATGGAATTATTACAGATAATCTCAACCACCAACATTCTGGTGAGAGAGAATGTCCCTCAGGATGGGCTCCACCATGAGTCTGAAAACTAAACTAAAGACTAAACCACTGGTCCCAGTGACTGACCCACATTGGATCCTGCAACATATATGTGTCCTGGGACGCATTCATTCATAATTTGTTTCCTGTCCAAAGTAAGTCACAATTTCTTGTTTTTCCCCATCCTACATAACTGTTGGGGTGATTATGACTCTAATGAAGTAGATTGTCAGGATTCTGACCAATGCCCTAATACAATCAGGAGCCTCAAGCCATCGTGCAAGAAAAATCCAGTTGTTTATTAGGAGGACCATGTCGGCATGACCTAGATGAAGCCAGCTCTGACTTCATCCAGTTCATGCCTTTCCTCTGACCCTGTTGCCCCCTCTCCACAAGGTGTGTCACCAGTCACATTCCCCAACGAAGCAATTTCATGGGTAGTAGAAGTCACTCCCTCCGGCTGTTGCAGGCTTCCATGGAGATGGCCCTGACTTTGTGTTTTGTTTTTTGACTGACGTGTGAATTCTTTAGTGCAGCTGTAAGGCGCAATTTCCCATTCCCCAACCTATGGCAACTTGACCAGAAATAATTGTCTGCTGCTTCATTCTCTTCTCTGTTTCTCTTGAGAAGAAACTGCTTCCTTTTTGAGACTCTAAGCCTGCCAATTCACAACAGTAATTTTCCTACCATCTCACAGTTCTTTCTAGGCATGGATCAGCCTCCTGGGCTTTCTGGAAAACTGAAAAATTACAATTGCAGATTTTAAGAGTGGTGACTTCTGCTTGCACTGGGTTGTTGGGATCTGCACAGTGGTGGGGTTCAAATTGTTTTACTACAGGTTCTGTGGGCGTGGCTTGGTGGGTATGGATTAGTGGACATGGCAGGGGAAGAATACTGTAAAATCTCCATTCCCTTCTCACTCCTGGGGGAAGGTTACTGCAAAATCCCCATTCCCTCCCCACCCCACTAACCTGTTTTCCAGCTCCATTCTCCTGTGCAAGGCAACCAAAGAAGACCCAGCCAATCAGCTGGGACTCAGGAGGCAGAGAATAGATGGGGGCAGGGCCAGTCAGAGGTGGCATTTGCCTATTCTCCGAACTACTCAAAATTTTTGCTACCGGTTCTCCAGAACTGGTCAGAACCTGCTGAAAACCATCTCTGGATCTACAGAATAATGGTCTTCCTCAGACAAATTGCATTTCTGTGCAGGTAGCTTGCTCACCTCTGTTTTGTGTACAGATTGGATTCTTTTTTTTCTTGAAAACCTCTCCCTCCTTTGTTCAACCTGAAATCTCTCTCTCAAAGGCTGCTTCATTTCAGTAATCCTTAAATTATCACAAAGAAGGTTCCAAGAGCTGCTTACAAGAACAATTAGTCCCAGAGGAGATCCATGTGTGAACTCATGGGCCATTTTCATTCTGAAAAGAAAGGAGAAACCAAGAACAGGGGCAACCTCATACATTTTCAAGAGTGAGTTTGATTATTTTCCCCCTGGGACAGGATGAATGTTATCTGGATCTTAATCCTGCTGATGTGTTCATCGCATCATGGATCCTCTAAGAGGAAACTAACTGCCAAAATACACTTTCAAGAAGATGGATGACTAAATTCTTTTACATCTCAAAAAGCAAGACAATTGATTGTGAATCATTTTCCCTTGCAGTGTATAGATATTATCTTTTTTAGCAACCTATGATTTATTCCTGTTTCCGGATATTGGCTGGCTGATATCTGAATTAATTGGGCATAAAGCTTGCTGGTATTTGAATTGATTGGGGCATAATTCAAGAGGAATATAACCTTGTCTTGATGATAACACTGTCTTTCTAGCAATGTCAATACTTGCCAACTTGGCTTCTGTAATGGTATTCCTGTGAGTATTTTTCACTCTACCTTCCCCTGTGTGGTACTCTTCAAATGTGTCAGGTTGCACAGACATCACTGCCAAGCAACATACTTACATTGTTTGGGAAGGATGTTAGCTATAGATCAGCCCATCTAGGTATTATCAAGTTGAGAAGAAGTGCTTCAGGAATATGGTTTGCAAGTAGATAAAATGTACTTTGAGCTTTTTAAAGAATAAAAATAAGAGCAAAGAGAAACAAGGATGATTAGGGGGCTGGAGGCTGAAATTTAAGAAGAAAGGTTGCAGGAATTGGGTACATCTAGTCTGAAAAGAAGGACTAGAGGAGACATGATAGCATTGTTCCAATATTTGAGGGACAAAGATGAAGGGGTCAACCTATTTTCCAAAGTACTAGAAGGCAAGAGAAGAAACAATGGATGGAAACTAACCAAGGTGAGAAGCAATCTGGAACTGAAGAGAATTTTCCTAACAATGAGAACAACTAATGGGTATCTTCAGTAATTGTGGGTGCTTCATCACTGGAGACTTTTAAGAAGAGACCAGATACCAAGTCTATTATTCTGTATTTGATTCTCCAAAGCACCAGAAAGCAAGACAAGAAACAATGGATGGAAACTAATCAAGGAGAGAAGCAGCCTAGAAATAAGGATAAATTTCCTAAGGTTGAGAAGAAATAACTAGAGGAATGCCTTGCCTTCAGAAGTTGTGGATGCACCATCACTAGGGACTTTTAAGAGATTGAACAGACACTTTTTTGAAATGGTATGGTGTTGCCTTCTCAAACACGGGGTTGGATTAGATTAGAAGCAGAGGTGGTATTCAGCAGGTTCTAACCAGTTCTGGAGAACTGATAGTGGACATTTTGAATAGTTCAGAGAATTGGCAAATACCACATGACTGGCCCTGCCCCCATCTATTCCCTGCCTCCTGTTGTGGTTAGCCGGCAGCAGGTGCGGACAGCTGAAGAGAGCAAGGACTCAGATGAGGGGCCAGGACCATTAGGGAGTAGACTGTTGCCTTCAGAGATTCTGGGGGCTGGCAGCAGTGATGAGGTTCCCAAGGAGCCTGTGCCAAGTGCGCATGCATGCAGGATTGCTCATAGGAAAGAGCAGCTACAACAACATGGGTGACTCGGGAGTAAGGTTGCAAGGTAATGGCCCCTCTTTCAAGAAGATAAAAGCCAGCTGTGAAATGAACGTACTTTGCAGAAGGCAAAGATATTTTGAAACTCCAGCCTCATGGACATTCCAGTATCCTGAGTTTGTATTTGAAGATTCTTGTATTGCAAATTATTTCTTGTCTGTTATCTTTTGGCAAGGCTTGCACAGTTTGGCAAGGCTTGTGCTTATCACAGCAAATTATTTTGCAAAATCATTACAAGGTTTCTCTTCCCTTTGGATTGTGTTTCATTTATTGGAAAAGGGCGTGAGTCAGAACACCTCCCGAGGCCCATCTGGGTCTTCTTTCATTGCCCTGCACAGGAGAACAAAGCTGGAAAGCAGGTTAGTGGGGTGGAGAGGGAATGGGATTTTGCAGTATCCTTTCCATGCCACACCCACCAAGCCACACCCACAGAACTGGTAGGAAAATTTTTTGAATCCCACCACTGATAAAAAGATCTTCAAGTTAGTCCCTTCCAACTCTGTTATTCTATCTTCCAAACAGATGGGGAACTATACAAGAATCCATCAAGGCTGACATTTTGTTTATGTAACATTTAAGGTTTTTTTCACCCTATGAAGACAACAAGAAGTTGCAAACCATTGTAACTGTCGAGAAACATCCCTGAGATTTAACAAAGGTTCACTGAAGCAGAGTTTTGCAAACAACATGTTTTATTTTTACCTTATAGGTACTCAGTGTAATGAAAACCCAAAGAGCCAGCAAATGTAATTGACATTAATAAATAATGCCAGTGGATAAGAGAAGTTCAGTAGGTCAGAAGATACAGAGGGAAAGATACATAGATAAAGCATTAACTATCAGTTTTTGCCAGTCAAATGCACTTTTTTAAAAAAAAGCAAGAGAAAGAGATCTTACTGTAAAAAGACAAGGTCAACAGGAAAGCAAGACCCAGGACACTCTGATATTACTCTGAGGAAGAAGATGCTTGAAAGTCTATGGAGATTCTGAATCATCCGGGTCAGAACTGATCTGGTCCAATTGCCTTTTGAAAAAGAACCTTTGGGGAAAGATGCTTGAAAGATATTCCGCAATTCATATTGAAAGAAAGCAAGGTAGTACAGCCCTCATTCTTTGAGAGCCATAGCCTCATTTTCTTAGCTCCTGAAGCATCACTAACATTTCAGCTTTGTTGGACTATGTGCAAAAATGTGATTGAAAGAAATATGGGCAACCTCCTCTATTATGTTCTGCGCATGGGCACAAGGAACGGAGACGAGACGGTGAACAGTGAACTTCAACTCTTTATTATACATTCTGAACAGAGCAAAACTCTAGGGCAACAGCAGCCCTTTTATAGGCAAGCTGCCGCTCTAGTAACCAATAAGATACGTGGAGTGTTAACCCCCTTAACCAATGGGACTGGCTCGTTAACAGCCAATCAGATTCTCCTGAACGGACCAATCCGATATCGCTATTATCGGCCAATCAGAAGTGCAGGGCTAGAACCCTGCTATTTTCTAAAGCTTTTGATAAACTTTATTTAAGTGTTTTATTAGTTCATAACACCCCTTCCCCCCGGGTTACATTTGGGGGGTGCAGTGACGTAATCTCTGAGGTAGGAAGGTTGCTTTGATTGTCTATTGGATTTACGCTGTCCCACCGGTTCTTGTCCGTAAGCCTGTTTTGGCGGGGCATTTTCGGGCAAGTTGGGTGCAGGTGGTTCCTCGTTGGAAGACTCGGTGCCACTAATGTTCTCGTTGTTGTCTGCTGGCCCTTGCGGGCTTTCCTCTGTTGGGTTGTTCCTCTGTGGCGAGACCACACCCTTCCCTGATCCTTCTTCACTTGTTACGCCCGATGGCTGACTTCTTTCATCCCTGCTTTCCGCCATCTCGAATTTGGTTTCTTCGACATCCCCTCCCCCCTCAGTTTGGGAGTTACCGGAGTCACGGAAGCTAGGTTGTAGCCTCGAGCGAAGCTGATCTATACGGCATTTCCATATTTTTCCATCGCAGGTTTTCACCCAGTATGACCTGGGTCCAATAGCTTGAATAACAGTGGCCTCGATCCACAACGGTTCGCCAGAAAGTTTTCTGGCAAAAACTGTCACCTATCTTGAACTTGCGGCATTTCCCGCAAGATCCACAGGGTTTCTCTGGCTCGTAAGACGGGTGAAACCGGTCAAGGTGGGAGCGGAGTTTTCATCCCATCAATAGTTCCGCTGGAGTCTTGTTGGTGACGCTGTGCGGAGTGATGTGTTGGAGAAGGAGTATTCTATTTATCTTATCTTCAATGTCCCCATAGTCCATTTTGTAGAGGGTTTTTTTTAACAAACTGTACCATGCATTCGGCTCTTCCGTTAGCTGCAGGGTGCACTGGCGAAGTTAGCGCATGGTGAATACCGTGGTTCACTAAGTATTGTTCAAAAGGGAGCGTAGTAAACTGGGGTCCATTGTTGGATACCAGGACATCTGGCAGTCCATGCATCGCAAATAATCTGTTCAACTTCCGGATGACGGACTCGGTAGTGGTACTCTTCATTTCGTGGATCTCGAGCCAGTTTGAATAGGCATCCACTGTTAATAGGAACTTATGTCCCTTAGTAGGTCCCGCAAAGTCAATATGGATGCTGGACCACGGTCCCCGAGGTGTTTCCCATTCTGTCGGAGTTGCTTTTGGTGGGGCATTACTAACTTCCTGTCACTTATAACAAGTCTTTACCCAGGCTTTGATTTGTTTGTTGATGCCCGGCCACCACATGTAGCTTCGTGCGAGCGCTTTCATGCGCACGATGCCGGGGTGGCCCTCATGCAGTGTCTTTAATACCACTCGTTGTAACCGCTCTGGGACAATGACTCTATCCCCTCACAAGATGCAGCCTTTTTGAGAAAACAGTTCTGTTTGCCTATTCTTGAAGGGGATGAAGTCGTCAGGGGTTTGATCTACTGGCCATCCTCGTTCGATCCAGCAAAGAACTCGCCTTAAGAAAGGATCGCATTTTGTTTCAATCGCGATATCTCTAGCTGTTAGCGGCAGTGACTGTAGCGTTTCAATCTGGAGCGTTGTAAGGGTTAGAGCTGGGTCGTTGACGGTTTCCGGAAGTGGTGCATGGCTCAATGCGTCTGTGTGGGGAATGGCTTTCCCCAGGCAGTGTTGCAGCTTATAATTGTATGCAGACATAACTCCGACCAGCGAGTCATTCTAGGTGATAATATATAGGGGGTTGGCTTGTCTCCCACTATAATCCCCAGTTTATGGTCGGTAACAATAGTAAACATTCATCCATAAACATATTCATGAAACCGTTTAACAGCAGATACAACAGCAAGAGCCTCTTTATCAATTTGACTATAGTTACATTCAGCCTTTGATAAAGTTCTTGAAAAATAGGCAATAGGAGCTTCACTACCATTTGGTAACACATGGCTCAAAATGGCTCCTACTCCAAATGGTGACGCGTCACATGTGATTGTTAAAGGCAAAGTCTCGTTATACTGCATTAAAACAGCATCCGAAGTTAATAGATTTTTCACTTGTTGGAACGCATGCTTCACTCGGTGCCCCCAAACCCAGGTTGCTTTTTTATCAAGAAGCCGATGTAGGGGCTCGGCAACGGTTGCTTTGTGGGGCAGGAAGATGTTGTAAAAGTTAATAAGCCCCAGGAAAGCTTGGAGATCAGTCTTATTTCTGGGTCTTGGGGCGTTCTTGATTGCTCTTAACTTGCTACTGGTGGGGTGAATGCCTTGTTTATCAATTAGATACCCCAGGAACTCTACTTTATCTGTACACAGTTGACATTTTTTTTTTTTAACTTTAAGGCCAGAGTCTTTAAATTTCTGGAGAACCAGTTTAAGATGCTCCTTTAGTATTTCTCTATTTGGGACAGCAATTAAAACATCATCAAAGTATGGTACGACCTCTTTTATTCCCTGTAATAGCCTCTCCATCAAGCTCTGAAAGATCCCTGGGGCCACGCTAACTCCGAATTGGAGTCGGTTGCACTTAAAAGCACCTCGGTGCGTAACGATCGTTTGTGCCTCTGCTGTTTTTTTATCTATAGGCAGTTGTTGGTATGCCTGTGCTAAATCTAATTTAGCAAAAGACTTTTCTGCCCCCCAGGGAATGGAGGAGGTGTTGTACCACCGGCACCGGGTAAGCGTTCTGTTGAAGGGTGTGATTCAGGGTGGCACGGTAGTCCCCAGAAATCCTTAACGATCCATCTGGTTTGATGGGTGTTACGATTGGGGTTTCCCAAGGAGCATGGTCGGTTGGTTCTAAAACACCCAGGGCTATTAATTTATCAAGCTGCTCGTCAATCTTTGGTTTAAGGGCAAAAGGGACTCAACGAGGCTTAAGGCGGATGGGGGCTACTTCAGAGTTAAATGATATCGGGGTCCCCTTGTACTCGCCTAGTTTGTCTGCAAAAATGTCCTGGAATTCCTGGACGAGGACCTCCTCCCAATTGTCACTGCTGGTTTGGTGAATGCTGGCTACCTCAATCCCAAGTGGAGCAAACCATTGAAGGCCTAACAAACTAGGCCAATCACGGTCGACGACGGTCAATGGTAAAGGTGCAGTACGATTTTAAAATGAGACCTGGACTAGGCTTGATCCAACGACTGGAATTTGGTTTCCTTGATAGTCCTTGAGAATGATTCTTTGGACTCTGAGGTCTTGTCGCTGGACGGCAGGGATTAATTGTTTAAGGGTCTTCCAGGAAACCATCGAAAGGGATGATCCTGAATCAACTTCCATCATGCATGGCTGGTTTTTGATGGCGACCTTCACTCGGATCTTCTTTGCATCTAATGATGATGCGTGACCAATCGTGATGGTTTGGTGTGCCTCTTCTCGTTTCGTTGAATGGGCTAGTGGTTTATTTCTGTAGGAGTGGTTGTTCCATTGGTGGTTCGATTGTTCCCGATTCACAGGATGACTTCCTGTGGGTTGGCAGTAGTAGGTCCCCCTCTGAAGTGGGCTGGATCCTAGCTTGCTTCTACAGACCTTTCCGATGTGGCCTCTCTTTCCACAAATATGGCAGAGCGCGTCGTGGAATTTGCAGTCTGATTGTGGGTGGTTTGCCCCACAACCTGCACATTGGTACTGCAGTCTCTAGTTATGCTGGTGGCGTTGGTCTCGTTCAGACTGGAGCTGGTTGACTTCTTCCTCATCACTTTCTGATGACGATTCGAGGTCCTTGTGGTGGGTTGCCATTGCATGTCCCTCAAGGCGAGGTGAGGTTTTGCCGGCGAGTTGGCAGAGTAGGGCGTTGGTGCGGCACATTTGGGAAGCCGACTTCCTGGTTGCTTCTGCTGCAGTAGCGTCAGCGATGGTATCTAATCCCAGAACTATTCAGTCTCTTAGAGCTTCCTCGAGGTCGGCGAACTCACAGAGGTTTCCCAGGTTCCGGAGATCCGCGATGAAATCTGCAAAGCTTTCTCCTTTCCGCTGGTCTCTCTGGTAAAATTCATGTCTTCAGACAAGCATTGGTATTGTAGGTGCATAGTGGGCCCATAGGAGGGGCTCGAGGACGTCCCAGTCCATGGATTTCACCTCAGCCAGTTTCGCCAGTGCCTTAGCCATCTTAAAAATGGCAGGTCCGCAGTGAGTCAGGAATACCGCTCTCTTTTTTGCAGTCGTGGCATCCTTCAAGTTGTTGGTCTCCAGAAACATCTGGAATCGGTCCATGTATGAATCCCAGTCTTCTTATGCCGGGTCGAATGGAGCGGGTGGTATGGTGCTGCCGGTCATGGTTTCCGCCATTGATGCGCCTTCAGCCACGTGCTCTGTTTAGTGCTCTGTAGTGTTCAGTCAGCTCTGACGTCTCCGAATCCCACCTTCGTCGCCAGTGTTATATTCTGCGCATGGGCGCAAGGAACGGAGACGAGACGGTGAACAGTGAACTTCAACTCTTTATTATACATTCTGAACAGAGCAAAACTCTAGGGCAACAGCAGCCCTTTTGTAGGCAACCTGCCACTCTAGTAACCAATGAGATACGTGGAGTGTTAACCCCCTTAACCAATGAGAATGGCTCATTAACAGCCAATCAGATTCTCCTGAAAGGACCAATCTGATATCGCTATTATCGGCCAATCAGAAGTGCAGGGCTAGAACCCTGCTATTTTCTAAAGCTTTTGATAAACTTTATTTAAGTGTTTTATTAGTTCATAACATCCTCTAAGCTTCACATTTATTTTCTATTAATTTCCCCTGGGACTGCCCCAATTTTCCTCAGCTTTCTGAAAAAGCTTTCCCTCACCCTCTAGATATCTCACTGAAGCCTTTAGAGTTCTTTTAAAGATTGCAGCCTGTACATTGTAGCCAGATGGGTAGCATGTAAATTTGGTAGATTTAAATAAATAAATAGAGTTGTCCAATAGAACATGGTTGGATAGACTATAACCCAGAGCAGGGGTCTCCAACGTTGGCTCCTGGAAGCCTGGCGGACTTCAACTCCCAGAGTTCCACAGCCAAGCTGGCTGTGGAATTCTGGGAGTTGAAGTCCGCCAGGCTTCCAGGAGCCAAGGTTGGAGACCCCTGACCCAGAGGCTAGAGAGCCCTGGCAGTTCCAGCCTAGAATTAGGATTGGGGGTTTCACCCCTTCAGGTACAAATGGCTCCATTTCCAAAGAGGAATAGATTAATCAACTAACAGAATAGCAGAAGAATAGAGTTAGAAGAGAACTTGGAGGTCTTCTAGTCCAACCCCTTGCTCAAGCAGGAAACCCTATACCCGTGATGGCGAACCTATGGCACGTGTGCCACAGGTGGCAGACGGAGCCATTTGTGCCAGCATGCAAGCTGAATGCAAAGTTACCTCACTGCACATGTGCGCGCCTCACAGCTGATTTTTGGTGGGTTTGAGGCCTTTTTCAGGCTCCCAAAGGCTCGAGGAAGGCTTCTGGAGACTTCTACAAGCTTTGTAGGCCAAAATCTAGCCCCATTTCATCACTTCCTGTTTTTCTGGAAAAAAAAACAGAATTGATGAAACAGGGCTAGATTTAGTTACTTATTTATTCTAGTTACTTATTTATTGGAGTGTTTAAATTTGTCATATCCTAAATTTGGCAGAGCCAACTTTTATGTAAGTGGGCATCAATAAGGTTGCAAAAATCATAAATGCACATCTGTCTTTCAGGCTTTCCATCCATACCTATATCTATCTATCTATCTATCTATCTATCTATCTATCTATCTATCTATCTATCTATCTATCATCTATCATCTATTTATTTATTTGTCAAACATGTACAAGATCACAGGTATAGGTATGAACATAAACATGAACAAAGGAAGTACATACAGATAAATGGGGACAGTAAGACAGGGATGGTAGGCATGCTGGTGCGCTTATGCACGCCCCCTTTAAGGACCTCTTACGGATGGGGTGAGGTCCATGGTAGACAGTTTGAAGTTGAAGCTGTGAGGGGTTGAGGCTGTAACAACGGAGTCGGGTAGGGCGTTCCAGGCATTGACCACTTTGTTGCTGAAGTCGTATTTTCTGCAATCGAGTATGGAGCGGTTTACCTTGACTTTGTATCAGTTGTTTGCCTGCGTATTATTGTGATTGAAGCTGAAGAAGTCATTGACAGGCAAGATGTTGTAGCAGACAATTTTGTGTACTATGCTTAGATCAGACTGCAGGCAGCGCAGTTCTAGATTGTCCAAGCCCAAAATTTCAAGCCTGGAGGCATAGGGAATTCTATTGTGAGTGAAGGAGTGGAGTACTATTCTCGAGAAATACCTCTGAACCCAATCAGTTGTGTGAATGTCTGATATACAGTGTGGGTTCCAGGCAGACGAGCTGTGTTAAGTACTTGGACATGGGTCGGAGTAAATGGAGACAGCCTCTGAATAGTGACTTTCAGCTCTTTATTAGCATAGTGACTTCTCAAAACAACAACAGTGAACTCTGCCTTATATAGGCAACCCTTGTAAGAATTGTCCAATAGTGAGCTATGAACACTAGCTCTTTTAACCAATAAGAATCCTTTGTTAAGGGCCAATCGGATTCCTCAAAACTAACCAATCCGATCTGGCCGCCTAACAGCCAATCAGAAGTGCAGGGCCAGAACCCTGCACTTTACCTCAAGCTCATACTTTATTAACTATGGTACATACACAACACCCCTTCCCCCTGGCTTCTTAATTACGGTGTAGTTATAGAGTCCTTTAAATAGGATGGTTGTCTTTTAAGTCTTTCGGATTTTCATTGGACTGGTTGGTTGCAATCCTGTTGAGGTAGATTGTTGTTTGGCAGTGGATCTGCTATTTGCTCAGGTGCAATTTCTTGCGGTGCAAACGATTCTCCTTCCTGCTCCATTTCCTGAGTATCACTTAGTTCATCAATCCCTTCGAGCAGGTTCCCTGGAACATCATCTTCTTCTGTACCTCCCCCCCCCTCGGTTTGGTCATGGGGGAGTTGTTGACTGGCCGTTGTGAGTCGTGACCGTAATTGGTCGATATGCCATTTCCACAGTCTATTGTCACAGCATTTCACTACATAGGATTTGGGGCCGGTCACTCGTACGACTGTTGCCTCTATCCATAACGGATCACCCGATAAGTTTCGTGCGTAAACTTCCTACCTGGAAGGTGCGACAGCGGCCACTGGATCCTATTGGCTTTTCCGGTTCGTAAGCAGGGTGCAACCGGTCGAGGTGGGAGCAGAGTCTTCGTCCCATCAGTAGTTCGGCGGGAGTTCTGCCGGTGACACTGTGTGGAGTTATGTGCTGCAAAAAGAGAATTTGGTTGACCTTGTCATTGATATTGTCATAGTCCACTTTTTGCAAAGTCTTTTTAACAAATCGGACCATGCGTTCCGCTTGGCCATTGGTCGCAGGGTGCGCAGGCGAGGTGAGTGCATGGCGGATGCCGCGGTCAGTGAAGTACTGCTCGAACATTAGTGCTGTAAACTGTGGCCCGTTATCGGACACCAGGACGTCAGGTAATCTGTGGGTTGCAAAGAGTCTGTTTAGGATCTTGATCACTGCCTCGGAAGTTGTAGCCATCATACGATGAATTTCTAACCAATTGGAGTATGCGTTGACTGTCAGCAGGAAGGTATAGCCCTTGGTTGGCCCCGCGAAATCCAGGTGGATTCTGGACCAAGGTCCATGTGGCATCTCCCATTCAGTAGGCATGGCTTTTGGTGGGACGTTGCTGGCTTGTTGGCAATTGGTACAAGCTTTGACCCATTGCTCGATTTGCCGCTCCATGCCCGGCCACCATGCATAGCTTCGTGCAAGCGCTTTCATCCGCATGATGCCGGGGTGGCCCTCGTGCAGAAATCGTAGCAGCATCTTCCGGAGTCGTTCTGGGACAACGACTCTATCGCCCCAGATGATACAGCCTTTTTGGGAAAAAAGTTCAGTCTGTTGAGATTTAAATGGTGCGAAGTCATCTAGTACTTGGTCCAATGGCCATCCGCGTTCTACCCAGCCTAGGACTCGAGCTAGGGTGTGGTGTCATTTGGTTTCTCTCGCGATGTCTCGGGCGATCATAGGCGGCGAGTTGAGTGTTTCAATCTGCAACGTAGTTGCTGTTGGTGCCGGATCATCGAGAGTCTCTGGAAGCGGTGTTCGGCTTAATGCATCGGCATGGGGAATGGCTTTCCCCGGGCGATATTGAAGGTGATAATTATAAGCAGCTAGGAATTCTGACCATCAGGTCATTCTAGGGGATAATATGTAGGGGGTTGGCTTGTCCCCGGCTATTATCCCTAGCAACGGTTTGTGTTCAGTTATAATGGTAAATGTCCTTCCATACACATATTCATGAAATTTCTTTACAGCTGAAACGATTGTGAGAGCTTCTTTATCAATTTGTCCATAGTTCCGCTCTGCTTGTGAAAGAGTCTTCGAAAAGTATGCAACAGGGGCTTCGTTCCCATTAGGCAGTACATGGCTCAAAATGGCACCCACCCCGAAAGGCGATGCATCGCAGGTTATAACTAATGGCAAAGTCTCGTCATACTGCATAAGTACAGAGTCAGATGTGAGCAGTTTTTTTAACATTCTGGAATGCTTGCTCTTCCCAGTAACCCCATACCCACAATGCTTTCTTTTCTAATAATCGCTGTAACGGTTCAGCGACAGTTGCTTTGTGCGGTAAAAACACATTATAGAAATTAATGAGGCCTAAGAACGCCTGGAGATCGGCCTTATTGCATGGTCTGGGAGCATTTTTGATCGCTTTTAATTTACTCTCGGTAGGATGAATTCCCTGGCTATCAATTCGGTATCCTAGAAACTCAACATTGTCAGTATATAAGTGACATTTATTTTTTTTCACCTTAAGTCCAGCCTCTTGGAATTTTTTAAGAATGCATTTCAAACGATCCTGCAAGATTTTTTGGGTAGGGCTGCAATTAGTAGGTCATCAAAATAAGGAACCACGCCCTTGATTCCCTGTAATAACCTTTCCATGAGGCTCTGGAAGATCCCCGGGGCTACACTAACTCCAAATTGCAATCGGGTACATTTAAAGGCACCTCTCTGTGTTACAATTGTTTGGGCTTGGGCCGTTTTTTCATCCACTGGTAGTTGTTGATAAGCGTGAGCTAAATCTAATTTAGCGAAAACCTTTCCGCCCCCCAAGGAATGGAGGAGGTGCTGCACCACTGGAACTGGATACGCATTCTGCTGTAGCGTGGTTTAAAGTGGCCCAGTAGTCCTTACAAATTCGAATTGACCCATCTCACCATTATAACTGACCACAAACCGTTGCTAGGGATAATAGCCGGGGACAAGCCAACCCCCTACATATTATCCCCTAGAATGACCTGATGGTCAGAATTCCTCGCTGCTTATAATTATCACCTTCAATATTGCCCGGGGAAAGCCATTCCCCACGCCGACGCATTAAGCCGAGCACCGCTTCCACGTTGCAGATCGAAACACTCAACTCGCCACCTATGACCGCCCGAGACATCGCGAGAGAAACCAAACGAGATCACACCTAGGCTGGGTAGAACGCGGATGGCCATTGGACCAAGTCCCAGATGACCATTTCAGACAAATGTTTGTCCAATCTCTTCTTAAAAACTTCCAGTGTTGGAGCATCCACAACTTCAAGAGGCAAGTCATTCCACTGATTAATTGTTCTGTCAGGAAATTTCTCCTTAGTTTTAGGTTGTTCCTCTCCTTGATTTGTTTAGATGAGGGAATTTTTTTGCAAAATATCTGTAGCGATCCCATAGACTTAGGAAAGCTACGGAAGACTTATCCTTCCATTGTTGCTGTTGTTGTTCAGTCAATAAGTTGTGTCCAGTTCTTGGAGATCACGTGGACGATAGCACACCAGGCTTCCTCATTGTCTACTGTCTCCTGATGTTTACTCAGATTCATGTTTATTGCATCAATGACACTATTGAACCATCTCATCCTCTGCCTTCCCCTTCCCCTTTTCCTTTTGCCTTCAAACTTTCCCAACATCAGTTTTTTTTGTTCTAAGGAGTCCTCTCTTCTTGTTTGATAACCAAAGTATTTGAAGTTCACCTTCAATATCTGTCCTTCAGAAAATTCTTCAAGCGAGTATCTGTCCTTCAGAAAATTCTTAAAGCGAAAAGCAGAGACTTTTCTTTTGGGTTTAATGGAACAAGACTTGGAAAAAAAAACCCTGGAACTCTGATGTTACATATGTTGACGGCAGCAAGCCTACTTTACGCACAGAAATGGAAAATCACCTCAACCTCCACAATGGATGAATGGCTACAAAAACTGATGGAGTTAGCAGAGATGGCTAAATTGACTGCTTTGATCAAAGGAAAAAAAATACTTTCATTTCTACTTGGAAACCACTTCTGGACTTTGTACTTGAGGTGGAAAAAAATGAAACTGTGATTTTGAGTTTTACTGATTAGATAGATTTATTGTAGCTAGTTTCTATTATGAAAAAGTAAAAAGTTGAGAGTAGATCTTAATTGCCTTATATTACTGCACCAAAGAATTCAGAAGTCAATGCCTTCTTTTCCTTTTTCCCTTGCTTTCCCTCATTATCCACTTCCCTAATTTATATATAAATTAATAAAACTATAAAAGTCAGTATCTGTCCTTCAGTTAAGGCTGATTTGATCTCCTAAGAGACTCTTATGAGTCTTCTCCAACACCACAACTTGAAAGCATTTATTCTTCCTATATTGATCTAATTCAAGTATAGTCTCTCTGTGATATTACAGGGAAGTCGACAAACTACTATTCTCTAGGGAACACATCCAATGATGAGGGATACAGTGTGAGTTATATATAGCTCAACAACATCAGGAGAACTGAAGTTGCTGACTTCTTATTTAATCATTTAAAACAAAACAGGCAGGGGATATGTGGCGTATTAGAAGATAATGGATTACAGCTCTTATAATTCCTATTTCCCTATGTTAGCTGAGGCCTTGTGTGGCGTTGTATTGCTTTATTCTTTTCTTCAAGTTATATGGATTTAAATATAGATAACAGGCACAGCAAATGGAGCCAAGCTGGGCGTCCTGGAGTGAGGAGGAGTGCCGGAGGAGTAATGCCTTCTTAAAAAACCTTGGTTTAGCTGGCCCAGCTGGTAGCACCTCGTAAGGGCCCCTTTCCAGGGTTATAGGAGAAGATGGTCAACAGTTTTGAAGGCGGAAGAAAACTTTATGTTCCAACGGCAGATAAAATGATAGAACTATCTTCTAGGAGAAGTAAAACTCCGATTTCATCCCTCCACGACCTTGTGGCTATATCTATTATTGGAAAAGGCTTCATGAGTCAACCTCGAGGCAAAATCTGGAGCCAGAGTCCTGGAAGCAGTTTGTGACTGTGTACAATCACTTTCTGGTAACTCCTGTGACACAGCTGGAACTAATCGTATCGGCTCTGCTGTTCCATTAGACTATTTCAGTGATGTGGAGAGGGGGGAATCTGCTGCTTGGGTAACAGTTTATTCTCCATGTTAAATTACCCAGGCCTTGTGCTCTGCAGAGTGCACTCCAGCTTTGCCTACAGCATTCAAACAACACGGGAAGTGGCAGTTACCAGTTTCATAGCAGGATTCCATCGTCTCTGGACAGTGAAGGATGCCAATTCAGTGAATTTAAATTGATAGACCATCCAATGGTATCCAATTGATGTAAGACCAAATCTGAGGAAAAAAAGAAAAAAAGAAAGGAATAAATAGATTTGTAATACAGGTTGTCCTCAACTTACAACAGTTCAGTTAGTGGCCATTCGAAGTTACAAAGGCACTGAAAAAAGTGACTTATGACTATTTTTCACACTTATGACCGTTGCAGCATGCCCATGGTCATGTGATTTACATTGGGGTGCTTGACAACTGACTCACATTTATGACAGTTGCAGTGTCCCAGAGTAGTGTGATCCTCTTTTGTGACCTACTGACAAGCAAAATTAATGGGGAAACCAGATTCACTGCACAATTGTGTTACTAATTTAACAACTGCAGCAATTCACTTGACAAAGGTGGCAAGAAAAGTTGTAAAATGCGGTAAAACTCACTTAACAATTTTCTCACTGAACAACATATATTTTGGGCTCCATTGTGGTCGTAAGTTGAGGACAAGCTATATCTGAAAGTATAATTGAAAAAGATTTTAAAAAGTTAATCTGTGCAAAAAGTAAATAAAACACGCTTTTATGTACCTTTCCTAAATAAATAAATGTTTATTAAGGAAAAAAAAAAAGGAGAAATAAATTATGCTTTCAGAAAGGTTCTGTAGCATTAGTGCACATAGAATGAAGCACAAATGATTAGATGATTGTAATAATGATGATAATGGCTAATAATAATTATATTCTATTTAACCAGGTATGCCACCTGATTCTCAATGACTCTGGCTATTTCACAACAATGAAAGATAGAACAATCCAATCAACAAAACATAAAACAAAAGATAAAAGAGGGCAAGCCACTATGATAGGCTAATTATTGGTTATTGATATAGGTTAAATCCTGTGAAGAATGGCTATAGAAATGATATTACTGTATATTAGTTATGTGTAGCCCAAGTAGAACTTATTACAGGAGATATAATAGCAGTCTTCAAATACTTGAAGTACTGCTGCTGCAGGCAGAGAATGTAGATTTAGCCTCCATATTTTCTGAGGGTAAATGGAATGAAATGTGGAATGGCCACAGTGGGTGAAGAGATGCTGCCTAAATCAGGGGTGTCAAACTCGCATTGTCACATTGTCGTCGCGTGATGTGTCACAACTTTCTCCCTTTCACTAAAATGGGGGTGGGCGTGGCCAGCACGTGATGCTGGCCCACAGCATGGCTGCCAACTCTCACGCAATCAGCGTGAGACTCACGCAATTCAACCAATTTTGACTGTCTCACTCTGATAAACGAAATCTCACGCTAAACCCCCAAAATGGAATGTACAAAAATAAATATATCTCTACATTCTCTGATATTCCGAATATCGATATGCCCAAGCCCAAAGTTTCGAGAAGTGAAGCCTCCGATCCTGGGCGGCTTCAGAGGGCGAACAGAGCATGTGCGAGAGGACGTTGCCCGCATTGATTTCTGTACTGGGGTGAGGAGAGAATTCCACGCTGCAGGAAGCGGTTGCTCCTTTCCGCTCTAGGATGTCACAACTCTCTGGGCTTAACCCTTGCGCTGCACTCTGCTCTGGCAGGCGGAGATGAGAGAGACGAACTCTCTATCCCCCATGAAGTACGACTACAGGGCATCCCTGGGCCTTTCTCGAGAGCTGAGCTCCCATCATCCCCTCCCTGCACCCGTCTGGTCTCAAGGCCGCTGGGATTGGGGCGCAAAGGCGCGTCCCTCTCCGGCCTCCCTCTCGCAAGGGGAGCTGCCGTGGCTGGCCTCTTGCGCGCCTCGGCTTCTCTCGCTCCCCAGCCTGATGGGAAGTCCCTGGAGAGGGAGGGGGAAGAGGGGGGGAGGGCTCCTTCCCGGGTACATTGTGTCCCTCCCCCCGCCCTTTGCACCTAGATATGCGCCCCCTCCAGCCTCCCCTGGGTCCAAGAGGCTGCAAGAGGGTCTGGCAGGGAGGAGCCTCTCCAGGAAGGGGGTCCCGCCAGAGGGCAGGCTGGAGCAGGGCAGGGGGGGCTCGCAAGGAGGGGAGGTTCCTGTCCCCTCCGAGCCCCAATCGCAGCCGGTGCAGGAGTTTCTCTCTTTTTAGGCTTCTTTCCCCACTTGATGCCAGGAACGTTTGGATGCTCTTTGGGAGCCCCTGGGAAGGAATCTCGCCTTGAGGGGTCTCCCCACAAATGCCAAGCAAAGGGGGGGGGAGTGGCCACTGTCCTCTCCTCTCCTCCCCCAGACAATCCAGGACTTCCCTGCAGGGGAGCAGCTGATGGCAGCATTGCTGGGGGTCCCATGCACAGACTGGGAGGGGGGCGTTTGGGGAGTGAAGGACACCAGCCTCCCCCCCCCATTCTGTGTGTGTGTGTATGTGTGTGTGTGTCCATCTGCCTGCCTGGCCCTTTCCGACCCTTCAGCTGGACTGTGAGGCTGGTGGGTCCAAGACTCAGCCTGGATCCCCCTCCCCTCCGCAGGTGGGAGGCCCAGAGGGTGGGAGAGGGCTGGGAAGGGCCGTTTCTGCCCAGCTCCAAGGCCGGGAACCCTGGCAAGGCCCCCTCCACCCCCGGGGCCATGTGAGGGAGGCTTCTGTGGCCCTGAAGAGGCAGCCTGGAGGGGCCGGATCCCAGGCACTTGGGACGCCCCTCTCAGCCAGGGACCCTGGAGGAGGAGGAGAGCTGGAGCAGCCCAAAGGGACGGAGCAGATGGGCAGAGGCCCAAGAATGTGGACCCTTTCCGGCCAAGATGGTCAGTGAACTGCATTATTAATATCTTACAAATCCGGTTCAAGTACATTGGTGCTGCTTGCATGTATGTATGTATGTATATGTCCAAATCATGACTAAAGTATGCATCAGATTGCACCATTTAAAATGTAAAATTGTCAAAGCTCCCTACCGTGGAAGGGGGGACACCCCCCTTCCACACCATCCCCCCCTCGGTCGCTTCGCTCCCTCGCAGTGTCTCACTCTGAACTATCACTCAAGGTTGGCAGCCCTGCCACAGGCTGCGAGTTTGACACTCCTGGCCTAAATTCAGATAAGAGAGAGCACAGCCCACAGTTATATAGTGGGTACAGCATCCGACCTATGCAGCTGAAGCTATGCTCCCTCTTATCAGGCCGTTCCCAACTCTCTTCCCTTGAGTCTCCTGAGGTCATTTCTGTGGTGTAGGGTAAATGGAAACTGTTGATGTTTAACTGTGAAGAGGAACCAATGTTAGACAGAGAGTAGTGAGGGACATATTTTGAGGTGACACAGTATGAAGAAACCAGAAGGGAGGAGTTAAGAAAAATAAAACAGTTTGTGTGCAGAGAACTCATGTGTTAGGAGTATTATTCCAAAGTACAACATGTTGTCAGAAGTTCTGTAACAGGGTAACTGAACAACAAGGTCTACCCAAAAAAGAAAAATGAGCGGCAGTGGAGATGAGCAGAATGAGGAAGGAGTTAGCAGAATGGCTAGCACACCCAGCACTACTTTTAACATTCAACCACCGGAGCCCTTTGATTTTTCCAAACCAAATGAGTGGACAAAATGGATACGGCAATTCGAGAGATTTAGGCAAGCAAGCAATGTTGCAATAAGCTCAGAAGAAAATCAGGTGAACGCTTTGATTTACTGTATGGGAGACGAAGCAGATGATGTTCTGCGTGGCCTGAAACTCAGTGAAGCTGATCAGCGTCAGTATACTAAAGTAAGAGACGGCTTTCAGTCATTCTTTGTAGTAAACAAGAACATTGTATATGAGCGTGCAAGATTTAATATGCACAAACAAGAAGCAAATCAGACAGTTGATGCATTTGTCACAGCGCTGTATGCATTAGCAGAACACTGTAACTATGGACCACTACATGACGAGCTCATCAGAGACAGGATTGTAGTAGGCTTGGTCGATACACAGCTATCAGAACGCATGCAAATGGAAAAAGACCTAGACCTGGATAAAGCTATTAATATGGCAAGACAATCAGAGGAGATTAAAAAACAGCAAACCACATTGAGAAGTCATGCTAGTGCTGTAAACCTAAAGGATGTGAACAGACTGTTTAAAGGCAGGCATCAGAAAGAAAAGCAAAAATTCAGCAGATCAAAGAATGATGGAGCAAAGCCTCTAAGCAGGCAGAACAAAAACACTAAAGGCCCCCAGTGTCACAAATGCAGAGAGACCTCTACTGGGTTCAGGGAGAATTCCACTGGAAGTGATGGGGTTTGCCAAACTACAGCTAAAGAAAGGAGCAAAACAAATTACAGAGAAGGTGTATGTGGTCAAAAACCTGAGTATGCCTTTGCTGGGACTGCCAGCTATCGTAGCTCTTGGTCTGTTGGTTCGTGTGGACACTATTGACATGGAAAACCTGAAGTCAAGCTACCCTAAGTTATGCAGCAGCCTAGGAGAGGTTTGACAACCTTATTGTATTAAGCTCAAGCCCGATGCTGTGCCTTTCTCTTTGAAAACCCCAAGGAAGATTCCCCTACCATTGATGGTGAAAGTCAAATATGAGCTTCAACGCATGAAAAACTTGGGAGTAATCACTCGTGTGAATCATCTGTGTGTGCTTTCTGGATTTGATTTCTGCAATAAACTTTAACAGATTCAACCCTTTTAGTGATTTAAAAATGAGGAGTTGGAATCACATTATCATTGGAATCACCAATGTGGCATCTGTGGGCACCAATGTGCCTAGCTATATAAATTCCCTGGATGCCTGCAAGGCTTTCTACCTCGTCCTTTAAAATTTTTGAAAATGATTATTGGGCTTCCCAGATTAAGGGCATCTTTAGGGAATAATGGGACGTTATTTTGGCCCCTAAATATACTGATTAAAAAGTATGACTTATGACTCTGGCTTTCAAAATTTTACCCAAAATTACTTTCTAACTTTTCTATAATCCCAGTCGGCATAGCTAATAGTGAAGGATAACTGGATATGTAACTGATGGATGATGTTTTTGGCCCTCCACAATCCAAATATAGCCTTTAAAATATTTACATCCTGGACATAAACAGTTTCAACTCCTACCCTCAAAACAACGCTATAGAGCACTGCACACCAGAACAACTGGACACAAGAACAGTTTTTTCCCAAATGCCATCACTCTGCCAAACAAATAATTCCCTCAACACTGTCCAACTATTTACAAAGTCTGCATTACTATTACTATTAATCTTCTCATCACTCCTTATCACCCATCCCCTCCCACGTGACTGTATGACTGTAACTTTGTCGTTTGTATCCTTATGATTTATATTGACTGTTTCCTAGTATGATTTGATTGCTGATTGTACTCTATGACTATTATTAAGGTTGTACCTTACGATTCTTGACTCTTGATGAATTTATCTTTTCTTTTATGTACACTGAGAGCATATGCACCAAGACAAATTTCTTGTGTGTCCAATCACACTTGGCCAATAAAGAATTCCTGTTCTATTCTATTCTAGATTTGTAAATCAGGGTTCACTTCTGACTTAGAAATTAGATTTAGCCTGGGGAAGATCTAGATTCAAATCCCCATTCAGGTCATGAAAGTCACTGAATGGCATCACTTCACCCTGTTAATGTGAGGATCATTTTTGGGTTGTAAGAGCCAAACAGAATGCTATAATTTCCGAAGTACTAAATGGTGACTAGGACAATACGTGATTTAATTTGAATTACGCTAATATTTAATTTTAATTAAGATTAAAAATGACTCGTGATTGCTTTCCCAATAGATGTTCCATAATTTCATTCCTTGTTTCCTTTCACACCTTAGTAATCATATTTGGACATCTATGGAGTATACATACCTTAATTTTTCTCAGACTGAGAACTTCTATGCTTTGCCATTAGTTTTCACTCACAACCAATGTTTTAAACAAAAATAGTTTTGGGAAAAGGAGCAGAACATTTATTACTTCAACTATCCAAATGTTTAGAGATCTTGACTTGTGGAGGTACTCCAAATAATTTGCCATATAGGTGCTGGAGGAATAATCATTTTTACATTTGTAGTGAAGCTCTGTTAAAGAACAAAAGCTAGCATTTTGCTTCATCTCTTATATACAACATTAAAAAATGAAATAGGATGTTTTGGTAAATATCTCTCAGATGCAAAGTTTCAATACATAGAAAACTTATATACTTAAAGATACCCCCCAAAAAGAAAGACATCAGGAAATGTTCCTGTTCGTTTCCAATTAAAATTTTTACAGGCCACCATAGAACCATTATATGTTTTGCAGTGAACATTTTGTCACCCTCTAAATGATTTTTTTTTCACTCTGAATTTATTCTGTGAATAGATCAAACAAGCACAGCAGGAACTTCTTGGAATTGTTTGTTATAGATCTGATTCAGATGGGAATGAAAAACCCCGAAGAATAATAATAAAAATGAAAGATGATGTTACTGCCCTACAGTATTATCTCTGTTGAATAGCAAGAAGACTTCAGAACTTTGGAAAGGAATTTTCTTACCTGCTGGAAATTAAACATGGTTGAATGGTGGAAGAAGTAGGTTTACTGAAATGCTGAAAAGAGGTGGAGCAGGTTTGTAAAACTCAATTTCATTGAAGGCCGTATCAGGGTTGTGTTTGACCTTGGTGGGGGGGGAGTGTGGCCAGGGTGGGTGTGGCCAGCTCAATGTCACTCATGTTGGGAGCGTCTGTGGTGGCCTGAGCTCTCTGCCAATGAAAACAAGCTCCCGAGTTCTATTTTCAGCTGCGATGGCTTCCTGTAACCCTTTGCCACCAAAAACGGAGCCTGGGAGAGCCACATGTGGCCCTCCAGAGCTCTATTTTAGGCTGAGGCTGTTACCTGAAACCCTCCGCCAGCAAAAATGTGTGTCCCCCCGATCTCTGTTTTCTCTTGCAGAGACACCACGGGCTGATCCTTCACTATTTCCAGAGCTGCCCCACAGGCCAGATCTAAGCACCCCACAGGCCGGATCTGGCCAGTGGGCCTTGAGTTTGACTCCCCTGAGGTAGAAGATCACTATGGTGGGTAATTGGGCAGGAGGAAACATGGGAATGATGGCTAACATATTTCCTGGTCATATGAAAGGAGCCTGACTTTGGCCTGTGTTGGTACTCTGATGGGACCACTTGAGAATTCAAGGGCTAGAGGCTAGTTTAGTTTAGTTTACTTTATTGACATTGCACCTTGTACAATGAAATTAAATACCATCTTCAGTGTACATTATGACTTAAAATAAACACAAACACACATCCCTCACACTCCACACATTGAATTGAAAACTCCTGATATCGCATTAATATTGCACTATACAGTAGAAATCAAAAGAGTGACTGCCCTGGGATAGAAGCTGTTTTTCAGCCTATTTGTCCTTGTTTTTTTATTATCCTGTACCATCTGCCAGATGGTAATAGTTCAAAAAAAAAAAAAGGGTGCCCAGGATAAGATGGATCTTTGAGAATGTTTTGAACTTTCTCAAGGTAGTGGGAGCTATAAACCTCTTCCAAAGAGGGGAGAGGGCAACCAATGATCTTTTGGGCAATGACGTTAACCTTCTGGAGCAGTGGTCGCCAACCGGTGGGCCGCAAGAAAATTTTGGTGGGCCTCAGACAAATCTCATCCCCAGAGCACCCCCCCAAAGCAATTAATCCAGGATGCACAGAAACACAAGGCGGCACCACCCACATGGCCTATGGGAACCCTTCCCGGCCACTCACTCCTTTCCCAGCAAACTTGCCTGCTAAACTGCTATTTTTTTCCTTTTCCGATCATCAGCTGTTCTGCTGTGCCAGGAGATTTAGATTAGCCAGGAAGCAGGAAATGGTTGGATTTCTTGCTTTCTAGCTAGTCTTTAGATCTTTGGCTCTGCTTTTAAACACAGCCGAACCTCCCTAAGGACAGAAGGTTCTATTATTCAGTGCAGACTCACAGCAAGCAAATTTTATGTGACAGAGTGAGCTAGCTGATGGCAGATAGATAGATCTCTGAATGAATCTGTGATTCTGTGAGCAACTCAATCTGCCTGCCTGCTTTGCCTGATTTTGGGTTAAAGTTGCTCATTTTTATAAAAAATTCAATATTTACATGCATGGTGTGTTGTGAGTTAATTTTATGAGTTTGCTTGCAAGCAAATTTTATGTGACAGAGTGAGTTAGCTGATGGCAGATAGATAGATCTCTGAATGAATCTGTGATTCTGTGAGCAACTCAACCTCCCTGGCTGCTTTGCCTGATTTTGGGTAAAAGTTGCTCATTTTTATAAAAAATTCAATATTTATATAAATATTTAAAAAAAGGACTGCACATATTTTATGTGGTGGATTGCATTGCATAAATATAAATTATGGTGCACGTACTGGTTACCAATTAAGGACCAAAATTTCAATTAAATCCTCACCATGTGATGGGGCAGTTTTACCTTTGCTGCCAAATCAGGTTTGAATGGACACAAATGGAAGATGTAATGTTGCATTTGTATGTGCACTGGAAGAAAAATGATGGTTTTAGTCATGGTTTGATTTAGCTTACTTTTAAAGCATCCATTTTTGAAAGGTCTCACAATAAAATCTGGAATCATGTAAAGGATCAGTTCTTTTCCTTGAAATTATGCTTCAAGTTCTGATCAATTCTTTTCTATATAACTTTTAGTTAGGTTATGTAATATCACATCACACTAAAATGTATACATAGGATAGTAACACCAGAATGCCCTGTCTGTGGAGATTCTCAGTCATCCAGGTCATAGCTGACTCAAAAGTTTTTTGTTTTTTTACCAAAGTTTTTTTTCTTCCAAAGTGCTAACAAATGAATTATTGCAAATGAATAGGATACTTCCAACCCTCCATCCTGTCAGAACTAATGCTACCATCATCCCCACCGTCCTTCCGGAACTGATGAAGCTTCTTGGATAAGAAGCAAAACATCTTTTTTTTCCTCAAGAAAAAAACAGTCAAATTGCCTTAAAAAAAAAAAAGCACCTTGGAGACATCAGAATGCCCTATTAACATTTTCAAATGTGTTAAACCAAGTTCAAGTGGAGGTCATCTGCAGAATAAGTGTATCTGATGTTACATGTCAGAGAATGAATCTTCTCTTAAGTCTCTACATTTGAACTGGCTTTTCAGTCCATTCTCCTCAGTCTCCTGTGCGAAGCATATTAACAATGATACTCCTGGCTGATCAGTTCAGTGGAGAAACATACCTGAAGGGAGATGAGCCCCTTAAGTGCAATTTCTAACACCCTGACTTCTACATACTGCTTTGTAAATCTATCCAGGCATGATATTATTATCTAAAGTTTTTCCTTCTATGAATGTGTCCCTTTTACAATGTTCAGGTTGGTTTCTGTTAAGTATTCTGACATGGGTTGAAGTAAATTGGAGACAGTCTTTGTTGGTGAACTTTCAGCTCTTTATTACATAGTGACTTCTGAACATAACAGCAAACTCTGCCTTATATAGGCAACCCTTGTGAAAATTGACCAATAGTGAGCTATGAACGCTAGCTCTTAAACCAATAACAAACCTCCGTTAAGGGCCAATCGGATTCCTTAGAACTGACCAATCCGATCTGGCCGCTTAACAACCAATCAGAAGTGCAGGGCCAGAACTCTGCACTTTACCCCAAGCTCACACTTTATTCAACTATATACATACATAACAGTTTCTATGAGAGAGCTCTCTGGTGACTATTCATTCAAGGTGTGCAGATCAGCAGGTGAAGAGTTGAACATGTTGTGTTTTCCAGGTGAATTGTGTTTGCAATAGGACAATTTGTCAGTGTAGATATGTCCTTAGTGATGTTCGAAGCCAGGGCTTCGAAACTGGGCCTTTGGATGGCATGCTAGAAGAGGCAGCTGCCCAAATATATGTAGGCCAGGACAAAAATTAGCACAATTCATTTTAATTATGAATGAATAGCAATTAATATAATATCTTACACTTCTTTTTTCTCTGTTCACATTCTCCTTTGTGCATCACACATTAAATTTTCTGAAGAACCCTTCCGTTCCATCCAGGTTGGTAGACACCTTTGTATTCTACAGCAAGATGATTTCAAGACTTTAAAAGATTCAGTATATATTCAAACACTTGTTGAAGTAAACCTCCTGTTGAATCTTGAACATTTACTTGAGCTATTATTTGAGATAATAGCACCATCTATTGAGAAGATTCTGTAATATTGATAATTTCCATTTCCAGTCGTTCTGAACAGCACATTCATTAAATCTTACAGATGCTAAGATCACCTTGGCTGAGCTAAAGAGTTCTTCAGTGCTGGTAAGGGAAAAAAAAAGAGCATTCGATTTTTTTTCTCTTTCCTTCAAATATTCCACATCTACCTAAATGAGTAGAACATTCCAAAAATTTTACCTTTCTCCCAAATCTGAATTGAAGCAATGATAGTCTTTTATTAAAACTGTAACTGGTTTAATTTTGATGTCCTCTCAACTTTTGTTCTGCAGTTCTGTCAACATGTGGCCAGCATGAAAACACAGAACACAGTAGCCTTTCTGCCAAAGTGATACCTATTTATCTACTTGTATTTGCATTCTTTCGAACTGCTAGGTTGTCAGGAGCTAGGGTGAGTAAAAAGAGCTCACTCCATTGTGTGGCTCACAAACTGACTGCTGAGCCATTGCACTGCTCTTGGAGAAGAAATTCTATTTTTAAAAGGACTTGTCTTCCAGGTAGATCAAAAATAGCATTTTTAGGGTCCGGAGGGTAGGGAAAGGACAAAGTAAAAGAGAAGGCTTTAGATCTATATAACACAACCACAAAATGAGAACATGAATGGGGAGAGAGTACGATAGGCAGGCATGAAGAAGTCCATTAATGAGAGCATATTTCTCAAAATACTTCAAAAACCAAGACCTGGTTTCTAATAAAAAGATAGGGATTAAAAAAAAATCTTAGGAGAATTCTGTTGAATCAAAAGTAATACTTGACTTATGACCACAGTTGGGATGAGAATTTCTTTTGCTAAGCAAGGCAATTGTTAAGTGAGTCAGACCTGATTACAACTTTTTTTTGCCATGGTCGTTAAACAAATCACTGCAGTTGTTAAGAGTCATTAAGTGACTCCAGCTTCTCCCACTTTGCTTGTCAGAAGCTAGCTGAGAAAATTGCAAATGGTAATCAATTGTCCCTGATATACTACAAGCATTACAAATACAAGCAAGCACCCAGATTTTAATTATGCAACTGTGGGGATGCCATGACAGTCGTAAGTATGAGGGTATATCATAAATTTTTTTTAACGCTGTTATTACTTTGAATGGTCACTAAATGAATGGTTGTGAGAGAGAAAGACTATCTATAAGCTGTTTCTCTCTGCTTTCTCTCCCATCTCGGCATCTATAGGAGGTCAGGTTTAAAAAGCATCACTGTGGTTTGTTTACTTATTTTATTTCTACATCACCTGACTCCCAGCATCTCTGGTGAAAAGAAAGAGAGGGAAAGAGAATAGAGGGAGGGAAGGTGAGAGGGAGGGAGGGAGGGAGGAAGGAAGGAAGAAAAAAAGGAAGGAAGGAAGGAAGGAAGGAAGGAAGAAAGAAAGAAAGAAAGAAAGAAAGAAAGAAAGAAAGAAAGAAAGAAAAAAAGAAAGAAAGAAAGAAAGAAAGAAAGAAAGAAAGAAAGAAAGAAAGAAAAAAAGAAAGAAAGAAAGAAAGAAAGAAAGAAAGAAAGAAAGAAAGAAAGAAAGAAAGAAAGAAAGAAAGAAAGAACACAGAAAACAATGAAACCAGTGGTGATATTCTACGGGTTCAGCCCAGTTCAGCTGAGCTGGTAGTGGCAATGAGTAGCGGAGACCAAACTAGTTCTCTCCACCACTCTGCTGTTGGGCCCACCCACCCACCAGGGCTCCCATACTCACTTTATCCTCTGTTTTTGAAGTGCAGCTGCTTTGTGTGGCACAGCAGAGTGCCACACGGCAGCTGCTGAAGTGACCGGGATCATGCAGGCTTGCAGGAGGTGAATTGGAATGCCTCTGCACCTGTGCAAAGTGCACGTTTGGTGCATGCAAAGTGTATGCACATGCACAAAGCATGCCCACTAAGCCATGCCCACCGAACTGATGGTAAAACTTTTTGAATCCCACCATTGCATGAAACAATGGAATAGTTTAAAAAAGGAACAAACGATGGCAAAACCCAGACAACAAGGAACAAACCCACACTCTCCTGAAGTGTGTCATAACAAGCTTCTTCTCTTTTTTATGTTGGTTGATGCAGCAGGACTTAAAGGAGCAATGTTTGTAATTTAAACCCATGATACTTTTTTAAACATAAAATCTGACAAAAGCAGAATTAATCCACCTTGGCAATGCTACCTTTCTCCCTCCTCCCCCAGTAGGCTTCTGGGAAAAAATATTTGCAAAGGGGAAAGAAATTGAACTTGTTGTAAAGACATTTTCCATTAGAGGGATGGCTGTAGAGTCACCATTTGCCAACTGTCTTCGATGATCCGCCTAAGAGTCAAAATAATTTAATAATCATTTCCTTATTTTTAAAAGGGTGGAAACTACTGTACTAGTCTCTCAGACAATGCAGGCTCCCCAGGGGTGGGATTCCACTGGTATAACAATGGGTTCGGTGATCATGCCTGTTCACGCCAAACACGCACTCCATGCGTTCGCTCCGCAATTGAAACAGCTATAATACTTACCTTCTACAATGGTCCCTGTGAAGAAAACAGCTGAGACATGGCAAGCCACTTTGCCACGTGAATCAGCTGTGCTCTAAACAAAGGAAGTACATAAAGTACATAAAGGAACTACAGAAATGCATGAAACCAAAGATGAAAACCTCCTAGAATGCATATGGTTGAATATAAAAGAAAAAAAGAATGACATGGCCATAGGTGTATATTCTAGGCCACCCAATCAAGCAGAAAAAATAGATGTCCCTTTTGCTAGCCAACAAACAAACATATGCAGGAAACACACAACAATAGTAATGGCAGACTTCAATTATCCTGGTATCAATTGGAAAACTAATTCTGCACCAAGTGAGAAATCAAATAAGTTCCTAACCAACCCAGCTGACAACTTTGTTGTCCAAAAGTTAGAGGGTGAAACTAGAGGGACAGCCATATTTCGACTTAATTCTTACAAACAGAGAAGAAGTGATAGAGGGAGTTGAAATTGCAGGAACTTTAGGTGAGAGCGATCATGCCACACTAGAATTAAACATAACACAAACACAAGCAACAGAACATAATGACACCAGAGTCTTGGATTTTAAAAGAGCTGATTTCAATAAACTCAGAGAGAACTTGGGAAAGATTCCATGGATGAAAATCCTAAAGGGGAAAACAACTCAAGAATCTTGGGAAACTCTAAAAAGTATGATCATAGAAGCCCAGACCATTGAGAAAGAAAAACTGAGAATACCACTGAGAAAGAAAAACAAGAAATCCAAGAAGAAACTAGCATGGCTGCACAAAGATCTCTCTGGCAAATTGAAAGAAAAAAAAGGACAGGTACAAAAAATGGAAAGAAGGACATACAACTAAGGCAGAATATCAGCAGATATCCAGAATCTGCAAAGATGAAGTCAGGATAGCAAAGGTTCAGAACAAACAAAGACTTGCAACAAAAGTCAAAGATAATAAAAAAAAGTTTCTTCCAACATATAAACAACAAGAAAAAAATCAAGGAAACAGTCGGTCCACTAAAGAGAGAAGACTGCAAGGAAGTAACAGGCAACAGAGAGAAAGCAGAACTGCTTAACTCATTCTTTGCATTGGTCTTCACGCAAAAAGAAACTATAGCTCAACCCACCAAAAACATAACTGTAAAAGACAGTCCAGAAATAAAAGTTAAAATAAGCAAAAAAAAAAAAAATAGTAAGAAAACACCTGTCTGATCTTGATGAAAACAAATCATGGGGGCCTGATGGATCACATCCCAGAGTTTTAAAGGAGCTGGCAGAGGTCATCTCTAGAACCATTGCACCATATCTTTCAAAAATCCTGGAGCACCGGGGAACTACCAGAAGACTGGAAAAGAGCTAATGTGGTTCCCATCTTCAAGAAAGGAAAAAAAACAGACCCAGGAAACTATAGACCAATCAGCCTAACATCAATTCCCGGGAAGATACTGGAAAAGATAATAAAAAAAAACAGATCTGCCAACATCTAGAAACAAGTAAAGTAATAACTAGTAGTCAGCACGGGTTTGTTAAGAACAGATCATGTCAAACCAATCTTATTTCATTCATCAACACAGTGACTAAATTAGTAGACCAGCAAAATACTGTGGACATAATATATTTAGATTTCAGCAAGGCATTCAACAAAGTAGACCACAACCTATTTCTTAGTAAGCTAGAAAAAAGTGGAATAAATAGCACCACCACTAGATGGACTAGCAACTGGCTGGCAAACCGTACTCAAAGAGTAGTCCTTAATATGTCTAAGTCTACATGGAGGGAAGTAAGCAGTGGGGTACTACAAGGTTTCGTCTTAGGCCCAGTAATCTTCAATATATTCATTAATGACTTAGATGAGGAAATAGAAGGGGAACTTACCAAATTTGCAGATGATATTAAGCTGGCAGGAATATCTAACACCCAAGAAGATAGGCTCAAGATCCAGACGGATCTTGACAGACAAGAACACGGGGCCATATCTAATAAAATGAAATTCAATATAGAGAAAAGTAAAGTCCTACACTTAGGCAAGAAAAACCAAAAGTACACATATTGACTGGGTGAAACCAAGCTCAATAGCAGTAACTGTGAGAGGGATCTTGGAGTCTTAGTGGACAACCAGCTAAATATGAGCCAGCAGTGTGCAGCAGCAGCCAAAAAAGCTAATGCAATCCTAAGTTGTAGTAACAGAGGGATACAATCAAGATCAAGGGAAGTACTAATACCACTCTATAAAGCCTTAGTAAGACCACACCTAGAGTACTGCATCCAGTTTTGGTCACCACATTAAAAAAAAGATGTTGAGACTCTAGAAAAAGTACAGAGAAGAGCAACCAGGATGATTAGGGGACTGGAGGCTAAAACATACAATGAACGGTTGCAGGAACTGGGCTTGGCTAGTCTAGTAAAGAGAAGGACCAGGGGAGATGTGATAGCGCTCTTCCAATATTTGAGGGGCTGCCACAGAGAGGAAGGGGTCAAGCTATTTTCTAAAGCGCCTGTAGGCCAGACAATGGATGGAAACTGAACAAGGAGAGATTTAACCTGGAAACAAGGAGAAACTTTCTGACAGTGAGAACAATCAACCCATGGAACAGGTTGCCCTCGGAAGTTGTGGGAGCGCCATCAGTTGAGACGTTCAAGAAGAGATTGGACTGCCATTTGTCAGAAATGGTGTAGAGTCTCCCGCTTGGGCAGGGGATTGGACTAGATGACCTACAAGGTCCCTTCCAACTCTGATTATCTGTTATCTGTTAGGACAGGAAAGAGCAGGGGCCAATGGGCGGGCCCACATGCTCATCACAGCGAATGGGTTCTGAGACAGCTGATCTTCAGAGCAAGGGGTTTGCCCAAACCAGTCCGAACTGGTAGAATCCCACCCCTGAGGCTCCCTCCACAGAATCAGAAATGAGTACCGCCCCTTGAGTCAGTCACAACTGGACAGGGGAAACCTTTAAAACTTATTTTCTTTTCCAAGAATGAACCATTCCAAAGAACCTTTTGCTTGCAGTTGAAGACATACGGAATCTCGGGATACTTCCCAGGAACCATGGAATTGCAAATAACAGAATAAGAGAATAATAGAGTTAGAAGGGACATCAGTGGTCTTTTAATCCAACCCCTGCTCAAGCAGGACACCCTATGTCATTTCAGATAAATGGTTGCCCAACCTATTTTTTAAAAACCTCCAGTGATGGAGCACCTTAAACTTTTCAAAAGGCATCAAAAATAATTTTTCAAGACAGCTTCTACTCTCAACATTATAGGAATTTCTGGAACACTGAGTCAATATCTTAATGAGTCAAGCATGCGATTCTAGGTCATCAAATATATTAATACATGCACCATTCTTCTTTTAGCTGTGTTTAAACCTTTCAAGAGCTGATTGCAATAATAAGCTTGATTTAATTTATACGTCTCTTTAAACGGTATGCTTTGCCTTTCATATTCTATCTACAGAATTCTCAAATCAGGCTGAGATGACAGAGTAACAATGCTAATTAATTACAAAATCCCACAGCATAAAATGATGGCTGTGATCCTCTTCCTCCTGCATTGTTAAATATGGAGCCATAATAATGAAAAGTACAGATTAAAATGATATGGTAGCGCATCTGAAACCGTGGCAAAATCCAAAGATAAAAATAACAGTTTAATATTATAAATGATTAAAATGAAGGAATGTGTGTGTATTTCTGTGGGTAAAACTTTGTATTGCATTGAACAATACATCACTTCAAAATTGTGGCTTTATTATCTGCAGCTCTGTAATTTTAGCCTTAACAGGAATGGAGTCTTCTGACTAAATAGGACATCTTTTTCAAATGGGAGTCAGTCATTCATCTTCATGAAGCATTGTGCAACCATAAATTCCATGAACAGATCTTCATCTGCAACCAATCTGTAGAAAAGTCTTTTTTGCACACTTGAATGCCAGCTTTTGGGCTCCATAACAGCCTTCATTTGTATCCAGACCCTAAAATCATACATCATGGAGTCATTTCAAATGCCTGTCATAATTAAAGATTTTAAAAAATCCTTGTGTTCTGGTGAATATTGCTTGTTTTGGAAGTTAAAGAGAATCGAGTTCCAACATATTTTATGCTTTTAAACAGCTGCCCACTCCACTTATCTTTCTCTCACCAAGAAATAGAAACTTGGCAGTCACGCTTTGAGGAAATTCTAAGCTTCGTACTTAATCATACTAATAAACCTCAGAGCTCTGGGATGTCATTAATGGGAACTTCAAAGTAAATATGTGCTTAAGTTATCAGTGTTAAAGAGCAATAACTTGGATGGAAAAATTGATAGTTTAGAGCTTGGGAGTATTTGTGCAAATACTAGCGTGCTTTTTATTTCTCCAGAACTATTAGTATAAAAATAAAATATGAATTAATAGGCAAATGGATTGGTATAGTATAGGTCTCCAAACTCTAAAGAGACATTTAGTTTTCTGATGGAAACTTCATTCCCTCCTGTTGGGTGACCAAGTTAAAATATTATCCACTATTCTTTGAGCCAACAGTAAATAATACTAGCAAAAGTAAAAAATAATAACCTCCAATGATGAAGCATCCACAATGTCTGAAGGCAAGCTGTTCCACTGGTTAATTGTCCTCGCTGTTAGGAAGTTTCTCCTTAATTCCAGGCCCTTTTCTGCATTGACATAATGCTGACCAAGTGACACTATCTCTAATTGTGATGTAGAGGTCATATCGAGACAGGAATTTGTAGAATTTTTCTCCTCGTTTCCTGTCCCTTCCATGAACTATCAACAGACAGTCGTGAAATAGCGATTGACAGAATCAAAGTCCAGAAGATGCAGAATGAAAGTTCTTACTTTACTTGAACCAAATCATATCACAAACATGTTCTGGAAACATCCCTTTTTTTCTACTGTGTTCCCATGATGTTGCCTTCATCTCATTCCGAGTATGAAAGGGAGACAGGTTTAAGTTGTGCTTTGCTGGACTGGGGTTAAAGCAGCATTTTCTCCTATTCTTGCATCCTTGTGTAAAGTCCATCTCAAGATCCAAGACTGTAAAGGCTTGAAACAGAGGCAAGAAACACTGGATTAAAAACTGGCAAAGAGATAAATTTTATAAGGGTATATTTTCTGCTATAGGAAGGATGAGTGAGTAACCATGGTTCAAAAATTCTAGCAATATCCAGTTGATGTTATAGGTATTGATGTAACTGGTTTTGAAGCTGTGGGTCTTTAGTACTCTGAGTTTGATTGTTTTCTTGCAAACATTTCATTACTCAATTCAGTAGCATCATCAGTGCTTGTCATCACTGTGATGACCCGGGGCGTGGCACAAAGGCTACACAGTCAGTTAAGCAGTAAAAGTCTCTTTATTATCTCCAACTTTGCCCCCAATGTCCAGGTTACCTTCTGGCTGGAGAAAAACTCTCCCAGGAACAGCCTTTGACTGTAGAAAATTCAGTCCAACACAAGCTCCAGCTTAAAATCCAAACAAACCAAACGGAAGTAATTAGTTTGACAAGGCAGTAGCAGGAGTTCTGATGGCTTGTTCTTGGACTGTTCAATGTTAATCAGACAAAATGTGGCGGGTCAAATCCCAGGTGGTTTGGTAGAGGGCTCACTAATGGTCAGGCAATTCCTTTCTCCAGGTATTCTTGGGGTTAAACTGGTTAGAGGTTAAGTGAATAGCTGATTTCCAAGATGGCCTGTAGGAATTCAATCTGTGAATTGTCCTGATGAACAAGGAGGGACTTACAGATACAGATTAACAGAGTTGGAAGGGATCCTGTAGGTCATCTAGTCTAACCCCTGCCCAAGCAGGCCCTACATCATTTCTGACAGATGGCAGTCCAGTCTTTTCTTCAAAGTTTCCAGTGATGAAACTCTCACAACTTCCGAAGGCAACTTCTGTTTCATTGGTTGATTGTTCTCACTGTCAGAAAATATCTCCTTGTTTCTAGGTTGAATCTCTCCTTGTTCAATTTCCATCCATTATTCCTTGTCTGGACTTTAGGAGCTTTGGAAAATAGCTTGACCCCTTCCTCCTTTCTGTGGCAGCCCCATAAATATTGGAAGACTGCTATCATGTCTCCTCTGGTCCTTCTCTTCCCTAGACTAGCCAAGCCCAGTTCCTGTAACCATTCTTCATATGTTTTAGTCTCTACTCTCCTTATCATCCTGGTTGCTCTTCTCTGCACTTTTTCTAGAATCTCAACCTCTTTTTTATAGTATGGTGATCAAAACTGGATGCAGTACTCTAGGTGTGGTCTTACTAAGGTCTAACTAATGACCTGTTCATTATTCTTGTCCATAACTAATTTAGCTCCTTCCTGAGGAAATTTGAAAGGAAGTCGACTGCTACTTCCAACATAGCTTACTTTTTATGTTTTTAATGGGCTCCTGAAGTAATGGAATTTGAACTTCATCAGGATTTCAATGCTAGCATGATTATCCCTACTGGAGGCAATTAGCTGTCACAGAAGAGTAATATTTAATTTTTCATCCTTCAAACTGCTGGAAAGGTTATTATTATTATTTCTGAAAACCTCAGTATCTTAGAATTACTTTTGTTCTCTATACCTGTACTACTGTAGGCCAAGGCACTGATATATTGAGTATTTGACCTTACTGTGGGGGGAAAAATCATTAAATACTGATTGCTAGATTATTTCTTTCACAAGTACTCATTTGAGGGGGTTCAATTATGCCTGCAAAATTGATTTGGTATATAAAGAATGTATTCACTTAATGGATCCACACATTTCCACTAAGTAACATCTATTACACTCTGCTCTCCTCCGTTTAATCATTTTGCCAATTATTTGAGCACAAGAAAGACCTTCATACTTATAAAAATTAAATATATTTCCTAGAAGATATGTTAGTGTGACAGTTATCTAAGAATGATTCATTTCACTGGCTTAAAACATGTCTGTATTAAATGATGTCCGCTACTTGGCCTTGCCATCAGGGTCACAGCAAAAGTTACTTGTTGAATACTTTACATATATCAGATCATAACAAAACCGCTGAGCTTGTAATGCTATGAAGTACCATTAAGTGGAATGCCATTTGCTTCTGATTTTCTTTTCTCAGCTCAGCACATTCAGTGTAATTCTGCAGGGATCCTGCACTAGCAGAGAACGTATAGTAAAAACTCCATATACTAAGCTAAAGACTTTATGGACCTTTGAAGAATCCTCTGAGAAGCCCTGCCTACAAACATAGGGGATTTCTAAGCCCTTTCCCTTCAAAGCTTCTTAATAGGGGTAATATTAATTTCAGGAGGCCCTCAGCAAAATATCTCCCCACTTCCAAATGTTAATGGTTTATTTGCTATTTCGCTGGGCAAGTTGGAGCTGTTGATTAATTTAAACAATCTCTGAGTCCATTGGGGATCCTTCAAATGATGAGATCCTGAAAATAGATGTAACGTTCACTGTCTAACTCACCTGACTTGCAAACCGATTGTCAATCATTGTTGGGAAAAGAAAAAAAAAAACCAAGCTAGGGAAACAAAACAGAAACATATGGAGAATATTGGGTCTGACTGAGCCATCCAATTGCATTCTGGATTGGGGTGAAGGATTATTCTCTGAGCTTGTGGGCTGATTTCTGAATGTTTCATTACCAGGCTAGGGAACAACATCAGTGGAGTTTAGGCTAATGTTTAGGAGTTTAGGCTAAACTCCTGAAGATGTTACCTAGCCTGGTAATGAAGCGTTTGGAAACCAACCCACAATCTTAGAGAATGACCCTTCACCCTCATCCAACACTTGAGCTACAGATATTTGTCACTATTGCATTCTGGATTAGGAGATCCTGCTAATTGAGAGCTTCCTCTAGATGTACCCTGTTGTGTCCGCGAAATGATGCCAGGAGTCGGTGACTTCAAATCATGCTCCTTATTTGAGGTTGGAACCGAACTGGGGCAAAGGGAAAAAGATCGTGGCTTTTATTCTTTTAGCCGCGGCGGCCGCAGCCAATGGCACCGCTTTGAATCTCCCGCGATCCGAATGGACCAATCGCGGGAGATTCTTAGCGAGCCAATCGGCGCGGCTTGCCTGACCAATCAGAGTGCCCTGCGCTTTGGCCAATCAAAGTGCGGGGATCTCAAGAATGCTAATTAAGGACAGAACATACCCCTGTTTTTTTTTAGAACGATCACCATATTGTTTGGGGTTACAGGAACATTTTCACTTTAAATTACTAGTGCTCACCTTCTGGAACATCCCATAATTTGAAAAAAAATCTAAATCAAATCCATGCTTGGGTGCACGTGGTATATGGTTGTATAATCAAAGTGGCTTGGTTTTTCTTGAAGTTAAAATGGGTCACTTTAAATTTTAGGACTTTAGCATCTCATCAGGGGCTTCTGGGAGATGTCAAGATGCCAGCCTGTCAAAGTTGACTAGCTCAGGAAACAGAAGGAAGTTAGAAGTTCTTGGAATGTATTTGAAATGTAGTTCAGTGCACTTAATAGCAATAGCACGTAGACTTATATACTACTTCACAGTGCCTTACAGCCCTCTCTAAGTGGTTTACAGAGACAGCCTATTGTCGCCAACAATCTGGCTCCTCATTTTACCCACCTCGGAAGGATGGAAGGCTGAGTCAACCTTGAGCCTGGTATGACTCGATCTGTCAATTTGCAGTCAGCCGGCAGTCAGCAGAAGCAGCCTGCAATACTGCATTCTAATCACTGTGCCACTGTGGCTCTTAAGGTACTACTTAAGGTACTACAATAGTAGAGGTAGTCCTCAACTTACAATTGTTCATTTAGTGACTATTTGAAATTACAACAGCACTGAAAAAAGCGACTTATGACCATTTTTCATATTTATGACCATTGCAGCATCTCTATGATCACGTCATCAAAATTTAAACATTTGGCAACTGACTCACATTTATGACGATTGTAGGATCATGTCATCCCGTCTTGCAACCTTCTGACAAGCAAAGTCAACGGGGAAGCCAGATTCACTTCACAACCATGTGACTAGCTTATCCACTGCAGTGATTCACTTAACCACTATGGCAAGAAAGGTCTTTAAATGGGGCAAAACTTAGCATCCAAAATTTTGGGCTCAATTGTGGTCATAAGTCAAGGACTACCTGGAATATGAAAGCTTGTCCAAGCTCCTCTCTACTTTAACTTATGCCTAACTGAGTGAAGACAGTTGGTTTGAGTTTCTGTCTCACACTTTTCATTTTCCTTGGATTCATATCTATCTGTTTTGGAACCTCTCTGTGTTCTTCTGACTTTCTACCCCACTTAAAAATTGATAATGTCTGTTACTACCTTGTGCTCTTGAGGCTAAAATAGGCAAATAAATATCCATCTTCCCACACCTACAGTACATGCTACTTCTGTCTTAGAAGGTACAAATGGGCTTGAAACTGGGAGTCTCATCTAATGGACTCAGAAGCTCTCTAATCTGTAGAGATTCTCAAGCATTCAGGTACCTTTGGGACAACTATGAGCTGAATGACTGAGAATCTCTACAGATTTTAGCTATGCAATTTGGGATGAACATCCTAGGAATGGATTTCCAGAGGGAAAATTGCAGACTACAGGAACCAGGAGCACCATTCAGCTGACCCTGAGGATACAGATAAACCTCCAAGTGCTTCAGTGACCCTCTAAAAGGATGCAAATGACTAGCTGTCTGCAAAGAATAGAAATCCTTCCATTCCCCACTATCCTGTCAGAGCTGAAAAAGCTTCTTGGATGAGAAGTAAAATGTCTTCAAAAAGAAAAAAACAAGAAAGTTTAGTTGCCTCTTGAAAAAGCACCTTTGGGGTAGAAACTCTCAACTTTAAGCCCTGTAGAATCAGGTAAAAAATCTTGGGTTATACTGAGGCTAAGTAGTATGAATCCCTGGAGATGAATGATTGGCTGCTGGCCTGATTTATCATGAGGCCATTTGAGTAATAAATGCTACTTTCTCCATTCAGATAAATGGCCGTGCCTGTTTCAGTGTACACCTTGGAGTCACGAAATGATAAAAATATCTCAAGCTAAAAACGGGACAGGCTGGAGGTCATGACTAGCACAGCTTGCCACGCATCAATTTCATATTCCCTACTACGTACTGTCAGTTTGCTGTTGAGTTACTGCTGCCCCATCTGCTGGGAGCCGGGGTGATCACAATAGGTGTTCTTGGCATCTCAATGTTGCAGACCATTCAAGCTGCAGGACCCCCAATTCATTTACAGCTGTTGAGTTTAATGTGTCAGCATGGAAATTGCTCGCTTGGCATTTTCAATCCAGAAGAGGAATGGCCTCCACAGAAAAACAAGAAGATGAAAGGATTAGGAATGATAACTGTACAGCATTTGGTGGACTTAAGACAGCCACATCAGTCTGTGGAAGGTGGATAGAAAGATTAGATAACTCTCATTATAATTGTTGTAAAAGAAATATGGTTGCACCTGGGACTGATGACATGTAAGTAGGTAAAGTACTCCTTGATTTACAGTCATTTGTTTAGTGACCATTCAAAGTTTCTTTTTCGGGTTCTAGTTTTATTAATTTACCAAAAGTATACATATAGACAGGTTCAATAGCAGTAACTGTGAGAGGGATCTTGGAGTTTTAGTAGACAACCAGCTAAATATGAGCCAGCAGTGTGCAGCCGCTGCCAAAAAAGGCTAATGCAATCCTAAATTGTATTAACAGACGGATACAATCAAGATCAAGGGAGGTACTAATACTACTCTATAAAGCCTTAGTAAGACCACACCTAGAGTACTGTATCCAGTTTTGTTCACCACATTATAAAAAAGATGCAGACTCTAGAAAAAGTACAGAGAAGAGCAACCAGGATGATTAGGGGACTGGAGACTAAAACGTATGAAGAATGGTTACAGGAACTGGGCTTGGCTAGTCTAGTGAAGAGAAGGACCAGGGGAGACATGATAGCAGTGTTCCAATATTTGAGGGGCTGCAACAGAGAGGAAGGGGTCAAGCTATTTTCTAAAGCTCCTGTAGGCCAGACAAGGAATAATGAATGGAAACTGAACAAGGTGAGATTTAACCTGGAAATAAGAAGAAACTTTCTGACAATGAAAATAATCAACCAATGGGACAGTTTGCTCTCAGTAGTTGTAGGACTGCCATCACTTAAGACTTTCAAGAAAAGATTGGACTGCCATCTGTCAGAAATGGTGTAGGATCTCCCACTTGGGCTGGGGATTGGACTAGATGACCTACAAGGTCCCTTCCAACTCTGATGATCTGAAATCTAATTTATTAGCTCGATACCCATTACCCAGATTACTTTTACTAAAAAGCCAAATGGTTACAGTGGGCAAAGCCAGAACTAAAAGTTTCATCACGAAAATTATCTAACTAACTTTCCCTTTCCTGGTCCATCCCCCTGCTATTTCCCCATTGTTGAGTCATATTTGAAGAAGATGTTTTGGTAACTGTCCCTTCATTGGTTGGTTAGATGGAGAGGTGATCCATTCCATCCTCAGGTCCACAGTTATGACATTCTTCTATGGCTTGGAACTATGGCACTTGTCTATCTTTTTATTCTTCTGTCTCTTAGAGGCATGACTGTTTGAGTTTCAATCAGAATAGAGCTGGAAGGGGACCATGAAGTTCTTCTAATCCAGTTCTCTGCTTCGGAGGAACCCATATACCATTTCAGACAGATGGCTGTCCAGTCTCCTCTTAAAAACCTTCAGTGATGGAGTGCCCACAACTTCTGAAGGCAAGATGTTCCACTGATTAATTGTCCCCACTGTTAGGATGTTTCTCCTTCATTCCAGGTTGCTTCGCTCCTTGATCAGTTTCCATCCATTGCTTTCTGTCTTGCCTATATTATACATGAGATGATATCTCTGTTTGTCCCCAGCTGGTAATCCCCTTATATCCAAAATTATCAAGGCTGCTGGCCCATGTAATTTTTCTCCAACTGCCTGTAATTGCTAGGCAAATTCTTGTTCATCTAAACATTGAATGTCTCCTTTCTTTTTTTAAAAAAAAGCATGTGACAATAATGCGACTGCTTAAAGCTCAATATAATCTTATCTTTTGTTTGAACATCTTTGGGATGCATATGGCATCTTCTTTTACCCATCATCCACTGAGGCCTATTTCTGAAGCAGATGTTGAAACTTCTTGAGGGCTGATGGGCTGAGCATTGAGCGGGTAGAGAATCAATTCCTGATTTGCTAACATAATTTCTTAAGGCCTATTTTCCCCCAGAAAGTCCTAGGATTTAATAATGAGATGTCAATGAATGGCTATGAAAACCACAGTGATGTTATATATTTCATGATATGATTGTTTCCCCTTTATGGATGTCCATGGTTAATTCAACCTCCCCAAACCTATCTAAGAATATCATGACATAATTACCTTGCCTAACCCCACAGTGCACGGCAATTTGAAAATATCAGTATAAGTTTCCTGGTTCCATAGAAGTCTTTCATTGGGAAGGATAAATAAGATGAGGAAAGCATCAAGGTAAACCTTTAGTAGTCCAAATTAGGCTGGGAATTTTGACTTAAACTATGGGATATATTAGATGGTTATTGTCAACAATTCTAAATTGGGGCTAAATTGATGTTGTGACCTAGAAATCCTTGAAAGCCATGTTGGCATCACATGTATTAGGACACAGTTAGGAAAATTATGTGAATTATATAATTTGTGATAATTTTATGATGTACCAGTAAAGGAGGATATTTGTAGCTCAGGGTTGAAATGAGGGGTCCTTGGTAGTCTCTGAGCTTGCTGTCAGGGTTCCAGTGATTGCCCTAATTAAATCATGAACCTCGAGCCAAGCTTCAAAAAAAACCCCAAAAGATTTATTAGGAGTAACATGTCATCATTAACCTAAATGAAGCCAACTCTGGCATACATAATTCACAGTCACCTGTCACCCTGTTCCCCTCCCTCCCCGGGTGTATCATAAATCAGTTTCTCCAATGAAGCATGTTCACAGGCTGGGTGTCATCAATCACGTTCTCCAATAAAGGATTTTCGAGGGCAAAAGATTTGGTAGCCTAGCTACAGTCTTTGTAGATAAGGGTGGAATGTACTTCTAGTTTTAAACTGCTGTAATGCTCCTTCAGATTCCCCCACCCTTATTTACAGCAACTCAAAAACAGGTATAGGAATGTTTTATGAGTTGACATTTGCTTGTTTTTTTTGCAGACGTTTCATTACCCTAACTAGGTAACATCATCAATGCTAATGAGGAGTGCTGTTTATTTGTCAGTTTATATTCTGGTGTTTTGTTTGTCTGTATGGGCATGGATGGTCTTTGGGAATCTTTGGTTGGGCTTTTTACTAATGGCTCTTTGGCAGTTTCTTGATTGGAGTCTTGCTTACTTGATTGTTGGTCTGAAGTTAACCTTGGAGTTAAGCTCTGTTGATCCCAGTGCTAATTACTGATGGAGAAGTGCTGGAGTCTTTTTGTTCTCTTTTGGGCTGGTTGATTGTCTCTTTTGCATAGTTTATAGATGTTGTTAATGTCTATGTATCTATTGATGACTGATTTATCAGAGTGCAGTATCTTTTCAGAGGTGTCATTATGAGATTAAAAAAAAAACACAAAGAGCTTGAGTTCATAGACTGTAGGAAAGTGACCATTTTGTATCCACCCCTTAAAGATCACCATTGAAGCTTAACACAATTGAATCAAGACATGCAAAGCATGTCTGGTTAAATTGGGAGAAGATCAAAAGACAATGTTACTTGAAAATTCCAGTTTGGTTATCGACCATTGAAGCATTTTCCTATCCTATAATTTATAAGAAGGAACAAACAGTTAGATATGGGGAAATACTGGATGAAAAGGGTGAACTTAAATCGATGCAAAGCTTAGAGGAACAAGGTATAAAGATGAATTGGTTTTCATATGCGCAAATACATTCAAGGTATGATGAAGATTTTAAAACAGAGGGATTTTATGATAAGTTGACTGATTTAGATAAGATTTTGACAGGTACTGATTAAAAGGTTATTAAAAAATTATATGGTTATTTACTGGAAACTAAACTAGAGGAAAAACAAGTTAAAGAAACTATGATTGCTTGGGGGAAGAATTTTGGATATGGGATTGATTTAGAGAAATGGCAAAAATTGTGGTCTCAAAATTATAAAATGACAATGTCAACAGCTTATAAAGAAAATTTGTATAAGATGTTTTACAGGTGGCACTTTCCCCCGACAAGAATAGCAAGAATATTCAAGAATAAATCTGAAAAACGCTGGAAATGTCATCAGATACTTGGCTCATATTACCATATGTGGTGGACGTGTGAGGACGCTAGAAAATATTGGACTAAAATTCACATGTGGTTGGAAAAAATGACAAAGAAACACATAGATTTGAAACAGAGATCTTTTTATTGGGAATCTTACCTGATGCATATGGTAAAGATTTGAAATACCTGATTGTAAATGTATTAACAGCGGCTAGGATTGTATTTGCTAAAAACTGGAAAAATGAGAAAATACCATTGCAAGAAGAAATTATTAAGAAAATATTGGAATGTGCTGAAATGAGTAGATTGACATTTGAAATTAGAGAACAAGAGGACAAACAATTCTATAAATTTGGGACCTTTTCTATCAATGGTTGGATGATAAAACATAATAATAGAATATCTAGAATTCTAGACAATAATGAATATATAAAATGATATTTCTTTCTTTTTTATATGATATTATATTTATAGAATGTTTTTAGGATAGATTTGGTATGATTATATGATTTGTTGTAAGATAAATTAAATAAATTATGGTTATCTCGCAAAGTATGAATGAATAAAATTATAGTCAAATGATGGTTTGATAGTGATACTAGGGTATATAATTTTTGATTGATAATATGAGTTATTATATAATGTAACTGTAATTGAGACTACAAAATGGATGTACAAAAAAAAATGGTAAACCAACCGACACACTGTTTGTATATTTATGAAAGAAAGCTGGATGTTTTTATGTTTTATTTGTTTTGTTTGTTTTTAAAAACTAATAAAATTGTTTTTTTTAAAAAAAGACATGCAAAGCATTCTTGCAGCTTCTCAACAACCACACTCAAGAGTTTGCATTGCTTTCATGGGAAGGAACAATTGACTTCTAAAGAAGATTTAGAGGAGGCGAGACTATTGATCTGTTCAGCCCTGTTTGCTCTCATGAAGCCACTTTTTAAAGCCCCTTTTTTCGAGATAAGCCTATTGATTTTCAAAGAGCGGTTTCTTGTTGTAATAAACTCATCAATACAGCAATATATTGACTTAGCATTCTAGCAAGAGAAAAAACTTCCTTTATTAAGCAGGGATTTGTCTTCATTTTACTTAATTGACAACATTCTGTGTTGGTGGTTTCCTAAGGAGGGGTGAATCCTAGCCCAGGCCACTACTTACCAAGTAGAAGCTATCCACAATAATTGAAAGTAATATATTTTTATTCAACTGTCTATATGTGATGTAATTAAAGGCCCATTAGGCACATAAAACAATAATCTGGATTCACAGTTAGGTTCATTTGTCCTGACTTCTGTTTTTATGGTGGTGTTCAATGACATGTTCTCACTTTCTTATGTACTGCTTTTTTTTTTTAATAGCATGTTGCCAATTTGCAATATATAGCGAACAGTCAAACCCTGTGACTAATTTAAAACAGGAATTGCTGTCATTAGAATTATCCATTGCTAAAAGAAGGAAAACTTTTCATAAATTAGAGAAATTAAAATTTGATATAATTTGTTTACAAGAAGTTCACATTAAAAAACAACATGAACAATTGTTATTGCAGCCAAAATTAGGGAAAACATTTACCTCTTTGACTCAATGTAAGAAAAGAGGTGTGGTTTTATATATTAAAGAGGCTATTCCAGCAAAATTGATTTACTCGGATGAAGATGGAAGAGTATTAATGGTAGAAATAATGGATAATAATATAAAAATACTCTTGATTGCAATTTATGCTCCGAATGATAAACAAGGAGAGTTTTATAAAAAACTGCACATGAAAATAATTGGACTGGACTATGTTAATATAATTATGATGGGAGATTTTAATGGAATTGTGGACAATAAACTGGACTATATAGCAACAACAACAAAGCAAAATAGAAAGGCTCTCCCAAGGTCCTTTTTTAAAATGACAGATGAATTAACTTTAAAAGATATTTGGAGAGAAAGAAATGTTAAAGCTAAACAATATACTTTTTATTCAAATAGACATTTATCATGGTCCAGATTAGATATGATTTGGATCTCAACAGAACTAATATCTAATATTAAAGAAACAAGCATTGAAACAAGTACCTGGGCAGATCATAGCCCAATGACAATTAAATGGAAGGGACAAAAAAAAAGATCGAGATGGACATTAAATAATACTATTTTAAAGGAGAAAGATTTTACACAATGGATGGAGAAGGAATTGGCTTTTTTCTTTAGAGAAAATAAAAAAGAGGATACTTCAACGCAAAATGTGTGGGACACTATGAAGGCATATGCTAGAGGTTTGATAATAGATTATACAAGAAAAAAGAATATTAGGAAAAGGCAAGCTTCTAAGGCCTTGGAAAATGAGTATAAAACTCTTGAAAAAGAATTACAGAAAATGCCACAGAAAAAGGATATTAAATTGAAGCTGGATGTAATTAAACATAAAATGGATTTAATAGAGAAAGAAGAATTGGCACAGAAAATTAGAAACTCTAAACAGAATTATTTTGAAGATGCAAATAAACCAGGTAGATGGCTAGCATATAAATTGAGAAAAGAGAAGGAATCAAGAAAAATATTGAAGTTAATAGATGAACAAGGCCAAGTTTGTTATGGGAATAAGGAGAAAAAAGAAATTATCCGAGATTTTTATGGGCAATTATATAAACAAGAGAATATTGATGAAGGAAAAGTCAAACAGTATTTACAGGAAGCTAATCTACCAAAGATACCTAAAGAGACTGAAGAAATGCTAGAAAGCAATATAACAATGATGGAACTAAATGAAGCATTTAAGAGACAAAATAATGGGAAAGCTCCGGGCCCAGATGGGCTTCCAGTAGAATTTTATAAAACATTTCAAGAATTATTGAGCATCCCATTGTTAGAAGTTATGTTAAAAAAGATGATACCTAAAACATGGTCAGAGGCTTATATTACACTTATACCAAAGGAAGAGACTGACCCATTGCAAATTAAGAATTATAGACCTATTTCTTTATTGAATGCAGACTATAAAATCTTTGCTTCAATCTTAGCAGAAAGACTTAAAAAATATTTAAATAATTTTATTCACTCAGATCAAAATGGATTTCTGCCAAAGAGACAAATTAGAGACAATATGAGAGTAATCTTGGACACTTTGGAATATTATGAGGCTCATCCTGAAAAGCAAATGGCTTTGATATTCCTAGATGCTCAAAAAGCATTTGACAACGTGAACTGGAGATTTATGTTATTATTATTGGAGCAGATGGGTTTTGCTAAAAAATTTATTCAAGCAATAGAAGCTATATACAATAAACAGACAGCAAGGGTAATGATGGAGGGGGAACTTACAGATTTTATTAATATAAGAAAAGGCACAAGACAAGGATGCCCCCTATCTCCTTTGTTATTTGTGTTGACCTTGGAAATGTTGAATAGAAATATTAGGGATGATAAAAGCATAAAAGGAATGAAAATTAAGAAGGAAGAATTTAAGCTACAAGCTTTTGCTGATGATTTAGCTTTTATTTTGGAAGATCCGATTGAAACAGCTCCAAAGTTACTGGAAAGGATAGAGTCATATGGAGAGGTGGCTGGTTTGAAAATAAACAAAGATAAAACAAAGATTTTGACAAAGAATATGTTATTGAGACAGAGAGAAGAATTGGCAGATCTTTTGAAAATTCAAGTTACAAATAAGGTTAAGTATTTGGGGATATATTTGACAACAAGATGTAGCACATTAAAGGAGAATAATTATATTAAACTTAAACAACAGATAACTACAGATTTGAAGAAGTGGGAAAACTTGCAATTGTCATTAATAGGGAGAATTTCAACAATTAAGATGAATATCTTACCTAGAATTTTATTTTTGTTTCAAACAATACCAATAAGGCTTGGAAAAGACTATTTTGAAGATTTAAATAAAATTATGTTGAAGTTTATATGGCAAGGTAAAAAAGCGAGAATAAAGCTAAAGCTTTTGCAAGATGCTAGAATTAGAGGAGGTTTTGGTCTGCCTAATTGGGAATTGTATTATCAAGCTGCAAGTTTGATGTGGGTCAAAGAATGGATAACATTAAGGAAACATAGGTTGTTGACATTAGAAGGGCATGATTTGCTGTTGGGTTGGCATGCTTTTTTATGGTATAAGGGAACTAAAACACAGGGTTATTTTAGAAGACATTATGTACGGGAGTCTTTGTGGTTAAATTGGGAGAAGATAAAAAGACAATGTTATTTGAAAATTCCAGTTTGGTTATCGACCATTGAAGCATTTTCCTATCCTATAATCTACAAGAAGGAACAAACAGTTAGATATGGGGAACTTTTGGATGAAAAGGGTGAACTTAAATCGATCCAAAACTTAGAAGAACAAGGTATAAGGATGAATTGGTTTTCATATGCACAAATACACTCAAGGTATGATGAAGATTCTAAAACGGAGGGATTTTATGATAAACAGACTGATTTAGATAAGATCTTGATGGGTACTGATGAGAAGGTGATTAAAAAATTATATGGTTATTTACTGGGAATGAAATTAGAGGAAGAACAAGTCAAAGAAACTATGATTGTTTGGGGGAAGAATTTTGGATATGGGATTGATTTGGAGAAATGGCAGAAATTGTGGTCTCAAAATTATAAAATGACAATGTCAAACAGCATATAAAGAAAACTTGTATAAGATGTTTTACAGGTGGCACTTTCCTCCGACAAGAATAGCAAGAATGTTTAAGAACAAATCTGAAAAATGCTGGAAATGTCATCAGATACCCGGCTCGTATTACCATATGTGGTGGACTTGTGAGGATGCTAGAAAATATTGGACTATAATTCGCATGTGGTTGGAAAAAATGACAAAGAAACATATAGATTTGAAACCAGAGATCTTCTTATTGGGAATTTTACCTGATATATATAGTAAAGATTTGAAATACCTGATTGTAAATGTATTAACAGCGGCCAGGATTGTATTTGCTAAAAATTGGAAGAATGAGAAAATACCATTACAGGAAGAAGTTATTAAGAAAATATTGGATTGTGCTGAGATGAGCAGATTGACATTTGAAATTAGAGAGCAAGAGGATAAACAATTTTATGAAATTTGGGATCTTTTTTATAAATGGCTAGATGATAAAATACGATAATAGAATATTTAGAATGCTAGATAGTAAGGAATATCTTTATTTTGTCATTATTTTGTTATTTGATATTATATTTATAAAGGATTTTTTAGGATTGATTTGATATGACTAGATGATTTGTTATAGAGTAAACTGGTTTAAAGTATTGTTAGCTCATTAAGCATAAATGATTAAAAATATAGTCAAAAATTTCTTTTTTTTAGTGATATTAGGATATATAAGTTTGGATTGACAATATGAGTTGTTATGTAACATAATTGTAATTGAGACTACAGAATGAATGCACAAAAATGATGAACCAACTGACACACTGGATGTATATATAAGATTTGATGTTTTTATGTTTTGTTTGTCTTGTTTGTTTGTAGAAAATTAATAAAAACTTTTTTTTAAAAAAAAAGAATTATCCATTGCTTGCAAACCAGAAGTGTTAGTTAGCGCTGAATAGTGTAGTTGGATGGTTCTTTGTCACCCAGAGATTATATAGATCGGGATAACCTCTTAAAAATATAATTTTATATATAGATTTAAAACCAGAAATATTTTCTGTTGGGCATTATACCAGATAAATATAGTAAAAGAAATGCATATTTAATAGTACATGTGTTAATAGTGGCCAGAATCGTGTCCGCACAACATTGGAAGGGCGAGGAGATCCCCGCAGAAGATAACAAAAATTTTAGAATGTGCAGAAATGAATGAATTAACATTTGAAATTAAAGTAGATACTGAATATTTTGAGGTATAGGATCTGTTCTATCATTGGTTAAATAAGAGAAACAGGAGTTAGAAAGACAAAGATTACAAGAGAAAGATTAATCTCACTATCAAGGTTGTTTATTGTAACTTATTAATTGTGACTAATTTTGATTAGTTTTACTAATTAATATGTATCAATGTTATGAGGGAAAAGCATTGTTATCATGAAATTACCATTAGAGAAGACTATTATTATGAATATGATGAATATTACTCCAAGAAATGTAACCAGGCACCACACTGTATATATGGATTTTGAACACATTGCTCTTTCTTTTTATTTATATTAATAAAAAATAAATAAATATTTAAAAATAAATATATAATTTTATAAATAAGAAAGGAAGATGGATAGAAGGAAGATTCTTACACAATTTTACTTTATCTTATTTTGCATATTTTGTTCTAAAAGATTTAACTGCAGTCCTAGGTGGCATCAAGATCATAAGAAGTGATTTTTATATGTATGTATGTATGTATGTATGTAGCAGAGGTGGTATTCAGCAGGTTCTGTCCAGTTCTGGAGAACCGGTAGCGGAAATTTTGAGTAGTTCGGAGATCCAGCAAATACCACCTCTGACTGTAGATTTTAAGTATCCTTCCCCTGCCATGCCCACAGAACCGGTAGTAAAAAAATTTGAATCCCACTACATGTATGTATGTATGTATGTATGTATGCGTTAGCCAGCTAGCTAGTTAGTTAGTTAGTATATAATCTACACTGCACAGGTGAGATCACACTTTGGAATACGGCATCCAGTTCTGGTCGTCATGATACAGAAAAGATGCTGAGACATCTTTGTAGAAAGAGTGCAGAAAAGAACAGCAAAGATGATAAGGGGGTCTAAAGACTAAAGTGTCCAGCTTAACAAAGGGAAGGATTAGCGGCAACATGATAGCTGTCTTCTGGTACTTGTGGGACAGTTACAGTTACAAAGCACCACAGGGCAGGATAAAGAACAATGCATGGGAGCTTATTAAATCTGGAACAAAGGAGAAATAACCTGACAGAGACAACAATTAATCAATGGAACAGCTTTGCTCCCCGGAGTTGTGGAAACTCCATTGCTGGAGGTCTTCAAGGAAAGATTGGGCAGCCATCTGTCCAGGTTGCAAAATAGTAGCTCAGGTTGGTAGTTAGGTTGTTGGTTTGAGCTCCGAGCTTGGCAATTTGGTTGCAAACATTTCATTACGATTCGAGGAGACATCATCAGGGCATTTTGAATTGGGCTTGTCTGCCAGAACACAGGACTTTAAATACCTTTTTATGAGAGGCAAATTGGTCTGAAGGTTGTTTGTTCAGATATTTCTGAGTCATGGTCTGATTTCGGATTGTTTGATTGGCTATAGCTGTTGTTGCTGGGCTACAGTTAAGAACCACCTGTGTGATGCAGATCAGGATTAGAATTGTTTATCTGGATTCTTTTGAGACATGGTCTTTTTCAAGAGGCAACTGGACTTTTCTTGTTTTTTCTTAGAAGATGCTTCACTTCTTATCCAAGAAGCTTCTTCAGCTCTGAATGGTGGGGAATGGAACAATTTATACTCCTTGCAGACAGCTGGTCATTTGCATTCTTTTAGCAAGTTGTTAAGGCCAGTGAAGCAAAACATCTTCAAAGAAAACCAGCAAGTCCAGTTGCCTCTTGAAAAAGCACCTTTGGGATTGGAGACATGTATTACCCCAAATGAAGGCCCTTGTTAGTTCTTTCACCAGATCTCATGGATGCACCTGTGTAAATACAAGACAGTAATATACAGAAATATTTTTGGTCTTGTTAGTGTATTGAAAAGTGCCCAAACACTCATCAGCATGCTACATTGTTATAAAAATTCAATCAGCCAAGCCAATTCTTCAAATTATTGTTCAAGAAAATAACAGCTGCCTATATTCTCACCTGCTCAGACCTGTAGCAATCTATCTCCTAGGGACTTGAAAGACTAAACTAATAGCAAGGAAAAAGAGATTTGTCTTTTAAAAGACCACTTTCATATGATTCCATCATTTTAGCTGCATTTAAACCAGCGTTTCTCAACCTACATCCAATTTTGGTCACCACATTATAAAAAAAAAAAAAATTGAGATGCTAGAAAAAGTGTACAGAAGAACAACCAAGATGATTAGGGGACTGGAGACTAAAACACATGAAGAACAGTTATAGGAACTGGGCATGGGTCTAGTGAGGAGAAGGACCAGGGAAGACATGATAGCAGTCTTCCAATATTTGAGGGGCTACCACAGAAAGGCATTTTCTCTCTTATTTTCTAAAGTGCTTGTAAGCCAGAAAAGGAATACTGGATGGAAACTGAACAAGGAGAGATTTAACCTGGAAATAAGGAGAAACTTTCTGACAATGAGAACAATCAACCAATAGAAATGGCTTGCTCTCAGAAGTTGTGGGAGCGTCATCACTTGAGACTTTCAAGAAGAGATTGGACTGCCATTTGTCATAAATAGTGTAGGGTCTCCCGCTAGAGAGGAGAGTTGGACTAGATGACCTCCAAGATCCCTTCCAACTCTTATTATCTTTTATCTTATCTTATCTTACCTTGGCAGCTTGAAGATGGGTGGACTTCAACTCCCAGAATTCCCCAGCTGGCATTTCTTTAGTTCCCCAATTCTCTCCAAAAGAATCTTCCATTTTTAATTGTTGAGGTAGGTAAAAGAAGTGGAGAACAATGCCCTTAATGTGTTTAATTAAACCTAATTTTAATCCACATCCAAATGGGAATTAAATTAACTCAGATATATCCTAGCCCAACCAGTCAATACGATTCCAAGCCTTTGCTTGTAGAGATAGAGCAAATATTGAGTTTTGCTCTACAAGGATCAGCTACATTACATCCTTTACTTCCTAAAATGCATAGTCACTTTCATGCTCAATAGTTCACAATATTACAGCTGGGATTTCACTACATCTCACCTTCATATCACACTGCACGGGCTGTATGGTAAGACTGTAAATGGCAGCTTAGCCATACTGTAGGTACCATCATCTTGCCTGTAAGATAGCAGTGTTCACACTTGTATTCAGAGATTTCAAAGCATGGCATCATAGATGGTTTCCTTCAACAGAGTTCAGTTCATACTTTGGTTGATTTCGCTACAATAGATTTCCAAAGATCTTTGAGGAGCTGACCTGAATAAGTCATCTTCTGTTTTCTTTTCTTTTTTAAATAATGGAATAACTGACTGGCTATCAAAATATTTCATCCTCACATCCTTTCCCTAGCAATGGCCCAGGAATCTCCATGGTACAGATATAACTGTATTATTATTTTTTAAAAAATGTAGATACATCTTCTGATTTATTTGTTCATTGGAAAAGACTTGATGTCAGATAGTTCGAACAGTCATTCCAAGCTAAGAATTAATCCAGTGGAGACATCTCAAAATTCATGGAACATTTGATGGAACATTTTTCTGATCTGACATTTTAACTAAGACTTTTACATTTGTTACGGCATGGGAACATTAAATTAACTCCGAATGATTTTTTTTTTTTGCATCACTACATATAATTTAGAAAGTGACCCAAACAAAAATGATTCTTTGGGTGGGGGTTTGTTTCGCAAACTTTAGTGGCCCACTAAAGCTTCAGAAATGGTTTGCTTGCTTTAATAATTGAGTCAAAAAAAATCCAACCATGTAGAAATTCTCTCCCTGCCCCCAGGCATTTCCTCTGAAAGATAGTACAAACTTTTGTAGATAAAATTAGAGTAGTTGAGTTTGTACAGTATGTGTGCATGGACACACAAACACACACACACACGCACAGAGTCTTTTAATGCACACAGCATAATTGTGTTTCCACTTGCCTTGCAAAAAGAAATATGACTGATTGGGAAACTGATTGCCTTTGGCTGTCACAGACTTTCTCTCTTGTGAAATTACAGACTTCAGAGAACTCTTGAAAGACTGAAAATCTAAGCACAGCACTTCATCAGGATTTGCTTTGATTTGCTGAACTTCTTTCCGTCTATATTTATTTATTTATTTTTATTTAATTATTTATTTATTTTTGTCAATTGCTTACAAGGTAATAGGTATAAGTAAAAACATAATTATGAATAAATGGATACATAAGAAAAATAAAAAATATATAAAAGAAACAATAGGACAGGGATGGTAGGCATGTTGGCCACCTACAGACATCTTAGGAAAGGGGTGAGGTCAATAGTAGACAGTCTAAGATTAAGGTTTTTGGGGTTTGGGGAAGAAACTACAGAGTCAGATAGAGCAAGGGTCCCCAACCACCAGGCCCTGGACCAGTACTGGTCCATGGATCATTTTCTACCGGGCCGCCAGTTTGCTGGGCGCCACCATCTTGTTTCGATGAGAAAGTGCTTCCGGGTGAGCTTTTCCGGTTGGAAAGCAGCGTTTGGGTCCTGAAGGAATCCTCGCGCCTTAGTTTCATCGAAGGGGGGGCGGCTTCGAATGAAGAGCTGTCCCGATGGCGGAGGAGATTAAGAAAGCACAAAAAAGGTACAAAGGAGGAGTTGAAGGTGGTGGGGGACGGCTGGATGGCCGGTTGATCGGCTCACCTTGCCTTGTCATACGTGCTGATGCCGGTACCGTACCGTGGATCATTTTGTGATACCGGTACCGGGCCGTGGCACAAAAAACATTGGGGCCACTGAGATAGAGTATTCCAGACATTGACCACTCTGTTGCTGAAGTCGTATTTCCTGCAATCAAGTTTGGTGCCATTAACCTTGAGTTTGTGTCTATTGTTTCTTCTTGTGTTGTTATGGTTGAAGCTGAAGTATTCATTGATATGCCAGTTTGAACATTTGGAAAATCTGCACTGTGGTAGAAATGAAATAGCTCTAAGAACTAAGAGAAGATAGTGTCAAGATTCTGAGGAGTGAACCAGAGGTGGCATTCAGCAGGTTCTGACCAGTTCTGAAGAACCGGTAGTGAAAATTTTGATTAGCTCGGAGAACCGGCAAATACCACCACTGACTGGCCCCATCCCCATCTATTCTCTGCCTCCCAAGTCCTAGCTGATCAGCTGGGTTTTCTTTTGTTGCCTTGCACAGGAGAATGGAGCTGGAAAGCAGGTTAGTGGGGTGGGGAGGGAATGGGGATTTTGCAGTATCCTTCCCCTGCCATGCCCACTAAGCCATGCCCACCAAAACATGCCACGCCCACCAAGCCATACCACACCCACCAAGCCACACCCACCAAGCCATGTCCACAGTACCAGTAATAAAATTTTTTGAGTCCCACCACTGGAATGAATCCAACCAATCCAGCCACTCTGAGACTTTTGGCTTTCTCAAAGAACTGTTTTTTTTTGAATATATCAATTCGGCACTTTTGAAACGCAAAACCAGGTCTGGGTTATATCCTGCATTTTCTTTTCTTTTTTTTTGAAACAAATTTGATTAATTTTAAAAGCAACCAAAACATCATTAAACATTGAACACATAAAACCTCTTTCCATTATAAATTTTTACAAGACAGATAAAACATTGTTTTATTTTATACAACATAATTCTAATATATCCCATTTCCACTTAAATATCTTTTAGCAGATTTCTCATTATTTCTCTTTACTCTTATTCAATTACGTTTCTTTTCTATATTTATCCATTTTATAATCATCATATTCATATTTCCCTCTGTTTTGTTTATAATTATCCTCATCTAGCTTTCCTCCAAGGTTTTATTAAATCTCAAACAAACATAAACACACAAAACACAAAAACATTAAACTTCTTTTTAGAAAGTAGCTTGGCCCCGGATTACCTCTCTTTATATGGACTTCGATTAAATATCTTCATTATAACTTCTCCCCGCTTTCCACTCTTCTTAATTATATTTTATTTATTTCATCTTAATTTACATCATTATACTTGTATCTTTTGTCCATTCTTTTCCAATTACCCATTTATCTCATTCCCTATAGTAGAAAAAAAAAAAGGATTTCTCCTGAAATCACTAATCGAAGTATGATGCCTTTCCATCGCTCCCCTAAATTAACATTTAAGGTAACAACTGGTTCCCCATCTGATTCTGCTTAGTACATTCTACCGACTAATTTTTAAAAGAGAGAGAAAATAGTAAATCTATAAAGTAATTAAATACATAATTAAACATTAAATCTTATAACATTCCAATTATCTATTTCAAAGTCAATGCTGCCATAATAAGTTTATACTAACATAGTCAATTAAACTCTATACTTAAACTAAGTATTTTAAACATTCCTTTTAATAATTTATTAAATCTTAAAATCTATCATTGTTAAACATTTAATATTTTAATCTTTACTTAATTTTTATAAAATTCTAATTTTCTATTTCTAATACAAATACCACAATACTATCTTATGTACCTTGCAAAATCCTTTTAAGAAAAATTTTACATTACCCTTTATCCCTTAAAAAAAAATATTTCTTTTTCCCATCTTGTTTCATACCTTTGTGGCTTTGTTCCCCCCTTTCCCTTCCTTTTTTATCCCACCTGGTCTTTTTACTCCCCCTTCTCCAAACCTCCGCCTTTTTAGCTTCCTCTCTCTGTTGTATTTCTCTTTTCTTTTGCTTTCTAACATTATATTGATTTTGCATCTTATTTTTCTCTTTCTTGGATGTTTTTTTAAGTCTTAAGTCCTTTTTCCTTCCTCTCTTTCTCTTTCCTTTCTTAATCAACTTTTTGGATTCATTAAAGATGGCTTCTCCTTCTTCTTCTTCTTCCTCTGCTTCCTCCTTCAATTGTTGTATTTGCTGGTAAGTAGCAAGCGCCATTTTTTAAAAGCAAATAGTTTCTCTCCAAGTATCCTTGCCTTCTTTCTTTATTTTTCCATATTCCTCTCTTAGTTCATCAACAGATAAAGCCATTATAAACCTTTTCTTCTTTTCTCTTCTTCTTAAGACAACCAAGATATTTCAAAGCTTAGAACAATTCCCCAAAATCCCAAAGTCATCAAACAGTCCAAACAGAGCACAAGATTCTTCCCTTCACACTTTTTCTTCCTGGGGTAATATCAATTGGAAAGGGAAGAAAAAGCCCAATCCGTATTTAAAAGTCTTATTGCAGTTAACTTCCAATCTCAAAGTCTTCCAGGCATCTCGTCCAAAAAAATCTTAATATAAATTTCCCTTTTGTCCTCTCCATCCCCACTTGTCACAAAGAGCTTTAAATTTTTACCTTCTATAAAAAAGCAGGCTTTTCAATGTCCATTTGTTGATTCCATAAGGAAGGAGAGTAAACTTTCTCTTTCAGCACTTTCACTCGCCGCTTATAAATCTCTTCTGGAAACAAAGTATCATTCAAAAATCAAAGTTTTCAGGATATTAAATGCATCTTATGCTCCCGGTTCAACCAAAAAACTTTTGCTTCAAAACTTTCTCCTTCTTCTCTCACTTCCGGTTCACGTGGCTTCGGGGCAGCAGGAATTCGCGACAGCTCGCGATTCCTGCTGTGCTAGCCGTCGAGGTACCCCCGATCCAGATGGGTCAGGGGGATATGGCTGCCCTGTAGGGACAGCTGAAGAGAGAGGGGAGTCGGATAGGGAGGTGGGGGTGTCGCAGACCCCCCCCTTCTCCGGGAAAACCCCTTTTTCCCAAGGCGGTGGAGCGGCGGTCAGCAATGGCCGCCACGAAGAAGCCAGCAACCGGGTAAGAACTGTGCTGGAGGAAGTGTGAAGAGTGAAAGTTCTGTCTGAGCCGGGTCAAGTAACACCTTTTAAATTGCCTGGAATTGAGCTGCTTGAATTGCTGGAGGATACATTGTATCCCTAAGAAGAGCGAAAAGCAGCGGAGAAGCTGTTAAAGGGAACTTTTTTTTTTTTACTCTCCCACCCCACGGAAAAAGCAGAAATATTTGGATATATTAGACATTGAAAGTGGATTGCTTTGAAAGCTGAAGCTAAGAGACAAAGGGATTTTTGGACATTGAAAAATTTAAGAAATTGGAAAATCTCTGCTGGAGGTATGGATTTTTGATTATTTTAAATTGTCATTGCAAGTGGGAAGGGAGAAAAAAAATTGGAGCAGAAGCTGAAAAAGGAGGAGATTGTCTAGAACGTCTTTGTGGATCCCAAAAGAAGATATATGGTAATTGGACCTCTTTGATTAAAAATTAATCCAGAAAAAGAAAGAGAAGAAGGAAGAAAAGTATTAACTTTTGGAATTTTTTTTTTTTTAATTGCTTTTGATTGTCTTTGATTAAAAATACTTGTGGTTGTTTTGGAAAAAGTTTCCCTTTTTATAATGGCATTGTTTGTGGATGAACTAGAGATTGAATATCAAAAATATAAAAAAGAAGATACTTTGGGCGCTTTGTTTCAATTCTTAGAAATGGCGTTATGTTCTGTTGAAAAGTTGATTACGCAGCAGAAGGACTGGGACAAGGAAGAAGAGGAAGAAGAAGCCATTTTTGATGAACAATGGGTCCATTCCGGAGAGGAGGAGAAAAAGGATAAGAAAAAGGGGATTTTAAGAATTATAAAAACAACCAAAAGAGAGAAAAATGAGCGAAAAGATGGAGGCAAGGTTAGAAAGCAAAGGAAAAGGAGTAAGAAAAGCGCAGGGAAAAAGCAAAGGGGTAGAAAGGGCAAGGAGAAGAATAAGCAAGAGAGAAAGGGGGGGAGGAAAAGCCTTAATGGGGGGAAGCAAGACCTAAAGAAAAAAAGTTTATTTAGAGACAATGGGTGAATTTAATTTAGATTAAAAGAGGGATTCTGGAGGGTATATAAGAGTGTGTTTTTATATGTATATTTAGAATATAAAATTTATTATGTAATTTTAGAATCTTTTAAACAGAATCCCAAGAAAGATTGCTATATGTAGTATTTCTAAGTTAGGGTAATGAGTTATAGATGTTACTCCAATTGGTGTACAGGAGAAGTATAGTAAAAGAAAAAAAAGATGAATGGATAATTGGAAATAGAACAGACAAAGAATGTTGTTGAAAATGGTAATAAGATATGGAAGGATATATATGCTTTTTTTTTTTTTTGGATTTTGTATATTGATAAAAGGCAATAAAATTTTAATTAATAAATAATTTGGATGGAAAAGAGAAGTAGGGACAAGATATGAAGTTAATATTATATGAAATATTGATATTATAATCTGGAAATGTTATGCCTTATTGGTCTTTTATTATTATTTTCTCTTAGAAAAGAATTTATAAGCTGCTATGCCTTGATTCTTTGTGCATTGTTTTTATAAAACTGATAAAAATGGTTTTTATATATATATATAAAAAAGAAAATGATAATAAGATATGGAAGGAGATATGGGTTGAATATGATGTTTGAATTTGTGTCTGTGTAAAGAGTTTTAACCCGGGAACAGACAACATTCAGAAAAGATCTTTTAGTTTTGTTTATGTTTTGTGTTTGTATGTTTGTGTATTGTGTTTATGGTAAAACTAACAAAATTTGTTTTTTATAAAAAAAAAAGGAAAAAAGAATCAATAAAACCTTGGAGGAATGTTAGACGAGAATAATTTAAACAAGCCAGAAAGAAAAGAATATGATGACTATAAAATGGATAAATATGGAAGAGAAATGAAATTGAATAGGAGTAAAGAGAAATAATGAGAAATTTGCTGAAAGATATTTGTGTGTCCATATGGAGATGGGATAAATTGGAATTATGCTGTATAAAAATAATGTTTTGTTTGACTTGTAAGGATTTACAATGTTAAGAGGTTTTATGTGTTTATGTATTTAATGGTTAATGATGTGTTGTTTTATCTTTAAAATTAATGAAAATTTGTTTCAAAAAAAAAAAAAAACTTTCTCCTTCTTCCTCCAGCACAATCTTGTCCAGCTGCCGGCTTCTTTGTGGCGGCCATTGCTGACCGCCACTCCACCGCCTTGAGAAAGGGGAGTTATGCCGGGTGGGAAGGGGGTCTGCGAAACCCCCAAAGCCCTGTCCGGATTCCCCCTGTCTTCAGCTGCCTCTACGGGGCAGCCTTATTCTCCAGACCCATCAGGATCAGAGGCACCAAGACGGCAACAGAGATCGCGCAACAGAGATCGCGCAGGATCGTGAAATCCCGCCGCCGCCGAAGCCTGGCAAACCAGAAGTCCCTGTATCCTGCATTTTCAATATAGTTAAAGAATAGACATCTCCCTTTCTCCTTGTCATTGTCCAATTAGGTGTTCTGGCATCTCCTTGGTAACCTCTTCCAGTCTCTGGTCAGCACCTGTTGGGATGACTTTGGTTCCCATGAGATAGTAAGTTGTTGATGTCTGGTCTGACATTCCAGAGCTCCCTCCTTCCTCCAAAGTGTGTGTCAACTCTGAAGTGAACAAATTCCTTGTGTGTCCATCACACTTGGCCAATAAAGAATTCTATTCTATTCTGAAGCCATCTTTTTACTGCCTCACAGTTGCCACGAAGCCTAAGAAAAAAAGGGGAGGAGGAAAATAGATAGCTCAACTTCCAGTCAAAATAAAAAGTTTTCTTGTGAGAACTAAGATCATCGTAACAGGTAGCTGATGAAGGAGGAGAGGAGCCTACCATCCATATTCATTGGACAATGTGATTGATGACACTGGGGAGGGGGAAAGTATTAATCTTTTAATTAGATGAAAACTGTGGGAATTGTCAGAGTTGGTTCCTCACCGGTTGTGCCGATATGATGTATCCAATAAACATGTTCTTAGAGGAATCTACCTGCCTCAGAGTTCCGCTTTCAATGGGTGCATTACTTGGAATGCTGACAGAGAAACAGAGAAAATGGCTGTGACAGGCCCAATCCATTTCAAAGTTGACAGATAATTATGTGTGTGTGTGTGTGTGTTTGGTTAATCATAAACTTTGGTGTTAATCCCTGTTTATAAACAGGGATTAACACCAGACAAATGCAGGTTGTCCTTGACACAATTGAGCCCAAAATTTTCATTGCTAAGTGAGATGATTATTAAGTGAGTTTTGCCCCATTTTTACAACCTTTCTTGCCACAGTTGTTAAGCGAATCACTGCAATCGTTAAGTTAATAAGAAGTTGCAAAGTGAATCTGGCTTCCCCACTGATTTTCCTTGACAGAAGCTCACAAAAGGTAACCACATGACTCCAAGATGCTGCAACTCTCATAAATATGAGACAATTGCCAAGAGCCTGAATTCTCATCACGCGACAATGGGGCTGCTGCAACTGTTATAAGTGTGAAAAATGGTCATACGTCACTTTTCAGTGCTGTTGTAACTTCAAAAGGTCTCTCAACAAACTGTTGTAAGTCAAGCACTACTTGTAGTCCAGCAGAAAACAATACTCTAATCAAGAAACTACAAGGAGAAAATCACATTCCCACCAACACTGGCAGTGCAAGGAAGCTACTATATATAAAACAGGAAGCAAACACCACACCCATTAGCACTGATGATGTTACCTAGTCAGGTGATGAAACTTGTGCAAACAAGTACCAAAGTGAGAGCATGGGGACTCTGTTATGTTTTGAGCATGGGCGAGAAAGAATGGAGACAAGCCTCTGAACGGTGAACTTCAGCTCTTTATTTACATTGTGACTTACTCATTTAATAGCAGTTAAAACCCGCCTTATATAGGCAAACCTTGTAACTTTTAACCAATACCGAGCTAGGAATGCTAGCTCTTAGAACCAATAGGAACTCTCTGTTAAGGGCCAATCGGATTCCACAGAACGGGCCAATCCTGTCCGGCCGCTTAACAGCCAATCAGAAGTGCAGGGCCAGAACCCTGCACTTACTCCAAGCTCACACTTTATTAATCTTATTGCATACACAACACCCCTTCCCCCTGGCTTCTTATTTGCAGGGCGCAGTTACATAGTCCTTTAGGTAGGACGGTTGCTTAATTAGTCTTTTTGATTTCCGTTTTATCAGCTGGCTGCAATCCTGCTGAGGTAGATCGTTGTTTGGCAGTGGGGCTGTTTCTGGTTCAGAGTTCACTTCCCCGTCGTTGCCCACATTCTCTGCAATTCCCTGAGGTGCAACCGTTTCTCCCTCCGGCTCTGCTTCCTGAGTTTCTTTCTTTTTTTTTTTTTTGAAAAAGATTTTATTAATTTTCTACAGACAAACAAGACAAACAAAACATAAAAACATCAACTCTCATATGTACATCAAGTGTGTCAGTTGGTTCATCATTTTTGTGCATTCATTCTGTAGTCTCAATTACAATTATGTTACATAACAACTCATATCGTCAATCCAAACTTATGTATCCTAATATCACCAAAAAATTTTTTTATTTTTGACTATATTTTTAATCATTCATGCTTTATGAGCTAACAATACTTTAAACCAATTTACTCTATAACAAATCCTATAATCATATCATATCAATCCTTAAAAACCCTTTATAAATATAATGTCAAATAACAAAATAATAGCAAAACATTCTAACATTCTAAATATTCTATTGTCCTATTTTATCATCTAGCCATTTATAAAAAAGATCCCAAATTTCATAAAATTGTTTATCCTCTTGCTCTCTAATTTCAAATGTCAATCTGCTCATCTCAGCACATTCCAATATTTTCTTAATAATTTCTTCCTGTAATGGTATTTTCTCATTCTTCCAATTTTTAGCAAATACAATCCTAGCCGCTGTTAATACATTTACAATCAGGTATTTCAAATCTTTACTATATATATCAGGTAAAATTCCCAATAAGAAGATCTCCGGTTTCAAGTCTATATGTTTCTTTGTCATTTTTTCCAACCACATGTGAATTATAGTCCAATATTTTCTAGCATCCTCACAAGTCCACCACATATGGTAATACGAGCCGGGTATCTGATGACATTTCCAGCATTTTTCAGATTTGTTCTTGAACATTCTTGCTATTCTTGTCGGAGGAAAGTGCCACCTGTAAAACATCTTATACAAGTTTTCTTTATATGCTGTTGACATTGTCATTTTATAATTTTGAGACCACAATTTCTGCCATTTCTCTAAATCAATCCCATATCCAAAATTCTTCCCCCAAACAATCATAGTTTCTTTAACTTGTTCTTCCTCTAATTTAATTCCCAGTAAATAACCATATAGTTTTTTAATCACCTTCTCATCAGTACCCATCAAAATCTTATCTAAATCAGTCTGTTTATCATAAAATCCCTCCGTTTTGGAATCTTCATCATACCTTGAATGTATTTGTGCATATGAAAACCAATTCATCCTTATATCTTGTTCCTCTAAGTTTTGGATCGATTTAAGTTCACCCTTTTCATCTAAAAGTTCCCCATATCTAACTGTTTGTTCCTTCTTATAAATTATAGGATAGGAAAATGCTTCAATGGTCGATAACCAAACTGGAATTTTCAGATAACATTGTCTTTTTATCTTCTCCCAATTTAACCACAAAGACTCCCGTACATAATGTCTTCTAAAATAACCCTGTGTTTTAGTTCCCTTATACCATAAAAAAGCATGCCAGCCCAGCAGCAAGTCATGCCCTTCTAATGTCAGCAACCTATGTTTCCTTAATGTTATCCATTCTTTAACCCACATCAAACTTGCAGCTTGATAATACAATTCCCAATTAGGCAGGCCAAAACCTCCTCTAATTCTAGCATCTTGCAAAAGCTTTAGCTTTATTCTCGCTTTTTTACCTTGCCATATAAACTTCAACATAATTTTATTTAAATCTTCAAAATAGTCTTTTCCAAGCCTAATTGGTATTGTTTGAAACAAAAATAAAATTCCAGGTAAGATATTCATCTTAATTGTCGAAATTCTCCCTATTAATGACAATTGCAAGTTTTCCCACTTCTTCAAATCTGTAATTATCTGTTGTTTAAGTTTAATATAATTATTCTCCTTTAATGTGCTACATCTTGTTGTCAAATATATCCCCAGATACTTAACCTTATTTGTAACTTGAATTTTCAAAAGGTTTGCCAGTTCTTCTCTCTGTCTGAATAGCATATTCTTTGTCAAAATCTTTGTTTTGTCTTTATTTATTTTCAAACCAGCCACCTCTCCATATGCCTCTATCCTTTCCAGTAACTTTGGAGCTGTTTCTAGCGGATCTTCCAAAATAAAAGCTAAATCATCAGCAAAAGCTTGTAGCTTAAATTCTTCCTTCTTAATTTTCATTCCTTTTATGCTTTTATCATCCCTAATATTTCTATTCAACATTTCCAAGGTCAACACAAATAGCAAAGGAGATAGGGGGCATCCTTGTCTTGTGCCTTTCCTTATATTAATAAAGTCTGTAAGTTCCCCCTCCATCATTACCCTTGCTGTCTGTTTATTATATATGGCTTCTATTGCTTGAATAAATTTTTTAGCAAAACCCATCTGCTCCAATCATAATAACATGAATCTCCAGTTCACGTTGTCAAATGCTTTTTGAGCATCTAGGAATATCAAAGCCATTTGTTTTTCAGGATGAGCCTCATAGTATTCCAAAGTGTCCAAGATTACTCTCATATTGTCTCTAATTTGTCTCTTTGGCAGAAATCCATTTTGATCTGGGTGAATAAAATTATTTAAATATTTTTTAAGTCTTTCTGCTAAGATTGAAGCAAAAATTTTATAGTCTGTATTCAATAAAGAAATAGGTCTATAATTCTTAATTTGCAATGGGTCAGTCTCTTCCTCCGGTATAAGTGTAATATAAGCCTCTGACCATGTTTTAGGTATTATCTTTTTTAACATAACTTCATTCATAACTTCTAACAATGGAATGCTCAATGATTCTTGAAATGTTTTATAGAATTCTGCTGGAAGCCCATCTGGACCTGGTGCTTTCCCATTATTTTGTCTCTTAAATGCTTCATTTAGTTCCATCATTGTTATATTGCTTTCTAGCATTTCTTCAGTCTCTTTAGGTACCTTTGGTAAATTAGCTTCCTGTAAATACTGTTTAACTTTCTCTTCATCAATATTCTCTTGTTTATATAGTTGTCCATAAAAATCTCGAATAATTTCTTTTTTCTCCTTATTCCCATAACAAACTTGGCCTTGTTCATCTATTAACTTCAATATTTTTCTTGATTCCTTCTCTTTTCTCAATTTATATGCTAGCCATCTACCTGGTTTATTTGCATCTTCAAAATAATTCTGTTTAGAGTTTCTAATCTTCTGTGCCAGTTCTTCTTTCTCTATTAATTCCATTTTATGTTTGATTACATCCAGCTTCAATTTAATATCCTTTTTCTGTGGCATTTTCTGTAATTCTTTTTCAAGAATTTTATACTCATCTTCCAAGGCCTTAGAAGCTTGCCTTTTCCTAATATTCTTTTTCCTTGTATAATCTATTATCAAACCTCTAGCGTATGCCTTCATTGTATCCCACACATTCTGCGTTGAAGTATCTTCTTTTTTATTTTCTCTGAAGAAAAAAGCCAATTCCTTCTCCATCCATTGTATAAAATCTTTCTCCTTTAAAATGGTATTATTTAATGTCCATCTCGATCTTCTTTTTTGTCCTTTCCATTTAATTGTCATTGGGCTATGATCTGCCCAAGTACTTGTTTCAATATTTGTTTCTTTAATATTGGATATTAATTCTGTTGAGATCCAGACCATATCTAATCTGGACCATGATAAATGTCTATTTGAATAAAAAGTATATTGTTTAGCTTTAACATTTCTTTCTCTCCAAATATCTTTTAAAGTTAATTCATCTGTCATTTTAAAAAAAGACCTTGGGAGAGCCTTTCTATTTTGTTTTGTTGTTGTTGCTATATAGTCCAATTTATTGTCCACAATTCCATTAAAATCTCCCATCATAATTATATTAACATAGTCCAGTCCAATTATTTTCATGTGTAGCTTTTTATAAAACTCTTCTTGTTTATCATTCGGAGCATAAATTGCAATCAAGAGTATTTTTATATTATTGTCCATTATTTCTACCATTAATACTCTTCCATCTTCATCCGTGTAAATCAATTTTGCTGGGATAGCCTCTTTAATGTATAGAACCACTCCTCTTTTCTTACATTGAGTCAAAGAAGTAAATATTTTCCCCAATTTTGGCTGTAATAACAATTGTTCATGTTGTTTTTTAATATGAACTTCTTGTAAACAAATTATATCAAATTTTAATTTCTCTAATTTATGAAAAGTTTTCCTTCTTTTAACAGCTGAATTAAGCCCATTTATATTCATTGTAATCAGTTTTTTTTCTTCCATGATTATGTTTTATATTTAGGTCTAACTACTCTCGTGGATCTCACTTCACGCTGTTCTTTGCTATCCATCTGTCCCCCTACTGCTCCTTTCTCTTTTTCAGTCTCCAATTGTTCCTCTTGAAACTCAATTAATGAGACCTCTATCTCTGCTTCCTCTCTTCTTCCTCCAAAAAATTCTGCATGGAAAAGTTCTGCTTTCTCAATTGAATCAATTCTATATCTCTGCTCTTGCCACCTAAACATTAGTCCTTCTGGAATCAGCCATCTATAATTCACTTCGTTTTCCAATAGTATTTTGGTCAGGAATCGATATTCTCTTCTCATCTCTCTCACTCTTCTGGGTATTTGTTTTAAAACCACAACCTCTTTACCTTTGTATTTCAGTATTTTCTCTCTTACTACTTGTAATATTTGCGTTTTAATGGATTTTTTGGTAAATCTAATATGGACTTCCTTGGGTAATTTATTTCTCATCGCATATCTTGTATAAACTCGATATATCTCATCTATTCCATCCATCATCTTTTCCTCTGTAATTTCCAAAGCATCTGCCAAAATTTCTATCATTACCGCTGCCAAATTTTCTCCTTTTTCCTCTTCTATATTTTGAAATCTAAGGTAAAATTCTGACCTTTCCATCTCCCACCTCAACATCCCACCTTTTTCTTGTTCAACCGCTGTTAGTCTACTGTCAATATTTCCAATCTTCTTCTCTCTTTGTTTTCCTTCTTCCTCGATTTTTTGGAATCTCTCCTCATACTTGACCATCATTTGTTTAATATTTTCCACTTTTTCATCCGTCTTCTCCGTTCTTTGTTCAATGTTCTCTATCCTTTGTTCAATGGTGTCTGATTTTATCTTGAGATCTTGTATTCCTTGCATAATCATCTGTAAAGTTACTTTTTCTTGTTCTATATCTTGCTTTAACATTGTCTGAATTAAACGTTGTCCTCCAGCTGGTGGGGAAGCAGAGGTAGAAGCAGAAATGCCAGATGGTATTGGTTTCCTGCTCATTTCAATGCTTCCAAAGCTTCAAATTCTTCTTAACTTTTAATCCAACTGCTTGAGCAGCCAATTATAATCCAAAATGGAAAACTCCAATAGTAAAAGACACAAAACCAAAAAAGAAACAGGAAAAAAGGAAGAAGAAAGATCTTCAGGTTCTTCTAAACCCTAATCCAATTACGAGATAGTCCACCATGAAAAAGGAAAAAATAAAAAGGCAAAAACAAACAAATCCAAAAATAATAATATTGATTGAGAGCAAAGAAAAGAAAAAGCAAAAAGCAAAAAGAGTTTCCTGAGTTTCTATCAACCCTTCGTTTCCTTCGAGCGGGTCTCCTAGGAATTCATCTTCTTCCGCACCTCCCCCCACTCAGTTTGGTCAAAGGGGATTTGCGGACTGGCTGCTGGAAGCCACGATCGTAATTGGTCGATTTGCCATTTCCAAAGTTTATCGTCAAGGCATTGCACAAGGTAGGATCTGGGGCTGGTTACACATACTACTGTTGCTTCCACCCACAACGGGTCACCCGATAGGTTTTTTGCATAAACCAGGTCTCCTACCTGGAAGGTGCAACAGTGGCCGCTGGATCCTAGTGGTTTCTCTGGTTCATAAGCCGGGTGCAACCGGTCGAGGTGGGAGTGGAGCTTTCGTCCCATCAGCAGTTCAGCGGGAGTTTTGTTGGTGACGCTATGTGGGGTGATGTGTTGCAAGAAAAGGATTTGATTGACCTTGTCGTCAATGTTGTCATAGTCTACCTTTTGCAAGGTTTTCTTCACAAATTGGACCATGCGTTCTGCTCGGCCATTGGTCGCAGGGTGCGCAGGCGAGGTGAACGCATGGCGGATGCCGCGGTCAGCGAGGTACTGCTCGAACACTAGTGCAGTAAATTGTGGGCCGTTATCGGATACCAGGACGTCTGGTAATCCGTGGGTTGCAAAGAGTCTGTTTAAAATTTTGATAACCGCCTCGGAGGTCGTAGTCATCATGCGATGAATTTCGAGCCAATTCGAGTAGGCGTCGACGGTAAGCAGAAAAGTGTGGCCTTTGGTTGGCCCCGTGAAGTCCAGGTGAATTCGGGACCAGGGTCCACGTGGTGTCTCCCATTCAGTAGGCATGGCTTTTGGTGGGGCATTGCTGACTTCTTGGCATTTGGGACAAGCTTTAATCCACTGTTCGATTTGCTTGTCAATGCCCGGCCACCATGCGTAGCTTCGCGCAAGGGCTTTCATTCGCACGATGCCGGGGTGGCCATCGTGCAAAGTTCTCAGTAGTGCTTTTCGGAGCCATTCTGGGATAACGACTCTATCGCCCCAGATGACACAGCCTTTCTGGGAGAAGAGCTCAGTCTGTTGAGACTTGAATGGTGTGAAGTCATCTGATAACTGGTCCAATGGCCATCCGCGTTCTACCCAGCCTAGGACTCATGCTAGGGTGTGGTCGCATTTGGTTTCTCTCGCGATATCTCGGGTGGTCAGTGGCGGTGAGTTGAGTGCCTCGATTTGCAACATGGTTACCATTGGTGCAGGATCGTTGAGAATCTCTGGAAGCGGTGCTCGGCTTAATGCGTCGGCATGGGGAATGGCTTTCCCCGGGCGATATTGCAGCCGATAATTATAAGCAGCTAAGAATTCTGACCATCGGGTCATCCTAGGGGATAATATGTAGGGAGTCGGCTTATCTCCGGCTATTATCCCTAACAAAGGTTTGTGGTCAGTCACAATAGTAAAAACCCTGCCATACACGTATTCGTGAAATCTTTTCACAGCTGAGACAATTGCGAGGGCTTCTTTATCAATTGGTCCGTAGTTCCGCTCCATTTTTGAAAGAGTCTTTGAAAAATATGCAACAGGGGCTTCGTTCCCATTAGGCAGTACGTGGCTCAAAATGGTGCCCACCCCGAAAGGCGATGCATCAAAGGTTATAACTAATGGCAAAGTCTCGTTATACTGCATGAGTACAGAGTCAGAAGTGAGCAGTTTTTTAACATTTCAGAACACCTGTTCTTCACGGTAACCCCATAACCAAATTGCTTTTTTATCTAACAATCGGTGTAACGGTTCAGCGACAGTTGCTTTGTGCGGTAAAAATACATTATAAAAATTCATGAGGCCTAGGAACGCCTGGAGATCGGCCTTGTTTCGTGGCCTGGGAGCGTTTTTGATCGCTTTTAATTTACTTTTGGTGGGGTGAATGCCCTGGCTATCAATCAGGTACCCTAAAAACTCAACACTGTCAGTACACAATTTACATTTGTTTTTTTTTAACCTTAAGACCAGCCTCTTGGAATTTTTTTAGGACTAATTTTAACCGGTCCTGTAAGACTTTTTTTGTAGGGGCTGCAATTAATACATCGTCAAAATAGGGGACCACGCCCTTAATTCCTTGTAATAACCTTTCCATAAGGCTCTGAAAAATCCCTGGGGCTACACTCACTCCGAATTGCAGCCGGGTACATTTAAAGGCACCTCGGTGTGTCACAATAGTTTGAGCCTGTGCCGTTTTTTCATCTACTGGTAATTGCTGATATGCCTGAGCTAAATCCAATTTAGCAAAAACTTTCCCGCCCCCCAGGGAATGGAGGAGGTGCTGCACCACAGGAACGGGATACGCGTTCTGCTGCAGAGCGTGGTTCAAAGTGGCCCGGTAGTCCCCACAAATTCGGATTGACCCATCTGGCTTAATGGGTGTTACAATAGGGGTTTCCCACGGGGAGTGATCGATGGGCTCCAACACCCCTTGAGCTATCAGTTTGTCGAGTTGTTCGTCGATTTTCGATTTTAAGGCAAACGGAACTCGACGGGGCTTTAGGCGAATGGGAGCTATTTTCAGATCTAGGCTGAATGAGATCGGGGTCCCCTTGTATTCGCCTAAACTGTCCACAAAAACATCCCTGAACTCAGAGGTCAGGTCTTCCTCCCAGTCACAGTCACCGACTCGGTTTATGCCGGCCACTTCAATGCCGAGTGGCGCAAACCATTGGAAGCCCAGTAGGCTAGGCCTATCTCTATCGATGACCGTTAAAGGTAAGTATGCTGTGTGCTTCTTGAAGGAGACTCAGACTCGGCAGGACCCGACGACAGGGATTCGATTCCCCTAGTAGTCCTTGAGGATGAGACATTGGAAACAGAGATCTTGGCGTTGAATTGTGGGGATGAGTTGCTTGAGTGTCTTCCAAGACACCATCGAGAGAGATGATCCCGAGTCGACCTCCATGTGGCAAGGCTGGTTCTCGATGGCTACCTTGACTCGGATTTTCTTAGTGTCCACAGCTGAGGCGTGACTGATAGTGATAGTATGGGGAGCCTCTTCTCTCTGTAAAGCTCGATTTCTGTAGGATTTCTGGCTCTCGCCTTACAGGACGGTTTCCTGTCGATTGGTGATAGTTAGCCCCTTTTGAGGCCTGGCTAGGTCCTGGCAAACTGCGGCAGACCCGTCCGATGTGGCCTCGTTTCCCACACTCATGGCAGAGTGCGTCGCGGAATTTGCATTCGGATCTGGCATGGTTGGCTCCACAGCCAGCGCAAGGGCGTAAAGGCTTCAGGTGGTGGTCCCGGTCGGACCGCAGTCGATGGACCTCTTCTTCGTCGCTGTCTGACGACAAAGAGAAGTCCTCGTGGTGCGTTGTCGTGAGCTGTCCTTCCGACTTGGATAAAATGTCGCTTGTCGGTGGAGGTACCGGAGTGCGGTTTCGGCGTAGTTGTGCAGCCAACTTCTTGGTCACCTCTGCTGCCGTAGCTTCGGTGATGGCGTCGGCAAGGCTGATGTCACCTTTTGCCATCAGCTTGCTTTGCACGCCTGGTGCATCTAATCCCAGGACTACGCGATCTCTTAGTGCTTCTTCTAAATCGGCGAATTTGCAGAGGCCTCCCAAATTTCGGAGGTCTGCTATGAAGTCGGCTACGCTTTCTCCCTTTCGCTGGCTCCTCTGGTAAAACTCGTGCCTTCTCACAAGCGTAGGCACAGTCGGGGCGTAGTGACCTCGCAGGGGAGGTTCGAGGTCGTCCCAATCCATCACCTTTGCTTCTCGGGGTTTGCTCGTGGTTTAGCCATCTTAAATTCGGTTGGACCGCAATGCGTTAAGAATACCGCCCATTTCTTTCCTGGCACGGCGTCCTTTAAGTTGTTCGTCTCCAAGAACATTTGGAAACGATCCATGTAAGACTCCCAGTCTTCCTGTGTTGGATCGAACGGAGTGGGTGGTACGATGCCGCCGGACATGGTTCCTTTGTTGGCGTCGTCTGTCACGTGCTTGGTGTTCTTCGAAGTTTCGTTGGTTCAGATATCTCCACATCCCACCTTATATAGGCAAACCTTGTAACTTTTAACCAATACCGAGCTAGGAATGCTAGCTCTTATAATCAATAGGAACTCTCTGTTAAGGGCCAATCAGATTCCATGGAACGGGCCAATCCAGTCCAGCCGCTTAACAGCCAATCAGAAGTGCAGGGCCAGAACCCTGCACTTACTCCAAGCTCACACTTTATTAATCTTATTGCATACACAACAGACTCCATTTTAAATAACCACAATTACCCTGGTATTCAAGGCAAGGGTTTCCTGCTTAGGCAGGGGATTGGACTAGAAGACCTCCAAGGTCCCTTCCAACTCTGTTATTTTGTTCTATTCTATTCAACATATTGTTAAGACTTCCTGATGTACCTATTCTCATTTCCATCTAACAAAAACACATTTCTATATGAAGCTTGCATTTGAACTCTTAGGAGGTGTTTTAAGAAATTGTACTGTGGATAGTTTTTAGTTACTAATTTAATAGTGTGGGGTTTTTTTATACTTTGTGCTGAGGTAGTCAAACCTGCATTTTATCAGTTAAAACAAACGTGTTAAAAGTAAATAACACAAGAAGGTTGGGGAAGACTACTGATATGTAATATATGTTTTAGATAAAATACATAGCATCTAAGTTCCAGTATTTCTTGTGATTTTAATTTCGCTTCCTGCCTAGCCTTGAAGGGCTGATACTTCTTCACTGAGCATTCCTTCTTCACTGAGCCAAACTATAGCTTGAAAACTTTAAGTTACTCTGGTTTTATGACTGAATCATCAGCACTAGTCTGTAGTAAATGAAGACAACCTCTAAGGATTTAAGGGGACTGAAGGAAGCAAGGAGGAGAAATCAGGACTGAAAACAAGGCAGATTGTTATTCCTAAAATAACAGGAGAAAAATAATTAAATGCAAGCCTTTAACTAAAATTCATGAAATGTTTTTCTGGTCTGAAACTGTAATGGAAGATTGAATGATTGATAAATGAAATTTAAACTACATTTAATTTCAAATTAAATGCAAATGGAACAGAATAAAATTTAGGTTTTGATGGTTAACTGGAGCAACTGTTGTTTTTTAGAAGATGGGCATGATGTGTCCACCCCAAAACCAGATTTGGCTTCCTGCCTAAAAATATTGCATTCACCTTGTAATTTGTGATTGTCTTGTCAATATATAAACAAACATAAAAGAGGGGAAATCAAGCATGTTTAAGAAAGTTTGTGGAAAAATTGGTTTTAAAATGACCATTTTAACTATGTTTACACGGCCATTAATTTTATGATCTGGAGGTCATTTATGAAGTATGCAGAGGTGAAATTCATTGTGAATGTAAGGCGCAGAGGCATTTTCACTGGACTGAATGTTTATTCTTTAAAGTTTTAGCAGAAAATTTAACTTTGCCCTTGTAAAAAAGACAAGTTGTCCTTTTGAAAGCTTAGCTAACCAAAATCATGGCAATTGACCAGATAATTGCAGTGAACGTGAATGTATTGGGGGGAGGGGAACCTTTATGCCTAGTCCAGTGAAATATAAGGTGATAGGCCACCAGACTTAATCAAATAAAGCAGTAAAATTGATGAAAACTGAAGTTCTAATTCCTAGCTTGCAAATCCTAATGAGAACTACTTCAAAGAAAAACAATGACTAATATTAAAAGATTAAATGTCCAGTCATCTAAAAGCATCCATAGTCTATTCTTGATGCCTTATAGATAGATGATATACATTCAATAAAAAGAACTTAAATTGTACAAGGACAGTGTTTGGAAGAGATAGTGGGGGAGGGAGAGATTCTTATAGCTAGCATTATTTCATCTTGACTATTTGCTACTCACAAATTTTACATTACAGATACATTCAATACATTCCTGCATGTGATAAGAATGAAGATTGTGCTATGGGTAGCAAGTAGAGATGAGCTGAAACTTGTGTACTGTCACCTGCTACAGAATCTTTCCTGTAAGATATAAATGGTATCCTTATGATTTATATTGACTGTTTCCTAGTATGATTTGATTGCTTACTGTACCCTATGACTATTATTAAGTGTTGTACCTTATGATTCTCGACTCTTGACGAATGTATCTTTTCTTTTATGGATACTGAGAGTATTTGCACCAAGATAAATTCCTTGTGTGTTCAATCACACTTGGCCAATAAAGAATTCTATTTTATTCTATTCTGTTCTGTTCTGTTCTGTTCTATTTGATTCTCTATTCTATTCTATTCTATTCTATTCTATTCTATTCTATTCTATTCTATTCTATTCTATTCTATCCTACCCTACCCTACCCTACCCTACCCTATTCTATCCTATCCCATTTAGATCAGGGATGTCAAACTCAATTTCATTGAGGGCTGCATCAGAGTTGTGTTTGACCTCAGCAGGGAGGCATAGCCAGGGGGTATGGCCAGCTCAACATCACTCATCAAGGCTCCCTTTTCAGCCATGATGGCCCTCTGCCATCAATAATGGAGCCTGGGGGGTTTACATGTGGCCTCCCTGAGCTGTGTTTTTGGCTGTGATGTCCTCCTGCAGCTTGGTTTTCTTTGGCAGGGCTTCAGGAGGTTGTCACAGCTGAAAATGGAGCCTGGGAGGGCCACACATGGACAGGGGTGGGATTCTACCAGTTTGGACCCGTTAGGGTGAACCAGGTAACAGCTGGTTCGCTGAACTGGTATTTCAACCGACCAGCTGGCTCTGCCCCTCCTTCCCCTCCTCTCCCCGAAGTCTCCACGTGGCCCATTTTCGATGGAGGTAAGTGCAAGGTCTGTGCGGAGGCTCTGGGAGGGGGAAAAACAGGCCTTATGGAAGTCCAGAAATGGGCCTGTTTCTGGCTTCCAGAGGGCCGCCAGAGCCCAAGGGAGGCTGTTTTTGCCTTCCCAGAGGCCTAGACGAGGCCTCTGAACCCTTGGCAGGGTGAAAAATGGTCTTCCCAGAAAAACGGGCCTAATTCTGGCTTCCGGTGGGCCTCCAGAAGCCGGAGAGGCTGTTTTCGCCCTCCTAGAAACTTGGGGGCCTCTGGACCCTTGGGAGGGTGAAAAACAGCCTCCCCTGGGCTCTGGAGGCCCACTCGAAGCTGGAAACAGGAAGTTCCAATAGGCCCCACCCACCATGGCCACGCCCACACAGCAACTGGGCAGTGAACCGGTTGCTGGGATTTTTGAATGCCACCCCTGCACATGGCCCTCCTGAGCTCTGTTTTTGCTGGTAGAGGCATTGCAGGCCAGTCTTTTGCTGTTCCCAAGGTGGCCCCTCAGGCCAGATCTAAGCACTCCGTGGGCCAAATCTGGCCTGTGGCCCTTGAGTTTTACACCCCTGATTTAGGTCCTTGGAAGCTGTCTGATCATGTCACCTCTGACTCCATTCCTATCTCAAGCATAAAACTGATCAATCAACCAAGTAACAAGAGTGAAAGTACCAAACTAATTGCTGGATGAACAGTCTCTTAGTCAATCTACTTCTTTATATTATGCACTTCTTTAGGATATTTCAATAGTTGGCCTTCTACCACAGCATTACAAAGTTCTCTGTTTGAATGGCACCCAGATAGGGGAAAAAATTGAAAACTTTCCTTTAGTCTTTCCTGTTTAACTCATTTGTATTATACATTTCATCTGAAAGGACTTCTCTTCCATCACGAATCTTCTACTTGGAATGGTTGTTCTTGTGAATGGTGATACTTTTCTGAATGGAAGGCTGATTGTACTTCTCATCCTTTGACCTTAGTTACAACAGAATATTCCTCATCATTTTCGTTTCCTGTTGAAACTCCCACTGAAGGCATGAATCTGACCTCATCCATGCCCCCTTCAGAAGAGGCTGTTAATAACAACTCATCAGAATCCTACAGAACTGGAGGGGGAGGAAGCTGTCAGTTTGGAGGCAATTACACAATGCCTTTCTAATGGTAATGTGCATATGTGGTAAGGGAAGAAAAAAGGTCATTATCATGAAGCCAAGGATTTCTTTGAAATTTTCTGCTCTTTGTTCTGCTGTTCCTGAAGATCAAAATAACAATGATAATATTCAGGACAACAGTGCTTGAATATCCCTTGATGACACCAGTTAATGGAATATCAATTGATGACTTCTATCATGATGCGTGAAGTTCAGTGTGATTGGTCAACAGGCAGACTGAAAAGAGGTCCTATTTTGAGGTCCATCTTATAACAATGTCTAAAAATCAGATGATCAGAAGTAGAGACTTGATGTGCAGCTCTGTGCAACAGTTGTTGAGAGCTGTTGAGCAGAATTCTTAATCCAAGGTAGCTAGCTTCCATATTCTGTTTTTTCTTCTAAAATCACACCTTGTGGTGTAGAAATTCAATCAAGTAAATATTGTTCTTGAAAACCAGTAGAATAGATAAAGTTAGATGCTTCCTTTGGTGGTCATCACATTCTTCACCTCGGCACTGAATGGAATAATAGTCTAGCTTGGGGTGTTTGGTCCAGTGGTTAAGGCACCAAGCTAGAAAGCAGGAGACCCTGAATTCAAGTGCTGCCTTCACCATGAAAGCCAACTGGGGCACCTTGGCAAGGCAGTCTCTTTCAGCCAACTCAACTTACAGGGTTGTTTCTGTGAAGAAAACAGGAGGAAGATGTGTTGGATATGTTGAATATCTTGAGTTATTTGTAAAAATATGGTAATAAAGGTGGGATGCAAATAAAATAAACAATTAAAATACTTCTCTTATAGTTGATCATGTGACTCCTGCCTGGTATGTTTATTTTATTTATTACACTTATAAAACCACCCATCTTACACATATAGTTGAGGTTGGCACATACAATGCAACAATCAATCAAAGCCATTAAAAGCATGAAAACAAGGAAAAAGCTGTAGATAAACTAGAGCAATGTTGTCTAAAAACACGACTGAACCTAGAAGAGAGGCAGAAGGCATTGTACTTGACCTCAAAGGTTTGCATACTGTGTTTCTCACAAAATAATGCTGGGCCTTATTTTTTTATGACCCCTGAAAAAATGGCTAGGCCATCTTTTCGGGGATGACTTAATCCCCCCCCCCTTGCATCCTTGGGCAGATGGGCGGCAATGGCTTGGATGTTGACCTTGGCATTAGTGGGGCACTTTGTATCGGGAGACCTTCCGCCACCATTGCTTTCCCTTCTCCCTGTGCTGCCACGGTATTTAGAGCAACGCCGCAGCGTTTGATGCAGCCACGCGCAGCCAGCCAGGGCTCCTCCCTGCAACTGGAGTCCGGTGGAGACACTTGGCTTCAGGCGCTCCTGTTGCTGCCTTCCCTTCACCTTCAAAGGCAAAGCCAATTCTTTTAAAAATGATGCCCTTCTACTGGTACGACAAAGCCTCCCCTGCACGAAAGGGCAGCCCAGCCCCATGTGGGGAGGCGAATCTCCCGGGGCCACAGCACAGGATCGGCTCACCCCGGGAGAAGCACCCAGCCGCCATCCCTGCCTGGCTCTGGGCAGAATGTGAAGAGCTTCGCCTGGGGCACCCAGCGCAGCTGACAGGTGGGCCCTCCTGCCTGGCGATGGAGCTCTCGCCAAGACAGCGAGCGCCTCCCTGCTGGGCCCTCTGCTCATCCCACCAGGGCCGCGCCAGAGTCGTGCAGGCTGGGCAGAGCCAGGAAATGAGCCCCGGGTGCGCGCCCGCCTTCGAGGTGAAAGAGCCGGGCCAACCCGAGCTTGGCTTCCTTACCAAGTCCCTCCAGCCCGAACCCGAAGGTGCCACTGGGAGAGGCTGCCTGAGGCAGTGATAGCGCCTACCCATCTGTGGACAGGGAGGCAAGGTGATGGCCTGTGCTGCATCCTCCTCCAAGCTGAGCCCCGCCGAGTGAGCGCCTGTGCCCGATGCCCATGCCGCTGCAGCGTTTGGAGCTGCCAGTGAATTTAGAGATACATGGGGACAGGGACGGGCTGGTCGAGGGGTGGAAAGAAGGGGTGGAAAGAAGGTGGCTTCAGGCTCTCTCCGCTGGACCCGTCGGCCAGGGAAGCAGTGCTGCCATTGCCTCGCCTCCCTGTCCGCAGACAGGTGGATGCTATCACTGCCTCGGGCAGCCTCTCCTGGTGGCCCCTTCAGGTTTGGGCTGGAGGGACTTGGGAAGGAAACCAAGCTCGGGTCGGGCCGGCTCTTTCATTTGGCAGGCAGGCAGGCGCATACCTGCGGCTCACTTTCCTGGCTGTGCCCAGCCTGCATGACTCTGGCACGGCCCTGGCAGGATGAGCTTTGCCACCGGGCAGGAGGGGCCGCCTGTCAGCTGCGCTGGGCACCCCAGGTGAAACTCTACGCGCTTTGCCCAGCGCCAGGCAGGGATGGCGGCTGGGCGCTTCTCCTGGGGTGGGCTGATCCTGCGCTGTGGCCCCAGGAGATTCACCTCCCTACATGGGCTCCCCTCTCGGGCAGGGGAGGCTTTGTCGTTCCGGTAGTAGGGCGTCGTTTTTAAAAGAATTGGCTTTGCCTTCAAAGGCAAAGGGAAGGTGGTGACAGGAGCCCCTGAAGCCGAGCTTCTCCACCAGGCTCCGGTTGCAGGGAGGAGCCCTGGCTGGCCACGCGTGGCTGCGCCAAACACCGGCAGCATGGGGAGAAGGGAAAGCAACGGTGGCGGAAGGTCTCCCGATACCAAGTGCCCCACCAACGCCGAAGTCAATGCAGGCAGCACCATATCTGGGTATGCAACAAAAGTACTTCCTAACGGCAAGGCTCCCCCCACCATTACCCCCCATTTTGTATGTTTAATATAGGCCTTAATTTGGGGGGAGGGGTTTAATTTGATTTTATGCCTATGAAACATGCTGGGACTTCCTATTGGGGGAGGCCATATTGTTGGAGAAACATGGTATATCAAATCAACATAGACTTTAGTTTTAGAAGTATTATTTGCTTTGGCCTATCAATCTTGTCTCTTCAACATCTTTAAATGAAAATAAGTATTATGACAGGAAGGGGAAGAAATTTACTATTTTGTTAGAAAGAAGGTTCAGAATACTTGGGGAAAAATGTGAAGATATGACAACATTTGTTCATACTACTTAGTATTATCTAGTGTGTAACTTATGGTAAGTAATTACATAAGTTCCTGAAATATAGTACTTCTCTATGAACTAGGAGAATATATACTGCCAAAGCCAGATTTGTATGCTACAGGTTATTTGTAACTTGTGTAGATTTTTCTCTGAAGAGCAGAAACTGACCAAGACCTGGATAAAGGTCATTCCTAGCTATGTAACAGATGCCACGACACAACCTGTGGCATTTTACGAGAAGTATGTATCCTATTGAGGTTCTATAGACATCCTGAAGAGGTTTCCTCTGCAGGTAGTCTATAACTTACAATCATTTGTTTAGTGATTTGTCAGTTCGCCTGTAGAAGTGGAGTTGGCTTTCTTGCTCTGTTTTAATGCGTGTATCTTTTTATCTTCTAAACTACCCTGACTCCCATGGAAACAGAGAGTAGAGAAAATCAATTAATAAAACAAAGAACTGTAATATTAATTATGCAGTGAACCTTTTGAGAAAGTTTCTTCCTTTGAGGAGAAGGGGTGTGCCTGTTGGTAATTTAAGGGAAGATTCTCAGTTTGGAAAAAGGCTGGAAACAACGATATTGGAAAAGGTTTAAAAATGGAAGTGAAGGCAAAACTAATGTCATTATAACTCAGAGTAATTTGCAAGGGAGCTTTTTGCAGTAGCCAATTTATTTTGCTTTGATGTAATCATTTGACTGCATTAGATACTGGGAGGAAATTTAGCAGGAAGAAAAAACAGAAACCTTCCCCCCCCTCACTTAAAAGTGCTTTTGTAAAAAAAAAAAAAAAAAACTTTCTGCATTTCCACATATAATGATCTTGAGGTTAAGCATGGGAAATTGCAAATAAGGTCCATTTGTCTAGTGATCAGTTGACTTAACAGACATTTAGGAAGCATATTAAGATGTACTGAAATTTAAATAATTGAGTAAAGCACCATGGAAGATACTAAACTCTATCTGTCATTGAAACACAGCTTTAATTGGGTACAGTGCACCTGAATTAAGACTATAAAAAGTATCACTGATTATAACCTCTACATGATGATAATGGCAGCCATCTTTTTTTATTGTAGTGGCAGACAAAATTACATTTCCTCTTAGCTTAGGTCACTTACCATCCAAATGAGCATTTGTTAATGGACCAGGTCATTAGCAGCCACTTTCTTGGCATTTGCTGGCCCTGCTTGAATGCCCTTTTAAGCATATGTTGAATATTCAGCCTCATTTCTTGTGCCGTCTGATTGTGAGTGCCGGTGATTTTTGATGGATGCCTCTTCATCCATTGCAGGACTGTAGAGTGGAAATGGCTGATTTCTAACTGCAGCCAGTTAATTAACCTGAGAGAGAAGCGGGTTCATTATGGCAATAGAAATGAGATAAAACATGGAGGAAGGACAGCAGCGGGTCAAAAAGGCATGGCTCCGAGGTTCATTATTTTTGGAGGCTTGTTTGGTGGGTATCAGGTCTTTCTGGTAGTATCCAAGTTAGGCTGAAATGAAAAAGAAGCATACCTATATTATTCATAGGCTGTCATGCCTAGTCTCTGATAATCAGATCTCAGTGTAGACAGGTGAAAAAAACCCGTATTTCCTGTTAACATAATTCAAATATGATGTCGAAGAAATGACAGAGAAACACAGGAAGCGCTGTGCCAGAAAAGACCTATTTTTCCTGTGGCTCAAATAACTTGCAAAACTAGCATTTCAGAATAAAAGTCAGAGGATTGCTTCTCTCTCTGATGTGCTTGAGTTGTGAATTACATGTTGGGAAGCATTCAAACAATGTGTGCCTCGCCCGAAGCCTAAAGCAACATGTCCCAGAAGCTGAACAAGTGGTTGTCTCCTTATCTTTTTCCATTGTGGGACAACATTTGTTAATTCTAGAAGTTTGTGGAAAGTTGAGGATTTTTTTGCCCTGCCTTGCTAAGCTCTCAATTCTAAATCCAAACTGTTCAGGTTCAATGTTCAAAACAAAGTTAGACAGTCCAGTTATACTTAGCCTTTTTCCAAAAGTACATTTGGAATTATTTATTTATTAGATGTTTCCATTCCACTTTGATTACTTTATAAATAACTCATGGTGTCAAGCCAGGGGGTTCGCAGGGGAGAACCTCCAGCTAAGATTCTGTGCAGTTCAGAGAACCCCCAAATCTCACTCCTGGCTGTCCCCGCCCACCTCACCCCTCCCCTCCCCTCCCACATCAGGGGTGGGATTCTACCAGTTCGCACCTATTCGGTAGAACCGGTTGTTAACATTCTAAGCAGTTTGGAGAACAGGTTGTTAGAAGAAATTACTGGCCTAATCCTGTAAGGAAGGCAGGAAGGAAACATTCTGGTGTTGCTTATAGAAACTGCCTCTCCGTTAACCCTTATTACATTCTTGGCAGGACTAGACTTCCTGGCTCAGGAACTTCTCTGGAGTCTTTTCTCCTTCCTTTGCTGGTACTTTGCTTGTGTGGAGTGACCATTCAAAGTTACAATGGCACTGAAAAAAGTGACTTATGAGCATTTTTCACACTTACGACTGTTGCAGCATCCCCACAGTCAGGAAAGGCCAGGCAAGGAGATGCGTGCCTTGATGTGAGTGATATTCAGTTGGCCACACCCAGCCAATAACATGATGACCAAGCCATGCCCACCAACTAAGCCACACCCACAGAACCAGTTGTTAAAAAAATTTGAATCCCACCCCTGCCCCACATGGCCCATTTTGGATGCAGGTAAGTTCAGGGTGCGTGCGGAGGGTCGGGGAGGGCAAAAAATGGGCCTCCTGGAAGTTTGAGAAGGCTGGAAATGGGCCTGTTTCTGGCTTCCAGAGAGCCTCTGGAGCCCGGGGAGGCCATTTTTGCCCTCTGGGAGGCTTGAGGAAAGCCTCTGGAGCCCCCCCCACCATTATGCAAGAGGCCAACCAGGCCACGCCCACCATGGCCACACCCACCCAGCAACCAGGCAGAGAACCCCTTGCTAAAATTTTTGAAGCCCATCCCTGTGTTAAGCACATCTAATATTCCTTCCTTTTCCTGTTTTCCCCACAATAACCACCTTCTGAGGTAAGTTGAGAGAAAGTGACTGACCCAGACAGCCAACTGGCTTTTATGCCTCAGGTGGGACTAACTGTGCTGTTTTACAGGTGTTCCTGGATTGTCTTCTATTAAAAGTCCTCCCTTTCAAATTGTTAGGCTTCTCACTTAGAAAATGGCACGCTTTATTCCTTTACTTTGCCGGTAGCCAAACCATTTCATAGTGTTCAATTCATTGCCTATGATTGTGTCATAAATGCCATTCACCCATCCCATCTATAAAGCAAGTAAAATTCACCCCACTGTTTTTAATGGTCTACTTCATTTCTGTTCAGTTGCAGCTTTGATTCCTTGCAGAACAATTCAAGTAACTCATGTTTAATCTGTTGGAATAATGAGAGTTCTTTCTTAAGACAACTATTTCTCTACTCTGAATGCATGAGGTCGTGTGGGTTTTGGAATTTTTTTTTTTTATGTAGGTGAGGGATTGTTAAGGTGTGCCAACTGGCTTTGTAGAGACCCGGTACCTGAAGAAAAGCATAGCCGCATGTGGCTGCATTGTGTTATGTGTTGGGTTGGCTGTATGCACAGATGGAACCTGGGGGGTGGGCAGTTGTAGCATCCCTTTTTGAAATGTCATGCATTCAGAAGAAGGTAGCCTAGTCAAGCTCACTATCTTGGCTCTTTTGATTATCTTATCATCTTCGAGGGACATCAGAAACAGGCTATGCTACTTTGTTTATTAGATTTACATTTTGTTCTTTACTCAGAAGATAAAGAAAATGTGGGTGATACTTCCTCCTCCTGTTTTCTTTCACAGTACTGAGTAGTAAGTTGGGATGAGAAAGGGAATTGGTCCAAAGCCACCCACTGAATGTCAACTTAAATCTGGATCTTTGTAGAACCAGTCGAGCATCTCAACCAACTTTACTCCAGCAGCTTTCTAAATTACAGAGCATGCTGTAGATTACTCTCATCAGTGGTTTGCTAATCGTAAAAGATCTGGCACCTTGAGCGTGGCCTGTAATAGATGGTTATTTTCCCTATTTTCTTCTAACTCTGTAGGATGCTTTTCATCACTTCAAAACGGTGGGGCTAGAAAGAAATACCTTAACCATCAGGTTCAACATGCAGCTTTGCACAGGAATCAAAATTAAAACATTTGAAACAGGTGGCTTTTCTCCCTCTGCTTGAGAATATCTAATGAAGCATAAGCCAACCTTTCTCTCTATAACCTTTTATCAATGTGCTCTTAATGTTTGGCAGTTGCTTCTAATGTTCAACCAAGCTCTACCTTCCTGTAATTTAAGTGCATTGTTCCATTGTTCTGCTTTAGAGCAGCATCCCACTTGGAAGGTTGAGAAGTCAAGCCTAGGTAGCAGCAGATGTTTCTCTCCTCAGGAGTTAAGAAAAAAAATATCTGTTGTGAACTCCACATAGGTGTCAGGAAGGGCATCTGGCCAGTAAATTACCCTGAATTAAGAGACTAAAAAGGAAATTCTATTGTTCTACTTTGGCATGTTAGAGAACAGTCTATTCTCAGTGACACCATTTCAGATATTTGAAAAGTGTTAACGTACCCCACCGAGATTTGTCCTTTCACAACATTAAGGAGACACACTTTCTGCAATCTATCTGTTATGTCCTGAGCGTGGGCGCAAGGAACGGAGACGAGACATCGAACTGTGACTTCAACTCTTTATTCGTGACTTCAGAACAGAGCAAAATACTTGGGCAGCAGCAGCTCTTTTATAGAGCTGGCTGCTGTCAAAACAACCAATGATTTGAGTTTACCGCTATAACAGACGTCCAATCAGAGAGACCCACTGTCAGCCAATCAGATTGGCCAGCAACGACCAATCACGACTCGCTGTTCGCGGGCCAATGAGAAGTGCAGGATTACGAGCCTGCTGTTAAAGTAAAGCTATTAAGGTTGTTACTGATGCGTTGGCTTAGTCCATAACACCCCTCCCCCCTAGGTTCTGTCTGAGGGGCGGGGTGACATATTCTCGTAAGTAGGCAGGTCACTTCACCTGTCTGCTTGATCTGTGTTGTTCCACTGGTTTCTGTCCTGGCTCTGGTTCCGGTGGGCTGCTTGCTGAGCTGGGTGGCGAAAACAGTCCCGCTGTTTCGTTGAATGGCTCTGGGCTGTCCTCTCTGCTCTTGCCAATGCTGTCATCCGGGTTCCCTGGATCTGTTTCCATCGCGGTGCTGTCAAGCGGTGAGACAACTTCCCGGCTCGGTTCTCCTTCTGGTGGTGAGTATCCCATGGTTGGTTGTGTAGACTGTTGGGTTCCGATTGTTAAGTCATCTGTTATTTCTTTTTTGCCCCCCTCGATGTCCCTTCCACCCCCAGTTGGAGATTCAGGGGATGAGATGGGAGTAGGTGCTAGTCTGGATCGAAGCTGGTCTATGTGGCGCTTCCACATTTTGCCATTTGCAGTTTGTAGACGATAGGATCGGGGTCCCATAAGTTGCTTTATGGTAGCGGGGACCCACAATGGGTCATCTGAGAAGTTTTTCGCAAAAACGGGGTCACCTTCCTGGAATGATGGATACTTGCTGCTGGATCCCAGGGGTTGTTCAGGTGTGTAAGCAGGGTGGAGGCGATCGAGATGCGAGCGAAGTTTCCAGCCCATCAGAAGTTCAGCTGGGGTTCTGTTTGTGGTGCTGCTTGGAGTAATATGTTGGAGGAGAAGCATCCGGGTTATCTTGTTGTCAATGTCACCCTGGTCCATTTTGGGTAAAGTCTTCTTTACAAATTGAACCATTCGCTCAGCCCTACTGTGGCTGCAGGGTGAGCTGACGATGTTAAGGCATGGCGGATGCCCCGGTCTGCTAGGTACTGTTCGAATACCAGGGCAGTGAATTGAGGGCCATTATCGGAGACCAGGACATCCGGCAATCTGTGGGTAGCGAATAGCTTATTCAGTTTTTTAATGACCGCCTCCATGGTGGTGCTTTTCATTTTGTGGACCTCGAGCCAGTTAGAATAGGCATCCATGGTTAGAAGGAAAGTGTGTCCTCTGGTGGGTCCCGCAAAATTGATGTGGATATGGGACCAGGGATCTCGAGGCATTTCCCACTGAGTTGGGGGTGTTTTTGGAGGAGCAGAACGAGTCTCCTGGCATTTGCTGCATGTTGCCACCCAGGTCTCTATCTGCTTGTCTAAACCTGGCCACCATGCGTAACTCCTTGCCAATGCCTTCATCCGCACGATGCCTGGATGTCCTTTGTGCAACATTTTTAAAATGTTATGTTGCAATTTCTCCGGGATGACAACTCTGTCTCCCCACAAGATGCAGCCCTTTTGAGAGAATAGTTCTATCTGTCGATTCCTGAATGGCCTGAAAGTGTCATTGGGTGCGCTGGCCGGCCAACCCCGTTCCACCCAGCTGAGGACTCGTGCCAAAGAAGGGTTCTTTTTCGTTTCTGAGGCAATGTCTTGAGTGGTCAGTGGTGGTGATTTAAGAGTTTTGATTTGCAATACGGCTAAGGTTGGAGCTGGGTCAGCTATGACGTCTGGTAGTGGAGAGCGGCTCAAAGCGTCAGCGTGGGGAATGGCTTTCCCTGGGCAGTGTTGCAGTTGGTAATCGTGTGCGGCTAAAAACTCTGACCAATGTGTCATTCTTGGTGATAAGATGTGGGGAGTTGGTTTGTTTCCCACTAAAATGCCAAGTAGCGGCTTGTGGTCTGTAATTATGGCAATAATGTCCCATACACATATTCATGGAAACGTTTAATTGTGGATACAATGGCAAGAGCCTCTTTATCAAGTTGGCTATAGTTCCTTTCAGTTTTAGACAAAGTTCTCGAAAAGAATGCAATAGGTGCCTCATTACCGTTTGGCAGGACATGACTTAAAATGGCTCCCACTCTGAATGGTGAAGCGTCACAGGTAACCGTTAAGGGTAGAGTCTCATTGTATTGTATCAATACAGCATCAGAAGTTAAGAGGTCTTTTACTTGTTGAAATGCTCATTCTTCACACCGTCCCCAGACCCAGGAAGCCTTTTTGTCGAGAAGTCTATGTTGGGGCTCGGCTACGGTCGCCTTCTGGGGCAAGAAGATGTTATAAAAGTTAATGAGTCCCAGGAAGGCTTGGAGGTCTGTCTTATTTCTAGGTCTTGGGGCATTTTTGATTGCAGTTAGTTTTTTTTCAGTGGGGTGGATTCCCTGTCTGTTGAGAAGGTATCCCAGGAACTCCACTCTCTCCGTACAAAGTTGACACTTGTCCCTTTTTATCTTCAGGCCAGCATCTTTAAATTTTTGAAGAACCCTTCTGAGTCGTTGTCCTAATTACTCTTTAGTAGGGGCAGCTATTAAGACGTTGTCAAAATAAGGCACGACGCCTTTTATGCCTTGTAATAGTCTCTCCATTAAACTTTGGAAAATGCCCGGTGCCACGCTTACTCTGAATTGGAGTCTATTGCACTTGAAGGCACCTCTATGTGTAACTATTGTCTGGGCTTCTGCAGTCATCGCATCTACGGGTAGCTGTTGGTACGCCTGAGCTAAGTCCAATTTCGCAAATATTTTTCCGCCACCCAGGGAGTGAAGAAGGTGTTGGACCACCGATACTGGGTAAGCGCTCTGCTGAAGCACATGATTTAGGGTAGCCCGGTAATCCCCACAAATTCTTAACGAGCCTTCTGGCTTTATGGGTGTTACTATTGGAGTTTCCCATCAGGCATGGTCAATCGATTCCAACACACCCTGGGCTATTAATTTGTCTAATTGCTCATCGATCTTTGGCTTGAGGGCAAAAGGCACCCAACAAGGCTTAAGTCGAATGGGAGCTACATCGGGACTGAGATTAAATGATATAGGGGTTCCCTTGTACTTGCCTAATGTTCCTGTGAACATGTCCTGGAATTCCTGGATGAGGGCCTCTTCCCAGTCATCGCTTCCGGTTTGGTGTATGCCAGCTAGTTCAATTCTGAATGGGGCGAACCACTGTAACCCTAACAAACTGGGCCAGTCACGATCGACGACAGTCAGGGGAAGCATCGCGGTGCGGTCCTTGAAGGATACTTGGACATGGCTGGAACTGACAACCGGAATTCTGTTTCCCTGGTAGTCTTTTAGGATGATTCTTTGAGTGCTGAGGTCCTGGCGACAGATGGCAGGGATCAGCTGTTTGAGGGTTTTCCAGGAGACCATTGATAGGGATGACCCCAAATCGACTTCCATCACGCATGGTCGATTCTCAAAAGTGACCTTTATGCGGATCTTTCTTGCATCTAGCGATGAAGCGTGGCCGATAATAATAGTTTGGTGTGCCTCTTCTCGTCTCGTTGAAATGGCAGGTGCTCGATTTCTGTAGTAGTGCTTGTTCCATTGGTGGTTCAGGCGGTCCCGATTTCCAGGTGGTTTGCCTGTCTCCCGGCGAGGGTTATTCTCCCTTTGGCTTGGACTGGATTCTCGCTTGCTTCTGCAGACCTTTGCGATGTGGCCTCTTTTCCCACAGGAAAGGCAGAGTGTCAAGGAATTTGCAGTCCGATCGTGGGTGGTTTGCCCCACAACCAGCACATTGGCGCGGAAGTCTCTGGTTCCTTTGCTCTCATTCTGAGCAGAGCCGGTGGACCTCCTCTTCCTCACTGTCTGAGGATGACTCGAGGTCTTCATGATGGGCAGTAATAGTGTGCCTCTCAGAGGAGAGTGGACCTCTCAGAGGAGAGTGTGCCTCTCAGAGGAGAGTGGCCAGCGAGTTGGTGGTGTGGTGCGTTCGCTCAGCACATTCAAGTGGCTGACTTCCTGGTTGCTTCTGCAGCAGTAGCATTGGCGATGACATCGGCAAGGCTGATGTCTCCTTTCACCATGATTTTGCTCTGCGATGTGTGGTCAGAACTATGCGGTCTCTCAGGGCTTCCTCGAGGTTTCCAAAACCATGGAGTCCTCCCAGGTTCTGGAGGTCAGCTATGAAGTCCCCAATGCTCTCATTCTTCCGTTGGTCTGTAGGTACTGCAGGTGCGTAATGGGCCCAGAGGACCGACGCGAGGTTATCCCAATCCATGGTCTTCACTTCCGCCGGTTTGGCAAGTGCTTTAGCCATTTTAAAAACGGTGGGGCCGCAGTGGGTCAGGAATACCGCTCGTTTCTTGCCAGGCGTAGCATCTTTCAGATTGTTGGTCTCCAGGAACATCTGGAAACGGTCTATATACGAGTCCCAGTCTTTGTTTGCCGGGTCAAATGGAGCAGGTGGTATGGCGCCACTGGTCATTCTGCCGTTTGTTGCATGTGCTCTCAGCCATGTGCTCTGTCTTGTTCGATGAGTATCTAGTCAGCTCTATCGTCTCCGCATCCCATCCTCGTCGCCAGTGTTATGTCCTGAGCATGGGCGCAAGGAACGGAGATGAGACATCGAACTGTGACTTCAACTCTTTATTCGTGACTCAGAACAGAGCAAAATACTTGGGCAGCAGCAGCTCTTTTATAGAGCTGGATGCTGTCAAAACAACCAATGATTTGAGTTTACTGCTCTAACAAGTGTCCAATCAGAGAGACCCACTGTTAGCCAATCAGATTGGCCAGAAACGACCAATCACAACTTGCTGTTCGCGGGCCAATGAGAAGTGCAGGATTACAAGCCTGCTGTTAAAGTAAAGCTATTAAGGTTGTTACTGATGCATTGGCTTAGTCCATAACACTATCCCTGTAGGATTTGGTTCTCAATATTCTGATCATTCTCCCTTGAAAGTGTTCCATTTGTCTGAATCCCCCTTAGTAGGGTTGATGAGACACCAATTGCTGTAGAAGTGATGACATTCTTCTGGAAAATGTGCTTCAATTATGTACTCCATCTTCTCAAAGCACTTTGCATTAGTTTAGGAGCTTCCGTTGCAATTTTCATGAAACAACGAAGCTTCTGGAGGTGCTTGTGCCCAAAACTGAATGCCATATTTGCTTCTGGGGTTTGACTAATGCATGAAAATTGATTGCTGGTTTCATTTTAAAACTATGCTGGAGAATTCTGGGAGTTGAAGTCCACAAGTCTTAAAGTTCCCAAGTTTGGGGACCTCTGCCCTAGGCCAATAAATTGACTTATATTTTCATGAATATACATTGAAGGTTCTTCTGTGGGAAAGTAATAAAATGAATGCCTTTTTTAAAAATTAACTTAAAAATAATGGTTAAAAAGTGACATTTTAACTTGCACATTTACATAAGAAAAATACAAGTCTTTCTAATGTTTTGACAGCATGTATGTTAGGACTGTGCATACTTTAAAAAAAGATTGGGAAGAATTGCTATATATCTCACCTAGCTTAGCATCCTGCTGATATTCATTCAAATAGTCAAGTCTTTTTCAGATTTCCTTATTATAACATTTATCATGAATCCTGTTAAAGTGTATGGGTTAAATCTTTGGAGCGTTCTCTTTACTAATTTCTGAAAACATAGCAGGCTTACTTACAGAGTATAAATTGAAAAAGGATGGACATGCAGCCAATTACACAAACAGCCTTTAGTAAGGGACATTTCTAAGGAGGAAATTTATCCCACATTGTACAAAAATGCCTTCTTCTGGGTTTCCAAGATTCCATTCCTTGTACTATAATTTACTTTTCCTTCAGGTAACTTACTTCTTAGCAAGAAAGATTGCTACCAGCATGAGCATGAAAGATTAATGCAAAGTAAAAGGTATTTTAGAGACAAGCCAGTAATGTAAAATCTAAGTGTACTTAAAAACCTGTACGTGTCTGTACATCTGTTTATTTATTTAGCAAACAGAGCAGTGGTGGGGTTCAAATTTTCTTTTTTACTCACTTGGAAACCTGACACATTGTTTCCCCCATGAAGGTTACATTACCTGCCCTTCAGGTAACCCCAAGAAGGCAAGAAAGAATAAGAAACGTGGTTCTCATCTGTCTCCATGTTTTTAAATGTTTTGTTAATGTTGAAGGAAGAATTGGTGGTGGGCGAAGGTGGGGATTTCTGTTCCAACTGGAAGGTGTTGAATAAGTTACAGTGTGTGTGTGTGATTTGTAGGGGTGGGGAAATGATGGCTGCGTACTTTATTGGTGTTGAGTTCTGGTAAAGCTATAATATCTCAGGGTGCTTGGTTTCTCCTCCCAGGGATGGCTGAGGAGGACACTGGGAAGTTCTCAGGCCTGGGTCTTGGGGGAAGAGCTGGTTTTTAGGGATGAAACTTCCATTATGGGGAGTGAAGGCAGTTGTTGGGTCCTCAGGGAACTAGGAACCAATGTCTTAACATGGTTTTAATGACCATTGATCTTAGTCTTAGGCCCTGTCAACTAACCTTTAGCTGCTCTGGCTTCTGACTGCTGCTTCTGAATGGCAGCTTGATCTTCATGAAGGTTTCCCTTACTCATGATTTATTCCTTGGTGAGAGGACCAACCTCATGTATTAATGAGACCTGTCTCGTCTCAACAGTTGAGTTGCCCTTTGTGGATGTTCTCTCTGTCTCTCTATTTGAGGATTGTATATATTTTTTACTTTAATGATAATTTTTATATTTTTAAATATCTGTTTTTATATCTGTATTTTTATTGGTTATCGTACACTGCCCAGAGTCACCTCTCGTGAAATGGTCAGCTCTAATAACTTTGATTGATAAATAATAATCTATATAATCAAATAATTATCTACAGAGCCAGGAGCAACATCATACAGTGCTTGGTTCTGCAAATTATTTCATTATCTAGAACAGGGGTCTTCAAATTTGACAGCTTTAAGACTTGTGGAATTCCTCCTCCAGTCATATTAGCGCAGGAATTCTGGGAGTTGAAGTCTACAAGTCTTAAACTTGCCAAGTTTGAAGATCCTTGGTCTAGAACAGAGGTCTCCAAACTTGGCAACTTTAAGACTTGTGGACTTCGACTCCCAGAATTCCTCAGCCAGCAAAACTGCTGAGGAATTCGGGGAGTTGAAGTCCACAAGTCTTAAAGTTGCCAAGTTTGGGAATTCCTGATCTAGAATGTTCTGTAGCATTGTGGTGAGCATTTTGAATTTCTACACCTGATTGAGAAATCCAAGGAATTGACAAGATTATCTTTCCCACCTGATGGGGAATTGAAGACTATGAGCTGACCAAGTGATTGCACATGACATATAAACTCAGTCAGACTTTATGCTTCATCACATGAAGGGAAATGTACAGTCTGCATTTTCCATCATATCTTCTAATACAGTTACAGCCATTATTTTCATTGAAGGAAATATGCGAAGGGGAAGCATGTTGCCCATGATACCAGAAACTCAGTTTGTAATGAAAACCCAGGTTTTACTAGTTCTGGGCTTCAGAAAGCTAGATGACCTCTAGATGCAAGACAATAATTAAAATCATTTCTATCTCTTTGCCGCCTATCTAGTGGTCATCTGGATTTTTTCAGCTCAGATCTGATAGCCTTAAACTCTACCATGATTCTAAATTGCATAGGGGCTATTGGAAATACATAAAATTCTTTTACTATTCCAGGTCTTCTTTTTGAACATCTGGAGAGCAAAGGATGATTCTGGCCAGAGAGATGCAACAGATATAACATCCATCAGAGTTTAGAAGTACTAAGATATTGAAGAAATAAAAATAGATTACTTTAAAAGATAAGACAAACTGGTCAGAACTTAACACTTTTAAAGAGAACAGAATACTTAGTTTGGTTTCCAAGTTTTTCTTCAGGGTCTTGCTGAATGAAAGCGATAAGGAACTCAATCACTCTCTGTATAATATTAAAGCGAGAAAATATGACAGAAGCATCAACATTAGATGCAGAAAGGTCTAAATCAGCCCACTGTTTTTTTTCTAATCCAGAAGACAGATGTTGAAAACTGAATCCTGCCACCAGGACTCTGACACAGTAACAAATGGCAAGGCATTCGGGCATGTTGCAAGGAGCTGGAATTAAATTTGCAAATTATTATTGAGAAAATCCCTATGGGCTTCAGTGCAGTTTGTGTCAAAATCAGGAGGAGAATGGCAAATGGAGCTGTCAAAGTTAGCACCGTATAAATCAAAGAAGATAGCATTATTCTATATAAAGCAGTCAGACTGTACCTAGTGTACAATAAACCTAACAAACATCACAGCTTCCAAGTCGTGCAAGTGCCCACAAGGGTGTGATTGGAAGGAGACATATTTGATCCCTGAAGGGATTGATTAAGGAACCTGCAGGTTTTATTCATTTTCCAGCCTAAGAGTGGAAAGTTTTATAGACTATATTTATTCAAACATACCTATCATAACATGGAATGTCTCTGATGATTCATTGTGAGTGAAATCCTGTTGAAATAGACTACAGACTCCAACTGGTTCATAAATGAGGACTTGCGGTGGTCTAATATTGTATCAGATGGGAATTCTAAAAGCTGATATTCTAATAAATTTGATTGGGAAAAATTGAATTCATTTACTGGACTGATCAAGTAGCTTCTTATAGTAATTGGCAGAGACTGAATTCCTCATGATTAGTTGGGTTCACATAAAGGCTAAATCCTAAACCTCACGTCATCATCACCATTTTCACATAACAGATGATGTCCAGCAATGTCCTCAGGGGAAGTCAAAATAATGGTTGCAATATTGTGATTGAAGCCTTAGCGGCAGCTGCAAAAAAATGGGGTACAGCAATATAGGTAAACAAGAGAACTTGTCCTAGGTGTGGAAGTGTCTACATTGCAGATGATACTAAGCTGGCAGGAATAGCTAACACCCAAGAAGATAGGCTCAAGATCCAGATGGATCTTGACAGACTAGAACACTGGACCACATTTAACAAAATAAAATTCAATGTCGAGAAAAGTAAAGTCCTACACTTAGGCAAAAAACCAAAAGTATATGTTGTGAATGCATAAAGGTTTAATAAAGTTATCTTGAGCTTGGAGTCAAGTGCAGAGTTTTGGCCCTGCACTTCTGATTGGCTGTTAATGGCAGGATCGGATTGGCCCGTTCAGGGGAATCTGATTGGCCATTAACGGGGCATTCGTATTGGTTAACGGAGCTAGCGCTCCTGGATTGTTATTGGTTAAATAGTTATTGGGTCGCCTATATAAGGAAGGCTATAGCGGCCATCGAGTTTGAGCTGTCACACCATGTAAATAAAGAGTTGAAGTTCACCATTCCACAGGCTCGTCTCCATTCTTTCTCGCCCATGCTCCAAACATAACACTGGCGACGAAGGTGGGATATGGAGACGTCGGAGCTGACTGGACTAAGAAGAAACACCGAGCACGTGACTGACAATGCAACACGACGGAACCATGTCCGGTGTCGTCGTACCACCCGCTCCGTTCAACCCAGTGCAAGAGGACTGGGAATCCTACATGGATCGTTTCCAAATGTTTTTGGAAACTAACAATTTAAAGGATGCCACAACCGGGAAGAAACGGGCGGTATTCCTAACGCATTGTGGACCAACCGTATTTAAGATGGCTAAAGCACAAGCCAAACCTGCAGAAGTAAAGGCGATGGACTGGGATGTCCTTGAACCCCTGCTAAGAGCTCATTACGCACCGACCATGCCCACGCTCGTGAGATGGCATGAGTTCTATCAAAGAAACCAGTGGAAAGGAGAAAGCATTGCCGACTTCATAGCAGACCTCTGAAATCTGGGAGGCCTCTGCGGATTCGCCGATTTAGAAGAGGCATTGAGAGATCGAATAGTTCTGGGATTAGATGCACCAGGCATGCTGAGCAAGCTGATGGTGAAAGGCAACATCAGTCTTGCCGATGCCATCGCTGATGCTACTGCAGCAGAAGCAACCAGGAAGTCGGCTGCCCAATTACGCCACAACCGCGTTCCGGTACACCAACCTACAGGTGACATTTTACCCAAGTCAGAGGGACAGCTATCAACAGCCCACCACGAGGACCTCTCTTCGTCTTCAGATAGTGACGAAGAAGAGGTCCATCGACTGCGGTCCACCAGGACCCCTACCAAAATCCCTACACCCATGCGCCGGCTGTAGAGCCAACCATGCCAGGTCCGAATGCAAATTCTGCGATGCGCTCTGCCATGAGTGCGGGAAGAGAGGCCACATTGGATGGGTCTGCTGAAGCTTCCAAGGACCCGGCCAGGCCTCAAAAGGGGCTAACTATTGCCAATCGACAGGAAACTGTCCTGTAAGGCGAGAACCAGTAAACCACTCCTACAGAAACCGAGTTTTGAATTGCCCCACGAAGCGAGAAGAGGCTCACCAGACGATCATTATCGGTCACGCCTCTGCCTTGGATGCCAAGAAAATCCAAATTACAGTGGCCATCGAAAATCAGCCTTGCCAAATGGAAGTCGACTCGGGATCGTCTCTCTCGATGGTTTCCTGGAAGACCCTCAAGCAACTCATCCCCACTATCCAGCACCAAGACCTCCGTTCCCAAAGAGTTATTCTTGAGGACTATGTAACTGCGCCCTGTAAACAGAAGCCAGGGGGAAGGGGTGTTGTGAATGCATAAAGGTTTAATAAAGTTATCTTGAGCTTGGAGTCAATGCAGGGTTCTGGCCCTGCACTTCTGATTGGCTGTTAATGGCAGGATCAGATTGGCCGGTTCAGGGGAATCTGATTGGCCATTAACGGGGCATTCGTATTGGTTAATGGAGCTAGCGCTCCTGGATTGTTATTGGTTAAATAGTTATTGGGTTGCCTAAAAAAAGGAAGGCTATTGCGGCCATTGAGTTTCAGCTGCCACACCATGTAAATAAAGAGTTGAAGTTCACCATTCCACAGGCTCGTCTCCATTCTTTCTCGCCCATGCTCCAAACATAGCAGTATACATATAGACTGGGTGAAACCAGGCTTAATAGCAGTAACTATGAGAGGGATCATGGAGTCTTAGTGGACAACCAGCTAAATATGAGCCAGCAGTGTGCAGCAGCAGCCACAAAAAGCTAATGCAATCCTAAGTTGCATTAACAGAGGGAAAAAATAAAGATCAAGTAAGGTACTAATACCACTCTATAAAGCCTTAGTAAGACTACATCTAGAATACTGCGTCCAGTTTTGGTCACCACATTATAAAAAAGATGTTGACTCTAGAAAAAGTACAGAGAAGAGCAACCAGGATGATTAGGGGACTGGAGACTAAAACGTATGAAGAATGGTTGCAGGAACTGGGCTTGGCTAGTCTAGTAAAGAGAAGGACCAGGGAAGACATGATAGCAGTGTTCCAGTATTTGAGGGGCTGCCATAGAGAGGGACGGTTCAATCTATATTCCAAAGCACCCAAAGGCCAGACAAGGAATAATGGGTGGAAACTGAAAAGGGCAAGATTCAAATAAGGAGAATTTTTCTGACAGTGAGAACAATCAACCAATGGAACTACTTGCATCAGACGTTGTGGGAGCTTCGTCACTGGAAGCTTTCAAGAAGAGACTGGATTGCCATTTGTCAGAAATGGTGTAGGGTCGAAGAAGGCGGAGCTTCGTTCCGGCGATACAGCTGCGATCTCGGGGCTCTGAGATCGCAGCTGATATTTTCGCCCCTGGTCGGTCCTAACGGACCTAAATCGTCCCGGAGAGACGGTGATCGTGAAGGGCACTGTTCCAGGATCCCAGAGACATCGCAAAATCTCTGGTTAGATTCGGAAGAAGCCCTTTTGCTGGCGGCGGAGAGGCAGCCTCCATAGCTGCTGAAGTCGGGACAGCTCCGGAAAGAAAGTGATTGGATTGAAGTGTGTCGGCTGGGTGAGAAAAACTTTTTAGTGTGGAAAATTCGCTGAGGTTGGAAAGTTCATTCTGAAGAGAGGAGGAAGCTGTGAGATTTTTTTTTTGATTGAAATTGTTTGAGCGGCGTTTTTAAAGTGCTGTCAAATTAAGGCTTGGGGTGTTTTTTTTTTTCTCTTTTCTCTATATTCTTTGGGAAAGATTTTATTGTGACTTAGGTAACTGGATTGAATTTTCTTTTATATATACTTTTAGGCTTCCTTTGATTTTTTAATTTTTTTAGGATAGAGGCTTCCTTTGGCTCTTTTTCTTTTTTTTTTCTGTATATATTATTCCTCTTTTCCGGTTGGGGGGGAGAAAGAGCATTAAGAAACTTTGCAACACTGCCAACTAGAGGCTTGAAAGTATTCTATTTGAATTGGAGAGAATTGCAAAAAGACATCTTCTCAAGGACATTTTAACATGATAAGATAGAGGGAAAGCACAGCAAAATATTATTGCAGGTGCTTTCCTGGACTGTTATCAACAACACTTGAGGTTTGGCTTTGAAGCTGTTGGAGAAGAGAGTCATAACAAGAGCCTTGGATAAATAACAAAGTGCAGTGTGCTCTCTTATATATACCCCACTCGCTAGCCTTTTTTTTTTTAAATTTCAATTCTAGTAATATTCTTAATTTTGCCTTTTATTTTAAAGGGAAAAGCCTCAGAGTTTTTTCTTTTTTTTTCTTTTTTCTTCTTTATTTTTTTTTCTTTTTTGTTGGGACTTTTTTGCTTTTCCTATTTACCACTTTGTTATTGTTTTTTTTTTTTTTTTTGGATTATTGAGATTTTTTAAGTGGATTAAGGTGTGAAGAATTTGAAGGAACTTTTTGTCTTTTCTCTCTTTGCTTTTTGCTTTTTCTTTTCTTTGCTTTCAAGCAATATTATTATTTTTGCATTTGTTTGTTTTTGCCTTTTTATTTTTTGCTTTTTCATGGTGGACTATCTCGTAATTGGATTAGGGTTTAGAAGAACCTGAAGATATTTCTTCTTCCTTTTTTCCTGTTTCTTTTTTGGTTTTGTGTCTTTTACTGTTGGAGTTTTCCATTTTGGATTATAATTGGCTGCTCTAGCAGTTGGATTAAAAGTTAAGAAGAATTTGAAGCTTTGGAAGCATTGAAATGAGCAGGAAACCAATACCATCTGGCATCTCTGCTACTACCTCTGCTTCCCCACCAGCTGGAGGACAACGTTTAATTCAGACAATGTTAAAACAAGATAAAGAACAAGAAAAAGTAACTTTACAGATGATTATGCAAGGAATACAAGATCTTAAGATAAAATCAGACACCATTGAACAAAGGATAGAGAACATTGAACAAAGAACGGAGAAGACGGATGAAAAAGTGGAAAATATTAAACAAATGATGGTCAAGTATGAGGAGAGATTCCAAAAAATCGAGGAAGAAGGAAAACAAAGAGAGAAGAAGATTGGAAATATTGACAGTAGACTAACAGCGGTTGAACAAGAAAAAGGTGGGATGTTGAGGTGGGAGATGGAAAGATCAGAATTGTACCTTAGATTTCAAAATATAGAAGAGGAAAAAGGAGAAAATTTGGCAGCGGTGATGATAGAAATTTTGGCAGATGCTTTGGAAATTACAGAGGAAAAGATGATGGATGGAATAGATGAGATATATCGAGTTTATACAAGATATGCGATGAGAAATAAATTACCCAAGGAAGTCCATATTAGATTTACCAAAAAATCTATTAAAACGCAAATATTACAAGTAGTAAGAGAGAAAATACTGAAATACAAAGGTAAAGAGGTTGTGGTTTTAAAACAAATACCCAGAAGAGTGAGAGAGATGAGAAGAGAATATCGATTCCTGACCAAAATACTACTGGAAAACGAAGTGAATTATAGATGGCTGATTCCAGAAGGACTAATGTTTAGGTGGCAAGAGCAGAGATATAGAATTGATTCAATTGAGAAAGCAGAACTTTTTCATGCAGAATTTTTCGGAGGAAGAAGAGAGGAAACAGAGAAAGAGGTTTCATTAATTGAGTTTCAAGATGAACAACTGGAGATTGAAAAAGAGAAAGGAGCAACAGGGGGACAGATTGATAGCAAAGAACAGCGTGAAGTGAGATCCACGAGAGCTGTTAGACCTAAATATAAAGCATAATCATGGAAGAAAAAAAACTGATTACAATGAATATAAATGGGCTTAATTCGGCTGTTAAAAGAAGGAAAACTTTTCATAAATTAGAGAAATTAAAATTTGATATAATTTGTTTACAAGAAGTTCACATTAAAAAACAACATGAACAATTGTTACTGCAGCCAAAATTGGGGAAAATATTTACTTCTTTGACTCAATGTAAGAAAAGAGGAGAGGTTTTATACATCAAAGAGGCTATCCCGGCAAAATTGATTTACACAGATGAAGATGGAAGAGTATTAATGGTAGAAATAATGGACAATAATATAAAAATACTCTTGATTGCAATTTATGCTCCGAACGATAAACAAGAAGAGTTTTATAAAAAGTTACACATGAAAATAATTGGATTGGACTATGTTAATATAATTATGATGGGAGATTTTAATGGAATTGTGGATAATAAATTGGACTATATAGCAACAACAACAAAACAAAATAGAAAGGCTCTCCCAAGGTCTTTTTTTAAAATGACAGATGAATTAACTTTAAAAGATATTTGGAGAGAAAGAAATGTTAAAACTAAACAATATACTTTTTATTCAAATAGACATTTATCATGGTCTAGATTAGATATGGTCTGGATCTCAACAGAATTAATATCTAATATTAAAGAAACAAGTATTGAAACAAGTACTTGGGCAGATCATAGCCCAATGACAATTAAATGGAAAGGACAAAAAAGAAGATCGAGATGGACATTAAATAATACTATTTTAAAGGAGAAAGATTTTATACAATGGATGGAGAAGGAATTGGCTTTTTTTTTTAGAGAAAATAAAAAAGAAGATACTTCAACGCAGAATGTGTGGGATACAATGAAGGCATACGCTAGAGGTTTGATAAAAGATTACACAAGGAAAAAAGAATATTAGGAAAAGGCAAGCTTCCAAGGCCTTGGAAGATGAGTATAAAACTCTTGAAAAAGAATTACAGAAAATGCCACAGAAAAAGGATATTAAATTGAAGTTGGATGTAATCAAACATAAAATGGAATTAATAGAGAAAGAAGAACTGGCACAGAAAATTAGAAACTCTAAACAGAATTATTTTGAAGATGCAAATAAACCAGGTAGATGGCTAGCATATAAATTGAGAAAAGAGAAGGAATCAAGAAAAATATTGAAGTTAATAGACGAACAAGGCCAAGTTTGTTATGGGAATAAGGAGAAAAAAGAAATTATTCGAGATTTTTATGGACAACTATATAAACAAGAGAATATTGATGAAGAAAAAGTCAAACAGTATTTACAGGAAGCTAATTTACCAAAGGTACCTAAAGAGACTGAAGAAATGCTAGAAAGCAATATAACAATGATGGAACTAAATGAAGCATTTAAGAGACAAAATAATGGGAAAGCACCGGGTCCAGATGGGCTTCCAGCAGAATTCTATAAAACATTTCAAGAATCATTGAGCATTCCATTGTTAGAAGTTATGAATGAAGTTATGTTAAAAAAGATAATACCTAAAACATGGTCAGAGGCTTATATTACACTTATACCGAAGGAAGAGACTGACCCATTGCAAATTAAGAATTATAGACCTATTTCCTTATTGAATGCAGACTATAAAATTTTTGCTTCAATCTTAGCAGAAAGACTTAAAAAATATTTAAATAATTTTATTCACCCAGATCAAAATGGATTTCTGCCAAAGAGACAAATTAGAGACAATATGAGAGTAATCTTGGACACTTTGGAATACTATGAGGCTCATCCTGAAAAACAAATGGCTTTGATATTCCTAGATGCTCAAAAAGCATTTGACAACGTGAATTGGAGATTCATGTTATTATTATTGGAGCAGATGGGTTTTGCTAAAAAAATTATTCAAGCAATAGAAGCCATATATAATAAACAGACAGCAAGGGTAATGATGGAGGGGGAACTTACAGATTTTATTAATATAAGGAAAGGCACAAGACAAGGATGCCCCCTATCTCCTTTGTTATTTGTGTTGACCTTGGAAGTGTTGAATAGAAATATTAGGGATGATAAAAACATAAAAGGAATGAAAATTAAGAAGGAAGAATTTAAGCTACAAGCTTTTGCTGATGATTTAGCTTTTATTTTGGAAGATCCGCTAGAAACAGCTCCAAAGTTATTGGAAAGGATAGAGGCATATGGAGAGGTGGCTGGTTTGAAAATAAATAAAGACAAAACAAAGATCTTGACAAAGAATATGCTATCGAGACAGAGAGAAGAACTGGCAGACCTTTTGAAAATTCAAGTTACAAATAAGGTTAAGTATCTGGGGATATATTTGACAACAAGATGTAGCACATTAAAGGAGAATAATTATATTAAACTTAAACAACAGATAACTACAGATTTGAAGAAGTGGGAAAACTTGCAATTGTCATTAATAGGGAGAATTTCAACAATTAAGATGAATATCCTACCTAGAATTTTATTTTTGTTTCAAACAATACCAATTAGGCTTGGAAAAGACTATTTTGAAGATTTAAATAAAATTATGTTGAAGTTTATATGGCAAGGTAAAAAAGCGAGAATAAAGGTAAAGCTTTTGCAAGATGCTAGAATTAGAGGAGGTTTTGGCCTGCCTAATTGGGAATTGTATTATCAAGCTGCAAGTTTGATGTGGGTGAAAGAATGGATAACATTAAGGAAACATAGGTTGTTGACATTAGAAGGGCATGACTTGCTGCTGGGCTGGCATGCTTTTTTATGGTATAAGGGAACTAAAACACAGGGTTATTTTAGAAGACATTATGTACGGGAGTCTTTGTGGTTGAATTGGGAGAAGATAAAAAGACAATGTTATTTGAAAATTCCAGTTTGGTTATCGACCATTGAAGCATTTTCCTATCCTATAATTTATAAGAAGGAACAAACAGTTAGATATGGGGAACTTTTAGATGAAAAGGGTGAACTTAAATCGATCCAAAACTTAGAGGAACAAGGTATAAAGATGAATTGGTTTTCATATGCACAAATACATTCAAGGTATGATGAAGATTCCAAAAAGGAGGGATTTTATGATAAACAGACTGATTTAGATAAGATTTTGATGGGTACTGATGAGAAGGTGATTAAAAAACTATATGGTTATTTACTGGGAATTAAATTAGAGGAAGAACAAGTTAAAGAAACTATGATTGTTTGGGGGAAGAACTTTGGATATGGGATTGATTTAGAGAAATGGCAGAAATTGTGGTCTCAAAATTATAAAATGACAATGTCAACAGCATATAAAGAAAACTTGTATAAGATGTTTTACAGGTGGCACTTTCCTCCGACAAGAATAGCAAGAATGTTCAAGAACAAATCTGAAAAATGTTGGAAATGTCATCAGATACCCGGCTCGTATTACCATATGTGGTGGACTTGTGAGGATGCTAGAAAATATTGGACTATAATTCACATGTGGTTGGAAAAAATGACAAAGAAACATATAGACTTGAAACCGGAGATCTTTTTATTGGGAATTTTACCTGATATATATAGTAAAGATTTGAAATACCTGATTGTAAATGTATTAACAGCGGCTAGGATTGTATTTGCTAAAAATTGGAAAAATGAGAAAATACCATTACAGGAAGAAATTATTAAGAAAATATTGGAATGTGCTGAGATGAGCAGATTGACATTCGAAATTAGAGAGCAAGAGGATAAACAATTTTATGAAATTTGGGATCTTTTTTATAAATGGTTAGATGATAAAATACGACAATAGAATATTTAGAATGTTAGAATGTTTTGTTATTATTTTGTTATTTGACATTATATTTATAAAAGGTTTTTTAAGGATTGATATGATATGATGATAGGATTTGTTATAGAGTAAATTGGTTTAAGGTATTGTTCGCTCATAAAGCATGAATGATTAAAAATATAGTCAAAAATAATTTTTTTTTTGGTGATATTAGGATACATAAGTTTGGATTGATGATATGAGTTGTTATGTAACATAATTGTAATTGAGACTACAGAATGAATGCACAAAAATGATGAACCAACTGACACACTTGATGTACATATGAGAGTTGATGTTTTTATGTTTTGTTTGTTTTGTTTGTCTGTAGAAAATTAATAAAATCTTTTTCAAAAAAAAAAAAGAAATGGTGTAGGGTCTCCTGCTTGGGCAGTGGGTTGGACTAGATGACCTACACAGTCCCTTCCAATTCTGATTATCTGTTACCTGCTGATTGTAGGGTGACACTTGAGATGTGTTTGTGTGCGTGTTTGTGTGTGTGTAGCTAGATACCTATGATGTTTATTCTTGTGAACATGCAGTTCCACTAGGAGACCTAATTTAATTAACTCTATTTGAGGTTGCAGACCTTATGCTTTGATATGTGGATTAGGTGTGGGTAACTTATTTGGGAGTTTGAGGAAGTTTGAGTAAAATATTGTTTCCCCGTTTGCTTTTTTTTACTTGATTAATTTAGTGTCGACTGTCATGGAGATGCTGATTCTCAGTCCATAGAACATAGGATTGCATAGTTTAAAGGAAGATGAAAACAGCATCAAGAATAAAATATATTTTGATATAAAACTTCTCACAAGCCTCAATATCAAAATGTACAAAAGAGACATGGCTTCAAAGATGATGTTGCTTGCCCATTTATCAAATAAGCCACCTTATAAGTTAGCTGATAGCTAGATTCAGAGAAGCAACTAAGATCATATTCCCCTAACCTCCAACTTGTAAACTGCCCAACCTCATTTTAGCTCTGTCTTGTGGCTACGTGAATCTCTTCATCATGTCATTGGCTTTCTCTGAAGTCTATCAAAAAACACAACAGGCTACTGTAGATGTGGGGTTAGCTTTTTCACCTCCCCCTCTATCTAATACAAAATACTGCCTTATTTAGGTTAAATATGCATGATGCTACATTCAAGTGAGGGGTCGCATAGTTCAACCCCCCACTCGAAGCCGAGCAATACAGCACACCTCCAGCAACAATGACACCCCAGAAATTAGAAACCCCACAAAGACACAGATTAGCAAGGGAAACCCCGAACGAAGCGGCAGAGGACTTAGCTGTGGGGGAGGAATTCAGCGTAGTACTTCCGAGGCTTCGAGCTCAACAGAAACTGCCATGCCCCTGGAAAGTTTCGAGGTGTTTCCAAGGGCAGAGTCTGGAGCAGTGGTGGATCTGTCCATTCAGGCTGCTGCCTTAGGAGCAACTGAACCGCACAGGCCCAGTCGCACCCACTGAAGCCCCGCCTACCTGAAGGACTACGTCTGCCACGTATGTGGTGATTGGTCGGCCTGAACTAAGAGGGGACGGGTGTTAAATATGCATGACGCTACATTCAAATGAGTCTACGTTATATGCAAAGTGGAGTCTGAGGTAAGACTCCACTTATTGGGTCAACCGCTGGCGGGAAGATTGGGATCCAGTCAATGGCTGAAGTGTTGGACAGCACTGATTATAAAAAGCCGGCGCTGGCTTTTTGCTTTTTGCTTCTTGATTCCGGTTTGTAAATAAAGAGTTCTTGCATTCCTGGGTCTAGCTTCTTTCTCATCCACGCCCATTTAATAATTTACAAATGGGAATTTTCAGTTATGTAATGGATGCTTGATTTCCTGTAATTGGCTGTTTATTCCTAGAGGTGTAGAAATCAGCAGTGGACGGATATTCACTTTTTTTTTTTTAAATGTGCTTAATGTTTGCTTTTAATATTTGAAGGGGGAAATTAATGAAAGAGATGCACAGCAGGAAACCCCCCCCCCGATGAAGTGGATCTAAGCCAACAAACACCATAATTAAATCTTGCTATGCTTTGTTTATTTGGGAATATGAATATATTATTATCAAACATTAGCTGTAATCATTGATATCTTGTAGCTTGTACCTTGGTGTGTTTCGGTCGGAAAAAACGAATACTTTAAAATACACAATGTGATTTTTGCTTGGATTCTATTATTAGCTTACAGAAAATAGAATTTTAAGGGTTTATAATATTTGCTGTGATCTTTTTTCCTTAGAAATAGGTCTCTAAATGTTCGTGGAAATTCATTATCAGCCAAGACTTTAGAGATTCATCATCTTTTGATGACTCCATAATCCCTTGCAGGGTGGAGTCTAGGCAACTGAATGGAGCTTAGTGTTTACTGGCCGGATGCCCTTCCTATCACCAATGTGGAGTTATATTCAGCAGATATATTCTCATCATGCCCAGAGAGAGAAGTATCTGCCTCTACCTAGGATTGAACTCACAGCCTCCTGATTGTGAGGTGAGAGCTCCATTTCTAGCCACTGCACCACTCCCAACGCTTCAGAGATTGCCACAAGATATTTTCTGTACTGACATAATCCTGCTTTTTAAAAACAAATTTCAGACTGAATGGCCATGTTCATTCCATGTATAAAATTTAAGATAAACCAACTCAACCAAATCTATCCAAAAATTCCTCAAAATTTCTTCTAACCCGCCCCCCCAAATTTTCCTTCTTTCATATGAAAAGCTTGACCATGACTTATTATAAGTGTTTTTGTGCAAAGAGATACAAAACAATGGTATTTGATGCCGTACACTATTTTCAGCCATTTCACTGGAGTTCCTTTGGTGTTTAAAGGCCCCTGAAGATCTGCTCTTTTTTTCTTCTTTTCCTTTGTTCCCTTTTGAATTTGTTATCTCCGCCATCTTTGTCCTTTTTTGTTTTGTTTTCTTGTTTTAATGTTTTTAATAGTTTGCAAAATGCCCAGAGTCACTGGAAGTCAGGTGGCATATACTATACAAACTAACTCCCTACACAGGAGCATGACATAATGCAATGCCTGCATCTTTCTGCTCTGAGAGATTAAAACAGTGTTTCCCAAATTTGAGCACTTGAAGATGTATGGACACACCAACTCCCAGAATTCCCCAGTTCACAGATCGTGAAAGGCCATAGTTCCCCTCCCTTTGCTTAGAGGAAAGTAGACTTTCCTCTAAGAAAGTAGACTGCTTAGATAGCACTTTGAGACAGGCCAACAGCCCATCTACCAACCTGAGCTAATTACATTCAAATACATTTCATGACATCACAATGTAAGCCCTTCCCCCCACCTTCTATATGTGTAGGTGATGTTGCAATGAGTATACAAAATAGCAGAGCTTGTATATCTCATTCTGAGCCCTTGGAGATGGCTGTGAAGTTCTCTGGAGACAGAAAGAGAGAAAATGGTTGAACTCTATCATTTTTCAAGGACTCAAGTTTTAAAGCATAAGGTTCATACCGTACTGATCAGAACAACCACAGGATTTGTTGGATGGGTTTCCTTGGAAAGCTTATATCAGGGGCGTCAAACTCAAGGCCATTGGGCCAGATCTGGCCCATGGGATGCTTAGATCAGGCCCATGGGGCCACCCTGGAAATAGGGACAGACCGGCCCACAGTGCCTCTGCCAGCAAAAATGGAGCTTGGGAGAGCTATGCAAGGCCCTTCTGGGCTCCATTTTTGCAGGCAGGGAGCAGGAAAAGGATTCTGTTGTATTCCCAGAACTGACGGAAGTCCCCTCTCTGGTCCGCCGTTCTGGCGGGAGCGCCGATCGCTCCCATTGGTTGATGCCGTTTGACAGCCGGCTATAAAAGGAGCTGTCAAACGGCATCAGCTGTTGCCACCAGCTGATCTGTCTGTTAGCCCCGGCAGCTGCGGCAACTCTTTATTCTTGGAATAAAGCCTTTTACTGTTAGCACTGTGTCTGCCTCGTATCTTCCGCCGCTCTACAACGCTGGCGACAAGGGCGGGATGCAATAAGAGGCGACCAGACATAAAACAGCTGAGCTCAGTCACTACAAAAAGAGCTGGAACCACCAAGAGCTGATAAGTCTCAGCCGCCGCCACTCTCCGCGAGTGTGAAGTTTAAAGCCTCCACAGCTGAGGAGATAGATGCTGCCGCCCCACAATGACTTCTAACCCGGCATTCCCACCCTTCAAACCGATAGCCGAGACATGGGAATCGTACAAAAATCATTTTTTCTGCTTCCTAGATGCAATAGACCTCGCGGACGCCACAGACCATCGAAAGAAATCCTATTTCCTAAGTTTCTGCGGAGCCGTGGTTTTTGACACTGCCACTGTGCTGGTCGCTCCGTGTTCTATTAGGACTATCCCCTGGGAGGAGTTACAAGAGATCCTCTCCAACCACTACTCCCCTGAGCTTTCCCAAATTGCTAGGAGACATGCCTTCAGGAATAGAAAGCAGTCTGAGGGGGAATTAGTTAGTGAGTATGTGGCAGCCTTACGATCAGCTGCCCTACAATGTGGCTTCAGGGATTACCTAAAGGATATGCTCCTAGATCAAATTGTCTGTGGGGTCCTGAGACTTCAAAGACGTTTGCTAGCTAAAAAAGACCTGACTCTAGCCATAGCCATAGCCATAGAGGAATCACAAGCTGCTGAGCTATCTGCTCTGTCAGCAGCTGAAATACAAGGGAACCCTATTAGACAAGGCAGCTCAACTATTCATTCTGAGGAAGTCTCCCTAGATGAGAATTCTGAAGACCCAATCGAGGTAAACCACCTCTAGAAGGACCAAGACAGAAAACCAACTTTTAACCCCCAGGCAGCAACTCATCTGCCTGAGCTGTGGAGGAACCCATCTCAGGGTATCCTGCAGGTTCAGGAATGCAATTTTCCTGAACTGTCAAAAAAAAAAGGCCACCTAGTTAGACAAGCAGGGAGAACTTTTCCACAAAGACCTCAGCCTACTCCCATTTTCCAAAGGCAAGTTGAGGATTGCTATACCTGCTACCACTCAGATCATACTACAACAGGCTCTAACAAAATAAGTATCTTTGTTTTTTTAGAAGGTAAGCCTTGCAGGATGGAGATGGACACGGGCTCTGCACTTTATATCATCTCCTGGGAAACTCTAAAGAAGATGCATCCTAGAATGTCCAAGAAGAAGCTCCTGAGCTGCCACCTGACTCTGCGTGATTACCAAGGCAAGAGCATCCCTGTCCTTGGGAAATGCAAGTTTTTAATCCAATTCTAAAACTTCAAAGGCCATCTACCACAAAGTGGTAGATGGCGCCCTCCCTAGTTTGCTAGGATTAGACTGGTTCCCTGCTCTTGGTCTCAGCATAACTGGTATCCATGCTGTTTCAAGTAGACACCCTATTCAGAGACTATTCTGATGTATTTAGAGAAGATTTAGGATGTTACTCTGGTACCTCTATTTCATTCAATGTAGACCCACAGGCAACTCCCATCCACCTTAAACCATGTAGGGTACCTTTTGCTATCCGCCCCAAATTAGATATAGAGCTAGATAAATTACTAAAGCAAGGGGTATTAGAACCAGTAGATTTTGCGAGATGGGAGACCCCCATAGTCACCCCACTTAAGAAAGATGGCAGCGTGAGAATCTGCGCTGACTACAAGACTTCCCTGAATAGATTCCTACAAATCAGCGCCTACCCTGTCCCTGTCATCCAACATCTCTTACATATCTTTGAGCCTGGGACTATTTTTGCAAAATTAGATATGTCCCAGGCCTACCAACAGTTCCCTGTAGATGACCAAACTGCAAAATTACAAACCATAGTCACCCATAGGGGTGCATTTAAGTGCAAGCATCTCCAGTTTGGCGTAAGTGTAGCCCCTGGGATTTTTCAATCCCTAATGGAGAGGCTTCTCCAAGGATTCCCAGGTGTAGTCCCCTATTTTGACAACATTTTGGTTTCAGCTATGGATAAAACACAACTAATTCATAGAGTCAGAGCAGTCCTTGACCGTTTTAGGCAGCATGGCCTTAAACTTAAAAGGGACAAAGTGCATCATCGCCACTGAGCAAGTGGACTTTCTAGGTTATAGAATTGACACCTCTGGTATACACCCAATTGAGTCCAAAGTCAGGGCTATCCATGAGGCACCCACACTTTCCAACAAGACTGAGCTCCAAGCCTTCTTAAGGCTTCTAAATTTCTACGCTGCATTCCTTCCACATAAGGCCTCCGTAGCAGAACCTCTGCACAGACTTTTGGACAAACAATCCCCCTGGCATTGGGGACCAAGGGAAGCCCATGCCTTCCAATCCGTTAAGTCCTTGCTCACATCTAATGCAGTTTTAATTCAATTCAATCAGCAGTTACCCTTAGTCTTGGCGGCAGACACCTCCCCCTTTGGTATAGGGGCTGTTCTGAGCCACAGGCTCCCCAATGGTCTGAGGCACCAATTGCCTTCTTTCTCTACAGCAGAATGAAACTACAGCCAAATTGATAAAGAGGCTGCAGTTGCTGCTGTCAAAAAGTTTCACGAATTCCTTTATGGTCACTACTATGAACTTATAACATAAGTTATAAGTTACTTATAAGATCATAAGCCACTTTTAGGCCTTTTGTCAGGGGATAAGCAAACCCCACAGGTCCTATCCCCAAGGATGACCAGGTGGACTCTGTTCCTGGCCGCCTATTCATACAAGCTGGTGCATCGCCTGGGGAAGAACCTGTGCCATGCAGATGCCCTCAGTCGTTGCCCTCTACCGGTGCCAGTCAAAGACCCCATGCCCATCCATGCCATTTTTGAGGTCAACGAGCTCAACTTGCCTATCATAGCTGAGGACATTGCCACTCACTCCAGAAGGGACAAGGTAATCGCCCAAGTCCTGGATGGGTGGGAAGCGGGTGGCCTGCAATTCAGTATACCCCTGAGTTTTTGCCATTCAAGATTTGCAGGCAAGAGTTGTCATCCCTACAGGGCTGTTTGCTGAGGGGGACAAGGATGGTCATCCCTACTAAACTACAAGAGCCAGTCTTAAAGGTCTTGCATGAAGGCCACCCAGGCATCGTGAGGATGAAGGCTCTGGCCCGCAGCTACGTGTGGTGGCCAGGCATGGATGGCCAGATCTCCAGCTGGGTAAGCATGTGCCAGCCATGCCAAGCTACCAGACCAGCACCTCCTGCAGCCACTCCTACCTGGAGGGAGGATGCTGGGGGCCCCTGGTCCTGGCTGCACATTGACCTGGCTGGCCCTGTGCATGGGCAGACTTTTCTAGTCATCGTGGACTCTTTCTCCAAATGGATTGACCTGGCTCTGCTTCCTTCCACAACCACGCTGGCTGTCACAAGAGCCCTGACCAGAGTATTTGTCACCCATGGCCTCCCTGACACCCTTGTATCTGACAATGGCCCCCAGTTCACCTCTTGTGAATTTGAAGTTTTTGCAGCCAATCTGGGCATCAGGCATGTCCTCACAGCCCCTTTTCACCCTGCAAGCAACGGGATGGCTGAAAGGGCAGTTAGGTCAGTAAAGGAGGCCTTGACAAGGTTTGGCCAAATTGATTGGCACTCCAAACTATCCAGATACCTTCTGACCAGCATACAATCTCCTGTACCACGACCAACAAGTCACCTGCAGATTTACTAATGGGCAGGCGCCTTAGAACCACCCTGGACAGGTTGCACCCCTATTATGCCCCTGGCACCCCTTTGGGCTCTGACAACCAGGCCAGGGAATTTGCCCTGCATGACCTGGTCTATGCCAGGAATTATGCAGGGGACCCACTATGGGTACTAGGACAAGTTATATCAGTTACAGGGCCTAAGTCCTATAGGATCCTCCTGGACGACGGTCGTATATGGTGCCGACACGTAGACCAGCTGAGGAGGCGTTGGAGAAGGACTACAGATGACCCCCGTTTTCCACGCCGGTCTACCCAGTGAACGCTGAGGGTTCCCAGCCAAACGACCCGGTCTACCCACCAAACCTAAAGACATTCCCAAATCAAGCCGAACGATGGAACCTACCTGGACCAACGCCGGAAACTCGGACAAAAGCACCTGCTGGTCGAACCCCCCATGACCCAGGGGGCGAAGGACTCTGTCCTAGCAGGAGATCCTCCAGGACTAAGACGATCTGGCCGCCTGCGCAGGTGGCTGGCCTATTTGCAGGACTATGCATGCTCCTGGCCACGGGAAAGGAGTGTTGTATTCATAGAACTGACGGAAGTCCCCTCTCTGGTCTGCCGTTCTGGTGGGAGCACCGATCACTCCCATTGGCTGATGCTGTTTGACAGCCGGCTATAAAAGGAGCTGTCAAACGGCATCAGCTGTTGCTGCCAGTTGATCTGCCTGTTAGCCCCGGAAGCCATGGCAACCCTTTATTCTTGGAATAAAGCCTTTTACTGTTAGCACTGTGTCTGCCTCGTATCTTCCGCCGCTCAACAACAGATTCCTCCCCTGCCCGGGCCACCACAGGTTCCCCCAGGCATGAATGATGTCAAGCTGGCCACGGTCATGCTGGCCAGGTTCATCTGCCCCCCCTAAAGGTCAGACACAACCCTGATGCAGCCCCCAATGAAATAGAGTTTGACACCCCTGGCTTATATCTTCTACCTATTTTAATTGGAGTTAAAGAAGATTGTCCTCTACTTAATCTTTGTTCCCATATGGAAGACTGTGAAATGTCTACCAAAAGTACGTTCAGCAGTTATTATTTCCTACATTATTCCAAAGTGATATAAAACTCAAAGCTAATCCCAGAATGCATTTGCCTTTTGGTCAAAATGAGCTAAATTATAGTCCCATCCGCAGCCTTTCACCATTTTTCATGCCATATCCAATTATTATAAAACAGCAGAAGTATGCTTTGAACAATACAGTTCAAGTCACACTGATTAAATCCCAATTATTTCAGTGGATCTCATTTTCTAAAAACACAAATTGGATTAGGGTGTAAATGACCTAACTAACAGTTTGGTCATTAATTTTGCATTAATTTCCTTTGCTATTAATTCTGCATTAATGACACAGCAAAATGTATGGTAGTAGGTAATGATATTCTAGTTCAAGTGTATCCAAGAGAGTCTCTTTTAAGTTTTATTGCCATCTTCCTTTAGCCTTTGTGCTCTTGAAATCCCCAAATCAAGTTCTTCTAAGGAAAGCAGTGCACAGACAGGAAATGTGTTCAGATAAGTTCATTCTACTTTATTATAAAGCTACATTAACAGAATCTTGCATGTCTGAAAGTACAGATCTCCTGCTGTTATCTTTTCAGCCTGATAATTTAGGAAGGTCCTCCTAAGCCTCTTAGGAAGGATCTGCTAAATATGCAGCTGAGGGAGATGATCTTTTATCTGTTCCCTAGTCAGCATCTCTTTGCCTGATCTCTCAAGGTCATTCCCACATACTATATCGGTGTGTTGTTTTTATTTGGAAATGTATGTATGGCTCTTCTTTGTTTTTATGTTGAAAAAAATGGATATCATATCTCAATAGGATATGTATGTTACAGAAAAAAAACTTACTGAATGTACAGGAAATAAAAGATGAAATTGAAATAAAAAACCTGAACAGATTTCTGGCAAGGAAAAGCATTGCTTGGCCAATTTCTACAAAAGATATAGGGGAAAGTGGGTAAAGATAAACTTGGCAATGTCTTACACCTGTATTAAAAAAAAAAAGAAAAGAAACCAAAGTCTTCATTTTGGTAGTTTGAACTAATAGAATAGAATTCTTTATTGGCCAAGTATGATTGGACACACAAGGAGTTTGTCTTTGGTGCATATGCTCTCATGTACATAAAAAATACATTCATCAAGAATCATAAGATACAACACTTAGAGATAGTTATAGGATATTAAATAAGCAATCAAATCATACTAGCAAATTAATTAAAACAATATAAATCGTAAAGATACAAGCAACAAGGTTATAATCATAGGTGGGAGGAGATAGGTAACAGGAAGGATGAGAAGAAGAATAGTAATACAATCTTAGTGAATAGTAAATAATGCAATCAGAATTGGAAAAAAAATATCATCAAATGATTCTAAGTGCAAATTCTACAAAGAAGCAAAAGAAACAGTGACCATATATTCTGTAGTTAAACAATAGTAAAAAAAAAAAAAAAACCAGATTAAAAAATATTGTAGGTTTTCTGAATACAAGCTGATAAAATCTTAACATCAGATTTTACTGTGGTTGAGAAGAAGAATGTGTGGATAATTGACGTGGCAATACCACAGGCTAGAAGAATAGAAGACAAAGCCCTGGAGAACATCACAAAGTATCAGGTTCTGATAATTGTTGAAAGCGGAAAGATTACAGCATAAACTGGTTATGATGGATTCAGTGGGTGCCATTCCCAAAAAAATCTAGCACAGCCCTTAGAAAATCTGTGCATCGACAAAATATCCATCTGTCAATTACAAAAGGTCACACTGTCAATTGCAAAAGGCCACGTTGCTTGGATTTGCAGATATATTACACTTATATATTCCAAATATTCTGGGAAGAATTTGATGTGTATGAAGGCCAACATCAGCTAAAGAAATAACAGCTGTGATTTTGTGATCTTTTGCAAACAATAACAAGCAAAATGCCAAATCCAGTCTGAATGTTTACTTGACTGTTTGCTTGACTACGACAAATCATCATCATCATCACCATCATCTGCTGCTGCTGCTGTCAGAGCCCAGCAACTTTGGGATAGTGCCCTTTCTTGAGGACTGAATATTCCAGAATAATCTCAGTTGGATTATTGTCTGCCAGAATGCATGGAATTTTAGACGAAATATCTGGAAGTTAAACAAGAACTGAGTTATCTCCTTCCAGGTAAATCAGTATTGTTAAGCCTGGGTTCCCCAACCAGGGTTAAGGAGACAAGCTAAACAGAATGTGCAGCGTTAGTCAGATAGGCATACAGATAAATGTGTGAGATAAGTTTGTATGTTACTTAACATACAGTAAAAATAACAGATACGCTTGTGCTATCAAAAATATAGTTTATTCCATTTAGAGTTTTATAGCATAGTCAAAATAACAGTCCATTAGTCATGTATCGTTTTAGTCAGTCCATTCAAGGATATTCAATTAGCAAAAACCATGTAGAATATCCAATGTCAGTACACTTATAATAAATCAGTCCTCACACCGTTGATAAATCAACAGTCCTTTCTCTCTCCCGTTCCAGTAGGGGAAAAACGCAGTCTTCAGTCTATCCAGTAATTAGGGATCATAAAGCCAGAGAGAGCAAGCTGCCGTGCCTTGCTTCTTTTATGGTGCTTTTACAATCACTCCCTTAATTACATTCTTACAGTTAAAGTTATAGACACTTTAACTAACAAACCATGATAACATATTTATTATTTTACCTAAACCAGTTAGGGTAAACAATGTTATCCCTAACAAGTATGACATCAGCTTCCTGGTATTACTAAACTTGGGGCCATATAATGCTTAAGCTACACAATAATGCATACATCTCTCACTCTCTTTCATTTAAATAATAATTGAATAATTTGGTATTAATGAGACATTTGGCAACTCAGTATTCACTCAATTACTCCTCTTTAAATCATAAAGGCTCCAAACATAGTATTCCACATCTTATCATCCTGGTCCCCAAAATGCACAGAAGTTGTTATCCAGTTTGGTAATGAAACATCTGCTAGAAAACAACTAAACTCAGAGAGCAGAAAGGAATTCACAATTTCTGCTATGCTAGATGATTTACAACATCACCTGCTCACAATTCAACCAATGGAACTATACTTTAGAGCAGGGGTCTCCAACCTTGGCTCCTGGAAGCCTGGCGGACTTCAACTCCCAGAGTTCCACAGCCAGCAAAGCTGGCTGTGGAACTCTGGGAGTTGAAGTCCGCCAGGCTTCCAGGGGCCAAGGTTGGAGACCCCTGCTTTAGAGCCATATGGTTTTTTAAGGAAGGGATTCAAATTCCCAATTTTGCTTTGACATATTCAAAAGAACTGGAATTTTATCTATGAAACTGCTGATTGGGAAGAGGAAAGAATAAGCAGCAGGAAAAATGTAATCTATACATATGACTGGTTCCTCCCTTTATGGAATTGTGCATGTCCAATTTGTAAGCTTTAAATACATGTAATAGTTACATGGGAATATTACATCGTGTGTTTCCCTGCACAAATTCTTTCAGAGTCTATTTTCAAATTATTTAAGGAATGCAAGTAGTAAAGTTAGAAAAAAAAAACAATATGGGCACAATTAGGAAGTTCAAGTGTGACTCTTAATCTAATTGCAATGACTTAGCTTCACTTTTTAGCCATAGCTTTCCTGTATTAAAAACCGAAATATTTAAAAGTTGTTGAAATGAAAATATGGTTTTGATTCTTGCACTCGTGATAATCCTGCCCTTTGAGATAATTCCAGTTTGAAAATAGAAGGTAAATCTATTCTGGGGAGGGAAGGAAAAAAATTTAATAGAAGTATTAATGCTACAGATCATTCTATTGCCAATCAAGCTTTTTAAAAATATTATTTATTGTTTTATCATGAAAAGTAAAATAGAAAACAGAAAAAATTGAAACAAAACAAAAGCATACTAAAAAACATGCTATTAACAAAAGCATGCTATCAACAACAACAAAAAAGAAAAAAAAGTAGAGTACAAAAGAAAAGGGAAAATGTTACGAACTAAGCAAACGCGTTATTTTAAAATCCTAATAGTTTTGCTTCCACAGCAGGCTCGTAATCCTGCATTTCTGATTGGCCCACGAACAGCAGATCGTGATTGGTCATTTCTGGCTGATCTGATTGGCTGCTAGCGGGTTGCTGCTGATTGGACGCTCCCAGCATGGCAAACTCAAATCATTGGTTATTGTGACAGCAGCCAGCTCTATAAAAGGAGCTGCTGCTGCCCCATTATTTTGCTCTGTTCTGAAGTCACTAATAAAGAGTTGAAGTCACTATTCTATGCCTCGTCTCTGTTCTTTGCGCCCACGCTCCAGATCTTACACTGGCGACGAGGATGGGATGCGGAGACGATAGAGCTGACTGAACACTCACTGAATGCTAGCTGAACATGTGGTTGAGAGCGCACCAAGAAGCGGCAGAATGACCAGCAGCGCTATACTACCCGCTCCATTTGACCCAGCTAACGAAGACTGGGACTCGTATATGGACAGGTTCCAGATGTTTCTGGAGACCAACAATTTGAAAGAGGCTACGCCTGGCAAGAAACGAGCTGTATTCCTGACCCATTGCGGGCCCGCCGTTTTCAAAATGGCAAAGGCACTTGCAAAACCAGCAGAAGTCAAGACAATGGACTGGGACAACCTCGCCCCAATCCTACAGGCTCATTGTGCACCCGCAGTGCCAACACTCATCAGGAGACACGAGTGTTACCAGAGGGACCAACAGGAAGGCGAGAGGGTTGGAGAATTCATTGCTGACCTCAGAAACCTTGGAGAACTCTGTGGCTTCTCAAACCTCGAGGAAGCCATGAGAGATCAAATTGTTCTGGGCCTCAAAGACCCTACGACCCAGAGCAAGATTATGGCAAAAGGGGACATCGGCCTTGCAGATGTCATTGCCAATGCTACTGCAGCAGAAGCAACCAGGAAGTCAGCTGCTCAAATGCACTGAGCGAACGCACCGCACCGCCCACTCGCCAGTGACACTACGCCTTTATCCGACAGGCACACAACTACCACCCACCATGAAGACCTCGAATCTTCATCAGAAAGCGAGGAAGAAGAGGTCAACAGACTCAGGTCAGAACGCGACCAGCGAGACCAGCGAAATCGTAAGCCTTCGTACCAATGCTCTGGATGCGGGGGAAATCACCCATGATCAGACTGCAAATTACTAGATGCACTCTGCCGTTCCTGTGGAAAGAGGGGCCACATCGCAAAGGTCTGCAGAAGCAAGCGAGGGTCCAGCCCAACCCGAGGAGAAAATTTCCGCCATACAACGGGCACCCCACCATTAAACCGGGACCACCAATGGAACTACTACTACAGAAATCGAACATCCGCCAATTCAACCAGATGGGAAGAGACCCATCAAACCATCACCATCAGCCACACTTCATCCCTTGATGCAAGGAAAATCCGAGTGAAGGTCACAATTGAGAATCGACCATGTGTTATGGAAGTCGACTCCAGGTCGTCCCTATCGATGGTCTCCTGGAAAACCTTAAAACAGCTGATCCCTGACATCTGTTGCCAGGGCCTCAGCACTCAAAAAATCATATTAAAGGACTACCAAGGAAACGGAATCCCAGTTGCTGGTTCCAGCCACGTCCAAGTATCTTTCAAAGACCACACTGCAACTCTGCCACTTACCGTCGTCAATTGAGATCGGCCCAGCTTGCTGGGTTTGCAGTGGTTTGTGCCACTAGGAATTGAACTAGCGGGCATCAACCAAACCGGAAGCAATGACTGGGAAGCGGCCCTCGTCCAGGAACTCCAGGATGTTTTCACTGAGAAGCTAGGCAAGTACAAGGGATCCCTGATATCATTTAATCTCAGCCGTGATGTTGCTCCCATTCGCCTTAAGCCTCATCAAGTGCCCTTTGCACTCAAGCCAAAGATTGATGAACAATTGGACAAATTAATAGCCCAGGGCATGTTGGAACCGATTGACCATGCCCGATGGGAAACCCCAATTGTAACCTCCATAAAACCTGATGGGTCTTTGAGAATTTGTCAGGATTACCGGGTCACCCTAAATCACTCACTTCAGCAGAGCGCTTACCCCGTACCTGTGGTCCAGCACCTTCTTCATTCCCTGGGAGGTGGGAAAATATTCGCAAAATTGGACCTAGCTCAGGCGTACCAGCAGCTGCCTGTAGATGCAGAGACTGCAGAAGCCCAAACTATAGTCACGCACAGAGGTGCGTTCAAGTGTAATAGACTCCAATTCGGAGTGAGTGTAGCACCTGACATCTTCCAAAGTCTGATGGAAAGATTGCTTCAAGGCATAAAAGGGGTCATGCCATACTTCGATGATGTCTTAATAGCTGCCCCCACTAGAAGCATACTAGAAAAACGACTCAGAATAGTCCTCCAAAAATTTAAAGACGCTGGCCTGAAGGTCAAGAAAGACAAATGTCAACTATGTACTGAGTGGGTTGAGTTCCTTGGGTACCTTCTGGACAAATGGGGAATTCACCCGACGGAGAAAAAACTGACTGCAATAAAAAATGCCCCAAGACCTAGGAATAAAACAGATCTCCAAGCCTTCCTGGGACTCATTAACTTTTATAACATCTTCTTGCCCCAGAAGGTGACTGTTGCTGAACCCCTGCATAGGCTCCTCGATAAGAAGGCTTCCTGGGTCTGGGGACAGCAAGCCTTTCAGCAAGTAAAAGACCTGTTAACTTCAGATTCTGCATTGATACAATATAACGAGACTTTGCCTTTAACTGTCACCTGCGACGCCTCACTATTTGCAGTGGGAGCCATCCTGAGCCACGTCCTACCAAACGGTACTGAGGCACCTATTGCGTTTTTTTCAAGGATTCTATCTAAAACTGAGAGAAACTATAGCCAAAGAGGCTCTCGCTATTGTGTCTGCGATCAAACGATTCCATGAGTATGTATATGGAAGATCCTTCTCCATAATAACTGACCACAAACCATTACTTGGCATTTTAGTGGGAGATAAACCCACTCCTCACATATTATCACCAAGAATGACACGTTGGCCAGAGTTTCTAGTTGCATATGATTACCAACTGCTACACCACCCGGAAAAGCCATTCCCCACGCTGACGCATTGAGCCGCTCTCCACTACCTGAAGTCATAGACGACCCAGCTCCAACCATGACTATGCTACAAATTGAAACTCTTCCTTCACCACCGCTGACTGCACAAGACATCACCTCAGAAACAAGGAAGGATCCTTGTTTGGCACGAGTCCTCAGCTGGGTGGAAAGAACTTTTCTCCCAAAAAGGATGCATCTTGTGGGGAGACAGAGTCGTCATCCCAGAGAGACTGCAGCCAGTTATTATAAAAGACAATAAAGTAAATAGTAATGATTGTTGGAAACTCAAAAAGAGTCTTTACGGGTTGAAACAATCTGGCTTTGAGTGGAACCAATATATTGTGAAAGAATTAAACAATATAGGTTTTAAATCTGGTTTAGCAGATCCATGTGTGTTTAAAAGAGAAAATAATGGGACATGTCATTATTGTTATTATTTACAGATTATATTGCTTTGATAACTAAGATTAATAATGAAGTGAATTAGATTATATCATTATTAGCCAAAAAGATAAAATTAAAGCATTTAGGTGAAATTAAAAAGTATCTAGGATTGACAATTAACAAAACAAAAAATGGATTTAAGATATCTCAAGAAGATAAAATTTGCCAATTAATTAAAACGTTTAAAATGGAACTTTGTAAACTGGCAAAGACTCCAATGAGTCAGGAAGTTTGCCAAACTAATGATCAAAGTCCCAAATTTTATAAGTCTATATATCAATCTTTGATTGGCAGCTTATCATATATAAGCAATTGGTCTAGGCCAGATATAGCTTATAGTGTAAATCAGCTGGCACGTTTTAATTCAGATCCACATCAATGTCATTGGCAATCATTAAAGAGAATTTTAAGATATCTTAAAGGAACAATGAACCATGCATTGTATATAGAACCAAAGGGTGATTTGAGTCTTAGTGCCTATGCAGATGCAAGTTTTGCAACTGACATAAACACTAGAAAATCAACATCTGGGATGGCTATATTATTTGGTAAGACACGAATAGGGTGGAGGTCAATCAGACAACAGCATATTAGCTTATCCACGATGGAAGCGGAATTTTCATATCTGTCATTACTATGCACTGACTTAATTTTGTATAAACAGTTATTATTAGACATGGGTGTAACTGTTAAAGATTCCATTATTGTGTACGAGGACAACCAGGCAGCCATAAAGTTAGCTACTAGTATTGCTGTAAAAACTAGATCAAAGCATACTGATTTAAGATACTTAAATGTTAGAGAATCTGTAAAGAATGGACTAATTAAATTGGAATACTGCATAACAGAAGAAAACATTGCAGACCAATTTACAAAGGCTCAAAGATTAATCAAATTTAAAGAAAGTTGTAACAAATATGATTTAAAGATGTAAATAGTTATATTTATTATTATTTCCTAAAAGGGGAGAATGTTAGGGATAACATTGTTTACCCTAACTGGTTTAGGTAAAATAATAAATATGTAATCATAGTTTATAAGTTAAAGTGTCTGCAACTTTAAATATAGGATTGTAATTAGGGGAGTGATTGTGAAAGCACTTTAAAAGAAGCACGATGACAGCTTGCTCTCTCGCTGGCTTGATGATCCCTAATTACTGGATGGATTCAAGACTGTGTTTTTTCCTTACTTGAACAGGAGAGAGAAGGGACTGTTGATTTATTGTAAGTGAACTGACATTGGATATTCTACACAGACTTTGCTAACTGAATATCCTTGAATGGACTGACTAAATGATACATGACTATTGGACTGTTATTTTGACTATGCTATGAACTCATAATGGAATAAACTATATTTTTGATAGCACAAGCGTATCTGTTATTTTTACTGTATGTTAACAAACATACAAGCTTTTCTCACTCAATTGTCTGTGTGCCTATCTGACTAACGCTGCACATTCTGTTTAGCTTGTCTCCTTAACCCTGGTTGGGGAACACAGGCTTAACAAAATCCATGGACTGGGACGTCCTCGAGCCCCTCCTATGGGACCACTATGCAACTTCCGTACCAACGCTTGTCCGAAGACATGAATTTTTCCAGAGAGACCAGCGGAAAGGAGAAAGCGTTGCAGATTTCATCGCGGATCTCCAGAATCTGGGAGGCCTCTGTGGGTTTGCCGACCTTGAAGAAGCTCTAAGAGACCAAATAGTTCTGGGTTTAGATGCACCTTATGTGCAAAGTAAGCTGATGGTGAAAGGTGACATCAGCCTTGCAGATACCATTGCTGACGCTACTGCAGCAGAAGCAACCAGGAAGTCAGCTGCCCGAATGTGCTGAATGTGCCACCCTGAATCATACCCTTCAACAGAATGCTTACCCGGTGCCGGTGGTACAACACCTCCTCCATTCCCTGGGGGGCGGAAAAGTCTTCGCTAAATTGGATTTAGCACAGGCATACCAACAATTGCCTGTAGATAAAAAAACAGCAGAGGCGCAAACAATCGTTACGCACCGAGGCGCCTTTAAGTGCAACTGACTCCAATTCGGAGTTAGCATGGCCCCAGGGATCTTTCAGAGCTTGATGGAGAGACTATTACAGGGTATAAAAGGGGTCGTACCATACTTTGATGACATTTTAATTGCTGCCCCGAATAGAGAAATACTAAAGGAGCGTCTTAGACTGGTTCTCCAGAAATTTAAAGGCTCTGGCCTTAAAGTTAAAAAAAAAAATGTCAACTGTGTACAGATAAAGTAGAGTTCCTGGGGTACCTAATCGATAAACAAGACATTCACCCCACCAGTAGCAAGTTAAGAGCAATCAAGGGCGCCCCAAGACCCAGAAACAAGACTGATCTCCAAGCTTTCCTGGGGCTTATTAATTTTTACAACATCTTCCTGCCCCACAAAGCAACCGTAGCTGAGCCCCTACATCAGCCTCTCGACAAAAAAGCAACCTGGGTTTGGGGGCACCAAGAGGAGCACGCGTTCCGACAAGTGAAAAACCTATGAACTTCAGATGCTGTTTTAATGCAGTATAACGAGACTTTTCCCTTAACAATCACATGTGATGCGTCACCATTTGGAGTAGGAGCCATTTTGAACCATGTGTTACCAAACGGTAGTGAAGCCCCTATTGCCTATTTTTCAAGAACTCTATCAAAGGCTGAACGTAACTATAGTCAAATTGATAAAGAGGCTCTTGCTGTTGTATCTGCTGTTAAACGGTTTCATGAATATGTTTATGGATGAGTTTTTACTATTGTTACCGACCACAAACCTTTGCTGGGGATTATAGCGAGAGACAAGCGAACCCCCTATATATTATCCCCTAGAATGACTCGCTGGCCGGAGTTTTTGGCTGCGTACAATTATAAGCTGCAGCACCGCCCGGGGAAAGCCATTCCCCAGGCTGATGCATTGAGCCGTGCACCACTTCCAGAAACCATTGATGACCCAGCTCCAACCCTTACAACGCTCCAGATTGAAACGCTACATTCACCGCTGCCAACCGCTAGAGATATCGCGATTGAAACAAAATGCGATCCTATCTTAAAGCGGGTTCTTAGTTGGGTCGAATGAGGATGGCCAGTAGATCAAACCCCTGACGACTTCATTCCCTTCAAGAATCGCCAAACGGAACTTTTTTCGCAAAAGGGCTGCATCCTTTGGGGGGATCGAGTCGTCGTCCCAGAGCAGTTACGAGTGGTACAAAAGATACTGCATGAGGGCCACCCCGGCATCGTGCTTATGAAAGCGCTCGCATGCAGCTACGCGTGGTGGCCAGGCATCAACAAACAAATCGAAGCCTGGGTAAAGATTTCTTATAAGTGCCAGGAGGTTAGCAATGCCCCACCAAAAGGAACTCCGACAGAATGGGAAACACCTCGGGGACCATGGTCCCACATTCATATTGACTTTGCGGGACCTACTAAGGGACATACGTTCCTATTAACAGTGGATGCCTACTCAAACTGGCTCAAGATCCACGAAATGAAAAGTACTACAACCGAGTCCGTCATCCGGAAGTTGAACAGATTATTCACGACGCATGGACTGCCAGACGTTCTGGTATCTGACAACGGACCCCAGTTTACCGTGCTTCCTTTTGAACAATACTTAGCGGACCGCGGTATTCGCCATGCGCTAACTTCGCCAGTGCACCCTGCGGCTAACGGAAGAGCTGAGTGCATGGTACAGTTTGTTAAAAAAAACCCTCTACAAGATTGACTATGGGGACATTGAAGATAAGATAAATAGAATAATCCTTCTCCAACACATCACTCCGCACAGCGTCACCAACAAGACTCCAGCAGAACTATTGATGGGACGCAAACTCTGCTCCCACCTCGACCGGCTCCACCCATCTTACGAGCCAAAGAAACCCTGTGGATCTAGCAGAAAATGCTGCGAGTTCAAGATAGATGACTTAGTTTTTGCCAGAAACCTTTCTGGTGAACCGTTGTGGATCGAGGCCACTGTTATTCAAGCCACTGGACCCAGGTCGTACCGGGTGAAAACCTGCGACGGAAAAATATGGAAACGCCATATTGATCAGCTTTGCTCGAGGCTACAACCTAGTTCCCGTGACTCCGGTAACTCCCAAACTGAGGGGGGAGGGGACGTCGAAGAAACCGAATTCGAGATGGCGGAAAGCAGGAACGAAAGAAGTCAGCCATGGGGTATAACAAGTGAAGAAGGATCAGGGATTGGTGTGGCCTCGCCACAGAGGAACAACCCAACAGAGGCAAGCCCGCAAGAGCCAGAGGACAATGACGAGAACCTTAGCGGAACCGAGTCTTCCAACGAGGAACCACAGGCACCCGACTTGCCCGAAAACGTCCCACCAAAACAGGCTTACGGAAAAGAACCGGTGGGACAGCGTAAATCCAATAGACAGTCAAAGCAATCTTCCTACCTCAGAGATTACATCACTGCACCCCCCAAATGGAACCTGGGGGGAAGGGGTGTTATGAACTAATAAAACACTTAAATAAAGTTTATTAAAAGCTTTAGAAAATAGCAGGGTTTTAGCCTTGCACTTCTGATTGGCCGATAATAGCGATATCAAATTGGTCCATTCAGGAGAATCTGATTGGCTGTTAACGAGCCACTCTCATTGGTTAAGTGGGGTAACACTCCACGTTTCCTATTGGTTACTAGAGCAGCGGCTTGCCTATAAAAGGGCTGCTGTTGCCCTAGGGTTTTTGCTCTGTTCAGAATGTTTAATAAAGAGTTTGAAGTTCACTTTTCACCATCTCGTCTCCGTTCCTTGCGCCCATGCGCAGAACTTAACACTATGATTTGGGAAAAAATAGATACTAAATTTAATATGAATGTAACAATACTGTTTTAGTAAGGTCAGCAGAGCAAGAGCACTATAACATTAGCACTTAGACCTATATACCACTTCACCATGTTTCACAGCCCTCTCTAAGTGGTTTACAGAGTCAGCATATTACACCCAACAATCTGAGTCCTTATTTTATAGATCTTGGAAGGCTGGAAGGCTGGAAGGCTAAGTCAACCTTGAGCTGGTCAGGATTGAACTCCTGGCAGTGAGCAGAGTTAGCCTGCAATACTGCGTTCTAACCACTGCACCACTTCTGCATGAAAAAACCAATTGCAATATCTGTGAATTATTTTAAGAAATAGACCTCACTACTGTAGTTATTATTTACTAGTTTAGTCATCATTTCCAAAAAGCTCATCAGCTATATTTCTCAGGAAAACTTCCAACCAGAACCTTGGTTATTGCTCTTGGTAACAACAACAAAAATAAAGTAGACAATTCTGTTGGCTAAGCCTTCCACAAATGTATTGCATTTGTTTATTCGCTTAACTCACCTGTGATAGAAGTCAATCCATGGGTCTTATTCCTAGTAATAAACACGGTGCCTCCCCTCACTTCCTCGAACAAGTTATATGGTTGGCCATTTTGCTCGCACAATTCTGTTAGTGGCTAATGTAAATTAAAATTACTCCCCTCTACACACAATTTTTTTTTTAAAAAAACAGCCACCATGATAACATCAATATAGCACAGCTGAGGTCTTCAAGAAACTTGCACTCTGCAACTTTAAGACAGGGCTCACCTAATTAATAACCTGGATCAGTGCTTGATGCAATACAAAGTGGATTTATTCTCTATTTCACTGGACACAAAAAAGGGCAAAGGGCTGAACCTGCAAGGAAGGAAATTCAGGTTAAGACATTAGGAAGAATTTACTGACCATATAGGTAATCCTCTTCTTACAACCACAATTGGGACCAAACAAGGCTTTGGATAGCTGAAGGCTCCTGTTATATCTCCCTTTCTGCAGATGAAAAACACCCAGAAACTTAGGGCCTTCTATGATTTGGGAGTCCTTTCAAAGTAAGATATGTTTTATTTTCCATAACTTTCCATCTGTCTATGGAGATTCTCATGGTTGTCTCAAACGTGCTTTTTCAAAAGGCAACTGGACTTTTTTTTCCTTGAAGATGTTTCACTTCTCTTTCAAGAAGAGAATGAGAATGAGATGTTTCGCTTCTTGAATGAAGAACTGAAGAAGCTTCTTTCAGATTAAGATTTTTTATTTTTAAGATACAATAAATCCATTCCATCTCAATCGTGTGTCGATTAGGGACATATTTCATGTGTTTAACAATTACTCATAATATTAGAACTGAAGAAGCTTCTTGAATGAGAAGTGAAACATCAGAACCGAAGAAGGTTCTTGAAGGAGAAGCGAAACATCTTCAAGGAAAAACAAGTCCAGTTGCCTTTTGGAAAAGCACCTTTGTGATAACTTCCTATCATTCTGAAGGTTTACTATCCACACCTAATGATCAAGTCTAGTGGGAGCACTTACTGGGAAGGGAGGAAGTTGAACACCAGTGGGAAAGTCGATTGTGTAGTGGAAGATAGGCTCTTCATGTTCTTATCTCTTTTGTAACTACATATAAGGACACCATGTTCTATCCATGTGACTTTCACTGACAGTCTTCTTTGAAAGGATTCACTGTTGTAAATTGCCTTTCATCAAGCTAAATAAGAACATAGAGAAAAACTAGGAGACCTTTTCTTCATGGTGCTAAAAAAAAAGAGATAAAGACACCTGTGAGAAGAGCTCAGTTTCTGATTGCATGATTGAGGGATTCTTGGCAGCATTATAAAAGTGGTTTGCCATTGTATTCTTAGCACCATTTTTACATAACATTAAAATATAAAAAGGGAAGATTTGAAAAAAAAATTTTGTGACAGCACTCATATAAAGAGATTTATAAAATGGTGTAAAGTATTTAAAAAATGGCTAGAGATACATAGATGGGAGCTGTATTCTATCCCATTTTAAAATATGAGGTTAGAGGATTGCATGGCACCCTATATTTTTGAACTCAGCATATTGGATGGCAGCTCCCTCACCCTCAAATCGAATTTCCAAACTAGGAATTTCCAAACTAGGAATTTTAGTGACCTTTCTCATTTTAATATAAACTGTTCATATTTTCAGATAAAGCCTTTGTTCTTAATTGAATAGCTTCCAGCAGAAGTAATATGCATGTTTGTTTATCTTCTTTGGTTATTGATATAAAATTACTGAAAGCTAAGCTTTTCATCCGATCTTGTCTTTGGTACTTGGGCCTGCGATGCTATTTATTTCCAAGAATAAGGCAAAAAGGAAATCATTAATGAGGTTATTTGTTTGTATTCCAAGCTGAATAGTGTCAATATCTTTCCCTCTGAAATATGATCTTAATTTTGTTGAACTGAAACCCTGATTGTGTTTTACAGTCAATTATCTTTCAGTGTGGTTGCTGCTAACTGCATAAGCTAGCAGATTGCCTTTCCTGTTGACCAATATGAGAAGAAATGTGTTATGAACTAATAAAACACTTAAATAAAGTTTATCAAAAGCTTTAGAAAATAGCAGGGTTCTAGCCCTGCACTTCTGATTGGCCGATAATAGCGATATCGGATTGGTCCGTTCAGGAGAATCTGATTGGATGTTAATGAGCCACTCTCATTGGTTAAGGGGGTTAACACTCCATGTCTCTTATTGGTTACTAGAGCAGCAGCTTGCCTATAAAAGGGATGCTGTTGCCCTAGGGTTTTTGCTCTGTTCAGAATGTTTAATAAAGAGTTTGAAGTTCACTTTTCACTGTCTCATCTCCGTTCCTTGCGCCCATGCGCAGAACTTAACACTGGTGATGAGGATGGGATGCGGAGACTTCAGAGCTGACTGAACACTACAGAGCACTAAACAGAGCACGTGGCTGAAGGTGCATCAACGGCGGAAACCATGACCGGCGGCACCATACCATCCGCTCCATTCGACCTGGCACAAGAAAACTGGGACTCATACATGGACTGGTTCCAGATGTTTCTGGAGACCAACAACTTGACGGATGCCACTACTGGGAAAAAGAGAGCGGTATTCCTGACTCACTGTGGACCTGCTGTTTTTAAGATGGCTAAGGCACTGGCAAAACCAGCTGAGGTGAAATCCATGGACTGGGACATCCTCGAGCCCCTCCTACGGGCCCACTATGCACCCACCATACCAACGCTTGTCCGAAGACATGAATTTTACCAGAGAGACCAGCAGAAAGGAGAAAGCATTGCAGATTTCATTGTGGATCTCCGGAACCTGGGAGGCCTCTGTGGGTTCGCTGACCTCGAAGAAGCTCTAAGAGACCGAATAGTTCTGGGTTTAGATGCACCTTACGTGCAAAGTAAGCTGATGGCGAAAGGTGACATCAGCCTTGCAGATACCATTGCTGACGCTACTGCAGCAGAAGCAACCAGGAAGTCAGTTGCCTGAATGCGCTGCACCAACGCCCCGCTCTGCCAACTCACCGGCGAAACCTCACCTCACCTTGAGGTACATGCAATGGCAACCCACCATGAGGACCTCGAATCGTCATCAGAAAGTGATGAGGAAGAAGTCAACTGGCTCCGGTCTGAATGAGACCAATGCCACCACTGTAACCAGAGACTGCAGTATCAATGCGCAGGTTGTGGGGCAAACCACCCACGATCAGACTGCAAATTCCTCGACGCGCTCTGCCATATTTGTGGGAAGAGAGGCCACATTGGAAAGGTCTGTCGAAGCAAGCTAGGATCCAGCCCATTTCAGAGGGGGACAGACTACTGCCAACCCACAGGAAGTCGTTCTGTGAATCAGGAACATTCGAACCACCAATGGAACAACCACTCCTACAGAAATAAACCACTAGCCCATTCAACGAAACGAGAAGAGGCAGAACAAACCATCACGATTGATCACGCCTCATCATTAGATGCAAAGAAGATCCGAGTGAAGGTCGCCATCGAAAACCAGCCCTGCGTGATGGAAGTCGATTCAGGATCATCCCTCTCGATGGTTTCCTGGAAGACCCTTAAACAATTGATCCCTGCCGTCCGGCGGCAAGACCTCAGAACCCAAAGAATCATTCTCAAGGACTATCAAGGAAACCAAATTCCAGTTGTTGGGTCCAGCCTAGTCCAGGTCTCATTCAAAAATCGTACTGCATCTTTACCATTGACCGTTGTCGACCGTGATCGGCCTAGCTTGTTAGACCTTCAATGGTTTGCTCCACTTGGGATTGAGGTAGCCCACATTTACCAAACCGGCAGCGACGACTGGGAGGAGGCCCTCGTCCAGGAATTCCAGGACGTCTTTGCAGATAAACTAGGCGAGTACAAGGGGACCCCGATATCATTTAACCTTAACCCTGAAGTAGCCCCATCCGCCTTAAGCCTCGTCGAGTCCCTTTTGCCCTTAAACCAAAGATTGACGAGCAGCTTGATAAATTAATAGCCCAGGGTATTTTAGAACCAACTGACCATGCTCCTTGGGAAACCCCAATCGTAACCCCCATCAAACCGGATGGATCGTTAAGGATTTGTGGGGACTACCGTGCCACCCTGAATCACGCCCTTCAACAGAACGCTTACCCGGTGTCGGTGTTACAACACCTCCTCCATTCCCTGGGGGGCGGAAAAGTCTTCGCTAAATTGGATTTAGCACAGGCGTACCAACAACTGCCTGTAGATAAAAAAAATAGCAGAGGCGCAAACAATCGTTATGCACCGAGGCGCCTTTAAGTGCAACCGACTCCAATTCGGAGTTAGCGTGGCCCCAGGGATCTTTCAGAGCTTGATGGAGAGACTATTACAGGATATAAAAGGGGTCGTACCTGTTGTGGAGTGGCGGTTACAAAGGGAGACGGAGCCAGGCTAAAGGCTAACAATTTTATTCTAGCGAATAAAGGGTCGCCGCGGCTGCCGAGGCTATCTGACAGCCAGCTGGTGGCGACAGCTGATGCCGTTTGACAGCTCCCTTTTATAGCTGGCTGTCAAAAGTCATCAACCAATGGGAGCGATTGGCGCTCCCGCGTTGGCAGCGGACCGGAGGGAGGACTGCTGCAAGTCTTTGAACACAGCACTCCTTCCCCCTGGCCACGAGCATGCATAGTCCTGTAGCCATGATGGCCACTTTCGCTCGCGGCCTGATCTCCGAAGTTCCTGGGGCTTGTTGGTGGCTGCTGCGTCTTGTTCCTCCCGGGCAGTGACTGGAACCTGCAGAGGGTTGCTGGCCATCCCTGGACTGCTTTCTGGTGACTGCTTGGGAGTCTTCCCGTGGCGGTCGGCTGGTTGCGTTGTCGGGTGGCAGGTAGACCGGGTCCTTCGGCGGGTTGGCTGGCGGTGAGTAGATTAGCCGTCCGGCGGCGGGTAGACCAGGATTTCGGTGGCTGTCTTGTTCCAACGCCTCCTCAGCTGGTCTACGTGCCTTTTCCAAATCCGGCCATCTTCCAGAAGGACTCTATATGATCTGGGTCCTGCAACAAAGACTATCTGCCCTGGCAGCCATAAGGGATGCCCCACCTAGTTCCTGGTGTACACCTGGTCTTGCAGGGCGAATTCCCTGGCATGGCTGTCAGAGGCTAGTGACGTGCTGGGAGCGTAGTGGGGGTGCAACCTGTCCAGGGTGGTCCTGAGGCGCCTGCCCATTAACAGTTCAGCAGGGGACTTGTTGGTGGAAGGGCACGGGGTGGCATGTTGTGTGAGTAGGTAAGTTGATAGTTTGGCATGCCAGTCTGCCTGGCCCAGCTTGGCCAGAACTTCCTTGGCAGACCTGACAGCCCTTTCTGCCATTCCATTACTTGTTGGGTGAAAGGGGGCTGTGAGAGCATGTCTGATGCCCAGATTAGCTGTGAAGATGGCAAACTCGTTAGAACTGAATTGGGGGCCATTATCTGAAACTAATGTGTCAGGAAGTCCATGAGTAGCAAACAGTCTGGTCAAGGCCCTTGTGACAGCCAGCGTTGTGGTGGAGGGTAACAAGGCTACTTCAGTCCATTTGGAGAATGAATCTACAACCACCAGGAATGTCCTCCCTTGTATGGGACCAGCCAGGTCTACATGCAGCCTGGCCCAAGGGGCCCCCAAATCTTCCCACTTGGTTGGGGCAGCTGCTGGTGGGGCTGCTCTTGTTGCCTGGCAGGGCTGGCATGTGTTAACCCAGCTGGCAATCCGGGCATCTAATCCTGGCCACCAGACGTAGCTGCGGGTCAAGGCCTTCATCCTTGCGATGCCAGGGTAACCCTCGTGCAGTGCCCTTAAAACTGGTTCTTGCAAGGTGGGTGGTATGACCACCCTTGTCCCCCATAACAGGCAGCCCTGAAGAAAGCTCCTGCCTGTGGGTCTTAAATGGCATGAATTCAGGGGCGAACTGAATGTCAGGCCACCCCCTCCCTACCCAGTCCAGGACTTGGGAAATAACACGGTCCCTCTTGGAGTGTGCAGCAATATCCCCAGCTGAGACAGGTAGGTTAAGTTCATTGCAGTCGAAGATTGCGTGGATGAGAGCTGGGTCCTCGACTGGTGATGGCAAGGGGCATCTGCTGAGGGCATCAGCATGGCACAGGGTCTTCCCCGGGTGATGTACCAGTGTGGAAGAGTAGGCGGCCAGAAATAGAGTCCATCTGGTCATTCTTGGGGATAACACCTGTGGGGTTTGCTTATCCCCAGCTAGCAGTCCTAATAGAGGTTTGTGATCTGTTACAAGTTCAAAACTATGGCCATAAAGGAACTCATGGAATTTTTTTACAGTGGTCACAGCTGCTAAGGCCTCCTTATCGATCTGACTATAGTTCCTCTCCGCAGCGGAGAAAGTTCTTGAATAATAGGCAATGGGTGCCTCTGATCCATTTGAGAGCCTATGGCTCAATACAGATCCTATACCAAAGGGTGAGGCATCAGAGGCTAACACTAGGGGCAGGTTTGGGTTAAACTGAACCAACACAGAGTTTGAAGTTAAGAGAGACTTCACTGCTTGGAAGGCGTGGGCTTCCCTTTGTCCCCATTGCCATGGGGCTTTCTTATCTAGGAGCCTATGTAGGGGTTCAGCTACAGAGGCTTTGTGAGGCAAAAAGGAAGCATATAAATTAAGGAGTCCCCAAAAGGCCTGCAATTCAGTTTTGTTAGAGGGAGTGGGTGCCTCGTGAATAGCCCTAACTTTACTCTCTATGGGGTGAATTCCAGATGCATCAATTCGATAACCCAGGAAGTCTACCTGTTTGGTGGCAATGGTGCATTTGTCTTTTTTCAATTTAAGCCTGTTTTGCCTAAACCTGTCAAGGACAGATCTTACTCTGAGTAAAAGTTGTGTGTTGTTGGTGGCAGAAACTAAAATGTCATCGAAGTATGGAACCACCCCAGGTAGGCCCTGGAGGATTCTTTCCATGAGTGATTGGAAAATGCCAGGGGCTACGCTAACTCCAAATTGCAAATGTCTACATCTAAATGCGCCCCTGTGAGTAACTATAGTTTGTAGGTCAGCAGTGTGTTGGTCAACGGGAAATTGCTGGTATGCCTGGGACATGTCTAACTTTGCAAAAATTATGCCTGGCTCAAAAGAGTGGAGCAGGTGTTGGATTACAGGTACTGGGTATGCGCTAATCTGTAGGAAATGGTTGAGGGACGTCTTATAGTCAGTGCAAATTCTCACGCTGCCATCTTTTTTAAAGGGGGTTATGGGGGTTTCCCACTTGGCGAAGTCTACCTGTTCTAGCACCCTCTGTTTGATAAGTTTATCTAATTCAGCATCTAACTTAGGCCGAATGGCGAAAGGTACCCTCCGAGGTTTCAAACGAATTGGGGTGGCTTGTGGACCCACATCAAAAGATATGGGGGTGCCTGAATAGCAGCCTAGTTCACTACTGAAAACATCAGAGTAGTCTTTAAAAAGGGCATCTACATCAGAATTTTCCACAGAGTGAATTCCCGAAATATTGAGGCCTAGGGCAGGAAACCAATCTAATCCTAGCAAGCTAGGAAGGGCACCATCTACAACCACCAGTGGCAAGTGACCTGTAAAGTTTTGGAATTGAATGAGGAATTTTCCCTTACCCAGGACTGGAATGGTCTTCCCCTGGTAATCCCGAAGAGTCAGGTGGCAGTTGGTTAGTTTCTTTTTTGAGAGGGAAGGCAGCAACTTCTTCAGGGAGGCCCACAAAATGATGGAGAGGGTTGACCCGGTGTCTACTTCCATTCGGCAAGGCTTACCTTCTATAAAAAGAGAAATGCTTAATTTGTTTGGCCTAGAGGTGGTGTTGTTTGCGGGGTAACAAGTGTAACAATGTTCCACTTGCCTTTGGTAGGAGGCAGAAACTTGAGGTCTTTGTATGGAGGCCTGCTCAGCTTGGCAAACCCTGGCTATGTGTTCTCTCTTTTGGCAGTTCAGACAGATAACGTTTCTGAATCTGCAGGTTGATCTATGGTGGTTGCCCCGCAGCTCATACAAGGGGTTTGCTGTTTGGCTGTCTGATTGTTGTATTTCCTAGGTGGCCCTGGGGGGGAGGGGGTCTTGGACGCATGAGGCGGTTTACCTCCATAGGTTCTTCTTCCACTTCTTGGGAGACCTCATCATAGTGGACTGTAGCCTGCCCTTGCTTAGGGGTGTTCCCCTGAATTTCAGCTGCTGATAATTCTGACAATTCAGCAGCCTGAGCTTCCTCAATAGCTGAGGCTAGGGTTAAGTCTTTTTTAGCCAGTAACCTCCTTTGCAGTTTTAGGTCCCTTACTCCTCCCACAATTTGATCGAGCAGCATGTCCTCAAGGTAGTCCCTAAAACCGCAGTGTATGGCAGCAGATCTCAATGCTGCCATGTACTGACTCACAGTCTCCCCTTCAGCCTGAGTTCTTCTTCTAAAAGCCAGTCTCCTGGCTATCCTAGAGGGTCTGGGGGAGTAGTGATTTGACAAGATTTCTCTCAACTCATCCCAGGGAATAGCCTTTATAGAACATGGGGACACTAGCGCAGAGGCTGTGTCAAAAACTGTGGCCCCACAGAAGCTTAAAAAATAGGCGCTTTTCCTTAGATCCGTGGCTTCATCTAGCTCAATGGCATTTAAAAAGCATTCAAACCTATTCATATATGATTCCCATGTTTCTGCCCCCAGTTGGAAGTGCGGGAATGTCGGATTAGAGGCCATTAGAGTGGCAGCGTTGGTTTCCTCAGCTGAGGAAAAATAGAGTCTTCACTTTTAGAAAAGCATTTCTGGCTGCACCTGTCAGCGGCGTTCGGCTCCTCAGCTGAGAGGGCTTTTAAATTTCACGCTCTTTGGAGAGCGTCAGTGGCGGTGACTTGATCAGCTCGTAGCGGCTTCGGCTCTTTCTTGTTGTGACTTCGGCTCGATTTCCTGCCTGGTTGTCTTAGCTGTATCCCGCCCTCCTCGCCAGTGTTGTGGAGCGGCGGTTACAAAGGGAGACGGAGCCAGGCTAAAGGCTAACAACTTCATTCTAGCGAATAAAGGGTCGCCGCGGCTGCCGAGGCTATCTGACAGCCAGCTGGCGGTGACAGCTGATGCCGTTTGACAGCTCCCTTTTATAGCCGGCTGTCAAACGGCATCAACCAATGGGAGCGACTGGCGCTCCCGCGTTGGCGGTGGACCGGAGGGAGGACTGCTGCTAGTCTTTGAACACAGCAGTACCATACTTTGATGACATTTTAATTGCTGCCCCGAATAGAGAAATACTAAAGGAGCGTCTTAGACTGGTTCTCCAGAAATTTAAAGACTCTGGCCTTAAAGTTAAAAAAAAAAAATGTCAACTGTGTACAGATAAAGTATAGTTCCTGGGGTACCTAATCAAAAAACAAGGCATTCACCCCACCAGTAGCAAGTTAAGAGCAATCAAGAATGCCCCAAGACCCAGAAACAAGACTGATCTCCAAGCTTTCCTGGGGCTTATTAATTTTTACAACATCTTCCTGCCCCACAAAGTGACCGTAGCCGAGCCCCTACATCAGCTTCTCGACAAAAAAGCAACCTGGGTTTGGGGGCACCAAGAGGAGCACGCGTTCCGACAAGTGAAAAACCTATTAACTTCAGATGCTGTTTTAATGCAGTATAACGAGACTTTGCCCTTAACAATTACATGTGACACGTCACCATTTGGAGTAGGAGCCATTTTGAGCCATGTGTTACCAAACGGTAGTGAAGCCCCTGTTGCCTATCTTTCAAGAACTTTATCAAAGGCTGAATATAACTATAGTCAAATCGATAAAGAGGCTCTTGCTGTTGTATCTGCTGTTAAACGGTTTCATGAATATGTTTATGGATGAGTTTTTACTATTGTTACCGACCACAAACCTTTGCTGGGGATTATAGCGGGAGACAAGCCAACCCCCTATATATTATCACCTAGAATGAGTCGCTGGTCAGTGTTTTTGGCTGTGTACAATTATAAGCTGTAGCACCGCCCGGGGAAAGCCATTCCCCACGCTGACGCATTGAGCCGTGCACCACTTCCGGAAACCATCGATGACCCAGCTCCAACCCTTACAACGTTCCAGATTGAAGTGCTACATTCACCACCGCTAACAGCTAGAGATATCGCGATTGAAACAAAACGTGATCCTATCTTAAAGCGGGCTCTTAGCTGGGTCGAATGAGGATGGCCAGTAGATCAAACCCCTGACAACTTCATTCCCTTCAAGAATCAGCAAACAGAACTTTTTTCGCAAAAGGGCTGCATCCTGTGGGGGGATAGAGTCGTCGTCCCAGAGCGGTTACAATGAGTGGTATTAAAGACACTGCATGAGGGCCACCCTGGCATCGTGCGAATGAAAGCGCTCACACAAAGCTATGTGTGGTGGCCGGGCATCGACAAACAAATTGAAGCCTGGGTAAAGACTTGTTAGAAGTGCCAGGAAGTTAGTAATGCCCCACCAAAAGCAACTCCGACAGAATGGGAAACACCCCGGGGACCGTGGTCCCGCATTCATATTGCGGGACCTACTAAGGGACATTTGCGAGACCTACTAAGGGACATTTGCGGGACCTACTAAGGGACATATGTTCCTATTAACAGTGGATGCCTACTCAAACTGGCTCGAGATTCATACGAAATGAAAAGTACTACAACCGAGTCCGTCATCAGGAAGATGAACAGATTATTCGCGATGCATGGACTGTCAGACGTTCTGGTATCCGACAACGGACCCCAGTTTACCGTGCTTCCTTTTGAACAATACTTAACGGACCGCGGTATTCGCCATGCGCTAACTTCGCCAGTGCATCCTGTGGCTAACGGAAGAGCCGAGCGCATGGTACAGTTTGTTAAAGGAACCCTCTACAAAATGGACTATGGGGACATTGAAGATAAGATAAATTGAATACTCCTTCTCCAACACAGCACTCCGCACAGCATCACCAACAAGACTCCAGCGGAACTATTGATGGGACGCAAACTCCGCTCCCACCTCGACCGGCTTCACCCGTCTTATGAGCCAAAGAAACCCTGTGGATCTAGCGGAAAATGCCGCAAGTTGAAGATGGGCGATTTAGCTTTTGCCAGAAACCTTTCTGGCGAACCATTGTGGATCGAGGCCACTGTTATTCAAGCCACTGGACCCAGGTCATACCGTGTGAAAACCTGCGATGGAAAAATATGGAAACGCCATATAGATCAGCTTCGCTCGAGGCTACAACCTAGTTTCCGTGACTCCGGTAACTCCCAAACTGAGGGGGGAGGGGACGTTGAAGAAACCGAATTCGAGATGGCGGAAAGCAGGAACGAAAGAAGTCAGCCATCGGGCATAACAAGTGAAGAAGGATCAGGAATGGGTGTGGCCTCACCACAGAGGAACAACCCAACAGAGGCAAGCCTGCAAGGGCCAGAGGACAACGATGAGAACATTAGCGGCACCGAGTCTTCCAACGAAGAACTACAGGCACCCGACTTGCCTGAAAATGCCCCGCCAAAACAGGCTTATGGACAAGAACCGGTGGGACAGCGTAAATCCAATAGACAGTCAAAGCAACCTTCCTACCTCAGAGATTACATCACTGCACCCTCCAAACGGAACTCGGGGGGAAGGGGTGTTATGAACTCATAAAACACTTAAATAAAATTTATCAAAAGCTTTAGAAAATAGCAGGGTTTTAGCCCTGCACTTCTGATTGGCCGATAAGAGCGATATCAGATTGGTCCATTCAGGAGAATCTGATTGGTTGTTAACGAGCCACTCTCATTGGTTAAGGGGATTAACACTCCACGTCTCTTATTGGTTACTAGAGCAGCAGGTTACCTATAAAAGGGATGCTGTTGCCCTAGGGTTTTTGTTCTGTTCAGAATGTTTAATAAAGAGTTTGAAGTTCACTTTTCACCGTCTCGTCTCCGTTCCTTGCGCCCATGCGCAGAACTTAACAAAATGGATGAAGTTTTATGCAGTGATTTTCAAATTGTGGACTGAGTTGTTCCATTCCTATCTGTGCTCCATGTCAACTGGGCAGAATCTGCTCACTGCTCCACAGCCTGTTTCTTCATTTCTTCCTGATAACAATGACTTTGTCTCTTGAGTGGCATGATGGAACTCTCGCTTCACAATCAGGAGGCTGTGAGTTCAATGCTAGATAGTGACACATTATTTCTCTCTCTGGATCCAAAGAGAAAATATCTGCTGTAACCTCTGCATGAGCATCTGGCCAGTAAACACTCAGCTCCATTCAGTCACCCAGACTCCATCCTCATGTAAGGATGTTAAAAAAATTATAATGCACATCTCTAGCTGATTGTTAGTATGTGTATGTTTTGATTCAGTAGTGATCAAAACAACTGAAAAGGCAACGTATGAATAGAAAATACAGTGATGGATTTCTATAAATGGGATTCCATTGGGTTGAAGAGCCACTTGTCTCTAGATGTCTGAGTCATTATCTATGAAGCTTTGTCAAAGATGCTATGAAGGTTGAAATATAAGGCATGCAGCTCATAAAGCAATTCATAAATACAAAGTAAATGGGATATGATTTCTATTTCTTAAGGAAGTTCTGTAGGGAAATCAGTTGAGAATATATTAGCTGGGAAAGACATTCTTGAAATGTTACTAAATATGTTGAGCTCCAAATATGCAAGAATGTTAAATTTCAGCTATCTCTTCCTTTCACCTGAAAAGAAATATGATATTCACTTAAATGGTAAATAATTTCTCAAACATCTCCATTTCATTTATCCTTCAAATTTCTAATGGTATTGTCTCAAACGGTATTGTCAGTCCTAATCTTGTACAGAGAAGTATGGAGTTCCTGTTATGAAGACAAGATTGACATTACTAGCAGTAGTAAAAGTATTGCAGTTAATGGAATAGTTCCTGAGATAGATCTTTCTTTCTTTCTTTCTTTCTTTCTTTCTTTCTTTCTTTCTTTCTTTCTTTCTTTCTTTCTTTCTTTCTTTCTTTCTTTCTTTCTTTCTTTCTTCCTTCCTTCCTTCCTTCCTTCCTTCCTTCCTTCCTTTCTTCCTTCCTTCCTTCTCTCTCTTTCCTCCCTCCCTCCTCCCTCCCTCATCTCTCTCTCTCTCTCTCTCTCTCTCTCTCTCATATCTATCTCTCATTACAACACATCAAGAAAAAAACTGAACCAACTCTAATCAGAAACTAATTCTACTGAATTCTATTTGAAAAGACGCCTTTGTTTCACTCACTGTTTAACGCCATTAGAATTGGATGGTCTTCATGGCCTTTTAGAAGGTTTATATCTCAAGAGGCATACTTTTCCACAATAGAGATTCTCCTCCTGCTTCCTGTTCCCTTCATGATAAGCCAGTCAGAAGATATGGTCCCATAAATCATTAGGAATCAAGTCAAAGTTAATGCAATGGATCTTGTACGTATTTGAGATACCATGCATATTTATCCCATCACAAATTTCTTTGCACATTATATACTAACATCATTCCATGCATACTAAAAAAGGGGGTTAAGAAAAAGGGAGGTAATATAAATACAACAGGGCTTTATTAACAAAGTTATTAAGTTAGAAAAATGAATGGGTGGCTTGTATGGTTTTATGATTGATGACACTTCCATAGATACAAAAGCAGGCATTAGTTTCCCCAAAGTGTAACTTCCTTTTGAAGCTAGCAGAGCTTAAACAAAATGCGCAATCAATAATGTTTTGTTTACTACATGCAGTACCATTAATTCCACAGGGCTTACTTTAAAAGATTTAAACTGATAAATAAAAGTAAGAAAACAACCGATAAGAATCCCGTATACATAAAACCTTAATTTTACAAAAAGCAAGGAGAAAAGTCATAGACATACATAACAGAAAAGTACCTAGTCATTAATATTTAGGCTCAGAACTCTTAGTGGTGAGTTACCACATCTTTTCCGCATTTCATACTTTTACTGTGCTGAAATGTAAATTAAATATCTGAAACAAATTCCACGGAGCTTAAACTGATACACTGTACATGTGAATTTCAGAGATAAGTGCTTCAGATTTCAAGCCAATAGCTTTAAAAGCATTGTAAGGAATAAGAAACTTCTGAAAAATAGGTAATTTGCTTTGAATTAGAGTGCAACATATTCCTGTTAAAAACAAAATCTGTTCAGATGACACCAAATATCACTATGCTATGAACTTATTTAGCAAGTATAGCTCTGAGTTGTTTTGATTGATTTCACTTTCAGTGGGTGCTGATAGTATTATAGTTGTGTTTTAGAACAACATATAGTACTATCTAAGCTGGAAATAAAAAAACAAAAATAATTTTATTGCAGTTTCTTGAAGCTCCTGAAGTTATCTTAAAGAAGAATATTTACTTCATGTATTGTATTGAGATAAAACTTTTTTAAAAGGTGAATGCAAACAATTGCATATTAAAGTAACTTCCTTTAAATTTCTATTATTTACTAGCCTGTTAATGAAATGAGCATGATCCAAAACTCCAACAAAGCTTAAATAAGAAAGTGAAATGTATGAAAATCTTTTTCAAAGAACAGGGTATAGTAAAATAACACTCTTCTAATATTTGTATTGCTTGGTTTATACTTGATAAATTTACTGATTGCTTAGTTCTCTCTGTGTTTGTCTATGACTGTAATATAGGTCTGATTTGATTAGTTATCCTGTATTTAAATCAAAGATCTGCTGTCCCTCTTCAGCTACATCGGGGTGTCAAACTCAAGGCCCATAGTGTTGTGAATGTATAAAGTTTTAATAAAGCGTGAGCTTGGAGTAAAGTGCAGGGTTCTGGCCCTGCACTTCTGATTGGTTGTTAAACGGCGGGATCGGATTGGCCCGCTCTGGGGAATCCGATTGGCCCTTAACAGAGAGTTCCTATTGGTTATGAGAGCTAGTGCTCCTCGTTGGTTATTGGTTAATAGTTACTGGGGTTTGCCTATATAAGGCGGGTTAAAACTACTATAGAGGCCAGAAGTCACTATGTAAATAAAGAGCTGAAGTTCACCGTTCAGAGGCTTGTCTCCATTCTTTCTCGCCCATGTTCCAAACATTACACTGGCGACGAGGGTGGGATGTGGAGACATCTGAACCAATGAAGCTTCGAAGAACACCGAGCACGTGACAGATGACGCTACACAATGGAACCATGTCCGGTGTCTTCGTACCACCCGCTCCATTCGATCCAATACAGGAGGACTGGGAGTCCTACATGGATCACTTCCAAATGTTCTTAGAAACCAACAACTTAAAGGATGCCACACCAGGAAAGAAACAGGCGGTGTTCGTAACGCATTGCGGTCCAACCATATTTAAGATGGCTAAAGCACTAGCAAAACCCCGAGAAGTGAAGGCGATGGATTGGGATGAACTCGAACCTCTCCTACGAGATCACTATGCACCGACCGTGCCTACGCTCGTGAGATGGCACGAGTTTTATCAGAGGAGCCAGCGAAAGGGAGAAAGCGTGGCCGACTTCATAGCAGACCTCTGAAATTTGGGAGGCCTCTGCGGGTTCACTGATTTAGAAGAAGCACGAAGAGATCGCATAGTTCTGGGACTAGATGCACCAGGCGTTCAAAACAAGCTGATGGCGAAAGGCGACATCAGCCTTGCCAACGCCATCGCTGATGCTACTGCAGCAGAAGCAACCAGGAAGTCAGCTGCACAACTACGCCAAAACCGCGCTACGGTACCAGCACTGACAAGCGACATTTTATCCAGGTCAGAAGGGCAGCTTGCAACGACGCACCACGAGGACCTCTCTTCATCATCAGACAGTGACGAAGAAGGGGTCCATCAACTGCGGTCCAACCGGGACCACCACCCAAAGCCTTTACGCCCTTACGCTGGCTGTGGGGCCAACCATGCCAGGTCCAAATGCAAATTCCGCGACGCGCTCTGCCATGAGTGCGGGAAGCGAGGCCACATCGGACGGGTCTGCCGAAGCTTACCAGGACCTGGCCAGGCCTCAAAAGGGATTAACTATTGCCAATCGACAGGAAACCGTCCTGTACGGTGAGAGCCAGTAAACCACTCCAACAGAAATCGAGTTTTGCAGAGAGAAGAGGCTCACCATACTATCACTATCGACCATGCCTCAGCTTTAGACACCAAGAAAATACGAGTCACAGTAGCCATCAAGAACCAGCCTTGCCACATGGAAGTCGACTTGGGATCATCCCTCTCGATGGTGTCCTGGAAGACCCTTCAACAACTCATCCCCACGATTCAACACCAAGATCTCCGCTTCCAAAGACTAATCCTCAAGGACTACCAAGGGAATCAAATCCCCGTCGTTGGTTCCTGCTGAGTCTGAGTCTCCTTCAAGAAGCACAAAGTGTACTTACCACTAACTGTCATCGATAGAGACAGGCCTAGCCTACTAGGCTTCCAATGGTTCGTGCCACTTGGCATTGGAGTGGCTGGCATAAACCAAGTCAGCGGAAGTGACTGGGAGGGAGACCTCATCCATGAGTTTAGGGACGTCTTCGCGGACAGCGTAGGCGAGTACAAGGGGACCCCGATTTCATTCAGTCTAGACCCAAAGATAGCTCCCATCCGACTTAAGCCCCGTTGAGTTCTGTTTGCTTTAAAGTCGAAAATCGACGAACAACTCAACAAACTGATAGCTCAGGGGGTGTTAGAGCCCATCAATCACTCCCCCTGATCGATGGGCTCTCACATCAATCGTAACACCCATTAAGTCAGACGGGTCGATCTGAATTTGTGGGGACTACCGGGCCACTTTGAACCACGCCCTACAGCAGAACGCATATCCAGTGCCAGTGGTGCAGCATCTCCTCCACTCCCTGGGGGGCGGAAAAGTCTTCGCTAAATTAGACTTAGCTCAGGCATATCAGCAACTACCTGTTGATGAAAAGACGGCACTGGCACAAACGATTGTGACACACTGAGGTGCCTTTAAATGTACCTGGCTTCAATTCGGAGTTAGTGTAGCCCCGGGGATTTTTCAGAGCCTTATGGAGAGGTTATTACAAGGGATTAAGGGCGTGGTCCCCTATTTTGACAACGTATTAATTGCGGCCCCTACAAAAATTTTTTTACAGGACCGGTTAAAATTAGTCCTAAAAAAATTCCAAGAGGCCGGTCTTAAAGTAAAGAAAAACAAATGTAAATTGTGTACTGACAGTGTTGAGTTTTTAGGGTACCTAACTGATAGCCAGGGTATTCACCCTACTGAAAGTAAACTAAGGACGATAAAAAACGCTCCCAGGCCACAAAACAAGGCCGATCTCCAGGTGTTCCTAGGCCTCATCAATTTTTATAATGTATTTTTACCGCATAAAGCAACGGTCGCTGAACCGTTACACCGATTGTTAGATAAGAAAGCAAATTGGTTATGGGGTCACCGAGAAGAACAGGCGTTTCGCAACGTGAAAAAACTGCTCACTTCTGACTCTGTACTCATGCAGTATAACGAGACTTTACCGTTAAATATAACATGTGATGCTTCACCTTTTGGAGTGGGCGCCATCTTGAGCCATGTACTGCCTAATGGGAACGAAGCCCCTGTTGCATATTTTTCAAAGACACTTTCAAAAGCTGAGCGAAATTATGGACAAATTGATAAAGAAGCCCTCACAATTGTGTCAGCCGTTAAAGATTCCATGAGTATGTGCATGGCCGGGCTTTTACTATCGTGACTGACCACAAACCATTATTGGGGATAATAGCCGGAGATAAGCCAACTCCCTACATATTATCCCCTAGGATTACTCAATGGTCAGAATTCTTAGCTGCTTATAACTATCGGCTGCAATACCGCCCAGGGAAAGCCATTCCCTACGCTGACACATTGAGCCGAGCACCACTTCCAGAGACTCTCGACGATCCTGCACCAACACTAACCACGTTGCAAATTGAGGCACTCAACTCGCCGCCATTAACTGCCCGAGATATCGCGAGAGAAACCAAACGTGACCCCACCTTAGCGCAAGTCCTAAGCTGGGTACAACGCGGATGGCCATTGGACCAATTATCAGATGACTTCACACCATTCAAGACTCGACAAACTGAGTTGTTCTCCCAAAAAGGCTGTGTCATCTAGGGCGATAGAGTCGTTATCCCAGAACGACTCCAGAAAGTGCTTCTGAGAACTTTGCACGATGGCCACCCCGGCATCGTGCGAATGAAAGCCCTTGCGCGAAGCTACGTATTGTGGCCGGGCATTGACAAGTAAATCGAACATTGGGTTAAAACTTGTCCAAAATGCCAGGAAGTGAGCAACGCCCCACCTAAAGCCATTCCTACTGAATGGGAGACACCACGCGGACCCTGGTCCCGAATTCACTTGGACTTTGCGGGGCTGACCAAAGGCCACACCTTTCTACTTACCATCGACGCCTATTCAAATTGGCTCGAGATTCATCGCATGACGACTACAACATCCGAGGCGGTTATCAAAACCTTGGAAAGACTATTTGCAACTCACGGACTACCAGACGTCCTGGTATCCGATAACGGGCCCCAATTTACAGCACTGTCGTTCGAGCAGTACCTCGCTGACCGCGGCATTCGACATGCGCTCACCTCGCCTGTGCACACTGCGACCAATGGCAAAGCAGAACGCATGGTACAATTTGTGAAGAAAATCTTACAGAAGGTAGACTTCGACAACATTGACGACAAGATCAATCGAATCCTTTTTTTACAACACATCACACCACATAGCATCACCAACAAAACTCCCACCAAACTGCTAATGGGACGAAAACTCTGCTCCCACCTCGACCGGTTGCACCCAGCTTACGAACTGGAAAAACCACTAGGATCCAGTGGCCGCTGTCGTGCCTTCCAGGTAGGAGATTTGGTATACACTAAAAACCGATCGGGTGACCCATTGTGGGTGGAGGCGACAGTAGTTCGTGTAACCGGCCCAAGTTCCTACCTTGTACAATGCCTTGACGATAGACTATGGAAACGCCATATCGATCTATTACAATCGCGGCTTCCGGCGGGCAGTCCTGAACTCTCCTATGACCAGACTGAGGGGGGGGAGGTATGGAAGAAGATGAATTCCAAGAAGAAGAAAACCCATTTGAAGGGAACGACGGTATAATAGAGACTCAGGAAATGGAACCAGAGAGGGAAACAGTTGAACCTCAGGGAATTACAGAGAACATGGGCAACGACGGGGAAATGAACTCTGAACCAGAAACAGCCCCACTGCCAAACAACGATCTACCTCAGCGTGATTACAGCCAAATGACACAGTGAAAATCAAAGAGACTAATAAAACAACCGTCCTACCTGAAGGACTATGTAACTGTGCCCTGCAAACAGAAGCCAGGGGGAAGGGGTGTTGTGAATGTATAAAGTTTTAATAAAGCGTGAGCTTGGAGTAAAGTGCAGGGTTCTGGCCCTGCACTTCTGATTGGTTGTTAAACGGCGGGATCGGATTGGCCCGCTCCGGGGAATCCGATTGGCCCTTAACAGAGAGTTCCTATTGGTTATGAGAGCTAGAGCTCCTTGTTGGTTATTGGTTAATAGTAACTGGGGTTTGCCTATATAAGGCGGGTTAAAACTACTATAGAGGCCAGAAATCACTATGTAAATAAAGAGCTGAAGTTCACCGCTTGTCTCCATTCTTTCTCACCCATGCTTCAAACATAACACATAGGGTGCTTAGATCTGGCACATGGGGTCACTCTGGAAAAAGTAAAGGACTGTGGTGCCTCTGCCAGTGAAAATGGAGCTCATGAAGGCTACTTCCAGTCTGTTTTCAGCTGTGGCAGCCTCCTGCAGCCTCATGCCAGCAAAAATGGAGCTCCATTTTCACTGACAAAGGCCTGCAGGAGGCCGTTGCGGCCAAAAACAGGGCCTGGGAGGGGTATGCATGGCCCACCCGAGCTCCATTTTCACTGGCAGAGGGCTGCAGGAGGGAATCATGGCTGAAAATGTAGTTTCCAAGAACACTATGCCAACAAGGCCCTTGTTAACTGAGGCTATATTCTTGTTCCATTGTTGTTGAAATACTATGAAATAGCTCTTTGCTGTGATGAACAACTTCTAGTCATCACATACTATAATGATTAATACAGGGTTGTCATGCCCCATTGGAGTCTGAATCTGAGGAGGAAGATGAACAGCTGACAGGGAGTGGGAGAGTGGCTACATTGGTTTTGGAGGAAACTGGGAAAGGGCAAAGTCAGGCTGGGCAGAGCAGGGGACAGGTAGAATCAGGGAGAGGGTTTCAGAGGAAGACCAAGGCCCACCCCCTTTTTACCCTAGGGCACACAAGGAAGAATGGAGAAGAGAGCAACATGAGTTGCATGGCTTATGAGGGAAGAAAGGGCCCTGATTCCCTTCACAAGGCACATCTGGGAATGGTGTTTAAGGGAGAGGCAGTTGGTTGTTGGGAACAAACATTAAATTTATCTTATGTTTGGCTGTGGTTATCTGAGTTCTGGCATCCTCCCAACTGGTTTGATTTACTGCTTTGTTACTTCATTTCTGGAATTCTGTATCTTGCCCTGTTGGATTTAATTATCTTATCTTGCTTTGTTGGATTTATAGTTTAAAGTTCTCAGTTTACAATGTTTGGACTGGAATATCTGCAGCCAAAGGCTGGTGCAGGTTCGTGGGAGAGTGTTTTTCCAGACCAGAAGATAACCGGGTCATTGGGGGCAAAATTGGAGCTAATAAAGGAACTCGTTCTTATTTTCTGACTATGTTGCCTTTGTGCCACACCCTGGATCATCACAAGGGTGCTTTTCAGAGCTGAATATAAGATGGGTGGCTAGGTAAATGTTATAAACAAACCAAGCCTAAAATTGACACTGTGATAGTTGGTCAATTATTGTGTTTTTGAAGCTTGGGAAATCAGTTACAGCAAGACCAATGTGATGGTCTTAGAAAAATAAAGACCTTTTTGGATTATCTTATTGAATGTGATCAATTATTTAAAGACTTAGGCATATTGTCCTATGCCATGACCCCAGAGAACAAATAGTATACAATGCCTGGAAAGCTGGAATAGCATCACAATGCTTTTTCTATTATAAAGGGGCTTTAATCACCCAGCTGCACTCTGATAGAACTCAGTTAAAGTGTACTTTGACACATCAGGCTATACATTATCACATACTTTGCTCCTATAGTATGGCATTTCACATCCTTACTGACAACTTTGTCAGGCTCCTAGTGATTTCTTCATTGTTCCATACCTGGGGACAGAATCTTGCCAAACTAAAGCAAACTACCACTTCATGAAGCATATAGCCTGGGAACTATTATGGAGGACTTCTAGTTTCAGGCTGCATAATTAACTTGCCATCTTTCACAAGAGATACATCCCTTCAGAACACAAATAAATTATCGTTGAAGGAAATAAAGGCCTGATCATCAATTAAAAAGCTAGATTCCTGACAAAACTTCTGTTCTTGGTTGTGTCTTCTGTGGCACAGAGGCTCTTCCCTGTAATAAAGCAGCCTGCTCTGCTGAGCATGGAACCAGTACATCACTGATCACAAACAGGCTTTGGAGTGCAATAAAAGAAAGAAAAAACACTGAGCAATGCCTATTCTTTTTGTTAAGTTCTGCGCATGGCTGCAAGGAGCGGAGACGAGGCAGTGAACAGTGAATTTCAACTCTTTATTAAGCATACTGAACAGAGCAATCACCTAGGGCAGCAGCAGCCCTTTTATAGGGTTGGCTGCTGTCCTATTAGCCAATGAAAAACATGGCAGTGTTAAACCCTTGAACCAATGAGAGTTGGCCCGTTAACAGCCAATCAGATTTCCCAGAAAGGACCAATCCGATGTCGCTATTATCGGCCAATCAGAAGTGCAGGATTAGAACCCTGCTTTTTACTTAAGGTTGTTAAAACTTTATTAAATGCCTTTATTAGTTCATAACACTTTTTTTCAAAATTTAATGCATTAGAGAATTGGAGAAAGATGAAACAAACAAACAAACAAACAAACAAAAACAGTTCTTATAATATGTGCTGAAGCATATTCTTTAAATTCAATCTGTTGTCAAGTTTGTAAGAGGTGGCATGCAAATACAGAATAACAGAGTTGGAAAGGACCTTGGAAGTGTTCTATAACAGATAACAGATAAACAAAGTTGGAAGGGACTTTGTAGGTCATCTAGTCCAATCCCCTGCCCAAGCAGGAGACCCTACACCGTTTCTGACAGATGGAAGTCCAATCTCTTCTTGAAAGTCTCAACTGATGGTGCTCTCACAACTTCCGGGGGCAATTTCTGCTCCATTGGTTGATTGTTCTCATTGTCAGAAAGTTTCTCCGTATTTCCCCGTTAAATCTCTCCTTGTTCAATTTCCATCCATTATTCCTTCTCTCTAGTCCAACTTCCTATGTAGGCAGGAAATCCTATATAATTTCAGACAAATGGTTGTCTAATCTCTTCTTAAAAACTTCCAGTATTGGAGCACTCACAACTTCTGGAGTTCACTGATTAATTGTTCTCACTGTCAGAAAATTCCTCCTTAATTCTAGGTTGCTTCTTTCCTTGTTTAGTTTCTATTGTTGTTGTCCTGCTTTCAGGTGCTTTGGAGAATAGCTTGACTTTGCAGCCCCTGAGATATTGGAACACTGCTATCATGTCACCCCTATGCAAGGGTCCTCTTTGTAGACTTCAGTTCAGCATTCAATGCCATTATTTCAGACACTCTTCTAAGTAAATTAAACGAACTAGCGGTACCTGAACACACTTGTAAGTGGATCATAAGCTTCCTCACAGACAGGAAGCAGCAGGTGAAGCTAGGCAGAATCACACCTGATACCTGTACAATCAGCACAGGGGCCCCCCAAGGCTGTGTGCTATTTCCACTTCTCTTCTCCCTGTATACCAATGACTGCATCTCAAACGATCCACCTGTTAAAATAATGAAGTTTGCTGATGACACAAAAGTGATTGGTCTTATTTGAGACAACGATGAATCTGCATACAGACAGGAGGTTATACAACTTGTCTCATAGTGTAACTGGAACAATCTGGAACCGAACACACTCAAAACCACAGAAATGGTGGTAGACTTTAGAAGAAACCCTCTTATACTACCCCTTATAATACTAGACAACACAGTATCAACAGTAGAGACCTATAAATTTCTAGGTTCTACTATATCACATGACCTAAAATGGACACCTAACATCAAAAACATCATCAAAAAAGCACAACAAAGAATGTTATTTCTGTGCCAACTCAGAAAGCTCAAACTGCCCAAGGAGCTGCTGATCCAGTTCTACAGAGGAATTATTGAGTCTATCATCTGCACCTCTATAACTGTCTGGTTTGGTTCTGCAACCCAACAGGACAGACACAGACTTCAGAGAGTAATTAGGATTGCAGAAAAAAACAATCACTACCTACCTGCCTTCAATTGAGGACCTAAATACTGCATGAGTCAAAAAGAGGGCTGTGAAAATATTTACAGACCCCTCACAACCCGGACATAAACTGTTTCAACTCCTTCCTTCAAAATGACGCTATAGAGCACTGCACACCAGAACAACTAGACACAAGAACAGCTTTTTCCCAAAAGCCATCACGCTGCTAAACAAATAATTCCCTCAACACTATTCAACTATTTACAAAGTGTACACTACTATTACCATTAATCTTCTCACCACTCCTTCTCATTCATCCTCTCCCACTTGACTGTTTCCTAGTATGATTTGATTGTTGATTGTACCCCATGACTATCATTAAGTGTTGTACATTATGATTCTTGATTCTTTATGAATGCATCTTTTCTTTATGTATACTAAGAGTATTTACACCAAGACAAATTCCTTGTGTGTCCAATCATACTTGGCCAATAAAGTATTCTATTCCATTCCATTCCATTCCTTCTTTTCACTAAACTAGACATATCCAATTCCAACCGTTCTTTGTGTGTTTTAGCCTCCAGTTCCCTCATCATCTTCATTGCTCTTTTCTGCACTCTCTCTATCGTGTCAAAATCTGTTTTATATGGTAGTGACCAAAATCGGATGCAATATTCCAAGTGTGGTCTTACCTAAGCATTATAAAATGGTACTATAACCCTTTACGTGAGCTTGATTTTGTTGTATGTGATGTGAAGTTAGATAGAACCATATTTTTATTACCTGGAGAGGTGTATGCAGACACAGTTTTGCCTGGTTTTGTGACCTTTCATGCCACAAATGTTAAGTGAGTTAATCAGTTAGGTTGTTCAGTTAGTAAAATGGTTTTTGAATGACTGGGGCTTCCTCATTGACTTTGCATGTCAGAGGTTTGCAAAAGGTGATCACATGACTCTGGGACATTGCAAGCATCATAAATATGAGCCAGTTGCCAAGTATCTGATCACATGACCATGGGGATGTTGCAATGATCATGAGGGTGAAAAATTAACGTAAGTCACTTTTTTCAGTACTGTTGTAATTTTGAACGATCAGTAAAAAAAATAGTTGTAAGTTGAGGACTATTTGTAATTAAATGGACTCTGAATATTGCCTATCTAAGGATTTTTCTAAGGAGAAAATAAAAATGAGTTATCTTATAGAGAGGTCAGGGTTTTTTTCCATTTTACAAAGAAAATGTGGAAGCTGATGAATCCACAGAAATTTCAGGATTTGATCTAAATGGGCATTTAGCTTAGAAAGATAAATTGAGCAATTTTAATATAAAATAATAAATTAAATCATTGGGTTTGCATTGCTGGATAATTGCCATGGTCATTTAAAGTAGTTATATGAGATTTGGGATACTTAAATCCTTAGAACTTTGAGCACATACATTCTTTTGCTGTATTTTTTTAAATTCATAAATAGCAATTGGCAAATGCTTAGCACAGCTGCATTATTGCCTATAAATGGCAAATTAACAGACTAATATTCTGGGTAAATGAACTAAACTGCACCTATATAGTTTCTCGTCTGATAACAAATTTAACTGTTTTTTCAGTAATGAGAGAAGTTTCTTAAATGGCTGAAAGGCATATTTAAAATCTATTTGATTTGGCATCTGACCCTCCTCTACCACTCCAACTAAAATATTAAAAAATATAATGAAAACAGCAGAAGTGAGACTTGCAAGGTAAATTTTGGTTTGGCGCATGCATCTTAATCCATTCATGCACTCTTCTTTTGGGGAAAAAAACTTTGAAAGAAGCTTACTTTGAATCTAGGCTGAAGTTCCTCATTGTAACTTTACATTTGAATAGTATTTGATCAGTGTTTGATATTGTTTCTATAAATCAACTTTGAAGGAATCTAGGGAACATGTGTTTTTACAAAAATAGAAATAAAATAAAGAACAAATGTCAAACCATACCTGACTTTATGTCAAACACCAGAGAAATTGGGAGATCCAGGCAGTTCAAATGTGTATAAAGATTTATTGTAACCTTAAAGTTCTTTACAAGAATCTGAACTACTAACAGTCAAGAGAAATTGGCGGGAGCAGGAATAGAAAGGAATTCAAGTTGGGCAGAGGTGGTATTTAGCAGATTCCGATCAGTTCTGGAGAACCAGTAGCAGAAATATTGAGTAGTTCAGAGAACTGACAAATACCCCCTCTGACTGGAGATTTTACAGTATCCTTCCCCTGCCACGACCACCAAGCCATGCCCACAGAAACGGTAGTAAAAAATTTTGAATCCCACCACTGGGCTTGACTAAAATCTCTTGTAGGTGTGAAGGGATTCATGACTGATGATGTGAGCCCCTCCCTTGGGCTCAGCCTGGTCACCTCCTACACTATAAAGTTCATTAATTTATGAAATTTGGCCTATAAACCATTCAAATGGAAGCAAACATTGAGTTGCTCATATCTTAATCTTTCTAAAAATGGAATGAAACATACAGCACATATTGCAAGGAAATAGCAGAGTGTAAATCATAAAAATAACAATATGTAGGAACTTAGTTTAACCACCAAGTGTGGGAATCTAGTTCAGGCAAACAAGACAAATTTCTGCTTCTACAGCAGGGGTGTCAAACATGCGTCATCATGGCAGCTTCATGTGACGTATTGGGACTTTTTTCCTCTTCGCTAAACTGGGCGTGGGCATGGCCAGCACGTGAGGCAACTGGCCCATGGGCTGGAAGTTTGACAGCCCTGTTCTAGAGGAAACATACCATCATCAGGAGCCTCAGTGGTGCAGTGTTTACAGTGCAAGCTACTTCTGCAGCTAGCGGTCTACAATTTGGCAGTTCAAATCCAACCAGGCTCAAGGTTGACTCAGCCTTCCATCCTTCTGAGGTGGGTAAAATGAGGACCCAAATTGTTGGGGGTAACATGCTGACTCTGTAAACTGCTTAGAGAGGGCTGGAAAGCACTATAAAGTGGTATATAAGTCTAAGTGCTATTGCTGTCAAATCTTTATTACGGTCATAGACTAATCTAGGAAGGGTGAAATACAAACAATTAATAACCTAAAAGCTAAAAAAAATATAAAATACACAAAGTTAAAGAACATTTTAAAAATTAAAAGGTATATATATAAAACAAAAAGATGAAGGAATTGTACAATGGGATAAAAACACTAAATATAACACTAAATATAACAATATATATATTGTTGTAGTCATTGAATAACTAAATCTATTATGGTGCAAATACTTAACTGCCAAGGGAGCTACCTTGATCACGAGGAAATATATCATACAGGCCAGATGAAATGGGTTACATGTCTGTTTTCCTCACTGCTTTATTGTTCTAGTTCAGGTTTTAATTGCCGCTGTTCATTATCAACCTTCATCATCACTGATACCATTTTTATGAAAGCAATTAAGTAGTCCAAACATAGTTGAGCAATGCTGGCATATGAAACATGCAGCTGAATGCCAAACTGCTCCTAAATCCATAGCAAAACTTTACAATTCATTTCCAGCCCAAAACAAAGAACAACAATTTAGGAGCCATTTCAGTCAAGTGTAGTGTACTGTGATTCAGTGTAATTCCAGCCACACTCTCTTTCATTAATAAAAGCCAGGAAATAGTAGGGTTATTTGTACAATAGCGAGGTTGCCTTATAAAGGGAACCACAGTTAAAGGAAGAATCCATAAGCTTAAAAGATATGAGGGTAAATCTCTTGATTACTGTAATATCTTTTGATTGGCTCCAGCAAATCTCACAATATCTAAGTAAGAGGGACATGGTTATTGAGCAAGAAGCTTCTCTAAATATCATCAAGCACCATTTGCAGTGTGGACTCTATTCTTCCTCTAAGGGTAATTAATAAAGGATTATCTTGATAATGGATTGTCTGAGCCACAAATGTAGGTCTATTTTCATGCTTGTCTTTGACCTTACAATGATGTTATTTGTCCTATATCTTAAAAATTATTTTTTTTAAAAAAAAGACAACACAAACAACTTAAATTGTATATTGTACATTTTTTTCTCTAGAATACTTGTATATGTTGTTATAGATTAGTTATCTTTTGAATACCAAATAAGAAATTCAACTAAAAATTAATCTCTGTATAGAGGATTTTTATGTGTATAATATCTTTGGTAGTAATATACAAACATCTATTCAGCCATACCCCAAATTTAGAAAGTTGTTATTAACTTAATAAACAAAAGCACAAATAATAGTTGGGTTTCCAATCTCTTCATAACATCTGTCTACTTCAGTCCTTCATATTCTCCAATCTCTTGATTTCCCTATTATATTACTCATGATCGATTACTTTTTTCTTGAAAATCTCTGCCTAGAAAAAGCAGAACAAAATATTGAACCATCATTGTAATTTCAAAGTTTAGTATATGCCACATTCTGATTTATTCCTCTATTGGTTTATGTGAAAATCCTAGGAAAACTGAAATCAACAAGTAACACTGTACAATGTTTTAAAAAGTGTATCTGTGACGCCATACCACTGGCTATCCAAAGAAATAAAATCAGAAATCAGGATGCTACAGGGTACAAGTTTAAAGATTTTTAGATTTAGTTAGTTCTTATAGTTGGCATACTCATGGGGAAAATGTATACATTTCAGAGTTGCTATGTAGTAACATCAATAATATATTGCAGTCTTTAGACAACTTTGGTTGACTTCCAAAAGCAAAGCAGGATTTGACATGTTCAGTATTTGGATGGGAGACCTAGAGTTTCCAGAGTCGTGGACTACATTTTGGGACCTTCCTCCCCATAAAATTCAATGGTGAGTGGATCAGTGGTTAAGACACTGGGCTTGTCATCTGGAAGCCAGCAGCCCTGGTTTGATACCCAAGTGTCACATGACAGGGTGAGCTCCCATCCTCACCCCAGCTCCTGCCAACCTAGCAGTTTGAAAGCATGCAAATGTGAGTAGAAAAATAGGTACCATATCAATGGGAAGGTTACAGTGCTCTGTGATGTCATACTGATCAAGAAATGTCTTTGGGCAGCTTTGGTTCAATGTCCTTGAAATGGAGATGAACACTACACTCTATAGCAGTGGTTCCCAAACTTTTTTGGTCCACTGCCCCCTTGGTGCTACAAACTCATCCTCGGTGTCCCCCACCCAGGGGTGGGATTCAAATTTATGTGGGTGTGGCCTAATTTGAGGGTGTGGCTTGCTGGTCACATGACTGGGTGGGTGTGGCTTGCTGGTCATGTGACTGGGTGGGCGTGACCAGGTGACTGGCAAACCAAATACAAGTGGTCCTCACTTAATGACCAGTTGTTTAGCAAGTGTTCTAATTTATGACTGGTCTCCCCAGAGCTACTTGACCAGTTTTTGGAGTTTTGACAGCTTTAGATCAGGGTCTAAATCCCACCCCTGCCTGTGTGTGTGAGTGAGAGGGAAAGAGAGAGGTTGGATCAGATCTCTCTCTCTCTCTCTCTCTCTCTCTCTCTCTCTCTCTCTCTCTCTCTCTCACCAACACCAGAAAGCCACCGCCAGTCAAAATTCATATTAGTGGTCTCCGGGATTTAAAATTATGAGTTTGGTGGTCCCTGAGGTCCAAAAGTTTGGCAACCCCTGATCCAAAGGGATGAGCCTGAGAGAGGGAAGAGAGAGAGAAAAGAAAGAGAGAAAGAGAGGAAGAAAATAAAGAGAAAAGGAAAAGAAAGAAAAAGGGACAAAGAAAGAGGATGGAAGGAAGGGACAGAAAGAAAAAGAAATAAAGAAGGAGAGAGGGAGGGAGGAGAAAGATAATGAGATATCTATTCTAGTCCAATCACCTGCTCCAGTAGGGTTAGAAGGGAGTGTGTGTGTGTGTGTGTGTGTGTGTGTTCTCCTTGTAATTTACCAGTACATTTTGGTTTTGCCTTCTTCAGAATTGGCACTGTAATACATTGGGGAAAATGGTGGCAAGGGGGTGTTCGAGGCACCGGCCTGCAGGTTCACCCATTGACTATCACTGCTCCGGAGCTGGCGCCTCCAATGCGGAAGTGGTGGCATGTTACATGCCACCACAGCTGCATTCAACACACCACCCCCTTGCCACCTCTTAGCACCCTTCTGCTGCCCCCCTTGGGGATGCTAAGAGGTGGCAGGGGGGTGTTCGAGGTGCCAGATCTGCAGGTTCATCCATTGACTTTAGCACTGCTCCAGAGCTGGCACCTCAATGGGTGAGCCTGCAGGGCCCGCTGGTGCCTCGAACGCCCCCTGCCGCCTCTTAGTGCCCCTCTGCCAGCCCCCTTGGGGACACTGAGAGGTGGCAAGGGGACGGTGCATTGAACGCTGCCGTGGTGGCACCTAATGTGCCACTGCTTCCGCATTGGAGGCGCTGGCTCCGGAGCAGTGTTACAGTCAATGGGTGAACCTGCAGGACCAGTGCCTCGAATGCCCCCCCCCTGCTGCATCTTAGCATTCCCAAGGGGGCCAGTAGAGGGGTGCTAAGAGGTGGCAGTGGAACGGCGCATTAAACGCGGCCATGGCAGCACGTAATATGCCACCACTTCTGCATTGGAGGCACCGACTCTGGAGCGGAGTTACAGTCAATGAGTGAACCTGCAGGGCCGGCACCTTGAACGCCCCCCTGTCGCCTCTTAGTGCCCCCTGCCAGCCCCCTTGCCTCTTAGCACCCCCCTAAGGCATCCTCCCCAGGGGGCAGTACTGCACTATATACATTCCACATTTTTTTTTGATGTACGATCCTATGATTTTATGATGCCATACATCCATGCATAGTGTTTTGCATGAAAACAGATACACCACATTGGCTTCAGATTTTGAATTAAGTAAAATGAATGATCCCATTAACACGTTGAGCATTCTGTTGCTTTATTTATGTTATTGATTATGGATAGCTAGTTTTTAGTTTCATGCAACATTCCTCTGTAGCTTTATGGAAAGCTGCCTTCTGAATAAGGTAGCTCAGGAAGTCCAGTTTCCTTTCTAATTATGGCTTCCATTTTTTTTCCATGTTGCCTGTAATGAATGTGAACTGGCATATGGTGCACTTTTACAAAAGGTGATTTGAAACAGCTTTCAAATGTAATTGATGTTAGAAAACGGCATGGCTGGGATCAGGCCCAGGTATTTTTGACAGCCCAATCCATCATGTCAAAGCCGGAAAGAAAGAAAAAACAGCATTAAGGAAGAATAACAACCTCCAAATAAAACAATCATCTCTTCACAACTTTGTTACCAAAAATTGGGCAAAAGCCAGAACTGGAAATTAGTGGATGGAAATTAATTGGAGGGATTGATAAAGGTTGTAAATCAAATGTATTTATAAGCCATTTACCTTGTCAGGGGAAAAAAAAAGATTGAATTATGATTGACAAAAGAAAGCAACTAATTTAGCACGCTTGTAGCTTTGAAAGAAGTGGTTTGTTGCTGATAAGAAAAGCATGTTGGTTTACTGAAAGAAAAAGCTTCTGGAACTCAAAAGAAAAATGAAAACAGACAATCAAGGGGTGTAAGAATGCCACTGGTCCCCCACAGCCTCATGTCTGATAGTCCATTTTTCTCTCTCTGTGTTTATGATCACATAGCTAAGGCCATATCTTATTGCAGTCCTTATTTTGTAGGCTTGTTGTATGTACACCTATGATCTGCAACTCAGAAGCATATAGTAAATGTGTAGGTCTTAACGGAAACACAATTTTCACTTTATGAGAGACAGGAACTCTATTCTCCTTTCCTTGACCAACTGATTTTATTAATGCATAAAATGAGTGATGGAGCAAATGAGAAAGCTGTTTTTTCCATGTGTTCTATTTAGAACATTTAGGACAAGACTGCTGATTTAGACCAAGAGCTCATTTAGTTTGGCATTCAGTATCACATAGTGGCCACTTAGATGGAACTACCTTGCTAACAAGCCAGGTTTCTCTATTCCTGTACTATAGCAGTTACTATTTCATATAGTCCATTATTTAGAAGGTGTGCATCCACAAAAACTACCATCTAAATGAATGGACTCCTAAAATGTGATGGCAGTAATTCCATACTTTATCTGCTCATTGTTTAAATAAGATCTTTGTGTTTTGCAAAAAAAGAAAAAAGGAACAAAGGTAATTTTGCAGCTACTGTGATTGTTGGCCAAGCAGGGACAAAAACAGCCAGAGAAATGATTGAAACCTGAGAAATGGGTCCCTTGTCAGTTAATAGGAGTGCTGATTTACCACCAGCCTATCAGGTACTTAGAGACTGAGGTACAAGGAAACAACAATTAAGGACTTAATAGTCAGCCATCAACACCCTAATTAACAACTAAAAGCTACACACAACTAGGAACCTTATAAATACAATGAGTTGAGTAGTCTAGTGCACATATTCTGGAAATGGAGAAATACCCAGAGGATGAGCTCAGCACGAGCCTGAAAGCTTGGAAGACTAATCCATTGGTTTTGGTGACTGACTCAGATTGGATCCTGCAAGGAAGTTAGTACTGAAGGCTGCTTTCCATTAGAAATATGACAAGTTTGCTTTTAAAGTAATAGAACATAGAAAACCTAACTTATGCACCTTTCTTTTTGTATTTCATTCAGATATGAAGAATAAGAAATTTTACATTGAAATGTGTAAACAAAATTCAGAAGAATGTACATGGAGCAAGAGCTGGTGAATGATAAGTTTCTAAACCACTTCCCCCTAATCAATTTGTGAAGCCACCTACAGATCGACTTACAAGAATCGTGGATCCTTTATTGATTGGATTACACTATAGTGTTTGTCCAAGAAAGAGAGGGATATTTTAGAAAATGCGATGGAGCAGAAACTCCATCAGTGGAAATTGCCTCATTGTGACCCTTTTCCCCCTCAATACAATGTACTATATCCTCCATTCAGTAAGTCTTCCTTATCTCTAAGACATGTTTTAGCTGTGGGGACTGAGAATGAAGATTGTATTCCATCAGTTCCAACTTCCAGCTTCTTTATTCCTCAACACGTAATAACAACAACAGTAACAATAAGGTGTTTAAAACTTTTGAGAAGATGGCTTCACCCATCTCACTTTAGCTGATTCTGAAAAAGTTAAGTAGTGGATTGGAAATAAATAGGAAATCTCAGGACTTAATTTAAAAAAAAAACACCATTACCCAGAGGAAGAGAATGGAAAACATCTGGCAAAATGTCCATAGAGTTGCCAAAATTTTGACTCTATCTATGGACAGGACTTGAGAATGACTTTTAACATTACCTTTTACCATTCATAAATGCATGCTTATTTCTTTTTTTTTTTTTTGAAACAAATTTTTATTAATTTTAAAGATAAAACAACACATCATTAACCATTAAATACATAAACACATAAAACCTCTTAACATTGTAAATCCTTACAAGTCAAACAAAACATTATTTTTATACAGCATAATTCCAATTTATCCCATCTCCATATGGACACACAAACATCTTTCAGCAAGTTTCTCATTTTTTCTCTTTACTCCTATTCAATTTCATTTCTCTTCCATATTTATCCATTTTATAGTCATCATATTCTTTTCTTTCTGGCTTGTATAAATTATTCTCATCTAGCATTCCTCCAAGGTTTTATTGATTCTTTCCTTTTTTTTTTTTTTTATAAAAAACAAATTTTGTTAGTTTTACCATAAGCACAATACACAAACATACAAACACAAAACATAAACAAAACTAAAAGATCTTTTCTGAAGGTTGTCTGTTCCCGGGTTAAAACTCTTTACACAGACACAAATTCAAACATCATATTCAACCCATATCTCCTTCCAAATCTTATTATCATTTTCTTTTTTATATATATATATAAAAACCATTTTTATCAGTTTTATAAAAACAATGCACAAAAAATCAAGGCATAGCAGCTTATAAATTCTTTTCTAAGAAAAAATAATAATAATAGACCAATAAAGCATAACATTTCCAGATTATAATATCAATATTTCATATAATATTAACTTCATATCTTGTCCCTACTTCTCTTTTCCATCCAAATTATTTATTAATTAAAATTTTATTGCTTTTTATCAATACACAAAATCCAAAAAAAAAAGCATATATATCCTTTCATATCTTATTACCATTTTCAATAACATTCTTTGTCTGTTCTATTTCCAATTATCCATTCATCTTTTTTTTCTTTTACTATACTTCTCCTGTACACCAATTGGAGTAACATCTATAACTCATTACCCTAACTTAGAAATACTACATATAGCAATCTTTCTTGGGATTCTGTTTAAAAAAAATTCTAAAATTACATAATAAATTTTATATTCTAAATATACATATAAAAACACACTCTTATATACCCTCCAGAATCCCTCTTTTAATCTAAATTAAATTCACCCATTATCTCTAAATAAACTTTTTTTCCTTAGGTCTTGCTTCCCCACATTAAGGCTTCTCCTCCCCCCCTTTCTCTCTTGCTTATTCTTCTCCTTGCCCTTTCTACCCCTTTGTTTTTTCTCTTCGCTTTTCTTGCTCCTTTTCCTTTGCTTTCTAACCTTGCCTCTATCTTTTCGCTCATTTTTCTCTCTTTTGGTTGTTTTTATAATTCTTAAAATCCCCTTTTTCTTATCCTTTTTGTCCTCCTCTCCAGAAGGGACCCATTGTTCATCAAAGATGGCTTCTTCTTCCTCTTCTTCCTTGTCCCAGTCCTTCTGCTGCGTAATCAACTTTTCAAAGGAACATAACGCCATTTCTAAGAATTGAAACAAAGCGCCCAAAGTATCTTCTTTTTTATATTTTTGATATTCAATCTCTAGTTCATCCACAGACGATGCCATTATGAAAAGGGAAACTTTTTCCAAAACAACCACAAGAATTTTTAATCAAAGACAATCAAAAGCAATTAAAAAAAGAAAAAAAATTCCAAAAGTTAATACTTTTCTTCCTTCTTCTCTTTCTCTTTCTGAATTAATTTTTAATCAAAGAGGTCCAATTACCATATATCTTCTTTTGGGATCCACAAAGACTTCTAATCAATCTCCTCCTTTTTCAGCTTCTGCTCCAATTTTTTTTTTCTCCCTTCCCACTTGCAATGAGAATTTTAATAATCAAAAATCCATACCTCCAGCAGAGATTTTCCAATTTCTCACATTTTTCAATGTCCAAAAATCCCTTTGTCTCTTATCTTAGCTTTCAAAACAATCCACTTTCAATGTCTAATATATCCAAATATTTCTGCTTTTTCCGTGGGGTGGGAGAGTAAAAAAAAAAAAAAAAAAAAAATTCCCTTTAACAGCTTCTCCGCCGCTTTTCGCTCTTCTTAGGGATACAATGTATCCTCCAGCAACAAACAGCTCAATTCCAGGCAATTTAAAAGGTGTTACTTGACCCGGCTCAGACAGAACTTTCACTCTTCACACTTCCTCCAGCACAGTTCTTACCCGGTTGCTGGCTTCTTCGTGGCGGCCATTGCTGACCGCCGCTCCACCGCCTTGGGAAAAAGGGGTTTTCCCGGAGAAAGGGGGGGTCTGCGATGCCCCCACCTCCCTTTCCGACTCCCCTCTATCTTCAGCTGTCCCTACAGGGCAGCCATATCCCCCTGACCCATCTGGATCGGGGGTACCTCGACGGCTAGCACAGCAGGAATCGTGAGCTGTCGCGAATTCCTGCTGCCCCGAAGCCACGCAAACCGGAAGTTTCAATGCATGCTTATTTCTGATAATAGTTATACTGTTTGCAAAATGCATTCAGACTGATCATTTATTTGCTGCAGCATCTTCCCGTTTGCAACATTCTTCAGGCTTTCTCAAATATGCTAGACAGAGATCCAGGTGTCAGGATTCTGACAGATGCCAAATTAAATCATGAATCTCAAGCCAAGCTTCAAAAGAAATCCAGTTATTTATTAGGAACTTCATGCTGGCATGGACCAGGTAGAGCCAACTCTGACCTCAGTTAATTCGTGCTTTGCCTCTGACCCTGTTTCCCCTTCCCCCCCATTATGTGTCATCAGTCACGTTCCCCAATGTAGCAATTTCGCAGGTTGTAAAAGTTCCTCCCTCCGGCCACTCCATTTCCCATGGAGACAGAGACGGCCTTGGAGATTTGGATGGAATATGCCTTGTTTTGACTGAGATATCAGCTCCTTAAGGCAGCAGCGGTTTGCTCTCCCATCTCCCTTTGCAACTCAAGAGCAGTTCAGGGATGCTTTGCGAGTTGACACCAGGCAGACTATCAAGAAATTCCTTCCTACCCCAGGCTACCATCTCTCTGATCCTGAAGAGATGAACTTCTTCAAGGATGTTATCTGCTGTCACAATCAGCCTTAAGCTACAATTTTCTATTCTACTTGCTTTCTCAAGTTGCCTTATGGGATAACACTTTTTATTTGGAGAAGATGAAGCCTAAAGAGGAGAAGCACAGATGTATATCTCTATGTAAATTGTGCATATAACTTTTAATTAGATACAATTGTTTAATGTTATGCTTGCCTTATTGCTAAAAAAAAATACTAGAGGGAGACCAATGTAGTTTATTCTTACAATGAATTATAGTTGGGTCGGGACATGGTTTCAGAAATCAAAGCACATCAAAGAACTTCTCTTTTGCATAATTAAACTGATGAATAAGTAAAATCTAAAGTTTAAAATATTTCTTAACACTGATATTTCACAGGATGACTTTCCGTCCTGCTGTTTTCACAACCATGTGTTATCTCTAAGTCATGTAACATCTGCTATCTCAATGAAATCAGATATCTACTTTACACAATGCTTATGTTTAGCTCTGCAGGTTCCCCCCCCCCCCCCCCGAATATGTAACTTGTAAAAGGAAAAAGGGAAAAAAACTCTTTTCCATTTTTAATCTATTTTTCAAAGAGGTAGTTATTCCATGTACAGCAATTTTAGCAGAACTACTGCATGATCTATTTTTTTCCTTAGTTAAATAACCATTCAGCATTTGTTTCCAAAGTGTTTTAAAAGTTGACATTTTAGCTGTTCTTGGAAAATCAGAATAAGATTCTGCAGATAATTCTCAATCATTCCCAAACTTTAATTTAAAAGTACTGTATATCTTTCCCCATGTAATCTGATGAACTATGCATTGTTAATACCGCACTGCAAACTGAAGCAAAATGTATAAAAACCCATCACACTTTAAATTCCACTTATCTTTTGTTTCGCCCTCTAAGATGGAGATAAACTTCTAAATCCTCAGTTTTCAAACTTTCCCCCGTTTGTCTAGCTCACGGATGCCAAGCTCACCATGTCATGTTGCTGTCAAGTGATGTTTCATGATCTTTTTACCATTTGTGGAGCTGGGGTGGATGATGCATCTGGCCCATGAGCTGCCAGTTTGACACCCCTGGTCTATCTTATTTTATTCTGATTTTTTTTTTCTATTTTTCTCTGATCCCTGTGAGTTCCAACCATCACCCATTCTCAAAAGTTTAAAAAAGTGGGCTGGGCTGCTGAGGGTTCACAATGGTTCAGGACAGCCCCTAGCTAAGATTCTGTGCAGTTCAGAGAACCCCAAATCCCACTCCTGGCTGGCCCTGCCCACCCCACCTTCCCAGAAGACCCCACATGGCCTGTTTTGGTGCAGGTAAGTGCAAGGCGCATGTGGAGGGTTGGGAAGAGCAAAAAAATAGGCCTCCTGGAAGTTCAGGAAGGCCAGAAATGAGCCCTTTTCCGGCTTCCAGAGGGCCTCCAGAGCCCAGAGAGGCCGTTTTCACCCTCCTGAAGGCTCAAGGAAAGCCTCCTGAGCCCAGGAAGGGCAAAAATGCCCCCCTGTGGTGCAGGACGCTGACTAGGCGATGCCCACCATGGCCACGCCCACCCAGCAATTAGGCAGAGAACCCGTTGCTAAATTTTTTGAGGCCTACCACCCCGGAATGAAATTTTAATTAGGCGCAAAGGACCAGGATCATATGTTGTACTTCAGAAGATTTATTATTCAAGCTTATACATAAAATCTAGTCAACTAAAGTTTAGTACTAAATTGGTGCCAGGTAAGGGTCAATGGAATTCAAGAGGTGTTGGGCTTGGATCATTTATAAGAATGTATGTAGATAATGCTCTTAACTCTGCCCTCCAGATCTACCTGCTCTTCTCCTACAAGTTTGGACCTCTGAACCTATTTAGGCTGCACTTCCCCTGGTATGTAGCATATGTATACAAGGCAACATATTAGGTATACAAGCCACTGAGAACAAACTGATTTCAATAATTAAATGCAAACACCGAACAATAAAATAAAATAAAATAAAATAATCAGATGAAGTAGGAATAGTCATTTTGCTTTTTTGAATGCATATTGACCTCATTTTCATAAAATGTCTGCCATGGTAAGGATATGCTTATTTAAACAATATGGCTGCCACTGTGATGGGCATATCTAGTCACAAAATAACCTAATGAGGCTCAACTGGAAAGGTTATGCTGTGTTCAAGGACTAACAGCTGTTTTATTCTCAGGGGCTGCAATAGAAGGTAAGTATTAGAGCTGAAAATAGACTTTTTGAAACGTGGAGCATGCACTCACCAAATCGGTTGTTACGCCGGCTGAATCGTGCCACTGGTGGCAGCCCCTCAAATACTGGAATACTGGTGTCATGTCACCACTAGTCCTTCTTTTCTCTAGACTGGCCATACCCAATTCCTGAAACCGTTCTTCATATGTTTTTGTCTCCATGAATCGTGGAACAGTTCACTTAGAGAGAAAGGGAAGACATACATTGCATACATTGCATGAAGAAAGAAAAGAAAAGAAAAGAAAAGAAAAGAAAAGAAAAGAAAAGAAAAGAAAAGAAAAGAAAAGAAAAGAAAAGAAAAGAAAAGAAAAGAAAAGAAAAGAAAAGAAAAGATAGATTAACATACTCAAGTACCGGCATCTGCTCAAAAAGCTGCAGAAGATTTGCACTGTGCACTGAAATCACCTCTCAGATTTTTTTGGCAATACATTTTAAAGCCACAATGAGAAATATGGCAGATGAAGTTAGATAGTCCCTTTGTGGAAGAGCATCTTGACTTACCTACCTTGCCACTTTTCATAATGTAAACTAGCACAGAGTGTGGAGAAAGTCCTTGATGTGTTTAACAGTTTCAGCAAGCATTTGAATAAATATAGTTAAAACTCTCCCACATTTTGCAGGTGCGACTCACAGGGGAAGTTATTAGTCTGAAGAATATCAGTCTCTACAACTACATGTTAAATATTAATTTTATCCCACATTCTTGGGAGCTATTTCTTCTTCTTTTATTGACTGAATGACAATTGGCACGGGGATTGTCATTAAACCCAGGATTATCATTGGAGAACAAAGGCTCAGAAACCAATGATTAGGAGAAAGTCCTGTTTTGTATTCTGAGACTCCATAACCAGAAAAAAATAAAATATCTGAACTGTGTAGAGATCAGTTGTCTATGTACAATTCCTTAGCGGATGTTTTTTCATATTCATCGATTTATAGAGAAAGCTCTGCAAATTTCTAAAATTAATCCATGTTGAATTGTACCTTCAGTGACTGGCAGAAAAAGAAAACACACAATAACACAAACTAACAAAAAGGTGTAATGTTCAAGGTGGCCTTTCTATCCATCTTTTCCATCCCATTTTAAGTCTTGAGGAATTACTGTCAATTGTAAAATGAATTTGATTAAGGAAAAGAATGAGTAGGTATCTCTTACTCTGTCAACAATGTAAGTAGCCCTAATATGCTAACTAATAATGGCAGCTTATTAGTGATTTTAACCAATGACATCATCAAAGTAACCAAAGAGCATACTGGCTTGCATGGTTAGGATGCTGGGGTGGAAATTAGCAAGCCTGTGTTTGAGAACCAATGCTGCTGTGGAGCAAGGTGAGCTCCCATCCTTCCCTCCAGTTCCAGCCATGGACATGAAAGGAGCCACCAGCTGAGTATCCCACAGGCAATGGTGATTTCATTAGCAAATTCTTTCAACCCAGAAGGACCTTGGTGCTTCTGACATGAGTGCTATGCTATCAAAGTAGCCAATAAAAACTCACGGCATTTAGAAGTCTTGGAAAATGGTGTCTTTTTAAAACATGGATTTGGCTCAGAATATATTTCAAATATTGCATTAAAAACAAAGTGATTACTGTCTCCTTGTCTATGTTGTTGTTGTGAGAGCCACTGGGAACAATCTTCTCTGAAGATAATGGGACCAGAACTACTAATGTCTCAGTAGCTGTTTTTCATCCTTCCTCTGTCTTCTCCAATTTATTTATTTCAATTATTTTATTTACTGAGCTTGCTTCCTTCCAATTTGGTTTAATGTTAGTTTAAATCAGATTCTGAAAATGTCTTGTACCTAGCTACAAGTGCTAATTATGTCACTCAAGCATACAGAAGGTTAAGCAAAAAAGCATAGATGAACTAAAGATAGCCAATTTTGTAGTATTAAATCTGTTTCATTAAACTAAAAGCTCTTTTCTTCAGTAGTATAGTCCATCATTTTATCTATATAAACAAAATAACCTGCATTTCATACATGCTGCTTAAGAAAATAGTTGCACAGAAATCTTTGGGATTAAAAAAAAAACTTTAAGTGGAAATTGCTACTTTTTTGGTTGATGTTTCATAATTTCAAACAGTATTAGCTTTTGTGCCTTGAAATGTTTATGTCATTTATGCTCACAAAGCTGGAATGGTATAACAGCATCTGAGAATGGCTTTGGGAGACAACTCCAGACTAAACCAGCTCAGCCAAGGTGCAGCTGAGCCCACAATAGAAATGGGAGAGTGGCAAACTTCTCACAAGGGACTGTCCTTCGTTTCTTGGACTGTAAAAGTGAAGGGGTGGAGAGGTGTACTATCAGACTTGCAAGATTCAGTTAATATAATCTTACAATAAAGTTAGAACTAGTATTTTGGGTATCGTTCTTCTCTGGACTATCTTAGAGGTGTCAAACTCAATTTGATTGAGGGCTGCATCAAGGTTTTGTTTGATCTTGGGGGGCTGAGGGGGCATGGCCAGCTCGATGTCACTCATTGAGGCTCTGTTTTCAGCCACGCCGGCCCTCCCGGGCTCTGTTTTTGGCAATGCCAGCTCTCCTGGGCTCCATTTTTGGCCATGATGGCCTCTTGCAACCCTCTGCCAGCAAAAGTGGAGCTCAGGGAGGCTGCGTCTGACCCTCCTCAAACTCCATTTTTGCTAGCAGAGGGTTACAGGAGGCCATTGTGGCTCAAAATGGAGCCCAGGAGGACTGTGCGCGGTCCTCCCAAGCTCCCTTTTTGCTGGCAGAGGCACCACAGGCTGGTCCGTCACTGTTTCCAGGGCAGGCCCACGGGCCAGATCTAAGCACCCCACAGGCCGGATCTGCCCCTCCCCGGGGGCCTTGAGTTTGACACCCCTGGGTTAGAAGATAGATGTACGAATGACTGCTGGAAACTTAAACTTCAAATCTGTTATTTCTTTTTAGGTTTTTTAAAAAACATTTTTATGACTATTTCTCTTGAATGTTTTTTCAAACTCAAGCTTAAATTTCACAGAAGGCAAATTTCACTCCATGGCAAATCTTGCATTGCTTGAGTTACTTCCGAATATTCACCAAAGATTTGTTGAGAACTCAATGCCAATCTGATTTTCTTTCTAAGAGAGGTGTAAATAGACTGAAGGAAACTCTGGAAAGAACCAGAAAAATTGCAATTGCAATTGCAATGACTGCTTGCTGTAGTTCATGTGCAGATTCAACTTTTCATGACCAACTTTCTTAATTAGAGAACACAGGTCAACAAACTTTTGTGCCACCTTAGAATGACTGAGAGAGCTGGCAGTAGATTTTAAAACTGACAGAACTCTCAGAGATGGCAAAATTGGCTTTGATTAGAAACAATGGTTTAGACAACTTTATAAGAGATTGGAAGCCATTTGTGGACTTTTTACCACATGTTAAACACAATGACAGCTGGCTAACAGGGATTTGAAGATTAGTTTTACATTTGTTATAATCTGTGGACCATTTTTTTTTACATATATAGTGAACAGATGTTGGGTCATTATTAGACAAATACCGTATATACTCGAGTATAAGCCGAGTTTTTCAGCACATTTTTTGTGCTGAAAAAAACCCCCTCGGCTTATACTTGAGTCAGATTCCCCTCTGAAAAAAAAATGGTGTGGAGCTCCGAAGCTGGGCAGCTGCTTCCCTGCTTCCGTGTTTCCTTTGCAACTTTTAAGCATGGGGGTAATCGGAAGCAGAAAAGTTCTTGCTTGAGGATATATTGTTTTTTCTTTTTTTAACTGTTTTTTTTTGGGGGAAGACCCACCGCCATGTGAGAATGCTCAGACATGAAATCTATCCAACCGAAAATAAGTGTGTGTGTGTGTGTGGGGGGGATTTTAACAGAGGGAAGATGTAGGGAGAAGGCAAAAGCAACAGAAGATCCTTCAGGGGAAACTGAGGGGGAGACTCACCCTTGGTCCAGATGAGCCCCCTTCCCCTTTCTCTAGGCTGAGAAAACAACGTGAGCCGAGGTTGCTTCGGCTCCACTCAGCTTCATTTCCTCAGCTCCAGCTGCTTTCAGTCCACTCAGGAGGAGGGGGAGGAGGGGGAGGAGGAGGGGGAGGCAGCTCGTGTTGTTTTCTGAGCTCTAGGCTGAAAAAGCAACGCGAGCCGAGGTCGCTCCACTCAGCTTCATTTCCTCAGCTCCAGCTGCTTTCAGTCCACTCGGGAGGAGGGGGAGGAAGAGGAGGGGGAGGCAGCTCGCGTTGTTTTCTGAGCTCTAGGCTGAGAAAGCAACGCGAGCCGAGGTCGCTCCACTCAGCTTCATTTCCTCAGCTCCAGCTGCTTTCAGTCCACTCGGGAGGAGGGGGAGGAGGGGGAGGAGGGGGAGGAGGCAGCTCGCGTTGTTTTCTGAGCTCTAGGCTGAGAAAGCAACGCGAGCCGAGGTCGCTCCACTCAGCTTCATTTCCTCAGCTCCAGCTGCTTTCAGTCCACTCAGGAGGAGGGGGAGGAGGAGGGGGAGGCAGCTCGCGTTGTTTTCTGAGCTCTAGGCTGAGAAAGCAACGCGAGCCGAGGTCGCTCCACTCAGCTTCATTTCCTCAGCTCCAGCTGCTTTCAGTCCATTCGGGAGGAGGGGGAGGAGGAGGTAGAGGCAGCTCGCATTGTTTTCTGAGCTCTAGGCTGAGAAAGCAACGCGAGCCGAGGTCGCTCCACTCAGCTTCATTTCCTCAGCTCCAGCTGTTTTCAGTCCACTCGGGAGGAGGGGGAGGAGGAGGTGGTGGTGGCAGCTCGCGTTGTTTTCTGATAGTGAGATCATTTCCCAAATTAATTGATTCACTAACCCAAAAGAAGAAGATGTTGATGACAGTGGGAGGCAGGAGTCACTCTCTCCCTTGCAAGAAAAAAGCAAGAGCCGTTCTTATGATCTCTCTCTTTCTCCCCGTAATACAGTAAAGCCCTTTCCAGCACGCACGCGCGATCCGCCCCCGCCGCTTTGCACCTTGCAAATGCAAAAACCCTGGGGTTTTGCATTTGCAAGGTGCAAAGGGGCGGGGACGGATCGCGCGCGCGTGCTGGAAAGGGCTTGACTTTACTGGGGAGGGGAGAGAGAGAGAGAGAGAGATATCATAAGAACGGCTCTTGGTTTTTTCTTGCAAGGGAGAGAGTGACTCCTGCCTACCACTGTCATCATCATCATCTTTTGGGTTAGTGAATCAATCAAACCTTTCATGATAGTGAGATCGGTTCCCAAATTTCCCTTAAATCAGGGAAGAAATCAGAAACAAACCTTTGGGCTGAGAATCAGCCTGTTCCGATGATGCCATTTTTGTTCACTTCAGTGTGAAAAGTGTGAAAAAACACACTTCTTTTTCTTCATCTTCTTGTTCCCTATTTACTGGTCTCTTTCAAAGAGGAAATTGTGAACATCAAACTTATTCTCAACTGTCCTAGTGAAAGTTTTTATTGGTATCTATTTTTATTTTTGAAATTTACCAGTAGCTGCTGCATTTCCCACCCTCGACTTATACTCGAGTCAATAAGTTTTCCCAGTTTTTTGTGGTTAAATTAGGTGCCTCGGCTTATATTCGGGTCGACTTATACTCGAGTATATACGGTAGATTTCCACATCCAATATATTTATGCATCTAACATAGAATTTTTATTAAATATAGATGGGAAAGTATATAATTATTATATATACCTGTTACATTAGGGGAGGTGAATATATTATTTTTTATGTATCTTTCTTTCAGCATTCAGCCAGGGAGGATTTTTTTTAATGTTTAATGTTTTTTTTCTTTGGTACACAAGATTCTTTTTATTGTTGTTGTTAGTGTTGGGTTTTTGTTAATCTGCTCTTTCTTCTTTGTTCTGTTTTTCTTTGATATTTTATTTTTGGCGAGGAAAAATAAATACGTAAAAAAATAAAAAATAGATGTTGAAGATGTATTAATATATATTTTGATATACTGAAGTCCACGCATCTTAAATTGGCTGAGGTTGAGAAATGCTGGAATATGGTTGTAGGATACAATGTGTGAATGACTTGCTTCTTAAAGGCGGTCAGCTCTTATCTCCAGTCTGTTACTAACATTATTCTCTTGTCACAGAGAGACAGCCCAACTTCCTGAGCAGAGAATAAATATTTGAGGCCTCTATCTGGCACAGTTCTTTTGGGTAGGAGGGAAAAAACAGGAAGTATCTCATTTTTCAAGAAAAAACATGTTCATCATGGTCCAGATTTAGATGATCTCATACCAATGGATTTAGGCTTAGTTCCAGTCATCAAGCCCATGTAACACTCCTGCTGTGTGAGCTACATTGGTTGCCTGTTTGCTTCCAGGCCCAACTCAAGATGTGGGCAGTTACCTTTAAAATCTTTTATGATATAGGTTACCTGAGGAACCATCTCATCCCAATAGATTTGACCTACCACATCCACTCCAGCAGAAAGGGAATATTATTGACCCCATTGATCAAGAAATTCCAGCTGGTGTGGTCCAAGAGAAGAACCTTTGCTGCCATGCCTCTTGTCCTCTGGAACATCATGCCCCTTGAGGTGAGATCCGTCCCCACCTTTTGGCCTTTGAAAGGGCCTGAAAACCTGATTCTGCTGATTGGCCTGGGGTCCCAATGGGACATTCCATACTCAAGGTGGCTGGTGCATGAGGAGAAGATTCTATTTATATCCTGTTGTATATATTTTATTTCCTCAACCACCTTTGTTAATTTTAACCTTAATATTTATCATTTTAATGTTTTATATTGTTGTTCCAAAGGTGGTTTTTGTTTTGTTTTTTTAAAAAAGCAACTGGACTTTGTTTTTCTTTGAAGATGTTCTGTTTCTTATCCAAGAAACTTCTTCAGTTCTGTTCAGTTCTGTCAGAAATGAAGACATTTCTTCAAGGAAAAACAAAACCCAGTTGACTTGAAAAAAAGGACCTTTGGGACAATCATGACCTGGATGACTAAGTATTCCCATAGACATTTTATATTGTTTTTATATTGTTGTAAGCCATCCAGAGTCATCTGATGGTGAGGTGGCAGCATATAAATTTAATAAACAAACAAATTCGTAATTTAGCAACCAAGCCTATTTTCTGGACTTGTCCTTCTAATCCTATCTGTGCTTGAGCAAAATGACTGGACAATGTCAACAGATATGGTTATTAAAATGCCAGTTGCCAAATCTATGGATTTGATGGCAGAGATTTCCCTGGGTGCATGTATATGGATGAAAATTAAGGCGGGAGAAAACATTTTTTTTTTACCAAGCTGCTGTCTCTACTATAATGTGATAATGCACACTAAATGCTGCAGAGCCGAAGGAAAGATTTTGTGGAAAGATTTTGAAAGCAATTCTTCCAAATGGTATTTTAAAGGAAGTTTTTTTTGTTGGCTCTAACCTTCACAATACCATATGTCTTTCTCAATCCCTATTGTTTGATTTATAGGGTTATCAACTCATTGTGCTGTGTGCGCAGATGTTTCTGGTTGTAATAATTGCTGTTTGTATGCTTTATCTCCCAAGTTCTGAAGGTCCCTTCCAAGATGGTGGTTGATCTTTTACAAAATTATATCATACTCATAAATGTATCAAGTTTTGTTTTAAAACCAATGAGACCTATACTTTTAAAAATTGAGATACAAAATGAAAATGGTGAAAATATTTCAGAAACCTGCAACCCTACTATTTCTTATTTAAAATTAATTCTAGGGAATTTGAATTAGTTTTCCTAATAATATCAGAATCAAAAAAATTTACACAGACTAGCTTTAGATTTCTTTGAGATATTTACTTGTTCAGAGCTAGAAATGGGTACAGATATATATTTGTTGCACTTTTGATTTGTTTTAATATAATTCTTATAATAATCATAAAAATAGTGACACTTACGAAAAATGAATTGATGCAAGTCTTTCCTAAAGGACCATCTGGTTTACTCACTTTGTAGAGATTAATTAGGCAACAATTTTTCAATAGATAAAGTTTAAATCAGGGATTGTCTATTATTTATATTTTAGCAAGCATATTGCCAATAATAAATGGGCTGGCACATTAAAATAACAATGCATTCAACCTCATATTAGAACGTTGGAATAGACTTGCTGGATTAGACCAAACTCCATCTTAGTCTACCAATTTGTTTCTCATAGTGGCCCTTATAGTGATGATAAGACATAATAAACCAAATAAAAACCAGTAAATACGACATATTTATTGATGAGACATAAAACCCAATAAAAGCAACATTGATGCCAAGTTAAAACTCCTGCAGACCAACACAGACTAGGCTCCATTAACATTCTGGCCCGAAGACCCAAGGAATAGCAATAACATTTAGACTTTTATACTACTTCACAGTGCTTTACAGCCCCTTCTAAGTGGTTTATAGAGTCAGTCTATTGCCCCCAACAATCTGGGTCCTCATTTTACTCACCTCAGAAGGATGGAAGGCTGAGTCAACCTTGAGCCTGGTGAGATTCGAACTGCTGAACTGGCAGTCAACAGAAGTAACCTGCGACTCTGCATTCTAACCACTGTTCCACCATAGCTCATAAATGTAGTCATTGTTTGAGCTTCTTTGGTTGAGGGTAGATTTTAACCTATATTTAGTCCACCCACCTTCACAACTACACTACACTGATTGTATGTAGCACCCTATTTAAAAATACTTAGTCCAAGGTTTCTGAGTGCAATTCAAGATAGCAATAGCACTTAGACTTATATACTGCTTTACAGTGTTTAAAAGCTCCCTCTAAGTGGTTACAAAGTCAGCCTATTGCCTCCAACAATCTGAGTCCTCATTTTACCCACCTCGGAAGGATGGAAGGCTGAGTCAACCCTGAGCCTGGTGAGATTAGAAATGCCAAATTGCAGGCAGCCAGCAATCAGAAAAAGTAGCCTGCAGTACTGCACTCTAACCACTGCACCACTGTGGCTCTGTGCCACTTTTAAAGCCTTCTGAAAGGCCAACAAGGTTGGAGCATCCTGAATCTTTTGACAGGTCAGGTACTGTGACAAGGAAGAGATGCCTTCCTAGACCCCATAAGATGATATTGTTCCACAGGAAGGATGGAGTATACTTACTGTTCTGGATCTAATAGTACAAGAAGGATGCTACCAAAGATGGTCCTTCAAATATCCTGATTAATAATAATAATAATTGGTGAAACTAATAGCAAAGTCTTAAAAACAAATGCATACAAAGGCAGAATTAAGAAGAAAGCAAGCGCTGCCTCTGCAAAGAAGTTGAAGAAACAGTGAAACACTTATTTTTAACTGATGCAAGACGATCACACAGATTGATTCCAAACAACGGCATGACCAAGTAGCAACAATGGCGCATTGGAAGATCTACAAGAAACACCATTTTCCTGCAGACAATCACTGGTGGGGCCATAAAACAGAGAAGATAATAGAAAAGAAAGCAGCTAAAGTTATCTGGGACTGTAATATTTAAACCAACAGGCAACTGCCACATAACACCCCATGTTTGACAATTGTTGATAAGAAAGACAAATAAGACTAAATAGTGGACACAGAAGAACCTGGAAATAGCAGAATAGAAAAGAACCAGAGGAAAATCACAAAATGCAAAGACTTGCAAATAGAAGTGGGATAACTGTAGCAAAATAAGGCAAATGGTACCAATAATAATGGGTGCTTTGGGTGCAATCCCAAAACACCAGGGGCATTACCTGAACCTTATTAGCATTGACAATATCACCATCAGTCAATCACAAAAAGCAGATTTACATGGGACAGCTTACATCCTGCAATGATACCTGTAATACCACCAAACAACATTATCTGCATATTCCAAGTCATTGGGAAGGACTCAGTGTGGGATAAGAATGTTGAATCCTCTCAGTTTAAATTCCTCCTTTTTGACTTTCATTCCTTTTATGTTTATATCCTCTCTAATATTTCTATTTAAGACTTCCAAGGTCAATACAAATAACAAAGGAGATAATGGGCATCCTTGTCTTGTACCTTTTTAAATATTGATAGAATCTGTGAATTCTCCATCTATCATTACTTTTGCGGTTTGCTTATAATATACGGCTTCTATTTCTTAGATAAATTTTCTAGCAAAGCCCATCTGTTCCAATAATAATAACATAAATCTCCAGTTCACATTATCAAATGCCTTTTGGGCATCTAAGAATATCAAAGCCATTTGTTTTTCAGGGTGCGCCTCATAATATTCCAATGTGTCCAGGATTACCCTCATATTGTCTTTAATCTGTCTCTTTGGTAAAAATCCATTCTGATCAGAGTGAATAAAGTTATTTAGATATTTTTTAAGCCTTTCTGCCAAGATTGAAGCAAAGATTTTATAGTCTGCATTCAATAAAGAAATAGGTCTATAGTTCTTAATTTGTAATGGGTCAGTCCCTTCTTTTGGAATAAGTGTAATATAAGCTTCTGACCATGTTTTAGGTATTTTCTTATTTATCATAACTTCATTCATGACTTCTAACAGTGGAATGCTCAACGATTCTTGTAAAGTTTTATAAAATTCTGCCGGGAAACCATCTGGTCCTGGTGCTTTTCCATTGTTCTGTCTGTTGAGTGCTTCAGTTAATTCCATCATTGTTATAGCACTTTCTAACATTTTCTGAGTTTCATCAGGTATCTTAGGTAGGTTAGCATTTTGTAAATACTGTTTAATTTTTCCCTCATCAAGATCCTCTTGTTTATATAATTGTCCATAAAAATCTCGAATGATTGCCTTTTTCTCCTTATTACCATAACAAATTTGACCATGCTCATCTATTAACTGTGATATTTTCCTTGATTCTTTCTCTTTTCTCATCTTATATGCTAACCATCTACCTGGCCTATTTGCATCTGGAAGACCCTTTAGAGACAGCTTTAAAACTATTGGAAAAGATAGAGATGTAAGGTGAGATGGCTGGTTTGAAAATAAATAAAGACAAAACAAAGATTCTGACAAAGAACATGTTATTAAGACAAAAAGAAGAGCTGGCAGATTTATTGAAAATTCAAGTTACGAACAAAGTTAAATATTTGGGGATATATCTGACGTCAAGATGTACTACATTGAAACAGAATAACTATATTAAACTTAAACAGCAGATAGCATCCGACCTGAAAAAATGGGAAAACCTACAATTGTCATTGATAGGTAGAATTTCAACAATTAAGATGAATATTTTACCCAGAATTTTATATTAGTTTCAAACAATACCAATTAGGTTAAGTACGGATTACTTTGAAGAATTAAATAAAATTGTGTTGAAGTATATATGGCAAGGCAAGAAAGCGAGAATAAAATTAAAACTTTTACAGGATGCTAGAATTAGAGGAGGATTTGGCCTTCCTAATTGGGAGTTGTATTATCAAGCTGCAAACTTAATGTGGGTTAAAGAATGGATAACGTTAAGAAAGACTAGATTGTTGGCATTAGAAGGTCATGATTTATTATTGGGTTGGCATGCTTTTTTATGTTATAAGGGAACTAAATCACAGGGTTATTTTAGAAGGCATTATATACAGGAATCGTTATGGTTGAATTGGGAGAAAATTAAGAAACAATATTATTTGAAAATTCCAGTTTGGTTATCAACTATTGAAGCTTTTTCGTATCCTATAACTTATAAGAAGGAACAAACAGTTAGATATGGGGAAATATTGGATGAAAAGGGTGAACTTAAAACAATGCAAAATTTAGAAGAACAAGGTATAAAGATGAATTGGTTTTCATATGCGCAAATACATGCAAGGTATCTTAAAGATTCTAAAATAGAAGGATTTTATGATAAATTGACTGATTTAGATAGGATTTTGACAGGTACTGATGAAAAAGTGATTAAAAATTATATAGTTATTTGTTGGAAATTAAATTAGAGGAAAAACAAGTTAAAGAAACAATGATTGCTTGGGGGAAGAATTTTGGATATGGGATTGATTTAGAGAAATGGCAAAAATTGTGGTCTCAAAATTATAAAATGACAATGTCAACAGCATATAAAGAAAACTTTTATAAGATGTTTTACAGGTGGCACTTTCCCCCGACAAGAATAGCAAGAATGTTCAAGAATAAATCTGAAAAGTGCTGGAAATGTCATCAGATACCTGGCTCATATTACCATATGTGGTGGACTTGTGAGGAGGCCAGGAAATATTAGACTAGAATTCGCTAGAATGGCTGGAAAAATGACAAAGAAACACATAGATTTGAAATCAGAGATTTTTTTATTGGGAATCTTACCTGATATATATAATAAAAACTTTAAAGTATTTGATTGTAAATGTATTAACAGTGGCTAGGATTGTATTTGCTAAACATTGGAAGAGTGAGAAAATACCATTAGAGGAAGAAATTATTAAGAAAATATTGGAATGTGCTGAAATGAGTAGATTGACATTTGAAATTAGAGAACAAGAAGATAAACAATTTTATGAAGTTTGGGATCTTTTTTATCAATGGTTAGATAATACAATATAACAATAGAACATTTAGAAATTTAGGAAATAACGAATATATAATTTTTCTTGGTTTTGATAATTTTTTAGAATACTTTATTAAGATAGATTTGGTATGATTCTATGATTTGTTATAAAATAATTTAACTTAATTATAGTTATCTTGCTTAAGTATGAATTAGTTAAATTATAGTCAAATGATTGTTCAATAATGATATTAGGATATTTTACTGATGATTGATAATGTGAGCTATTATGTAATATAATCATTTTGATGACTATGAAATGGATGCACAAAAGGGAGCGGTAAACCAACCAATACACTGTAAATTTATGAAGAATGATATATATTTTTTTATGTTATGTTTTATGTCTTATATGTTTTTGTCTGTCGTTAAAATCAATAAAACTTTTATCAAAAAAAAAAAAAAAAGAATGTTGAATCCTCTCTAAATATCTTGCTAAAATCCCATATGTTCTATCTTTATCTTATAGTAGAAAGGTTCCCCCACCTCAATCATTTTGGTTGTCTTCTTTCTTCTTCATAAGTCACCCTCAAATTGAGTTTCAATATGACTTATTGCTGAACTTCTGTAATGATGCTGCTCAAGTGATAACCTTTCCATGAAATATTACACCCTTTCAGTGGTGGGATTCAATTTTTTTTACTACCAGCTTTATGGGCGTGGCTTGGCAGGCTTGGCTTGGGAGGTGTGGCAGGGGAAGGATACTGTAAAATTTCCATTTTCTCCCCACCCCACTAACCTGATTTCCAGCTCCGTTCTCTTGTGTAGGGCAACAAAAGAAGAGCCAGTCAATCAGCTGAGACTTGGGAGACAGAGAATAGATGGGGGTGAGGCCAGTCAGAGTGGTATTTGCTGGTTCTCCAAACGACACAAAATTTCTCCTACTAGTTCTCCAAAATTGTTCAGAACCTGCTGAATACCACCTCTGCACCCTTTGTATCAACTGTCTCAATGGGGTTTCCCATTTGATTTTTAATTTTATAGCAATAATTATGACTATATTATTTGTGCTTTGTGCTCATAATCATTACTATAAATGGAAGTACATTTCATGAATTTAGTGATACATGAAATTACTAGGTAAAGCCTAGAGTGAGATAAGATAGACATTTTAGATCTTAATGTGCAAAGAAACAAGTTTAACACCTTACACTTTACACCTGTTGTAATAAGCTCATGTATCCAACTTTTCACCTTTCAGTATTTTTATCATACACTTACACAGTCACACTTAGTCATTCTACTTGTGATGGTATAGGTAGGGAGTTTTCACAATTCTTTACAAAAAGACTTCTGTTCAGATATTGGCACAATTAACACAGTTACACATATACTCCTGAGATATCCCTTCTATCATTTTGGAAGATCTCTACTCGTAAATTATCTGGACTTTCTACTCTTACAGGCCACTGTGCACTTCCTATTAAATGACCAGGACTATAAAATTTCCAGAAAGGTGATCAAATTCTGCGCACTTTAAATGGTGGTTAGAAACTGTCAAGTTTGAAGGTAACCTAGATATGTTTAATTTCATGCTGGATGTTCTGAACATGAAGTCACCTCGAGTTGGAATAATGCTCAATGTTCTTCAGATTTTTAGATTTCAGTCTGCTCCTTTCTGTTTGACTATTTCCTGGATCTGTAGTCTGCAAGTCAGATTAGGTTTTAGGAGATAGGTGATGAGTGAGCAAGTTGATGTTGCAGAATGTTGACTCCCAAAATCTCTCACCGTTGACTTTGTGGGTTCAGACTTCTGAAGGCTGACATTCAGCAAAGTTTGAAAAGCCACAGCTCCCCCATCCATGTCCAATTAATGAATGATCCAGAATAGAGCTAGAAGGGATCTTGAGGTTTCTAAAGTGCCTGTAGGCCAGACAAGGAATAACGGATGGAAAATGAACAAGGAAGGATTTAACCTGGAAACAAGGAGAAACTTTCTGACAGTGAGAACAATCAACCAATGGAACAGCTTGCCCTCGGAAGTTGTGGGAGCATCGTTATCACTTGAGACTTTCAAGAAGAGATTGGACTGCCATTTGTCAGAAATGGTGTAGGGCTCCCGCTTGGGCAGGGGATAGGACTAGATGACCTACAAGGTCCCTTCTAACTCTGATTAACTGTTCTAAAGATCTTCTAGTACAGGCAGAGTGGGCTGTTGGGGACTCACAGGGGTATGGGAGAGCCCCTAGCTAAGATTCTATGCAGTTCAGAGAACCCCCAAATCCCATTCCTGGCTGGCCCTGCCCACCCCTTCCCTCCCAGGAGTCCCCACGTGGCCAGTTTGGGATGCAGGATAAGTGCAGGGCATGTGTGGAGGCTCAGGGAGAGCGAAAAATGGGCCTCCTGTAAGTTTGGGAAGGCTGGAAATGGGCCTGTTTCTGGCTTCCAGAGAGCCTCCGGAGCCTGAGGAGGCCGTTTTCACCCTCCCAGAGGCTTGAGGAAAACCTCCGGAGCATGGGGAAGGCAAAATTCCCCCCAAAATTCCCCCCCAAAATCCCTTCCTGCCATGGTGCAGGAAGCCAACTAGGAAGCCCACTATGGCCACGCCCACCCAGTGACTGGGCAGAGAACCAGGGGTGGGATTCAAATTTTTTAACAACTGGTTCTGTGGGTGTGGCTTAGGTGGTGGGCGTGGCTTGGTGGTCATGTGACTGGGTGGACATGGCTTGGTGGTCATGTTATTGGCTGGGCGTAGCCAACTCAGTATCACTCACATCAAGGCACGCATCTCTTCGCCTGGCCTCTCATGACTGTGGGGAATGCTGCAACAGTCATAAGTGTGAAAAATGGTCATAAGTCACTTTTTTCAGTGCCATTGTAAGTTTGAATGGTCACTCCACACAAGCAAAGTACCAGGCAAGGAAAGAAAAAAGACTCTAGAGAGGTTCCTGAGATAGGAAGTCTAGTCCTGCCAAGAATGGAGAGGCAGTTTCTGTAAGCAACACCAAAATGTTTCCTTCCTGTCTTCCTTAAAGGATTAGACCAGTCATTTCTTCTAACAACCAGTTCTTCAAACTGCTTAGAATGTTAACAACTGGTTTGAGTGAATAGGTGTGAACTGGTAGAATCCTGCCCCTGCAGAGAACCCTTTGCTAAAATGTTTGAAGCCCACCCCTGAGTACAGGGGTATCAAACTGGCGGCCCACACATTGGATGCATCATGCCACACCCACCCCAACATGACTCCATGAGTTTGACACCTAGTCCAATCCCCTGCTCAAGCAGGAGACCCTATAAAATTTGAGACAAGTGGCTATTGGTCTCTTCTTAAAAAGGTACTCTGTGATAGACCCTGGGATAAACTGCTCCCTACAATCTTAACTTTAACAGTTGTGACAAATATAGATTTTCTGACATAACCTGTTGGAATGATTATTCTTGTATTTGTTTTATGCTTGTTTCATTCATAATCAGCTTGCAAAGGAACAAACTAGCAGTAAAGTACAATATTTGATTCTACTAACCATATTCCCAGACTTGATGGGGGAAAGCCCATTTTTTTTCTGAGAATGATCTGCTTATAGTGTACAAGCGTTATGTTAAATCCTTCTCCTCCTTCTCCTCCTTTTATGTTCCAAAGACATCCCTTTGGGCAATTAGGTGAAATAACAAATAGATTAATTGGACTAGTGACCTCCTAAGCCCAAAATAGTTGTGTCATATAAGTAGAAAGGCCAGTTAAAAGTGACAAAATGATGCATCTCTTTGTCCCAGCTTTCATGTGTTTAATGTGAAAATATTTTGTATCCCATCCCATCTTGTTTCTTAGTATGTAAATGCTATAGACATTATCAGTTGAAAATCACTGGTGTTCAATCTTTATGAACCCTTGGTGACTGTGGTGCCAACTGTATATTTTTCTAATGTGAAGAGTAATGATAAATATTGAATTATTGTGACAACTTCATTTAATCAATGCCTTTTAGTAAAACAAGCCTTTCGGATACCCACATTTTCATTCTTGCCACCTTCATATCTCTGCTTCTACATGTTCACATTTTTTCACAGTATTTTCACATTTGTTCAAGTTAAGTTATAATAGTTTCTCTCATGCTAGGAAGTGAATAAAAAGTTGTGATGCATCTTGTTTTATCAAAATGTAGACAAAAGAACTTGATTAGATCCTTTGAGAGATCAAGCACAGAAAAACTACTGTAAAAAAGCAAATAATTGGGGATCAGGGGAGCTGAGATGCTTTGCTGAGTTCTCCTCTTAATACTCTCCATGTGCCACTATTAAATAATTTCTCACTTTACAGTTTGCTCTGTATGACTTCTGTTGATATTCAAGAGTGCATGATGGCATCTAATAAATACAAGAATGGGAATAGTTACTATAGCAATGTAAAGTTAGTTTTAAAGATTTATTATCTATCTGTCTATCATTATTTCTATACCATCTATCTCTATCTATCACTGGTGGGATTCATTATTTTACTACAGGTTCTGTGGGTGCTGTTCTGTACATTCATTTACATTTTTGAAACCCCGCGCTTTGATTGGCCAAAGCGCGGGGTGATCCGATTGGTCTAGCGAGCCATGCTGATTGGCCCGCTAGGAATCTCCCGCGATTGGTGGAAATGAATCACGGGAGATTCAAAGTGGTGCCATTGGCCGCGGCCACCGCGGCTTGAGAATAAAAAGCCGCTGTTTTTTCCTCGGAGCCAGATCAGTTCCGGGGACCAATAAAAGAGCTAAACACCAAGTCACTGACTCCGGGTCTCCTTTCCATGGTGGACACAACACTGGCGACAAGGGTGGGATCCCGAGGCTGAACCCCATCGAGCACGTGTCCGGAGGAAGCAAGACCGACAAGATGGCCAGCATCACTCTGCCTGCGCCCTTTAATCCCGCTAGCAAGGACTGAGAATCATACACGGACAGATTCCTCATGTTCCTCAAATGCAGCAACTTGAAGGACGCCACCGGGCTGAAGAAACGAGCCATCTTCCTGACACACTGCGGGCCCGCAGTGTTCAAGGTGCCGAAAGCCCTAGCGAAACCTGCTGACATCAAAGAGATGGACTGGGCTGACCTCGAACCATTGCTCCACAACCACTACGCCCCCACCGTGCCCACCCTCATCAGGCGGCACGATTTCTACTGGAGGGACCAGAGACCTGGTGAAAGCATCAGCGATTTTGTGGCGGAACTGCAGAACCTAGGGGGCATGTGCGGGTTCTCCGACATGGACGAGGCCCTATGGGACTGCGTCGTGCTCGGACTTCGGGACCCAGTCCTACAGAGTCGGCTAATGGCCAAAGGCGACATCGCCCTCACCGATGCCATCGCTGAAGGCACCGCAGCCGAGGCAACCCGGAAACCGGTGAACCGCATGCGGAGACCGGATGCTGGAGACCGAACCACGACCACCGACCCAGGACGGGTGACCGAGGCCCAACTGGAAGCAAGTCGCCACGAGACCACCACCCACCATGGCGAATTCTACTCTGCCTCCGACATCACGGATGAGGAGGAGGAAATCCACCGGCTCTAGGCGGGATGTGACCAGCGGAATCGGTGGGGTCGTAAGTCAGGGACTGGATATGCTGGGTGCGGAGGTGACCACCCTCGAGCCGAGTGCCATTTCTTCGATGCAGTCTGCCGGCACTGCGACAAAAAGGGTCACATCGCCCAGGTCTGCTGATTAGGAAGGCCTACAGCCCCAGACGGCGGGACCACAGGAGCGGAGATGGGACAGCACACCCCCCAGAGCCAGAGTTCGCCAAGCCGACAGCCCATGGGACCGGAGCGGGTGGAACCGACGAGGTGGCAAAAACCGGCGGAAGGAGGAAACCCACCAGACGGTCATCATCGGCCACGCATCAACCACCAACGCCCGAAAAGTCTACATGGAGGTAGGCATCGAAGGCGAGCCATGCAAAATGGAGGTGGACTCTGGGTCCTACCTCTCCATGGTCGCCTGACAAGAGATCAAACGCTTGGTGCCTACCATCCACAAGGAGGAACTGGAGAACCAGAGACTAATCATCAAAGACTACCAGGGAAACCACATCCTGGTAGTCAGAACCGGACAATTCAAAGTGACATTCAAGGGCCGCACTGCAAGGCTTGCCCTGACGATGGTGGACTGAGACCGACCCAGCCTCTTGGGGTTGCAATGGTTCGCACCGCTCGGCATCAAAGTCACGGGCATCAACCACATCGCCGAGACCGATTAGGAACAGCAACTGGCACGGGACTTCCAGGAAGTGTTCGACGGCACCCTAGGCAAGTACCGAGGGCCCCCCATCTCCTTCAGCCTAGACTCTAACATTCCCCCGAGACACCTAAAACCAAGGCGGGTACCTTTTGCACTCAGGCCAAAAATTGATGAGCAAATTGACAAGCTCATCAAGCAAGGGGTCCTACAACCAATTGACTGCACCCGGTGGGAGACCCCAATAGTCACCCCAGTCAAGCCTGATGGGTCAGTGAGAATCTGCGGGGACTATAAGGCCACCCTAAATTGTGCCTTACAACAAAGCGCCTACCCTGTCCCAGTAGTGCAGCACCTTCTACACTCACTGGGGGGAGACAAGGTTTTTGCGAAACTCGACCTGGCCCAAGCATACCAACAGCTGCCGGTTGACGCAGAAACCGCGGAGGCGCAAACCATAGTCACCCACCGGGGAGCTTTCCGATGTAACCGACTCCAGTTTGGAGTCAGTGTGGCGCCTGGAATTTTCCAGAGCCTCATGGAGAGACTCTTGCAAGGCATTAAGGGGGTGGTGCCATACTTCGATGACGTGCTGGTGTCAGCAACCAACCAGCTAGAACTAGAGGGTTGTCTAAGGGAGGTACTAACGAAATTCAAGGAAACCGGGCTAAAAGTGAAGAGAGAAAAATGCCAGTTTTACACAGAGCGGGTCGCGTTCCTGGGGTACCTCCTAGACTGGCACGGCATCCACCCAACCGCAAACAAAATCAGAGCCATTAAGGAGGCCCCCACACCCAGGAATAAAATGGAACTGCAGGCATTTCTGGGACTGCTTAATTTTTACAATGTTTTCCTGCCCCAAAAGGCGACCGTGGCGGAACCCTTACATAGGCTCTTGGACAAGGCAGCTACCTGGACTTGGGAAAAATGAGAGGAAGCCGCCTTCAGGAAAACCAAGGACCTGCTCACCTTGGATGCCGTCCTCATCCAATACAATGAGACCCTACCACTCGCCGTCACATGCGATGCCTCACCCTTCGGCGTCAGCGCCGTCCTCAGCCACACACTCCCAGATGGAAGAGAAGCACCCATCGCTTTCTTCTCGAGGACACTCACCAAATCAGAGAGGAACTATAGCCAGCTGGACAAGGAGGCCCTAGCCATCATCGCAGCAGTGAAGAGGTTCCACGAGTACCTCTACGGCCGCACATTCACAATCATCACAGACCACAAGCCATTGCTGGGCATCCTGGCAAGAAACCGGGTCACCCCGAACATCTTATCTCCCAGAATGACAAGGTGGTCCAAATTCCTTGCCGCCTACAGCTACCGGCTCACACACCGACCCGGTAAGACTATCACACACGCAGACCCGTTGAGCCGCTCACCACTACCCGACCTAGACACCAACCCAGCACCCACAACGAGCACCCTCAGCATAGAGACTCTGCCCGATCTACCCATAACCGTGTCAGACATTGCCCAAGAAATTAATAAAGAAAAACATCTGGCGCGGGTGTTACATTGGGTAGAAAAAGGATGGCCGGAAAAGGACAATGACGAAGCATTCAAAACATTCCGGAACCGGCAAACAGAACTCTCGCTACAAAAAGGGTGTGTACTATGGGGGGATAGGGTTGTTATTCCTGAAAAACTGCAAAGGCAGGTATTGGGGTTGTTACACGAAGGGCACCCGGGCATAGTTAGAACGAAAGCCCTGGCCAGAAGTTACGCTTGGTGGCCAGGGGTGGACAAGCAAATCGAGGCCTGGGTGGCAAGGTGTCAACGCTCTCCAAGAAACCAGACCGAGCCCTCCCACGGCACCGATCCTGGAATGGGAAACCCCCAAGGGACCTTGGTGTAGGGTCCACATAGATTTTGCCGGGGCCCACCAAGGGACATACATTTCTAGTAACTGTAGACGCTTACTCCAACTGGTTGGAGGTAAGCAACATGAAAACCACCACCACAGAGGCCGTGACCAAGGAACTTAACAAACTATTCGCAACCCATGGCCTCCCGGATGTCATCGTGTCAGACAGCGGGCCCCAATTCACCTCGCTAGAATTTGAAAAATTCTTAGTGGAACGGGGCATACGACACGCACTGACAGCTCTGGCACATCCGGCGGCAAACGGAAGGGCGGAACGGATGGTTCAATTCACGAAAAAAATCATCCAGAAAATCGAACATGGGGAAATCCAAGAAAAAATAAACAAAATGCTTTTTATACAACATATAACCCCAAACACGACAACAAACAAAAGCCCGGTAGAGCTGCTAATGGGGAGGAAACTAAGGTCCCCACTCGACAGATTGCACCCCACATACAACCCGGAAAAAACCCCAAACTCCTCCAGCAAGCACCGTCTACGCAAAGAACCTAACCAGCGATCCACTATGGGTACCAGCAACCATAACCCAACTGACAGGCCCCCGCTCATACCGGCTGCAAACAACCGACGGACGAGCGTGGAAACGCCACATCGACCAAATAAGATCGAGAACTGCCATAAGAAACACAACCAACACACAACCAGACACAGACGAACCCCTTAATACAAGCCAAGTGGGGAGGGAATACCCCGAGAACCAAAACCCAAGAGAAAGAAACCAGCCATACTCACCAGAAAGCAGCCAGCCCGAAACGTCACCAGGGAGAAGCAGCCAGGCCAGCTTGACCAGCCTGGAAAGACCAGGCGGGAGCAGCGAAAACCGCAGCTCAACCAGCCCGGAGACCAGGAGGGAGCTGCGACAAGCGGCCCGGCAGGGCCTTCCAGACGGTTCCAACCACAAGACCAAGAGGAACAGAGAACCTGACCGAACCGGCCAGGACCCAACCAACAACTGACCTGCGCAGGTCCAGTAGGCAAGTACGGAGGCCCGCCTACTTACGGGACTACGTCACGTAGGACCAAACCAAGAGGGGAGGGGTGTTCTGTACATTCATTTACATTCTTGAAACCCCACGCTTTGATTGGCCAAAGCGCGGGGTTATCCGATTGGTCTAGTGAGCCGCACTAATTGGCCCAATAGGAATCTCCCGCGATTGGTGGAAACGAATCGCGGGAGATTCAAAGCGGTGCCATTGGCCACGGCCACCGCAGCTTGAGAATAAAAAGCCGCTGTTTTTTCCTCGGAGCCAGATCGGTTCCGGGGACGAATAAAAGAGCTAAACACCAAGTCACCGACTCCCGGTCTCCTTTCTGCGACGGACACGACAGGTGCGGCTTGGTGGGCATGGCTTGGTGGGCGGGGCAGGGGAAGGATACTGTAAAATCTCCATTCCCTTCCCACTCCTGGGGGAAGGTTACTGCAAAATCCCATCCCTCACCCAACTAACCTGCTTTCTAGCTCTGTTCTCCTGTGCAGGGCAATAAAAGACCCAGTCAATCAGCTGGGACTCAGGAGGCAGAGATGAAAATAATAAAACACAATACAGAGATCCATAAGAAAGGAACTATAATCTACTTGGTAGGCATAGGACTGAGTAGACCTTGGTTTGCAGCATAAGAGGCTAGAACAAATGATTTCCCTGGACTAAATTGAAGGTTTGGGGTCATTGTTAAAGTGAAGGCAGGCATCTCCACCAAGGTATCTACTCTCTTATTCTTAAACTGCCCCAATCCCAGCATTTGTTCTTCTATTGTTCAGTCATAGTTTTATTTAAAGATCATAGGCAATGGTTCAGGATCAAGGAGAAGCTGATATATTTTACGGGAGTCTGAGCTCCACTCTTTCTGACCTTGGGCGCTCTACTGGGTGGTATCCTCACCTTCAGACATCTTCACACCAGGGAAAAATCGGAAGTGTGTAGTGAATAGAATAGACTAAGAGACTTGGAAGGGACTTTGGAGGTCTTCTAGTCCAACCCCCTGTTTAGGCAGGAAACCCTACATCACTTCAGACAAATCGTTATCCAATTTCTTCCTTAAAACCTCCAGTGTTGGAACATTTACAACTTCTGGAGGCAAGTTGTTCCACTGATTAATCATTCTAACTCAGAAATTTTTCCTTAGTTCTAGGTTGCTTCTCTCCTTGATTAGTTTCCACCCGTTGCTTCTTGTCCTGCCCTCAGGTGCTCTGGAAAAGAGCAATAGCACTTTGACTTATATACCACTTTATAGTGCTTTACAGCCCTCTCTAAGCAATTTACAGAATCAGCATGTTGCCCCAAACAATCGGGGTCCTCATTTTATCCACTTCAGAAGGATGGAAGGATGAGTCAACCTTGAACCTGGTGAAATTTGATCTGCCAAATCACAGGCAGCTGGCACTCAGCAGAGGTAGCCTATAGTGCTGCACTCTAACCACTGTGCCACCGAGGCTCTTGACTCCCTCTTCTTTGTGGCCACCCCTGACTAGTATGCCCTTGACTTTGTCACAACTGCATAATTCCCTACAATTTCTCTTCCAACAGATAAAAATTCAGTTTTTATAACTTGATTAATATATTATCCTTTGATTTTTCTTATGTTCCAATACACATTACAACTTGGGGTAGCTTTATCCCTTTATATGGTCATATAAAGCCCCCTCTGTTTTCTAGCCCATAGTGATCAGATGGTCATACGATTAGTTATAGTCACAATACAGAAATCTTGCCTTTATTTTCTTCCAGGATGCTCCCTGACCGTCCATCTGGTTGTCTCCCATACAATGATTAACCAAGTCTGACTCCCTTCAACGTTTGAAGGTCAGCTAATATCAGCTATTCCATTAATGGTTCTCTATAAATTAATAATAGATAACATCTTTCCATTTCTTTACAGCAACATTGAGATATTGCTTTTGGGGAATAATAACTGGCATGGTATTAATCTGCAGAATGTAAAAAACAAAGTCAGCTCTGCATTCACTGGAAAAAAAAAGGGTCATTGAGTAGATGTATGCGACTATACACAGCTATTTAAATTTTGGAAATATAATGGAGATATAATGTTTTTTGAATCCAGGAGATGGCGCTTTGAGCCAGTTTTATTAACTTCATCCAAGTTCAGAATAACATTGATGAAATTAGTTTGTGATTCTTCCTGAGGCCAAGCATGCTTAAACCCTGAAGCAGAATCTGATTCCAAAAAAAGAAGAAATGAATAAACTTGACAAGCACAATGCTCCCTAATGCTTTATTTATTTATTTATTTATTTGTTTGTTTGTTTGTTTGTTTATACATACATTCATATATACAATGGGATCACCATTTTCAGGAATCATAGCAGGCACTTGTGCAATCATGAACATCTTCAAAGGAATAAAATTCAGAGAAAAAAGAAGAAGAAAACAAGAACGTATTAGCCTTCCTGCATATTCTCATCAGCAGAGGAAAAGAGGGCAAATTAGAAATGTAGATCTACTGAAAAACAACCAAGTGTTCCATTAATCTACTGCCCCCCCCCCCAGAAGAGCTGTGTAATAATATTATTCAGAAGAGTACAGGTACATTGCAACAATTTAGAACACCAGAAAAATGGAAGCAGACTGCTTGTATAACAAGAAAAAGGGATACCCCACACAAGTTTATCACAAACTGCCTGACCTCTTAACCCACTATAGCACAACCAATAACCAAACTATAAAAAGGATAGACAGAGCTAAGGAAACAAGAAGACCAGAACATATTCCCTTCAGCAGCCAACACCCAGATAAGAAGGGATTAACCCCAGACAAACACGCAAGCAAGCAAGGAAGCAAGGAGAAACAATACCCTACCCAAGGAAATACCAAAGAGAAAGCCACATACCTCCACTAATACTGTTGTTACTGTACATAAACTTCAGGTACTGTTTATAAATGGGGAACAATCCTCATGGATGAAATAGCCTAATTGGGTAATGAAATATATGCAAGTAAACAACCAAGTTCAGAGAACACCAAGGATTCCATAATATTAATTAGGCTTTACCGACAGTTTTTAATGTGATGATTCTCTAAGTCATTAAGGTAGCACAGAGGACAGTGATGAGGGTTATGGACAGTTTGAATATTTTTGTACACTTGTACAAACAAGACGCACTGCTTTTTGTGGGGGACTAGAATTGCAAAGTTGAAAAAAAATAAGAATAATAGAATAGAATACTTTATTGGCCAAGTGTGATTGGACACACAAGGAATTTGTCTTGGTGTAAATACTCTCAGTATACATAAAAGGAAAGATACTTTTGTTAAGAATCAAGAATCATAATGTACAACACTTAATGATAGTCATAGAGTACAATCAGCAATCAAATCATACTAGGAAAGGGTCAATATAAATCGTAAGGATACAAGCGACAAAGTTACAGCCCTACAATCACAAGTAGGAGGGGATGGGTGATAAAGAGCGATGAGAAGATTAACAGTAATAGTAGTGCAGACTTTGTATAAAAATGTGTATAAAAAATTATGGACCAAAAAACAGAAACGAAGCAGAATGACATGTACATTTTTGTGAATCCAATGATTTCTTCAATGCTTTTTCAAAGAACCAAAGTAATGCCCATGTACAGTGGCTAGGTATTACCAGATGTCACGCACAAAGAAATCAAATTGACTATATCAAAGAACTCAGAGCTTTTAACAGTAAAGATGTAGGCAGGAGCTGATCACATATTGCTCATGTGCAACTTCCTAGTCAGGATAAATTAGAAGAACAAAACCAGCTAATATGAACTTGAACCTTTTTCAAGTTGAACTTCAGAAATCACTTTGAAAAACCTGAACCTCATCAAGAGAGAACCAGAGAAGCTGTGGAGAGAAGTAAAATAAGTTGTTAAGGATGAATGTGAAAAGACCAAAACTAGAAGAAAGCAAGGTAGATATCAGAAGAAAGGGTGAAATTTTACAAAAGCAAAACAAAACAAAACAAAAAACAGCCAAGTGAAGAAAGGCAAAGATTTCAAGAAGGAACATAACAAGATTTTAAGAGGGCTGTTAAAAGACACAAGAAACAAGATTACAATGAGTTGTAAAGGCATTAAAAAAGAAAACAGAGGAAAAACCAAGGAAAGTTTTGAACTGAAGAGGCTCCAGCCTAAACCTTTCCACTGCTATAGGATGATAGGGCAGAGATTCTTGTCAATAGGGAATAGGGGGAGTCAGCCAAGGATGCTTCTGTGGCCATGTGGCCAACATGGCTGTACGCCAAAGAAGCACGGAACGCTGTTACCTTCCCATCAAAGTGATACTTATTTATCTACTCGCATTTGCTTGCTTTCAAACTGCTAGGTGGGCAGGAGTTGGGGCAAGGAATGGGAGCTCACCCAGGCTGCCAACTGGGTGCCTGCATATAATATTACTCTTAATTTTTGCAATTTTATTTGTTTCTATATTTATAATGGTTTTTATATTTCATGGTTTTTTTGCATTGGAAGCCATCCAGAGTCACTCTGGATAGTGAGATGAGTGGCATATAAATGTAAAACATACACAAACGAATGATACATACATGCATACAACAATATATGTATTATATGATATTTGTGACCTGTGGACTCCTGGAGGGGCACAATGTCTTCAGAGGGAATTTGCGAAGGCTGGAAAAAAATAATATGATTCAAATGTTGAATTAAGTCTTGGGGGTCTGTGACCCCAAAAGGCAGTTAAAGGGGGTCCATGCTGAAGCAAAGTTGAGAGCCAGTGACATATAACACTTAGGGCAGTGTCTATGTGTACCCACACCATACTGGATAGGAAATTTTAAAATAACATTCATAACTTAGCTTGAAGTTTCCGAATGTAACTGAGATATCTGAAAAAAAACCCTGTCTTTGATAGTCGGGATATGAAATAGCTAAAAACCTCTCTTTGAAATATCTTGTTTTCTTTGCTTAGATGTGTTTGAAAAGCATTTGTGTGCTACAGAAAAGAGAGCTTTTTATCATAGTCTATGAGGAAAATAATACATATTTTATGTTTGAGGATACTTAAGTAAATGCATGTATAAAGGCCTTGATAAATGCTGAGTTATCTTGGCGTTTTGTCTTTAATGTCACTGGCATTCAAGATGACAGGAATTATTATTTTTTTTTAGCATTTCCAAGACAATTTCTCCACATACAATCTCAATGGTATATAGGACTATCTAGTCATATTTCCTACATTCTGTAAATGTTGCTATTTTATATCCCTGGCAAAAAATACATACGGTATATTTCTTTTTTTGCCTAGATTTAGATATGTGTATGTAAGAGGCTAGGAAATAATACCCTAGTTAGAATATATTCTAGCCTGGAGAAAAATGATATTTGAGATTATGGAAATTACTTTTTTTTTCAAAAGTTTTATTGAGTAAATTATTAAAAACATTGGATGTGGTGTGATTGTCCTGACAGTCCTGTTCATCATACATATTATGGCACATATATGTTTTATATATATTTATACCTTTATACAATATTTTCTATTTCTAATCATCCATTCTGCCAACCCTGCTTTATTTTGATTCTGGATCCTTCTTTTTTTCCCACCATTGGTAAAATTTATCCCATACTTTATAATATTCTGCTTTAGCTTTATTTTTCATTTCCAAAGTTAATTTCTCCACCTCAATGCAAATCCATATGGAAATTACTGATGGACTTCTTTGGTGTGGTAGATTGCCTTATGGTATTTCAGGCCCATCAGAAAGATTAGTCTAAGTGTGGTGCAGTGGCCATTTTAGACTAAGGAGCAGCTGTCACCTCACAATCAGGAGGTTGTGAATTTGATCCTAGGTTCAGGCAGGTATTTCTCTCTCTGGACACAATGAGAAGATATCTGCTGAACAAAACTCCTCATTGGTGACAGAAAGGGCACCTGGCCATTAAACACTCTGCTAGCTCCATTCACTTGCCTAGACTCCACCCAGCAAGGGATTATGGGATCGTTAAAAGATGAGGAGGAGGAGGAAGAGTAAGATTAGTCTAAGACCATTAAATAATAGAAGCCACCATCTTAGAATATAGAGATGTTCACCAGTGAAGGTGGCATTAGAAGAGAACTAATGGAGGAGTGAGTTACTACTTACTTCTAGTTTTGCTAGCTGTATATTCCTGAGTCATAGGTTGTAAACATTAATTGATCACTTTTCTCTACAGACCGTTCATACCCTGCACATAAACTGTTTCAACTTCTCTCTTTAGGATGCCTCTATAGGGCGTTTCATGCCAGAACAACTAGACACAAAGATAGTTTCTTCCCCCATGCCATTACTCTGCTAAACACCTAACCCCCCCCATCACTGTCTTATGCCTAAAGATATTTACTCATGTAGTAGACTGTATTGCTATTATCTTTGTTATCTTCTCATCTTTCTCACCTTTCATCTTTCCTTTCCTGCTACCATCTCCCACTGGTATATTATGATTTATCACTTGATTGTATCTTATGATTTATGATTGTATCTTATGATTTATGATCTATGACTTAACACGTTGTAGTTTGTATGTGCACTGAGCACTTATGCACCAGAGACAAATTCCTTGTGTGTCCAGTCACATTTGGCCAATAAATTCTATTCTGTTCTTCTTGTAGAATAATAGTGTTGTTCTCCTTTAGGTACTTTGGAGTTTCCCAGATATATCTAGTTGGCCACTGCAAGATCTCTGAATGAATGGTTCTTCTTACGCTATTATAAAATCAAATTAGGTACAGTGGGATGTGGTTTATTGAATAAGCCATTGTAATGTTAGAAATAACATAAGCTGGAGAATATTTAATTAAATAATATTTAGCTACCTCTTGAAGTGATATAATCCAGGAAAAATTTCCCCATTTCATTCTACTGATTGATATATAGCCTTAAACCTTATAATTTCAACAGAAGAAACTCCAAGCATGTGCTTAATTTTCTTATGCAAATTATGGCCAATTAATTAAAACATACTCCTATTGTTTTAAATAAACAATGGAAGAGCTAAACAGTTTTTTAGAAAAATCTATCAATTTTCACTGTTGCTAGGTTACAAAATAATTAAAATGTGAAAGAGAAAAAAAGAAGGGTATGTTGTTTGTTCATTGGTTGATTCATGCTGAATCATAACATCAAACCATTTAAATTTTGTTGGGTGATATTTTCCAAAGATTCACTATTGGGAATCATTGACTGAAATAACAACTTTATGTTACATTTTCCAATAACCTCCTGAATTTTAGGAAATATTGTGAAAATTAACTAGAATGGAACTGGTAAAAAAGGTGGCGGAGGAGGTGTAACAGGAAAGGAAAATTAGGTTTATTTTTCCCTTAGTAGTTTTGAACAAACACATTTTATGTTCAAGAAAACATTGATAAATACATAGGCCATTGCAATACTGATAGCTAAAATCCTCAGTAGTAATAAACAATCCAAGGGTAAATAAATACCAATTATTTTATCTTTGATGCATTATCTGCTGCTCTGTGTTTACAAGCTGGACAATTGTATAATACCGAAAAGCCATATTAAAAGTAGTTATAATGATAACTACTTCAAAGTGGTAACTAGGAATAAAGTTGTGCCAAAAAAAAATGACTGTTGCTATCCTGGGTTCTCTACAAGCATCCTACAAGCATCTTCAGGGAATAATCTTTGCATATAGATTTATATATTTTTTAATATATTTTATTTGATTTGTCAATCGCTTACAAGATATAGGTATAAAAATAAATATAGTTTTGAATACATGAGTTAAATACTTATAAGAAAAATAAAAAACAATAGGACAGGGACGGTAGGCACGATTGGTGCACTTATGCACACCCGCTACAGGCCTCTTAGGAAGCGGGTGAGGTCAATAGTAGACAGTCTAAGGTTAAAGTTTTTGGGGTTTGGGGAAGAAACCACAGAGTCAGGTAGAGTATTCCAAACATTGACCACTCTGCTGCTGAAGTCGTATTTTCTGCAGTCAAGTTTGGTGCGGTTAACCTTGAGTTTGTATTTATTGTTTGCTCTTGTATTGAATATGGTTGAAGCTGAAGTATTCATTTGCAAGTAGGACATTGCAGTGTATGATTTTATATACTATATTTATATTGGACCGGAGGCAGTGTAGTTCTAGGTTTTCTAGGTCTAGAGTTTCAAGTCTGGTGGCATAAGGTATTCTACAATGAGTAGAGGAGCGGAGAACTCTTCTTGTGAAATAGTTCTTGACTTTTTCAATTGTGTTAATATCAAATACATGATATGGGTTCCAGACTGATGAGCTGTATTCAAGTATAAATCTAGCAAAAGTTTTGTGTGCTCTAATTAGTAGTGTGATATTACCAGAGAAGAAGCTACGTAGGGTTAGATTAACAACTCTTAATGCCTTTTTGGCTATGTAGTTACAGTGGGTTCTAGCACTTAGATCATTTTAGATGAGTACTCCAAGGTCCTTGACAAAGTTTGGATTCTCAACAAGGTTTTGACTATTTAGCTTGTATTTTATTTTCTGATTTTTTTCTGCCAATATGTAGGACAGAGCATTTATTTGTTGAGATTTGAAGTTGCCATTTGTTTGACCATTCTGATACATAGTCAAGGTCTTTTTGAAGGGTAGCAGTATTGTCTGTGGTGTTGAATAGCTTTACATTACGTAGTTGCTCTTAATATGATCACAGAGGTCATTTATGTAGAATATGAAGAGAGTTGGTCCTAAAATACTGCCTTGGGGGACACCACTGTTGACAGGTAAAGAATTTGATAGGACGCTCCCAATTTTGACCATTTGTTGTCTGTTTGACAGGAATGCTTCTATCCAGTTATGTAGGTATCCAGAGCTACCATAAGATTTTAGTTTTAGTAGTAGTTTGTCAAAGGCTTTACAGAAGTCTATGTAGATTGCGTCTAGTGCTTTGCCCTGATCGAGTTGTGTAGTCCATATGTTTTTACAGTGTAAGAGTTGCAGATTGCAGGATAGTTTTTTTCTGAAACCAAATTGTTTATTAGAGAGTAGGTTGTTTGTCTCTACGTGGAGGATAATGGATTGGTTAATAATTGATTCCATGACTTTACAGGTGACACAGCATAAGAAGATTGGTCTGTATAGATATATAGAGCTGTTTTTGCATTTCTTTACATATTAATGGAAGAGGAATTCTCTAGCAATTTTTACTCTTTCAATTTCATACAATCATAGAATTTGATGGAGACCTTAAGGCCCTGTAGTATAATACCCTGCTCAATACAGAGTATACAAAGATTTAGTTTTTCATCTCAATCTGAAAAAAAAAACGTTCTAACCTTTGCATGATAATCTAGTCCTTTCAAATAGTTTCCTAAGAAGGAAGTCAAAACATTGTAAAAACATAGAACTGGAAGAAGTAATTTCCCCTCATATACAATCCCATTTAGTTTAGTGTATACTTCTAAACTAAAAATGTTCCAGAGTGATGGCTGTTTAGCCTTTGGACACATCCAATAACTAATATTACTACTTTAAAAAAAAATTAGATAGTTTTAATCAGTATTTCTTAACCTTGGCAACTTTACGGCAGGTGGACTTTGTGCTGCCTGGGGAATTTTACATTGTCAGGTGTAATAAATTATTCTTACCTAAGAACATAGGATTGCATTTTCTAGAATTCAGATCAGCATCCCAGAGTTGTAGTCATACACATGTAGAGTGTTGAGGGATTTCACTTCAACTAATTTTGATGGTATTGAATCACACCTGCAACTTATAGTTGTGATACTATGGCTCTTAGTAATTGGAGCCTGACAATTTCTTCAAGCTCTAAGATCTTCATTTTAAGAGGACATGAGTGGTTGGGCACGTCTGTTGCCCAGTGTTACTAAAAGAATTTCCTTCCAGTGCTAAATACAAACACAACATTGTCAGAGTTTGTGCAGCACATCTGACCAGCACAGAAGTAAATAATTCTGCAGGATTGATTTATATCAGAAACTTCTTTATATTCAATACCATAGAGCAGAAATCAGCATACAAATTCAGGAACACAGAAGCAATATTCACAGAAGCGAGTCATTACAGAGTAGAGAGATACAGAGGCCCAGAGGCCTAGATTTATATAGGTTACAGAGGACAAACCAACTTTTATATACAGTTCAGCAAGTCAAAGCCATGCCCAGATTCCAACCTGTCTCTTATGGACCCATACAAACAAATATTATGTTTCAGTTTCCAAACAGTCCCCATTGGCTAATCTATTACCGTGTCTATCCAAACAGCCCCCATTGGCTGACCTGTTGCCATGTCCATTCAAACAGTCCCCATTGGCTGGACTATTACCACGTCAATTCAAATAGTCCCCATTGGCTGACCTGTTGCCATGTCTATTCAAACAGTCCCCATTGGCTGGACTATTACCACGTCAATTCAAATAGTCCCCATTGGCTGACCTGTTGCCATGTCTATTCAAACAGTCCTCATTGGCTGGACTATTACCATGTCAATTCAAACAGTTCCTATTGGCTGACCTGTTGCCATATCGTTCATGAACTATATACACTGACAAAAATAAGATTTGAAAGGGACCTTGGAGGTCTTCTAGTCCAATTCCCTGCTCAAGCAGGGGACACTAAACTATTTGTGACCTTCCCAGTTGGCTTCAGGAAAGCAAAGTCAATGGGAGAAGCCAGATTTGCTTGATGACATGATTCACTTAAGAGCTGTAGTGGTTCACTTAACAACTGTGGGAAAAGAGGTTGTAAAATCAGGTGGGATTCATTACACTTAATGAAACCATTTTGTGTAATGGCAGTAATGAATACAACTGTGAGAAATAGACACTCCTAGAGATTATTCTGAGTTTTGCTGCAAGGGATATTTTATGCCTTTTAAATCAAGTTTCTGAGCATGGTTTCAATTCTTATCTAAAAGCTGGGAAACTCATTAGCTCATGGAGATCTTGTTAGAGCAAATGAACTGAAGAGATCTTAAAACTGCTTGGCCTAGCTTTTGAGATTGCTGTCTTGCCACAAATATGCCAGATCTTTCGGTCTCTTGGGAAGATTTGCCCATCATTGCTTCCAGGCAGCATGAGACTGACCCATAGCCTTTCCTGACAATGTTAATACATTGAACGAGTTCAAAAGTATTTCTTGAGAAGAGTGCTCCACTCCTCAGCTCGCAATAGATTACCTTATGCCACCAGGCTTGAAATTTTGGACCTAGACAACTTAGAACTACGCCGCCTACAGTCTGACCTAAGCTTAGTACACAAAATTGTCTGCTACAACATCCTACCTGTCAATGACTACTTCAGCTTCAACCACAATAACACACAATAACACACAGGTAAACAATGGATACAAAGACCAAGTAAACCGCTCCAAACTCAATTGCAGAAAATATGACTTTAGTAACAGAGTGATCGATGCCTGGAACTCACTACAATGTTGTTACATCTTTAAACCCCCAAAACTTTAACCTTAAACTGTCTACTGTGGATCTCACGCCATTCCTAAGAGGTCTGTAAGGGGGCATGCATAAGCGCCCCAGCGTGCCTACTGTTCCTATCCTACTGTTCCCATTTATTCATACTCATTTATTATGTATATACTTATACATGTTTATAATATGTTTATATGTTATACTTATACTTGTTTTCTCATACATGTTTGACAAACTAAACTAAAACTAACTAAATAAATAAATGTTTTCATGAGTTACATGTTACTTTTTGATGTGATATGCCACTTGCAGTAAGCAAAAGAGCTGTGTTTCCCCTTGGATACAGTTTGAAGCCATATCCTCTTTGCAAACATGGAGTTTTAATCATATCAATAATTCACCCGTGTCCACAAACCCCAGTTTCTCCCTGTCAGTGTGTCTTTTGGAAAGATTTCACTCCATGTAGCTCTTTATATCTCAGCAGGAGATTCCATGATCCCTGCTGCAGTTTCAGGACTGTATGTTTGATCAGCACGATGTCATTGTAAAGATAGTATCTAGGGTACAAAACTGTATGGTCGCTTGGGTTGAAGGAGTCAGATTCTCTGCAGTGGAACAGCAAATTCTCATTGGTTGTGAGGTTCTATCAACAGGTTGAGAGCCTTGAGGAATTTGTATTTGGGAGAAAGCTAGCAATGACAAAAGAAACTTATATATCCTACTTATTTGAGCTGAGATTGATTGACTTATATTTTAAGCCATGCATCACAAATGTTCAAACATTTTTCAAAAACATTTTACGGCTTGATCTGACTCTCTTAAGCTCTCCCAGTTGACCTTTATAGGCAATGAATCAAAACCAGGTAGCATTAAAATCAATGAGATCAGATTTGCTCTGCTACTACCATTTGCTAGAGCTAATTGGTAGCTCTGCATAGGAATAGCTCACAATTTGATACCTTTAAGAACTGCTAAATGAGTCTTATCTGATTTTGGTGGGACTTACCCAGAGCAAATGATTAAAGTATAACAGCCCAAATAACAAAATTATTAGAATACAATTGCATTCATTGCATGAATATTTATTCATTTCATTGGATAGGTGGATTAGCATAGGGACCAATTAAAGTAAAGCACAATAGATATAGAAATACCCACCTTTTTGATTTAAACTAAGACTGAGCAGAAGGTTCAAAACATTTCCCACTGTTGAACATGTCTTTGACCAGTAATTATTCTTATGATCAGCTCAAACCATTTCTCTGGATTTTGAACCAAGAATGTCAGCGTGATTCAGGTAACTAATAACTCTGTTAACACCACTCTCCTCAGTTCCTCTTAATATGATGGACTGTATTAATTTGAAATTCACATCAGCAAGCTTAGTTCTGGGACCTTCAAAATGGAGGGCACCAGATTGTGCCAGTTCTGAATTAATTCATGTAATTTATGACACAAATTACTCCCAGATGTTATCTAGGTATTGTACTGCTACACTGATGTTCCTTTGTTTAAGGAACGTCACTGCTATTTAGTCCTGCTATTTTAACTAGCTACAGTTGCCTCTATATTCACTGAGGTGATAATGCCAGTGCCTGGGATGTGATGTGAGGAGGAAATGAAAAAGCTGGTAAGTTATTAGTTGTGAAACATGTTATTTAGTAAATTAAGGTCTTAATTAGCAAGTGGTTATCTATTGACAAAAACTGTTTTCTAGTTTTAAAATCGAACGTGTAAATACCAGTGTAGTATTAATTGTGGTTGGGGGTCAGGTTTGTAAAAAAAAATAATTTCTAGCTGTCTCTAATGTGTGCATTTAGGTTCTATTTTTAGGTTAGTATTTGATTAAATGAGAAACATATTATTATTATTATTATTATTATTATTATTATTATTATTATTATTATTATTATTATTATTAAAATTGTACCAATTTAAAACTTAATTGGACCATTGCTTTAAAGTGACAGATATTGTTGAATTATATATTGGCCCGCCTTGATCTTCTTCTTCTTCTTCTTCTTCTTCTTCTTCTTCTTCTTCTTCTTCTTCTTCTTCTTCTTCTTCTTCTTCTTCTTCTTCTTCTTCTTCTTCTTTCTTCTTCTTCTTCTTCTTCTTCTCTTCTCCTCCTCCTCCTCCTCCTCCTCCTCCTCCTCCTCCTCCTCCTCCTCCTGGTGTTAAGAAGGTTAACAACTACCCACACTGTTACAATCAAAGTTCCAACTGTTTTTCATATAGGAAACAAAGCGGGAGCTTCCCTTGTACTGTTACCACTTCATCTTAACTTTTTCGTTTTAACTACCCCTTTTGACATTTCTGATGCCAACCAAATTAGGCAGGTTTTGCATATCTTCACATTTATTCCCAGAAAGAAAAATAGTTTTTGGTTCAACATCCAATCACAGCTTTGGATAGGAAAGCATCTATAGAAATTGAGTACGATCTCAAAATAAATAAATAAATATTTTAAAAGGAGTAAAAGGTCAATTGGTTCTGTACATGAACAAAAATGGAATAAACACTGGCACATGTGTGACAGTGGTGGGATTCAAATTTTTTTTACTACCGGTTCTGTGGGCATGGCTTGGTGGGCGTGGCAGGGGAAGGAGACTGTAAAATCTCCAGTCAGAGGTGGGATTTGCCGGTTCTCTGGACTACTCAAAATTTATGCTACCGGTTCTGCAGAACTGGTCAGAACCTGCTGAAGACCACCTCTGATGTGTGATCCATATAATGAATTAGAAGAAGAAAAAAAAAAAAACAGGATCAGCAAGAAAAGGGAAAGGGAATATAATCAAATCTTTTAATTTTCCAAGCTCTATTATTATTGCACCAAATTTATCCTCTGGGGCTCTAGGCAGTCTGTTGGCCCAGCCAATGACACACATATTTTGGCTTTGATTAAACTTAGCTGGACAAACCCAAATGTTTCTCAGCACAATGATGAAGTTTGTGTTGTGACCTATTTATTTTGCTTCTTTCTCCAAGCATATGTATTTGAAAAGAAAAGAGGTTCTTGGGGGCGTGGAGAGAACACTTTGATTTCTTTTCCATTAACTTTTCTTAAAAGCTTGGCTCAAACTGTCACAATCTTCCCCACTTTGTGTTCCAATTTGAAGAGTACCAATAAAGGCCTTTCAACGACGTGTCCCAATAGGGGAAAGAGCATTAAGAAGCATGCCAGAAAACAAGGCTCCAAGGAAGGACAGTTTTAAGGCTCCACACCTCCATTCCCCTGGGGGGAGGGGGGAGTTATCTTTGTGAAGACAGTTCTGAGTCTTCTTCCTACCTGCTCCTTACTGAGTAAAAGTGAGGGGAACTTGCTGACCACAAAATACAGGATTATTAAGACCTGCAGGGTTTGACGATAGACTCACAGGGATTGCTTTATTCTTTTTTAAACTGTGATAATTTCCTGTAGCCCACTGCTTTTTTCTCCTTTATCCAGTAGAAGGCTCGTGAATTACCTCCACATCTATGCTGAATGTCTGGTTTGCTTGCCAACTCCCCCACTCTTGGCCGGTATAGTCAGTCAGGGTCAGCAGGCAATCCTGGTTGAAAGGAAGAAGGAGGAGGAGGAGGAGGAGGAGGAGGAGGAGGAGGAGGAGGAGGAGGAGGAGGAGGAGGAGGAGGAGGAGGAGGAGGAGGAGGAAGAAGAAGAAGAAGAAGGAGGAGGAGGGGGAGGGGGAGGGGGAGGGGAAGGAGAGGAGGAGAAGGAGGAGGAAGAAGAAGAAGGAGGAGGAGGAGGAGGAGGAGGAGGAGAAGGAGGAGGAGGAGAAAAGTAGGAGGAGGAAGAAGAAGGAGGAGGGGGAGAAGAGTAGGAGGAGGAAGAAGAAGAAGAAGGAGGAGGAGGAGGAGGAGGAAGAAGAAGGAGGAGGAGGAAGAAGAAGGAGGAGGAGGAGGGGAAGAGGAAGAGGAGGAAGGAGGAGGGGAAGAAGAAGAAGAAGAAGAAGAAGAAGAAGAAGAAGAAGAAGAAGAAGAAGAAGAAGAAGAAGAAGAAGAAGAAGAAGAAGAAGAAGAAGAAGAAGAAGAAGAAGAAGAAGAAGAAGAATGGAAAAACCCTTCTTAGCTTAACAAGAAAACCTGAAGCAAAGAGAATTGTTCCCACTTAGCACTGGTATCACTGCCACACTGATAGTCCTCAACTATCACTGCTACTACAGGTAGTCCTCAAAGATACAACAGCTGTGAAAAAAAGTGACTAAGCATCATGTTTCATACTTGCGTCTGTTGCAGCTATCCCCATGTTTGTTTGGTGAAAATTCAGATGCTTGGTAATTGACTCACATTTATAATGGATGCAGTGTCTTGGGGGTCATATGAACACCTTTTGTGACTTTCTAGAAAGCAAAGTCAAAGAGTCTGCAGAGACTCTCAGTCATCCAGTCATGGTTGTCCCAAAGGGTGCTTTTTCAGGAGGCAACTGGACTTCCTTTTTATTTCTTTGAAGACGTTTTGCTTCTTATCTAACAAAGCTTCTTTGGCTCTGACAAGTTAGTGGGGAATGGAAGGATTTATATTCCTTGCAGACAGCTGGTCATTTGCAATCTTTTAGAAAGTCATTGAGGCAATTTGGAGGTTTATCTGCGTCCTCAGATCACCTGAGTAGTGCACCTGGTTCCTGTAGTCTGCAATTTTCCCAACTGAAAATGCAATCCTACTCCCACCATTCAAAGGATGTTCATCCAAAATTGTATAGCTAAAACTCAGTAGAGATTTCCAGGGGGAAAAAAACGAGCCGAAGAAGCTTCTTGGAAAATTTCAGACTACAGGAACCCATGCCAAAGAAATGATCAAAAGGTTCTAGTGATTAATGTTTCATAAAATATGGCTCCTTCAGGGAATTTGTTTTTTTAGTAGGAGACTGAGGTTATAAAGTTTTAAGACTTTGGAAGTAGACCACAACTTACTTCTTGGTAAGCTAGAAAAAAGTGGGATAGATAGCATCACTACCAGATGGATTCATAATTGGCTGACTGTGCTGAACGAGTAGTCTTTAATGGGTCTACATGTACATGGAGGGAAGTAAGTAGTGCAGCACAACTAGGTTCTGTCTTAGGCCCAGTACTCTTCAATATCTTCATAAATGACTTAGATGAGAGAATAGAAGGGGAACTTACCATATTTTCAGATGATACTAAGCTGGCAGGAATAGCTAACACCCAAGAAGATGGATCTTGACAGACTTGAGTCCTGGACCGTATCTAACAAAATGAAATTCAATGTGGAGAAAAGTAAAGTCTTACACTTAGGCAAGAAAAAGTACACATATAGACTGAGTGAAACCAGGCATAATAGCAGTAACTGTGAAAAGGATTTTGGAGTCTTAATGGACAACCACCTAAATATGAGCCAGCAGTGTACAGCAACAGCCAAAAAAGCTAATGCAATCGTAAGTTGCATTAACAGAGGGATACAATTAAGATCAAATGAGGTACTAATACCACTCTATAAAGCCTTTGTAAGCCCACACCTAGAGTACTGTATCCAGTTTTGGTTACCACACTACAAAAAAAGATATTCAGATTCTAGAGAGAGTACAGAGAAGAGTAACCAGGATGATTAGGGGACTTGAGACTAAAACATATGAAGAACGGTTACAGGAACTGGGCATGGCTAGTCTAATGAAGAGAAGGACCAGGGGACACATGATAGCAGTGTTCCAGTATCTGAGGGGCTGCCATAGAGAGGAAAGGATCAATCTATTTTCCAAAGCACCCAAAGGCCAGACACGGAATAATGGATGGAAACTGAAAATTCAACCTAGAAATGTGAGATTTTCTGACAGAACAATTAACAGAACTGCTTGCCTTTCGAAATTGTGGGAGCGCCATCACTGGAGGCTTTCAAGAAGAGATTTGACTGTCATCTGTCAGAAATGGTGTAGGGTCTCCTGCTTGGGAGGTTTGGACTAGATGACTTACAAGGTCCATTCCAACTCTATTAATCTGTAACAGAAACTTTGGGAAGGAGCTGTTGAAGTTGGCGAATGAAGAGGAACAGATTACTAGAGTGGTTTGTGATGCTGCTCAGTCCATTTTTGGTGATATGGACTCTGATATCAAATCAAAGGCCGCTACAGAGGATCCTACCTTTGGATAGTCCCAAAGTTACTTTTCTAAAAGGCAACTGGACTTTCTTGGTTTTTTATTTGAAACCATTTTGCTTCTCATCCAAGAAACATCTTCAGTTCTAATGATGGGGAATGGAAGGATTTATATTCTTTGCAGTCATCTGGTTGTTAGCACTCTGAGGATCAGTTGTTAGATCTTTGAGAGTTGTTGAGAACACTTGGGGGTTTATCTGCATCCTTAAGGTCACCTGAATCAGTGCCCAAACTGGTGTGGAATGTTCTTGGGACTGCTGAAAGAATTGTATTGTAAACAGAAGATAGGTGATATCATATCCATAGACATCTACCTTTTGGTAGAATGCAGATATTGCCCAGTTGACTGGCTTGTAATTAGCTTTTATGATCTTCTGACAAGCAAAATCATGGTGGCTCAGTGGTTAGAATGCAGTACTGCAGACTGCTTCTGCTGACTGCCAACTGACTGCAGTTTGGCAGTTCAGTTCTGACCAGCTCAAGGTCGACTCAGCCTTCCATCCTTCCAAGGTGGGTCAAATGAGGACCCGGATTGTTGGGGGCAATATGGTGACTCTGTAAACCACTTAGAGAGGGCTATAAAGCACTGTGACATGGTATATTAGTCTAAGTGCTATTGCTATTGCTATCTCACACACACTTGTGCTCCAGTGATGTACTTTCCTCAACCAGAAGGCTCTCCAGACAGTCACTTGTGTCCTGGTCATCTCACAATTGGACTACTTCAAGATGCTGTCTACATGGGTCTGCCCTTGAAGACCATCTAGAAGATAGAACTGGTTCAAAATGCAGTGGCTCAATGTGATGGAATGTACCCTGGATTCTTGGGAGGAAGGAAGTACATTCTGGAGGAGCAAGAGATAACTCAGTTTTCTTGAACTGAGTGTGAGACAAAGAAGTAAAAGATGATTCCTCCCTAATTGTTCCCAAAGGGAGCAATTAATGGGCTTAATGGGATTGTTAGCATGCTTTAGTTTGGCAAGATTATGTCTATGAGCAAAGAACAATTAAGAAATTTGCATGGAAGAGTCATAATGTGTCTTTCTTTATTTCTGGAGCCAGATATACAAGCAGCAATGGGCGCTTCTCATTGTGCCCGTGTGTCTTTGGAGATTCTCAGTCCTCCAGGTCATGGTTATCCCAAAGGTGCTTTTTCAAGTGGCAAGTGGTCCAGAAAGTCCAGTTGCCTCTTGAAAAAGCACCTTTGAGATTGTGCCCATGTGTTGCCACTATTGCATGAGTTGCATTGATTGCTGGTTGGTTTCCAAGTGTAATCCAAGGTGCGGATTGTTACATTTAAAATCTTTCATGGCATATTACCTGGTTGCCTGAGGTTCCTTCTGTTGTGTCCGCGAAATGATGCCAGGAGTCGGTGACTTAGTGCAAAGCTCTTTATTGATCTGCGGGAACCGAACTGGCGAAAGGAAAAAAGCCCGCGGCTTTTATTCCTTTCGCCGCGGCGGCCGCGGCCAATGGCATCGCTTTGAATCTCCCGCGGTCTGAACGGACCAATCGTGGGAGATTCTTAGCGAGCCAATCGGCGCGGCTCGCCTGACCAATCGGAGAGCCCCGAGCTTTGGCCAATCAAAGCGCGGGGATCTCGAGTATGTTAATGAAGGACAGAACACCCCTCCCCTCTTGGTTCAGTCCTTACGTTGCGTAGTCACGTAGGTAGGCGGGACTCCGTCTGGTCCTACTTGACCTGCGCAACTCAGTTGTAGGCTGGATCCCGGCCGGTTCGGTCGGGATCTCCGTTGCTCCTGCTGCTGTTGTGGGAACCGGCTGGTCGATCGGGCCAGTCCTTTCTCCGTAGCTCCCTCCTGGGCCTTCCGGGTTGGTTGAGCTACGGGTTTCGCCGCTCCCGCTCGGTCTTTCCGGGTCGGTCGAGCTGGCTTGGCTGTTCCTTTCTGGCGAGGGGTCGTGATGGCTGCGTTCCGGTGAGTACTGCTGGTTTATTTTTCTTTGGATTCGGTCCCCTGGGTATTCCCTTCCCCCTTGGCTTGCGTTGCGGGGGTTGGGTTCGTTTGTGCGTTGGCGGTTTGTTGGTTTGCAGTTCTCGACCTAAGTTGGTCGATGTGGCATTTCCATGCTCGTCCGTCTGCTGTTTGTAGCCGGTACGAGTGTGGGCCTGTTGCTTGGGTGATGACGGCTGGGATCCATAGAGGGTCTCCCGTCAGGTTTTTTGCATATACGGGGTCCCCGGGTGCGAAAGTTCGGTGTTTGGTGCTTGAGTCTGGGGGCCTCTCCGGGTTATACGTAGGGTGTAACCTGTCGAGTGGGGACCTTAGCTTTCTACCCATTAGTAGTTCGGCTGGGCTTTTATTGGTTGTGGTATTCGGGGTTGTGTGTTGGGTGAAGAGTAGTCTGTTGATTTTCTCTTGGATCTCCCCGTGGTCTATTTTCCGGATGGTCTTTTTAGTGAATTGGACCATCCGTTCCGCCCTACCGTTCGCCGCCAGGTGCGCCGGTGCTGTCAGCGCGTGGCGGATGCCCCTTTCCACTAGGAATTTTTCGAATTCCAGCGAGGTAAACTGGGGCCCGTTGTCTGAGACGACGACGTCTGGGAGGCCGTGTGTTGCAAAGAGTTTGCAGAGTTCTTTGGTCACGGCCTCCGTGGTTGTCGTCTTCATGTTGCTTACCTCCAGCCAGTTGGAGTAAGCGTCAACTGTTATGAGGAAGGTGTGTCCTTTTGTGGGCCCGGCGAAGTCTATATGGATTCTAGACCAAGGTCCCCTTGGGGTTTCCCACTCTAGGACGGGTGCTGTGGGTGGGCTGGGCCTCGTTTCCTGGCATGGTTGGCACCTAGCTACCCAGGCCTCTATTTGTTTGTCCATCCCTGGCCACCAAGTGTAACTTCTGGCCAGGGCTTTAGTCCTCACGATGCCAGGGTGCCCCTCGTGTAGCATTTCCAAAACCTTCCCCTGTAGCTTTTCCGGAATGACCACCCTGTCCCCCCATAGTATGCACCCTTTTAACAACGAGAGCTCCGTTTGGCAGTTTCGGAACGTTTTGACTGACTCGTCGTTGTCCCTTTCCGGCCACCCTTTCTCCACCCAATGCAACACCCGCGCCAGACGTTTGTCTTTATTAGTCTCTCGGGCAATGTCTGACACGGTTATGGGCAGGTTGGGTAGAGTCTCTATGCTGAGGGTGGTCGTCGTGGGTGCTGGGTCGGTGTCGGGTTCCGGTAGTGGCGAGCGGCTTAAGGCGTCTGCATGGGAGATCGTCTTACCCGGTCTGTGTATGAGTTCGTAGTTGTAGGCTGCCAGGAACTCGGACCACCTTGTCATTCGGGGAGACAGAATGTTCGGGGTGGCCCGGTTCCCTGCAAGGATTCCCAGCAGCGGCTTGTGGTCCGTTATGATGGTGAAAGTCCGGCCGTAGAGGTATTCGTGGAATCGTTTTATGGCGGCAACTATAGCCAGAGCCTCTTTGTCTAGTTGGCTATAGTTCCGCTCCGGTTTGGTGAGGGTCCTTGAAAAGAACGCGATGGGCGCTTCTTTTCTGTCGGGAAGGGTATGGCTGAGGACAGCGCCGACGCCGAAGGGTGATGCATCGCATGTGACGGCCAGAGGTAGGGTCTCGTTGAATTGTATGAGGACGGCGTCGGAGGTGAGGAGGTCCTTCATTCTTTGGAAGGCGGCTTGCTCCCGTTTCCTCCAAGTCCAGGTCGCCGCCTTGTCCAGGAGCCTATGCAAGGGCTCCGCCGCCGTCGCCTTTTGGGGTAGGAAAACATTGTAAAAGTTCAGTAACCCCAAGAATGCTTGTAGTTCAGTCTTTGATTTAGGGGTGGGGGCTTCTTTGATGGCCTTGATTTTTTTGCTTGTGGGGTGAATGCCGTGCCGGACTAGGAGGTAGCCCAGGAATTCCACTCGTTCCGTGCAAAGCTGGCATTTTTCCCTCTTTACTTTTAGTCCCGTCTCTTTAAATTTAGTTAGGACCTCCCTTAGTCGACCTTCTAGTTCGGCTTGGTTGGCTGCCGACACTAGGACGTCGTCGAAATAAGGTACTACCCCCTTGATACCTTGCAATAGCCTCTCCATTAGGCTCTGGAATATGTCCGGTGGGTGACAATGGTCTGCGCTTCTGCCGTTTGCTCGTCGACCGGCAACTGTTGGTATGCCTGGGCGAGATCGAGCTTGGCGAAAACCTTGCCCCCTCCCAGTGAGTGCAGTAGGTGTTGTACTACTGGGACGGGGTAGGCGCTTTGTTGCAGCGTGCCATTTAGGGTGGCCTTATAGTCCCCACAGATTCTCACCGACCCATCGGGCTTGATCAGGGTGACTATGGGGGTCTCCCACCAGGCGTGGTCTATGGGCTGCAGTACCCCTTGTTTGACGAGCTTATCAATTTGCTTGTCTATTTTGGGTTTCAGTGCGAATGGCACCCGCCTTGGTTTCAGGCGTTTGGGGGGGACGTTAGGGTCTAGGTCGAACGAGATAAGGGGCCCTCGGTACTTGCCTAGGTTTCCGTCGAAGACCTCTTGGAACTCCCGGGCTAGTTGCTGCTCCCAGCCGTCGTCGGTGACGTGGTTGACTCCCGTGAGGGCGATGTCGAGTGGGGCGAACCATTGCAGTCCCAGTAGGCTTGGACGGTCGCGGTCGACGATCGTTAGGGGGAGTCGTTCGGTGCGCCCCTTATACGTGATGTTAAAGCTTTTGGTGCCGACTACCGGGATGCGGTTTCCCTGGTAGTCCTTTACAATGAGTCTCTGGCTGTCTACGTTCCTCCTTTGGAGGGTAGGCACCAACCGCTTTATCTCGTGCCATGCAATCATGGAGAGGTAGGACCCGGAGTCCACCTCCATTTTGCACGGCTGGCCCTCGATGCGTACCTCGACGTGGACCTTCCGGGCATCGTTGGTGATGGCGTGGCCGATGGTGACCGTCTGGTGGGTCTCCTCTCTCCGCCGGTTGTCGCCGCCTCACAAGGATCGTCCGTTCCGGTCCCATCGGCTGTCCGAGGGGCGATCTCTGGTCCGGGGTGGTGTGCTCTTCCTCCTCCGGTCGCTCTGGTCCCATCGTGCTGGACTGCAGTTTTTCTTCAGGTGGCAAACCCGGGCGATGTGTCCCTTTTTGTCGCAATGCCGGCAGATTGAATCGAAAAACTGGCATTCCGACCTGGGGTGGTCGCCGCCGCAGCCGGCACAGTTGGTCCTCGACTTACGACCTCGCCGGTTCCGTGGGTCGCGCCCTGTCTGGAGTCGGTGGATGTCCTCCTCGTCATCGGACGTGCTGGATGCCGAGTGGAAATCGCCCTGGTGTGTTGTCGTCTCGGTTTTTGGCTCGGTCGACCTCGCCGGGTTGTTGTTTCCGCCGCGGTCCCTCGTGTCCGGTCTGCGCATGCTGTCGGCAGAAGTTCGGGTTGCTTCTGCGGCTGCGGCTGCAGTGAGGGTGTCTGCTAGGCTGATGTCGCCCTTAGCCATCAGCCGGCTCTGGAGGGCGGGGTCCCACAGACCGAGCACGATTCGGTCTCTCAGAGCGTTGTTTAGGTTATCGAATTCGCAGAGCCTCCCTAGGCGCCGCAGCTCGGCGACGAAGTCGCTGAAACTCTCACCTGATCTCTGGTCCCGCCGGTAGAACTCGTTGCGCCGGATCAGGATGGGTACCTCTGGGGCGTAGTGTCGCCGAAGGATGGGTTCGAGGACGTCCCAGTCCATGGCGGTCGCATCGGCGGGCTTGGCCAACGCTTTAGCCATCTGGAAGACCTCGGTCCCGCAGTGGGTGAGGAAGACAGCGCGTTTCAGTGGGCCGGAGGCGTCCTTCATGCCGGTGCACTCGAGGTACATGCGGAATCGGTCGGAGAACGATTCCCAGTCCTCGGTGGCGGGGTTGAAGGGGGCGGGCGGTGTGATTTTCGCCATCTCGGTGCTTCATCTGGCTTCCGTCGGACACGTGGTTCGGTTCAGGGTCTGAATCCCATCCTCATCGCCAGTGTTGTGTCCGCGAAATGATGCCAGGTGTCGGTGACTTAGTGCAAAGCTCTTTATTGATCTGCGGGAACTGAACTGGCGAAAGGAAAAAAGCTGCGGCTTTTATTCCTTTCACCGCGGCGGCCGCGGCCAATGGCATCCCTTTGAATCTCCCGCAGTCTGAACGGACCAATCGCGGGAGATTCTTAGCGAGCCAATCGGCGCGGCTTGCCTGACCAATCGGAGAGCCCCGCGCTTTGGCCAATCAAAGCGCGGGGATCTCGAGTATGTTAATGAAGGACAGAACACTTCTATTAAAACCTATTGTGGAATGTAGGAATTGGTTCCCACTCTCTGGAACAGCATCTGCCCTAGAGTTGCAGAAGGTGGTTTTATCTCCTGGGGTTCCAGAAAGGTCTTAAAACCTGGCTTTGGACCAAGACCTGAAGTTAATCACTTGTGGAGGGAGATATTGTGCTATTTTTAATGGTTGTTTTTAGTCTGTCCTGTCCTGTCCTGTGTTTCATTTACGCTGTTAATTGTTTTAATTTAATATTGCATTTTGTAAGCCATTCAGAATCCAGTAGAATGGGTGGCAACATTCAATTGAATTAATCAATTAACAACAATAATAATTTCTTTTTAAAATTGTTGCATTTTCTCTGCCCCTTTAAACATTCATTAAACAGTCATCATTCTCATTCATTTTTGGGGTCTCCAACTAGCCCGATTATATTCTTCTATGCATTTTATGTTTCAATAAATAACATGCTATAAATTTTATTCACTGAAACATTTCACAGTTTTCTCTAAACTTTTTTAAAAAACCTTTCATTATCATTATTCACTGTGCTACATTGTGTGCTATGATTCATTTCTAAAATTCTACTTTCATATACATTCAGAGCAACCTAGACTGCATCTTTTCATACTTCCTGACATATATTGTAGGCCTTTCATTCATAATTAAATCGATACTTTCCTTCCTAGCAAGTATTTCCTTTCCTTTCATTTAGATTCTTTTATTTGTATCTTACCAGCTCTGAGGCATATGGAGTATATATTGATACTCTGAGGGTTGGGGTGAGCTAAAAAAGAAGAATTGTTTCACACTGCATCATGCAAAAATATCAAAGAAACGATGTCCCTATTTCTGATCCTGACATATTGAGGTGCACGAGGTAACAGGAAGTAGAATCATTAAGACTAGAGTACTATTTTATTAGAATTAAACAAATTAATATTAACACTGAAATCAGATTTTTACATAATATACTTGTTCTTAGCAAATATAATTGGTAATGAGTCAGTTTTTCTGCTAAATCAACAAAACTGTTTTCTTACAAAGATACATCAACCTGGCCTCTAAGAATTTGAAGTGCATTTGCAAACATTTCATTTTGTCGACACTTTTCTTTTGAGAGCATGTGATGTTCCTTCTGCCAATTTTAGCTCATGCAGATGTTGTGGAATTAGTGTTATTTCCACACCTAGCTATATCTCTAAGGGAAGACTATGGAAACTGTATATGCCTGGGAATATTTTGATCAGGAATTCCACTTACCACTACTTAAATTTCACCGCTCACACCCACACATACCAATATGAGCTACAATGGGGATGGATGCACCTACAGGTAATGGAACTCAATCTACCAAGAACTTTATTCATCTTTACCATTTCTGCAAAGTCAAAGAAGTGTCTGTGATGATTAGGGGAAGACATTAAGTCATCCCACTAGACTTTGTCCAAATGGCAATGATTATTATTTTTTTCCCTGTAAAGAATCACACAAATTTGTCAGGGTGCCCATATAAGCATTCAAGATGACTCTGAGCTGCTTAGAACTTTGGATTGATTAAACAGATCTTTGATTCTCCATTGATTGTCTGGTGATTTCTATTACATTTCCAGATTGGGGACATGAATGGAAAAAAGGAAGTAGTTTGATGTTTCTGACATCAACAAGAAATGGGCTACCACGAGATGAGAATTTATAGATGTAAGAAGCATGGAGCCCTGATGGTGCAGTGGTTAGAATGCAGTATTGCAGGCAAACTGTCTACCATCTGGAGCTCAATCCTGATGGGCTCCAGGTTGACTCAGCCTTCCATCCTTTCAGAGTTGGTAAAATGAGATTTCCAGATTGTTGGAGGCAATATACTGACATAGTAAACCGCCCAAAGAGTGCTGTAAAGTCTAAGTGCTATGGAGACACCAGCTAGCTTTTGTGGCTCTTCTTGACTCAGTGTAACTTTGAATGTTAGCACGTACATATGATTGACAGTATTTGCTGTGTTTTAGAGATGCTAGAGACATCTCTTCACACTTTTATTATGATGGGTTTTCAAACAATATAGTAGTACTAGGAATATGTGACTCCCATATATTTTTTGCTGCAATGTTTAAAGCATCATTCCTTCTCTTTAGTGCAAGGGTCCCCAACCCTGGCCACTTTAAGACTTGTGGACTTCAACTCCCAGAATTCCTCAGCCAGCAAAGCAAAGCAAAGCTGGCTGAGGAATTCTGGGAGTTGAAGCCCACAAGTCTTGAAGTGGCCAAGTTTGGAGACCGCTGCTTTAGTGTATTCAGCTATGTGATCATACTGTATGGTCTATTGTTTGTGTAAATCTGACACATTTTTGGTTTTCCATTTTGAGTACCTACATCTATATCTGCTCTAAAGTGAAGCTGAATGATATATGAGCCTCTCTCTCTCTCTCTCCCTCTCTCTGTCTCTTTCTCTTTCTTTCTCTATGCTTCAAAATCATCTATCACTTGTACTTTCTTAGATGTTATTTTTTAAAACATGTTAGGAGATGTAATAAGGAGATGTAAGAATGTGTTTTAGAAGATGATGTGCTGTAAACAAGAAATAAATTGTTTGTACACTTACTACATTGAAGTGTGTCAAGTTTCATTTATGTAAATATAAGGTGAACCACTTATAAGTAAACCACTTATAAATCCAGAATAGAAAATACACTGAATTGTTGCTGATGTTGTTGTGTTCTCTCTCTCATTCAGAACTGACCGAGCTGGATCATTGTTGTTCTCCATAGATAGATCTCTGTACTGAATGACACTTAAACCATACTCAAAAGTTATTTACAGAATAATATGAAAGGAAGCAAAGTCAACAGTTTGCGAAATGCGTGCGTAATGAAAATATTCTCAAGTCAGAATCAGTACCTGGAATTTTAATTTGGAGTAATCCAGATGCTTAGATAAGCAACTTTATTTTTAGAATTTACTGGAACTTTCTTTTTTAGGCCATGTAGGTTATGATCTTTTTTATTGATAACTATGTTCTAAGAATTGATTTCAGTTCAAAATAACCAAATAATTCATTCTTTTCAGGCTCCTTGGTATTTCCAGGCTGATAGTGTCTACGTTTGCATCTCTTTACAAGCAGTTTAACATATTTTCATAGTAGCATATCTGCTGATGTAAAGCTTAATCTCATTATTGTTAACATATACAATGCTTTCTGTACAAACACAAGCTGATTATGGCATGAGTGACTGTGAGAAGGAAATCCAAGACCACCAAGAACCCAAGTGTTAAGTTTGGAGCATGGGTGCGAATGATGGGGACGAGCCGGTAGAAACAGTGAACTTCAAACTCTTTATTTACATATTGTGACAGCTCAGCTCAAGGGCTGCTATATTCTTACTTATATAGGCAACTCATTAACTATTCAACCAATAGCAAACCTGGAGCGCTAGCTCCGTTAACCAATGGGAATGGCCTGTTAATGGCCAATCGGATGCTCCTGAACGGGTCAATCCGATCCTGCCATTAACAGCCAATCAGAAGTGCAGGACCAGAACCCTGCACTAGACTTCAAGCTCAATGATAACTTTATTGGTATTATGCATTCACAACACCCCTTTCCCCCAGCTTCTGCCCATGGGGCGCGGTTACATAGTCCTTAAAGTAGGACGGTTGTTTTATTAGTCTTTTCGATTTTCGCAAAGTGCCTGGCGGTTGGCTGCACTCTTGCTGAGGTAGATCGTTGTTTAGCAGTAGGGGTGCCTCTGGTTCTGAGTTCGCATTCTCGTTGTCATCAATATCACTGGCCATTTCCTGAGGTGCATTCACTCCGGTCCCTGGTTCCTGTTCCTGCGTTTCAGTTCCATTATCAGTCTCCTCTAAAAGGTTTCCCTCTAATAGTAATTTGCTTTCCTCTGTATCTCCCCCCTCCCTCAGTTTCGTCAAAAGGGAGTTCGGAAGTGCGAGGTGGTAGCCGCGATCGTAGCTGATCTATGTGGCGCTTACAAAGTCTATCGTCAGGGCACTGAACGAGGTATGATCTTGGGCCGGTTACGTGGATTACGGTCACCTCTACCCACAGCGAGTCGCCCGATAAGTTTTTAGCGAATACAAGATCACCTAGCTGGAAGATACAGCATCGGCTGCTGGATCCGAGTGGCTTTTCAGGTTTGTAGGCTGAGTGTAACCAATCGAGATGGGAGCGGAGCTTCTATCCCATTAGCAGTTCGGCAGGAGTTTTGTTGGTGACGCTGTGAGGTGTGATGTGCTGCAGGAAAAGGATCCGGTTGATTTTTTCATCGATGTTGTCGTGATCGATCTTTTGGAGAGTCTTTTTGATGAATTGAACCATGCGCTCAGCCCGACCATTGGCAGCAGGGTGCACAGGCAAAGTGAGCACATGTCGAATACCATGGTCAGCCAAGTACTGCTCAAAAGGTAGCGTGGTAAATTGGGGCCCGTTGTCGGATACCAGAACGTCTGGTAATCCGTGGGTTGAAAAAAGTCTTTCCAGTCTTTTGATGACTGCATCAGTGGTTGTGCTGCTAATTTGAATCTCGAGCCAATTCGAGTAGGCGTCGACGGTTCGCAGAAATGTGTGGCCTTTGGTCGGCCCAGCAAAGTCCAGATGGATGCGGGACCAGGGTCCCCGCGGCGTCTCCCATTCAGTTGGGGTTGCCTTTGGTGGAGCATTGCTTACTTCTTGGCATCTCTTGCAAGTTTTAACCCATGATTCGATTTGTCTATCGATGCCTGGCCACCACGCGTACCTTCGTGCGAGGCCCTTCATGTGCACGATGCCAGGGTGGCCATCGTGCAAGGTTCTTAGCAGTGTCTGTTGGAGTTGTTCTGGGATAACGACTCTATCACCCCAGATGACACAGCCCTTCTGCGAGAACAACTCTGTTTGACAACTTTTGAATGGTGCGAAGTCGTCTGGTACTTGGTCCAATGGCCATCCGCATTCCACCCACGTGAGGACTCGCACCAAGGTCACGTTTTGTTTCTTTCGCGATGTCACGGGCAGTCAATGGCGGCGTGTGGAGTGTCTCGACCTGCAACGCTGTCATTGTTGGTGCAGGATCGTTGATAGTTTCAGGGAGCGGTGTACGGCTCAGTGCGTTGGCATGGGGAATAGCTTTACCGGGACGATATTGTAGCCGATAATTGTAGGCAGCCAAGAATTCTGACCAGCGAGTCATTCTGGGAGAAAGTATGTAGGGAGTTGGCTTGTCCCCAGCGATGATTCCCCAGCAATGGTTTGTGGTCAGTTACAATGGTGAAAACCCAGCCGTACACGTACTCATGAAATCTTTTAACTGCTGATACAATCGCCAGGGCTTCCTTATCGATTTGGCTGTAATTTCGCTCGGTTTTTGAGAGCGTCTTTGAGAAGTAAGCAACAGGGGCTTCGTTACCGTTAGGTAACACATGGCTTAAAATGGCGCCCACTCCAAAAGGCGATGCATCACAGGTTATGTTTATTGGCAAAGTCTCATTTTACTGCATCAGCACGGCATCCGAAGTCAGTAGTTTTTTTACATTACGGAACGCCTGTTCTTCTTTTTGACCCCATACCCAGATTGCTTTTTTATCTAAAAGACAATGTAACGGTTCAGTGACAGTCACCTTGTGTGGCAAGAATACATTATAGAAATTGATGAGGCCTAAGAACGCCTGGAGGTCGGTCTTGTTCTGGGGCCTGGGAGCGTTTTTTATTGCTCTCAATTTACTATCAGTAGGGTGAATACCCTGACTGTCAATTAGGTACCCTAAGAATTCAACACGATTGGTACACATTTTGCATTTATTTTTTTTGACTTTCAGGCCTGCTTCCTGAAATTTTCGTAATACCAATCTTAAACGCTCCCGCAAGATTTTTTTTTTTTTTTAAACAAATTTTATTAATTTTACAGAAAACACAATAAAACATAAACAAAACTAAAAGATCTTTTCTGAAGGTTGTCTGATCCCGGGTTGAAACTCTTCACACAGACACAAATTCAAACATCATATTCACTTTATATATCCTTCCATATCTTATTATCATTTTCTTTTTTTATATATATATATAAACCATTTTTATCAATTTTCTATAAACAATGCACAAGGCATAACAGCTTATAAGTTCTTTTCTAAGAAAAAATAATAAAAGAAGAAAACCAATAGAACATAACAATTCCAAATTATAGTATCAATACTTTATCTATTTAACTTCAAATCTTATCCCAACTTCTCTTTTTCATCCAAATTATTTCTTATTAATTAAATTTTTTTTGCCTTTTTTCAATATACAAAATCCAAAAAAACCCATAACAAAACCTTCATATATCATTTCATATCTTATTACCATTTTCAATAATATTCTTTGTCAATAATATTCAATAATATTCTTATTTCCAACTATCCATTCATCTTTTTTCTTTTATTATACTTCTCCTATACACCAATTGGAGTAACGTCTATAACTCATTACCCTAACTTAAAAGTACTTCATATAACAATTTTTCTTGGGATTCTGTTTAATAGATTCTAAAATTACACAATGAATTTTATACTCTAAATACACATATAAAAAACACAATCTTATGTACCCTCCAGAATCCCTCTTTTATCCTAAGTTAAATTCACCCATTGTCTCTGAATAAACTTTTTTTCTTTAGATCTTGCTTCCCCCCATTGAGGCTTCTCGTCCCCCCCTTTCTCTCTTGCTTATTCTTCTCCTTGCCCTTTTTACCCCTTTGTCTTTCCTCCTCCCTTTTCTTACTCCCTTTCCTTTGCTTTCTAACCTTGCCTCCACCTTTCCGCTCATTTTTCTCTTCTTTGGTTGTTTTTATAATTCTTAAAATCCCCTTTTTCTTATCCTTTTTCTCCTCCTCCCCGGAAAGAACCCATTGTTCATCAAAGATGGCTTCTTCTTCCTCTTCTTCTTTGTCCCAGTCCTTCTGCTGTGTAGTCAACTTTTCATAAGTACATAACGCCATTTCTAAGAATTGAAACAAAGTGCCCAAAGTATCTTCCTTTTTATATTTTTGATATTCAGTCTTTAGTTCATCCACAAGCGATGCCATCATGAAAAAAGAAACTTTTCCCAAAACAACCACAAATATTTTTAATCAAAAATAATTCAAAAAAAAAAAATTCCAAAAATTAATACTTTTCTTCCTTCTTCTCTTTCTCTTTCTGGGGTTAATATTTAATCAAAGAGGTCCAATTACCGTATACCTTTCTTTGGGATTCTAGGCAATCTCCTCCTTTTTCAGCTTCTGCTCCAATTTTTTTTCCTCTCCCTTCCCACTTGCAATATCAATTTTAAATAATCAGAAATCCATACCTCAAATAAGGGTTTTCCAATTTCTTAAGTTTTTCAATGTCCAGAAACCCTTTTTTCCCTTAGCTTCAACTTTCAGAATAATTCACTTTCAATGTCCAATATGTCCAAACATATCTGCTGTTTCCATGGGGTGGGAGAGTGAAGAAAAAAAAAAGTTCCCTTTAACAGCTTCTCTGCCGCTTTAGATCTTCTTAGGGATACAATGTATCCTCCAGCAATTCAAACAGCTCAGTTCCAACCAATTTGAAAGATGTTACTTGACCCGGCTCAGACAGCACTTTCACTCTTCTTACTTCCTCCAGTGCAATCTTACCTGGTTGCTGGCTTCTTCGTGGCGGCCATTGCTGACCGCCGCTCCACTGCCTTGGGAAAAAGGGGTTTTTCCGGAGGAGGAGGGGGTCTGCGACACCCCCAACCCCCTGTCCGACTCCCCTCTCTCTTCAGTTGTCCCTACAGGGCAGCCATATCCCCCTGACCCATCTGGATCGGGGGTACCTCGGCGGCTAGCACAGCAGGAAACGCGAGCAGCCATGAATTCCTGCTGCCCTGAAGCCACGCGAAACCGGAAGCTCGCTCCCGCAAGATTTTTGAGTGGGGGCAGCAATAAGCACATCATCGAAATAGGGGACAACGCCCTTGATCCCCTGCAATAGTCTCTCCATTAGGCTCTGAAAGATCCCTGGGGCTACACTGACTCCGAATTGAAGCCGCGTACACTTAAAGGCACCTCGGTGTGTTACGATAGTCTGTGCCTGTGCCGTTGTTTCGTCAACTGGCAATTGCTGTAAGCCTGAGCTAAGTCTAGTTTAGCGAAGACTTTTCCGCCCCCCAGGGAATGGAGGAGGTGCTGTACCACCGGCACCGGATATGGGTTCTGTTGCAGGGCGTGGTTTAGGGTGGCTCGGTAGTCCCCACAAATTCTAATGGAGCCATCCGGCTTAATGGGTGTCACAATCGGCGTTTCCCAAGGGGAGTGATCCGTTGGCTTTAAGACTCCCTGGGCAATCAACTTATCAAGCTGCTCGTCGATTTTCGGTTTTAGAGCGAACGGAACTCGACGAGGCTTAAGGCGGATGGGAGCTATCTTTGGATTAAGACTAAAGGATATCAGGGTCCCCTTGTACTCGCCTAGCTTTTCCTCGAAGACGTCCTTGAATTCGTGGGCGAGGTCTTCCTCCCAGTCACTGCCGCTGATTCGATTAATGCCTGCCACTTCAATGCCGAGTGGTGCGAACCATTGTAGGCCCAACAGGCTAGGCCGGTCCTTATCGATCACCATCAGGGGTAAGTACACCGTGCGGTTCTTGAATGTAACCCGGACTCGACTGGATCCTGCAACTGGAATTCGGTTCCCCTGGTAGTCTTTTAGCACGAGCCGTTGGAATTGAAGGTCTTGGCACCGGATAGTGGGGATGAGTTGCTTGAGGGTCTTCCATGAGACCATTGAAAGAGACGATCCCGAGTCTACTTCCATCTGACAGGGCCGATTTTCAATGTTCACGTTGACCCGAATTTTCTGAGCGTCTAATTAAGAAGCATGGCCAATAGTGAGTGTTTGGTGAGCCTCTTCTCGTCTCGCTAGATGGTTCACAGGTCAGTTTCCGTAGGAGTGGTTTACTGGTTCTTGCCTTACAGGGCGATTCCCCGTTGATTGGTGGAGATTGGTTTCTTTTGAGGTCTGGCTGGGTCCGAGGAGGCTTCTGCAGACCCTACCGATGTGGCCTTGTTTCCCACACTTGTGGCAGAGTGTGTCGCGGAATTTGCAAACGGAGCGGTAATGGTTGGCTCCGCAGCCCGCACAGGGTTGCTGGGACTTCGGTCGTCGTTCCTGATCGGACCGCAGGCGATGGACCTCTTCTTCGTCGCTGTCTGACGATGAAGAGAGGTCCTCATGATGGGCTGTGGAACGTCGCTGTACTGCATTAGGTGAAATGTCGCCAGCTGGTTGGTGGGTTGGAGTGCGATTTTGGCGTAGTTGAGCAGCCGACTTCTTGGTCGCCTCCGCTGCTGTAGCTTCAGCTATGGCGTCTTTAAGGGTGATGTTGCCCTTTGCCATTATTTTGCTCTGTACGTTTAGAGCGTCTAGCCCGAGGACTACTCTGTCTCTCAAAGCCTCTTCCAGGTTGGTGAAATCGCAAGGGCCTCCCAAGTTTTGGAGGTCTGCAACGAAATCAGAGACGCTTTCTCCTTTCCACTGGTTCCGTTGATAGAACTCGTGTCGTCTTACGAGCATTGGAACGGTGGGTGCATAGTGGGCCCTTAGCAGCGGTTCAAGGACGTCCCAGTCCATGGCCTTCACTTCAGCCGGTTTTGCTAATGCCTTACCCATTTTGAATACCGTTGGCCCGCAGTACGTCAGGAATACCACCCATTTCTTCCCGGCCGTGGCATCCTTCAGATTATTTGTTTCTAAAAACATTTGGAAATGATCCATGTAAGACTCCCAGTCCTCTTGAGCTGGATCGAATGGAGCGGGTGGTATTGCGCTGCCGGACATGGTTTCGCCGTTGTGCGCTTCCGTCACGTGCTTAATTGGCTCTGAAGTCATCCAATCCCATCTTTGTCGCCAGTGTTAAATTTGGAGCATGGGTGCGAATGATGGAGACAAGCCGGTAGAAACAGTGAACTTCAAACTCTTTATTTACATATTGTGACCGCTCAGCTCAAGGGCTACTATATTCTTACTTATATAGGCAACTCATTAACTATTCAACCAATAGCAAACCTGGAGCGCTAGCTCCGTTAACCAATGGGAATGGCCTGTTAATGGCCAATCGGATGCTCCTGAACGGGCCAATCCGATCCTGCCATTAACAGCCAATCAGAAGTGCAGGGCCAGAACCCTGCACTAGACTTCAAGCTCAATGATAACTTTATTGGTATTATGCATTCACAACACCAAGAAGGGCCATGTCAAGTGCAGGAAAATCAGGAAGTCCAAACAGTTCAAATAACTGTAAGGATTTATTGCAAGATTAAACTCTCTACAAGAAACTGAACTACTAACAGTCAAAACAAATTGATGATAGATAAGAATCAGTGGAATTCAAACTGGGCTGGACTTGGATCAGAGAGCACCAAAGACCCCACAATCCAACTCTGAGTTAGAAATATTCTTTTCCATCAGAACTTGAGCCAGTTTGGATTCAGGAAGGTAAGAGGAATCTTGGCCTACTCCCCAGCGTGCAACACTTATCCATACCACTTCATTGAGGTAATCAGAGTAGCCTTTTTTGGTTGAATTAAATGAATCAACGTGTCTTTAGGTCCCAAACTGCTTCACTGAAGCAAATCTCCATTGCTTTAATAGGGTTTAGTACTTTAATTGGCAAATAAATGGTTCAAATATGTGGCCACCTTTTGAAACAGAAAATAAAGATAAGAAACAACAAGGATAGTTTTTCATTAATTTCTATTTTTGACCTCTATTTTTGACCTTAATGGCATGCTAAATTCTGCTTTGCAATTTTTGAAAGTTTTCTTTCTCTGGTTTCTGTTCTTCTATTTTATTTTTTGGGTTGTTTGAGATTTTAAATTTCTCTTGATGGTGCTTTTGAGCCAACTTTATTGTTGGAGATGGTGGAAGATCTATTGTTGTTGACAATTTCAGTTACGTGTCTTTCCATTACACAAAGCTCCCTAACTGTCTACACTTCTCAGTCTGCAAAAGATCCTATTGCAGATGTTATTCCATTATGTGTTCCCCTGGGATTTAATGGAAGATAGGGAGACTGTGAATTGCTGGAGAAATGATTGGACGGTGAAAAACAGAATACTCCCTTCGCTACCTCATCATTAAACAGACATCAGAACGCGATATTCCACCACTTATATTTTATATAAGGAAAAGAGACAATTGAGCTGGTATTAGTTTCCTAGTCACCCAGATGTATTTCAAGGGAACCGTATTTAGAAAAACAACCTCCAGGTCTCTCTCTTTCAGACTCTGATTAAATGATGGTCTGCACTTAAGAGGCATTAAGTCAGAATACATCATCTCTCATGACTCCCAGCTTGCCATTCTATCAGATTTAATTGAAAGTGATCTAACGTCAGATGCTTAACTATTTATTGTCAGCAAAACAAATAATGCACTATACCGCAGGGAATCACAGGAGTCTGAAGGTAAAGGTGAAAGTGTTTCAACACTACTGTCAGCTAATGCTGGAAATCAAATATTTATTCTCATCTGCCAAGGAGAATGTATTAGTTACCTTTTCCTTAAGAAAACTACAAGGTGAGCCATGTGTTTATTTGTTTTTTTAAATCATCCTGAAATACATTCTTTAGATTTCTTTTATTTCATTTATTCTTCTAACTGGTGAATGAAGAGGGCACAACTAGAAAGCAACAATAGATAAAATTGGAGCAACAAGGACTCGGCATACAAAGTCATATTGCTTGACACTACCAGTAATGGTCGAATAATATAAAACAAATTTCCAAACTATTCTTCTTATACATTGCGACATGTAGATCTGTTGTGACACAACTCTACAGTACTTTGAATAGCATAAGTGTTTTTTTTAAATCAGGGCAACCTGCTCTACCCAAATATGGGATGGAACATACTGTTCCCGCTTTCGTCTTTCAGCCCCAATCTTATTTATTTATTTTTATTTATTCATTTTATTTGTCAAACACTTACAATATAATAGAAATAAGAATAAACATAAGTATAAATACATGAAATAGGTACTAATAGTTGGGGACAATAGGACAGCGATTGTGCGCTTAAGCACATCCCTTAGGAGCCTTCTAGGAGGTAGTCACTTTCATGTCAAACTGTTTTTGTGTTAAATTTATATTTACTAAGAAAGAAAGAAAGGAAGGAAGGAAGGAAGGAAGGAAGGAAGGAAGGAAGGAAGGAAGGAAGGAAGGAAGGAAGGAAGAAAGAAAGAAAGAAAGGAAGAAAGGAAGACTAGTAAATCTATATCAAGCTATTCAGTTCATATTTGCTCCATCCTATACTTGGGTAGACCAGGTTGCCCTGATAGAAAACAACCTCTCCCCTGGTATAGCTGACAAAGTGAGGAGAGCCTATGGCTTAGAGGTTAATACATCTAAATAAGATGTAAGCAGCCCAGAGTTGGAATCCCAGAAGGTTATGGCTAACTGAGGAGAGATAAATAGCTTGAAATAGATCAATATAATACCCTTTATTTCTTTGTCGATAAGTATAAATTTAACACTTTGAATAGTATAGTTTATTATGACAGTTAGTAAACCTGCATAGTATAGTTTATTATGACAGTTAGTAAACCTGCAAGCTAAACCAAAGAGTAAGTGCAACAAAAGATATGGATGTAAGAATCAATAACACAATTCATAAAATATAACAGAACAAAACAAGCAGAATTTTTTTAAAAAATGATTTTGTGAGAGAGCCCTTTCACAAGCAAATAGCTTTCTCATTGTAAAGCCATAGAGAGATACTTCGCCACAAGTACATTCACCCTTAGAATTTTTTCCCCAGCAAATATTTAACTTGATTTCCAATGAATATTAGACTGGATCTCTTCGAAAATGAGGGTAATAGAAGTGTTATCTATGGCTTCAATGTAAAAATAGACTACTGAATAAGCTGTATTGGTTACCAGTTTATTTCTGGCCTTGGTTCAAGATTTTGATCTATTAAAGCTTTACATGACATGGGACTGAGTTATCTGAGGGAATATCTCTCCATAATTACATCTGCCAGTGCCCACCAAGTCCAGCAGAAAGAGAATCCTGTCAGTTTAGAAACTACATCTGGTGGTTCCTAGGCAACAGTCCTTTTCTGTTGTACCTGAATAATAGAATATTTTCCCCACTGAACTGAGATTGGCAGCATCCCTTTTGATTTTCCAGAAGATTCTAAAAACCTGGTTGTGCCATAAGGCATGAGGACCTCAGATGACTGGGGAAATGTTGAAGTGGCTCCATTGTGATTAACATCTGTTTTTTGACCATTTTTTCCTTTTAGCTTTGTGGGTTTTTAAAAAAGTGTTTAATAATAACAATCAAAGTTTTCCATATATTCATTGTTTTGTTTAGCTCTGTTAAGACTGCCCAGAGTCTCTCATTGTGAGATGGGTGCTCGTATAAATTTGACAAATGAATAAATAAATAAGAATGATATCAGTTTCACAGTGGAAACAATGGTACAAGAAAGTTCAGTTCAAAATTTCAGGTTGGATTTCAGTTTAAAATAAAAAAAAATCAGTTTAATCAAAAACTGAATCTTCAACTAGAATAATCAATGAAATTCAGTGCATCAAGTTGTAACAATTGCTTTGCATCATTTCAACATTTAACTGACTTTTGTTCATAGGCAGAGACACTTTTTCCCTGATTTGAACTGGCAGTTGGAATCCGATTGTTCTAATTTAACCATTCCAATGTGGAATTTGAATAAAATCATTGATTCATTGAAGCATTTGAATCAGATTTTCAATAATTACATAAGAAGATGCTAACCTCCCCTCTTTTAATTTTTTTAATCTCTGCCCCCTGCCTTTTATCCTCAAAACTAGGGTGAGGCTTCACTAGCAGTGGTGGCTCTTCCATCCCAAGGATCAGCCAATAGGTTTCCACTGCTTTCCTCTGCCTTCTGCGTATCTGGGTGTCAGGCACTGAATCCAGCTGTTCCTCCTTTTCCTCATCAGCCACCTCTTGACCTGGGAGCTGTTGACTCTTCATCTGAGGGCTGATGGACAGCACAGGCTGCGCCTCTGTCTCACTCTCTCTGACAGCTCCATTCCCTCTCCCTCCTCCCGAGCCCTCAGGTTGCCTTGATGTTGGCCCTGACTCCCATGCTGGCTACTCATCTGATTCAACTGCTAGAGGGGCTGGTGGCTAACAGGCCACAACAACAAGACATTTATAAGTTAAGGAGAATAGGACAAGAAAATCCTGCTGGTGATGTTTCGTAGTCTTGTAACAAAACATTCAGAAACTAAATTTGAAACAAGCTTGGAGAGCAAAATCTAAAACTCAAGTTTCAAGTATTTTCTAATATTTCATTCCAATTGTATTTCTGTATCAAGATGAAAGTTCATCGTATTCAAGAATGCATTCTGAATCCAGTCCTGCAGTCCTCTTGAATTCCTCCAAAAATGAATGACCCTGACATAGCAGTAAATTGTTCCATTTGTTTCAATTTTTCTCAGGTGGGAAATATTTTAACACATAGGAAGAATGAATGAAGATTGCAGAAACACATCAACTGTATACTCGAGGAAACACATTTTTGTGTTCATGTGGTAAAATATTTGTGGTAATTCCTAGGGGAAATGTACTTTGCTCTCTCACATCCCGTGTGAGGCAATTCAAGGAAGAATGCCATTACCCAAGATTGAGCATATTTTCATCTATCTTCCTCACCTCACCTCATTTGAGTTCTAACATTCACTATTATTTGGTCTAACTGAAGCTTCTTGGAAGCCAGAGCTAAACATGAGACTGCCAAGATTTCAGCAGTGTGCAAGTTAAATATAGCTACCATCCAAAAAAAGCCTTTCCAATTTAAGCAGGCAAGATGGATGTAGGTGGTAGAGCAAAGGCCCTCTGTGGTGATTTACAGAAGTGTGATTGCCCTGGTAGTATGGGCAGCTGATGGTGAAAAACATCTCTGCCCTGCTGACTATAGTATTACAGCTCCTTTACTGAGGTGGATTGAACATTGCAAAGGCAGTTCATAAAGATTGGATTTTTAATCAATTTTAATGACTGAAACTTCGATGAAGTCAATTTGGTTCAGATTGTGGGAAATAAACATGGACAGATGTGCCATTGCAAACCCTCACACATATTTAAGTATGAAATATGCTATAAATTATATTTCCTCTCTCTCAAAACTATTGATCTATCATCTCTGTCTCTCTCTCTGTCTCTCTCTCTCTCTCTGTCTCTGTCTCTCTCTCTCTCTCTCTCTCTCTATCTATTCATCCATCCATCATGTCTGTCTATCTATCTATCTATCTATCTATCTATCTATCTATCTATCTATCTATCTATCTATCTATCTATCTATCATCATCTATCTATCACCTCTCTGTTTCTCTCATATATGGCAGAATAATAGAATCATATCACAGATTATTATAATATTGGAATTTGATTATAATACCCTATAGATATTTGCAAGTCTATGTAGTTATGTAGTTTATCAGCCACAGTAAATCAAGAGTCAGGCAGTTCAAATGAATATATAGGTTTATTGTATACTAATGCTGTCTACAAGAATCTGAACTGCTAACAGCCAAAAGTAATTGGTGGTTGATAAGAGGCAATAGTATTCAAGGTGGGCTGGACATAGATCTCTTGTGGGTGCGAAATGACTCAAGTCAAGACTGATTATGTGTTTGACCCCTCCCTCAAGCTACCCTGGTCATCTTCTCAGTTGATTCACTAGATAAATCTGAGCAAACTCCTACAACCCATTTGCTTTGGGGCTGAATTGTCAACAGCATAACAGGCCAATTTATGTCTCTTTAGAAGGGATCTAAAATGGTGGATCCATGATGGCTTGAAAAACAACAACAGATAAATTGGTGGGGAAATTGAAAGGGACAAGAAATATCAAAAGTGGACTCATCCCTTTAAAACTGAACAGTTAAATAGAGTTTGCTTACTTGGTTAAAGATATTTTGTGACTTGCAATTAAACAAAGCTGCAGCTTTTATGTTTGTCTATAAAGATAATGCTTTCAGTACTGTTCTGGTTCTTGTTAGGAATTTATTTTCTGATTATATAAACCAGAATAATAATTTCATTTATTAAGGTATGTCAGTTGACTCTGAATGATTCTAAGCAATTTAGAACAATCAAACAAAGAAATTCTAATAAAAATAGATAGAAGTTAGACGGTAAATATAAAAAATGGCAATGATAGAAGAGAATATTTGTAGCTCAGGGTTGAACTGTGGGGTCCTTTGCACTCTCTGAGCTTGGTTGTTTTCTTGCAGACCTTTCATTACCAAATTAGATGACATAATTTTATTTATCTGTTAGATTTGTTTACCACCCATCTCACCTCAAGTGCAGAGATTATGCTATCAAGCACCAAGGATCCCATAAAAAGATGGCAAGTGCAATAAAAGTTATTCTCTCTCCCCAAATTCAACAACCTTTACTCCAAAGTCAATAGTAACAAACAATTTTAACCAGTAGTTGATTCAAAAATAGTTGGAACCTGATACCTCTAGATCAGGAGTGTCAAACTCACATCATCATAGTGGTGTCATGTGATGTAGCAGGACTTTTTCCCCTTTCACTAAACTGGTGGTAGGCATGGCCCATACATAATGTATACAACTCATGAGCTGGGAATTTGACATCCTGCTCTAGATATTGACCTTTAAACATTTTTTTTTAAAATGAAAACATTATTTTGATGTTCAATGTCCATTTGGAATATCAGAAGTGTCCTGGCTTTTGTAGGCATTTATATTATTGACTGAGAGGAGTTGAATTTCCTTTTCTAAGGTCTATTACTAAGAAAACCTGGCAAGCTTACAGTGATGAATGCATGTAGCAATGGAAGCTTAATCTTTCACTAACAGGTGTGCTTCTTTAATCATTCACAAATGCAAACATTTCTTTTCCTAACTTTTCTCCTTTTTATTCTATAACAGCATCTGTATAGTAAAGGATAGGCTTAGAAAGCTTTGTCTGTGACCACACCATGTTTCTGTTTTTCAGTATGGGAGAGTCAAAGATTCCAGATTATCACAAAGGATATATTATATATTAAAGTCTAAATATCAGTGTTGCTAAATAGGAAAATAAAAAATGGGGATGTCAATTGAATTCAAAAGCTAATTTTCATTTCAAACAGCCCTCCATAAAAGACCGTCCATGTCATCCACCAAGGAAGCAAAACAAATAAATATGCCAGTTTCTAAAACTGAGCAAAAATGTTTGATATTAGATTGCCTTCTGGTGAGATAGGGGATTCAGATTTCCAGCAAGTTTTACAAGATTAGAATGATGCATTGAGAAAGGTTTTGTGTCTTCTATCTCCATTCTTTATATTTTTCATCTTACAGAGAATAAATGTACAATAAAATATTGAAAAGAAATCCTAGAGACTTGGGTAACAAAACCTGATAACATGCTTGCAGATACATGGATCATTGATGAAAGAACAGGAAAATAATCTATTTCAGTTGTTCGTGGAGTAGGAAGAGATTGATAGCGGTCTCTTCTACAAGTAATTCCAGGGTGTATGTTTATATGTCAATTCATCACCTATGACAGACATGCTGTGTTCAAAGACTAGCAGCAGTCCTCCCTCCGGTCCGCCGCCAACGCGGGAGCGCCGATCGCTCCCATTGGTTGATGCCATTTGACAGCCGGCTATAAAAGGGAGCTGTCAAACGGCATCAGCTGTCGCCGCCAGCTGGCTGTCAGATAGCCTCGGCAGCCGCGGCGACTCTTTATTCGCAAGAATAAAGTTGTTAGCCTTTAGCCTGGCTCCGTCTCCCTTTGTAACCGCCGCTCAACAACACTGGTGACGAGGGCGGGATACAGCTAAGACGACCAGGCAGGAAATCGAGCCGAAGTCACAGCAAGAAAGAGCCGAAGCCGCTACGAGCTGATCGAGTCACCGCCACTGACGCTCTCCAAAGAGCGCGAAATTTAAAAGCCCTCTCAGCTGAGGAGCCGAACGCCGCTGACAGGTGCAGCCAGAAATGCTTTTCTAAAGTGAAGACTCTATTCTTTCCAAAAAGCAAAAGGTCTTTTTTGGCTTTTCTCCTTGAAAATGTTTTGCTTCTCATTCAAGAAGCTTCTTCAGTTCTGATATAAAGAACTACAAAAGCTTCTTGATGAGAAGAGAAATATTTTCATGGGGAACAAACCCCCCAAGAAAGAAAGTCCAATTGCCTTTTGGAAAAATACCTTTTGGGCAACCATGATCTGGATGATGCAGAATCTCTCTAGACATAATGCGAACCAATATTTGTCTATGCATGTAGTCTTGCCAAAAACTGGAAATGCTGGTTTTAAGTAAAAACATTGTAAACCGTAGTCACATGATACTGTACTTGGCCAGCAATGTGGCTGTCAGGATTCCAGATTAAATCATAGAATAGAGTAGAATATAATTATTTATTGGCCAAATGTGATTGGACACCCAAGGAATTTGTTTTGGTGCAAATGCTCTCAGTGTACATAAAAGTAAAGATACATTCATCAAGAGTCAAGAATCATCAGGATCTAAGGAAAAGCACCTATTTTTTAAGTTTCTGTGGGGCCACAGTTTTTGACACAGCCTCTGCGCTAGTGTCCCCATGTTCTATAAAGGCTATTCCCTGGGATGAGTTGAGAGAAATCTTGTCAAATCACTACTCCCCCAGACCTTCTAAGATAGCCAGGAGACTGGCTTTTAGAAGAAGAACTCAGGCTGAAGGGGAGACTGTGAGTCAGTACATGGCAGCATTGAGATCTGCTGCCATACACTGTGGTTTTAGGGACTACCTTGAGGCACACTGCACTTTATTTATTTATCCAAGGCTCTTGTTATGACTCTCTTCTCCAGCAGCTTCAAAGCCAAACCTCAAGTGTTGAATTATTGATAACAGTCCAGAAAAGCACCTGCAATAATATTTTGCTGTGCTCTCCCTCTATCTTATCACGTTAAAATGTCCTTGAGAAGAGGTCTTTTTGCAATTCTCTCCAATTCAAATAAAATACTTTCAAGCCTCTAGTTGGCAGTGTTGCAAAGTTTCTTAATGCTCTTCCTCCCCCCCAGCCAGAAAAGAGGAGTAATATATACAGAGACAAAAAAAAAAAATAGCCAAAGGGAGCCTCTATCCTAAAGAAAGTTAAAAAATCAAAGGGAGCATAAAAATATATATAAGAGAAAATTCAATCTGGTTACCTACAAAGTCATACTAAAGTCCCCCCCAAAAAATATAGAGAAAAGAAAAAAAAACCCCAAGCCTCAATTTGACACCACTTTAAAAAACGCCGCTCAGACAGTTTCAGTCAAAAAAAAAGTCTCACAGATTTCTTCTTTGATCAGGATGTCCTTTCCAACCTCAGAGAATTTACAACACAAAAGAGTTTTTCTCACCCAGCCGACACACTTTCACTCCAGCCACTTTCTTTCCGGAGCTGTCCTGACTTCAGCAGCTATAAAGGCTGCCTCTCCGCCGCCAGCAAAAGGGCTTCTTCCGGATCAAGCAGAGATTTTGCGATATCTCTGGGATCCTGGAACAGTACCCTTCTCAATCCCCATCTCTATGGGACGGTTTAGGTCCGTTGGGACCGACCAGGGGCGAAAATATCGGCTGCGATCTCAGAGCCCCGAGATCGCAGCTGTATCGCCAAAACAAAGCTCCGCCTTCTCCTGGTCTTCTTCTGTACATGTTGAAGGACATCATCTGCACCATAGCATGTGTGAGATGGATTGTTCTTCTCCACTAATTCAAGTTATTATAAATGGGTAAGAGTGATTTGTTGAGGACTGTTACTAGCTGCATCAGATTGGAAGATATCAGGTACAAGGGAAATCAAGGGAAGGAACTGAAGAAAAGATCTATTTATAGGCACCATGTATCTTCAAAATCCTCATCCATGAAATGGAGATCTGGAAGAAGTAAAGAAGCAGGAAACCCTTCCGTTAGGAACAATGGTTAAGAATAGCCAACCATCACTGTGACCAAAGCAGATGAAGAAGCTGAAATTCAGAAAGAGCTTTGTTAAATCAGTTTAATTTCCTTCTGATTTATGCATAGGAACGGGACAATTTAAGGCTACTATGAAGAAAAACCTCCAGTTAACTGCAGAGTTTTCCCTGATTTTAAAGATTCAACTGACAGCTAAATAAGCATCACACATAACATTTTATGGAAGATTAGAATGTTTTCAACTGAGCAGTTTAATGTGCAAAATGGACTGGGAAGAGTTCATCATTTGAAGTCAAGCCTTCATAAAAGAAACTGTAGGGTGCCGATCAAGAAATAGGCTAGTGGAACTAGTTATATATAAGAATGAAATTGCCCTGGGTGGAATTGCACTTTGCATAACCTGTATCTTTGCAGAAACATCTGTGTTAATCTTAATTTCTTGCTAGATTAAGATGAAGCCTGATTGTTTTTATGTAACTATAGAACTTTATAGTAGGTTGGCTCTATCTTTCCATTTGTGGTGTAATTAAAATTTCTGTGCAGGTCAAAGATGAATTGGTTGATATGCTGAGCTGGATAATGCTTTCCATAATGTTCCATGCTCCATCTCTGGTTTAGCAAATACAAAATTTGGCAAAGTACTTTTCTCATTTGGCCAGGTTTGGCATCCCTTCAAGTCCTGATTTGTTGCCTCTTCCTGACAAATAGAGGTAGTCATAGAACATAGAATTATAGAGATGGAAGGGACCTCAGAGGTCTTCTAGTACAACCCTTTGCGTGAGCAGAAGATTCTATATCATTTCAGACAAGTGGATGTCCAGTCTCTTTTTGAAAGATGGAGCACCCACATATAAGATAGTCCTCGACATACAACTGTAAAAGAGCCTGTCCATGACTATCACATGTCATAAAGGTTATAAGCATGTGACCAACCCAATATTATGATCTTTTTTGCCACTGTCGTTAATGTCCCCAAAGTGTTTTTTCCAAAAAGCAAAAGGTCTTTTTTGGGTTTTCTCCTTGAAAATGTTTTGCTTCTCATTCAGGAAGCTTCTTCAGTTCTGATATAAAGAACTACAAAAGCTTCTTGATGAGAAGAGAAATATTTTCATGGGGAACAAACCCCCCAAGAAAGAAAGTCCAATTGCCTTTTGGAAAAATACCTTTTGGGCAACCATGATCTGGATGATGCAGAATCTCTCTTGACATAATGCGAACCAATATTTGTCTATGCATGTAGTCTTGCCAAAAACTGGAAATGCTGGTTTTAAGTAAAAACATTGTAAACCGTAGTCACATGATACTGTACTTGGCCAGCAATGTGGCTGTCAGGATTCCAGATTAAATCATAGAATAGAGTAGAATATAATTATTTATTGGCCAAATGTGATTGGACACCCAAGGAATTTGTTTTGGTGCAAATGCTCTCAGTGTACATAAAAGAAAAGATACATTCATCAAGAGTCAAGAATCATCAGGTACAACACTTGATAATAGTCATAGGGTACAATAAACAATCAAATCATACCAGAAAACAGTCCATATAGATTGTAAGGATACAAACGACAAAGTTACAGTCATACAGTCACAAGTGGGAGGGGATGGGTGATAAGGAGTGATGAGAAGATTAATGGTAATAGTAGTGCAGACTTTATGAATAGTTGGACAGTGTTGAGGGAATTATTTGTTTAGCAGAGTGATGGCATTTGGGAAAAACTGTCTTTGTGTCTAGTTGTTCTGGTGTGCAGTCCTCTATAGCATCGTTTTGAGGGAGGGAGTTGAAATAGTTTATGTCCAGGATGTGAGGGGTCTGTAAATATTTTCACAGCCCTCTTTTTGACTCATGCAGTATACAGGTCCCCGATGGAAGACTGGTTGGTAGTAATTGCTTTTTCTGCAGTCCTAATTATTCTCTGAAGTCAGTGTCTGTCTTGTTGGGTTGCAGAACCAAACCAGACAGTTGTAGAGAAACTCAATAATTCCTCTGTAGAGCTGAATGAGCAGCTCCTTGGGCAGTTTGAGTTTTTTGAGTTGGCACAGAAAGAACATTCTTTGTTGTGCTTTTTTGATCACCTTTTGATGTTAGGTGTCCATTTTAGGTCTTGAGATATGATAGAACGTAGAAATTTGAAGGTCTCTACTGGCATGAGCCCTGAGCCAAGCTTCAAAAGCTTTTGCGGGCAGAAGGTCTGGTGTCTAGGCTAAAATCTTTCCTATGCTTGCCAAAAGCAGGAGGGAGGAAAATCCAGAAGGAACAGACCAGCAATTAAAATACAGAAACACTTCGAAACACCCAAAGTTGAAGTACGTGACAGCAAAGACTCGACTGTCAGAACTTTGAATCTGGGTTGTAAGTTCCCTTTTTCAGGTTGGTTGTAACTATGAATGGTGGCTAAGTGACAAGTCATAAGTCGAGGACTCCCAGTAATGTGGGATGTCTCTGAGAAAGATGAGTGAAGAATGCCCAAGCATGTGTGCCAAGAGTATATAAACCTAGCATGGTCACCCAAAGCTGCCCACCTAAATCCATGAGGCCCTTCAATTGGGAAGCAAAATATGAAAAAGGAGATTATCATTTTTATGACAACACCAAGGGCATAATTTTATGCTGTGCAGAAGAAGGCAATGATGAACATTTCTCTATTTTACCAAGAAATTAACATAGGTAAAAAATAAAATCAAAGTCATAGATTATCTAGTGGCAGATGATAGAGCCCTCAAGTCGAATGGCACTCAACATGCTATTCAATAAAAGCTCCAGTGATTCCAGAGTATGAATGGAGTTTATGATTTGACTAGATTGAGGCTTTCAGGATGTTTAGTTATGGAAGTTGTCATGTAGGGAAAGAGCATCTGAAGATGCAAAGAGAGAATTACAGTGAGAACATGGAATGCAAGAACCATGAATATGGGGATGAGCCATCGTTTCCTGATAATTATCTCAGCTTCTGATTGGAGGTTTATACAAACATGGAATGAAATCAGTTTCTCTGTTCTTAATAAAGATGCCTTTTACTTATTTTCATATTGACTTGAGTGAGGGCTTTCAAGCTGAGTAATTGAGAAGCTTTCCACACATAAATAGGCAGACTAGGTTTGCCCATTTCAGGCATAATTGATGGGCATACAATTGCTTTAAAAAAAAAAAAAGTTTGGTAATCTGAGCCTCTGAATTCAGTTTATTCAAAGGGAAGTGGAGTCACAAGTGGGAAGCCAAAAGAAAGAAACTCTTGTCTTGAGAGTCCTTTATATTAAATGGAATTTCTGAACAATTAGTAATTGCAGTTAATGATGGGACATGAAGTATGAGACGTTTATGAATTCCAGAGAATATTTTATTTTCATTGCTTCATCACTTAATTCAGTCTATCACAAGATTGAAATCCTGTAGGCCAGCATGAAAATCTTCTTCTGCCTAGCGTATTGTTGCAACTGTGATGCTAATCAAACTATTAAACATATTGTGAAACATTGCCCATGACATGCATTCTCTGGTTCTCTAGAAGATCTGCATGAAGAAAGGCTAAAGGTGATTGCCTGGATAGCTAAATTGGACTTCCAATTATATGAGGCCACTCTATACCCCCATAGAAGTTTTGCATATAGCAATAGCACTTAGATTTATATGTCACCCTACAGTGCTTTACAGTACTCTCTGGGTAGTTTATAAGGTCAGCATATTGCCCTCAACAATCTGGGTCCTCATTTTTCCAACCTCTTAAGGATGGAAGGCTGGATCAACCTTGAGTTTATTAGGATTTCCTCCACAAACTTGAAAGTTGGCTGGGAAAGTCACAAATGGCAGGCACACAGCCCTGGGATACTGCAACCATCATAAATAAATGTCAATGCCAAAGCACATGAATTTTGATCATGTGATTGTGGGGATACTGGAATGTTGTAAGTGTGAAGAGTCATACATTTTTTCCTATGCTGTTGTAATTTCAAACAATCACCAAGTGAATGATTGTTAGATGAGGACTACCTGTGCTTATGGATGCAAAGTTTGGTGAGAAATCTAGATTGCAGAAGACAAATTAGTATAAAATGAGGGATGACTGGGACAATGAAAGACATAATAGTCACACAATACCCCTTGGCCAGCTGATAACTAAATGTATTCCACTTCACACAAGCCCAAACATATAAGGTGTGCAAACTACAGCCCAGGTGATCATAGTATATGGTTCCTCAAATCTTTGTTGTGGCTCTGGAGCATCATCTAGCTACATGAGTGAATTTCATTTTGCAAGAGAACAGGAACCAAATGTAATATTTTTTTTAAATATCCTTGTGATACATCCCAATGGGAGAACAACACTGATTACATTCCATGATGTTCAATCAAAATCAGGGATGGAGGAAAATCCAAACGCAAATATATAAAATGCAAATAAGACTCAGCTTAAAAGAGCTATAACAGATAGGAGACGCCATGAGTGGAATCAACATGATTGATGAGGAAAGCAGCAAAATATGACATTCTTGCTAGCTAGTTATGTTTATGACTGCTCTGAAAATGAATATATGAAATATGGTACGTTACTGGTTTTGATGATGCTCTTCTGGAAAAGCCAATTTGGATCATAAAGGAGGAACGGAGGAGGATTGAATTCATCTCCCTTTCCTGTTATGAAGATAACTCAAGACTCTAAAGTCCTTTGTCTCCTGAAAGGCAATTATCCTAGGAGCTAAGCAAAATAAAATAATAATAATAATAATAATAATAATAATAATAATAATAATAATAATAATCTTTTTTTTTCTTCCAGACATACAATAGAAGAGTCTCAATAGAAAAAGGCAAAGGGATATGTAATGCTTTCAAAATTGTAAATGAGTTTACCAACTGAAAAAATTTGATGGACTAACTTTCTCAATGCATCCAGTATAAGTATAACTCAACTGCTCTTCTAATTTTCAACTGCCTTGCTAAAGTAAGATTATAGCCCACAAACCCTGGTTACATAGGCAGGGGTGGGCTTCAAAAATTTCAGCAACAGGTTCTCTGGCTAGTTGCTGGGTGGGCGTGGTCATGGTGGTCATGGTCTAGTTGGCCTCCTGCACCAAGATATATATGTGTGTGTGTGTGTGTGTGTGTGTGTGTGCCCTCCCTGGGCTCTGGAGGCTTTCCTTGAGCCTCTAAGAGGGTGAAAACTGCCTCCCTGGGCTCTGGAAGCCCTCTGGAGGCTGAAAACTTACCTCGCATCCAAAATGGGCCATGTGAAGACTCCTGGGAGGGGAGGGGCAGGAAGGGAGGGGCAGGGTGGGATGGGAAGGGCCAGTCAGGAGTGGGATTTGGCAGTTCTCAGAACCAGCCGTTACATTAGCTACGGGTTCTTTTGAACTCAGGTGAATCCGTAGCAGATAGGTGTCAAATCACTTTAAAGCTTTTCCATCCCCCAAATCATTGACTTTTCAAAATACCTTCCCATTCCAAATGGAGGGGGATGATACAGAAATGAGAATCATCCCCCAACATTGCCACTACCATGCAAGGTTTTTAAAAAGGGCAGTCCTAAGAAATGAGAATAAGAAAGAAAAAGAAAATTAAGGCAAGTTACATTTTTAATGAAAAACTTTGGCAATGTCTTCCTGTAATTTTCTAATAGGAATCCCATTCAGATCAAGTTTTCAACTCTTTGTAATTCAGTTTAAAATTATGTATTATTTTATTAGAATTTATTTAATTAGCAAGATTTGTCAGGCTTCTGAGGGTATTATGGATGGCCCTTTGCCAACTCAGAATTTAAACCAGGGCTCTCCAACCGTGGCAACTTTATGACTTGTGGACCAACTCCCAGAATTTCACAGCTGGCTGAGGAATTCTGGGAGTTGAAGTTCACATGTTGTAAAGTTGCCAAGGTTGGAGATCCCTGATTTAAGCCACACTTAAACCAATGGAGCAAATTATTACAAAGGCAGCTGCATGATATGTTTTAATGTATTGTGTAAGTTAATCCTAGCTAGAGGCCACATCTAGGTTGTATACAATCCCACATTCCAATTTTTGTAGCTTGAGGAGTGTTATTTCAGCATGATATTTAAAAACTGATGACATTATTTCCCATAATTTTAGGGTGTGGAATAAATGGGTTATTTTAGTATAAGCTCTAAAGTTGGTATGTGACACTTAAAAAGTCCAAATTTCTTGCAGAAAGCAGCATTATCCATGTGAGTTGCAATTCCAGGGAACTTAAAGGTGAGAGTGGTTTTGGCTACCAAGAATAAAGAGATTGATATAAAATAATGTATGAGAATATAATAAAGAAAATTGGTAATAGGTAATGATGTGAAATTAGACAAGAAAGCTGTATCTATGATTATGATCATGTTTGACTTAAAATGTAAAAAGCCTGTAACCACACTGTTCATCTAAAGATATATTTAAAGAAACAAAAATAAAAAAAAAAATTTGCAAAAAAAAGAAAGCTGACATTTCCTGCCTCCCCTTAATATAAATATGCTCAGACTAGTTAGCTTCAATCTATAGTCTTAGATGCATTCAATCTTAAACACATGTGGATCAGTGGTGGGATTCATTTTTTTTACTACCAGTTCTATGGGTGTAGCTTGGTGGACTTGGCAGGGGAAGGATACTGTAAAATCTCCAGTCAGAGGTGGTATTTGCCAGTTCTCCAAACTACTCAAAATGTCTGCTACTTGTTCTCTAGAACTGGTCAGAACCTGCTGAATACCACCTCTGACGTGGATATGAATATGTGGGATCCACCAACAGGTTTTTTTGGACAACTGCAGTAGAAAATTGGGTAACCTGTCATTTTTGATATGATGCAACAGTACTACCTAATGGATCCAGTAAATCCAGAGGTCTGAACAGATGGAAACAGTTGGTTTATTTTCTCAACTAACCTTTTTTTTTATATATAAAATCATTTTTTAAAGATGGCATAACTGGAGGAAACAGTCAACTCTTTATTTTCATGACCCCAGGGACATTAGGGAAGACAGGTTCAGCTACTAGATGATTTTCTGATTTGCTGGCTAGATCAAGGACCTCAGAGATAGAAAATGTTATGCTTGGTGGGACAAAGCAAATCAATCTCCACGAAGGAGCTGGCTTTTGTGTATTGTGCATATTTTATAAAACTAAAGGACAACGTTCAAGAAGAAAAAAATAGCAAAAAAGAATCTGCCAAACAGCATCCATACAGAAAACTGTGATCATTCAACCACCCTCTCTGAGGTAAATTCTGAACATGTATTAAATCTCAAAATCTTTATCCATCCCATGCATGTTTATGGGTAAGACAAATGTAAGAAATGTACAATTCTTACAGTAACAGTATATTATTGGGGAGGGAGAGAGAGAGAGAGAAGGAGGGAGGGAGGGAGAGAGGGAGAGAGGGAGAATGAGAGGGAGAGGGAGGGAGGGAGAGATGTCTCCAGAAATTAGGACAGTAATATTTATTATTTATTAAATATGTATGCTGCCCATCTTACTGTCAAGAAACTCAAGAGACTCTCATGATGGCTTAAAACACCATCAATGAACAAAATAAAACAGTTGAAAGGTTAAAAACATTAAAAAGCATTAATAATTAAATATTAAAAATTAACAAAAAAAAACTAGATAAAATGAGATCAGTACTTCAAAAGAGTGGAGGTGGGGGTCTTCTCTTAATCTACTAACCAGCTCCAATTTTGAGAATCATCTCTGGCACACCCCTATCATGCAGTAGTTTTGCTCTCAAAAAACTCTCAAGAAACTAGTGTAAAAAAGGAAATGTGTGGAGTACCTCTATCAAAGCCCAAACCTTGTTGTCAGAGCCAGGTTTCCAGGCCTTTTGAGAATGCCAAAAGGACTGTAGCAGATCACACCTCTGAGGGCACAATGATCCAAATGGTGGGTGCCACCACAAAAAACAATTCTTCTAGACCTTATTGGGCAAATTTTCTTGGCTGATGGGTCCACAGAATGCCCTTTCTGCTCAAAGGACTGTGGTTTGAACTTTGGTGAACTTTGGAGCACTGTGATGGATGAAAATGAATATGGGTTAATAGCCTAATTTTGCATACATTGGTCTCAATCCAACGAGATAAACAGCACATTCATGAGCCATAAACATCGCAGCTACCTTTTGGGAAGAAAAATGAAAACAAACCCTTCAAAATGTAAGATTTTCCCTATTCTCAATTTCTTTTTATTCAGGCTGGCTCCTCTTTTGAATCTGTTCCCTAGAAGGTGATCACATCAACCAGGGGGCATTGTCGGGAATGATACTTTTTTGGTGCCATCAAATCTGCACAGATGCCAGCACAATTTAACAGGTGCTCCAGCTGTACAAAAGCCGGCAGCTGATTTCCCCAATGAACTGTGAACCTTCAAACTGCTTTCTGTGACCTTGATTAGAATATGCCTCGGAGAGGAAAATGTTAGCACTTTGAAGGATGGCTTCTTTCAAATGCATTCTCTTGCATGTTGGAGAACATTGGTCAGCCATTCTGCCAGAGATCAAAAAGCAGGAGAAAGGAAGGAAGAAAAGAAAGGAGGTTAAGCGGTGAATAATATAATATGGAGTCTAATGAACAGCTGATGAAAACAAGAGTTGACAAAACAAGTTAGAGAAGCCATGGGAACGACACCTTGATTCTTGATTTTGCATTTGAAGGAGAAATGTCAACAGCAAGGCTATCCAACGTGAGCAAAATGTCTAAGGAGATTCTCAATCATCCAGGCTGTAGTTGTCCAAAGGTACTTTTTCAAAAGGCAACTGGACTTTTTCCTTGAAGACATTTTGCTTCTCATCCAAGTACCTTCTTCAGTTCTTCAGAAGCTTCTTGGATGAGAAGAGAAATGTCTTCAAGGAAAAACAAAGTTCAGTTGCCTTTTGAAAAAACGCCTTTGGGACAACCTTAGCAACTTTAAGACCTCAGGACTTCGGGAGTTGTCCAAAAATTTCCCAGCTGCCAAGGTTGGACACCCCTGATTTACAGCATTCAGGTCTTAACTGGAGGCAGGATACCCCCAAATTTACTTTCTGAGTCATTTTCCAGGGATTGGGGTTTAGCTACAGAAAATTAGAATTGTATATTCACTCAAATCATATCTCTGGTTGTTTTTTACCAAGTGATATTTGTTTGTTTGAGCAATTCCTTTCTTTTGTGTTCCCTCTCTTTTGTTGAGGCATTCTGTATTCCTGCTCACAATAGTAATAGCGGAAGGATTTTTAAGATCTGTTTCTTGTCAGACCAAAAAATGAAAACAGTAGCTTCTATTTCTTTCCTGACTGCCTATAGACGTGAACCATGGCAAGACCATTTTAGAAGGAACTTCTTGATAAGGCTATACTCTCTGGAACATTTCACAGATGGACTAACAAAAAAGGAACCTAAGTTATTATTCAAGATATCTGGCAATCTGAAATTTATTTCTTTAATCGCAGGTGCAATACTTATCCTTACCATGCATGAAAACCATTCAATGGTGCCTTTATCATAATTTTTTATTTAAATTATTCAGAATTTAAATAGCACAAGAAGGTTTGACAACTTGTTATTGTTCCAGTTGGTACTATCTGAACTCCTAGGTTCAGATAGGTGGGTGTTGCATCTTTGTTTTTTGATGTCATTAGGGGGTAAGGGAATAAAGAAAAAGAACAGGAATCAAGCAGGACCCTAAAATCACTTTGTGACCTTCTGAGTCTGGCTCAAATTGACAATATTGAGTTTTTATGATCTTCCCTGCTTGAGTTTGATATATGACATTCTTTAAGTGTTCAGTTCAGTGTGAGGAATTTTCAGAGACAAGTTTGTATGCCAAATTCATGAGAATATTGGACACCCTTAATTCTAATCATAGTCTTTCCCTGATTTGGAAAGTAAAACTCAACAACCGGTCAAAGATGCCATTCATGCATTGCAATTTCAATTGGATTGCATAACTTTCACTGGGAAAAAGTTTGCAACAGATTTTGATCTCACAATTTCCTATTTCTAGCCTGGTGCCTTAATCACATTTCTCTTTAAACCAAGGGTTTCCTACCCCTGAGCTGCAGCCCACTATGGGGTCGCAACCAGTTTGGAACTGGGCCATACAAGTGGCAGGGGAACGCATAAATGGACATGTGAATCTCCCTTCCTGCCAGCGATGGGGCGCTTGCCCTCATGTGTGAAACTTCCCCCATGTGAGCAGAGGCCATCTTGCGCTCATGCACAAAGCTCCCCTCCTGTGAGCAATGGCTGCTTTCCCTCATGTGAAACTTCCCTCAAGTGAGTGGAGGCCATCTTGAGCTCATGCGTGAAGCTTCCCTCCTGCAAGCAACAGCCGCTTGTCCTCATGTGTGAAACTCCCCTTGTGTGAGCGACAACTGTCTCACGTTTATGTGCAAAGCTCCCTTTGTGCAAGTGGAGGTGTTAGGGATAACATTGGTTACCTAACTTAGTTTGGGTAAAATAATATATATAAACTATGTTAGTGAGTTTAAGTGTATGTATCACTTTAACTGCAAAACATGTATTATGGGTGCGGTTATAAAATCACCATAAGAGGGAGCAAGAGAACTCACTGTTAGCTGACTTGTACTGGAGAGCTGACAATGTTGGATTGATGGATGATAACTGCGTGTGTTTACCTGCGTGTGTTTCCCCATGTTCTGCTAGGGTGTGTATCCCTAACAGGAGGCATGCATACGCACCGCTCATACAAATGGATCTCTGTGTGTGAGTGTGCAGCCACCTGCCCCCCATCAGACCACCAAACCAGACTACTGCTTTAAACCAATCCCTTCAAACAGATTCAGTAAGTCAGTCCAAATTATAGATAATCTCTTAAACTATCTCTTAAAGAAATGCTTAATTGTAGATGAACATTTGAATGAATTGCATTGTAATCTTTGAAATAACTTCAGTATCACCCCTTTATCTAGGAAGATGTTAAGAGAACAACAAGGGAAACAAAGCTGGCAGATTTCAAAATGGTGTCAGATGGTTTCCAATTTCACTTCTTCCCTTTTTCTTCAATCTTATTACGTACCACTCAGTCCATGTTGAGCAAGAAAACTCAGGAAAATTATCACAGTATGGTCATGCAGATTTTGATTTAACCATGTGATCTATATAATGGCTGAGCCACTCACTTTATCAAGGGATACAGCTTTTTAAAAATTTCCTTCATTTGCTCAGCAATATTCCACAACAGGCTGATATATTATACACTGCTCTTTCTGTTTTCCCTCAGGGGACGTAATCTATTGTTTTATTGTTCCTCTATCTTTCAAAGAATAAAAAATAGCTTTTAAAATGTCCTTTCCCCAGTAATCTGAAATGCTGTGAACAGCTTGTGAAGAAGCAAAAATGCACACCTGGAAGAAAATTTTGATTCTAGATGGTTTCTGGTTTCTCTTCAGCCAAAACACATTTAAGAAGGAAAAATATATAGGAGAAAGAGGTGAGGTTACAAATATATTTCTCTTGATGTCTCAAAAAATGACTGTGTTAAGTTTTGAGCATGGGCGAGAAAGAATGGAGACAAGCCTCTGAATGGTGAACTTCAGCTCTTTATTTACATAGTGACTTCTCTGCTTCAACAGCAGTAAAACCCGCCTTATATAGGCAAACCCTGTAATGTTTAACCAATAATGAGCTAGGAACGCTAGCTCTTATAACCAATAAAAACTCTCTGTTAAGGGCCAATCGGATTCCCCGGAACGGGGCAATCCGGTCCGGCTGTTTAACAGCCAATCAGAAGTGCAGGGCCAGAACCCTGCACTTACTCCAAGCTCACACTTTATTAATCTTATTGCATACACAACACCCCTTCCCCCTGGCTTCTTATTTCAGGGCGCAGTTACATAGTCCCTTAGGTAGGACTTTTTAGTCTCTTTGATTTTCGTTGTATCGGCTGGTTGCCATCATGCTGAGGTAGATCGTTGTTTGGCAGTGGGGCTGTTCCTGGTTCAGAGTTCACTTCTACGTCGTTGCCCACATTTTCTGCAATTCCCTAAGGTGCAACTGTTTCACCCTCCGGCTCCGCTTCCTGAGTTTCTATTAAACTGTCGTTTCCTTCGAACTGGTTTCCTAGGAATTCATCTTCTTCCGTATCTCCCCCCCCATCAGTTTGGTCAAAGGGGATTTGCGGACTGGCCGCTGAAAGCCGTGATCGTAATTGGTCGATATGCCGTTTCCAAAGTTTATCGTCAAGGCATTGCACAAGGTAGGATCTGGGGCCGGTTACACGTACTACTGTTGCTTCCACCCACAACGGGTCGCCCGATAGGTTTTTTGCATAAACCAGGTCTCCTACCTGGAAGGTGTGATAGCGGCCGCTGGATCCTAGTGGTTTCTTCGGTTCATAAGCCGGGTGCAAGCGGTCGAGGTGGGAGCGGAGGTTTTGTCCCATTAGCAGTTCAGCGGGAGTTTTGTTGGTGACGCTATGTGGGGTGATGTGTTGCAAGAAGAGGATTTGATTGACCTTGTCGTCAATGTTGTCGTAGTCTACCTTCTGCAAGGTTTTCTTCACAAATTGGACCATGCGTTCTGCTCGGCCATTGGTCGCCGGGTGCGCAGGCGAGGTGAGCGCATGGCGGATGCCGCGGTCAGCGAGGTACTGCTTGAACGCTCGCGCAGTAAATTGTGGGCCGTTATCGGATACCAGGACATCTGGTAATCCGTGGGTTGCAAATAGTCTGTTTAAAATTTTGATAACCGCCTCGGAGGTCGTAGTCGTCATGCGATGAATTTCGAGCCAATTTGAGTAGGCGTCGATGGTAAGCAGGAAAGTGTGTCCTTTGGTTGGCCCCGTGAAGTCTAGGTGAATTTGGGACCAGAGTCCACATGGTGTCTCCCATTCAGTAGGCATGGCTTTTGGTGGGGCGTTGCTGACTTCTTGGCATTTGGGACAAGCTTTAACCCACTGTTCGATTTGCTTGTCAATGCCCGGCCACCATGCATAGCTTCGCGCAAGGGCTTTCATTCACACGATGCTGGGATGGCCATCGTGCAAAGTTCTCAGTAGCGTTTTTTGGAGCCGTTCTGGGATAACGACTCTATCTCACCAGATGACACAGCCTTTCTGGGAGAAGAGCTCGGTCTGTCGAGATTTGAATGGTGTGAAGTCATCTGATAACTGGTCCAATGGCCATCCGCATTCTACCCAGCCTAGGACTCGTGCTAGGGTGTGGTCGCATTTGGTTTCTCTCGCGATATCTCGGGCGGTCAGCGGCGGCGAGTTGAGTGCCTTGATTTGCAATGTGGTTACCATTGGTGCCGGATCGTCGAGAGTCTCTGGAAGCGGTGCTCGGCTCAATGCATCGGCATGGGGAATGGCTTTCCCCGGGCGGTATTGCAGCCGATAGTTGTAAGCAGCTAGGAATTCTGACCATCGGGTCATCCTAGGGGATAATATGTAGGGAGTCAGCTTATCTCTGGCTATTATCCCTAACAAAGGTTTGTGGTCAGTCACAATAGTAAAAACCCTACCATACACGTATTCGTGAAATCTTTTCACAGCTGAGACAATTGCGAGGGCTTCTTTATCAATTTGTCCATAGTTCCGTTCTGTTTTTGAAAGAGTCTTTGAAAAATATGCAACAGGGGCTTCGTTCCCATTAGGCAGTACGTGGCTCAAAATGGCGCCCACCCCGAAAGGTGATGCATCACAGGTTATAACTAACGGCAAAGTCTCGTTATACTGCATGAGTACAGAGTCAGAAGTGAGCAGTTTTTTTAACATTTCAGAACGCCTGTTCTTCATGGTAATCCCATAACCAATTTGCTTTTTTATCTAACAATCGGTGTAACGGTTCAGCGACAGTTGCTTTGTGCGGTAAAAATACATTATAAAAATTGATGAGGCCTAGGAACACCTGGAGATCGGCCTTGTTTCGTGGCCTGGGAGCATTTTTGATCGCTTTTAATTTACTTTCGGTAGGATGAATGCCCTGGCTATCAATCAGGTATCCTAAAAACTCAACGCTGTCAGTACACAATTTACATTTGTTTTTTTTAACCTTAAGACCGGCCTCTTGGAATTTTTTTAGGACTAATTTTAACTGGTCCTGTTAGATTTTTTTTGTAGGGGCTGCAATTAATACATCGTCAAAATAGGGGACCACGCCCTTAATTCCTTGCAATAACCTTTCCATAAGGCTCTGAAAAATCCCCGGGGCTACACTTACTCCGAATTGCAGTCGGGTACATTTAAAGGCACCTCGGTGCGTCACAATAGTTTGGGCCTGTGCCGTTTTTTCATCTACTGGTAATTGCTGATATGCCTGAGCTAAATCCAATTTAGCGAAAACTTTCCCGCCCCCCAGGGAATGGAGGAGGTGCTGCACCACTGGAACTGGATACGCGTTCTGCTGCAGGGCGTGGTTCAAAGTGGCCCGGTAGTCCCCACAAATTCAGATCGACCCGTCTGGCTTAATGGGTGTTACAATAGGGGTTTCCCACGGGGAGTGATCGATGGGCTCCAACACCCCCTGAGCTATCAGTTTGTCGAGTTGTTCGTCGATTTTCACTTTTAAGGCCAACGGAACTCGACGGGGCTTTAGGCGAATGGGAGCTATTTTTGGATCTAAGCTGAATGAGATCGGGGTCCCCTTGTACTCGCCTAAGCTGTCTGCGAAGACGTCCCTGAACTCATAGACAAGGTTTTCCTCCCAGTCACAGCCACTGACTTGGTTTACGCCAGCCACTTCAATGCCAAGTGGTGCAAACCATTGGAGGCCCAGTAGGCTAGGCCTATCTCTATCGATGACCGTTAAAGGTAAGTACGCTGTGTGCTTCTTGAAGGAGACTCGGATTCGGCGACAGGACCCGACGACGGGAATTCGATTCCCCTGGTAGTCCTTGAGGATGAGGCGTTGGAAACGGAGATCTTGGTGTTGAATTGTGGGGATGAGTTGCTTGAGTGTCTTCCAAGACACCATCGAGAGGGACGATCCCGAGTCGACCTCCATGTGGCAAGGCTGGTTCTCGATGGCTACCATGACTCAGATTTTCTTAGTGTCCAAGGCTGAGGCGTGACCGATAGTGATAGTATGGTGAGCCTCTTCTTTCTGCAAAGCTCGATTTCTGTAGGAGTGGTTTACTGGCTCTCTCCTTACAGGACGGTTTCCTGTCGATTGGCAATAGTTAGCCCCTTTTGAGGCCTGGCTGGGTCCTGGCAAGCTGCGGCAGACCCGTCCGATGTGGCCTCGTTTCCCGCACTCATGGCAGAGTGCGTCACGGAATTTGCATTCGGACCTGGCATGGTTGGCTCCACAACCAGTGCAAGGGCGTAAGGGCTTTGGGTGATGGTCCCGGTCGGACCGCAGTTGATGGACCCCTTCTTTGTTGCTGCCTGACGACAAAGAGAGGTCCTCGTGGTGCGTCGTTGCGAGCTGTCCTTCTGACTTGGATAAAATGTCACTTGTCGGTGGAGGTACCGGAGCGCGGTTTCAGCGTAGTTGTGCAGCTGACTTCCTGGTTGCTTCTGCTGCAGTAGCATTGGCAATGGCGTTGGCAAGGCTGATGTCGCCTTTCGCCATCAACTTGCTTTGGACGCCTGGTGCATCTAGTCCCAGAACTATGCGATCTCTTAGTGCTTCTTCTAAATCAGCGAATCCGCAGAGGCCTCCCAGGTTTCGGAGGTCTGCTATGAAGTCGGCCACGCTTTCTCCATTTCACTGGCTCCTCTGATAAAACTCGTGGCGTCTCACGAGTGTAGGCACGTTTGGGATGAAATGACCTCATAAGAGAGGTTCAAGATCGTCCCAATCCATGGCCTTCACTTCTCGAGGTTTGGCTAGTGCTTTAGCCATCTTAAATACAGTTGGACCGCAATGCGTTAGGAATACCGCCCGTTTCTTTCCTGATGTGGCATCCTTTAAGTTGTTGGTTTCTAAGAACATTTGGAAGCAATCCATGTAGGACTCCCAGTCCTCCTGTGCTGGATCAAATGGAGCGGGTGGTACGATGCCGCCGGACATGGTTCCGTTGTTGGCGTCGTCTGTCACGTGCTCGGTGTTCTTCGAAGTTTCGTTGGTTCAGATATCTCCAAATCCCACTCTCGTCGCCAGTGTTACGTTTTGAGCATGGGCGAGAAACAATGGAGACAAGCCTCTGAACGGTGAACTTCAGCTCTTTATTTACATAGTGACTTCTCTGCTTCAACAGCAGTAAAACCCGCCTTATATAGGCAAACCCTGTAATGTTTAACCGATAACGAGCTAGGAACGCTAGCTCTTATAACCAATAAGAACTCTCTGTTAAGGGCCAATCAGATTCCCCGGAACGGGGCAATCCGGTCCGGCCGCTTAACAGCCAATCAGAAGTGCAGGGCCAGAACCCTGCACTTACTCCAAGCTCACACTTTATTGATCTTATTGCATACACAACAGACTGTATGAACAGTTTCATCATGATGGTCCCTTTGGGGAAGTCTCCCAGGAAGAAGTAGGAAGAACTGGATTTTTTCTTGTCTAATAACAAAACAAAACTAAAACACAAAACAAAATTTACTATGGAATTATGAAGTTCTCTACTTCTTCAGATCTCAAAACTCAGGCTATAGTCTGTGGTCCTTTCTTTGTAGTAAGTGCTGTATACAAGATGCTGGCCTAACTGCTAATATTTAATTACAATAAATATTAACTAATGATAGTTCATTCTGCTGCATGGCATATGTCAAAATAATTTTCCAGAGTTTGGTCATTAAAAGGACCAAACCAAACTCACAGAAACCTGTTATGTGAAGCTAAAGTCAAGCCTGCTATCCATTTTACTTTCTTTCTCCAGGTATATTTTGGCTTTCAGAGCGATTGTCAAAAACTTATGACCACAACTGAGCATCAAATTTCTGTTGCTAAGCAAGTCAGTTGTTAAGTGAGTTCTGCCTCATTTTGCGACCTTTTCCCCCATGAGTATTAAGAGAATCACTACAATTGAGTTATGCGGTTGTAAGTGAATCTGGTTGCCCCTTTGATTTGGCTTGTCAGAAACCAGCTGGGAAGGTTGCAAATAGCACAGGGCAGTGCAACTGTCATAAACTCATGCCAGTTGCCAAGCATCCAAATCTTGAACACATAACCATGTGGGGATGCTGCAATAGTAGTGAGTGTGAAAATGGTCATGAGTCCCTTTTTTCAGTGCTGTGTAACTTTGAACAATCACTAAATTAATGATTGTAAGTTGAGGATAGGGTTAGTTATTTAATTGTTGGATAAAAGCTTGTTTAATTGTTTAATTCTTCCCTAATTTAAGCAATGTGATATATGCAGTACAATGAATGAGACATGTACAGAAATGTACATTGGAGAAATAAAATAACCACTTCATAAATGCAGGATTACAAACCCATTAGAGGACAAAATTCAGCAATCCTGTTCTGACCAAGGCTTCCAAGACTGTAATTAAGCACATGCTTAGTTAAAACAACTCTTGTTTTATTTCAACACTGGGAATTGTGTTCATTGCCTTGAGATAAGCACCCACATTTCTTTTGTTTGAATTGCTGTCAGCAACAAAAGTGCCAAATGAACTATAAAAAACCAACTGAAGTACAAAATCCACACAGAGCTTCAAGGTTTAATCTGAACAGCACGAACGACTTTGCTTCCTGCAAAGATTTCTCTACCTTTGTACCTCCTTTATACCTTATGGGAGGGGCAATCACCTCCCAGTCTTACTCGTGAATCACCCCTTTTGTCTCAGCTGCTTTTGCCTTCTAGCAGCTCTGCGCACACGCACACTGGGAACAGGCTCCCCTTGTTCCTCTGCCTTGCTGCTGCCAGACTTTGGAGGCTCCGGAGTCAGCACACCACTCCCAGATGGTCCTGGCCCCATCTCTGCATTGATTGCAGGACCCTCATCTGAGTCCTCTCCAGACTCCTGGACTGGTCCCCATTCTTCCCCACTGTCCAATTCTGCTGCCGTCTGCACAGGCTGCCGGCAAACCACAACAAATCTATCTGCATTTGAAAGACAAAAGTCACACTTTTGAAGACAGCAAAGTCCACACAATAGACCGAAAGGAGCACTGGTTTGAAAGAGGGGTCAAAGAGGCCATCTACATTAAGACTTGAACAGCCCTCTCTCAACAGAGAGGGTGGGATATGACATCACTTAACTCCTGTTTACAACACAGTCTTTTCAGCAGTTCCATGTCCATTTGCACTATTCAGGTAATGGTGAAGGCATAGATAAACCTCCAAGTGGCCTCAGTAACTCTCAGAAAGAGTCTAATGACTAGATGACTCTTCATTCTCCATCTTTCAGTTAGACCTGAAGTAGCTTCTAGGATGAGAAGTGAAATGTCTTCAAGGAAAAACAAAGGCCAGTTGCTTTTTGAAAAAGCACCTTGGGGTCAACCAAGAACTGGATGACTGAGAATCTCCATAGACATTCTAATCCAAGGTTTCTTGTATGGATTTCAATTCTCAGAATATCTCAGCCAATTTTAAGCTTGAGAAACACAGTTCTAATCAAACTTGAGTTCACATACAGCTACATAGATCAACTCAACAAACAACAACGGGAAGACTTTTGTTCCTAAATGAACAGTTCTATTCCACTGTATATTGTGGCCATACTGTGCCTCAGATTTTCCCTGCTAAGTAATAAATATGCTTTATGGTGTTTGCTTGTTCTATAGATTCCCTCTTGAAAGGTTTTTCATTTCAAAATGTGCTGTGATTAGGTGGCTAATATAATTGCTCTTCATTACAGGTCAACTGGTATGATTCCATTGCTAATAACAGAGAGAACTACATTAAGATAAAGCTGATTGAGGGAAAAAAAATCATTATTGCTGATTAGCATAAACATCACTTATTTTCTAACGTGTATGACAGATAAATATGCTAGCAAAATTGCATACATTTCAGAACTAGTGAGACTATTGTGTTTCTATTTTTTTAGATTGCATGCAGAAAATATGAATAGGTAATAAATATATATATGTGAGTGTTTGTGTGTATGAAAATCGTGTTTTTCAATACAAAAATATTCCTGCCATCTCACCTTTCTTGTCTCCCACCTTTTAAATGGTGGGTATATTTTTGATACCAAGCTGCATATTCGTTATTGGTACTCTGCCTCAATGAAATGTATTATCTATGGATGTTTGAATGAGACTGTAATTTGGGAACAAATGAGGAATAATTGCATTCCTAAGTAGGAAATCTTGATTCGAACACATGAAGGAACATATGCTAAGGGTTGTAACTTCCCAGCAAGGACCCAAGGAATTTGTGACCTTTCAGAAATTTGGCAGATTTTCATTGTAAACAATATACATCACTGATCAGGATGGAGAAACCTTTGAAAAACATGATGCTTGAAATCCAAGCGGATGGTGGATGGGTAGTAAAACAGATTCTTTCAGAAGGTAGAGAAGATCCTTCAGAAGATGAATCCAACATCATTAATTTTTGGTCCCTACATCCTACCTCATATACCTCAGATGACTGCTATAGCCACCTGATTCTGAAGAGGAGACTTTGGATTCATCTTTTGAAGGTGACTAAACTAACTTTGTATGCTCTAACTAGAGCATGCAAAACATTTGCTAGACCAGTACGAATGCAGCTCATCAGTCTGGAACCCACATTACGTATCTGATATTAACACAGTTGAGAAAGTCCAGAAATATTTCACAAGAAGAGTTCTCCACTCCTCTACTCATTGCGGAATACCTTATGCCACCAGATTTGAAATTCTAGACCTAGAAAACCTAGAACTACGCCGCCTTTGGTCCAATCTAAGTGTAGTATATAAAATCATATATTGCAATGTCCTACCTGCAAATGAATACTTCAGCTTCAACCATAACAATACAAGAGCAAACAATAGATACAAATTCAAGGTTAATTGCACCAAACTTGATTGCAGGAAATATGACTTTAGCAACAGAGTGGTCAATGTCTGGAATACTCTACCTGATTCTGTGGTCTCTTCCCCAAACCCCAAAAACTTTAACCTAAGACTGTCTACTATTGACCTCACCCCTTTCCTAAGAGGTCTGTAGGGGGTATGCATAAGCGCACCAACGTGCCTACCGTCCCTGTCTTATTGTTTCTTTTTTTTTTCTTATAGGTATCCATGTATTCATAACTATGTTTTACTTATACCTATTATCTTGTAAGCAATTGACAAACCAGATAGATAGATAGATAGATAGATAGATAGATAGATAGATAGATAGATAGATTTTCTTCATCTTCTGAAAGAATCAACAGCAATCAAATAATACAATTGACTTTGATTAAGGACCTGATGATAAAACACCCATAAAAATATTGCCTGGCAGATGTGAAAGTGCTGCCTTCAGTGAAGTCATCTATAGTTCAGTGATTCATAAACCGGGCAGAAATGCAAACATCTGACAATAATGTGATAGAAAGGAGACTGGGAAAATCCCAATGACATGATGTGAATATCTTTTATTTTATATGCAATTCTTATTAAGAATGTTGATCATAATTGTAAAATGTAACACAAATTCAAAGAGAACCAAAAGAAATAAAAAGTGCAAGAAAAAAATAAAAATAAAAAATTACATAAAATAATAAAATAAAATGATGTGATAGGAATTACCAAAATAAGATAGTATTGTTTTTTTTTTCTTTTGACCCCTTAAATGAGACTTGATTGGGATAACATCCTAATGGATAATGCCCCATGATAATCAGTCAGCACCAGTTTTTCTGAACTTTCAGGCAGAAATAAAATAATCTGCCAACAACATTTGATGTAAATGGAAATGATCTTCTGAGAAGGAAAACAATCTATCGGTCCTTTGAATGGTATATAGCCATAATGGTGAACCTATGGTACGTGTAACAGAAGTGGCACACAGAGCCATATCTCTGGGCATGCCAGCTGTCACCCATTGCTCTTCCAGATTCTAGTATGTGCATATGCACTGGCCAGCTGGTCTTCCAGTTTCTGGCACCTCCACATGCAGACTAGCTGGCCAGTGTACACATGTGTGCCTGGGGAGCTGCTCTTCTGGATGACCATGTTCAAAGGCCATGTGTGTGCTGGGAAGCTAAGCTTCCAGTTTTTGGTGCTCCCATGTGCTGGGGAGCTGCTCTTCCGGTTTCCAATGCTGCCCCACATGTACACACACACTCCCATTTCAGCACTTGGTGCCGAAAAGGTTCACCAACACTGGTATATAGCAATTACAAAATTATATCTTCATCCAACATGGATTTTCATGGTACATTGAGAGTTAATCTGTAGAATATGCAGAGTCTGGGTCAAAGCCAAGAGACTAATTAGCCAAGAATCATTACGTTCCCACAAACAGTCTAAATCCAACCCCTCCTATATAAGCTAATGCTTATATAGTGGCAATTTAGTGCTGACTCTTGATTGACTAGATTGTTGTCTATAGGCATGAATTAAAAAAAACAGTTTAATGATAACAATGTGTGGTCCTGATTCTTTGTGTCTGACATATATCCTGATGTATCCTTTAGACATCAGATTCTCTCCTGATGCAGGCAGCAGAGAAAATAATTAATCAAATCAGGCAAAGAACAGGCATCCTACTCATTAAATTCAGAACTTCCTGACTTTATTAAAACTGGAGTTCATGTTAAGTGAAAAGATCATGTATAATAATTATGGTTTACCTTAAGTTAAGGAAGTGTTAGTAATATAAGATTTTTTTTTTCTAAGCGCTTCCATTATTAGTAAGAAGAAACAAGTAATTTGGACATTCAGCCATCAAAATTATTTTTAAGGAGAAAACAACACGAACTTGAGTATGTAATAAAATATTAGTTAATATTCAAACTTATATTAGTTAATATTCAAACTTCTTTCTAGAAGTTTGATGAGATGATGATTTAGATTTATTACAGCCATTTCACTCCAAAAGACTCTGGGTGGCTATAATAAATTATTAGTTTTAATAATGAAATGGTATTAAGTCCTTTTATTCATTTTTTCCATTTATGAATTTTCTTATTCATTCAGTCATTTAATCTGGTTTTGACAAAGTGTCTCATGGTTAAAGAATCAATGTATTTTCAGTGCTGCTGCAGAGTCCAGGGGTTTAAAGCCCATTATTATAAGAAGACATAAGAATCATAAGAATGCATCTTACACTTAGGCAAGAAAAACCAGAAGTATACATGTAGACTGGGTAAAACCTGGCTCAATAGCAGTAACGGTGAGAGGGATCTTGGAATCTTAGTGGACAACCAGTTAAATATGAGCCAGCAGTATGCAGCAGCAGCCAAAAAAGTCAATGCAATCCTAAACTGCATTAACAGAGGGATACAAACAAGATCAAGAGGTACTAATACCACTCTATAAAGCCTTAGTAAAACCACACCTAGAATATTGCATCTAGTTTTGGTTACCACACTATAAAAAGATGTTGAGACTCTAGAAAAAATGCAGAGAAGAGCAACTAGGATGATTAGAGGACTGGAGGCTAAAACATATGAAGAACGGAACTGGGCATGGCTAGTTTAGTGAAGGGAAGGACCAGGGGAGACATGACAGCAGTGTTTCAGTATTTGAGGGGCTGCCACAGAGAGGAGGGGGTCAAGCTATTTTCCAAGGCATTTGAAGGCCAGACAAGGAATAATGGGTGGAAACTGATCAAGGAGATATTCAACCTAGAAATAAGGATTTTCTGATAGTGAGAACAATCAACTAAGGGAACAGCTTGCTTTTGGAAATTGTGGAAGCTTAATCACTGGAGGCTTTCAAGAAGAGATTGGACTGCCATTTGCCAGAAATGGTGTAGGGTCTCCTGTTTGAGTGGGAAGTTAGACTATATGACCTACAAGGTCCCTTCCAACGCTATTAATCTATATCTAAGGAACTCAAACCAATGGTTCAAATTACTAGAAAACGGATCAATTCATATTAAATACTGGGGAGAAAAACTTGATGATAGAACCTCTTCCAACAGAAGAGCAAGCTGCAAGGTTCTCTGAAACATTGAAGTCCACAAGTCTTAAAATTGCCAAGGTTGGAGATCCCTGTTCTAAAGTTTGGAAGAGAATTCCAAAAATCAACACTTGTAGATGCTCAATGATGTCAGAAGTTGCCCTGTGTAGGTATTTAGAGAGTGAGTTCAAACATGCCTAAAGCTGCAAAAAGTGTGAATCCCAAAGCCCATCAATATGCTAACTAAATGTATGTCAAAGAAGACTACCACGTTCAATGTTTTTAATGTTCATACACAACAAAATTTATTTTAAAAAATGCTAACTAAAGGATTGGTAGAAGGAGAAAAATCAGACTGCATGGAATTTGAAACAAGAATTTTTATTAAGAACTGCTCTTCAGTTGTAGATGTATTTGATTGAGTTAAATAGTTCTGAAAGAAATGCACAAATATTATTTACAGGTAAGTTCCAGGGCACAAGAAATGACTGTTATTTGTTTCAACTTATCCGAGATCCAGGAAGCAAGAGTCTAAGATCACCATATAAGAATATTTTTCAAATAAATTTTAAGAATATTTTCATGTGATGTAGCAAACTTTCTAGTTTTGATTGAAGAGCAACCATGTCTGTCCATCCATCCATCCATCCATCCTTCCATCCATATCTATCTATCTATCTATCTATCTATCTATCTATCTATCTATCTATCTATCTATCTATCTATCTATCTATCTATCTATCTATCTATCTATCTGCATCTATCTATCTTCTGTCTGTCTATCTATCTATCTATCTATCTATCTATCTATCTATCTATCTATCTATAATCTATCTATCTATCTATCTATCTATCTATCTATCTATCTATAATCTATCTGTCTATCTATCTATCTATCTATCTATCTATCTATCTATCTATCTGCATCTATCTATCTTCTGTCTATCATCTCTCTCTCTCTCTATTTATTTACATCTATCTATCTATCTATCTATCTATCTATCTATCTATCTATCTATCTATCTTCTGTCTGTCTATCATCTATCTATCTATCTATCTATCTATCTATCTATCTATCTATCTGTCTATCTATTTACATCTATCTATCTATCTATCTATCTATCTATCTATCTATCTATCTATAATCTATCTGTCTATCTATCTATCTATCTATCTATCTATCTATCTTCTATCTATCTATCTATCTATCTATCTATCTATCTATCTATCTGCATCTATCTATCTTCTGTCTATCATCTCTCTCTCTCTCTCTCTCTCTCTCTTTATTTACATCTATCTATCTATCTATCTATCTATCTATCTATCTATCTATCTTCTGTCTATCTATCTATCTATCTATCTATCTATCTATCTATCTGTCTGTCTATCTATTTACATCTATCTATCTATCTATCTATCTATCTATCTATCTATCTATCTATCTATCTATCTATCTATAATCTATCTATCTGTCTATCTATCTATCTATCTATCTATCTATCTATCTATCTATCTATCTATCTATCTGCATCTATCTATCTTCTGTCTGTCTATCATCCATCTCTCTCTCCCTCCCTATCTATCTATCTATCTATCTATCTATCTATCTATCTATCTATCTATCTATCTATCTATTTACATCTATCTGTCTGTCTGTCTGTCTGTCTATCTATCTATCTATCTATCTATCTATCTATCTATCTATCTATCTATCTATTTATTTCTATCTATCTATCTATCTATCTATCTATCTATCTATCTATCTATCTATCTATTTATTTACATCTATCTATCTATCTATCTATCTATCTATCTATCTATCTATTTATTTACATCTATCTATCTGTCTGTCTGTCTGTCTATCTATCTATCTATCTATCTATCTATCTATCTATCTATCTATCTATTTATTTACATCTATCTATCTATCTATCTATCTATCTATCTATCTATCTATCTATCTATCTATCTATCTTCTGTCTGTCTATCATCCATCTCTCTCCCTCTCCCTCTCCCTCTCCCTCTCCCTCTCTCTCTCTCTCTCTCTCTCTCTCTCTCTCTCTCTCTCTCTCTCTCTCTCTCTCCATCTATCTACAGTAATCTATCTATTTACATGTATGGATGGATGGATGAATGGAAGGAACTGAACATTTTTATTTTGCTGAGATTCAGTGAATATAGTTCAAGTTATATTTTTGCTAAATGAACTGACTGATACGCAAGTGTGCTCTGATCAAGATATAAGGACCGATGGTGAGTGTGTTGGGCACAAGCAAAATTATCCACATGAATTTTCCAACTGTTGGGTGGGCAGTTCTGCAGAGATGTTCCTTTTGGATGAGAGAGAGTTACAGAGAAGCTGTGTGTGTTTGGACCTTTTGTGACTGGCTGGGGTGATAGTTTTGAAGGGCAAAGAGAATGAAAAAGCAACAAAGAAATATAACAAAAATAAGGGAGGAAAGAGAAATTTCCCTGAAGCAAGACTGCGAGCATGGGCACTATAATGCACATAGATTCCCTTATGTTCTATTTCTCTCTCACACAAAAATGGGATCATAAAGAAAAAGAACCCAGCACTGTGACTTTTATTGCAAGTAAGAAACATCTCAGTATCTCTCTCTTCTCTCTCTCTCTGTCTCTCTGTTTCTCTCTCTGTCTCTCATCTCTTTCTCTTTCCCTCTGCCTGCCTCATTTCTCTCTCTTTCCCTCTCTCTGTCTCTGTTTCTGTCTCTATCTCTCATCTTTCTCTCTCTCTTTCTCTCTGCCTGTCTGCCTGTCCATCTCTCTCTCTCCCCCCTCTCTCTCTCACACACACTCTCACACAAAGCCCTCATCGCCTTTATTTACCTAATCATCCTGGCAATTGATATTTATTCTCCCAATCTGTAATATCCTTGAACACAACCTACCTGTTGCTCGACATATATACAATTAATAAAAATTTAAAGGGATATATAATCGTACACCAAGTCAGGACATTGTGCAATTTTGCTTGCAACTGTGCAGTTGGAAAAAAAAATCTTTATTTTTCTTCCTACAATTTCAGGAAAGATTTGCTTACACAATGTTGCTAAGAGGAGAAAACGCAGAGGAGGGGTAGGAGGGCAATCGAAGGATAGACATGTAAATATCCCTCCTGCATAATCAGCTCTCTACCATGTTCCTCTCTTGATAGCATGCTTCAATTAAATCTCCAGGGAAGAATCTAGCAGCAAGCATCTCCAGGCATTTGGTGTAGTACATATAATGGAAGCAAGGCCAAACATTATGGTTAGGCATCAGGCAAACAGAATAACAGAATAATAGTGCTGGAACCTTGGAGAGCTTCTATTCCAACTGCCTGCTCAAGCAGAAAACCTTATACCAGAGATGGTGTTCAGCAGGTTCTGACCAGTTCTGGACAACTGCTAGCGGAAATTTTGAGTAGTTCAGAGAACTGGCAAATGTTACCTCTGACTGGCTCTGCCTCCATCTATTCTCTGCCCCCTGAGTCCCAGTTGATCAACTGGGTCTTCTTTTGCACAGAGAATGAAGCTGGAAAGCAGGTTAGTGGGGTGGGGAGGGAATAGGATTTTGCAGTAACCTTCTCTCAGGAGTGGAGTGGGAATGGAGATTTTACAGTATCCTTCCTTCCCATGCTACACCCACCAAGCCACGCCCACAGAACTGGTAGTAAAAAATTTTTTTAATCCCACCACTGTCTTAATACCCATTTCAGACAAATCGTTGTCCAAACATATTGGATCTCTTCTTCTTTTGAAAAGCCAATCTTTTAGAAGATTGGATATCTTCTTAACAATCTCCAGTGTTGGAGCACTGCAACTTCAGGAGACAAGTCATTTCATCAACTGATTGTTCTAAATGTCTGGAAATTTCTCCTTATTTCTAAGTTGGTCCTGTCCTTGATCAGTTTCCATCTTATCCTGCCTTTGGGTGCTTTAGAGAATAGATTGACCCTTCCAGGAGTATGCATAATCCTTTTTTAAATACACCTGGGCTACAAAGGAGTATATTTGTAGCTCAGGGATGAAATCAGCACTGATGATGTTACTTAAGTTTGGGCAATAAAATGTCTGCAAGGAAAAAAACTAAGCTAAGAAAGCACCAAGGATCCCATCCTACTTAGAAAACTTATGCCCAAATCTCTCTCAAAAATATCTTACTTTGTAGAGAACAAGATAGATGATTTTGATGGAAGTATGCAAGAACCATTACCTTGGCAAAACATTTTTTTAAGTCTAGAAAAGATTCGGAACTGACTCAAACTCTGTTTCATTGTGGCATAAGACAGTGTTTCTCAATCACAGTAACCTTAAGAGGTGTGAACTTCCACTCCCAGAATTCCCAAACCAGCATGGTGAAGTTGAGAAATGGTATAAGAAGAGAGGGGCTTTTGCAGTCTGACTTGTCAGGTTTGCTATTATAGCCAAACTGAATAAAGGGGAATTTTAGCCTTCTTATGGAATTGGTCTACCTAGATGGGCTTGCATTTTTCTAGGGTTTGGCAGAGTTCACAGCTGTATGCCAAGCAACCCAATTCTCACTTTCCACATTAAAAAGCAAACTAAGATGCAATTATCCTTTGAGTAACCATGACTTTGAATGTTGCTATGGACTTCTCAATTAAAGGAATGTACTGTATAGCAAACTATAAAAATGCAAGAAAGGCTTTGGCTCAGCATTATTTTAGTTGAGCACATTCTGTCTGGCACTATTATTAAATGTAACATCACTGGATTGAGTAATCTTTCTTTACTGTCTAAAATTAGACAGCTTCACTGTGGTTTCATGGTAAGTATTGTTACCTCACACAAAATAGTGATTTGAGGCACATTCAGAGAATCTCAAGGTGAACAGAGCATAGCTATTATCATCGTGATATTGCAGGGAAAGGTGGCATCGTACCACCCGCTCCAATTTTTTTGCAGCTTTTATAGGCTGCTTTCTTTTTTTACGAGAAGGGGTACTCTGTGAATGCCAAATTAGTTTGTCAAGCCTTCCAAAATGTTATTCCCAAATGTATTTTATTCCCTCCATGCAAAAATGATACTGCCAACTAGAATTGATTTTCTGCCAAAGTGCAACAGCACAAACTTCAGAAGCTCTGGGACTACAAAATGGAATTGGGGATGAAATCAAGGCCTTTGGTCATAAATTGCTCAGTCTTGGGATCTTTCTGTGTGCAGAAACTGAAACCTCTCTCCTGTTTCATTTTGTGTGTGTGTGAGTGCGTGCGTGTTGTGCAGTTCCTGGTCTTCTCACTGATGGCAATTTTTGATAAGTAAAAAATAAACTAATCAGCTTAATGGTATAAAGATAAGCTTAGGTAGGAGAAGTTGAAAAAGCAAATAGAGTCTACTGATATAATGTCTGGGAATTTATTTTATTTATTATAACATGTCAGCCATTTCACTATCAACTGACTGGGGATGGGTGGAATGTGTACTTTCTGATTTGACAGCAACCACATCCCCTTTCTCCAACAATTTGCAGTCCTTGACACATTTTTTTTAAAAAAATATCTTACGTTGGTTTCTTTCCAGATAAGATTGGCATACACTAGATGTGAGCGATCTGTACCATTTTAACCACATATGGTGTTTGAGCCCCTTTTCTGCAGCTCTTAAACTCCTTTTAACATAAACAGTGGAATGTAATCAGTCCTGTAAAGTAAGCCCTGCCAAAGGTACCAAATACCAAAGTTGACCTGGAAAATCTTGGGAAAAGCTAAGAAATATGATGGAAACTACAGTGCATATTTGCATATTTGATTCTTCCTTTATCCATTGGAATTTTTGCAACAAAGCATATTATTTGCAGGCACAGAATCAGATCAACAAATTTCCTTTGCTTCTCTTATACCTGGGCATCATGACCTTAATGCAGGGTTGTCAAACTTGATTTAAGTGAGGGCCGCATCAGAATTGTGTTTGATCTCGGGGGGGGACAGGGGTGATGTGACCAGCTCGACATAATTTGTGTCAGAGGTCCCTGTGATGGCCTGAGCATTCTGCCAGCAAAAGCAGGCTCCCAAGCTCTGTTTTCAGCTGCAATGGCCTCCTCCAACCCTCTGCCAGAGAAAATGGAGTTTGAGAGGGCTACACATAGCTCTCCCGAGCTGTGTTTTCACTGGCAGAGGCACCATGGGCCGGTCCTTCACTGTTTCCAGGGCAGCCCCATGGGTCAGATCTAAGCACCCCATGGGCTGGGTCTGGCCCGCAGGCCTTGAGTTTGACACCTCTACCTTAGTGGAACTTTGTCCTAAAGAATATGTACTTAATTATATGTAACTGAAATAATCATTCTTTTCTGGTGACCCTCAGTTTTTTGTCTTTCATCATTTAACTCCCATATATTGAATGGACTGGAAGATGGTACAGGCAAAGATCTGCCTTTTGAGGCATCTGAAATGTATGTTGGGGATTGATAGATGGTGCTAAGGTCAAGATAAAAGTTCCCCTCACACTTTTGTACTAGATGTTTCCAGCTCTAGGGGGTGGTGCTCATCTCAATTACAAAGCCAAAGAGCCAGTGTGGTTCGAAGACGTCTCTGTGGTCATGTGGCTGGCATGACTAAACGCCGAAGGTGCACAGTACGCTGTTACCTTCCCGCCAAAGTGGTCCCTATTTTTATTCTTGCGTTTTTACATGCTTTCAAACTTCTAGCTTGGAAGAAGCTGGGACAAGTAATGGGAGCTAACTCCATTACGTGGTGCTAGGGATTTGAACTGCCGAACTGCCGACATTTCTGATCAACAAGCTCAGTGTATTATCCACTGAGCCACCGCGTCCCTTTGTAGGGGGTGCTATGTAGCCCAATAAGCAAGAGAATAAGCCATTAGAGTCCCTTGAAGTTCAACAGGAAAGATGCAAGGAAATAAAATGCAAGTTAATTAGCTAGTGAGCAAATGACGTAATTCCACAATGTTTAAAAGGTTGGATTACAAACATTAACGCACCTGACCTGTATACAAATGGGAATAAGGCTATTGGAGGAATAAAGCAAATGACTGTGAAGGTGAAATAAATTTCTTGTATGTCCCAAATATATTCAGCGATACCATCAGGGCAATTGTTTTAACAATATGGAGATGAGATTGCTACCCAGTTAATAGGGAAGTGGAATTGCTTTCCATTCTGCATACATTTTATCTGCCAACGATTCATGAAGTTCAGAGGTAAATCATCCAGCAATGCACAAACAACATAAAAGCTGAACTCACTATCCCAGTGAATGGGATTATGCTCCTTGGCTAATACAAATGAGACTTTCTCAACCTGATGGACTCACCAGTCTAGTTGAACTGCCTACAAAGGTTAGGGCATGCGTAGTTCATGCATGAACAAAGGGTTTCCCAAGGGCTTAGACATCATAAAACAAGAGCCATGCCAGTATCTTTGATTGGGTTCTTTTTTTTTAGGCCAACACATTTTATTGGAAGGCATAAAGGCTTCTGAGATGAAACTCAATGCATCTGATCCACAGCCCAAAGGTTCAGAGTTACACTTGAAAATTGGGATGTTTGAAAATGCTCTTCATTTATTGATGGGAGTTTGTCAACATTTAGAACTTGAGATTTGAAGAAAACTAGATGACATTGCCTGATCTAGAAGGCTAAGTAGGCTTGACCTTAGTTAGCCTGCGGATAAGGAACCAACTGTGAAATCTATGCAGTAGACTAGATGGAGAAATTGAAAGAAGTCCCAGAAGAAGGCATTTAAAAATAATTGCCAAAAAAACAACATGTCCATGTCCATTTAGTCCTCTGGAATCAAACTTGACTTCATATTCAGGCACTGATAAATTTCTCTGCCAAGACTAATAAAAAGATTCAACTTGGATCCATGGATACTTAAACTTGTTGATGATATTGAATTAAGACTGCCAGCTCTTCTGTATTGTTGCCAAGCTCTTCTCTCTTAGCAGGAATTTTGGTGGGCAAAACAACATAGTTTCTCCACATTAGGAAAAACTGTATTTATTGAATTTGGTCAAAAATCCACACATTTCCTGATAAATATAATGGATTTAAACAAAATGATTTGAGGGGGTAAAACCCAACAGACACACCGAGCCCTATCAGAAATAGGTTTAAAATTGACAAATTCCTCCACAATTACCTGACATAGACCAGTCTATGGTTTGTGTTATATCATTCAATTTTTGAATAATAATTTGTCTTTATGACTGTTTGGTGCTTGTTTCCTTAATTTCATAAACAATGCCATTCAACATGTGATGTGCCAGAGTGAAGAAAGTAAGGCTGCGCCCCCAGTCGAATTGAGTGAAATAAAAGATAACTAGGAGCAATTATATGAATATTTCATTAAAGCAAGCAAAGCTGATTTAGCCCCACTCTACACAAATCTCACAAATTTTGACCATTATTATTACTGTCATTCTTTGTTGTGGAGATTCCAGAAGCATATCATGCCATACTGAGAGAATGTTCCTGAAGACCTGTGTGGAAACATTATGATTCTATTAATTCATAATAGCGGACAATATCTTGAACAAGAAAGATTGGTACAATAAACAATCTTCTCCCAAAAACGGCATCCTGTCACAATCACTCTCAAAAACAAAGGATAAACTTGTCAAGGGAGTCCCTAAGAACTCAGAAGTTCCTGGGATCTTCAGGCCTCTCTTGCTTTGGCTAAAGTCAATGTTTGTGACTCCATCATCAAAAGACACTGAAGAAAAAATGGAGTTCATGGAAACAAATAACAAAGAGACAATAATGGCTCATGAAGAAGTTTATTGATGTTTGTTTCACATTTGCTGGGAAAAACAGTTAACCTTCCAGTTTTTTAGAATTCCATGGACAGAATGAACCCAAAGTGGTCTAGATGGATATTGTTATAAAAATCAAAGACTTCATTTTTCAGTAACCACCTAATACCAGTTATTAAGCATGCAGGTGGTAATATCATGAGTTTGGTGCTTTGCTGCCAATTGGCCATCATAAATTCTGCTTTGTATTAAAGCTATTAATATTAACCCAACCAACCATCTGTCCATTAACTGAAATAAAAATGGGACATCCAGGATTCATTCATTCATTCCAAACATAGAAGCAAATCTATAAAGAGAATGGATTAAGAACAAATTAACTGTGCTTGGTATGGCCAAGTGAAATTCAGAGTAGACTCCGAACAATGTTGTCATTGAATCTGAAATGAGAAATTCATGCTAGAAAACACTCAGATGAAACTAAATTAAAGCAATTTGCCAAGTTTAATGTCCAAAATTCCTACATCGCAAATATGAGCGGCTGATCAGCAATTATAGGAAATACTAAGTTGCAGGTATGGAAGCTAGAAGGAACCAATGGTTAGAATGCAGTATAGAATGAAGCAAACCTATTTTCCAAAGCATCTGAAGATGAGGCAAGAAACAATGATTGGAAACTAATCGAGGAGAGAAGCAACCTATAACTCAGGAGAAATTTGCTAACAGTGAGAACAATTAACCAGAATGGCCTGCCTTCAGAAGTTGTGGGTGCTTCATCATTGGGGGCATTTAAGAAGAGATTTGACAGATACTTATCTGGAACAGTATAGGTTCTCCTGTTTGAGCAGAGGTGGGACTAGAAGACCTTCAAGGTCCCTTCCAACTCTGATATTCTGTTATACTGTTATCTCATGTTCAACTTTGCCAAGTGCACACATTTAAAAGATAAATTTAAAAGTGAAAAATGCTAATAGAGTAACATGCTTGTTCATGCTGAGATGAATTCAATCTTGGTGACTTTTTCCAATTTGGTTGTGTTAGTAAGATTAGCATAAAGCAAAGGCACTTTATTTAAAAGTTATTATAGTGCTTTGATATGACTTCTAAGTATTTCTTGCAGGTTTTTTGGCAATTTTTTTTGGGAAGTTCTTTGCCATTGTCTCCTTCCTATGGATGAGAAACAGTTACCCCATTGGCTTTATGCCTAAGGGACTAGAACTCATGGTTTCCTAGTATCTACTCTGATGCCCTAATCCCTGTGCCAAACTGGCTCTCTTTTTAAACGTAAGACAATGAAAATAAAAGAAACAAAATTATAAAAACAAAAACAAAGGAAAATATCTTGATGAGCCTCAATGATCAGGGGACAGAGCTATTAATAGCAACTAAGGTCAGTGTAAGATGCTACAGTTCAGTCTTCACTGAGTTGTAAACACTTAACAAATCTTGGGAAGTATAAATAGGACAAATTCAAATAATGGACACTTGTAGTCATATAAGGATTAGTTTTAATTGCAATGCATCTGACAGGCTTAATTTCTTAAATACTTCTTAAATGGTGAGGGGAAAGATCAAGTAATGTTGAAGATGCATTAGAATAACCATGGGGTATATTCAAGAAAAATCTATAATTTAAATACAAAGGTGTCTGAGGGGTCCTTGGCACTCTCTGAGCTGGGTTATTTTCTTGCAGATGTTTCATTACTCAAATTAGTTAACACCTTCAGTGCTAATATAGAGTGCAGTTTGCTGTCAGTTTATATTCTAGTGGCTCACCTGTCAGTATTAGTGGGGATTTACTCTATACCATATCCCAGGGCAACAAGTGTGGAGTTATTATCCACAGCACTAAAGGATAAGAAAAGAATCAGTAAGTGGAAGCTTATCAGAGAAAGATCCAAACTTCAAACAATAAATTATTTCCTGACTGCGTGAGCTATGAAGCTGTGGAAGTGTGTCTTTCCTAAAGTTGTGATGCTCCATTACTGGAGGTTTTCATGAAAAAAAATGGACCACCATCTATTAAGGACTGGTGTGAGGATTCCTGGAACGGGAGGGGCTTGGACTAGATGTGTTCCATACTAGCAGGCTTGTAGGCCTGCATTCCTATTGGTCTGGAAAAGCCGCGCCGTGATTGGACAATATTAAGCGTTTCTGATTGGTTCATATTCGGGCTGCCGCAATTGGGTAAAACCAAGCGCAGCAAGCTCAAAAGCATGTCATAGGCTGCCTAGCCACAGCCAACTCTATAAAAAGAGCTGCCGCAGCTAGGGTTTTGGTCTCAGTATCTGATTTCCTAATAAAGAGCTGTTGTCACTACTTTGAGTCTCATCTCTCCTTGGGACCCACCGCCCAGACTTAACACTGGCGACGAAGGTGGGATACTAAGACAACAGAGCTGACTAGCATGTGGCAGACAACACATCGATGACCAGCAAGATGGCCAGCAGCGCCATGCCACCCGCACCATTCAATCCGGCCAGCGAGGACTGGGAGTCCTACATCGATCGTTTCCAAATGTTCTTGGAATCAAACAACCTGAAGGATGCCACCGGCAGCAAGAAGCGAGTGGTCTTTCTAACACACTGAGGACCCGTCGTTTTTAAAATGGCAAAGGCACTCGCAAAGCTCGCAGACATCAAGACAATGGAATGGGATACCCATCCCATCCTCCAGAACCATTACACCTCAGCAGTGCCAATCCTCATCCGTCGGCATGACTTTTACCAGAGGGATCAGCATGAGGGTGAGAGCATCGGAGAGTTCGTAGCCGACCTGAGGAACCTCAGAGGCTTGTGCGGATTCACCAATCTAGATGAGGCCATGCGTGACCGAGTCGTCCTCGGCCTGAAAGACCCAACTCTCCAAAGCAGGCTGATGGCTAAAGGGGACATCTCCCTCGCCGACGCCGTAGCCGAAGCCACCGCAGCCGAGGCCACCCGTAAGTCAGCAGAGCGAATGTGGCGTTCAAATGGAACCGACCACCCACCCACCAGCGAGACGACAACCGCAGCAGAAAAACACGCTGCATCCACCCACCATGGTGACATCGAATCCCCTTCTGACAGTGAAGAGGAAGAAATACACAGACTTCAGTCGGAACGCGAGCGATGAGACCAGTGTGGTCGTAAGTCGAGTTACCAATGTGCCGGCTGCGGAGGAAATCACCCATGTACCGAATGTAAGTTCCTGGACGCTGTTTGCCGTTTTTGCAAAAAACGAGGGCAAATTCCAGCCCCCGACAATGAGGAAACAGCCCAAGAAGAAGTGATGGCCCCCCCACCATGAACTGGGACCGCCAAAATGACAGCCGGTGGAACCGGGACAGCCGACCCAGGAAGTTCAGCGAGGTACCCAGAAGAGAAGAAATGCACCAAACAGTCACCATCGACCACGCTTCAGCAATAGACGCACAAAAGATATGTGTAGAGGTCACCATTGCGAATCAACCTTGCACCACGGAGGTAGACTCCGGTTCCTCCCTCTCTATGGTCTCCTGGAGGACCATAAAATGACTAATTCCCAGCATCCGCCATCAAGAGCTAAGCGACCAGAAGCTAATATTGAGAGACCATCAAGGTAATTGCATTCTGGTCACTGGCACTGGACATTTTAAAGTTTCATTCAAAAATCATACCACCATCCTACCACTCACAATCATTGATAAAGACCAACCCAGCCTACTCGGGTTGCAGTGGTTCGCACTGTTGGGGATCGAGATGGCAGGCATCAACCACACAGAAGACGAAGATTGGGAAGCAATGCTCATCCAGGACTTCCAAGAAGTCTTCAGTGAATATCTAGGCAAGTACAAGGGGTCCCCTATCTCCTTTAATCTCAGCCCTGACATTATTCCCATCCGTCTCAAACCGCGCCGAGTGCCTTTTGCACTCAAGCCTAAAATAGACGAACAATTAGACAAACTAATAGCGCAAGGCATGTTAGAACCCATCGATCATTCCCGTTGGGAGACCCCAATTGTCACCCCCATCAAACCTGATGGCTCCCTGAGAATTTGTGGTAACTACAAGACCACCCTCAACCAAACATTGCAGCAGAGCGCCTACCCGGTGCCAATAGTCCAACATCTTCTGCATTAACTAGGGGGTGGCAAAATCTTTGCAAAGCTCGACCTGGCTCAAGCTTATCAACAACTGCCAGTCGATGCTGAAACCACCAAAGCCCAAACAATAATGACCCATAGAGGGGCGTTCAAATGTAACCGGCTCCAGTTTGGGGTCAGCGTCGCACTGCGCATTTTCCAAAGTCTAATGGAAAGATTGCTGCAGGGAATTAGAGGAGTCGTGCCCTATTTCGACGACGTTCTGGTAGCAGCCCCTACCAAAAAAACAATTGGAAAAATGACTGAGGGAAGTCCTACAGAAATTCAAAGATGCTGGCCTCAAGGTGAAAAAGGAAAAGTGCCAATTATGCACTGAAAGGGTTGAATTTCTTGGCTACCTCCTTGACAAACAAGGAATTCACCCCACAGAAAAAAAGTTGAAAGCCATCAAAAACGCCCCCAAACCAAAGAACAAAATGGACCTCCAAGCCTTCCTCGGACTCATTAATTTCTATAACATTTTTCTACCCCAGAAAGCGACTATCGCAGAACCTCTGCATAGACTCCTTGATAAAAAGGCTGCCTGGATATGGGGACGGCGAGAAGAGCACGCTTTTCACCAAATAAAAAACCTTTTGACTTCAGACGCAGTCCTCATTCAATATAATGAAACACTACCAATGACTGTCACTTGCAACGCATCGCCTTTCGGGGTTGGCACCATCCTGAGCCACATTTTATCAAATGGAACGGAAGCCCCCATTGCATTCTTTTCCAGAACCTTGTCCAAGCCAGAGAGGAATTATAGTCAGCTGGACAAAGAAGCCCTCGCCATCGTTTCTGCAGTAAAGAGATTCCACGAATACATTTATGGTAGGATATTTTCCATTATTACAGACCATAAGCCCCTACTTGGCATATTGGCGGGTGACAAACCCACTCCACACATCTTGTCACCTAGAATGACAAGATGGTCTGAATTTCTTGCCGCTTACAATTGATACATCGCCCTGGCAAGACTATTTCTCATGCCAATGCCTTAAGCCGCTCCCCCTTGCCAGACTTGCAAGAAGACCTAGCACCCACATTACCAGTCTTGCAAATTGAAACGATACCCATCCCACTAGTAACTGCGCAAGACATCGTCCATGAAACTAGGAAGGACAAACGCTTGGCACAAGTTCTCAGCTGGGTGGAGAGGGGATGGCCAGAAACCGAGCCAAACAAACTTTTTAAACTGTTTAAAAACCAGCAAACTGAACTCTTTTCGCAAAGAGGTTGCGTGTTGTGTGGAGACTGGGTAGTAATACCAGAGACACTGCAGAAAAAAGTTTTAGACTTGCTGCATGACAGGCACCCTGGTATTGTGCACATGAAAGCCCTGGCCAGGAGCTATGCTTGGTGGCCAGGCATGGACAAGCAAATTGAAACCTGGGTCACCGCTTGTAACAGATGCCAAGAGACTCGCTCAGCTCCCCCTAAAGCCCCACCATTAGAATGGGAAACACCCAGAGGCCCTTGGTTGTGCATCCATATTGACTTCGCAGGGGCAACCAAGGGGCACACCTTCTTAATCACTGTTGACGCTTATTCAAATTGGCTCGAGATGAGCACAATGAAGACAACCACCACGGAAGCTGTCATCAAGAAATTAAATAGACTTTTTTCCACGCATGGTCTGCCAGATGTTATCGTTTCTGACAATGGGCCACAATTTACCACCTTGGCTTTTGAACAATACTTGGCAGACCACGGCATCTGACATGCATTGACATCGCCAGCTCACCCGGTGGCGAATGGTAGAGCTGAACGCATAGTTCAATTTACAAAAAAAAACTCTGCACAAAATGGAACATGGCAACATCCACGAGAAGATCACCAGGATGCTTCTCCTGCAACATATCACACTGAATACTACCACCAACAAGAGCCCAGCAGAGCTACTAATGGGCAGAAGAGTCAGGTCACCTCTAGACCGCCTGAACCCTGCTTACATTCCAGAAAAATCCCTTGGTTCCAGCAGTAAGCACCGCGCCTTCAAGGTAGGAGACACTATGTTTGCCAAAAACTTTACAGGGGACCCACTTTGGATCCCTGCAAAAATCACCCAAGTCACAGGCACCCACTCCTACCGGCTCGAGATCACCGATGGGAGATTGTGGAAACGTCATATTGACCAGCCAAGATCCAGGCTGGCCACTTTCCCCCTCATAGACTCTAACCAAGGAATCGGGGGGGGGAAGACCTCAAGTTCGGAAAATGAACAAACACCTGCACAAGCATAACACCCCCCACAAACATTAAATAAAAACCAACAATACTTACCAGCCAGAAGGGAGTCGTGGCAGATGAGCACTTCGCCTGGGAGCAGCAGCTGGACAAGCTCTACCAGCCCAGAGAGCTCAGGTGGGAGCAAAAGAGCAAGCAACTCAATCGACCCGGAATCACCAGGTGGGAGTCGCAGCCAGAGGACCGACTCACCCTTCCAGGCAGTTCCATCTAGTAGCTTGAGAGCGACGTGGAGCCCGTCCAAACCCGATGATGAACAGAGACATTGTGAACTGTGCAAGTCTAGTAGGCTGGTACGAAGACCCACCTACTTACATGATTACGTTATGCCACTCCTTGGACGGAACCAAGAGGGGAGGGGTGTTCCATACTAGCAGGCTTGTCGACCTGCATTCCTATTGGTCCGGAAAAGCCGGGCCATGATTGGACAATATTAAGCATTTCTGATTGGTTCATATTCGGATTGCCACGATTTGGTAAAACCAAGTGCGGCAAGCTCAAAAGCATGTCATAGGCTGCCTAGCCGCAGCCAGCTCTATAAAAAGGGCTGCTGTGGCTAGGGTTTTGGTCTTAGTATTTGATTTCCTAATAAAGAGCTGTTGTCACTACTTCGAGTCTCGTCTCTCCTTGGGACCCACCACCCAAACTTAACAAGATGACTTCCAGGTCCCTTCCAATCTTATAATTTTGAGATGGGGAGAAGTGGTCTTGGCTCAGCAGCTCTATTGAAATTACATAGTGTTGATGGGAGTGATCTAAAAGGCAATTCTAACTCACTTCATCAAAACACTGTTACAATGATTGGGACCAGTAAGCTTTAAAGTCCTAGGGGGTCTTGTTAGTGAGGTCAGCTATGAGATTCAAGAACATATGTACAATTTAAACGCAAGGATGTATTGGGCATACTCTTGAAATAAAAATAAGGAAATGGTAATTCCTAAATAAGGTAATTTGTCCAACTTCATCAAGTCCTTGTTTGTTATAATATTTTCATAACTGGGTTGACTGACAAGATCATTTTCAAAGACATTTTTTAGCTACATCAAATTCCTGAGGGAAAAATTAAAGTTAAAATTATCTAAGTTAACTAAAGAAATAAGAAATAGAAAGCAGCCTTGTTCTCTTGCTTTTTCCAGACATTTTTAATGCAACCGACATAATTTTTAGATCTGTTTTCCCACTTTCTCATCCCTACAGATCTTTCTGTAGTGGTATAGTTAGATAACTAAATAGAAAAAAAGTCGGTTGTATATTGAATTATTTTTCCCAACAACCAAATTAACTTTAATTTTTTAAAATATATATATATCTCACCCATATTATTTATACTTCAGTTGATATTTAAACATCATGGGTCAGAGATGGGAGCAGCAGGCAAGTAGGCTCTCTGCTTAACTAAGTAACCTATTCTAATTATTACCTGCTTTTAAGGCTATTTTTCTATCATATCTTGGCTCCTCTTTTGTTTAATTTATTCTTATCTGACTTGGCCTTTCACATTGGACGTATTGAATCCCATGCTCCAAAGCTGTCAACTACGAAGATCCTGCTTCTCCTTTATGCTGACAATGCGGCCCTCCTTTCACTGTCAAGGCCAGGTCTGAAAAGATTACTTTCTGCATTTGGCTCTTACTGTGCTGAAAACCACTTGTCCATCAATTATGACAAATCCAAAGTATTGGTGTTCTCTAGAGCCCAGAAATTGTATAATTGGGCTATCAATGGTAATGCTGTTAAGCAAGTTTTCCATTTTAAGTATTTAGGTATTCAATTTCAGAACACCGGTGCTTGGACTAGACATCAAACCCAGGTGCTGAAATTAACCTCCTGTAGTCACCAGCAGATTTTAAGATTTTTTTTATACCCAAGGAGGCCAGTTTAACCCTTTTGCTCTGTGTATTTACAAAGCCAAAACTTTGGCTCAAACTCTTTACGGAATTCCCATATGGATATGGGGCTTCAAGGATTGTATTGAAAGAACCCAGGCTGTCTTTCTTAGAAAACTTCTGGGTCTTCCTCCTTGTGTTGGTTTTGCTCCAATGTACCTGGAACTGGGCACTCAATCAGTCGAATGTATGGCGTGGATTAACATCTTTAAATGGTGGTTTTGGGTGCTCTTTCTGGCAGTTCCTGGTAGCTCCTCTCCCTGGCGTTTGCTGACTCTCATATTTCTTGTTGGGAGAGGGAGCTGATGAAGAAATTACACTTGCTAGGTTTTACGGGGGATACCCTGGGAGATTATGGCCTTAAGGATGCCCAAGTGGGGGAAGTCCAATGGCTTGTGGACATTGACTTGCAATATCTACGAGCCAGAGCTAACAAAACTTGCTCCCCTCTGATCTTCAGCCAATGTAATAATTATGGACTGAAGATGGCTTCCTATTTTTACACTCTAACCATTCCCAAGTATAGAAGAGCTTTCTCCCAAGCTTGCTTTAATGTCTTGCCCTCAGCACTACTGGATGGGCGATTTAAGAGGCTCCCGATTAACGAGAGACTATGGCTCTGTGACAGAGCTAAGGTTGAAACTGTGGAGCATGTCCTTTTATATTGCCCTATGTATAATGCAGGCAGATCTAAGTTACTGTCTCTCCTTGAAACAAATCCTTCTAGACCCAATGTTAGTAATTTGTTCTTATGTTGTCTAGGAAATGGCTCCTTATACATCACTTCTCAGGTTTCCAATTTTTTTTAAGAGCTGTAACCATCAGAGGAGAACGTTGTAATTCCCCTTAGTCAAGTTTTTGATGACCAATTGCTCATGATTAATTTTCCCATCTTCTTTTGTTGTACTTGTGTTTTGGTCTGTGACTGCAAATAAAGTATTATTATTATTATACTTCAGTTAACAAATGTTAAAAAGTTATTTTTGTGGTAAAAATCTAGATGATTACTAGATGGTAACAATGAGGTACAATTTTCTAGATCTGTTTGCTTAAACATATGAAGAATGGTTTCAACAATTGGGTATGGCTAATCTAGTGAAAATAAAGACTAGGCATGACATGACAGCAGTATTCCAATATTTGGGAGGCTGCCCCATAGAAGAGGGCATCAACCTATCTTCCAAAGCACCAGAAGGCAAGACAAGAAACAATGGATGGAAACTAATCAAGGAAAGAAAGAAACCTAGAACTAAGGAGAAATTTCCCAACAATGAGAACAATCAATCAATGAAACAGCTTGTCTTCAGAAGTTGTGGGTGCCTATCAGTGTAAGCTTTTAAGAAGAGATTGAACAGCCACTTATCTGTTCAGGGTCTCCTGCTTGAACAGAGGGTTGGATTAGAAGACCCCCAAGGTCTTTTCCAACTCTTATTCTGCTCTGTTTTGTTATCTCACGGTCAAAATTTTTTTCATCCCATTGTAATAGCTCCAGCCAGAATAGATACTCCTGGGCCAAAGAATAAGGCATAAGCAAACATTACTTCTTCAAACCTAGCTGCCTGTCCTATTGTAGGTTGCTTGCTTGTGCATTTAAGCACAGGATATGGATTACTCAGCAGTTGTTAAACTCTGAGTTAAGACCAGAGCATCAACAAAAGTCAAATATTCAATATTTGTGGTAAACAATTTTTTTTTCTATTTTTGAAGCAAGTATTTGTATTTTTTCAGATTTCAGTAATAACTTCCAGTTTCACAACTGAATCTTAAATATTTGTTCAAGAAATGTGAATTTCTTGTTGTAAATGCACTTTTTTGAGCTCTTAATTGGATCTATTTATTTATCCACAGAACATTCAGACTTACTGTGCCCACAAACATGCTTGTGTAGAGGCAAGTTAAATTGCTTACCATTGAATTCACAGAAGGAGATATGATACCCAATGATATTGAGATCTACTGTACATTAATATGAAAATTTAAGTGTCCTCAAGATGTTTTAAGATTGCAAATCTCACTAGTTATGGTTGCTTAAAGTGAGGGCATATTTTGGAAGCTATTATCTTAAAATGATGGACATATAAATTTAGAAAATGCTGAAACTGAAGTCATGAAGAGTTTATATTGACTATTCATTAGCATATCTTTGGGGAGGAGAAACCAGTGAAGTAGAGAATCAAGACTGGTTTCCTGAAAGTAGAAGGAAACCAGAATCTTAATATGTTTGCAATACAATGCCTCTATGCAGTATGATTTGCAAAGTTGTATTTAGCAGCAGAGATGGGGAAAATGTCAGGTGACTAGACAAACTGTGAAGATCGAATTTACAATCGAACCATTAAGAATGAGCATTTAACTCCAGAAAAGGAAACAAACTTCCTATTTTGGATAAAAATGCAAAAGTGCAGGGTCTGTCTTGTTTCTCAAGGGCTCCTCTATAAACATCTATGAGATTTACAAACAAGTTACGAAAACAACAACTTCCTGTGTCATTATTCTGTAGCAAACAGTATTCAGTTGCATCTCAGTCCTGATTTTCTCACAAGCTTCAGTGGATCATGAGCCATTTTATTTCTCTCTGTTTTTGAGCTTCAGTAACCAGACCTGTACATTGTATTCCATATGGGAGATGGGTGGGCAAGATTACAAAAATTGGAAAACAATGGACGGGAGCAGACCAAAGAGAGAATCAAACTAGAACTAAGGCAAAAATTTCTAATGGTGAGAACAATCAACCACTGGAATGGCTTGCCTTCAGAAGCTGTGGAGCTCAATCAGTGCAGCTTTCAAAAAGATACTGGACAACTATTTGTCTGAAATGATATAGGGTCTCCTGTTAGACTAAGGGGTTAGACTGGAAGACTTATAAGATCTCTTCCAACTTTATTATTCCATGTTCTGTTCTAGAAATGTGTAGAGAAGCACTAGCATATTGATATTTTACTTCTACCCTTTTCTTAAAAATCCTAAATTTTATCAATCTGGCAGTCATTTTCTTCACATTAACTTTACACAATATATTCATACAATCCCAGGATCTCTTTCATGGTCAGTTGCAGCCAGATCAATGCAATTAACAGAAGTCTGGATATTTTGCACTAATGATAAACATCCATTTAAACTAAGCTGCAATTATTACTTTAATTCACCATGCTAAGCAATAGTAAAATGCTACAACCCATGCAGGTGGCCATCCAATTGCTTTTTTAAAAAATTATTACATGCAACAAAACAAAATGAAAGAGCCTCCTAAAAAGTATACACAATATCTTCATGTAATATAATGTGGTAAGTTACTTTTATAAGAGACATCTGCTAACCGTCTAAACTAATTGATCAACTCTTTCATATTGGAACCTCTGGGGTGTTTCCTCCACTCTTTACTGTAGTTGAAACTTCAATAGCATTCTTATTCCTAATTATAAAGGGGAGTCATTCAAAGTATTGTCTGACTGATGTTAAATGAGATCCTTCTTGTATCTTTTTTTTCTCCTCTTTTTTTTTTTAAAAAAAACTCTCATTCTTTATGAAGTCAAGATCAAAAGAAGAACAATTAATTGAAGATCCTTGAAGAGCTTCAATGTTTATATCTGTCCATTGTGAAAACTGCCCATTTATTCCTATTCTCTGCTTTCTATTTGTAGACAACTTTTCTCCTCATGGCTAAGTATACTTAGGAGGTCTTGGAGAGTGAACAGGCAAATTTTATACACCTCTTTGTATAAAGACCTGTAAAAGGTTAATAAATCTGTGTTGCTCTTTGTGAAGGCCATAATTATTATTCATGACTAAGGCATTTATGGCTACAGTTAATAAGAGCTGAAATTTAAAACATCGAAAGGACACCAGCTTGTTAAGAGCCACTGTGACTGAAAAGTTAGCAATCTGATATCCTCTGGATGTTTTGAATTTTAATTCCCATTAGCTATTGCTACTGTGACAATGTTGAGGGCTTCTGCAAGAGTTAGTCCAAAATGTGAAGAGCCTCAGATAGCCAATCACTGGTATATTAATCTTTTAAATATTAAATAGTTGCTTAAAATTGTGTCCTTAACTAATTATGCCTAGAAAATGAAGGAGGAGGAAGAGGAAAAGGAAGAAGAAGGAAGAGGAAGAAGACTGCTTAAGGACTGAGCATTGAACATTATGCAGCTGCAAAAGACTTAGAACAGACCTAGGTTACACAATACCTTATTTGTTTATTCCCAAGAGAAGGCAAGCAGACTGTTGTGGTTTATCAACTGACAGTGGAGATGTCAGTCAAGTCAGATGAGTCAAAGGGGATGGAGCGGATGCCTGGGTGGAAGGCTCTGAGGAACAGGAGGTCTCAGAGCCAGATGCAGAGCAGGGCCCATCTACTCACAGCTGTTTTGGGGGCCTGAGATGAGCGAGGGGGAGGAAAAGCTGGGCCCTGTTCCAGATGTGTGTATGTGCAGAGAAGTGTGGAGAGGAGAGCATTGTGGGACTGAGGGCCAACTATCAAGGAAAAGGAGATGTTAACAAGCCCCTCCCCGGCTGGGATCTAAGGAGGAAGGGTGTAGTAGACATGGATGTCAGAGACAATTGTTCATGCTCCAGAAGAGTTCCTTCTGGCAGATTTCTTGCCAGGATTTTCTTGCCACTAATCGGTTCGGTCTGGACTCTTTGTGTTGGGATTGAAGTGCTAACTGTGTGTCCCTGCAGGGAACTCAGAGATTGTTATCATCCATGGATGTGTGCTCTGAAGCTTTGTCGGTAAATGCAGTGAATTCCTGCCTTTCTAAATAAAAACGGGTTTCTCCTCACGAGTAGGCTGTTGAATGGGGCTTGTGAAGGCTGGGTCAGAACACAGACTGAGGAGGTTCCTGTAATATAGGCAGAATACAATAAAGTACGGTTGAATAAGGTTAAATAAGGTTGAATTCTACACATATGGTTGCTTGGCCATGACAATTTGACATCTCTTAGGGTAGCCATTGTTATGATAAATAACAACTTACAAAAAGGTTTAAAGGCATTTTTCACCCAAATGAAATAACCCTATCGGAACCAGAGGTGGTATCCAGCAGGTTCTGACCAGTTCTGGAGAACCGGTAGCAGAAATTTTGAGTAGTTCGGAGAACCAGCAAGTACCATCTCTGACTGGCCGCGCCCCCATCTATTCTCTGCCTCCTGAGTCCCAGCTGATCAGCTGAGTCTTCTTTTGTTGTTGTTCTTTTGCTGCCTTGCACAGGAGAACAGAGATGGAAAGCAGGTTAGTGGGGTGGAAGGGAATGGGGATTTTACTGTAACCTTTCCCTGCCATGGCCACCAAACCATGACCACCAAGCCACACCACGCCCACCAAGCCACACCCACAGAACTGGTAGTAATTTTTTTTGAATCCCACTACTGATTGGAATGCTGAACCAAGCCAAACAAATGGTTAATCAGAGTTCAGCCTGATGCAAACTCATGGCTTGCCAATAAATTCCAAGGCAAGCCAGAACAATACGTTCAATAGCATCACACTCGCAATTAAAAGAAAAAGGCCCATCCCACTTAATTTGCACCAAGCACACTTTATGATAAAGTTCTCAAGCTTTGCAGAAGTTTTTTTTTAAAAAAAGGTGAGCAGCCCAGGGAAATATCTGCACATTAGATAATCTCAAGTGTCCAGTTAAATGATGAGACAGTTTGAAAAAGCAATGAAAAAAAATGGGAGCTGAGTCGAAGACCTGAAAATAGCCTCAAGGAATATGATTTATACTGCTTAGCAAATCTTTTTTTAATTATTATTATTATTCCATTAGGAGAATAATCTCCTTGGACATTCTCTCCTTCCAGTAGGTTTGTAAATAGCACAAGTCACATAATAGGAGATATCTCTCCACATTTATAAACAAATAATGCTTTTCTTCCTTTCTTTTTCTGGAAGGGTCTTAAAGTTTGACTCTGTTGGTTGGTTTGCAGGTTCTCCATGTTGGACATGGCAGGTGGAGTACTAGAGAAGGTTCCATTTCCATATTGTTTCTTTTTAATTTTTTTAAATTGATTTTCTATTAAATACATTTCTTAGTGCTTCATAAACGTGATCATGGGGATGCTGCAAAGGTCATAACTGTGAAAAACGCTCATAAGTCAAACTTTTCAGTACCATTGTGACTTTGAATGGTCACCAAATAAACTATTCAAGTCGAGGACTATCTGTGGCTATAAAATTTCCCATTCTTATTTAACAAAAATACCATATTAAACAAACAAATATTCCAGAGGAGGCTCTGTCAAATAATCAAATTGACCCAACATCTAATAATAATATATATTATATTATGTTGTATTATATTGTTTTATTTGTTTCCTAGTATGATTCTGCGATGACCCAGGGTGGGATACAACAAATACAGTCACAGAAAACAGGTGAAGCCCCTTTTATTCCTTCACTTTGTTTCTAAGCTCCAAATATTCTTGATGGAAGACAAAAACTCCCATACAAACAGTTACAAGAAGAAGGAAAAAAGCAACACAAACCAGGCAGGATAAGGGATGGAGATAACACACACTGGAAGGACACCAAACTCAGAAAGGAACTTTAAACTAGAGATATTTCCACACTTTGTTTCCAGCGCTTGCCCATACACAAGTCCATCCTCTTATTCAGTTGTCACAGCTGCAGCCCATGAAGAAGATCAAGGCCCTCTCCTCCCAAGTAGACCATGTCTCTCCCTTATCCTCTCCTCCCTGCGTACCTTAGGTTGAAGAGGTGGGCCTGGGTCCTCCTCTGACTGCTCAGCTGGCCTCCACCCTTCCCCAGACTCCTCCACAACCTCCAGAGCCACACTTATACTCCCTGTGGGCTGTTCCTCCTCTCCCTTAGAGTCAGTCTCCACAGGGGCATGACAGATTTGATTGCTATGACTATCACTAAGTGTTGTATCTTATGATTCTTGATGAATGTATTTTATTTTTTCTTTATGTACACTGAGAGCTTATGCACCAAAGACAAGTTCCTTGTGTGTCCAATCACACTTGGCCAATAAAGAATTCTATTCTATTCTATATGTAAAAAAAAAAAAACCCTAGTCAACAGAGTTAGCCTGAACATTACAGTAATCTTCAAATTTTTCTGTCATCTAATATAGTAATTTTAATGTTCTTATATTTATTATTCTACAGTTAAGGTTGACTCAGCGTTCCATCCTTCCGAGGTGGATAAATTGAGGACCCAGATTGTTGGGGGCAATAGACTGACTCTATAAACTGCTTAGAGAGGGCTGTAAAACACTATGAAGCGGTATTTAAGTCTAAGTGATATTGCTATTGCTGTTCTATTTTATTATAAGCTGCCCAGAATCTCTTTGAATAATTAGATGGGCAACATACAAATTTAATAATAAATAAAGTAAAATAAAATAGAGTGCTGTCATTGCCTGTAGTTTGCAAGCCACCTGCCCTATTTTAATCTGCTTTAAACTGTAAAGGAAAACTTTTTCAACCCCAGGTAGAAAAGCCAATTCATTTCTGAGTTACAGCTCTTCTCTAACCTTTTATCCACTAAAAGGAAAATATCTGCAGTATAAAACCCTCCCTTGGGTGGTTCAGTTTGACCCCTCAAATCATGTACATGTCCCTTACAGCCCGTTCCAAAATTGCTTTCTAATTGTAGTTATTAAAGCAAGGGGGATATCATTATTCCCCATGAAGGGCACAAGAGAAAGAGGTAAAATGTCCCTGGTGTCTTATAATTATAAAACAATTATAATTAAAAATTAAATGGAAACAAAATATCCAGTGTTTGGTGTAGCGATTAAGACATCAGGTTAGAAAACAGGAGACCATGAGTTCCAGTCCTGCCTTGGGTGTGAAGCCAACTGGGTGATCTTGTGCCAATCATTCTCTCTGAGCCCAGTTACCAGTTGAATAGATACCCACAGTTATTTAAAAAACAACAGCAAAAAACAGAAACCAGAAGGTTAAAAAATAAATAAAAAAAAATCATTGACAGAGAAATGGCAAAGATTGTGGTCTCAAAATTATAAAATGACAATGTCAACAGCATATAAAGAAAATCTGTATAAGATGTTTTACAGGTGGCATTTTCCCCCGACAAGAATAGCAAGAATGTTCAAGAACAAATCCGAAAAATGTTGGAAATGTCATCAGATACCTGGCTCATATTACCATATGTGGTGGACTTGTGAGGACGCTAGAAAATACTGGACTAAAATCCACACATGGTTGGAAAAAATGACAAAAAAACATATAGATTTGACACCAGAGATTTTTTTATTAGGAATTTTACCTGATACGTATAGCAAAGATTTGAAATACCTGATTGTAAATGTATTAACAGCAGCTAGGATTGTATTTGCTAAAAATTGGAAAAATGAGAAAATACCATCGCAGGAGGAAATCATTAAGAAAATATTGGAATGTGCTGAAATGAGTAGATTGACATTTGAAATTAGAGAACAAGAGGATAAACAATTTTACAAAATTTGGGACCTTTTCTATCAATGGTTAGATAATAAAATACAATAATGGAATATATAGAATTTTAGAAAATAATAAATATATAAAGATGTACTTTTTTAAAAATTATAACTACAAAATGTTTTTTAGGATAGATTTAGGAGGATTATATGAATTGTTATACAATAAATTAAGTAAATTATGGTTATCTTGTAAAACATGAATGAATAAAAGTATAGTCAAATGATTGATTAATAATGATACTAAGGTATTTAGTTTTTGATTGACAATATGAGATTATTTGTAATGTAATTGTAATGGAAGACTACGAAATGGAAGCACAAAACAATTTGCAAACCAACCGGCATGCTGCTTGTATGCTTATGGAAGAAAGTTTGATGTTTTTATGTTTTGTTTATGTTTTGTCTTTAAAAACCAATAAAATTTACCAAAAAAAAGAAAATACCCAAATTTATTCACTTTCTATTCTGTCCGTAATATGTTGAACCTTTCAGCTAATATATTTGAAATCTTTCTTGTATTTGCATAATTACTGTTTGCATAAATCTCCTTGATATATTCTTCCGTACGATTTGCTCAAGCACATTTTTGTAATTGACAAGTCGTCTGTGCAAAAAAAAGAAAAAAGAAATCACCCATTTTTCTTCTTCCAAATATTAATTTCTCTTGCAAGGCTGGTTCATTAGATTTCCTTGTTGGGTTTCCTGCTGTGATGATTAAAGTTGCAGGAGGCAACACGCTTGGTCTCCGATGCCTTTTGTCTTATTCTTTTCTCCTTAAGAAAGTACCAATGAGCATCTTGCAGCCATTTCTCTTAGATCAACCTATTTTTATCGTAACCATTCTTCCTTGGCAATTAAAGCTGCTCATTATTTTCCCACAACCTTCTTTCTGGAATTAAAAATCAGCTTTTCTTGGAAACTTCACAAAGAACTGATGTTACAGATGCATTTATCCTTTGCAATTTTTTCCCAAAGTAATTACATCCGGTTCTACTCCCAGGACAATAATTTGTGGAGCATAAAAACATTCTAATTACTCCCAATGTAATCATACACCATTTGCACTCATTTAGCAATTCCTGTGTTTTATACTGGCAATTATTACTGTCTCATACTCCTTTAGGGAGCATAATCTTGCTATGTCTCATGCTATCTCCCAAGCTATGCTACCATGAATTGGCTTAGACAGGAGATAAACGTTATCTGGACCTGTCCCTAAGGTGCTTCTTCCACCAGAAAGTCCAGTTGCCTTTGTCATGCCCCTGTTGGAATCTGACTCTGAGGGAGAGGAGGAACAGCCAACAGGGAGTGGAAGTGTGGCTCTGGAGGTTGTGGAGGAAACTGGGAAAGGGCACAAGACAGCTGGGCAGTCAGAGGAAAACCCAGGCCCATCCCCTCTTCATCCTAGGGCATGCAGGGAGGAGAGGATAAGGGAGAAACATGAATGGCGTGGCCTATGGGGGAGGAAGGGGCCCTGATTCCCTTCATGGGCTGCAGCTGTGAGGACTGTTTAAAAGGACAAACTGCGCATGGCCCAGTGCTGGAAGCAAAGTGTGAAATAATTCTAGTCTTTCAGTTCTTATCTGAGTTCTGGCATCCTTCCCAGTGTGTGTATTTTGATATCTGCTACTGAAGGCTGTCCCTGAAGTGAGACCGGCTATGATTTAAGTGGTCCTGGCTTTTCTTTTTTGTTGCCAGGTTTTTGAACTTGAGGACATGATAATGAACCTGAATTCATACACAACCAGTAGAGTTTCTTGTTTCTGTCAATTCTCCAAAGAATCACCAGCCTTTTCAGGAACAATTTGCCACTCTCACAGTCTTCTGTAAAGCAATCAATTTCAATTTTCCACAATTTTCCCTTACAATTTAATATTTACTCTCAGGCTTTTTTGTGAAAATTTTAAATGACCCCAGAATGAAATGTGTCAGGCTCTTCTGGGTTCCCGAACAGTTTCATCAAGCTATCCATCAGGTAAAAAGAAAATGTATGTTTTGAGCTTTTTGATTCATGTTCTGGATTTAACAGACACGGGGGTGCTTTTTAATTATTCATTGATAATTAAATGATAATCAGTTGATTGATTGTTAAAGCAACTTAGCTCCTCAATATTTTATATTTCTCCATCTTCTTCCTGATCATTCAATATATCCTTTGCTGCCCTACCTGACTTAAGCAACTATTTAAGACATGGGTGTCAAACTTGTGATGTCACTTTGCAGTCACGTGATATTCCGTGACATTTTTCCCATTGTGGAGCTGGGGTGGGCATGGCCAACACGTGACACATCTGGCCTGTGGGCAGCCAGTTTGACACCCCAATTTAAGAGATATGGTGGTTCAGTGGTTAGAATGCAGTATTGCAGGCTAATACTGTTCACAGCCAGAAGTTTGATCCTGACTGGCTCGCTTGACTCAGCTTACCATCCTTCCGAGATCAGTAAAATGAAGACTTAGATTGTTGGGAGTAATATGCTGACTCTATAAACTGCCCAGAGAGTTCTGTAAAGCTCTATTGATCAGTATGTAAGTCTAAGAAGTGCTGTTGCTACTTTTAATTCTTTGCATTGAAAGGAAAACGGACTTAAATGATTGCCTCTTTGAACATTCAGAAGTGACCAGAGAGAATTGAGGATATTTTAAAGATTCTTAATTCTTCTCAGTTCAAGGCAACTTATTACCACGCTTCATTTTAGTTTAGTTTTTAGCTGAAAGAGAGAAATTGCACGTCGGATATCTTCCCAGATGCTTCTTTCTTTGAGTCTAAAGAGAAAATGTGATTAATCTTTCTCTTCTGTAATCTGGCTGTAAAAATAATACGACTTTATTCTGATTTACTTTAAGGCTTAATGATCATAAAACCAGACAGCTAAGCTTTATTTCATTGGTGAAAATCTAATCTTGAGTTCTTCTAAATTCTCAGTGATGGGTATTCATTGCATTTATCAGCCATATTGAACACTGCTTTCAGTAGAATATATATTATACAAGTTAATAGAAACAACATAGTTGTTTTTTACTATAGAAAGCATTTATTGTTCCTGGCATGTTGGGCATTGTAGCAACCTTATCAATAAGCATCTAAACAGTGTTTGAAATAAAAAGTGTATATATATGTCTGTGGATTTCTATGGAAGTTATAGGTTTGAAACCAGTATAACTTTTCCCAGAATAAATAAGAGGGACAAGAGCAACAAACCATCTATTAAAATATATAACATTTCTATTATTTGCTACATTAAACCATATCAACAATTTCCCTCAACTTTTGAACTGCTCCAGGTTGCTCAGATTTAATTTGCTTGGACAATACAACAGTTAATTTTTAGTATAGTCATCAGAAATAGAGCTAACTATTGCCAGTTTTAATATATTTGCTCTGTTAAAAAATCTTTAAACTTCACCACAAAAGGGACAATTACTGCTCTTATAGAACTTTTTTGTTGGTACATTTGTACATCTCCAAGTGTCTAGTACAGTTTTATAAGGGACATTATAAGAGTATAAAGTCATTGAAAAGGACAACATCAAGGACAAAATCAAAATTGAGCAACTTGGGGCACTCCAGATATTTGAGACCTCCCACATGGATATTTATATTTATTGTTTGCTATGGGTCGTGATGATCAGAGTTTGTTAAATGCATCAAAAACCAGGTTTACGAAGACTACTACTAAAATAGATCACAGTATGCACATGCATATGTGTGTGTACATATATATATATGCAGGTCTTGGTGTGTTTGGGTCTTTTCCCGCATAAGATTGAGAGTATCTTGGTAATGACCTGGGTTACAACACAGGAGGCCAATAGACATACAGCCAATACCTCAGCCACACTTGTTCTTACAAAAAATCCAGCCAATCAGCAAACATCAACTCCATCAACCAATCAAGAACTGACAATGCAGCCAACTCACCAGTATATATAGGGAGACAGTAGCTCCGATCATACTTTGCTCGCACAAGTACCAGCCTGAAGATGGGGAGTGGAACCTCATCGAAATGTTGCCAAGATACTCTCAATCTTTAAGGCATTATTTTTTAAAGCATAGTTCCACATTATCACATTTCCATTTAAACACATATATATCTTTTCCAATTTTTTCATTGTTTCTCCCTTCACTTTTATCCAATTATATTTCATTCTATCAAGGTTTTATTAATTCTCCATCAAGCATAAACACACAAAATACAGAACATAAAACAAAACATAAAGAGATAAAACCTTCTTAATTATTATTTATACATGTCTTTTCCAAATTTCTCTCCCTTTTTTGTAATTCCTCCAAGGTTTTATTAATTCACAATCAAAACATAGCTAACCAAAACACAAAACATAAAACATAAAACTTCTTTTGAAAAGTGACTTAGCCCCGGGTTACATCTTTTTTGACAGACCTAAATCAAGTTCGTGCTCACCTTATATACCATTCATATCTTATTAACCATTCTATATTTTCTATATAACTTCTCCCTTCTTTTCACTCTCTTAGTTATATTTTGTTTATTTCATCTTATTTCAGAATCATTATATTTGTATCTTTTATCTGTTCTTTTCCAATCATCTATTTATCTCTTCTCTTTAGCAAAAGAATTTCCCCTGTGATCACTTTTAAAGTGTGACGCCTTTCCCTAAAATAACTTAAAATAATACATAATTTCTATCCTGATTCAACATTCTACATATTGCATTTTGAAAAGAAAAAGAATAATAAACTTATAATATAATTAAATATATAATTTCCATTCTAATTCTAATTCTATTAATAGTATAACTAAACATTAATCATTTTACACATTCTCTTTGATATTTTGTTAAATATTGAAATCTATCATTATGAAACATTTTAATATTTTGTTAAATCTTATAATATTCCAAAAGACTATTTCAAATGCAAATACTACAATACTATCTTATGTACTCTTGCAGAATCTTTCTTAAATTATACATCCTTTATCCTTTATCTCTAAAAAAAATATCTTGTTCCAGACCGTGGCTTGTTTTCCCTTTTTCCCTCCCTTTCTTCTCCAGTCTGATCTTTTTGCCTCCCCTTCTCCTAATCTCCCCCCTTTTAGCTTCCCTTCTCTGTTGTAATTCTCTTTTCAATTTCTTTCTAACATTGTACTTTTTTTCACCTTATTTTTCTTTTTCTTGGTTATTTTATTAAATCTTAAATTCTCATTTTTCCTTCCTCTTTTCTTATTTTCTTTCTTAATCAAAATTTTTTGTCCATTAAAAATGGCTTCCTTTTCTTCTTCTTCTCCTTCTCCTTCTCCTTCTTCATCAAGTATTTGCTGGTACTTAGAAACTGCCATTTCTAAAAAGTGGAAGACAGCTCCCAATGAATTCTTGCCATTTGATTTTCTTTCTTTTAATTTTTCATATTCCATTTTTAGTTGATCTAGAGATGGTGCCATTGTAAATTTTTTAAAAACAACCCAGATATTTTTAGTCTTAAGGTAATTTGCAAATGTCAAAGTTATCAAACAGTCCAAACAGACAGAAATTATTTCCTCTTCTTCTCTTTGCAACTTTTCCTCCTGGGGCAAAATCCCAAATATATTTTAAAGCCGTATTACAATTAGTTGTTGGTCTTATAATCTTCAAAGTGTCTCCTCCAACCAGTTTTAAAAGATTTTTTTTTTAGTCCTCTCCTTCCCACTTATAACAATGAGCTTGTTTGTACCTTAAAGCAGCAGGTTTTTCAGTGATCATTTGCCTTCTCCGTAAGGAAGGGAAGTGAACTTTCCTTTCAGCACTTTTGCCATTTTAACTTTTTTTGGAAACAAATGTATCAATCCAAAAGTCAGGTTTCCAGGGTGTTTAAAAGTATCTTAATGTCCCGGTTCAGCCAAGAAAACTTCTCCTTCTGATTCTTCCTCCTGCACAACTCTTATCCGGTTGAAGATTCCTTTGAGGCTGCCATTTCTGACAGCTGCTCCACCACCTCAGGAAAAAGAAATCTAGCCGGCTGGGGAAAGTGGGTGCGATATCCCCAGACCCCTGCCCAGATCTCCTCTGTCTTCCGCTGCCTCTTCGGGGCAGCGACAACCCCCAAATCCAATTGGATCGGGGGTACCTCAGCAGCGAGCGCAGCAGAGACCCGCATAGAAGCAGATTCCTGCCGCCGCCAAAGCCTTGCAACTGGAATTTCCCAAGATACTCTCAATCTTACATGGGAAAAGACCCGAACACGCCAAGACCTGCATACCTGTACCCATGAATATATGTAGGTATGAATGTATGTATGTATGTATTTCCCACATCATTATAGTTGTGCTTTTAAAGTTGTAACAATGTTTCAGCAGAATCTCACCTGCCATCATCAGGCTTCTGTATAGTGTTCGTATTAGGAGCTGGAATAAATTGACAGGGACTCATTCCATCACATAGTTCATACAGAAGCCTGATGATGGCAGATGAGATTTTGCTGAAATGTTGCTACAACTTTAAAAGCACAACTATAATGACATGGGAAAATACCCGAACAAAGCTGAATACCATACATATACATATGTATATGTATATACATATGCATATACATATGCATATGCATATGCATATGCATATACATATACATATACATATACATATACATATACATATACATATACATATACATATACATATACATATACATATACATATACATATACATATACATATACATATACATATACATATACATATATATATATATATATATATATATATATATATATATATATATATATATATATCTGGCATTCAGCTTTGTTCGGGTATTTTCCCACGTCATAATAGGGGTGCTTTTAAAGTTGTAGCAACGTTTCAGCAGAATCTCATCTGCCATCATCAGGTTTTTGTATGGCAGATGAGATTCTGCTGAAACGTTGCTACAACTTTAAAAGCACCACTATTATGACGTGGGAAAATACCCGAACAAAGCTGAATGCCAGACATGTAAGTACCCGCGAAAACTTAAGAAAATATATATATATATTCTTAAGTTTTCGTGGGTATTTATATGTATGGTATTCAGCTTTGTTCGGGTATTTTCCCACATCATTATAGTTGTGCTTTTAAAGTTGTAGCAATGTTTTGGCAGAATCTCATCTGCCATCATCAGGCTTCTGTATCGTATTCGTCTGTGAGTCAGACTTTCACAGCCATTTCTGTTTTAAATTTGGGGCTAGCCTACTAATGTGCCAGAATGGTTTTTTCTTCATCCTGATTGGTTGGGAGTCTTGGTCTGTGTTTATTGGTCTTGGAGTTTGCTGTGTTCTGCTTGATTGGTGTTTCTAATATCTTCTGTCTGTTTTGTAGCTTTTTTTTGTCTTGATTGGATGGCAACATTGTGTTTCTTATATTGGAGGTTTTTAGTGCAGCTTGGCTCCGAGTAAATGGATGGCTATCATTTATTAGGAAGCTAGGTTTCATCTGGATGCCTGGTTGGGGTGTGTTTGAGCTGGAGGTATCGGGGGGGGGGTCTGTTTGTGCCCAGGTGTTTGCCTGGCTTGTGGTGTAGAGATTTTTTTTGTTTGAGAGTGCAGGCTTCCAGATAATTGACAGTCTGGTGGAGTCATCTCTTCTATTCATGCTTTCAGATCTTTTTTCAATCTCTATGGCTTCTCTGATAATTCTGTGGCTGGGGTTTTCTGTAGTGGCTAGGGTTTTGGTGCCAGTAGTAGGCTAGCACCAAATTTAAAACAGAAACGGCTGTGAAAGTCTGACTCACAGACAAACACAATACAGAAGCCTGATGATGGCAGATGAGATTCTGATGAAACATTGCTACAACTTTAAAAGCACAACTACAATGACATGGGAAAATATCCGAACAAAGCTGAATAACATACATACATACTTTTTTTTTTCTGAGGTTTTCGCGGGTATTTTTATGTGGATCTTTGGTTATTCGGGTTTTTTCCCGCATAAAATTGAAAGTATCTAGGCGATGTTTAGATGAAGTCTCATTCATCATCTTCAGGCTTGTGTCTTCAGCTTTACTCCGAGAAGCACAAAGCCGAAGACACAAGCCTGAAGATGATGAATAAGACTTCATCGAAATGTCGCCTAGATACTTCCAATTTTACGCAGAAGAAAACCCAACTCACCAAAGATCCATATGTATGTATGTATGTATGTGTGTGTGTGTGTGTGTGTGTGTGTGTGTGTATGTGTATACACACACACACACACACATTCATGCCATACCATCTGTGTCTTACATTTTCTACTTCTGCATAGCTGCACAAGAACATTTAATGCACCAGTTATGGGAAGTGTGAAATGATAATTGATGCACTTAGAAGTGGTGAGTGATTCTAACACTACAGAATGCTAACAGAGATGGCACCAGAAGTGGCAGCTCTGGAAGGAAATATTTGTTTTCCATTTAAATGTCAGCTGTTTCCTCAGCTGCAATATGATATTAAAGACAAAGACCTTGTACTTCAAAGGCAGACAATCTTAAAGCAATCAAAGACAGCAGAGTGCCTGGTTTTACATAAAAATGTTAACATTCTATAGTATGATATGAAAGAATAATATGAAAATATGATATAAGTACGGTATTGATAAGTAAGATATAAGTAAGATAGTGTGAGAGCTAAGTCTGAGGAAATTTTAGGTAAAATAAATAACTCCCCATATGAATTTCAGTGCTCTTATGTCACCAATGGAAAATAGGTAATACATTTGTGTTGCTATGAGTTAACAGAAGTTAGAGCTGCTGCTCATCATTGTTTGGGGAATCTGTATTGTCTGAACAACGCTTTCATCTTTAGCTATTAAGGGAAGTTTCCAAGGATGATAGATCAAGAAAGGGATTCTGGAGTATTGGTGGAAATTTTTAGTGGAAATGTAAGCTCATCATGTGGGGTATTTTATGCTGGAAATAATTAGACAAAGGGGTGAAAATAAAACTGCCAGTGTAGTGATGTTGTTATATAAATCTTTTGTGCAATCAAACTTGAAATATACCATTCTGGCCATCCCAGTTCCAAAAGAATATTGTAGAGTTGGATAGGGTTCAGAAAAGGGAAATCATAATTATTGGCACTTCAGAGCAGCTTGGCTACAAAGGAAGACTACAGCATTTGGAGCTGTTTAGCCTGGAGCAAACTCAGGAAATGGACAAAATGATAAGCAGGAATAAAATTATGCGAAAATGGGAACAAAGCAAAATTTGACACAAAAAAGTTAAAAATAAGGCATTTGTGTCAGAAGCACCTACCAAGGCACTTCTGGGCTGAAAGGATTAGCCTGTGATGTCATAATTGCCCAAGGGAAGCCTGAGGAGGCTCTTTTCATGCCTCAGTTATTTTCCCATGGAAAATGGTACCTATTTATCTACTTGTGTTTGCATGCTTTCAAATTGCTAGGTTGGCAGGAGCTGGGACAAATTGACGGGAACTCATTCCATCACATAGTTCATACTCTTGGGTTTTGAACTCCCAAGTTGTCAACCTCTCAATGGTCTTCTGACTCAGTGTTCTAATCTTGTGAGCCACTGGGGCCCTTGAAATTATATATAGGGAGATTAGGGATCAATGGAGGTTTTTTATATAAAAATGCACATAGTTAAACTAGATAGAGTCAATGAAAGAATGAACATCAGGTAGAGTAATGGTCACCAATTTAATTGTTTTTTTTTTTTTAAACAAATCACCGGATAAATTAATGGAAGATTGGTCTATGAATCCTGCAGAAAAATTCATAAAAGTGAAGCTGTTACACAAAAAGGATTGCTTCCCCCAAAATCAAAATTCTAGAAGCTGGGTTGGATTGCACCTTGCTGTGGAGTATTGCAAATACCTTTTCACCTCTTGGAATCAAGGACAAATATGGCTAAAACTCTTTGCTGAATTTGAGAAAATGGTAGTCATCAAAAGCAGTTAATACTGTTCAAGAGAGCGACAGAGAGTGATCTTGATTTGATAGCCAATCAGATATCACAGCTTTTGTGCTCTCTTCAACAATATCTCTTTGAAGAGAAGATTTAAATTTCCTCTTAACAGTAACCCTCATAACTGTTTGTGGCAGATGCTTGTTTATATTTTCTGCATTCTTCCTGTTCCATTTAATACATCTATCAAGTTGGACTGGAATCTTCTCACTCTTAACTGATCCCTGACACTTGATGAGAATTACAATTGACTCCAACGAGTGAAGTGGTTCATCAAGTCATACTATACTTAGACAATTATCTAGTGTCTCTTCAATCATATGGCACATCTTTCAATATTCTAACTTTTGGAAAGAGAGCTTTTACTCTTATGTGATGCCAGTGAGGGGTTTTCTTTTGGCTAAAAATAGGTGGACAATGGGTGGCATAAAAAGCTGTAAAAGAATGGCTTTTGGTTTGACCCACTAGGGTTCTTGTTATGCTGCTCTTGAGAGCATGTTCTAAATTACTGCACATTTACAGAGTATTGAAAATGCCCTTGCTTCATTGATTATAGTGCATAAGCTACGTACAAATAGTAGGTTGTGCTAAGGTTGGAAGAATTCAAAAGTTTCTGCAATTAGTGGCAAATGGGCAGTGATAGGCAGCGGCAGTGGCAAATGGGCAGTAATCGGCGGTGATCAGCAGCAAACGCTCCAGCATTCCCCAGTGGCAGTGCACCAACCCCTCCCCTCTGCTGCAATATTCACTCTATACGAAGCACAAATATTTCCTCCCACTTTTTTGGGGGGAGGGGGAAATGCGTCTTATAGTGCAAAAAATATGGTAATAGTTTTCTTCCAACTTCCAATTTCTACCTTTGTTGTAAAACAAATCCCATGTTAAAAACATTCTGTGTCTTCTTACTCCTTTATCTTTAATGTTAACCTGTCCATTTCTGCAAAGTCTAATATTTCTTAATTATAGTTTCGTCTGTTGGAATTCCCTTGTTTTTCCGATATTGTGCAAATATAATTCTTGCTATTGTCAATACATGTAATATTAAATACACAACTCCTTTATCATGTTTTTCAGGTAATATACCTAACAAAAATATTTTGGGTTTTAAATCTATATGTTGCTTTATCATTTTCTTTAACCAAGTATGTATTTTCATCCAGTATTTTTTTGATCTTGGACATGTTCGCCACGCATAATAGTACAAGCCCAGTATCTGATTACATTTCCAACATTTGGCGGATATGTTTTTAAACAACTTTGCTAAACTTGCCAGTGATAAATGCCACCTGTAGAACATTTTATATAAATTTTCCTTACACGTAGTTGCCATTGTCAATTTGTAATTTCTATCCCAAAGTTTTTGCCTTTTTTCTAGTTTTATTGCATATCTAAAGTTCTTTGCCCATATTATCATTTTTTCCTTTCATTTGTTCATCTTCCAATTTAAGGCTTAATAGATAGCTATAGGTTTTCTTTATTAATTTTTCATCTGTTCCTAATAGTATATGGTCAAGTGCATCATATCTTTTATATGTTGACTGCCAGCCTCAACTGTAATTATGTTGTTATGTCCAATGTAAGCTCCAATGTAAAAATATCATTGGAGATAATCATCAACATCTGTGAATACTAAGCCATTTTGAATAGAGCCTCCTTTGTGAGCCTTTACAACATTTACATGTTAAAGTCCCATTCTGTTTTGTGTCTGGTAATTTTGCATCACTGGAAGCAGGCAAGGAAAGAGGGGAAAGATCTCGTATTGGCAGGGTATCCATCTGGTGCTGATGCTAATACTGCTTTCCATTAAAATAATGGCAAATAGATGTGTGGTGCCACAACTGCAGCAGAATAACAGCCTATTTAATATTTTGTACAATTCCGGGTACAATTTTTTTTTTTTTTACAATGATCAATTTTTGTGTGTTCTGTTCTGACTGAGTTTCAATTACAGTTAATGGTTTTTAGAAAAGACTTTATCCCGTAAATGCAACCAGATGGCCCATCTTGCTCGGTGTTTGATTAAATTGATGCTGCCCAGCCATTATATGTTCCTAAGTGTGAGGTATTACATATGCCTTGTCAGAATTCCCAGGCTGGGACATATTGAACCCCAGGTCCCAAACCCAAGATTTTGAATTACAAATATCCAGTAATTCTAGGGAAAGGTTGTTATTGTGATTGTTGTTCAGTCGTTAAGTTGTATCTGACTCTTCCCAACTCCTCTTCGGCATTCTGAATGCCTGTAGTTATTGTTGAACCTCTATCCAATACAGAGAATCATCTCCAATGGTTTAAGATGACGGAGTTTTATTCTAAAATATTTGTAGGGATTCTAGAGACTTAGAAAAGCTACGGAAGGCTTATCCTTCCTTCTTGTTGTTTTTGTTCTGTCACCAAGTCATGTCCAACTTTTCATGACCTTATGGACCATAGCATGCCAGACCCTTCAATCCTGTGATGGTGAACCTATGGCACATGTGCCAGAAGTGGCACGCAGAGCCACTTCTGCCAACACACAAGAGGTCACCTGGAAGAACTCTACTGTGCATGCACGCACGCTGCCTGCCCAACAGCTGATTGTCGGGCATCTGGTGCACATGTGCTGGGGTGCGAAGGAGATGCATATTCATGCGCAGAGATGCGTGACATGTAGGGGGGGTCACACGCATATGCGCAGAGATACACAGCATACACAGGGGATTGCATGCACATGGTCAGGGGATCGGGAAGCATGCATTGCCTTCGGCATGGGAGCCCAAAAAGGGTAGCCACCACTGTTCCAATCTAATCATTTCATCCTCTGCCATCCCTGTTTCCTTTTGCCTTTCATCTTTCCCGACAGCAGGGGCTTCTCCAAGGAGTTCTCTCTTCTCATTAGATGGCCAAAGCATTTGAGCTTCAGCTTCAATATCTGTCCTTCCAAAGGACAGGCAGGGTTGGTTTCCTTTAGGATTGACTAATCTGATCTCCTTGCAGTCCAAGGGTCTCTCAGGAGTCTTCTCCAAGACCGTCCAGAATAATTACTTTCCTTTAACTTGAAAACATTTTAAAGTCAAATGGCGGCTAGAGTAGAGAAAACAAAACAAAATAAGTAATACAGCAGAGGAGATTATACATAACATAAACATTCAAGAGACTTTATATCATAGGAAAAACAATATTTGCCAATTATTCAGCATTTCCTAGACCTAGCGTTGAGTTTCGTGGAACACAAGCTAGATGGCCTTTGTACAGATTTATTGGGAAATTAATATACACTGTCTCTTACATCATTCCAGAAGACATGTTTTCAATTCTGCTGGATAATTTACAAGGGATGTGGGAGAAAGTGCTTGGATTAATATTTTAATTAGGAGTATGCATGCTTCACCACAAGTAGATCAATGTTGCTCAATTCACACAGGCATTTCTTTTGAGCCAAAATGTCTGTCTCCAATTGACTAGGAATAAATGTAGAAAATGGGATTAAATTGACATGGACAGTTGAAAATTATAAGGCAGTGAAGATTTTCCCATTTCAAATATAAAGGTGAAGTTAAATAACAATTACTGTGTAACACTGTTACAAAAGTGATGTAACTTTATTTTGGGAGGGTGAAAATTAGGCAATATTCAGGCACAATTGTATATGGTTGGAATGGATCAGACCCAATTTTATGCAGATGGTCTTACTTTTGAATAGCCATCTTTAGGCATGAAACCTGCCTGGGCCAGTCACTTTGCCTCAGCCCAACCCACCTCACTGGGTTGTTGTTATGGGGAAAATAAGAGGAATGAAGAATATTTTATATGCTTGCCACTTTGAATTATTTATTAAAAGAATAGCAATAACAATAGCACTTCAACTTATATACCGCTTTATAGTGCTTTACAGCCCTCTCTAAACAGTTTACAGAGTCAGCCTATTGCCCCCAACAATCTGGGCCCTCATTTTATCAACCTCAGAAGGATGGAAGGCTGAGTCAACCATGAGCTGGCAAGAATTGAATTCCTGGTGGTGATCAGTGAGTTCACCTGTAATTAGCAATGGGATCCTTCCTGTTCCACTACTGGGTCAGTGATCACAAATGTGCAGCTTTCCACACACCAGTTGAGGCCTGCAGCACCAATCAGCTGCGAGGATAAAGAAGAGAAAAGCAATGGGGCAGGTCGGAGGGCCAATCCTGCGCTTTTCTCTTCTTTCTCCTCGCAGCTGATCATCGGAAGCTTTTTTTTTTACTACTGGTTTGACTGAACCGGTAGAAATTTTTCCTACCAGTTCGGCCAAACCGGTAGCATACCACCACTGCCTGCAATACTGCTATCTAACCACTGTGCCACCACGGCTCTATTCAAAAAAACTAAAAAAATAATATAGGCAGAATAAAAGTTTAATAAATAAATCAAACCATGACAGTGAGAAAATAATGTAGCAACCTTGTATTACTTTGTGGGGAGCAATTTATGTGAGAAAATATAAAGTTAGTATTTTGCAAAAAAAAATATCTCGCAAGCTTTGGAAACATAAGTGGTGATGTTTTGTTGTTTTAAATAGAACAAGCTAATATTGGACATTTATCAAATCTTACAAGGTACCGACAAAAGGTAGACAACGAAAGAGGAGTGTTTCATATCCTCAAGCACAATTTCCATTTAGCCTCATTTTGTTCTCTTTTGATAATGAAGTTACAAGTTTGGGTCATTTGTGGAAAAAAGTACTTACCTCTGTTAGATATTAGATCAAGGCTAAACATATGAAGAATGGTTATAGGAACTGGGCATGGCTAGTCTAGTGAGAGAAGGACATGATAACAATGTTCCAGTATTTGAGGGGCTGCCACAGAGAGGAGGGGGTCAAGCTATTTTCCAAGGCACCTGAAGGCCAGACAAGGAATAATGGATGGAAGCTGACCAAGGAGAGATTCAACCTAGAAATAAGGAGACATTTTCTGACAGTGAGAACAATCAATCAATGGAAAGGCTTTGTCTTCAGAAATTGTGGGAACTTCATCACTGGAAGCTTTCAAGAAGAGATTGGACTGCCACCTGTCAAAAATGATGTAGGGTCTCCTGTTTGGGCAGGGGGTTAGATTAGATGACCTACAAAGTCCCTTCCAACTCTGTTAGTCTGTTCGGTTAAACAGGTGAAACGAAGATTAAATCTAATTAATTCTCATTTAAACACAAATTTGTCTTTTTTTTTTTTTTTACTGTTGAACCTATATGTGAGCTGAAGATTAGCTAGCTATTGAAAATCTCACTTTTACACACTTTACAACTTTATAGTTTGTCATTAATAATAGAAACAAACACATATTAGGAAAATGTCTGCACAGAAATGCATGTTTTCATGAAAAGACAATGTACACATTAGGTATTTTTTTATTAAATATCCAAGCTCATAAAGCAACATTGCAAACAAGGTATTCAGAAACATCTTTTTTTGTGAACTTTAAACTACTATTAGTTATGCATAATGGAGTCATTTAGAGAAACTGAGCTTAATACCCTTGGAAAAGGGAGTAGTTCAAAAAACAATAAAAACTAACAATCATCACACCCATGCTCCATTACTATTTGACGTTGGTTTTTCTTTTCTTCTTTTCTTTTTTTTTTTTGCAAATTTCTTTTGGGGAAAGAGACATTCTGAAATCAAATCAAATTATTTATTACAGGTCAGTGACACAGAGTGAAAAGAGATTCTGTATTTGTCAAAGACTGACATCCTTCACGGTGACTGATTCCTTCCTACTACAAGTTGAATGGGAAAAGTGTCCTCACAATGTCTACCGCTTTGATTTTTAATAATAGTTTGACAGTACTTTAATGGGAGGAAAGAGCTTGTAGATATCCAAGTTTGGGGAACAGAATTCCAAATTCCATGGCTGTTTGGAAGCAGATGGCCCTGTTAAGCAGCCTCTTACTCTGGATAGTATTTGCTGCGAGCCACAGATGCTTGAGGTCATTCGTAATATGTTAATTCATACCCGATTTCTGGTTTGCATGCCATATTGGAGGGAGGAAATGTGCCTCTGTGCTCAGTTGATGGCTATTAGGGATTTTACATTTTTTGAATAGCCCTAGGTTGCTCCATTTAGGATGTGCTTTGTGTCTCGTCAAGAGTGACTGGAATCAAGAAATGTGGCAACACAACTGTCTAAAATGAATGCTTTCTGCATCTGATTTATATATCTTGAAGATGGTTATGGTGATTAGTCTTGGTTTTCTGCCCTTCAGACTTCTGAGGGAAGTAAAATCCAAGCACATTATTTATATGATCTCCAATTATTGCAAGGTAATAGTGAAGAGGATTTTCACCCCAAGAGACACCAAGTTCTATGGAAAACAAGATAGCAATAGCAATATACCATTTCATAGTGCTTTACAGCTCTCTCTAAGCAGTTTAGAGAGTCAACATATCTGGTTTCTGGATTTCTGAACAGCATATCTGGATGCTGATTTTGAGAAGTCTTTGATCTGATCCTGCAGTAGTCTTCAATATTATTTTGGAAATAACCCCGGAAGATCTCTATTTCAAAATCATCAGAAATAAATATGCAAATGAGAGCAACTGAGGATTATTCAATAGCACAGTGCATTCATGTCTCTTTATGTCAAGTGTTCATTCAATGATAACCCAGCTCTTGACTGGGTTTTTAAAATGAAGGGATTAGGTTTGAACTATCAATGCTACTCAGCTTGATATCTCTACACGAGCTCCTGAGTCCCAAGTGGTATACTTTAAATGCCAGTGATTAATGCACAACAGAGAAGAGAGTAATTTTCTACCTGCTCTTTTGAGCTATCTGACTGGCCACTGAAGATACAGAATGCTGAAGTAGGTGGTCATTTATTCTGACCCAACAAGGGATCTCTTACGTTCCTGTGAATATTCTAAAACAGGCGTGTTAAACTCAATTTCATTGAGGGCCACATCAGGGTTGTGTTTGACTTTGGGGGCCAGGTGGGGATGGCCAGGGTGGCCATGGCTAGCTTGATGTCACTCATGTCAGGGGCACCTCTGGTAGCCCAGGTGGGGATATCACAGATTCCTGCAGCCATCTGCCAGAAAAAATGGAGCTTGGAAGGGCCACGTGGGCCCTCCCGAGCTCCATTTTCACTGGCAGAGGCACCGTGGGTCGGCCCTTCGCTATTTCCAGGGCAGCCCCATGGGCCAGATTTAAGCACCCTATGTGCCACATCCAGCCCACGGGCCTTGTGTTTGACACCCTCGTTCTAAAGCTTTATTTATTGGAACAGTTCAATTCCACTTAGATGTTGTTGATGTAGAGAAGATAGAAGATCACAAAATTAAATCACAGTTATAAAACTTTATTTATATATATATATTTAAAAATAGTTTAAAACAAGTATCCAAGATTTTTTTTTTGTCAACTTTCCCAAATTTTTGGGAATTCTTCACCAAATCTGTAGTGTCAGCTGCTCTAAATCATAAAGCTTTTAGATTTAAGCCAGAAATATTGCAGAGTTGTTTTCTGTACCATACATCCTAATGAAAGAACTAGGGACCGAAGGAAGTCATTGGCTGACCTTTGGTCACATCATATTCGACCTTGTTGGTTTGGGGTGTGGGTTGAGTTAAAAATTAATGCTAGTTAAAAGAAAATAAGATAAAACCCAGACATCTGAAGAATGTGTGCATTTCCTCCTTTCTTGTCCTCTTTCAGTTTGATGAAAGAGAATTTGCTTTTGACGTTTCTTTCAAAGAAGAAGGAAGCATTTATAAATTATCACGTGATGTTCTTGAATGTATTTAGTCATCTTGGATTGACTTACTTATCAATAGGTGGGCGAGGCATATATGTGAATATCCTATCCTTCTTCAACATCTCTATTAGTCTGTGTCTCCCTGGCTTTTTATGCTTTCATTGAATCATAATGGAAGACATCCAAAAAGAAGCAATATTACTGCTCAGCAATGGTCCCATTCTGGAAAAATGGCTGAATTCCTTCTTCTTCTGGAGAAACCTTGCAGAATCATCCACCCAAATTATTTTCCTATGAGTTTGATAAAGAATTCTCAAAACCTTGGGAGGAGCATTGACACCTCAGTGGTTGAACCATTGGGCTAGAAACCAGGTGACTGTGAATTCTAGTCCCATTCTAGGTATCAAAGCTGTCTGGGTAACTTTGGGCCAGCCACACAAAGTTTCTGTCAGCCCAACTTGCCTCACACAGTTGTGGTGAAAGTAGGAGAAGGAAGTATTCACCACTTTATTTATAAAAATAATAAAGGTGGAATAAAAAATAAATATTCATACACATAAGTGCATACATGCGCATATGCAAAGAGGGAGGGAGAGAGAGAGAGAGAGAGAGATTTATTGGAAGTAGAAATGCTCTTCTGCATTTAAAATAATGAGGTGCATCCAACCACATCCATGGATAGGTATCCATATCCATGGATAGGTAAAGCTCTTTATTTATGAAATGGCATTGACAAATCATTTATTGGGTATTTGGTTCATGACTTTGAAAAGGATACAGTCATTAGGCTGATTAGTGATTAAAATTCCTGTGCCTTGGTTTTTATTTAATTTCATTTGTTAAAAAAAAAAATGAAAAGAGCCTCTGTGTGACATCAAAATAATGTTTGTAGCTTATCTCATTGCAACCAATCTCAGAAATGCTTATAAAACCAGAACTCTTTCTAGGCTGCTTGTCAATGATTTATATTTATATTTGAATTTTCATGTAAGAAGCATCTTTCCCGTTCATCATAAAAACAGTACTTTCTCTTTCTCCCTGTTCCTGGAAGAAGATTTCTTTGATAGAAATAGTTCATTAAGCTAATTATATTTCTCTAGCTTTCTGGAAATGTTCTAGTCATCTTTTCAGGTTTTACAGCAAAATGGGCCTTGAGCAATATTCCCCAAATATTAATATAGAAGGGCAGTCTTTAACTCCCAAAGAGTTGGCCATTTCAGTTTTGAAAAATACACATAGACAGTAAGTGTATGGCTTAGAGAATTATATTTGGAATGAACAATGCTTGGTTCAAATCTCTGTTCAACCAGAAAAATATGTGGATGAATTTGAGCTCTTTGTCTCTTCTTAACTAAGAGTCTATCCAGAAATCCATAATTTCAGTAGTGAGATCAATTCTGATAAACAATGTCCAGTTCTACTGGTTCTCACTCAAACTGATGAAAATTTGCTTCTCAAATTCATTGAAAGGCCAAAAGATTTTTGATTAATGTGAGAGTCCCATCAGGGTTTTATTTATGGAGCCATTTAATTACCAGTTGGCATAATTTGGGCCCATCCCTTTTAAGTCCTCAAGTATGGAAAACAAATAATAAATGCTGTAAATAGAACAAATTGGCATGATACACTTTATATGTGCATTAGACAAACTATGTCCCTATTTGTCCAGGGAGATTCTCAGTCATTCAGGTAATGGTTTTTCCCAAAGGTGCTTTTTCACGAGGTGATTGGACTTTCTTTGATTTTCCTTGAAGACATTTCACTTCTCATCCAAGAAGTTTCTTCAGTTCTAAGTGAATGGTGGAGAATGAAAGGACTTATATTCCTTGCAATCATCTGGTCGTTAGCATTCTTTCTGAGAGTCACTGAGGCCACTTGCAGGCTTATCTGGGCCCTTAAGTACACCTGAATAGTGCAAATGGGAATGGAACCTTTTTGGAACTGCTGAAACAGGAGATAGGTGGTGTCATATCCCTCCCTCTCTGTTGAAATATGTCTCTATTTCTGATCCTAACGTATTGACAGGTATTCATTAGGAGAAAAGTTCCTTTTGAAGAATAGAAGAGCTTACACTGAAAGATTTTTGGCACTTATTTATTGGAGATATTGAAGCAGAATCTGGATAACTATCTTGGCATGCAGCCTCTAATTCCTTTATTCAGGATTTGAACTACATGACCTTCAGCATGAACTTGTTTTGATTCCTTTATTTACCCACAAATAAGCCCTATTTATTGGGACTTATTACTCAATAAGTGGGATCTACTACTGTGTACATGAGTGCATAATAGAGAGCTTAATTTTAGGATTACAGCTTTGTAAAGATCTATATACTACTAAAATGCTCGTTTCTATAACATTTAGCTGTAATTTATCTGGATGAACAGTCCATCATAGGGCAACAATTTCTGAAGCAAATTCTGAGCTAACTTATAGACTGTATCCAAAATTTGGGACCTGTTATTCCCAAGGGAATGTTATTTGGGGAAGGTGTCGCTTCTTCAGTTGCTGCTGTGAGCTGTTGTTGTGATTATGTGATCCCAATTTTCAATGTCCCATGACAGTTTCCCATCCACTCTCACAATCATTTGACCCTTCTCATGAACTCCCAAGCACTCCCATATACTCTTCCCAACCCACACCATTTCCAAAGCTCCTTTTCATGGCATGAGAACTCTCATGTGCTCTTATTTACCCTTCCTGACTTACACTGATTTGCATACCTACCTGAACCACATGGCATCTGTTATGCACCCCCTCACAATCTTCCCAACCAGTGCAAAATCTCTCATACCTCTAAGTACCCCCCCCAACCCACAGACTGGAGAACCCTCTAACTTCCTCTCCCACTACTAGCAGGTACTTTCCTGCACACTGGCCTTGGGCTTCTTAATTGACTTCCTGATGATATCTCCACTGATTTTCTCCCTGCAAATTTCCCAAACATCTCTCAATGCAAAATAAATGGGGAAGCCATCAAGAATTCTAGAGAGGGGGAGAAGGAAGGAAAGATGGAAGAAAGAAAGAAAGAAAGAAAGAAAGAAAGAAAGAAAGAAAGAAAGAAAGAAAGAAAGAAAGAAAGAAAGAAAGAAAGAAAGACATTTTTTTTTTACAATATTCCCCACCAAATTATCATCAGTTGTATGACAGCAGGAATTCAGAAGTCATTCTTGTTCCCACTGCTTTTTTGCCCATCCATGGTCATTCTGTTTCTCTGTTTTAGTAAGAAAATATACCTGAAATGATGACTCATTGAGTTACAAGTTGCCTAGTTTAATTTATTTGTGCAATAATATACAAGTTTACTTTAGAGTACTTAGAAGTTTTATGATGTAAGAATAGTACCATGCCTGTACCAAAATGCTTAAATATAGAATATTTGGTGAAGACTCCAGGCATTTTTCAGAACATACTCTTCATTTTCATCCCTCCTGCCAATTTCCATTATCCCTTCAATTGTCAGGCAGCACCAGGGGCTAATCAAAAGACATCACAGGAAAAAAATGGGAGATTTCTCATCCAGCTGCAACTTTTCGGAGGAGTCAAATAATATAGTCATAATACATTTGTGCTATAGATCAAATTATTTTTAGATTATTTTACATTTTTAAAATCAGCATTATTTCTATTTCTGTCTTTGAAGAAACTTTTGAAGACAAGTAAGTAGGTAGCTTCTTTAAATCTCCAGGAACACTTTTGTTTCCTTCCTGGGTAAGATCATATTCATGAAGAAATTCAAGGTTATCTTTTCTTACAAATTTCAGCTGGGCCACTACTACCCCACCCCTTTCCTTCCCCACCACTTAATTATGAATAGGAACAGAAAACTAACAGGAAAATGAAGTACAAACGAAGTGGCCTGTTCCAGAAAGTGTAGCTTCTTCGAAGAGTTTTTTTGTGTGTGTCTGAATAACTTTAAAAGTATCAAACAAGCGAGTGTTGAAGGCCACTGTTTCATTTTCATGAAACAAAATGCTTCTAAAAAACCATGCTCCAGATTTCAGTCAGGTTTGTCTTCTATGGAAACAACTATGATTATCAATAAAAAGAAAGTTGAACTTCTACTCTCTGAGGTACTTCATAATAGTTGATGGATCAAAGAATTTATCAAATAAGAAGGCCTAATCTGAAAAATCTCCAGGCAGATTTGTTTCTTGTCACTGTCGCAGGTATATTCAGCTTCATTAATAAGGTAGATACACTAATCAGCCTAGATTATCCCCCCCTCCCCCTCCGCAAGCAGTGGTGGAATTCAAATAATTTAACAATCAGTTTGCCCACAGTAGATCGGCTGTTGTGGGAGACGAGGCCCATACCCAGCCTCCAACTTCACCGCACATGCCTCCCATGACAGCCAACTGCATCCTGGGCAAACTGGTTGTTAAATTACCACCCACCTTGGCTATCAAAATAGATCCTGGGTGCTGTGCGACAATGGAGAAATGGGAAACAGAGCAGCCGGCGTGAGGGAAAACGGAGGAGCAGGGAGAAGAAAGAGGGAAAGCAGCTGTTCTGACCTAGGCTTCCCCAAAGAGCATTAAGCAGACTCTTTGGCATGGCAACACTCCTTTTATAAAACGGAGGTGAATTTCTTGCATTCACATTCAGCCAAAGGCCTTTCAAGGGTCTAATTTGGAGCATGGACCTTATCTAGCTTGGAGAGCTGCCAAGTAAATATTTTCAAACCACAGTGCTGACAAGGAAGGAATTGGCACAGAGTTTTTGAGATGCACAGACAGATCTTCACACAAATTGTTTCCTGCATAAGACCCTTCCCCTTTTGCTCCTCTTTTAATCCCTATGGGAGGAGCCATTCACCATTCACCTGTGGCTTTACTTCCACGTTGACCCTTAGTTCATAATTGTTCTTTTCTTTTGGCAGCCCTGCACATGTGCAGGCTGGGAACCGGCTCCAGCTGCTCTTCTGCCTCACTGCTGTCTGACTCAGAAGGCAGCTGACAACTGCCAGACTGCCCTGGCCCCATTTCTGCCTCTGACACAGAGCCCTCGTCCAAACCTTCCTCAGCCTCCAGGACTGGCCTATATTCCTCCCCAACCTCTTCACTATCCGGCTCTGCTGCCAGCTCTGCCAGCTGCTGGCGGGTCACAACAGCAGCCTTCTTCTTCCTTCGCGCTGGCCGCTACATTGCCCATTTCTCCATTGCTATGCAGCACAGTGCCCAGGATCCACTTTGATAGTGGTGGGTGGTGGGTAGTTTAACAACTTGTTCAATCCCACCACTGCCCACAAGGGATAACAAAAATGTCACCTCCACAAAAAATGTTTCTTTTCTCAAAGTAGCTGCTTTAAAGTTGTGATTTGTCAGCTTTTTCCACTCACTTAGCAGACTCAGTTCACAATTAGCTCTTTAGGGGCATGTCTCCTTCCTCTCCTCCTGCCCACCCAAGTCTGCTAATACTACTCTCTTGTGCTTGGATGGTGCCACTTTGGCTACAGGAGGACACACAATTGGAGGATGAGTTCTCAATTAGTATATTAGACGACGCATAGTAATAACAGCATGTACATACATTAAGCATCTATTTATTTCATTTGGCTTTGATTCCATTTCATAAGTGGCTTGTTAGCATTCAAGAGAAATTACAGGAACATAATTACTGGGAAATAACCTTTCTGATGACTTCAGTTTTATCTAGAATAAATTGATACCTAAGCAATAGTCTTTTTTTTTTTTTTTCTAAAAAAAGAGAGAAACAGAGAGGGAAAGAAAATATGGTACAAGAATCAAAGTCTCTTTGCTAATAAAGCTTACAGTTTATTGTGCTCTCTCTGAAAACTTCAGGGCACTATTGTTAGGGATGTGTGTGGGCTCTATGTAGCAACCAGCAAATCTCATTACTGCTAAAATAATCAATAGTTTTTCCTAATGCATTCAGATGGTGACACAGACAAGATCGATCCAATGTGTTTTTGTTTTAGGAAATGCAGCCTTTTAGTTCTTAATTATGGTAGAGACTTTGCTTCCACAGGGATGTTCATGATTAATGCTCCTGCAGAGAACAAGATTTGCTTAGGAAAGAACTGGAGGCAGGGAATTTTCCAAAATGTCAACCAGGTTTTGGTTTTGTTTTAGCCTTTTCCAATACTCGTTTCCTTAGTCTGTTTTGCCCTCAGACAGTGGCCAACCATTCAGCAAGTTCATATGCAGGGATACAGTAGAAGGCAGTAACTTCTTCTATTGTTTTTCCCATCAGTCAGCTCTAACAGTGTGCTGGCTGTGATGTGGGGATATTGTAAATGTTAAGGCGAGGAGCCATTAAGTGTTGAATCCTCCTTGAATTTATTTAGTTCCTTTTTTTTTTTTTAAAAAAAAAAGCCATTTACTGTAATTGATGGCCCTTGCCCTTTTAATGACAATGAATTCCACAGTTTAACTAACAGATGTCTAAAGAATTACTTTTTTTATTGGATCTGAATCTTTTTGTGTTTAGTTTCAGTGGATAACTGTGAATTCTAACATTAAATGTGCTCAGTGGTGGGATTAAAAAAAAAATATACTGGGGTGTGGCGTGGCTTGATGAGGGTGGCGTGGCTTGGTGGGCATGGCAAGGGAAGAATACTGTAAAATCTCCATTCCCACCCACTCCTGGGGGAAAATTACTGCAAAATCCCATTACCTTCCCACCCCACTAACCTGCTTTCCAGCTCCGTTCTCCTGTGCACGGCAACCAAAGAAGACCCAGCCGATCAGCTGGGACTCGGGAGGCCAAGAATAGATGGGGGCAGGGCCAGTGATGGGATTCAATTTTTTTTACTACTGGTTCTGGGGGCGTGGCTTGGTGACTGTGCCAGGGGAAGGATACTGTAAAATCTCCCAGATAGTAGGTGGTATTTGCCAGTTCTCTGAACTACTCAAAATTTCCACTACCGGTTCTCCAGAGCTGGTCAGAACCTGCTGAATACCATCTCTGAGTGTGCTGCGTGACAAAGTTCAGCCATGACCACATTCTCCACACCACACATGATTTTTTTATATTTTATTCTTTAAGCTACCCTCTGTCCAATTTCAATTGCTTTTCTTTGCAGGGAACCTATTTTAGTCCTGTTTCATTTTGATCACCATCTTGTCCCCTTCCCTGCTTTATAATATCCCTTTTTTATGTGTTGTAGGAAGTTAGCACCCACCCTCTCCTAGAAAATTGAAATGCCCTAGGAAATATTAAAAAGGCAGAATATTTCCCCTCAAAAGAGTAAAGTAGAAACTCAGAGAGGCAGCCACCTTTGCTAATGGGCCATTAAGGCCAAGGCCAGAGTATTCTACATAACAAAGGCCTCTACCCATCTCACCACCGGGTCTGGGAAGATTGTATCAGCCACTCAGGTGAAGCCATTGGGTCCAGACAAAGCCTACAAACTTAGTTAAGACCACCCACCCACCCCTGGGAGTCTGATAGCCAATGGGATGCATTTCTTACATAGGAACAGAAAATACTAAGGTGGGACACAACAGACGTTATAAAATTAAGGGTCTCTCAGCATCTCTGCCCTTTTTCCTTCTTTCTTCATCAAGGGCATGTGATCCTGTCCACCATTAAACCATATTTCCAAACAGCCTCCATGTTTCCAGTGTCTTTTTTCCCCACTTGGAACTGAACCCAGAAGGATAATTTTTCCAACAGTGTGATGACCGAAAATCTCACCATGCATAGAGAAGGAAATTGCTCCATTGACAATGTTTCATTTCCCTTCCTAATTTTTTCAAGCATAATATTTTTTTTAAAAAAACCTGATGGCATCAAGGAGCTAAGATGGCACAGAAATTAAAATGCGTGATTGCAGACTAATTCAGCTCACTGCCAGTAGTTCGATTCTCATCAGCTCAAGGTTGACTCTACCTTCCATCCTTCTGAGATCAGTAAAATGACAACCCAGATTATTTGGGGGCAATAGGCTGACTCTGTAAACTGCTTAGAGAGGGCTGTAAAGCACTGTGAAATGGTATATACAATTAGACTAAATGCTTTTGCTGCCACAAGATGGACATTAAAGGAGCCACTTTCTAGAGATTCTTTAGTCCACTTCTATAGTATTTCTTTTGTTAGGAGGATTCCTAATAATTAGATCTTCCTTAAAAATGTCTGCAATGTAGGAAAAAAAAGAGTCACAGTTTCAGCCCTTCAGGGTAGTCCAGAAGCACATCTAGGAGTATTAGCTCTATATTTATTTTAAGATTACATTAACAGAACTTGAAAGTCTAAAAGTACATCTCTCCTCCCTCACCTTTACAGTTGATAAAGCTATTGAGGGTTCTTACTGAGATATTTGCCATGCCCCATTCCTTCTGTGGGGTATGCTGCCTCTAATATGACCATTTTCTAGGCTGTAGAACCTCCTTCTGTCTCCCAAGGTCCTTCTCACATGCCATCACATGCAAGCATTGGGAGGGAAAATGAAGAAGAAGAGTAGGCAGAGCTGGTGGGTGGAGTAAAATGTTCCATCAGTTTAGAGTACTTGCAATCCCACAAGAGATCCAAGTTCCCCCCCTCTTGAATTTCATTCTCTTAACTACTGGTAGCACCAATTTAGTTCCGATCATTAGATAACTAGATTCTGGAGTGGCGCAGTGGCCTAGAGGTGGAGCTCTCACCTCTTAATGAGGAGGCTGTGAGTTTGATCCTAGGTAGAGGCAGGTGTTTTTCTCTCTGGGCACATTGAGAATATATCTGCTGAACAAAACTCCACATTGGTGACAGGAAGGGCATCCGGCCTTTAAATCATCTGCTAGCTCCATTCAATTGCCCAGACTCCACCCCGCAAGGGATTATGGAGTCATTAAAAGATGATGATGATGATAAGATGACTAGATTCTCATGTATGTGTTTCAATTAATTGTTTATACTGCAACCTACACAAATGATACTAATTCTTTGCACCTGACAGCAAAGGACAAACATGTGCCATAACTTTACAACCCAAACTCCACCACCTATACCACCTATGTACTTGGTGGTGGTATAATGATGCAAATAGAACATGGTAGAGCTTACATCCTGACATCAGTATCACATTTAGTTATTTGGTTTCATTGTGTTTAGCAACATATACCTACAAAAAGAAAGGCAGGTATGGTGCTTTCCTCACCCAATTTTAAGGTGAGGACAATGCAGTCTAGGGATATTAGTTGAGAGAATAAATCATTCTGAAAGGCAATTCAAAAAAACATTAACTTTAGTGCAGTAAATAAAATTGTCTCAAAGACATGCAAGCATGGATGATTCTGGAATTACACAATGTGAACTCAAAGTAAGAAATGGGGAGATTGGCAAAATATTAAGATGGTTCTGTCAGATGTAAGAAGAACTGGACCTTTGAAACTATACCCCATTCCTCCCATGATGTGCTATTTGAGGGACCATCTCTTTCAGATCACATTTGACCATCTTGCCAGATTCAGCAAAAATGAATTGTTGCAGGTCCCATCAACTGGGAAGTTTCATTTGGCGGGTTCTAGGTGATAAGCCATTTTTGCTGTAGCATCAGCTTTACAGAACATCTTTTAGAACAACCCAGAAGTGTGACTAATCTTATCTCTTTGAGCTTTCTGGGGGTTCCTCAAAAACTCCTGGTTGTGTCAGAAGGCCTGGGGAGACTGGCAAAATACTGAGATGGTTCCTTTTTAGATGTAAGAAGTCAGGAACCCAGAATAGAGTTCCAAAGGACTACAAGTTTTTTTCATGCTATCTATACTCAAGAATTTGAACTACGTATGGTCAAGGAAATTGGCACAAGGTAACAGTCAATGGACTTCAAGGGGGACTGGATTTAGGTCTCCTACCAGGACATCAAGACTTCAAACTGATCATTTGATCCACCCTTGAGTCCGCTTGATCACCTTCAGATTCCTTGGTAATCGCCATTTCTTTTCTGCCTTATTTCTTTCTTTCTTTTTTTGTTTTTGTTTTTGCATCTTTTATCATTTTAAGTTTTTTTTTAATAGTAATAATATTAATTTGCATATTTTATTTTTAACTTTGTTCTACGCTGGCCAGAATCACCTGAGCATGAGATAGGCAGCTATGTAGATACGATAAATAAATAAATAATTATCAACACTATCGTGCCAAAATAATTAGTTCGTATGTCAAACAAATAACTATGCAATCAAGCCTACTTTTACTGTGCCTCCCCTCCCCTCCTCACAATTTCTATTTGTGTATCTGTGTTAAGCAGTTACACTTTTACAAAATACGTTAATGCTAATGTAATCACACCAATATGACAACTCTGAAAAGGGCAGGTTTGAAAGTGGGATAAATCACTTGAAGTGACTTGCAAATAAAAAGGCCAAAGACACTCCGCTGTCTCTTGAGAAACACATTATCACTTTTTGACAAAATAATAACTACATGTGCAGAGAAAGAAGAAGGAAAAAAAACCCACTTGTTTTGCATCACATATTTTATTTGTATTTTGATCCAGATGCTAAGGCAATAAGGACCATATACGTAAAAGCTGTGTTTCTTCATCACGCTGAGTTTCACTTGTTTTAACTGGGGTTTGGTGAGCAAGCCACAAGGACCCAGTTCACACTTAGCCTAAAACTAAAAAGCTTTGTTTAGAAAGTGTGATGCCTGAGTTCACATATCATGCTACGTCAATGCTGCAGGATTATTGCATCGGGCAATGTGTGAAGACAACTGCTGTGCAGTGCAGTGACTAGATGGCAAAAATAGAGGTGAGAAAATGACGAGATCAGACCTTTCTCCAACCACAAAGTTGAAAGTACTAATACAAATACTAAGTATTCTTAGTACACTCAGCTACTTTCAATCATAACTCCCCATTAAAAAAAAAAAAGTTAGAAGGGAAGGAGAATTGCATGACTGGGATAGAAATAGTTCTACTTAGTAAATTAATTTCTGAACTCATACATTATTCAATTAATTTATTTTTATTCTCCATATGCTAGACTTACTTGCCATTTACTGTTACACAAATAATTTCTGCTCCTGTCCTTCTACCCATTGGATCTCTCATGGTTAGCTATGATATTTATTGCTTGCATCTGACATCTCAGTGCTCTTTAGATTTGGTCATTAATTTAATAAAAAGATCTATTTTATAACTGGCATTTGTTTGAGACTAGCATATGCTCTTATCTGCTGGTAGATAAGAATAAAACTTCTATGTTTCTCTGGCTAGAACAGTATTAAAATTAAAAAAAAACGGTCTCCAACTTATTTGGGCCATGTCAGGCAGAAGATTTCACTGGAGAAAGCAATTATACTTGGAAGAGTTAGTGAGGAAATCAAGCCATCAAAGAACACAATGGCTGGAACCTAGAAAGAGTGCAAAGAAGGTAAACAAAGATGATTGCGGGACTGAAGGCTAAAACATATGAAGAAGTGTAAAAGGAATTGAGTATGTCTAGCCCAATAAAAAAGATGGTCTAAGGTTGACATGACAGTAGTCATATCAGCAATATCTAAGGAGCTAACACAAGAAAGAGGGGGTCAACCTATTCTCCAAAGCATCTCAAAGCAGAACAAGAAGCAATGGATGGAAACAAACAACGAGAGGACCAACCTAGAACTAAGGAGAACTTTCCTGACAGTAAGAACAATTAATCATTGGAATGACTTCCCTCCAGAAGTTGTGGGTGTTCCAACACTGGAGGTTTTTAAGAAGACATGGGCAACCATTTGTCTGAAAAGTATAGAGTTTTCTGCCTTAGCAGGGGGTTGGACTATAAAACCCCCAAGTCCCTTCCAACTCTGTTCTTCTGTTCTTCTGACACCATCAAAGTTGACAGCCAAAGTATGGAACAACTCAAAGAAGTAGTGCAAGTCTGGAAGACATGGAGAGATCTCACCCATAGAATCACCAAGACACAACCGATTGGATATCACCACCACCACCATCATCCTCACAACAGGTTTGATGGGACCCTGAATGAGTTGGAAAGTCAGGTTCACCTAGTCAATATCCTAGAGCCTTTTATTCTTGTCTAATCAATGGGGTTTTTTTTTGCAGAGAAAATAATTCCTTATTTACCTGGTTTCCCCATTTGGTTGGGCTCCTGACAGCTGAGCAAAGTATTTCTTGGGAGAGGAACGTTTTGAAGCAAACAAATGAATTCTAATGCACTGTAGCATCATTTCTGGTAGACTGAGTTAACACTGAAAATTCCATGTAATTAGTTAGGCTGTAACTTTTTTGTACCATTCTTATTGTTGTATTTATGTGGTCATTTCAATAAAACAATCTCCCCAACACTACAGAGGATTACTTTGTACTTTACGTCTACTTGTTATTTTTATGGAATCATAAAGTGTAACTTGGTAGCCTCTATCTGTTCATTGAAAAAAAAAAAAAAAGGAGATCAAATTCTGGATGCTACCCAATAAAGCCATAGGTTTCATGAAAACTTAAGGACATAATTTGTTATTGCTTTCTTCCAGAAGACTGCTTGTTTCCTTTCCTTTCCATTTTTTTTAAAATTTTCCATTTTAGCTTCTACTCTGACATTTTCTAAGTAGTTCATCTAAATACTTAGCCAAGTCCATACTTGTTTAGCTTTGTGTGATCAGCTGAATTGACTAGGTGTTATGAACTAATAAAACGCTTAAATAAAGTTTTATCAAACCTTTAAAAAAAACAGGGTTCTAATCCTGCATTTCTTTTTTCTTTTTAAACAAATTTTATTAATTTTACAGAGAACACAATAAAACATAAACAAAACTAAAAGATCTTTTCTGAAGGTTGTCTGATCCTGGGTTGAAACTCTTCACACAGACACAAGTTCAAACATCATATTCACTTTATATATCCTTCCATATCTTATTATCATTTTCTTTTTTATATTATATATATAAACCATTTTTATCAATTTTATATAAACAATGCACAAGGCATAACAGCTTATAAGTTCTTTTCTAAGAAAAAATAATAAAAGAAGAAAACCAATAGAACATAACAATCCCAAATTATAGTATCAATACTTTGTCTATTTAACTTCATATCTTATCCCAACTTCTCCTTTTCATCCAAATTATTTCTTATTAATTAAATTTTTTTTTGCCTTTTTTCAATATACAACATCCAAAAAAAAAAAAAACATAACAAAACCTTTATATATCCTTTCATATCTTATTACCATTTTCAATAATATTCTTTGTCTGTTCTATTTCCAACTATCCATTCATCTTTTTTCTTTTATTATACTTCTCCTATACACCAATTGGAGTAACGTCTATAACTCATTACCTTAACATAAAAGTACTTCATATAACAATTTTTCTTGGGATTCTGTTTAATAGATTCTAAAATTACACAATGAATTTTATACTCTAAATACACATATAAAAAACACAATCTTATGTACCCTCCAGAATCCCTCTTTTATCCTAAATTAAATTGTCTCTGAATAAACTTTTTTTCTTTAGATCTTGCTTCCCCCCATTGAGGCTTCTCCTCCCCCCCTTTCTCTCTTGCTTATTCTTCTCCTTGCCCTTTTTACCCCTTTGTCTCTCCTCCTCTCTTTTCTTACTCCCTTTCCTTTGCTTTCTAACCTTGCCTCCACCTTTCCGCTCATTTTTCTCTTCTTTGGTTGTTTTTATAATTCTTAAAATCCCCTTTTTCTTATCCTTTTTCTCCTCCTCCCTGGAAAGAACCCATTGTTCATCAAAGATGGCTTCTTCTTCCTCTTCTTCTTTGTCCCAGTCCTTCTGCTGTGTAGTCAACTTTTCATAAGTACATAACGCCATTTCTAAGAATTCAAACAAAGTGCCCAAAGTATCTTCCTTTTTATATTTTTGATATTCAGTCTTTAGTTCATCCACAAGCGATGCCATTATGAAAAAAGAAACTTTTCCCAAAACAACCACAAATATTTTTAATCAAGAATAATTCAAAAAAAAATTCCAAAAATTAATACTTTTCTTCCTTCTTCTCTTTCTCTTTCTGGGGTTAATGTTTAATCAAAGAGGTCCAATTACCATATACCTTTCTTTGGGATTCTAGGCAATCTCCTCCTTTTTCAGCTTCTGCTCCAATTTTTTTTCCTCTCCCTTCCCACTTGCAATATCAATTTTAAATAATCAGAAATCCATACCTCCAACAAGGGTTTTCCAATTTCTTAAGTTTTTCAATGTCCAAAAACCCTTTTGTCCCTTAGCTTCAACTCTCAAAACAATTCACTTTCAATGTCCAATATGTCCAAACATATCTGCTGTTTCCATGGGGTGGGAGAGTGAAGAAAAAAAAAAAGTTCCCTTTAACAGCTTCTCCGCCGCTTTCGATCTTCTTAGGGATACAATGTATCCTCCAGCAATTCAAACAGCTCAGTTCCAACCAATTTGAAAGATGTTACTTGACCCGGCTCAGACAGCACTTTCACTCTTCTTACTTCCTCCAGCGCAATCTTACCCGGTTGCTGGCTTCTTCATGGCGGCCATTGCTGACCGCCGCTCCATCGCCTTGGGAAAAAGGGGTTTTTCCGGAGAAGGAGGGGGTCTGCGACACCCCCAACCCCCTGTCCGACTCCCCTCTCTCTTCAGCTGTCCCTACAGGGCAGCCATATTCCCCTGACCCATCTGGATCGGGGGTACCTCGGCGGCTAGCACAGCAGGAATCGCGAGCTGTCGCGAATTCCTGCTGCCCCGAAGCCACGCGAAACCGGAAACCCTAATCCTGCATTTCTGATTGGCCGATAATAGTGATATCAGATTGGTCCATTCAGGAGAATCTGATTGGCTGTTAACGAGCCACTCTCATTGGTTCAAGGGGTTAACACTCCATGTTTCTCATTGGTTACTAGATCAGCAGCCTGCCCTATAAAAGGACTGCTGCTGCCTTAGGTTTTTGCTCTGTTCAGAATGACTAATAAAGAGTTGAAGTTCACTGTTCACTGCCTTGTCTCCATTCCTTGAGCCCATGCGCAGAACTTAACACTAGGTGTAGCTTTCTTCTGAGGATCATACTCAATGTAGAAATAGAAATCCCTGACAGACCACAGTTTAGTCTTGTTTGAAGAAATCTAAGCTGTATTAAATACTCTTCTTTGTTAACTACAACAACAAAGCTCCAAGATTATCCGGTGAGTGATATTGAATATATTTTCACAGCTCTTCATGCTTACTGAAAAAGTATTTACTTCTTGTTTTCATTCTTTTCTCATTCATAGAGGAAGAGCTTGTACTAGTATTCTGCTGCCATGACTAAGAAATGAACCTCTTTTTAAAAAAAGAAATGCACCGAAGAATAGAGAAAAGTTTTTTAAAAATACGAACCATACATCGAGATCATTTTCCCAATACAGTAGTCCTCAACATGTATTACCATGATTGAGCTCACAACTTCAGTTATAAGTTGTGATGGGGGTAACCCCCATGGTCAGACTGAATTTTGTAACTTTTTTTTTTGTGAGTGTTGTAAAGTGAATGTGACAGTTGTTAAGTGAGCCCATTGTTCACTATGGGGTGTTGTTTGTTGGAAACCAGAAAGAAACATCATAAATTGTCGGGCACTACAAGTAAATGCAGGACAGTTCCCAAGTGCCCAAAGTGTGGTCAAATGACCCTGAGGGAGCTGGACATTGAAAGTTAGTTTGTTGTAACTTTGAATGGTCACTAAGAGACTGGACATAAGTCAAGAACTACCTGTACAGAATGCCATTAGCTTTGTAGAGTTTTTGACAAATATCCTTCACCCAAATCTGGAGATACTGTGATTCTTACATGTGTTCTACCACTGAAACATAATCCTGTTAAGCCTGTGTTCCCCAACCAGGGTTAAGGAGACAAGCTAAACAGAATGTGCAGCGTTAGTCAGATAGGCACACAGATAAATGAGTGAGATAAGTTTGTATGTTTGTTAACATACAGTAAAAATAACAAATACGCTTGTGCTATCAAAAATATAGTTTATTTCATTTAGAGTTTATAGCATTGTCAAAATAACAGTCCATTAGTCATGTATCGTTTTAGTCAGTCCATTCAAGGATATTCAGTTAGCAAAGTCCATGTAGAATATCCAATGTCAGTTCACTTACAATAAATCAACAGTCCTTTCTCTCTCCCGTTGGAGTCTTCATCCAGTAATTAGGGATCATCAAGTCAGAGAGAGCAAGCTGTAGTGCCTTGCTTCTTTTATGGTGCCTTTTACAACCACTCCCTTAATTACAATCCTACAGTTAAAGTTGCAGACACTTTAACTAACAAACCATGATAACATATTTATTATTTTACCTAAACCAGTTAGGGTAAACAATGTTATCCCTAACAAATCCTTCCAATTTTGAAATAAATTGGCGCTATGGACCAGTGGTTGCCAACCAGTGGGCTGGGGACCACTGGTGGTCCATGAAAAAATTTAGATGGTCCGCAGAGAAATGTGACCCCCCCAAAGCACTCCCCCCAAAGCAGTTAATCCAGGCTGTGCGGAAACACAAGGCTGCACCGCCCACATAACCTTACCTGAGCTGGAACTGGAAGGTAAGACCAATGGTGGGGGAAGGAAATCTGCCCCGGGGTGGCTTGCTGACATTGGTTGAAAAGTTAGTCCCATATTCCAGAGCTGCAGTAGTCACAAGACTGGCCCTTTGGTCACCCTAGAGCAGCTCTTCCAGTCCATGGCAGGCTAGTGCACCTGGGTAAAAGTGCAGCTGCTCCAGGATGACCAAAGGGCCAGTTGTCAGGCTGCGCTCCTTCTAGATCCCAAGAAAGAAATACTCAGACTCCATGGTGTAGAGCAAAGTTATCCTTTTACTGGGAAATAAAGTGGTAGCTACAAAGCAATTCCGAAACTGAGAAATTGGCGGGTAGAATGCACATACAAAGAAATAGGTTTGCTCCCACCCCCCAAAGTTCAAATGATTCTTCCAATTAAAACTTTTGAAACGGCTCATGTGGTCATCTCCAGATGGTGATGAGACGTCTTGTCAAATGACCTTGACATTTTTGATAAAAGTTCGCAGTTGTGCAAAAGAGGAAAAAGATAGCCAAGAAACGGAAAGTTAAAGACAAGAATCCCCCCTCCCCTTGCTAACCCAGCAAGGAATGCAAACACCTCCAGCTTTCTTCCCATATAAAATCCCCCCTCCCACCGTTGCCATGACAGCCGAGAGAAATAATGAAATAATAGCAGAAAGGTAGAAGGGGAAGGTATCTTAGCAAAAAGGTAGAAGGGGAAGGTATCTTGAGGCTGACATTCGGACCCCCTAGAAGAAGGACATAAGTCCCTGAAAGAAAAAAATTAGTTACATGTTAACATTAATGTACATTTCTATGGTTTATCAGGATATTTGGCATGAAATTTCTTTAACAGTTCAGGAGCCCTAAGGTCCTTTTCATTTACCCACTCAGAATGGGACGGAGGAAAATGTTTCCAAGCTACAAGGTATTGGGTACGACCCCTCCATTTTCTAGAGTCCAGAATTTCTTTAATTTCGAAATGTTGTTCCCCCTCAATTAATATTGGCACAGGGGGATCAGATTGGATCGGTCTCAAGGCACAGGTACGTTCTGGTTTCAACAAACTAACATGGAAAACAGGATGAATACGACGAAGAGTCTTTGGTAAAGTCAGTTGAACAGTTACAGGATTTATAATCCTCTCAATGGGGAAAGGTCCTACATACTTAGGATCCAGCTTCTTTGATTTTTGGGTAGTTTGTAAATACTTGGTCGAAAGGAATACTTTATCGCCCACTTGATATGACATCTGTGGAGCTCGCTTTCTGTCAGCAAATTTCTTATGAGATTGGTGCGCCTCATCCAAAGCTTTGCGGACAACTGGCCAATTAAGTTGAAGCTGAGATATCCAATCACTCAATGACTGGACAGTTGGGTTTTCACCAGGCAGTTCAGGTATGGGTACAAAATCTTGTCCCGTCGCTATTTTGAAAGGGGTGAACCCCATACTACTGTGAACAGAGTTATTATACGCCACCTCCGCAAAAGGTAACAGATCCATCGAGTTGTCTTGTTGAAAATTTATGTAGCATCGGAGATATTGCTCTAGTACCCCGTTAGTCCTCTCGCAGGCTCCATTAGTTTGGGGATGGTGGGCGGAGCTTAAGCTTTGGGTGGAGCCTATTAACTTCAGAAATTCCCTCCAGAAATTCGAGGTAAATTGGACTCCTCGATCAGAAACTACACGTTCAGGTACACCATGCAATCGGTAAACATGAAGAATGAAGAGTCTGGCCAAGGTTTTCGCCGAAGGGATCTTTGAGCAAGGAATGAAATGAGCTTGTTTGGAAAACAAGTCAGTCACCACCCAAATGACCGTGTGTCCACTGCTTTCAGGTAGATCTACTATAAAATCCATGGAAATTTCCTTCCAAGGGGCAGTTGGTCTGGCCACATTCTGTAACAGTCCTGGTGGCTTACCCGGTGGTCTTTTTGCTGAGGCGCAAATCGGATAACTTGCCACATAAGTCTCAATGTCCTTTTTCAAGGAAGGCCACCAAAACTGTCGTTTCACCAAATGTAAGGTCTTCACAAAACCAAAATGACCAGCCACTTTGGAATCATGGGTTTGTTGCAATACATGGCTTCTCAGGGTTTGTGGTACATACAATTTCGCCCCCATCCAGGCTAGGCCATCTCGAATGGTGCAGTTATTCGCATTTGCCAGAAACCACTCATCTGTCTTCAAAGTCTCCTTAAACTGTTCCATCAGATCAGTAGGTAGATCCCTCTCCTGGTTTCTTTTCTGTGCGCGGGTAACTACAGGGGCAGCCAGTTGTGTAGTGGATACGATTGGCCTTATCACTTCTTTTTGGATACTGTTGTATTGAGGCATTCTAGACAAAGCATCTGCCATAAAAAATTTTCCCCCTGGGATATATTTCAAGGAGAAGTTGAATCGCTTGAAGAACTGAGCCCACCTAACTTGTTTAGGGGACAGTTTCCGAGGGGTCTTTAAAGCTTCTAAATTTTTATGGTCGGTCCACACTTCAAATGGGTGTTTCGCTCCTTCCAGAAAATGCCTCCAAGCTAATAAAGCCCAACGGACTGCAAATGCTTCCTTCTCCCAAACGGCCCATCTCCTTTCAGTCTCAGTGAATTTACGAGAAGTGTAAGCGCATGGTTGTAGTGTCCCCTTCTCGTTCAATTGGAGTAAGACCGCCCCCACTGCTACATCGCTTGCATCAGCTTGGATCACGAAAGGGGCGTCCATGTCAGGGTGTTTCAGTATTGGTTCTGCAGCAAAAAGTCTCTTAAGTTTTTCAAATGCAGCTTGGCACTCCATAGTCCAATTCAATGGTTGCCTGGGCTTTGGTTTCAATTCCCCTTTTGTTTTTAGGAGGTTGGTGATGGGCATAGCTATTTTTGCAAAAGACGGGATGAATTGGCGGTAAAAATTTGCAAATCCCAGAAAACTTTGAAGCTGTTTACGAGTTTTCGGTGGGGCCCAGTCCAAAACGGCTCGCACCTTTTCTGGGTCCATTTCAATGCCTTCGGGGGAGATACGATATCCCAAGTAGTCGATTTTTTCTTGATGGAACTCACATTTGGATAGTTTGGCGAACAGTTTGGCGGCCCTCAGCTTGTGCAACACAGAGCGTACCAACTTCACGTGGTCGTTTCTTGTCTCCGTGTAGATAAAAATATCATCAAGGTATACCAGAATCCCTTTGTATAAATGTTCGTGAAGCACTTGATTGATCAATTGCATGAAAACAGCAGGCGCCCCCTGTAAGCCGAAGGGGAGAACATTGAACTGGAAACAACCGATTGGGCAGTTGAACGCAGTATTCCACTCGTCTCCCTCCTTTATCCGGATTCGGTAGTATGCCTCCCTCAAGTCCAGCTTTGTGAAAATCTTCCCCTTTGCCAGGTGGGCTAACATGTCCTTCATCAGAGGGAAGGGGTACATGTTCTCTACAGATACTGCGTTCAGGTTTCTATAGTCAACTACCAGACGTTTGGAGCCATCTTTCTTCTCGCGGAACATCACAGGGGCAGCCACTCGAGGTCTGGCAGGTGTGATGAAACCCCGTTTCAAGTTCTTGTCGATAAACGCCCTCAATTCCTCCAACTCCCCCGGTGTCATCGGATACATCTTCGGTTTCGGAAGCGTCATCCCCGGCAGGAATTCAATGCTACAATCGGTCGACCGATGTGGGGGGAGCTCGTCGGAAGCCTCTTCACTAAACACCTCTCTTAAGTCCCAATACTCCTTCGGGATTTTCTCCTCTCCTTCCACGCGTTCGGCACCTGTAGAAGCTATCTCGGCGGGTGCCTGGGACTTCGGATGGGATTCCTCCTCCCCTTCCGGATAGGGTTGCTCCTCCCCTTCCGGTGGCCGATCGGTACGGATGCGTATCCACCCCTCTCTCCAGTTTACATGGGGATTCCACTTCCGAAGCCATGGTAGTCCCAATATTAGAGGCTGTTCCATCCCAGGGGCCACAATAAAACACAGGGTCTCATGATGGTTTCCCATAGTCATCTCTAGGGGTTCGGTTACAAAACATGCGGGGCAACCTCCCGCCACCGACCCATCCAGTTGGCAAAAGGATATGGGCGTTTTTAAAGTTCTCAGTCCAATGCCCATCCCCTTAACCACTTTCATGTTAATTACACACCTCGTGCACCCCGAGTCTAGTAAGGCCATCATCACTCCCTCAGTCCCCGAGGTGGGCCGCCTTAACTTTATTGGGATGGTCATGGGCCCTTGATTAGGACTTACCGGGACGTCATCTTCTGAATCTGTCTCGTTCTCGTCGAGTGGGGTTGGAAGTCCCAGCTCCTCTCCCGCCGAAAGGGCGACCTCTACAACCTCTCCTGTCTTCAGCCCGGTCTCGCGGGGTTTGGTTGAGGGGTTTTTTGGCTTTCTCCCGGGGTCCCACGCTTTCGGTGGGTTCACCTTTACTCGATAATCCACCATCCGGTGGCCCTCCTTTCCACAACGGAAACATGCCGTGGTCTTGGCTCCTGCCGCCATCCCTCTCGGTTGGGGCCCTGAGGTCTCTCGGAGACGGGGGGGAGCGGTTTTCTCCAGGCGGGACCTCCTCTGCATCTGTTTCTGGCTAGATCAATGTCCACCTCTTCTGCCAGCAAGTACCATGACTGTAACTCACGTGGATCCCTTCTGGAGATGCACGTGTGGTATACATCTTCATTTAAGCCATCTTTGTAGGCTTCCACCAGGGCCCCCTGGGACCAACCTCGGATGTGGTATGCCAGCTGCCTGAATTCTTGGGTGTAGTCTGCCACCGATCTCCCCCCTTGGACTAGGGTCTTCATTCTGATTCTGGCCTTTCTCTCTGCCAGAGGGTCCTCAAACCTTCTCCTCAGTGCAGTCATGAAAGCATCGAGGGTTTGCAGTTGGGGGGAGTTATCATTGTACAAAGTCACCACCCAATCTGCTGCCATCCCTTCCAGGGTTCTGGTAACGCATCTTACTTTGGCTGCTTCAGAGGTGAATTCCCTCTCAAATTCTGCCATATAACTCCCAACTTGTACCAGGAAAAATCCCAAATCTCTGGGATTTCCTCCAAACTTTACATCTAGGGGGGGCAGGTGGCGTCTTCCAGGAGCCACTCCTATTGCTGGGGCTCCCCGGGCGGCAGCGGGCAGCTGCGCTGGCGGAAGCTGGGCAAGGGGGGTAGAGGTAGCTTGGCTCCCCCGGGCTGATCTCGCTCCCTCTTCCCCCTCATACCTTTGAGTTGTGCCGGGCTCCTCAGGAACATCCATAGAGAATTTCTCGGCTTGATCCAGCTTGCCTTCCATCTCCTCCCCATCCTGCCATAGCCGTCCCCTCACACCTTTTCGTCTTTCAGTGATCCTGGGAGGAGGGGGGTCTTCAGGGTCTCTCCAACCAACCCCCAACGACCATCTGGGCATCTCGGCTGGGGTTTCTTCCAGAGTCAATTCGGCCAGCAGGTCAGCCACCGACGCCTCCGGTAGCGGCATCGGCTGCCCCCCCGCAACTCCCTGATCCTCTTCATCGCCGGTTGGAGACGATATGGGATGAAACCCCCTCGGAAGAAAAGTTGCTGTTTTCTCCTGGTGGGTTGATGTGGGAGTTTCGGAATAATGTCAGGCTGCGCTCCTTCTAGATCCCAAGAAAGAAATTCTCAGACTCCATGGTGTAGAGCAAAGTTATCCTTTTACTGGGAAATAAAGTGGTAGCTACAAAGCTATTCCGAAACTGAGAAATTGGCGGGTAGAATGCACATACAAAGAAATAGGTTTGCTCCCACCCCCCAAAGTTCAAATGATTCTTCCAATTAAAACTTTTGAAACGGCTCATGTGGTCATCTCCAGATGGTGATGAGACGTCTTGTCAAATGACCTTGACATTTTTGATAAAAGTTCGCAGTTGCGCAAAAGAGGAAAAAGATAGCCAAGAAACGGAAAGTTAAAGACAAGAATCCCCCCTCCCCTTGCTAACCCAGCAAGGAATGCAAACACCTCCAGCTTTCTTCCCATATAAAATCCCCCCTCCCACCGTTGCCATGACAGCCGAGAGAAATAATGAAATAATAGCAGAAAGGTAGAAGGGGAAGGTATCTTAGCAAAAAGGTAGAAGGGGAAGGTATCTTGAGGCTGACTACTGCAGCTCTGGAATATGGGACCAACTTTCCCACCAACATCAGCAAGCCACTGTCAAAATTCATATTAGTGGTCCGTGGGATTTAAAATTATGTGTTTGGTGGTACCTGAGGTCCAAAAAGGACAATGGTTGGAGACTATCAATCACAGTTTCTTTTGGTCAACTTTCCAGAAGTTTATGGAATGTGGAATTCTTCTGCTCTTATTTCTGGTTAACTAAACATCTGATTAACCAATATCTGATGTACCGTATATACTCGAGTATAAGTCGACCCGAATATAAGCCGAGGCACCCAATTTTACCACAAAAAAACTGGGAAAACTTATTGACTCGAGTATAAGTCGAGGGTGGGAAATGCAGCAGCTACTGGTAAATTTCAAAAATAAAAATAGATACCAATAAAATTACATTAATTGAGGCATCAGTAGGTTAAATGTTTTTGAATATTTATTTCAAAGAAAAACAGTAAACTAGCTCTGTAAGTGGAAAAGAGAGCCAACAAAACCAATATGGTATCAACAATAACTTTAAAAGTACAAAAACCTTAGCTCAATCAGCAACCAAGCTAAAACACAAGAGTTAAAATCCTTCAAAACTGGATTCCTCCTCCTCATCTGTATGTTATATTTATGGACAAAAGTGGATATTCATTCAGGCTAGAGTGCTTTAAAATGTAAATGAGGTTAGTTTCACACACACATGCACACCGTTTCGCTTTCCATAAACTAATTTTTTAGTGCATGACAGATGAAGTGCCTGACAGATGAAAGTCCTCTTCGGAAACTTTAGATCTTAACTGGCATTACATTTAAAATCAAACATGTTCACATTCTTAACATTTTTCCATGGCAAAGTGTTTCTCAAATAATCCATAATAATGCCGCGGGAGGGAATTATTGTCTAATTAAAACTTTCACTAGGACAGTTGAGAATAAGTTTGATGTTCACAATTTCCTCTTTGAAAGAGACCAGTAAATAGGGAACAAGAAGATGAAGAAAAAGAAGTGTGTTTTTTCACATTTTTCACACTGCAGTGAACAAAAATGGCATCATAGGAACAGGCTTATTCTCAGTCCAAAGGTTTGTTTCTGATTTCTTCCCTGATTTAAGGGAAATTTGGGGAACGATCTCACTATCATGAAAGGTTTATTTGATTCACTAACCCAAAAGATGATGATGATGACAGTGGGAGGCAGGAGTCACTCTCTCCCTTGCAAGAAAAAAGCATACGTATGTGCTACATGTACATCCTGTTTTGGAGAGCCACCATCTCTTTCACAGCTCTCCCTCATGCCTCCATTGCATGTGCACACATGCCAGGGCTCAGTAGTAGATGCCACACTAGGCTCAGTAGTAGATGTCATACTAGGTTCCAGATGTCACACTAGGTTCCCTCCTCAAAAGGAACATCCAACCTTTCTTGAGAAGTACAAACTTCATCTGTTCAGGATTGTGGTGACAAAGGTGAAGGAGGATGGGGCTGAGAGAAGGGAAGGGAAGAAAAGATCATTGACAGGGAGAAAGACAGGGAGAAACACCTGGAAGTGTGAGCCCTCGAGTTTCCTTAGGGAAGACCAGACAACAAGGGGAGAGGAGAGGAGGAGGAGGAGGAGGAGGAGAGTTAAAAAAAAAAGAGTGGGAAGCCAACTCACGTGTGCCATCAAAGCCAGGGGGAAGCGGGGCTTTCTCTGCCTGCTGCTGCCAGAGAAGTGCGGGGGGGGGAGTGCGGGGAAAGGGGGTTCGTGCCGAGGCTCCGCAAGCGATTACCAGATTTGCAGCTCCGTTTGTTGGCGAAGCTGGAAGCGCGCCCGTTAATGGGGAAGGAGAGCCCGCAGCTCCGAAAGTCTTTTCACCGTTGGGGACTGAACAGGAGAGCCGCAAACGCCGTGATCCCCAGGAAAGGGCAGCCCTCTTCCTCTCGGCGACTCCCGCCACGGCGCAGCCAGGCACTTTGTCTCACTGCCCCCGGAGCAGCTCTTCGCTGCTAGGGTAGGGGGCGGAGGAGGCTGCCTGAGCTTGGCGACCCCAAGCGGCCTCTCCTTCCCCATTAACGGGTGCCCAGGGCCCCCGCGAGCTCCTGCGTTGCGCGCTTCCAGCTTCGCCAACAAACTGCCAGGCTCAGGCAGCCTCCTCCACCCCCTACCCTAGCAGCGAAGAGCTGCTCCGGGGGCAGCGAGACAAAGTGCCTGGCTGCGCCATGGCGGGAGCCACCGAGAGGAAGAGGGCCGCCCTTTCCTGGGGATCGCGGCATTTGCAGCTCTCCTGTTCAGTCCCCAACGGTGAAAAGACTTTTAGAGCTGCGGGCTCTCCTTCCCCATTAACGGGCGCGCTTCCAGCTTCACCAACAAACCGCCAGGCTCAGGCAGCCTCCTCCGCCCCCTACCCTAGCAGCGAAGAGCTGCTCTGGGGGCAGCGAGACAAAGTGCTTGGCTGCGCCGTGGCGGGAGCCCCCAGAGCAGCTCTTCGCTGCAAGAGTAGGGGGCAGAGGAGGCTGCCTGAGCCTGGCGGTTTGTTGGTGAAGCTGGAAGTGCGCAACGCAGGAGCTCGCGGGGGCCCAGGGCGCCCGTTAATGGGGAAGGAGAGGCCACTTGGGGTCGCCTGTGTGGCCCTCAGTGAGTAGACAGCCACGGCGGTGATGCTGCCCTGGAGGCGCGATCGGTTGCAGCCACGCCAGCGCAGGCCAGGCATGGTGCCGTAGCGGCTGACTTGAGTATAAGCCGAGGGCGGGTTTTTCAGCACAAAAAATGGGCTGAAAAACTCAGCTTCTACTCGAGTATATATGGTATATGCTTTCACTCGATCCTATAGTCAAAGCCTATTTTCAAGCCACATTTCTAAATATACCTGAAGATCAAATACATTAATCTTTTTTTTATTGCAGCATCTTGGTTCTGTTTCCAGTCTGCTTATTAAATAGATTCCTAGGAGTCTAAAAATAAAAATAACAATGCTTAATTATTTTATTTTCATTATTCTTAGAACATTTCAATCCATTTTGTTGGCAATCTATGATATGTGTTTCACTGACTCTTATGGGAGTGTTATGTTATATTTATAGAATCTTTCTTCAGATTCTTTGCCTCGCAAAAAAAATTAAAATTGAAGAGCTTACTATTTTATATTCCCCAAGGTAGGTATGTGTGCATGTGTGTTATATTGACGTGTGTGTGTATGTATATATCTATCATCTCTATCTCTAATTCCATCTCTCGGTCTCCATCTCCATCTCTCTATCTCCCTCTCCCTCTCTATCTCTCTCTACCTCCCTCTCATTTATCTATATCTAATTATAACATCTGTCCAATTTTCAGCTTCCCTCAACATTTTCAGTTTATTTCAACTGTAGAGAAATCATCCAATTTATCACTTGAAGCTTAAGCTTAAACAGATTTTGTCCCCTCAGCTATCTACACTGGCATTTTAGAGACTCAAGAGATTGTTTTCTTGTATGATAGTTTGGGCTGAAAAGTGAAAGGAGATGTAAGACATCTGGCAAACAATGTGGGTCTTCATAAGTTACAAGTTATTTGATGACTTTTGAAAACCATTTCCCCCAGTATTGAAACCAGTATTTCTCAATTCTTCAGATGCTCATGGATCACAAAAAAACCAGTTTATCTCCTGAATAAGTCAGTCCATTTTTGAAACTCAAACTGTTTTGGAAGAAGAATCAGATCTAAAATAAATAGCTGGAGGACATGTAGTAAATCAGCAAAGACTTCTACTTGCTTAACTATTGCCACAGAAACAATGTGATTTCCCTTCAACCTTTCTAAATTAGTTTGTTAGAATTCTTAATTTGTTCTGAGGACTAGACAAGACATTTCATTGCCTGAAGCAAAACACAATAAATGTCTCTGCCATTCCAGATTTAAAAGATGACAAGATTATTGTGGTTCATTTTATAGTATCTATTAAATTTCAACATCAAACATTAAAACAGAAGCTAACGTAAAAGGAAAGGGGAGGGGGAATAACATAACAAATTAAAAGTGACAGAAAATTATATATCAAACAAATATAACAATAATGACCTCCAACTTTCTTTTCATTCAAAGATAACAATAAAACCACCTCTATCTAATTTTAAACTGATTTATAAAATATCTTAAAACACTAACAATACTAAAAAAAAAAAAACCCAAATATTTTAAAAATACTCTGCTTAATTTCATCTAAAATCTAATAAATTATCAAGTATAAATAACCTATACTTAAAAAAGCAACAATACTTCTGTAGTCAAACCCAATCTAATTTTCTTTGTCTTGTAAGACAAAGTTTCTCAACCTTAGTAACTATAAGATGCTTGGATTTCAATATGATGCTTGGAGAATTCTGGGAGATGAAGTCCACATATGTTACAGTTAATAAAGTTGAGAAACACTGTTGTAAGAAATTAAAAAAATGGTCACAGGAAATTTAGATAAATGATTGCCTCTGAGCAAAGCTGTCATTTTCACCATTTTAGTTAGATCCTTTAGTTTAAAACTCCATTCTTCCAATGTGGGTACATGTTTTTCTTTCCATCTTTGGTCATAAAACAATCTTGCTGCTTATATCATATTTAAAAAACAAAGCCACATGACAAGACTGGTGATTGATGAGCCATTCTTTAACACTGGCAATTGTAGTGTTTTCTATCACATCTAAATGCAGACTGGCATGGAGGGAACAAGGCAACTTATATGCCACATGATGACTTCTTAATCATTTTCCTGCATCTTTTAACTTCTGCCACTTGAAATACTCTTCTCTTCTTTCAAGAGCTAGTTTGTTAATAATATTTACACATGATTATATTTAAATGTATAGATTAAATCAGTGGGTGAATTTTGGAGGGAAGCAAATAATTGATTCAGCCTCTTGAACTACTAGACTACAACTTAATATACTTGATTTGTTGTGGGAAAAGTTAAAAGAAAATAAAACTAAAAGAAAATAAAGCCACTCCAATTTATTGAAAGATTCATTCCACAAGAAAGCTTCACCCTTCTGGTGTGCAAATAAATTAATTTGCCTTTTTGATATTACTTTTTTTTCAGTTTAATCAAAGAATTTTTTTAAAAAAATCTGTAGCCCAGAAGATGCTGGATAAATTTTTTCATAAGCAAAATTTGGAGTTATTGAGCTTATACAGGCAGAGTATGACTAATTAGTAGGTATGCATCTTATTTTTCATTATACAGTCCTCTTCTAGTGTTGTAAACCTTATCTTCCTCCAATATAATTCACTTATTTCAGAGATATGGAAATGTAATGAGATATTGTACAAAAAGTCAGCCATAATACACCCCAGTACCTTCAACAATATCACATGAAAACATTTTTTATTATCTTTATCTCAAGTCATTGTGATGGAGTACCACAGATGTTTTTTGACTACTGGTGTTGTTATTGTCAGTATGAAGGCAAAATTTGATTTTTCAAAAATAGATAGAAAAACTTTCTTCCTCTGGAAAACATTGGCAAAATCAGCCATTGGATTTGTCTGCCAACAAATCTAGTGGTAAATTTTGAAAGGCAAATTGTGACCAACTTAAATTCACACCAGTTTAGCAGTAACAAACAACCTTTGAGTGGAATGATTGAGAGTTTTAAAGAAAAAAAACATTATGTGTTTTATTGATAAAGAATATTTGTAGGTCAGGGTTGAAATGAAAGATCCTTAGTTCTGATGGAGTACTGATAATATTTACTAGTTTGGGTAATGAAATGTCTGCAAAAAAACAACCAAGCTTAGAGAGCATGAAGGACCCCATTAAATGTTTTATTTTAGAATATATTTTTCTTTATTGGAGCGCTATAAAGTCTTGCCCAGGATATAGGATGAAGGATCAGGAAGGAAACATAATTTAAAATAAAAGTGCTGACACAATATAACTATCATGAATAAATGACTCCCAGTAATTTACGTACATGCTGCTTTTCAATTACTTGGTTGCTATTGTTATCAGTTTTATGGCAAGGATTTTGCAACCAGTTTTTGATTTGCAGCGTTATACTTCTGCCTTTTCAGTGGGCTGAGATACTCCTATAAATTAATTACACCATTCACAAGAACTGCTTAAACCTGGAAAAGTGACACAATTCATTATGTTGTTGAGTTATGCTGGAGACCAGGTCTCTTGTGGACTCCTTCAGATTATATCCATTGGTAAAACAATGTTTAATAAAAGCAAAAATGGTACACCTGAGGTCAAATATGGGTGCTGGCTTACAAATCACTAAGATTGCAATTGTCGTTTTTATCTCACAACATTTTTGCAGCTAAAAGTCTTTGAACAAAACATTCATTATTGAATCCTGCAAAATGACCACAATAATGGGAAGTATCAAAATCATTACGGATGGAAAAATACCAGGGTGACTGAAATACATTGTCCGTTGCAAAACAGCTCGCCACTGCTATGGCTGACATTATATGCTCTTACGTCTTCTTCTACTTTATCCAGGTTGTTTTATTTTGTTTAGGCAAGCAGGAGAAAATGACATGGCTTATGATCTACAACCAGCAATTAGCACCACAGAACAGCTGCTGAATGGGGCACATGCCTTGTTGTTATCCTCATTGCATTTAATTTAAATGTTAATTGCTCTCAGTGTACCGCTAACAAATGTAGTGAGCACTAGGTGAGACCTGATACAGATAGCTCACTGTCATACAGGCAGGAAATATTATTTGGGCAAACAGTGAGGTTGAATGTAGGCAATAGTGTTAATTTTGAATACATTTTGAGGCATTAGGAAGACGTCAGTGAAAATCTCATGAAACAGGTTGAGCTTAGAAGGAACATTGTATGTTGTTTTATACTAGGTTAGTTCATTAACTCTTTTATTCCTCTGTACATGACTTTAAACCTGGGGGTGTTGGGGGATTAAAAAAAAATGGAGAACATTAAGCTTAATAATATCACCAAAGCCTCTGAATGCAACACAAAGAATAACAAAACACAAAATGGTTATTCCTAAATGAGGAAACTTGTGGCTTTTCAAATGTCTTTGGAGATTCTCCGTCATCCAGGACATGGTGCTTTTTCAAGAGGCAACTGGATTTTCTGGGTTTTCTTGGAAGACATTTAGCTTCTCATCCAAGAAGCTTCTTCAGCTCTGATTGGAGATGGTGTGGAATGGGAGGATTTATACTCCTTGCAGACAGAAACGTAATCACTGAACAAGTAGTAACACCAGTTGAATCCCACCCCTGGGGTAGGAGAAGAAAATTGTTCGATTTAGGATTTTTTCTTAATAAAACTAAAGTTCTGCTTTTTCTGGCAATGGATTAGCAATGGGTGCATCTCTGTGAGTCTGAAAGATAGTCTCTTTCTGTCATGTTGTTTGTGTTGGTATCACTCAAAACAAGCCAGTGACTTGGAAGGAGCTTCAGAGTTGTTCTTCCCATGAAACTGTAATGAAGTTCAAAACTACACAGTCCTAACATTGCTCAATTTGTCTATTTCTCTGAGTTTTTTAAAAAAAATATGCTTATCTGATTGAAAATTGTTTATGTTAAAGCAGAGGTCTCCAAACTTGGCAACTTTAAAACTTGTGGACGTCAACTCCCAGAATTCCTCAGCCAGCTATGCTGGGAGTTGATGTCCACAAGTTTTAAAGTTGCCAAGTTTGGGGACTCCTGTGTTAAAGGTTTGACAAACAAAAAGGCACCCCCTCTACAATCTACCTACCTACCTATCCATCCATCTATCCATCTATTAATCTATCATCAAAACATCTATCGCCAAAACAAGTTCCTTGTGTGTCCAATCACAATTGGCCAATAAAGAATTCTATTCTATTCTATTCTATTCTATATTCTATTTTATTCTATCCCATTCCATATTCTATTCTATTCTATTCTATTCTATTCTATTCTATTCTATTCTATTCTATTCTATTCTATTCTATTCTATCCTATCCTATCCTTTTTTTTTTCTTCTTCTTCTTCTTCTTCTTCTTCTTCTTCTTCTTCTTCTTCTTCTTCTTCTTCTTCTTCTTCTTCTTCTTCTTCTTCTTCTTCTTCTTCTCTCTCATTCATACAAACATATACATCAACTTTTCTCACCTTTTTAAAAAAAGACAAAAAAAATCCCACCCCACAAATTGATGTTGAAATAAAAAAAATAAGTTGGAAGAAAAGCATATTATTATACTGGAACTATTGTATCTCATTTTTAAGGGAAAAAAACTGTTGACTGAAATAATTGTTGCTATTTTGGTGCTAATGGTTTCTATGATATAATCTTATGGATCAAATTTTGGAGATAAATTATTTTATGTATTAATTTCTTTTGAAAATGTGTGATATATTTCCAAAAGAAATGCATATGTACTTTTGAATTATGTACCATGGGATTAAAAGTAAAGATAAAGATCTACCTTGCCCAGTCGTATCTGATTTTAGGGGATGGTGCTCATCGCCATTGACTATACATCAAGCTGCACAAAATGTTGTAACCTTCCCACCAGAGTGGTGCCTATTGATCTACTTGTATTTGCATGCTTTTGAACTGCTAGATTGGCAGGAGATGGGGCAAGTAAAATGATCTCACCCCATAGTGGGGCACTCGGGTCTCGAATTTGGGCTGTCAGCTTTCCAGATGACAAGCTCAATGTCTTTAACCATTGAGACATCACACCCCTTTAACCAAGGGATTAGAAAACCAATAAGGAGAAAATAAATATAAGTACTTCATGTGTCTGAAGTTGGAAGAAATGGATACTCTTGGGTTGAAAACATGGGTGTTTACAGGTTCCTATGGATTTTATTCAAATGCAAATTCTTCCCTTTTAAGATAGATGAAGAAGGCAGAGCTTATATTATGATGATGCAATCCTATTTAGTCAGGCTGGACACCATGGTGGATGTTGTTCGCTGGGAAAATGATTATTTTCTGTCAATTTTAAAAAGGCTTAAAAATCCCTTCTGTAGTGATTTTTTAAAAAATGGAGCAGACAGATTGGTCTATTGCTACATGCAAAGTGGAAGTTACAGTAAAGGAGATGGTGATAAACTTTGGATAACAATTACAAAAATAATCATATTATAAATAAGGTTGGAGATAAAGCTTCTATATTTTATGTCTCATTTCTGTCATTTATGATAATTGAGGTGGGGTGGACGGGTTTTCCTGATAAGTAAATCAGTCCATTAGAAGTTGGCTGTCACCAGGTCATCTAATCTTCAGATGATAAAAGCAGACTTTTGGTTAACTTTTCCAGGAGCACCTTGCAAAAAAATGCTGATTCAATAAACTATTAATCTTGCCCCTAGAAGCCTCTTAATTTTACAATAATTATTTAATGGAGGCTCTGGTTTACATCAAGTGAAATTCATGCAGCAGAACAAATCTAATGATTGGAAAAGTTTGGTTCCTTTGGTCTTGCTTTTATCAGGCATAAAGTTGACAATAAAATCAGCCAACCTTTCAGTTGTCCTCTAAGATATTTAAAAAAAGTCACTCCTACTTCTTCTGGTGAATCATTAACTGCCAAGTTTCAATTCATACAAACAAAATTCACTTTTTTAGGGTGTTCAAACCAGTTGTAGAAGGAAATCAGGCTGGCTCAGGCTTTAAGTTGACGGGCAATCTTCTTAGGTGGTAGATGCTACTGGTGGTGTGCTCCATAGCCATTACTTCCTTTTGGAGATCCTAATAGTCAGCTGCAGCCTTTGAACTAACCTTCAGATGTTGTAGGTGATACTACTGTTTGTAATACAAGAATGGCCAATCAATCTCCTGTCTCAAAATGGATTGGGGGCTGACAATAAGTGTATACCACAGAGCACAGATAGTTCAATTGACTTCTTCAGTAGATAGTTTCCTTCTGAAGGTAGCTAGATGGTTGACAGCTTGGCTAGTGAGATGGCCCTGTATATGGGGGGGGAAAGGATCATTGTTAGTAGTAATAGTAGCAACAGAAGCACAGGTGATGATGTTGTTATTTTCAACATGGTGCCATTTGCACTCTGTGGATGCCTATGTTTTCAGTTAAAAAACATGGATTAAGTGATGCCAAATTCCTCACATCACATGTAGATGGATCACTAACTTAGAACGTAGAAGGCAGCGTTGCTTTTTTAACAGATTAAAAGAGTTGGAAGGGACCTTGTAGTTAATCTAGTCCAATCCCCCAGCCAAGCAGGAGACCCTACATCATTTGTGACAAATGGCAGTCCAATCTCTTCTTGAAAGCTTCCAGTGATGAAGCTCCCATAACTTCTGAAGGCAAGCTGTCCCATTGGTTGATTATTCTCACTGTCAGAACATTTCTCTTTTATTTCCAGGTTGAATCTCTCCTTAATCAGTTTCCATCCATTATTCCTTGACTGGCCTTCAGGTGCCTTGGAAAATAGTTTGACACCTTCCTCTCTGTGGCTGCCCCTCAAATATTGGAACACTGCTATCATGCTTTTCCCTGGTCCTTCTCTTCACTAAATTAACAATGCTTGTGATACCAGTTGCTTTTTCTAAAATTCCCTCTTCCTAAATAACTGCAAACCTGGAAGACTTGTCTAAATCTATTTATTTAAAGCTAAAGATTTCCTCTGTCCAGTTGTGTCTGACTCTAGGGAACACTGCTCATCTCTCTTTCCTAGCTGAAGAAGCCAGTATTCTCCAAATATTTTTTTTGCGATCACCTTATAAGCAATTGTGTTCTCTTTGCGGATGACATAAAACTATTCAGCACCACCAACAATGGTACTGTCCTTCAAAGCAGCCTTGATTATGTGTCTGAATGATCAAACAATTGGCAACTCCAAATTTTGACCAACAAATTCTCTGTCCTACACATTGGTAAAAAAATCAGCACACCAAATACAAGCTAGGTGAATATAACCTCGTTGATGATCCTCACTCTGTCAAGGACCTTGAAGTTCTTATATCAAATGACCTAAGTGCCAGAGCTCACTGTAACAGCATTGCCAAAAAGGCATTAAGAGTTGTAAATCTAATCTTAAAAAGCTTCTCCTCTGGAAATATTGAATTGCTAACTAGAGTATACAAAACCTTTGCCAGACCAATACTCAAATACAGCTCATCAGTCTGGAATCCACACCGCATATCGGACTTTAATACAATCGAGTGAATCCAGAAGTATTTCATGAGAAGAGTACTACACTTCTCAGCTCGCAACAGAATACCCTCTATCACCAGGCTTGAGATTTTGGGCTCGTACAACCTTGAACTATGCTGCCTATGGTTAGACTTAAGCATAGCACACAAAATTATCTGCTACAATGTCCTACCAGTCAATGACTACTTCAGCTTCAACCACAACAATACAAGAGCACACAACAGATACAAACTCAATGTAAATCACTCTAAACTTGATTGCAGAAAGTATGACTTCAGCAACAGCCTGGAATGCAGTATCTGACTCTGTTGTTACATTCTCTAACCCCCACTCCTTTAACCTCAAACTAACCACTATTGACCTCACCCCATTCCTAAGAGGTCTGTAAGGGGCATCCATAAGTGCACTATCGTGCCTACCATCCCTGTCCTAGTGTCCCCATATATTCATATCTATTTCCTATACTCTTACTCATGTTTATACTTATACCAATTATCTTGTAAGCAATTAACAAATCAAATAAATCAAATAAAAATAAATACAGATGCTTCCGTGGTCATGTAGCCAGCATCAGTGGTGGGACTCAAATTTTTTACTACCAGTTCTGTGGGCATGGCTTGGTGGGCAGGGCAGGGGAAGGATACTGTAAAATCTCCAGTCAGAGGTGGTATTTACCAGTTATCTGAACTACTCAAAATGTCCACTACCGGTTCTCCAGAACTGGTCAGAACCTGCTGAATCCCACCTCTGGCCAGCATGGTTATACGCTATGATGCACGGAATGCTCTATTTATCACATTTGAATAGTTGCCCATCTCACATAGTGACTCTGGGGGGGGGGGAGGTTATGCATAATAAAAGCAATTCAATGTATTAGACTATCAATGTCCATGGCAGAAAAGGCTCTTTTGCTACGTCCTGATTGATGAAACATCCTGGCTGATGGGATCCACAACCTCCATCTCCTTTCAAACCCAATAGGATGGATAGATGTTAGGAGGGAGAGGCAGTCCTGAAATCATCAAGCAAGCAAGCAAGCAAGCAAGCAAACAAACCCTCTATCTCTTCATCTAGATCCGAACAAATAAATTTTTCAACTGCCTAAATAAAATATTTAACTAGCAGTCATATTCATTTCCCCTGGTTCTTTATTATTTGATTTACATCCTACCATCCTATTCAATCAAAGCAGCCAACAACAATTAAAACAAAGACGGAAAATCAAAACAAAAATACTAATATGGAGAGGACAAGGTTGCCATTAATTGCCAAGCATTAAAGTTGTCCCACCCCCACCTAGTCACAAACAGAAAGAGGCATTCTCTATTTTACTCCACACTTCCTTCAGCAATAGTACAACTAGGATGATAAAGTGGAAGATTTGTTTTTCTTTAAAAGTTGAAGTACGGAGTAAGGAGGATCACAATCTTATTGGTTATTCGGCTCTCTCCCCACCCCAAATTCAATAATACAAGCCAGTTGCTCTCTCCCTTACCCCCCTCTCTTGTTAAATACATTGGAGGACAAATTAGAGTGCATTAAGAACCGCAGTGATTAATGCTGACAAGCATATATGGCCATCTTGTTACTTTCCAAGTGTGGGTTGGATTACATTAACTGAAGGATTTAAAGCTGGCAGTGCGTTTATGGATCTGATACCAGATAATGGGACAGACAGAGACACAGAAGGCGAACGGAGGAGATTAGAAAGATTGCATTGGAAAGGCCGATAAGTATGCTGGGTTGGCACACAGAATGTGGTTCCTGCATTTTACTGATGCTTGAAGCAACGTTGCAGTATTTAATGCAATGGGATTGTGATGGCCTGGGGTGTGGCACAAAGGCAACATAATCAGATAATCAGTAGGAGTCCCTTTATTAGCTCCAACTTTGCCCCCAATGTCCTGGTTACCTTCTGACTGGAGAAAAACTCTCCCAGGAATAGCCTTTGACTGTAGAGAATCAAGTCCAAAACATGGTCAACAAAAACTGTAACTATAAATCCAATCAAGGCAAGATGAGGTAATTAGTCCGGCAGGCCAAGAGAAAGAATCCCAGATGTGAAGGAACAGTAAGTAATTCAACATGGTTGGGAGGATGCCAGGAACACAGATAAGCAAAGTCAACACAAACTCACATTTGTTCCCAGCAGATGCCAAACTCAGCATGCATCTCTTTTAAACTCTCTTCCCAGGTGTGGCTAATGAAGGGAATCAGGGCCCTTTCCTCCCTGTAAGCCATGCAACCTGATATAGTTTCAGGCATGGGTTAAATGAATGGAGACAGTCTTAGTTGGTGAACTTTCAGCTCTTTATTACATAGTGACTTAAAACTTTAATAACAACAACTCTGCCTTATATAGGCAATCTTAATGCGAAACAACCAATAGGGAGCTGTAAGACGCTAGCTCCAGAACCAATAAGAGTCCTTCATTAAGGGCCAATCGGATTCTCTGAACCCAACCAATCCGATCGAGCCGCTTAACAACCAATCAGAAGTGCAGGGCCAGAACCCTGCATTTTACCCCAAGCTCGCTTTTATTTTAACTATTTACCTACATAATACAACCCACATTGCTCTCTTCTCTGTTCCTCCCTGCGTGCCCTAGGCTGAAGAGTGGGTGGGCCTGAGTCTTCTTCTGAACTCCCTCTCCCTTGCTCCCCTCCCTGCTCTGCCCAGCTGGACTTTGCCCTTCCTCAGTTTCCCCCACAGCCAACAGAGCCACACTCCCACTCCCTGTTAGCTGTTCATCTTCCTCCTCAGATTCAGTCTCTGACAAGGGCATGACAGTGATATTTTAGTGATAATATCTGTTCCAGTTCCTTGAGGCTCATACCTACAATAGCTTTATTCTAGAAGATGTTTTAGGGCAACGTGGACATCAGACAGGACAGAAGCAAATGAAAATGGTATTCACAAATAACATTTACTTGTCACGTATCACACAATTACTTCTCAATTCAGATTTCTTGGTTCACTTAATGCATTAAGCTAAAATGTGATTGGTTCACTTCTTGTTCTGTATGCAGACCATGGAAGCGCAGTAGTTAGAATGCAGCAATGCAGGCTAACTCTGTCCACAGTCCGGAGTTCGATTCTGACTGGCCCAAGGTTGGAAGCCTTTCAATAGGGCCTACATTGTTGGGAGCAATACATTGACATTTATAAACTGCCCAGAGAGTGCTGTAAAGTGCTATAGGGTGGTATAAATCTAAGTGCTATTGCTAACACTAATATGCCCCCAGGGGAATTTAGCCACCAAAGTGGAATCAAACATAGGACCCAAAGCAAATAACCAATGCTTACTGCATTGTGCTGGTGGGACTGCCACCAAGAATATTGAGAGTTACCCCACCCAACAAAAGATGCTCTGACGTTTATATATCTCAAAAAGGCTGGAGAGACTAATGCATGAGCAACAGATGGTGTAAGCATATATATTCATTGGGCAGAGCATCTTAAGTTTCCCCCATTTTCCTTCAGAAACCAAAAGGGAGGAATAAAGCAGTAAAATAATCAAACAAGGAGGAAAACACCCCCACCCCCAAATCAAGAGGAGAGCCAGTTTAGGAATGCCAGGCGCCAAAAGAAAAACATTTCCCATTGCATATTTATGAGATTATTCTAACAAAATAACAAACTGTGGCTTAACATCTCCATATATCAACTTGATTAGGGACAATGTTCAAACTTCAAGGGATAGCATGGAAGATCAGATGGAGCAAGTAGAACCTTATCATCTAAAAGAAGCACCCTAGCTCTAAACATGTGGGCATTTATGGGAGTTAGATCACTTGTGTGTTACCATGAAAATGCTGTGATTGATGCCTTTGCTTTAGACATTGGGATTCAACAACCGAATGGCAGAGTCTGTATGATGATGTCAGGATGTGTGTGTCATCATTTTGGCACCATCGCAAGTTGCTACATACATCCCTGTGAATAATATTGCAATGCTATCAACAGGGTTGAGAAACCTATTTAGTTGAGTTAGTTTCTCAGAATATGTACAGTAACATCCGCACTAGAAAGAGCCCCACCTTAGTGGTTATAGATACCATCTTTGTTCGCTTATTGCTTTTGACAGGGCACAAGGTCTGATAACATCAATATCAGAAATAAAAAGGAACAGATCTACATCTGGAAAGGATGATATAACTCATCCATTCTACTCTCCTGCTCCATGTAAGAATCCAATAACTGCTGCCTGCTGTAGTTACATCCAACTTAATGCTTAGCACCACAGAATCTTAAATTCAATCACTTATCTTGGAAGATGAGAATATGCGTATTATTCAATGAACATTTCAATAACTGTCAAACGTAATATACATGCCATTTAGAAAAGTCTGGAAACAGACTTAAAATGAGAATGATCCCAATGGGCATGAATTTTGGGTATAATATTCTGGACTAGACCTGGGTGGCACAGTGACCTAGAGGTGAGGATGCTCTCCTCCTACTCAGGAGGCTGAGAGTTCAATCCTAGGCAAAAACAAATGTTTCTCTATCAAGGCATAAAGAGAATCTTTTCCAGCTTAATGTGTTTGAAACAAGATACTGTAATTTTTACCTGGTCATTTATGTCTCCAGTGAGAACTCTGGTTTGTTTGATGTTAATGCTATATATAATATAATAATGTATATAATAACAACAGGCAGGGGTGGGATACAACAGGGTTAGCTGCTGGTTCGGGATTTACGAGCTTCCCTGTACACTGTGAGCCGCGTACCTGTAAGTCGTCATCAGCAGCTGCATGCAGAGAAGCAGCCTTTGAAACAGCCCTCTTTTCCTGCTTTTTTAACTGCAGCTGTGCCTCATTCGGCAGCTGAAGTTGAAAAATCAGGAAATAAAGATCAGGTAAGAGCCCAGGTGGGTGGGTGGGCAAAAACATCAGCAGATGCAGAACCAGTTCTATGTCTGCTTCTCTTCAGAGCTACTGGTTCTGCAGAGGTGGAGAGAACGGGTAGAAACCCACCCCTGACACAGGACTTACATTTATATACTGCTTTACAGGACTCTCTGAGCCTCTCTGAAGTTTACCACATCAGCATACTGCTTCCAACAATCTGGGTCCTCATTTTACTGACCTTGGAAGGATGAGTCAACCTTGAGACAGTCAGGATCAAACTCCTGGCATTGAGCAACGAGTTAGTCTGCAATATTGCATTCTAACCACTGTGGCACCATAGCTGCATACAGTATATATACAGTATATGCAGTTTATTTATTTATTTAGCATATGGCAAATACATGGATAGTGGTTCAAATGTTAATGTCCAGTCCACCCAGCCATTCAAGGACAGGATGGTCTATGTTGGAAAAAAAATCAGGCATTGGGCCAGTGAAAGCTCTTGATGGACATTTGGACACAATGTGATGGATATTTTGTCAAGGAGCACCACAGTCACACTGAGAGGTAGAGACAAGGCCTCACTTAAAGTATAAGTATATGCAGTATATGCAGTAACAGAACATAACGTAACATAACATAACATAACATAACATAACATAACATAACATAGCATAAAACATAGCATAACATGACATGACATGACATAACACAACACAACACAACACAACGCAACGCAATGCAACACAACGCAACACAACACAACACAACACAACGTAACGTAACATAACATATAACATAACATAACATAACATAACATAACATAACATAACATAACATAACATAGCATGACATGACATGACATGACATGACATGACATGACATAACGCAACGCAACGCAACGCAACGCAACGCAACGCAACGCAACGCAACGCAACGCAACGCAACGCAACGCAACACAACACAACATAACATAACATAACAATAATACTAGCTCTGTACCAGTGCTTTGCTATGAAACTATGTGATCGGGCTTAGTTTTTGGGGAGGAAAATAATGGGGAAATTGTGCCACTGCCTACCAGCATCCATCAGTATTCATCTGGCTAGCGTCCTGTTAGTGTGTGAGAGAGTTGAGGGCTGTTTGGAAACTGAAACCTGGAAACTGAAACAGTATTTGCTGTGTGAGCAAGGAGACAGCAAGGAGCCTGGGCGTGGCTTAGCTCAACTGTTCTGTACTAAAGCTGCTTGGTGCTGTGAAACTGAAACTGAAACGCCTCTCTTCTGCTTGTGTTTTGCATTTGGAACAGATTTCTTTTCAGGTGGGGAGGGGGAGTAGAACTCCTTAGCATCAGAGCATGTTAATAATAATATACAAAATACTAATGCTCTGATGGTCATTTTGCAAAATCCTTTCTTAGTGAGCACCTAGAAGCCAAGAGGAACATATATGCCAAATTTCAAGTTTGTAGGCTTTATTGTTATGCCACAAATTTGGCATGTTTGTGATGATGTGTGACTGGTATTACACTTTTATAGACAGAATGTCAAATATAACATTGATGTTATGCAAACCCTCATCTACCTAATGTTTCCTGTTTTCTAATCAGCTGCTGTAAAGAGGACTCTAAATATCATGCTACTTGGATTGGGAAGGAACAAAATGTCTTCTCTGCTATTGAAGAATCTTCTCTACTGCTTCTCTTGTATTGGACCCTTCTCTTGTATTTCCAGTGGAAATATCAAGCCTCTGCTTAGGAAAGTGCAAATACCCATTTCCTTTCTTTTGAACAGTTGGGAAAATTGTATCTGTGTGCTTGGAACAGCTGACAAGCATTGAGAGCCTTCCTTGGTTCATTACAAAATTCCAGCTGCCTCCACATAAAATAAAGTGAAAGCTACAGAAGAAAATATCTCTTCTGCTTTACTTCTAATGAACTTAAGTGTTTAAGTGTTAATTAGATTGAACAGCCTAGATTATGAAAATCACAAAGTTGGGGTTTCCCCCCTCCCCTCTCATGTTTTGAAAGTGAGAAAGAAATTCCCAGAAACAAATAGTAAACATGACTACCAAAGTCATCTAACAAGCCGCAAACTAAGAAATTTGACAGAAACGGTTACAGCCTTATTATTATTTTTTAAAAAATTGGCATTTGAGTTTTCTGTTCCCCACTTTTAATTACAAGAGCCTAAAATATGGTGGACCATTGATTAGATGCATGACCTTCCAGTTACTAAGTATTAATGACCTCTGTTCTGTCATAAATCAGGACTTAATTGCTACCAAATAATGAGGAAACAATCAATTAGCAGGGCTCATTAATTTTGAAGATCAAACTTTCCCACGTAGAATGCCTCATTTCTTGAATAGCTGCCAGCCAATAACAGTTGTCACATCTGCTTTGGCCCAAGCTTCCTTTTTTGACATTTCTTGATTTATTGATGGACTTTTGCATGACTTGCGACCAAGCCAAATACATCCCAGTGGCCAAGACAGATTTGCTGCCATGTAATATATGGAGATAGCCAGTATCTAGCCCTTCTTCCTCTGTAAGTCATAAAGAAGGACAGAAGTCAGGTCTTTTCTCTCCATTTCCATTATATCTGTTGTACAACCTGCAAATTGCTTAGATCAGGGTTTCTTGACCTCAGCAACTTTAAAATGCATGGATTTCAACACCCTGCTGGCTGAAGAATCATGGAACTTGAAGTCCATACATCTTAAAATTACTGAGGTTGAAAATACTGGCTTTTAGATTGTCCATCCGTACGGCAGCTAGTACAATGTATTCCTCATTTCAAGGAACGATAATGAATGGGACTGTTACTCCATAGCTGGTATGGGAGTTGCAAATTAATACACGTATCTGGAGTGGCTTTGAAGTACTTTCTGATCCCCAGGAATCATTGGCGGGCAATCTGTTCTTCTTGGATTTAATGGGTATAATGCTCTATAGCAAAAATTGCAACATTAGACAAATGTTCAGTAATAAATCTGCAAAACTAAATACAGCAATGTGTTGAAAAGGCTGGCTGCAAATCTATTGTTGGATTCTTGAACTATTCTAAGCTTGGTTTCCTTCCTTCTCATTGACATGGGGAAGAGAGGATTTATTGGCTGCTTTAAAAAAAAAAAGTTCTCCTACTAACTCTGAATAGACTGTATTGATTTTGGGCACTGTTTCACCAATTGTTATGCAATTATTTGGTCCTGACTTTCATGATTAGGTGCTTCTCTGGGTGTTGGTTAGGTGTGTGGTAAGGATATTCTGGGCTTTTTATTCCTTTCTTTAGCCTGACTTTTAGTGGAAAGCAGAACAAGTGAGAAATTCCTTGGTTTCAAGTGGGAGGCTATTCCAAAGGGTTGGGGTAGCCACTAAGAAGGCATACCTCTGAGGTCCTATCAGGTGGCGACATTTAAGGAAGTGGACCTGGAGTACAGAGCTGAAGAAGCTTCTTGGATGAGAAGCAAAATGTCTTCAAAGAAAAACCAGAAGGCCCAGTTGCCTCCTGAAAAAGCATCTTTGGGACAGCCATAGCCTGCATGGCTGAGAAACTCCACAGACATCCACTTTATGTAACTCATAGAGCAGGCAGATATCTGTGATCCTAAAACTCTATGCCATGTAGGGTTTTAAAGGTGTTAACTAGCACCTTGGATTTCACCCAAAAAGCAATCGGTACAGCTCACACAGCAATGGTCTAAATCATTCTAAACCAATTGCAGCTTGCAGACGGTCTTTGGGGCAGCTTCATGTAGAGTACATTGCTGTAATGCAAAACAGGAGGTGACTAAGGCATGGGTGACCAGGAGCAAGATACACAGAACAATCACAAAATACATTGCAAGAATACAGGAGATAGATGCCTAGCACTCTGAGAAATTAGCAATGAAAAGACATGAAGCCATAATTTCCATTTGTGAAGCACTCAAAAGGAACTGCCAAAGGCCAATAACACAAACTAGCATATCTTGCTCAACCCACACAAGGTTATAAGACAAGTTCTTTTATGTATATAAGCAACTAACAATTCCTGCTTCTCTCTATCAGACTACGGTGTTTACTACATGTTCAGAGAATACCAGGACCCTATCACCATCTAACCCTGAAATATATAGGTTCTCCAGTATTGTCTCAAATATATGTAGTACTCGACATATGACCATAATGAGCCTCCAACTCAAGGTTGTAAGCTGTGATGGTAGAAAAACATGTGACCCACCTGATTTTAAAACCTTTTTTGGTGGTGGTTGGTAAGTGAATATGTCAGCCATCAAATAAAAACTGTGACTGTTAAACAAAGTTTGTAGTTGTTAAGTGAATGGCCACATGACCATTGGGTGAGACAACTTGGAATCTAGGTTATAAGTAGTACAAAGATAGGTCCATCATAACAATCACTAAGTGACTCGTTGTAGATCAAGGACTACCTGTACATTTCTGAAACTGTCAAGTCATATTCATGATACCATGAACTTGAGCTCATTTATGTCTACAGCAGAAAGATGTGGATGTGAGGTGGTTCAAGAAGATAGAAGTTTGGATGAAGTGATAAGTTAGACATTTTATGTGATCCCAGCCCTTGGTGATTTGTAAATCATGATTTAGAATAGAATGGAAAAACAGAGTTGGAAGGGACCTTGGAGGTCTTCTAGTCCAACTCCCTGCCTAGGCAGGAAACCCTACACTACTTCAGACAAATGGCTCCAACATCTTTTTAAAAACTTCATGTTAGATCTGGGAGCATGGGCGCAAAGAACGGAGACGAGGCATCGAATAGTGACTCCAACTCTTTATTAGTGACTTCAGAACAGAGCAAAATACTAGGGCAGCAGCAGCTCCTTTTATAGAGCTGGCTGCTGTCACAACACCCAATGATTTGAGTTTGCCACGCTGGGAGCATCCAATCGGTGGCGACCCGCTAACAGCCAATCAGATCAGCCAACAACGACCAATCATGATCCGCTATCAGCGGGCCAATCAGAAGTGCAGGCTTACGAGCCTGTCGTGGAAGGAAAACTATTAGACTTGCAAGCTAACGAGTTTGCTTAGTTCGGAACACCCCTCCACCCTAGGTTCCATCTCAAGGGTGGGGTGATGTATTCTCGCAGGTAGGCAGGTCGTCTCACCTGTCTACCTGATCTTCGTTGCTCCACCAGTCTTTGCCCGGACTCTGGTTCCAGTGGGCTGTTTGTTGAACTCAGTGGTAATGGTGATCTGACTTCTCCGTTGGGTGGCTCGGGGTTGTCATCTCTACTCCCGTCAACGCTGCCATCTGGATTCTCCGGGTTTGCTGATGCCGCCGTGCTGCTTCGTGGAGAGATGACCATCTGCCCCGGCTCTTCTTCAGAAGGTGAATAATCCAGGTTTGGTCGCGCTGATTGCTGGGTTTCGAGTACTGGGTCGGGTACTAGTTCGTTTTCAGCCCCCTCGATTTCCCTTCCCCCCTGGTTTGGAGTTCAGGGCTTGTGAAGGGGGTAGGTGCCAGCCTGGAGCGTAGCTGGTCGATGTGGCACTTCCACAGTCTCCCATCAGCAGTTTGTAAATGGTAGGAATGGGGACCCGTAAGTTGAGTTTTGGTAGCGGAGACCCACAATGGGTCACCGGTAAAGTTTTTTCCAAAACCAGGTCGCCTACCTTGAACGTGCGATACTTGCTGCTGGACCCCAGGGGCTTTTCCGGCATGTAGGCAGGGTGTAGTCGGTCAAGATGTGATCGAAGTTTCCTGCCCATCAGGAGTTCAGCTGGGGTTTTGTTTGTGGTGCTGTTTGGAGTAATGTGTTGGAGGAGAAGCATCCTGGTCACCTTGTCGTGGATGTTCCCTTGTTCCATCTTGTGTAAGGTTTTCTTTATGAACTGGACCATTCATTCAGCCCTACTGTTGGCCGCAGGGTGAGCTGGTGATGTTAAAGTGTGGCGTATCCCTCGGTCTGCTAGGTACTGCTCAAATGCCAAGGCGGTGAATTGTGGGCCATTGTCTGAAACCAAGACATCTGGCAAGCCGTGTGTAGCAAATAGTCTGTTTAGTTTTTTAATGACTGTTTCTGTGGTGGTGCTCTTCATTTTGTGGACCTCAAGCCAGTTGGAATAGGCATCCACTGTTATGAGAAATGTATGCCCCTTGGTGGGTCCCGCAAAATCGATGTGGATATGGGACCAGGGACCTTGGGGTGCTTCCCATTAAGTTGGTGGTGCTTTTGGTGGAGCTGAGCGTGTTTCCTGGCAGTTGTTGCAGGTGGCGACCCAGGTTTCTATTTGCTTATCTATACCTGCCCACCAAGCGTAGCTCCTTGCTAGTGCCTTCATTCGCACGATGCCTGGATGTCCATCATGCAATAGTTTTAGGACCTTATGCTGCAGTCTTCCTGGGATGATGACTCTGTCTCCCCATAAAACACATCCTTTTTGGGAGAAAAGTTCTGTCTGCCTGTGTTTGAAAGGCTTGAAGGTGTTGTTGAGTTCGTTGTCAGGCCAACCTCTTTCCACCCAGCTGAGGACTCGTGCCAAACAAGGATCCTTCCTTGTTTTGGATGCGATGTCTTGTGCAGTCAGTGGTGGTGAAGGAAGTGTCTCGATTTGTAGTGTAGCTAGGGTTGGAGCTGGGTCGTCCAAGACTTCTGATAGTGGAGAGCGGCTTAGGGAGTCAGCGTGAGGAATGGCTTTCCCCAGTCGGTGTCGCAGTTGGTAATCGTATGCGGCTAGAAACTCTGACCAGCATGTCATTCTTGGCGATAAGATGTGGGGAGTTGGTTTATCCCCCACCAAGATGCCAAGTAATGGTTTGTGATCAGTGATTATAGAAAAGGAGCTTCCATATACATACTCATGCAGGTGACAGTTAAGGGTAAAGTCTCATTATATTGTATCAATACAGCATCTGATGTTAAAAGGTCTTTTACTTGCTGAAAAGCTCACTCTTCTCGATGTCCCCAGACCCAGGAAGCTTTCTTGTCGAGGAGCCTATGCAGGGATTCAACAACAGTTGCCTTCTGGGGTAGGAAGATGTTATCAAAGTTAATAAGTCCCAGGAAGACTTGGAGATCTGTTTATTCCTAAGTCTCGGGGCGTTTTTTATTGCAGCCAATTTTTTCTCAGTAGGGTGAATTCCCTGTTTGTCAAGAAGGTAACCAAGGAATTCAACCCTCTCAGCACATAGTTGGCACTTGTCCTTCTTGACCTTCAGGCCAGCATCTTTAAATTTTTGAAGGACCATTCTTAGTTGCTTTTCTAGTAGACTTCTATTGGGGGCAGCTATCAAGACATCATCGAAATATGGCACAACCCCTTTTATGCCTTGTAGCAATCTCTCCATCGGACTTTGGAAGATGCCAGGTGCTACGCTCACTCTGAACTGGAGTCTATTACATTTGAACACACCTCTGTGCGTGACTATAGTTTGGGCTTCTGCGGTCTCTGCATCTACGGGCAGCTGCTGGTATGCCTGGGCTAGGTCCAATTTTGTGAATATTTTTCCGCCCCCAAGGGAGTGAAGGAGGTGTTGGACTACAGGCATGGGGTAAGCGCTCTGCTGAAGTGCATGGTTTAGGGTGGCCTTGTAATCCCCACAGATTCTCAAAGATCCATCAGGTTTTATGGAGGTTACAATTGGGGTCTCCCATCGGGTGTGGTCAATCGGTTCCAACACGCCCTGGGCTATTAATTTGTCCAATTGTTCATCAATCTTTGGTTTGAGTGCAAAGGGCACTCGACGAGACTTAAGGCGAATGGGCGCAATATCAGGGCAGAGATTAGATGATATGGGGGATCCCTTGTACTTGCCTAGCTTCTCAGTGAAAACTTCCTGAAATTCCTGGACAAAGGCCGCTTCCCAGTCATCGCCTTCGGTCTGGTTGATGCCCGCCAGTTCGATTCCTAGTGGCGTGAACCACTGCAAGTCTAGTAAGCTGGGTCGATCTTTATCGACGACGGTAAGAGGTAGGGTTGCGGTGTGGTCTTTGAAGGAGACTTGGACATGGCTGGAACCGGTGACTGGGATCCTATTTCCTTGGTAGTCCTTTAATATAATTCTCTGAGTGCTGAGGTCCTGGCGACAGATGTCAGGGATCAGCTGTTTGAGGGTTTTCCAGGAAACCATTGATAGGGAAGACCCGGAGTCGACTTGAGTTTGCCGCGCTGGGAGCATCCAATCAGCGATGACCTGCTAACAGCCAATCAGATCAGCCAACAACGACCAATCACGATCCGCTATCAGCGGGCCAATCAGGAGTGCAGGTTTACGAGCCTGTCGTGGAAGGAAAACTATTAGAATTGCAAGCTAACGAGTTTGCTGAGTTCGGAACACTTCCAATGTTGGAGAATTCACAACTTCTAGAGGCAAATTGTTCCACTGATTTATTGTTCTAACTGTCAGGAAATTTCTCCTTAGTCCTAAGTTGCTTCTCTCCTTGATCAGGTTCCACCCATTGCTTCTTGTCCTTCTTTGGAGAATAGCTTGACTCCCTCTTCTTTGGGGCAGCCCCTGAGATATTGGAACTTTGCTATCATGTCGCCCCTAGTCCTTCTTTTCATTATACTAGACATATCCAGTTTCTGTAACCGTTCTTCATATGTTTTAGCCTCCAGTCCCCTAATCATCTTGGTTCCTCTTTTCTGCACTCTTTCTAGAGTCTTAACATCTTTTTTACATCATGGGGACCAAAACTGGATGCAGTATTCCAAGCGTGGCCTTACAAAGACATTATAAAGTGGTATTAACACTTCATATGATCTTGATTCTATCCCTCTGTTTATACAGCCTAAAATTGTGTTGGCTTTTTTTGGCAGCTGCTGCACACTGCTGGCTCATATTTAAATGGTTGTCCACAATCAGTCCAATATCCCTCTCACAATTATTACTATTGAGCAAGGCACCACATATACTGTACCTGTGCATTTGATTTTTCTTGCCTAAATATTAATGAGTCAGCATGATTTGGATCTAATCACTGGCAAACAATCCATATTTTAGCACCCTATGGGAACTCTGTTCATGATATTAGTCGTGTTTAATTACTAGTCTGTGCTATGGGTTACAATTTTTTTTTCAGCAACTGAGAAATAACAAGGAAAATAAAACAGATGCAGAGAACCCAAATTAACAGATAACAGATAATCCGAGTTGGAAGGGACCTTATTGGTCGTCTAGTCCAACCCCCCACCTAAACGGGAGACCCTACACCATTTCTGACAAATGGCAGTCCAATCTCTTCTTGAAAGTCTCAAGTGATGGTGCTCCCACAACTTCCGAGGGCAAGTTTTTCCATTGGTTGATTGTTCTCACTGTTAGAAAGTTTCTCCTTATTTGCAGGTTAAATCTCTCCTTGTTCAGTTTCCATCCATTGTTCCTTGTATGGCCTACAGGAGCTTCAGAAAATAGATTGACCCCTTCTTCTCTGTGGCAGCCATGTCTCCCCTGGTCCTTCTCTTTACTAGACTACCCAAGCCCAGTTCCTGTAACTGTTTTTCATATGCCTTAGTCTCCAGTCCCCTAATCATCCTGGTTGCTCTTCTCTGTACTTTTTCTAGAGTCTCAACATCTTTTTAATAATGTGGTGACCAAAACTGGATGCAGTACTCTTGGTGTTGTCTTACTAAGGCTTTATAGAGAGGTATTAGCACTTCCCTTGATCTTGATTGTATCCCTCTGTTAATGCAATTTAGGATTGCATTAGCTTTTTTGGTTCCTGCTGTACACTTCTGACTCATACTTAGCTGGTCACCCACTAAGACTCCAAAATCCCACTCACAGTTACTGCTATTGAGCCTTTTTTTACCCAGTCTATATGGGTAATTTTGGTTTTTCTTGTCTAAGTGTAGGACTTTACTTTTCTCTACATTGAATTTTAGTTTGTTAGATATAGCCATCTGGATCTTGAGCCTATCTTCTTGGATGTTAGCTATTCCTGCCAGCTTAGTATCATCTGCATATTTGGTAAGTTCCCCTTCTATTCCTTCATCTAAATCGTTAATGAACATATTGAAGAGTATTGGGCCTAAGACAGAACCTTGTGGCACCCCATTACTTACTTCCCTCCATGTAGACTTAGACTCATTAAGGACTACTTGTTGAGTACAGTTTGTCAGCCAGTTGCAAGTCCATTTAGTGGTGGTGCTATCTATTCTACTTTTTTCTAGCTTACTATGAAATAGGTTGTTGTCTACTTGGTCGAATGCCTTGTCCACAGTATTTTCCTGGTCTACTAATTTCATCACTATGTTGAAGATTAATCTCTTTCCCTGTTTTAGAGCAGGACTAGAAATGCCATTACATAAAGCAAACACATTCAATACCTTCAAATATTATTTCCCAGAAAGGCAATGGTAAGGAAAAAGTGGGTAATGTTGTTTGAATAGAAACAAGAAAGAAAAAAAAAAGTATAGAGAACAAACACATACTATTCTCTGAAATAAGCAAACAAGGCTAAGCTCCCTGGTATTTCTTTAGGCTACCTGAGAATTTAAAGAAAGTTACCTGCTAAAATAAATCCTTTGAGAAAACAACCGAGAATCTGGGAAGATGTGAAGGGATTTTTTTATTGTTTTGTTTTTGTGATTTATCAGCTTTTTCTATGTTCATCCATGCAGCTTGTGATATATCCTTGGACTGGTCATTATCACTTAGCCTCACAAAAGTGCAACTCAGAATAAAAGCAAATATCTTGACAGGCATAGCCTTGAGTTCCATGGAGACAAGGCAAATGCAGATGTGCTAAAATGCAGCTCTGTTATTTTGTTTATGCTGGCATTCTCTACCCACACGAGTAATATTTTGAGCAGTCAAGGGCTCGTCTCTGGCTCCAGAATAAGAGGCTTTATAAATGAGTTTATGGAATGTCAAATCGTATTATCTACAACACGGGTAAAAGACCTCCTTGTAAGATATCAAAGCTTCTAAGTCTTGGTGTGATGCCCTAGGGATGAAAATCCAATGACCTGTCTTTTAGTGATATAAATCTGTTTCTGCTATTATAAAAATAGACCTTGGATAGACAAGATTTTGTAACCTGGAAGTTGAGCTCTTGTAATTACTCAGAAGGAAAAAGCTGGGTGAGAAACTGGCTAATGTTTGCTTTCCTACCTCAAGATTTTTTCCCCTCTGCTTCCTGAGATATGCTGTCTTTAATTATTTAAATACACTCATCAAACCCATATGTCATTTCTGTAAAACTATTCTGGAAGGAAAATAATTGTCATTGATTCCCAGGCTTGAAGCTTGACAAATCAATTTGAAAAATAATGGTGAGACTCAGATTTTTTTATTTTATTTTGAGACATTTGGAATAAATTCAAGTAATGCACTGTATCTGCAATTGAGTAAACCGATTATCTGGATTCAGATACTGAATTCAGATCCTGGTTGTGTTGAGGGTGGTGACCATGAAAAATCAGCCAGTAAGAATAAGCTTGGATGAAACCAAATGTGCAACTTTTGACCAAAGATTGTTGTTTTTACATACAAGTTAACAATCTTTTCTTTTAGGATCAGAGACAAAATGTGGGTAGAGAAAGAAGGGGAGAAGGAGGAGAGAGAGAGAGAGAGAGAAACACACCCTAGTTTGTTAGCAAAAATTACAGCTTGTTACCAACAACAGTTGTTTTGCTAACTCCTAACCCAATTATTTTGGAGTAATTTCCAGTTCTCTTTGTGCCCAAGGTACTCCTAGTCAATTCCTGTGTTTCAGATCAGAGCAAGCATACATACCACTTTGTTCAACTAATTTAAAAAAAGCTTGATGATTATTTATTAAACATCAGCAAACAGCAAAAATAGTGAACTTGGAAAAAAAGAAGGTAAAAGGCAGGAGAAATATGAAAAGCAGGAAGAATTTACATTTGTATGGATTCATCTATCTAGATTGATGCAAGAAATGTAATGGGCTGTTTCCAAGACAACATCCAGATAAAAGAAATCTGAGTTTAGTCCAGAACTGTAACCTAAGAAAGTGTTTCAGATGAGATCCTTACTAGTTCTCACAAAACTAATAGAAGGGATGAAAGAAGTGCATCCAGCCTTGCAAGATTCAGTTACAATAGCTTTATAACAAAAATAGTATTAGGCCACATGACTTTGATATCTTGGTCCCATCTATTTTGAAGGATTGACAAGAACACAACTTTCAGAGTTATTGGAAACAATACCATGGATACGTAGCATGGAGAATCCCAAAAAAGAGAGGCTTTGGGCTATTCAAGCTTTAACCTTTAGATTTACAAAACAGCAACAGAATACAACTGGAAAGTAGGTAAATGACTCACCAACAGTTTGGTGGATGGAATGATGTATCCAAAACAGAATAGGCAGATTATTGTCTTCACCGAGAAATCTTTCTCCCATATTAAGTCTATTAATATTAGGCAGCAGATCATGGAAATAACATATTGTGGTTCGCTGGCAGCAGGTACGGATGGCAGAGATTTTTGATAGTGAGGACTCAGACTGCATGTTATGCAGGGATGAGGCCAGGAGTATCGGAAAGTGGAGTGCTACCTTTGGAGCTTGTGGAGTCTGGCAACAGTGATGCAGAGGATTCCAGAGAACTCAATGTGCATGCATGAAGGGCTGCTCTAAGTAAACAGCAGCTGAAGCAGCAGGGGCAACTTGGGAGTAAAGCTGGTAGGTGATGGACCCTCCCATAAGGGATAAAAACCAGCCCTTGAGGATGTGGTCTTTGCAGGAAGCAAAGACGTTCTTTAGACTCAGAATCCTCATTGAAGCCCTGCTTTCAAAGCCCTGCTTTGTTTTTGAAACTTCTTTCAGTGGATATTTAATCAGTAATTAGTCTTCTATTCTTGACAGCCTCTTGCAACCTTGAAAGGGCTTGCTTTTGACATCAGAAAATTAAGGTTTAATGTCTCTTGGCTGGGAATGAACTGAATTCCCAGCACTGCATTAAAAAAGGTTTGTTTTTATACATTGTGTTTGTTTAATTTGAACAAGGCTTGGGTCAGAATACATATTTGCTATCAAGGTGACTTTGAATGCCCACCAGCAGTCAGCCTCAATTGCAGTAGCCATCAGCAGATGACCATTCTTATCTATTTATCTTCTACCGCTTAACTGTTCTTGCCTATTAAATGTAAAGGACAAAGTAGATCATCCTTGTCTGATTTGGGTTAACTGTCAAAAAAAATCCTTCATGTCACAGTCATCGACGTAATATCAAGCTCAGGGAGAAGGGTGGTTTTCCATGAGTAAAATAAAAAAGTATACATAAGGAAAAGAGAAGCTGGTTTAAATAACCTTAGGCCTCATACTGACTTTTCAAATATTTCACGAGAAATTCAATAATTATATGTCTTTCACATCATTTCAAAATACTTTGCACAGCTGTTAAAATAAAAAGCCTGACAACTTTTTTTATTATTAAAGCAAATCACCTTTGTTTTCTTCTTTCTCTGATGTGGAAAAATTAAATGCAAATTTTCCAGATGTTCTCTTTTTCAAAAATATAAATGTCTCTCTTTGTACTCGACTGTTCAGTGCAGTAATTTTTTCTCAGACAGCTGATTAGGGAAAAGAAAAATACTAGAGTTCGTACTAGAGTTATTCTGCAAAGTACTAGAGTTATTCTGCAAAATTATTCTGCAAAGTCTGAAGGGAGCAGAGCACACAAATTCACTGCAAATGTAATTACTGACAATACCATTTTCACAAGCTTAACATGTTGATAGTGAAAACCCAATTTTTTCCACAACACAGTTTGCATTCCTTTTGGCTTCCAATACATCATCTACAAGAGAAGAGGGAAAACTACAGCACCTTGATGAGTATTTTGGTTTTATGGTCAGTCTATGATATTTTGAAAATATATCTTTGACAGCTGCAATTTTGTATGCTAGGTAAAACTAGTTTTGAGACCTCTTATAGACAAATCTTGCACCTACCTGAGAGCTTCTGATATAGATTTAGTAGCTAGCTATATGTATCAAGGGATTGACATTTTAACTATTACTTTTTGAAAACACTAACTTCTAACTCAACGGCTGGCATATATAAATGCAATAGTTTCAGAGAAGGAAGAAAATAGTTGATCATTGGTCACAAGAGCCAGGAAAGGACTGGGAGAATAAAGCGTAAGAAATATTGCTACAATCAATATGTTTAGGGCAAAATTGGAAGAAATGGGAACCAGAGACTGGCCTGCAGCCAACTTTTTTTTTTATGATGGTGCTTTAAAGGCCGTGAGTTAGTTTATTGCACTTTTGTCTCAGAATGAATCTTGGAGAACTTTCTTTCTTCCCCACTTTTTTTAAAAGGAGTCTTGACAAGACATATTTTAAATCTGCAACTTTCTGGCAAAATGAATGCTTTAACGTATGAAGAATCCAAAGCAAAATGCTCAGATTGTAGGAGAACAAGTCCCACAGACAAAGAAGGCAAAAGAACTTTAGCAGAATCTGGTCTGCAAAAGTTCTGTTTGTAAGCTCTGTCTATGCCCCAAAAGGATTAGGAAGAAATGCAGAAGAATTTATCCCATTTGTTTTCAAGCTTTCATGCCAAAAACGGTGCATTAATCCATCTGTCGCCAACTGGTGGGCTGCTGGGCCATGAGAAAATTTTGGTGGGCCGCAGAGAAATCTCACCCCCAGAACACCCCCTGTCGTGTCAATCGCGGTAAGGAGACCCGGAGTCAGTGACTTGATTTTTAGCTCTTTTATTGGTCCCTGGAACCGATCTGGCTCCGAGGTAAAAACAGCGGCTTTTTATTCTCAAGCCGCGGCAGCCCGGGCCAATGGCACCACTTTGAATCTCCCGCGATTCGTTCCACCAATCGCGGGTGATTCTTAGCGGGCCAATCAGCGTGGCTCGCTAGGCCAATCGGATCACCCCGCGCTTTGGCCAATCAAAACGCAGGGTTTCAAGAATGTAAATGAATGTACAGAACACCCCTCCCCTCTTGGTTTGGTCCTACGTGACGTAGTCCCATAAGTAGGCGGGGCTCCGTACTTGCCTACTGGACCTGCGCAGGTCAGTTGTTGGTTGGCTCCCGGCCGGTTTGGATGGGGTCTCTGTTCCTCTTAGTCTCGTCATTGGAACCGTCTGGAAAGCCCTGCCGAGCCACTTGTCGCAGCTCCCTCCTGGTCTACCCGAGCTGGTTGAGCTGCGGTTTTCACCGCTCCCACCTGGTCTTTCCGAGCTGGTCGAGCTGGCCTGGCTGCTTCTCCCTGGTGATGTTTCGGGCTGGCTGCTTGCCGGTGAGTATGGCTGGTTTCTTTCTCTTGGGTTTTGGTTCTCGGGGTATTCCCTCCCCTCTTGGCTTGTATTAAGGATTCGTCTGTGTTGGGTTGCATGTCGGTTGTGTTTCTTATGGCCATTCTCGATCTTATTTGGTCAATGTGGCGTTTCCACGCTCGTCTGTCGGTTGTTTGCAGCCAGTATGAGCAGGGGCCTGTCAGTTGGGTTATGGTCGCTGGTGCCCATAGTGGGTCTCCGGTTAGGTTCTTTGCATAGATGGCGTCGCCTGGCGCAAAGGACCGGTGCTTGCTGGAGGAGTTTGGGGCTTTTTCCAGGTTGCATGTGGGGTGCAGTCTGTCGAGTGGGGATCTTAGTTTTCTCCCCATTAGCAGCTCTGCTAGGCTTGTGTTTGTTGTCGTGTTTGGGGTTATATGTTGTATAAAAAGCATTTTATTTATTTTTTCTTGGATTTCCCTGTGTTCGATTTTCTGGATGGTTTTTTTGTGAATTGAACCATCCGTTCCGCCCTTCCGTTCGCCGCCGGATGTGCCAGAGCTGTCAGTGCGTGACGTATGCCCCGTTCCGCTAGGAATTTTTCAAATTCTAGTGAGGTGAATTGGGGCCCGTTGTCTGACACGATGACATCCGGGAGGCCGTGGGTTGCGAATAGTTTGCTAAGTTCCTTGGTCACAGCCTCTGTGGTGGTGGTTTTCATGTTGCTTACCTCCAACCAGTTGGAGTAAGCATCTACGGTTACTAGGAATGTATGTCCCTTGGTGGGCCCGGCAAAATCTATGTGGACCCTACACCAAGGTCCCCTGGGGTTTCCCATTCCAGGATCGGTGCCGCAGGAGGGCTCGGTCTGGTTTCTTGGCAGCGTTGACACCTTGCCACCCAAGCCTCGATTTGCTTGTCCATCCCTGGCCACCAAGCATAACTTCTGGCCAGGGCTTTCGTTCTAACTATGCCCGGGTGCCCTTCGTGTAACAACCCCAATACCTGCCCTTGCAGTTTTTCAGGAATAACAACCCTATCCCCCCACAGTACACACCCTTTTTGTAGCGAGAGTTCTGTTTGCTGGTTCCGGAATGTTTTGAATGCTTCGTCATTGTCCTTTTCTGGCCACCCTTTTTCTACCCAATGTAACACCTGTGCCAGACGTTTGTCTTTATTAGTTTCTCGGGCAATGTCTGACGCAGTTATTGGTAGACCGGGCAGAGTCTCTATGCTGAGGGTGCTCGTCATGGGTGCTGGGTCAGTGTCTAGGTCAGGTAACAGCGAGCGGCTCAAGGCATCTGCGTGGGTGATTGTCTTACCGGGTCGGTGTGTGAGCCGGTAGCTGTAGGCAGCAAGGAATTCGGACCACCTTGTCATTCTGGGAGATAAGATGTTCGGGGTGGCCCGGTTCCCTGCCAGGATGCCCAGCAACGGCTTGTGGTCTGTGATGATTGTGAACGTGCGGCCGTAGAGGTACTCGTGGAACCTCTTCACTGCTGCGACGATGGCTAGGGCCTCCTTGTCCAGCTGGCTATAGTTCCTCTCTGGTTTGGTGAGTGTCCTCGAGAAGAAAGCAATGGGTGCTTCTCTTCCATCCGGGAGTGTGTGGCTGAGGACGGCGCTGACGCCGAAGGGTGAGGCGTCGCATGTGACGGCAAGTGGTAGGGTCTCATTGTATTGGATGAGGACGGCATCTGAGGAAAGCAGGTCCTTGGTTTTTCTTAAGGCGGTCTCCTCGCGTTTCCCCCAAGTCCAGGTGGCCGCCTTGTCCAAGAGCCTATGCAAGGGTTCCGCCGTGGTCACCTTTTGGGGCAGGAAAACATTGTAAAAATTAAGCAGTCCCAGAAATGCCTGCAGTTCCGTTTTAGTCCTGGGTGTGGGGGCCTCGTTAATGGCTCTGATTTTGTTTGCAATTGGGTGGATGCCGTGCCGGTCTAGGAGGTACCCCAGGAACTCAACCCACTCTGTTTAAAGCTGGCATTTTTCTCTCTTCACTTTTAGCCCAGTTTCCTTGAATTTCGTTAGCACCTCCCTTAGACGACCCTCTAGTTCTAGCTGGTTGGTTGCCGACACCAGTACGTCATCGAAGTAGGGCACCACCCCCTTAATGCCTTGCAAGAGTCTCTCCATGAGGCTCTGGAAAATTCCACGCTGACTCCAAACTGGAGTCGGTTACATCGGAAAGCTCCCCGGTGGGTGACTATGGTTTGTGCCTCCGCAGTTTCTGCATCGACCGGCAGCTGTTGGTATGCTTGGGCCAGGTCGAGTTTCACAAAAACCTTGCCTCCCCCTAGTGAGTGTAGAAGGTGCTGCACTCCTGGGACAGGGTAGGCGCTTTATTGTAAGGCGCAATTTAGGGTGGCCTTATAGTCCCTGCAGATTCTCACTGACCTATCGGGCTTGACTGGGGTGACTATTGGGGTCTCCCACCGGGTGTGGTCAATTGGTTGTAGGACCCCTTGCTTGATGAGCTTGTCAATTTTCTCGTCAATTTTTGGCCTGAGTGCAAAAGGTACCCGCCTTGGTTTTAGGCATCTCGGGGGAATGTCAGAGTCTAGGCTGAAGGAGATGGGGGGCCCTCAGTACTTGCCTAGGGTGCCGTCGAACACTTCCTGGAAGTCCCGTGCCAGTTGCTGTTCCTAATCGGTCTCGGCGATGTGATTGATGCCCGTGACTTCGATGCCGAGCGGTGCGAACCATTGCAATCCCAAGAGGCTGGGTCGGTCTCGGTCCACGATCGTCAGGGGAAGCTTTGCAGTGCGGCCCTTGAATGTCACTTTGAATTGTCCGGTTCCGACTACCGGGATGCGGTTTCCCTGGTAGTCTTTGATGAATAGTCTCTGGTTCTCCAGTTCCTCCTTGTGGATGGTAGGCACCAAGCATTTGATCTCTTGCCAGGTGACCATGGAGAGGTAGGACCCGGAGTCCACCTCCATTTTGCATGGCTTGCCTTCGATGCCTACCTCCACATAGACTTTTTGGGCGTTGGTGGTTGATGCGTGGCCGATGATGACCGTCTGGTGGGTTTCCTCCTTCCACCGATTTTCGCCACCTCGTTGGTTCCGCCCGCTCCGGTCCCATCGGCTGTCGGCTTGGTGATCTCTGGCTCTGGGGGGTGTGCTGTCCGTCTCTGCTTGCTGTGGTTCCTCCGTCTGGGGTTGTAGGCCTTTCTCAATCGGCAGATGCAGGTGATGTGACCCTTTTTGTTGCAGTGCCGGCAGACTGCATCAAAGAAACGGCACTCGGCTCGAGGGTGGTCGCCTCCACACCCGGCACATGCGGTCCCTGACTTACAAACCCGCTGATTCCACTGGTCACGTCCCGCCTGGATCCGGTGGATTTCCTCCTCCTCATCTGTGGTGTCGGAGGCGGAATGGAATTCGCCATGGTGGGTGGTGGTTTCACAGTGACTTGCTTCTGGTTGGGCCTTGGTCACCTGTCCTGGGTCGGTGTTTATGGTGCGGTCTCCGGCGTCCGGTCTCCGCATGCGGTTCGCCGATTTCCGGGTTGCCTCAGCTGCGGTGGCTTCAGCGATGACATTGGCGAGGGCGATGTTGCCTTTGGCCATTAGCCGACTCTGTAGGACTGGGTCCCAAAGTCTGAGCACGACATGGTCCCGTAGGGCCTCATCCATGTTGGAGAACCCACACATTCCCCCTAGGTTCCGCAGCTCCGCCACAAAATTGCTGATGCTTTCGCCAGGTCTCTGGTCCCTCCGGTAGAAATCGTGCCGCCTGATGAGGTTGGGCATGGTGGGGGCGTAATGGTTGCAGAGCAATGGTTCGAGGTCGGCCCAGTCCATCTCTTTGACGTCAGCGGCTTTCGCTAGGGCTTTCGCCATCTTGAACACTGCGGGCCCGCAGTGTGTCAGGAAGACGGCTCGTTTCTTTGGCCCAATGGCATCCTTCATGTTGCTGCATTCGAGGAACATGAGGAATCTGTCCGTGTATGATTCCCAGTCCTCGCTAGCGGGATTAAAGGGTGCGGGCGGAGCGATGCTGGCCATCTCGTCGGTCTTGCTTCCTCCGGACACATGCTCGATGGGGTTCAGCCTCGGGATCCCATCCTCGTTGCCAGTGTCGTGTCCGTCACGGTAAGGAGACCCGGAGTCAGTGACTTGGTTTTTAGCTCTTTTATTGGTCCCCGGAACCGATGTGGCTCCGAGGGAAAAACAGCAGCTTTTTATTCTCAAGCCGTGGCGGCCCCAGCTAATGGCACCACTTTGAATCTCCCGCGATTTGTTTCCACCAATCGCCGGAGATTCTTAGCGGGCCAATCAGCGCGGCTCGCTAGACCAATCGGATCAACCCACGCTTTGGCCAATCAAAATGCAGGGTTTCAAGAATGTAAATGAATGTACAGAACACCCCCACAAAGCAATTAATCCAGACTTCGCAAAGACACAAGGCTGCACTGCTCACATGGCCCCCGGGAACCCTCCCCGTCCACTCACTCCTTACCCAGCAAACTTGCCTGCTAAATTGCTATTTTTCCTTTTTCCGACTGTCATCTGTTCTGCTGTGCTGGGAGATTTAGATTAGCTAGGAAGCAGGAAATGGTTGGATTTCTTGCTTTCTAGCTGTTCTTTAGATCTTCCGCTCAGCACAGCTGAACCTCCCTCGGTAATGAAGATTTGCTTGCAAGCAAATTCAGTGCAGATTCACAGCAAGCAAATTTGAGAGACTGAGCTAGCCGATGGCAGATAGATAGATCACTGAAAGATTCTGCGAGCAACTCAATCTGCCTGCTTTGCCTGATTTTGGCTAAAAGTTGCTCTTTTTTAAAATAAAAAATTCAATATTTACATGCATGGTGTATTGTGAGATAATTTTGTGAGTTTGCTTGCAAGCAAATTTTATGTAACAGACTGAGCTCGCCAATGGCAGATAGATAGATGTCTGAATGAATCTATGTTTCTGTGAGCAGCTCAATCTGCCTGCTTTACCTAATTTTGGGTAAAAGTTGCTCTTTTTTATAAAAAATTCAATATTTATATAAATTTTTGTAATATTTACATACAAGCCATGCCCAGCCAGTCACATGACCACCAAGCCACACCCACAAATTAGGCCACACCCACAGAACCACTTTGTGGTCCCTGGGATCTAAAATTATGAGTTTGGTGGTCCCTGAGGTCCAAAAGGTTGATGATCTCTGCTGTAATCAACCTTAATAAGTCAAGCCCTGAATGAGTTAGGAAAAAAATGTGTAGTAAAATGATTTCACAACAGCCCTAATATAAATGCCAAATCTATGGATAGACTTCACTGTCAGATGATTTTGTCAGCTTTTGCGTCTCACCTCATCGAATTTACCGCCTTAACAGTCCACAACTGCTGAGAAATTATCAATGTCTGCTTTATTTGCTTTGGGATGCAGAATAGTTATTTATTTTGGGGGGAATTTATTTATTTCCATAGGCCTCCCTAAAAATCCAGATGAGCCTGTCATCTTTTGTGCATCATTTGAACATATCCATTCCTAGTTAAAGTGATGATTCTGGGATGTGGAATTTATATATGCAGCCAGATAATTCAATGGCTGTTGAGCAGAGAGACTGTTGAAAATATAAAGAAAATATATCCATCAGGGGGGAAAAAAAGGAATAAACTCCAGAATTCTTGGTTGCCATTTACGTGTAAAATTTGCAATTTTAAAATAAAAGAAATAGGTTTTTATTATAATTATATCCTATTAATACAGGTAAATCCTTGTCTTACTTGAAGAAATGTTATGATTTAAATGTTGAGTAAAATCATGGTGGCCCATGGCCGTTTGTAGCTACAAAAGGTATTTAAAGGGAGACTGTGGTGAAGAAAAAATTGAGAACCATTGGAGCAGACCATTATCATAATACTAGAACTTGGGGGAATATAGGTTCAAATAATCTGGTCTAATTTAACTGAACTTTATACATGGTGATAATATATTTTCTTGTTTTTCTTTTCACTTTATATAACCCTTTCTGTTTTCTTTATTGTCTTCATTTTCTTTATTTATTCTGATTTTTATATACCATCAATTCCACAGGAGCACTATACAGTTTACAAAATGTAATAAACATAATTTTGATTATACATTTTTTTAAAAAATCCATTCAAAGGTATTGATATTGGTTTGGGTAAATTTATTTATTTTTTAAAAAATGTACATATTAAATTCTCATGTCATCCTAAACTGGCTTTATAGGTTCTTCATTTTGTTTCCTACAAGAAAACAAGTTTGTTTTTCTTGCCCTTCCAATGCCTTTGGCCATTCATAGTGATTCTTGGTTTATATGTTCTGATAGAAAAATCAATTCTGTAACAATCTGTGGATTTCTGAAGTAGATTCAACTTCTGCATATCAGGCATGGTTTTCTTTAAAGCTTAGATATATGTTTGTTTCATCTTGGATTCTAAATCAACTTCTGTTGGTATCAAAAGCACAAGCTGTAAACATCTCAACAACTAATTTCAGTCCCTCTAAAGAAGGATGGGCATTTTCCTTTGAACAGGCATAGCTAAAACTGAAAATGGTCAATATTACCTTGAACTCTCCTTTTGCTTAGATTTACCTAGTCCATGGACTTGACCAACATGGTAGTTTATGGGACCCAACCCAACCATTGCCCAACCAAGTACCAAGCCATCAAACTAAGACCTAATATGTCTTATTTTTTGGTTATAACATGTCATGTTGGCACAACTATTTTATATTGTTAATTTGAGTTTAGGAAAAGTTTATGGTGTAAACCAAGGTAGAGTTTCCCTGTTCTCATCCCACCATCCAGTAGACCAGGGCTGTCAAACTCTTGGCCCATGGGTGGATGTATCACGTGCTGGCCACACTCATACCTAGTTGAGCAAGGGGGAAAAAAGTCCCAATACATCATGTGACACCACCATGATGATGTGAGATCCCTGCAGTAGACTATTCAGAAATTTTTATCAGAGATTATTAGATCAGACAGTAGTAATAGCAATAGTACTTAGATTTGTATGCCACTTCACAGTGCTTTTACAGTCCTCTCTAAGTGGGTTATAGAGTCAGCATATTACCCCCAACAATCTAGGTCCTCATTTTACTGACCTTGGAAGGATAGAAGGCTGAGTCAACCTTGAGCCGGTGGAACTTGAACTGCCAAACTGCTGACAATCAGCAGTTAGCAGAAGTGGCCTGCAGTACGGTGCTCTAATCACTGCACCACCACAGCTCTACAAAGTTTTGGGATCAGGGATAATTATTACGGATATAGTTATAGGAAGTTTTACATTTTCTAAATAGCAATCATTTGGGTACTGATGCCAATGAAGGCACAAAGCTGGACCAAGGAAAGATTAAGATCAGAACTCAAATGAATAGTGGCAGAGTAGGAGAATCTAGAATTCTCCTTCTTCCCCATTTTCTTCTTCTTTTTGCCCTGCTCAAAAAGCTACCAAGAAGGTATCATATTGCTCTTGCTAATGGGCTAAAATGATGACATGTAGAAAGTCTTTGAATCGAACCCAAGGGATGGGTACCATTTTGTCTTGAAAACTGAGATAGTCTATCTCAACTATGTTCCATTCTCAGCCTTGGCTCAAGAAGTAGAATCTTTATCACCAATGTTTAATTCACAATTGAACATAGTGGTGAGGGGAAAATACCATCCTCCTCATAAATAAGCCATCATGCTTGTCTGTATGTGCCTGTAGGGTCAGGACTGGCTAAATTTAAAGGTTGCCTTCCTACAAGGACAGGTATGGTGGGGTTGGAGAAGAAAGATGGATTAACCAATGGAATGGCTTGCTTCCAGAAGTTGTGGGTGCTCCATCACTAGAGATTTTCAAGAAGGACTGGACAGCCCTTTCGTATAGGATCCCCTGCAAGTGGTTGGACTAGAAGACCTCCAAGGTTCCTTCCAATCCTATTATTTTATTCTATGCTTTTGGAGAACAGTGACAAAGAGAAATCTGCAAAGGAAATGGTTTATTGACTTCTGGTTTGAAGGGCTTCAGCGACAGACAGAAATCCGCGATTGTGCGTGGTTTCTGTCTGGGCTCGCCACTGGAGTGCCCAGAGCCAGCTGGTTTCGGGGCTAAGCCACCCCGTAGAGGTGGTGAAGAGGGGGGAGACCACCAGCAGGGTTGAGGAGAGCCTCATCTCTCCTCCTCAGCTGGCCATTACTCCCTTTCCCATTCCTGGTTGCAGCGGTGGTCAGAAATGGCCACCCCAAAGGAGAACTCGACCGGAAAAGAATGTGCAGGAGGAAGATAAGAAGTGAAAGTTTTGGCTTACTGGGTTAAATTGTAAAAGCAACAACTAAGGTACCCTGAAATTTAAACCTACAAAAAATAACATCACTCCCAAAGAAGAGTCAGAAGCAGTGAAGGAAAGTGAAAAGGAAAAGGTTTGGCTTTTTTCTTCTTCTCTCTCCTTCCCCGTACTGACAACTAAGAGACTTAAATAAGAAATCGGACAAATCCACTTTGACATCAATAGGCAATTAAGTTGAAAATAAAACAAAATGCCAAAGGGATAATAAAGATTTCTGGACACTAAAATTTTTCTTTTTCATAAGCAGGAAGGGAGAGAAAAAGAATAAGGGCAGGATCTGGAAGAAGGAGGAGACTGCCTGGAATTAAAAAGAATCTACAGTAAAACTTCAACAAGACTTCTAAAAGATACATTTTAACTGAAACTTTGCAACTAAATAGTAACCCCAGGAAGAGAAAGTGAAAAAAAAGAGCAAAAAAGAAACAGCTTGCGTGTATTTGGATTATTTGGTGATCTTTGGATTCTTGGTTATTGTATTTGAATGACTAAAATCAATTGGGTGGTTGTTTAAAAATTTATACAATGGCATCACTTCTGGATGAATTGAAAATGGAACTTAAAAAGTACAAAGAAGATGCACAAGAAGGGAAGGGTTCTTTTGGCTTCATTTTTCAATTCTTAGAAATGGAGATTTGGAACTATGAGAAACAACAAGAAAAGCTTGCAAAGCAAGAAGACTGGGACAAAGAAGAAGCCATCTTTAATGAACAAGTAATTCTATGTGGGGAAGAAAAAGGAAAGGGGGAAAAGAGAATGGAGAATTTAAGACTTAAAAAAACAACCAAAGAAAAGAAAAATAATTCAAAAAATAAGTATAATACTGGAAAGCAACAGATAAGGGGAATACAGAAGAGAGAAATAGAACTAGAGAGACAAGGGGGTAAAAAGGGGAGAGAGAAGAAGAGAGGGAAGAAGGAAAGGAAAAGAAGTTACAAAGGACTGGAGCAAGATATAGAGAAACAGGACCTATTTAGAGATAATGGATGAAAATCTAACTGAAAAAGGGATTCTGTAAAGTTACATAAGATTGTATTGTTATATTAGTAATAGAAATAACTTTAGAAAATTGGAAACAACGTATGATTAAAATGAGGGATAAAAGAGTTAGTGTAATTTAGTGAAATGTTTGTGAATAAATAAGTGAAATAAAATAAATGAGAAAATTGAATTAGGAAGGAATGGGAACATTTTAATTAGTTAATGTTTTATAAAATATAAGTGAAGGGGGGGAGAATTAACTATGGAAAGTTTATAATTGTTCCCACAGAAGTATGATATTTAATTGAAAAGTAATGTTAAAGATGTTAAGACTTTAATGAATATTAATATTAATGATAGAATTGAATTGGAATGGAATGTTGTTTTAATTATATACATTTATATATTTTTTTTCTTTTTTAAAGAATACAGTGTGTATTTTAAGAATGTACCAAGCAGAATCTGAATGGAACTTATGTATTATATTGAATGTTACAACTTTAGGGAAAAGATATAAAGGCATCATACTCCAATCAGTAACTACAGGAGAAATTTTGTTTAATGAGAAAAGATAATAGATAATTGAAACAGGACAGACAAAAAATATAAATACAATGATTTGAATTGAGATGAGATAATTAAAATAAAATTGAGAAAATTAAAAGAGGGGAGAAGCTATGTAGAAAATGTAAAATAGTAATAAGATATGAAATAGAATATAAAAATGGGCATGAACCTGAATTTGTGTCTGTACAAAGAAATGTACCGCGGGATTACGCTACTTTCAAAAAAGATGTTTTATTTGTATTTTTTTTCTCTTTGTGAAAACTCAAATAAAATTTACAAAAAAAAAAAAGAATTTACCTTTATCAAGTGTGTAAAAACATTTATGCTGAAATCTGGTCCATTTGTCAGGCATGAAATAGAGCTGGAATTTCTTGAAGAATGAAGAAAAGAAGAGGATGGAGACTTCACATGTAGGGATTTTCCTGCAGCTAGGATGCCCATTGGATCTGCTGGTACAACAGAGAAGAACAAGCCTCAAACTGTTATTGCTGTTTTGTTTTTCCCCCACTTGGTTTGATTTTTTTGTTTGTTTGAGAATGTTTGTTTTGTATTCTTGGTTTGGACTGCTGACACTCCAGGGAGACTGTTTTCCACCCTTGATCTTGAATACTTAAGGATCTGGGAAGAATAAACTACAGCAAGTTTTTACATCTATGGGGTCCAAAGTTTGTTGCTGCTGCTCATGAGCCAGCTCCCTTCCAACTCTCTATCTACAAGAGACTTTGACACATCATAAATCAATATTTCATCCAACAGAATATATATAATGCAGGATTTGGCTCTGTTTTCTTGGTGGAAGCAGCTTCAGGTTAGTTTATTGACAACTTGCCTGTGGTATTTGAACATTTGCTTATTCATAAGGACTCTGCAGTGCTCGAGATTTAACTCCAATAAAATGTGTTTTTTATGAATGAGGTGTGCATGTGGGATAATATGCTACCCCATTCACCATAAAATACCTTTTGGGAGTGACATTGCATGATTTTATGTTCCATATAAACTGGAAACAATAACAATAAAAGTATGATCAAAGAATTACTCAGAAAAAAATTCCTTCCTTCCTTCCTTCCTGGAAAAGGAAAGTTTAGTCTTTCTGTATTACATGGTAGTACATGAAAAGAGAAGAGAGATTCTTCAGTTGTGCTGTCACCTAGCAGAAGTGCTTTATAAAGGGTTTGAACTGAAATTTGGAAGCAAAGCAAAATCACCTCTTATTATGATAGTAATAAGATAAAGGTTCCCCTCGCACATATGTGCTAGTCATTTCTGGCTCTAGGGGGCAGTGCTCATCTCTGTTACAAAGCCGAAGAGCCAGTGCTTCTGAAGACATCTCCGTGGTCATGTGGCGGACATGACTAAATGCTGCAAACACACGGAACGCTGTTACCTTCCCACCAAAGTGGTCCCTATTTTTCTACTTGCATTTTTACATGCTTTTGGATGGCTAGGTTGGCACAAGCTGGGACAAGTAATGGAGCTCACTCCATTACACGGCGCTAGGGATTCAAAACGCCAAAACTGCTGACCTTTCTGATAGACAAGCTCAACATCTTAGCCACTGAAATACCGGGTCCCTATAATGATAGTAATAGGGGTAGCTAAATTTCTATCCATGCAAAAATTTACTCTCTTGTTTGCAGCAAATAAAAGTGAGTATTTGTTTTATGCATTTCATAGTTCATATATATTCCACCTTAAACATCTATAACTCAAGGGTGCTCACAGTGGATTCCCCTCATTTTATTTCCATAACAACAATTGTGAGAGGCGGATTGATCAGAATGAGAATGACTGTCCAAAGTCACCCAGCAAACTTACTTAAGCGCAAACTTCATGATAGACCTTCCCAATGCAAGCTACAATCTACAATTTCATATGCTGCATTTGAACTAAACCTAAGGATAGTCTGCATATTGGCTTATAGTATCTTAGTCTTGGCAACTTTAAGATGTCTGAACTTTAACTTCAGGAATTGCTTAGCCAGCTCCTCCTGGCTGAGGAGTTTTTGGAGTTGAAGTCCAACCATCTTAAAGTTGAGAAACATTGAACTATAGTGTCACGTGTGTTGATTAGCTGACATTTTTATAACATTTCTACAGAACAAATCAGCATTTTGTCACGATAGTTATGTGAGGAAAAAGAGGAGATTTAGCCATTTTATTATAGTTTCTAGTAATTTGGCTTAGTTAAGAAGTGTGATATTAGCATGCTCATTGAAAACATGTCCCCAAATATCTTGATAGATTATTACATACTACCATTTCATAACTGTAAGAAAGAAAGAAAGAAAATCTGTCCCCTACATAATGATTAAGGCAAACTTTCTTTTTTATCCAATGTCCCTTTGAGGCTAATATGCCTTTTTATAGGAAAAAACATTACAACTATCTGCATGTATAAATAGTGCAGATTTTTCTGTACAATTATCCAGAAATAATGGTATTTTAATCAATATAGTTTTCCAATTAAAGACTCCAGCAAGTGGGCATTAAGGCTTTTCTTTAAGGCTTAAAATCGTGTATGTGTGTACATTTAAAAAAAATGGGAAAAACAATCATTATGCTGTATTCTTTTACATACCTATAAAACTGTTAAAGGATATTGAAAATAAGGGAAAACAGTTATAGGGTATACAGCAATAATGAAATTAAATTAAGCACAAAGAGGTATTATACCTGACACAAAGATCAGCATTTTTATCTATTCTGAGGAATATAGTGTGGGTTATGATTCAGTTTACTACTTAGACAGTGGTGGGATTCAATTTTTTTTACTAGTGGATCTGTGGCCATGGCTTGCTGGGCATGGCAGGGAAAGGATACTGTAAAATCTCCACTCCTTCCCCACTCCTGGGGGAAGGTTACTGCAAAATCCCCATTCCTTCCCTACCTCACTAACCTGCTTTCCAGCTTCATTCTCCTGTGCAGGGCAAAAAAGAAGATCCGGCCGATCAGCTGGGACTCGGGAGGCAGAGAATAGATGAAGGCAGGGCCAGTCAGAGGTGGGATTTGCTGGTTCTTCTCCGAACTACTCAAAATTTCCGCTACCGGTTCTCCAGAACTGGTCAGAACCTGCTGAATACCACCTCTGTACTTAGAACACCTGAATTTGCTTTGTAACTTGATGGAAGAGAGAAAGGGAAGAGGGGAGAGGGAGGGAGGGAGAGAGAGAGAGAGAGGGAGAGAGCTCTTTAATGCCAACATTTATTTACATTTTAAAACTGATCAAGTGGCCTAAATGTCCACAATAGCAAATCATGTATCACAATGTTGCCTTTACATATTTGTTTGAGATATTATGATAACATCATGAAACAGTAAAGATTATCACTAAATGTCTATAGAGATTCTCAGTCATCCAGGTCATGGTTGTCCATGATTTTTCAAGGTGATTTTTCAAGAGGCAACTGGACTTTCCAGTTTTTCTCTGAAGATGTTTTGCTTCTCATCCAATAAGTTTTTTCCTCCTCCTCCTCCTTTGTCTTCAAAGAAAAACCAGAAAGGCTAGTTGCCTCTTGAAAAAGCACCTTTGGGACAGCAAAGCTTATGTTGTGATCTCATGATTCAGATCGTGTCATTTTCACATTATAATAATCAGGAAGAGTCACTGATCTGATCTGATAAGTTCAATAATTTAGTCAGATGTTTAAGTGGTTCTGGGATGAAGTTTTTCAAATTTGTTGAGTTACCTAACTGAGATTAAAAGTTTGTATTAATCTCTTTATCAACCTGCTGATTTTAAGACGAAATGTAAACTTCTTTGATGATCAACACTTAATAGTAACACAGTAAATACTTTCCACACATTCCCAATCGATTTCTGCAATTGGTTTCATTAATTTAAATTAAAGGATTTAAGGGTAATCTTGACAGCATGGCATGACCCCCGGGATGAGTTCAGATATATTAATTAGGGAAGGGAAGCGACACAATTACTTCTCATAATGGAAATTCTCACTTTAATTTGAGTTATTTTGTCATTTTGCCCCTAAATTTCACTGATATGATCTTAAGGTATCTAAAACTCTCTTTTCATCTATGAGGTGCAAGTTTTCCATTCTAGCTGAAACAGATTCGAGTATAGGTTGTATGTGCATTTGGCAATTTTATGAACTCTGAACTTCCCCTGAGTTGTAAGCAACTAAACTCCACATTTTGCTTGCAAATCTTCTGTTCTGAGGATAGGATTGTAAATGACCTGAAGAAGAATTAAAAATAAGAAAAAGGAGCATCAAATATACCAAAGATGAAAATGAAATGCACATGTATCAGGAAATAGAAAGCATGAGTACAAACCAAACTGAATAACTTAAATCTGATTCTTTCAGTTAGAAGCAAAATGGTAGCTCTAATAAACCAGTGGTTTTTTTAGTCTCAAAACTGATAGGGATTTAAACATAGTGCAACCACTGAGTTGCAAGGCTTCATGTCTCAACCTCAAGACATGAAGAGCTGCCAGGGGAAAACCTTGCTCCCCTAAGGAAGAGGCTGGACAGCCATTTTTCCAGAATGGTATAGATCTCTTGCTTGAGCATCTGACCCACAGGCCAACAATTTAATATCCCTGTAATCTAGCACAATGCATGTGACCATATGTGAATATGTCTGCTGTTCCCTTGAAAAATGTTCGAAAAAAAAGGCTCATTTAGAGTGAAATGGTAAATGTTTGGTATTATAAACACACCTTCATTTTTTTTAAAGTACATATTAAGCGTAACTGCATTTGAGAAAGCTTATGTTGAGAAAAATTGCATACCAAATTCTATATATTATGGAATGAGTCAAAGCTAAATATATTTGAAGAAATTATGCCAGATGGGTAATGCAGAGAATAGCAAGGTAGGTAGAATTTCCTGCCATTTTTAAATAATACATTTAGGTGGACGGTGTGGACAATTCATTAATGGGGGGGGGGCAGATTTACCATCCTACTATTTCTTAATCAAGTTTGATTTCCCCTTCCCACCTTTTACAGATTTAACCCCAAGTTCAAACAGCAGATCACGAAAGGAACATGGTAGCATTGTGTAAATGACTCATTTTGCTAACTTAGGTGAAAGCCAAAGTAGGACTCTCATCCCATTCTGTCTGTTGAAGGTATCTAAATTGACAGTTCAGTTTTCCTTCACTCTTGATGATGATCCATTGTACTAAGGAGAAGCAGATTAGCCTAAGGGTAGTGACAAGGATGGATAGAATACGTATCTCAGTCTTTCAATTAAAGGACATAGCCAGGAGCTGTTGTCACTGATTTTATTCTGCACTGACAAGCATCTTCTGTCCAAAGCAATCTCATTTCTTTGCTTCATAATAGGACTAATCTTATGTAACTAAAATTAATAATTTCCTGTTTGGAGCAATATATCTTGGTTTTTTTTATTTTAAGTCCACTTTCCCTCCCATTTTGCTTCCTGGATTATTGATGTGTTGGTAGCAGAAGTCCATGCCTTGAGCAATAACAATGGACACTTAGCCAAGTGTTTTAAATTGTTAAAACTTTGGAGCGCTGTCTGTGCTATATAATAACGGTGTTAACTGCTGTCCCTTAATTTACAGTATGTAGTATATAAGTTGTAACATTATATTAGTTAACATTAGATAGGGATTTGTGTAGAAGCACTCACATAATTCATACATGATGTAACCCAGGAATCATTATACTGTAGATTCTTTTTTTAATATAAACTGTTTTTAGTATGAACTGATATTAAATACTTCATAAAACATTACTGAATCAATAATTTGTAATATCTGATTTTCAGTAATGTTTCAAAATGGGACTAGAGGATCAGAGATACTTTTATTAAAAGGTCCTCTTAATTATTACATTAATTAAGAACTTTCAGATACTTTTAATCAGGCAGGACCAAGCCAGACTTTACAGTAATAATTTAATTATCAGAAGATAATCAGTTCACAACACAATATACAGAATAAAACACATTATACACAAATGAGGTAAATAAAACACAGAGAACAGAATGGCAGCTCAGAAAACATACAGACACATATCAGAAGGGATTCCAGGTATTCTATCCTATAACCTGGGGAAACAGCCTGGGTTTTAAGGTATTTTTTGAATCCTACCAGGTTGGGAGATACTTGATTCCCAGGGGAAATTTCATTTCACAAGGCAGGTGTTGTGACAGAGAATGCACACTTCCTGTATCTCCAAAGATGACATTGTTTAATTAAAGAGTGTGCCACCCAGTCATCTCGTATCAAACAGACATGGATAGTTCTTCAAATAATTGGGCCCTATGCTATGTATATTAAGGGATGTGGTGACTCAGTGGCTAAGATGCTGAGCTTGTCGAAAGAAGGTCAGCAGTTCGGTGGTTTGAATCCCTAGCACCGTGGAGCAGAGTGAGCTCCCGTTACTTGTCCCAGCTTTTGCCAATCTAACAGTTCAAAAACATGTGAAAATGCAAGTATCAAAATAGGGACCCCTTTGGTGGGAATGTAATAGCATTCTGTGCACCTTCGGCATTTAGTCATGCCGGTCACATGACCACAGAAATGTCTTCGGGCAGTGCTGGCTCTTTGGCTTTGAAACGGAGATGAGCACCGCCTCCTAGAGCTGGAAATGACTGGCATGTATGTGCGAGGGGAATCTTTATCTTTACCTTATGCTTTGTAAGACTTTATAAGTCATAGGTACTTAACAGAAGCATCTGCTGGCATTCACAAAATCCCCACCAGTCAATTGCAAAAGACAGCTTTACTTGGAACAGCTTTTACAACAGGGGTCCCCAACCCCTAGGCTGTGCCTCAATACTGGGTCATGGGCCATTCAGAATCGGGCTGTGCAAATGGAACTGCACTTGCATCTGCTGCTTCACCTGGAATCATTTCCTCTCGCCACACACACACCAATCCACCAAGCTGGAAAGGTTGGGGACCACTGACTTACATCCTTTAACAATATCTTTAATGCTCTTAAACACCAACAACATCTGCTATTCCAAGGTTTTGGGAAGGACTCGAGAGGTGGATCCAAATGCCAAATCTAGTCTAAACCTAGGTGATATTCTGACCAGTTCTGGAGAACCGGTAGCGGAAATTTTGAGTAGTTTGGAGAACCGGCAAATACCACCTCTGACTGGCCCCGCCAACCCCATCTATTCTCTGCCTCCCATTGAGTCCCAGTTGACCAGCTGGGTCTTCTTTGGTTGCCCTGCATGGGAGAACGGAGCTGGAAAGCAGGTTAGTGGGGTGGGAAGGATATGGGGATTTTGCCCTCAAGCCTAGTGACCAAATGATTTACAATTGTTAAAAACATTTCATATCATCAGCATGAGAGCCAGTTTGGTGTAGTGGTTAAGGCACAAGGCTAGAAACCAGGAGGCTGTGAGTTCTAGTTCTATCCCAGGCACAAAAACAGCTGGGTGACTTTGGACCAGCCAGTTTCTCTTAGCTCTAGGAAGTACACAATGGCAAACTACTACTAATATCTTGCCAAGGGACTTATATGAGGTAGTGCCTGAGAATTAGAAATAATTGAACAGAAGAAGCTAAAATCATTAATATGTATCAACAAACTGGTGGATTGTTTTCTTAAATATAGAGACTTGAGTATAATATTTTATATTATAATTACATTATAAGTTTAATATATTTAGCCTTATTCAGAGGCTGGGGAGCTAAAAACACACTGGAGTTTGGAATAATATGGACACATTCAAAAAAGCAGTGCAAATAAATAGACTTTGTCATTGGAAATACACCAGATATAACACCCCCAGCTTTTGTGCTTTGCTATAAACCAGTAACTCTAAAAAGTGAGTCTATGTTTGAAATATATATGAATAGCCTTCTAAAAGTGATATTAATTATCCGTTTGGAACTATTCGCTGTTCCACTCGGAAGTAATGAGCCAATGTAATAAATGATTGTTTAGTTTAGCATGCATTTGTGACCAATGTGACAGCTTTAATTTTTCATTTAGAGATGTATATTTGACTTAATGTTAGATGTGACTTAATTTTCTTTGAAAGATACAGCATGTCCGGCAAGAATTGTTTGTTGGAGAACATGTGCAAATCAACACCTTGTGTTCAGATGACTCTTGAAAGAGGATGTAAGGAAGGGTCTTTATGTCTCTGTCTGTCTGTCTGTCTGTCTGTCTGTGTGTATGTATGTGTGTGTGTGTGAGTCAGAGACAGAGACAGAGACAGAGACAGAGAGACACAGAGAGACACACACAGAGACAGAAAGAGACAGAGACAAAGAGACAGAGAGACGGGGGAACTTGTAATTGAAATGCAGCAGAGGCAAATCGGTATTATAGTTGGTCACACAATCAGCCAGATGTTCAGACTGGATTTGGCATTTTCGTCCACCTATAGAGTCCTTCTTAAGGACTGGGATAGGTTGGACCTTTGATGGTTTTATAAGTACCGCCAGAAGATGTAAGCTGTTCAAAATAAAGCTGCCTTCACTGATGGTGGCTTTGCCAATGTATCTTAACCACTTGGCCAGAATGACAGTTCATCAGTGGTTGCTGTTAGGGATACACCCTAGCAGAATGTGCACGGTAGTCAGGCAGGCAGGCAAAATATGTGAGATAAACGTTTTTGTAGCTTACACTCAGTAAAACAGATACACTGTGCTAGTTAAATAGTTTATTCCAGTAAGAGTTTTTAGCATAGTCAAACAGTCCATACATCATTCACTAGTTCAGTCCGTCCGGGGATTACTCAGTTGCAAAGTCCAGTGTCAAAAAAAAGGTCAGTAAACTTACAAATATCAGTCCAGTAATATATCTCCTTGCAGTAAAGATATATGAAATCAAACCTCCTTTCTTCCTTCAGCAGCAGCAGCAGGAAACACACAGTTAGCAAACCATCAATCCATCATACTCATCCATTCATCCAGCAATACAGTAATACAGCAGGTTCTCTTGCTCCCTCTTATGGCAGTTTTACAACCGCACCCAAAATTACATGCTTTGCTGTTTAAAGTGACACACACTAAAAACTTACAATCATAGTTTATATATATTATTTTACCCAAACTACGTTAGGTAACTTTGTTATTCCTAACATACTCCCCTTTTGGGTAATATAATAATATATATATCTATTTACAACCTTAAACCATAGTCATCACAACTTTCTTTGTGTTTGACTGAACCTTGGGCTTTTATAAACTGATCAGCAATATTTTCTTCAGTCATACAATATTCCAATCTTATTAAACCATATTTTACAGATTGCCTTACATTCAGATATCTAAGATCTGTATGCTTAGATCTCATTTTCACAGCAATATTTGCAACGAACTGTATGGCTGCTTGATTGTCCTCATACACTACAATAGAATCATTAACAGTCATTCCCAAATCCATTAACAACTGTTTATACAGAATTAAATCAGTACATAATAAAGATAGACATGAAAATTCTGCTTCCATTATGGACATACTTATGTGTTGCTGTCTAATTGACCTCCAACCAATCAGTGCTTTTCCTAACAGTATAGCCATACCTGAAGTTGATTTCCTAGTGTTTATGTCTGTTGCAAAACTTGCATCAGCATATGCACTTAAAATCAGATCATCTTTTGGCTCCAAATACAATGCATAGTGCATTGTCCTTTTAAGATATCTTAAGATATGCTTTGTCGCTTGCCAGTGTTGTTCAGTGGGTTCAGCATTAAATCGTGCCAATTGATTAATGCTATAGGCAATGTCTGGCCTTGACCAATTACTAATGTATGATAAACTACCAGTTAACGATTGCTAAATAGTCTTATCGAATTTTGGACTTTGAGCATCAGTGTGGCCAAATTCCTGACTCATTGGAGTTTTTGCCAGCTTACAAAGTTCCATCTTGTATGTTTTTAGTAATTGATAAATCTTATCCTCTTGAGATATCTTATAGCTTTGGTTTTATTTATTGTTAATCCTAGATACTGTTTTATCTCTCCTAATTGCTTTAATTTTATCCTCTTAACTAATAATGATATTATTTCAGTAGTTTCATTATTAGTTTTTGTAATTAAGGCAATATCATCTGTAAACAACAATAACAATGACACTATTCCATTTGTCTCTTTCTTAAATACACATGGATCAGCTAAACCTGCTTTAAATCCTATATTGTTTAACTCCTTAACAATATATTGGTTCCATTCGTAACCAGATTGTTTTAATCCATAGAGACTCTTTTTAAGCTTCCAACAGTCATTATTTGTTTTATCATCCTTAATTCCTGCAGGTTTCTTTAGGTATATAGTGTGCTGCAATGGTGCATGCAGATAAGCAGTTTCTACATCTAAGTGATTTATAATATAATTCTTCTTCACTGCCCACACTAAAGCTGCTCTCAATGTTGTTGCTTTTAGACTCAGTGCAAATACTTCATTATAATCACATGCAGTTTGATTAAATCCTTGAGCTATCAACCTAGCCTTATGGGTAACAGTCCCATTTTTACCTGTTTTTAATTTAAATATCCATTTACAGCCAATGGACTTTTCACCTGGAGGTAATTTAACATTTTCATAAACTTCCATTTGTTTCAATGAATTTAGTTCCTTCTCCATCGCTCTATGCCAATTTTCTTGATCCTTTGCTGGATACATTCTAAGTTCTTCAACAGTAGTTGGAATTTTACTAACTTGGCAAACTACACTTGCTTGGTACCTGTCAGGTGGTCTGGTTTCACATGTTGAACGTCTAGGTATTACAGGGCTTATAGGTGGACTTTCATGTACTACCTGTTCCTGGTTATCTATTTCTTCTTCACCTATTTCTTCCTGTTCGGGTCCTATGTGCTTTTCCTGTACTTCCTCTTTAATTGTACTCTTCTTATTACTGATATGTTGTTTTGCTCTTTTGTAGGTTTCTATGATTACATCCTTACTTGAATCTTGCTCCAGTTTTTCCCATCCTACATGTTCTAGAAATTTGGCACTTGCGCTACAGTAAACTCTAGATGTTACTTTTTCCCAGAATCTGTATGATTTGTGATTAGATTCATAACCTACAAAGAATAACTTTTTAGCCCTATGCTGCCCCTTATGTCTCAGTTGTATAGGAATATGCACCCATGCTGGTGCTCCAAATGTGTGCATGTAGCTTAGGTCAGGTTTTCTACCATGCCACCGTGTGAATGGTAATTCACTTATTGAGTTAACAACATTATTCAATATATGATTATCACACATTATTGCTTCTCCCCACAAAGTTTCAGGTAATCCTGAATCCGACAACATAGTACGAGCCATTGCCTGTATTATTTGGCCTTGTCTTTCTATAAAGGAATTATGTTGTGGCCTATACAGTGTAGACTTTTTATGTTCAACACCTGCCATCTTCAGTCTATTTTGGAATTTATTATTTATAAATTCCGTACCATTATCAGTTACAAGAGTTACTAGTTTCCTTTTAGTTTTTCTTTCTGCAAACTTCAACCAATTAAAGAAATTCTGATATGTTTCTGTTTTACTCTTCATTAAATAACAGAAACCATATCTAGAATAATGATCCATTATGCTTAATATATAACGAGCACCTCCCACACTTGGTTTTTTAGGACCTATAATATTAGCAAATACAACCTCTAGAGGCTCTTTAGTTTTAAATCCATTAATTCTATTTGCTGGTATTACCTTGCTTTTTTCTTGACTGCAAGCATTGCAGTGCAAATACTTACTGCAAGGCTTCAGTTTTATACCTTTAGACAGTTCAACCATTTGTTTGAGCATTTTAAAATTTATATGCCCCAAACGTCTGTGTAACAAATGTATGCATTCATCATGAGGTTTAACGTTATTATACACTGTGTTAGCCACCTCTAATTGATTATCATTTAACACATACAATTCACCTTTTAAAGTTGCAGTCACTTTTTTACCTTCCTTTTCAATTATGCAGTTTTCTCCCCTAAAGGTAACTACATAACCTAGTTTAACCAAAACTCTAACTGAAAGCAAATTAAACTTAAGTTGTGGTACATATAACATTTTTACATTTTCTTTTATGCAAGAACAATGTGCAATACCTTCACCTTTTGCTTTCATTTTCCAGCCATTAGCTAATGATATCTGTTGTGAACTCGTGGACATCTTAACAAATCTTTTCTTATCTTTCATTATGCAGTGCGATGCTCCACTATCTACAACCCATAAATTATTATTCACAGTTTCGTTGCTATACATGGCTAACTCTAAGCATTTTTCATCCTTTTGATATCTTTTAGCATTCTGGCTGGCATTGTGGCATTTTTCTTTCTTGCAGAATCTAGCCAAATGTCCTTTTCCTCCACAATTAAAACATTTTCTAATTGTATAGGCTGTCGAAGATTCTTTATCTTCTTGTGGTTGTTCCCTTCTGAGTTGATCCCTTTCAAGCCTTCTCCTGGCTTCTTCAATTAATCTGCCAGTAATGTCAGTTAATGTGAGGTTATCTTTTGGCAGTAGTTCCAGTGAAGTTACATAGTCGTCATAACTCTCATCTAACAAAGACAAAATTATATAAACCTGATGCAGTTCTGTGAAGTTCTTTTTCATGCAGTTCCTGAAAAATTCTCTTCATAGTGTTTAAATGAGTCAACATGGCTCCATTCTTTTGAAGATGTGTTCTGAACAGCTTCTGTGTAAGATTTATATGTGCTCCTACACTGTCTTGAACATAAATCTTCTTTAAATTCTTCCAACATTTCACAGCTGTTTCTTCTACACAAATATGTACAAGCTGCTGGTCACAGAGTGTCAGTCCTATTATACAGAGAGCTTGCTCATTCTTGAGTTTATATTTTTGTATTTTCTGGGCATCATTCTCATCATCCGGATCCCAAGCATCTACCTCTAGTGGGTTTTGAATTATATTCCACAAACCTTCTCTGCATAGAAGTAGGCTGCATTTCATAGACCATGAAACATAGTTTGTTCCATCCAGTTTGGATATTAGAGACAAACTTGGTAAATTGACTTGTGCCATCTTTCTCTGGATATTAAACTATAATTAATAAAACAAGCTGTCTGTTTACAGTATTGTGTAACTATAATAACTCTCACTTTATATAAGCCTGTTATATCCTGGTTAGTCTGACTGTGCAGCTGGGCCATAACCAGTGTTAGGGATACACCCTAGCAGAATGTGCACGGTAGTCAGGCAGGCAGGCAAAATATGTGAGATAAACGTTTTTGTAGCTTACACTCAGTAAAATAGATACACTGTGCTAGTTAAATAGTTTATTCCAGTAAGAGTTTTTAGCATAGTCAAACAATCCATATATCATTCACTAGTTCAGTCCATCTGGGGATTACTCAGTTGCAAAGTCCAGTGTCGAAAAAGAGGTCAGTAAACTTACAAATATCAGTCCAGTAATATATCTCCTTGCAGTAAAGATATATGAAATCAAACCTCCTTTCTTCCTTCAGCAGCAGCAGCAGGAAACACGCAGTTAGCAAACCATCAATCCATCATACTCAGCCATCCATCCAGCAATACAATAATACAGCAGGTTCTCTTGCTCCCTCTTATGGCAGTTTTACAACCGCACCCAAAATTACATGCTTTGCTGTTTAAAGTGACACACACTAAAAACTTACAATCATAGTTTATATATATTATTTTACCCAAACTACGTTAGGTAACCTTGTTATTCCTAACAGTTGCCATGAATAACAATGATATGCAGAAATACCAACACAGGAGAGAAATTTCAAACATAGCATAAAATGCTATTTCCAAGTAATTCGTAGTTTCAGAAATACAAAAATTCATGGATTCATGGTATGTTTGAATTCCAAACTAGGTTTGCCGCATCTTGGCCTATCTTGATGACCAAGAGATGGCAGTGAAGAGATACAGAAATTCATTGCTACCATCTAGTGTTTGTGTGCTTCTGAAAGGCGGACCTAACATCCTTATTGCAAATAGAGCTCTAATATTTTCTGCTGGATTTTTGCCCTTCTTGCTCTTCCTGGCCTTCCTGGATTCCTTACTTCCTACTGGAAAAAGCCCCATGGGTGAAATTTTCTCACCTTCAGTGCTTTTGACATTAAAATGAAAGATGAGAATCCAGGGAGGCTGCAGATGAAAGCCTCAGAGAAAGATAAATCCAGATTGGCCATCCAGATTGGGAGGGCTGACAGGGCCGAAAATAGAGCCTCGATGAGTAACATTGAGCTGGCTACTCAACCCTAGCCATGCCCCTCCTGGCCCTCCAAGGTCAAATGTCACCCTGATGCAACCCTCAATGAAATCGAGTTTGACATCCCTGCCCTATACCATTCTGGATAAACAGCTGTCCAAACTCTTCTTAAAAACCTCCAGTGATGCAGCACCCACAACTCTTGGATGCAATCCGTTGCACTGATTAATTGTTCTCACTGTAATTTTGTTGCTAAGTTCAATGGTCACGAAGCAGAAAAATCATGTGATGGGCTTATGAGGTCACTTCCATTTCAATCGTCAAATGATGAATTAACTTGCAATTTCATTTCCATGGTCACCATTAATTTTGCTCATTGGATGCTGGCTGTGAACAGTGCAAATGGTAAGCAGGTTACCATGGGAGGCTGTGACTGTCATAAATGCGAAGAATAGTCACTTAAAATCGGGTTGTTTTGCACCATCCTATCTTTGAATGTTGGCTCAAGCTGGTGAATGAGGACTACATGGAAGCACAAAATCAGTAGTTCCTTTCCTAAAGCATTCCATTCCTTAAGCATTTGTCCCCCTTTAAAAAGGGAAGGTTTTTCTCTTACTTTAAACAAAATGAGAAGGGTAAAATAAAAAGATTTTGGCAGAGTCCTGAGGTTTTGTACTCTTTAGCAATCATGGGGAGTGATGTGGCACATGACGTTCTCTTTGAATCTTGTAGGAAAATCCCTGTGGGAAATTTCCAGTTTTCTGTAGTACCCAAGCACACAACCTGTCAGTCCCCATTCCAGTTCAGAGCACATGCACATGCCAATCATTTCAGCTATCAGAAAAATATAGCTCGAGGTTTATCTACTAAATATCAGCAACCATCAAAACAGTTAACTGGCAAAAAATAAAAAATAAAAGGCAGGAAAAAGCAAGGGAAGAGAGAGATGAGCAAGCAAGAATTTATATCATTCATTTCTATAACAACTGAAAGGGACAGAACTTTCCAAAGCCACTGGAAAAATGTTGGGAATAATTATCATGGTCCATTCCAAAGTAGATATCCTTTGTTTATTCCAATTTAATCTATTTGTGTATCTACAACAGTTGAGTGGCCTGGTGGACTAGTGGTGAAGATGCTTGCCTCCCATTCAGAAGGTTGAGAGTCCAATCCTAGGTAGCAGCAGATGTTTTTCTCCTGGGGCACAAAGAAAAAAAAATCTGCTGTGAATTCCACATGGTGTCAGCTCCATGCCCCGAATGAAGGGATTACAGCTGGGGGCCCATGGGCCAGATGTGTCACGCCCACCCCAGCTGCATCATGTTAATATCATGTGATATTAACGTGATGCAGCGAATTTGACACCTATAGATTACAGTGTCATAAAAAGGGAATAAGTACTTGCAGCAGCAAAATAGTAATGGAAAGAAGAACACCATGTGATTCATCCTCAATTCTGCACCATGAAGAAATAATTTGGTGAATGGGATGATGTAGTCAACACATCTAAGATCTCTTTTGATGAATGGGATGAGGTAGTCAGAGGTGGTATTCAGCAGGTTTTGACCAGTTCTGGAGAACTGGTAGTGGAAATTTTGAGTAGTTCAGAGAACTAGCAAATACCACCTCTGATTGGCCCCGCCCCCATCTATTCTCTGCCTTCTGAGTCCCAGCTGATCAACTGGGTCTTCTTTTGTTGCTCCGCATAGGAAAACAGAGCTGGAAAGCAAGTTAGTGGGGTGGGGAGGGAATGGGGATTTTGCAGTATCCTTCCCCTGCCATGCCCACCAAGTCAAGCCACTCCGACCAAGCCATACCCACATAACTGGTAGTAAAAAATTTTGATTACCACCCACTGGATGTAGTCAACATATCTAAGATCTCTGAGAAGTTTGAGATGTAATTTAATTTATGGTTGTTTATCTTATAGATATAAATATAGGTGCTTTCAAATAATAATCAAATGTGATTGACACTCCAGTTGTCTCCATGCAACCAGTATTAAAGGTTGCCACAACCAATAGAAAATTGTCATTGACTTCATTTAGCATTTGATCTCCTTCCTAGTGGGGAAATTCAAGAGACCTCTCCCTCTATTGTAGCACATAAACACCTGTACTTTTCCTGAGTTACATCCATTTCTGCCCAAATCCCCTCAACATAAACCACACCTTTTTTTTTTCTTATAAATGTACTGCAAGATTGGAAAGACTCTTTGCCACTTGAAATATTGTTGCTCTGACCTTTTCTGACCGTCACAGGAATAAAAAAAAAAAGTAATTCAGTACCTTAAATCTTTTGTCCATAGATTTTGGTTGGGAACACTCCTAGGTTCTGTAACAAAAGAAGGCTGCAGAACTATAAATTTGGGTAGCAAAAGCTGTGGCTGAATATGAATTATGGTGATCATAAATTAAAAGAGGAGACCTCATGGAAATTACTTCCTAGTTTACTCAAAGCAATCTTTCTGCTGGCTTTTTGCACCCCTGAGACCAAAATAACGAACTATTCAAATATTTAACTAGTGTTTTGCAAAGTGTTTTGGTTGAACCCCTTTTCTTTGTGGCAGCCCCTTAGATATCAGAACACCGCTTGCATTTCATATCTTGTAGTTCTTAATCCTTTATTCTCAGCCTATAATTTCATTCTGTATTCTTAATTTACATCTTACTTCTTCTACACACATGACATCCTTATCTCTTGTGCACCACAGGGCTACATGTGCACCACTACATGTTCTGGTCTGATCTAAGACAGAAGGCATGGCAAGACCTCCTCTCAAACTGATGCCTTGTGGTGGTGGATCTTGTTGCCACAGGCTTGTTGCATTTTGCCTGTGATGATTGGAAAGTTGCTGACACTCATATTCACCCATCAGCATTTGGATAAAGGAGCTTTCCAGCATTCTCAACTGTAGAAAAGCTATCAGGATCCAGGCAATCTGTGAATGACACAAATTATGGTCATTGGCTACTGCTGAATACTTACAGGGTTGATGTGGACTAGCTATGCCCAGTAGAGTTCGTTACCATCAAGTTATCCAGATCCATAAAGCCAATATCTCGTAATCATGGCAACTTGAAGATGGGGATGACTTCAATCCCCAGAAATTTCCAACCAGTCATGCTGGCTAGGGAATTCTGGGAGCTGAAGTCCACTCATCTTAAAGTTGCCAAAGTTGAGAAATACTACACTAGGCTCTGCTCCACCATTTCCTTGCTTATATCATTCTCCTGGGGTCAGTTTGAACTGCTGCCACCATGCTGGTCTTTGCAAGTCCTCCTTTATTATCTCTGAGCTTCTGCCGCCACATCTGTCCTTACTATTGCTGCTCTGGCACTGAAGGTTGCTAATCTTCCAGATTAACCTCAATGCCATTTTTTCTTCTTCTTTCTTCCATTCCTCCCTCTTGCCAGAAACATTGCTGAGTTGTTCTTGAAGTTCCTGAGTTCCATCTTGAAGATTCCCTTAAAATCTGGAAAGGAGTATTTTCCAAGCGCCGGATTGGCCCCTCCCATTTGCCCCTGCACTTTTCTCTTCTTTATCCTCTCAACTGATGGGTCCTGCAGGTCTCAGCTGGTATGGGGAAAGTTGCTCGCTGGCATTAGGCAAAGCACGCCCACCAAGCCACGCCCCCAAGCCACATTTTTTTTAATGTGGAGCTGCACTCCCACTCCCTGTTGGCTGTTCCTCCTCTCCCTTGGAGTCAGATTCTAACAGGGGCATAACATTAGGTTAGTTAGACAATTGCATGGATCCTTCTTCTAGCCAAGTCCATTCTGCCCTTTGTTAAGGGGAAGAGGTTTTCCTTCCTTCCAAGCATGGACGCAATTTGGCAAGGAAACAGGTTTTAGGTGCGACTGGAAACAATGGAAGAAAGTTCATTCCTGTCATGTTCATAACAGCAGTGGAAAACTGCCCCCCTCCCAAATAAAATTCTTGTTATGACGAAGATATTTTGTCAGGGTCTCCTGCCAATTTGGGAGGTGTGTGGGTAGTGAGGTCTGTGGAATGCCATTCAAAGGGCGAATACTACCTTCAAATGCACATCGTCATAACAAATGACCCAGTTAAAAAGGGGAAAGAAATATGAACCTTTGAGGGTTTAGACCAGGAGTGTCAAACTTAAGGCCCGCAGGCTGAATCTGGCCTGTGGAGTTCTTAGATCTGGCCTGTGGGGGCTGGTCTAGAAATATCAAAGGACCAGCCTGCGGTGGCCTCTGCCAGCTAAAACAGGCTGCAGGGGAGCCGTGTACTGCCCCCATGGCCCATTTTTAGCTCCCAGGGCCTCCTACAGCACTCTGCCAGCTAAAAATGGGTGCAGCAGGGTGCAAAAGCCCCCTCCCCCCAATGGCCCATTTTTAGCCAACAGAGTGCTGCAGGAGGCTGTGGAGGCTGTGGAAATGTGCTGCAGAGGGTCGCACAAGCCCCCTCCCCCACGCAGCCCAATTTCAGGTGGCAGAGTGCTGTAGGAGATTGTGGAGGCTGAAAACCGGCCACAAGGGGGCTGCATGAGCCCCTCCCATGTCCCGTTTTCAGCCAGCAGGGTGCTGCAGTAGATGTCCATCCCATCTCCCTCCCCCTGGCCAGCCCATAAAGGAGAACATCAATGCTGATCTGGCCCTTGAAAAAATCCAACTTGACATCCCTGGTTTAGGTAATCCCAGTCTGTAGTTAATAAGCACTACCATGCTTATTACCTAAACCAGGGATGTCAAGTAGTTGGAATATTGTACTGGGCATAGGTAGTCCTGAACTAATATTCCAATTGGGACTGGAACCAATTGTTGAACCAAATGGTAGTTTCATCCTGTAGGAGACAACTAGGCTGAGCCTGAGGGTGAAGTGAAATGCATCATCAGTTTGGAATCTCTACACCTTCATAAGAGACCTAAGTCTATTACTAATTACCATTAGTAATTGAAATTCTTGTGTGTATGTGTGTCTGTATCTATATCTATATCTATATCTATATCTATATCTATATCTATATCTATATCTATATCTATATCTATATCTATATCTATATCTATATCTATATCTATATCTATATCTATATATATGGAAAATGTTAAGCATTGGTTCTATTTCAGATGATATTTTTCCATACAGTTTCAGATCGTCCATGTAGAAGAGGTGGTTAGACTGGCAGATTATCACAAAGGTGCTTTTTCAAAAGATAAGTGGACCATCTTTTTTTTCCCTTGAGGAAGAAGAAGAAAACCATAGTCAAGTTGCCCCTGTCAGAAGCCTCATGAGTAAGGAGTGAGGATGTAAGAGCATCTCGGTTGGTGAGACGGTTTCGCCAACAAAACCCAGGCATACTGGGCAGAGGGCGGGCTGGTATCCAGGAGGTGTCTAATAGTGTCCTTTGCCTTCCAGGTGTCACCCCTCTGGTGGGAGGGCGCATGTCAGCCCTTGGTCTGCCAGCTGGTCTGGGGCTGCCATTTGGGCACAGGAGGAGCTGCCAGGTGGCGCTTGGCCATGGCTGTCCATGGCCATCCATGACCACACCATGGCTGCCTACACCACTGTCATGTCACAGGGACCCTGCAGAACACTTGCCGCATCTTCAATGCCATTGGACTTTGAAACCAGCTGACTCGTGGCAGAATAGCTGACTGTCAGAGTGTGCAAAAGTACAGGGAGCTAGATATGCTGACCTAGGAGGAGCAACTGGAACACTTCGGGGATGTGGAGAGCATATTGGCAGCATGGAATAGGTGGGAGGGGCAGGAGCCATGGGGTGGGGTAGAGCACAATTTAAGTGGTGGAGGACCACGGTCTCAACAACGGTAGCACTGACTTTGATTACTTTGTTGTTGATCACTCCGTGCCAGGTTCACGTTTGCAAGATTGTATTGTCAGCATTTCTTGATGCGGGACACCGGAATGTGATAAGCACCTTTAAGGTAATCGTTACCTGGATGACTGAGAATTTCCATAAACAGACCATCAGATGTTTTAAATTTATTATTACATTGCAGTTTAAGATGATAGCCTTGTTCACACAACTTATGATAACAATATATGATTTCCCCCCAAAATACTGAATTATCAAATCATATTTTAATCTAGTCTTTTGGGTTGAACATACCTAACTGGTCAAGTTTTTTGGCTAAACTATACATTGGATAACATAGTGCTTTAAATATTCAATCTGGATCAGTTCACTAGAGCAGTTATAACACTAATAGATTTAGTGGAAGAAAAAAAAAAGGATAAAGGAAATTGGAGTTTAATGGACCATTAAGAGGAAGAGGTATTTGTTACTCCAGAATATAGTAGATCTGAAAGTATGTCATTCATCGTAAAAACATAATTTAGTTAATGATTAATGTCATGTATGTAATGACTTTACAGAAATAACACACATGATGTCATTTGCATCAATTTACTTCATTTGAGTAATGAGGTCATTATACAAATGACATAAATTGATGGAAGTGACACAATTGTAATTTAATTTCATTTAATGTAATTTCATGACATTAATCTAATGTAATTTAGTATAAATTTATGTCCACTCTCCATATTACGTACTTTTGGTAGTGATAGTATTTCAGGTTAGATCTGTTAGATGGAGCTTTTCTCTGTTGCATTTGATAGCCACTAAATAGGGCATTAAATTGATATTTTTCCTCTATAAAGTAAATAAAATGAAATAATAAGTAAATAAAATTCTCAACAAGTTAGCATAGCTGGGACTATATAAACTACTCTAACACAATATAAGTCAACAGTTTCTCATACTTCAAATAATACAATCAGGGACTGTAAGAATCAATAATCTCAATCAGAAGCAAGATCTTTTTTTTCATGTTTGATAATTCTTCATTTTTAATGCAATGGGTCATCTTTCTTTCTTTCTTTCTTTCTTTCTTTCTTTCTTTCTTTCTTTCTTTCTTTCTTTCTTTCTTTCTTTCATCTATCTATCATTAATCTTAATCTTGATCTTAATCATCTTAATCTATTTTTCATTTCATCTGATCAGTGAAACTCTTGACAGGAAGCAACATAGATACTCATTCCATTAAAAGACAAGAATGTATAGGCAGGAGAAGCAGTATAAGGTATAAAAATATAAATTCATAGGGCTGGAAGTTATATCTCACAAGTTATATTATCCAGCCTGGCCGATAATGGATCTCTTAAAGCATATTGGTTAGATAGCTCTCCATCAGTGGTGGGCTGCAAATTTTTTAACAACTAGTTCTCTGGCTGGGTAGGTGTGGCCAGTTAGTCATGTGACTGGATGGATGATGTCACTCATCACACCCAGCCCATCGTCTCAGCCATTGTCTCAGAGGAAGAGGTAGGATTCAGCCGGTTGGGGCTAATCCCACCACTGGCTGGCCCTGCCTCTGCCCATTTTTTGGCCTGTTTTTCAGCCTGTTTTTGGGCCATTTTCTGGGCCATTTTCTGGCCAATTTTGGCTGGAAAAATGGCCTGAAAACATCCCCCCAAATGGCAATTTGGGGGATGTTTTCAGACCATTTTGGAGCCATTTCCAGCCAAAATCAGCCTGAAAATGACCTGAAAACAGATTTTAAAAATCGGTCATTTTGGACTGTTTTCAGGCCATTTTTTGAGCCCTTTCCAGGCTATTTTTCACCCCAAAACCAGCTGAAAATGGCTTGAAAAATAGGGAGGGGTGGGGCCAGATGGTGGTCTGATTTGCTGGTTCTCCAAACCACACAGAATCGGAACAAGGGGTTCGGGTGAACCTATCTGAACCTGCAGCAGGCCACCTCATTTTATTATTATATGTAGTATTATGGACCATCCATTCAGGTGGATTTTGCAATATAGAAATGTAGTTAATCAATCCCACTGCTTGACAGTTCTTCTTCTCAGGAAATTCTTCCTAATATCAAATCAGAATCAACTTTCCTATATTTTTGACTCACTGGTTTCTGGTCCTGCCATTTTGTATAACAGAAAAATCAACTCCATCCTCTGTAAGGTAGGCTTTTAATTTCCAAGACTTCATCCTGGTCTTCGCTCTTTACTCTTTACTTCTACAGGCTAAATGGATGCCATCTTTTAAATATTCCTTTCATATTGAGTTTCCAGTCCATTCAACATTTTGATAGACGTCTTCTGCATTTGTTCATTTTTTTTACAGCACAGTACCCAAAGATGAGAGCCAATCTGATGTCATGGTTGAGTCATCAGGCTATAAATTGGGAGTTCTACTTCTGCTTTAGGCATAAAGCCAACTAGGTAACCATTGGCCGTTGCTTTCTCTGAACCCTAGCAAGGAGGAAATGGCAAACCTTGCCAAGTAAATGAGAATTAGGCATAATTGATTAGAAGAAGGAAAGAAAACCTAAATTGACAATACTCCAAATGCAGAGTAGATTGGAACAATTACTTCCCATTAACTGGACTCAATATTCTTGCTATTACACCTCCAAATAGCATCTGCCTTTTTACCAGTTGCATCAAACTGTTGGCTTCATTCAACTTGTGTTCTTGCACAACACCCAGGTCCTTTTACATGTCTTGTCATGGTTATTTTATACTTTAATGTTTCTTCCTCCCTGTGGGCTAGATTCATATTTTTCTTGATAAATAAAATGTCAAAATTGTTTTGGCTCATTCTTCTGAGCTTGTGTAAATCTATTGGCATCTTTTGCTTCTTTTCTAAAGGATTAGCTCCTAGATTTATCTGTCATTCTGCTAATTATCCCCTCAATCCCTTCATTCATAAAAACACAGCATAGGCCCAAATCCTGTGTCACTCTACTCTAGCTTACTCTCCAAGTTGATATTTTGCCATTAAAAAGTACTCTTTCAATGCAGTCATTCAACAGTGATAAATCCATTCAACAGGCCTATCATCTAAAGCAAAGGTTTCCTCTGTCCAATCATGTCTGATTCTAGAGCATGGTGCTCATCTTTATTTCTTGGCTGAAGGAGCTAGCATTGTCCGAAGACATTTCAGTGGTTATGTTGCCAGCATGGATATATGCTATACATGGAACACTGTTACCTTCCCACCAAAGTGATACCTATTTTTCCACTTGCATTAGCATGCTTTTGAACTGCTAAGTGGGGAGGAGCTGGGGCAAGTAACAGGAGCTCACCATGTTGTGTGGCTCTTTGGTCTCAAACCTGCAATGTCAGCTCTCTTCTGACAAGCTCAGTGTCTTTAACCTAAGCTTATCAGCTGGAACCTTCATTCTCACTAAATGAGAATATAATTTGTTGAGGTCAATATCCACTATGTCCATTATTTACCCAATTTGGTAAAATAGGAACTTTATCAAACAAAATAGATTCAGTTAGATAGCTTGATTTATTTGTGATAAATTCTGCCTTTTGTTAATTACTTCATTTCCATGGGAGTGCTCATAAAATTGCTGTTTAATAGCAATAGCAACACCACTTAAACTTATATACAGCTTGACATGCTTCACAACTCTCTCTAAGGGTTTACACAGTCAGCATATTGCCTTTAACAATCTGGGTCCTCATTTCACTGACCTCAGAATAATGGAAGGCTGAGTCAACCTTGGGCCTGTTGAGACTTGAACTGCCAAATTGCAGGCAGCCAGCAATCAGCAGAAGTAGCCTGCAGTAGTGCACTCTAACCACTGCACCACTACAGCTCATAATAATCATAATAATTTAATTCAGGACAATGCTTAGTACAGATAACAATATGATAGCATTGGCATCATTTCACTTCTTTCATTTTTTTTAAGGTAAATGTATTTGTTAATCTCCAGTCTTCTGGAACATGGCCATTTTTTTAAAAAAAATCATATCCTGGTGATTGGATGGACAAACCATTCAATTTTCTTGGAAACAATATGGAACTTCTTTCCTGTTGCCTTTTTCTGAATAATTTTCAGACTAGACTTCAGCAAAGAATCTCCTGGTGGTCTTTCATCCAGATATCAAGCAGAGTCAACTTTGCTTAGTTGTTTTAGCCATTAAGAAGAAGCAAGAAAGTGACCACTTTGGCTGTCAGATCATGTTGTCTAATTGTAAGTGGACATGATTGACGAGGAGGCCAAAGAACATGTATCACAAGAAATTCAGAAGAGATTTTCAACATGATGTGCTAGCTGGGATTAGGTTAAATCATCTCCTCATTTAAGGATGACCCATCTAGAGGTTTCACTTTAGCTCAAGAGACTGCCATAATTCCACCCGAGCAGCAAAATCTAATGAAATTTTTATACTTAGTTGTTTCTTGTATACATTCTCCCCCAGTTTCTTCTAGTTTTAATGAGCTTCTTTAGGTAAGAATTTTCTCCCCTTATAGAGGAGAGGAAAATATGCTCCAGATCAAGCTGATATATTTCAAGGAAGAAAACAAAAAGGTGCAACAGTAAAAACATCGGGAAGATCAAAGGCATTGCAAAAGACACAAAGTAATGAGAAGACTATGTAAATACAAATGAAAAAGAATAGTAAATTAGTTCATTATTTATTAATCAAAGATTCAGCATGAGGTGCTGAGTATAAGCTGGAAGGATCTGACAATTGCTGTCAGAAGCCTTGGGGACAAAAGGAAGATATGGAAAATCTGCCAGGGACTTTTGAGCAAGGCATTTAAGAAATCGCAGATAAGAAGAGAAAGAACAACTATCAGTAATAAAAGCTGTCAAGAACTCACTTTAAACTGATGTTGCTAGAGGTTCTGAGATTTATCAAAGCTAATAAAACAAGGTGTGCGACTTCTTCAGGGGACAAAACAAGTTTCAGATGACTGAAGAATTGTTGCTCGACAACTGAACGCATGAGGAAAACATGTCACACAAGATTGGGATAGGCCTTTTTTTTTTATCATTGTTGTTTTGAAAAATAAAAGTCAGCTGCTAGAAACTAGCTCTACTTGTATACAACAATGTGCTTCTTGACCACATAGATAATATGAAACTACCAAAGGAGAGAGACAATGCATCCGGTTAAAAGCCCATCTAATATAATCTTACGTGCCATACAATGGCCAGTCAGCTGACTGAGGTTTGAAAACAATGACAGGGTTGACTGGAGGTGGGGTTGGAGGTCAAGAAAAAAAATTTTTTTTTTAAAAAAAACAGGCTTGAAATTTTGGGCTTGGACAACCTTGAACCACACCACCTATGGTTGGACTTAAGCTTAGTACACAAAATTATCTGCTACAATGTCCTACCAATCAATGACTACTTCAGCTTCAACCGCAACAAGAGCACACAACAGATACAAACTCAATGTTAACTGCTCCAAACTTGATTGTAGAAAGTATGACTTCAGCAACACAGTGATGAATGCCTGAAATGTACTACCTGACTCCATTGTTACATCCTCTAACCCCCACTCCTTTAACCTTAAACTATCCACTATTGACCTCATCTGTGGTCTTCGGACAATGCTAGCTCCTTCAGCCAAGAAATAAAGATGAGCACCATGCTCTAGAGTCAGACGTGATTGGACAGAGAAAATCCTTACCTTTGCTTTAGATGATAGGTCTGTAAGGGGCATGCATAAGTGCACAATCATGCCTACCATCCCTGTCCTATTGTCCCCATTTATTGTACCTATTTCCTGTATTCTTACTCATGTTTATACTTATACCTATTATCTTGTTAGTGATTAACAAATCATATAAATAAAATAAATAAAGCAGTGACCATGTGATGGAAACCCCACTTGCTTTTTTACATACGCTGCATGGATGTACTCATGAAGTCTCCAAGAACTGAATTTAATTCAATGGAGCTCTTATGGTATAGTTGGTCAAGATGTTAGACAAGAAGCACGGCAGCTGATATTCAAGCCAATGTTCAAGTGAAATTTACTGAGTGATTTTGGGCCAATCACTCCAACCAATTTAGTGCTAGATTTCATACTAGACATATTAATAAATCTTGCTTCCTAAGAACTATTAAGTAGCTGCTTTCACAGCTACTTAATAGCTGAAATTCCACAGCTTCAATCTGACTTTAATAGAACACGAATGAAGTCCTCTAAATGCAGAAAGCAGAGACCAGTATGTGTGATGGCGAAAACCTTAAATTCTGGACCCTTTGCCCTTTTTAATCAGAAAGATTTCAGCCTATCTTTTCCTGGCCTTGAACATGAGAGGTAGCTCTTTCATGTTTACCTTACAATATTTGCTGACTGTAACACTTTGGCTTCCTATCTTGTCCGTTTTAGCTTTATCCCTTGCAGGAATTGGAGGATGGGAACACCATGAATTCTTTGTCTTCAACTCCATATAAATTTAATCAAAGAAGTGTTTCCTTTTGTCAATGCCCAATTGCAAAAATGAGTGTCAGAACACTGAAAATCTAATTCCATTCCTTATTTTCTTTCTTCCAAATGTTTGTTTGTTTGCTGGGCTTTGAGGTAACTGGGATATAGCCAGAGTTAAGGAAGATAATTTTCTTTTACTCAAAGACCAAGCATGAGATATGTAAAGGTAAATATATTAAAAGAATGATGAATCATCTGCTCCTTGTTCTTTTAAGTGCCTTTTTCCTACATTACTTAATGTCTAACAAGCAACTGGCTGAATGTTAAGGCTAAGTGTATGTTAATTAGTTGTGGTTGTAATTAACATACTCTGACCCATGGATTACAAGGAAATCTACTCAGCATGTGGGCATATGGAAGGACAAAGTCAGAAATGGGAGAATTTTTCTCTAGAATGAAAAAAGGAGTGAAAGAGTATTATGGGGTGACTGCATTCTAGCATTAATGTGTCTCCTCTTTGCTTCTTACATGTAAAATTATTTAAGTTTCAGCAGAATGTATTTGTGTTCGAAAAGCTGGGGAATTTCACATTTTGTAATTACATAAACATGATCTTTGGTCATGTTTGTAGCTAATGTACAGGCTGTTAGAGCATAATGGAGATGGAGAGAAAAGCGACAAACTGGCTATGTCTAATTCTGAAATGAATTCCATTTAGTTTTGTCTAATTACTTACTTAATTTTCAGATATGGCATGCATCTGGAAAGGGAATTGATGTTGTGTCACAAACACCTTCCTAACCTGAACTCAAGCTGCTTGCCCTCTAGGGAAAGTCATGTATACTTGAATTTGCTTCCAGAGATCTGGATTTATTTGCAAAAATTTTATCAGCAGCATGAAACCTTTCTGACAGTTGTTCAGTTGAGTGCTAAAATGGATCATCTTTCTCCAAAAGAACCAGCCACACCAGTGAAGGGAAAGTTGTATATCTTATGCTGTTATTCATATATTTGCCCAGGGAAAATATATCCATTCTATTCTATGCATCAAGACATCCCTGCAATAAAAGTTAGCTGTTTTTATGAATGGCAACCACTAAACCCAGTTAGCTCTCAGTCAGATGACTTTCAAATAAATATTAAACTTTTGTATGCTACATTAGCAGGGGTGGTATTCAGCTGGTTTGGGCCAGTTCGAGCGAACCAGATGTTAAACCTGGTTTGCCAAACCATAGTTGAACTGATTGGCTGGTCCTGCCCACCCCTCTCCTCCCAGGAGTCTCTACGTGGCCCATTTGGATGCAGGGTAAGTGCAGGATCCACACAGAGGCTCTGGGATTGTGAAAAACAGCCCCCCCGGAATTTCTGGAAGTTTGGAAATGGGCCTGTTTCCAGCTTCCAGAGGGCCTCCAGAGTCCAGGAAGGTCATTTTTGCTGTCTCAGGAGCCCAAGGGAAGCCTTCTGACTCTGGGGAAGGTGAAAAATGGCCCTCCCGGAAGTTCCAGTAGGCCACACCCATCCAGCAAAAGGGCAGAGAACCAGTTGTTGGGATTTTTGAATCCTACCCCTGCATATTGGAAGTGAATTTATCTCTGTTAATGTAGAAAGAAATGAGCATCAAAGGGAATGAGAGAGTGCAGTGATATGGTGGGGAGGAAGAAACAGATGGAAATTCCTGAACTATTTTGCCCTCAGATATGTTTTTCTCAAAAATCCACTGTTAGAATCAGCATTGTGAGAGAGATAAAAATATGTTTTTATTGTAAATTTCCTCATTACATCATTGGAAAAATGACATAGCAAAATGCTTAGAAACCAGAGATACAAAAGGCTGTAAGATTTCCAGCATTTCACTGTCAGGATAATTTTTCCAAGTAGCTTTGTTTGTTTGAATCCTGCCTTTATTATTTTTATATATAACTCAAAGTGGCTAATGTTATGTATTAAAATGGACTACTCGAAATCCCTGCGCCTTGATTGGCTAAGGCGCGGGGATTTCTGATTGGCCAGGCGAGCCGCGCCGATTGGCCCGATTGAAGTCTCCCGCGATTGGTTCAAACCAAGAGCGGGAGACTTGAATCGCTGCCATTGGCCGCGGCCGCCGCGGCAAAAGGTATAAAAGCCGGAGGCTTTTTGCCTTTTGCCGGTTCGGTTCAACTATTGGAAATAAAGAGCTGTTAATGAAAGTCACCGACTCAGAACCTTTTTTCGCGGACACGACACTGGCGACGAGGATGGGATCTCGCCCCTGAACCGAACCCCGTGTCCATCTAAGAACTAGCGACAGCAAAATGGCGAAGATAGCACCGCCCGCCCCCTTCAACCCCGCTGCTGAGGACTGGGAATCGTACTCGGATAGATTCCGTATGTACCTGGAATGTGCCGGCATGAAGGACGCCCCGGGCCCGCTAAAACGCGCCATCTTCCTTACGCATTGTGGACCAGAGGTTTTCCAGATGGCCAAGGCATCGGCCAAACCGGCAGACGCGACTGCCATGGATTGGGACGTCCTCGAACCCATACTGAGGCGCCATTACGCCCCCGAGGTCCCCATCCTAATACGACGAAATGAATTTTACCGAAGAAACCAGAGACCAGACGAAAAACTGAGCGACTTCGTCGCTGAATTAAGGCGCCTAGGCGGACTCTGTGAGTTTGAAGGATTGAATAGTCTCATAAGAGACCGTTTCGTACTCGGATTGTGGGATCCGACACTCCAGAGCCGACTTATGGCCAAAGGCGACATCAGCCTAGCCGATGCCCTCACCGCAGCCGCAGCCGCAGAAGCAACCCGCACGTCAGCAGACACCATGCGAAGATCCGACGCGAAGGGCGGAAACAACAACCCCGCGAGGTCGGCCGACGCAAGAAACGAAGCAACCGCACACTACGGCGACTACCAGTCAACCTCCAGCACGTCAGATGATGAGGAGGACATACATCGCGTGCAGACGGGACGCGGAAACCAACGAAGCCAAAACAGTCGTAGGTCGAGGACCAACTGCGCCGGGTGCGGCGGCGACCACCCCAGGTCTGAATGCCGTTTCTTTGATGCTATCTGCAGGCATTGCGACCGAAGGGGCCACATCGCCCGAGTTTGCCGCCAAAAGAAGACCCGCAGCCCGCCAAGATGGGAACAGCAGGACAGAAGAAGAGAGAACTCCCCGCCCAGAGCCAGAGAGCGCCAGCCAGCAGGTAGATGGGACCAGAAGCAACGACCTCAAAGAAGCGGCGACGGTCGGCGGAAAGAAGAAACCCACCAGACGGTGACCATCGGCCACGCCATCTCCGACGGCGCCAGAAAGGTACACGTAGAAGTCCACATTGAAGGCCGGCCATGCAAAATGGAAGTGGACTCCGGGTCCTACCTTTCCATGATTGCATGGCGCGAAATAAAAAAACTAGTGCCTACTCTACAAAGAAAAAACGTGCTTGCCCAGAAAATCATCATAAAAGACTACCAAGGTAATCGCGTTCCGGTAGTGGGCACCAAGAACTTTAACATAACCTACAAAGGCCACACCGAACAACTGCCACTCACAATAGTCGATCGTGACCGCCCGAGCCTGCTGGGTCTGCAATGGTTCGCCCCGCTGAACATCGCGCTGACAGGTGTCAACCAAGTCTCCATTGAAGCCTGGGAACAGCAGCTAGTCCAGGAGTTCCAGGAGGTCTTCGATGGAGGCTTGGGCAAGTACAAGGGGCCCCCTATCTCGTTTGATTTAGACCCAAGGGTTCCCCCCAAGCGGCTTAAACCTAGAAGGGTGCCCTTTGCTTTAAAGCCAAAAATTGACGAGCAGATCAACAAACTCGTCAAACAAGGGGTATTAAAACCGGTAGACCACGCCAGATGGGAGACCCCTATAGTGACCCCAGTAAAGCCTGACGGGTCCGTGAGAATCTGCGGGGACTATAAGGCCACCCTAAACAGCGCGCTACAGCAAAGCGCCTACCCAGTTCCAATAGTGCAACATTTACTGCACTCACTGGGAGGGGGAAAAATTTTTGCCAAGCTCGACCTCGCCCAGGCATACCAGCAACTGCCTGTGGACGAGGAAACGGCAGAAGCCCAAACAATTGTGACACACCGGGGGGCCTTCAAGTGTAACAGACTCCAATTTGGAGTCAGCGTGGCACCAGGCATCTTCCAGAGCCTGATGGAATGTTTGCTACAGGGCATCAAGGGGGTGGTGCCCTATTTCGATGACGTATTAATAGCGGCGCCAAACGAAGCCGAATTAGAAAACCGATTAAGACAAGTCTTAACAAAATTTAAAGAAACAGGACTTAAAGTCAAACGCGAGAAATGCCAACTTTGTACACAGCAAATAGAGTTTTTGGGTTACCTCCTAGACCGGCAGGGCATCCACCCTACAACTAAAAAAGTTAAAGCCATCAAGGAAGCCCCCACCCCGAAGTCCAAAACAGAACTACAAGCATTCCTAGGCTTACTAAATTTTTATAATGTCTTCCTACCTCAGAAGGCAACGGCGGCGGAACCTTTACATAGACTCCTAGACAAGAGGGCAGCATGGACTTGGGGGAGACGAGAACAAGCCGCCTTTCAGAAAACCAAAGACCTCCTCACCTCCGACGCCGTCCTGATGCAATTCAGTGAGACTTTGCCCTTAGCTGTCACTTGCGACGCATCACCTTTCGGCGTCGGCGCTGTCCTCAGCCATACCCTCCCAGACCAGAGAGAAGCACCTATCGCATTTTTTTCCAGAACTCTGACTAAACCGGAACGGAACTATAGCCAGCTGGACAAAGAAGCTTTGGCTATAGTTGCCGCCGTTAAGCGTTTCCACGAGTACCTGTACGGCCGCCCATTCAAAATAGTCACTGATCATAAACCACTATTGGGCATCCTCGCTGGAAACCGTGCTACACCAAACATCTTGTCGCCCCGCATGACAAGATGGTCTGAATTCCTGGCAGCCTACAGCTACGAACTGTTACACAAGCCAGGTAAGAAAATTTCGCACGCGGACGCTTTAAGCCGCTCGCCCTTGCCGGACTCTGACCCTGACCCCGCACCAACAACAAACACCCTGAGTATCGAGAGTTTGCCCATAACCGCATCTGATATTGCCAGGGAAACCATTAGGGACAGACAATTGGCGCAAGTCTTACATTGGTTAGAAAAAGGCTGGCCGGAAAGAGACATTGACGAGACTTTTAAAACATTCCGGCAGCGCCAGACTGAACTTTCACTGTTAAGAGGTTGCATCCTGTGGGGTGATCGGGTGGTAATTCCAGGCAAATTGCAAAGTAGGGTCCTAGAGATGTTACACGAGGGTCATCCTGGCATCGTCAGGACAAAAGCCCTGGCCAGGAGTTACGCTTGGTGGCCAGGGATGGACAAACAAATTGAAGCATGGGTCGCCAAATGCCACCGGTGTCAGGAAACCAGATCCAGCCCACCCACAGCACCTATCCGGGACTGGGAAATACCACGGGGACCCTGGTCCAGAATTCACTTAGACTTTGCTGGCCCCACAAATGGACACACTTTTCTAATCACAGTCGATGCATACTCAAATTGGTTAGAGGTGGCTGACATGAAAACCACCACCACAGAGGCTGTCATTAAAGAGCTGTGTAAACTGTTCTCCACACATGGCCTCCCAGACGTCATTGTCTCAGACAACGGGCCCCAATTTACATCCATCGAATTCGAACGGTTCCTGGCCGAGAAAGGTATCCGCCACGCATTAACAGCACCGGCGCATCTGGCGGCGAACGGTAGGGCGGAACGGATGGTCCAGTTTACAAAAAAGACCCTCCGGAAAATGGACCACGGGGAGATCAACGAAAAAATCAACAAACTACTTTTCATACAGCACATCACACCCAATACCACAACCAACAAAAGCCCTGCAGAGCTCCTGATGGGCAGGAAGCTGCGGTCCCCACTCGATCGTCTGCACCCAACCTATAACCCGGAGCGACCCCCGGACTCAAGCTCCAGGTACCGGACTTTTGAACCAGGCGACTTGGTCTACGCCAAAAACATGACGGGGGACCCCCTATGGATCCCAGCCGTCATAACCCAAATCACTGGCCCACAGTCGTACCGGCTCCAAACCATCGATGGGCGAGCCTGGAAACGACATATCGACCAGCTCCGGTCTCGAGCAATGACTGACCTCAACCCCCAAGACACGAACCAAGGGGGGAGGGAATACCCGGTAACACAAACGCAGGAAAAAATTAAATTTAAAAACTCACCAGAACGCAGCCTTCACGAGTCCCATCCGGAGAAGAGCCGTCCGGCCAACTCTACCGACTCGGAGAAGCCAAGCGGGAGCGGCAAAATCCGTGACTCAACCGACCCGGTAGGCCCAGGCGGGAGCCACGGCGAGAGAACCGGCCCGATCATCCAGCCGGTTCTCACAGAGCCAGGAGCAGCCAAAAAGATGACCGCTCCGGCCGAGTTACAACAAGGAAGTGAGCTGCGCAGGTCAACTAGGACCCGACGGAGCCCCGCCTACCTACGTGATTACACCACGTGAAGGACCGTACCAAGAGGGGAGGGGTGTTATGTATTAAAATGGACTACTCGAAATCCCTGCGCCTTGATTGGCTAAGGCGCGGGGATTTCTGATTGGCCAGGCGAGCCGCGCCGATTGGCCCGATTGAAGTCTCCCGCGATTGGTTCAAACCAAGAGCGGGAGACTTGAATTGCTGCCATTGGCCGCGGCCGCCGCGGCAAAAGGTATAAAAGCCGGAGGCTTTTTGCCTTTTGCCGGTTCGGTTCAACTATTGGAAATAAAGAGCTGTTAATGAAAGTCACCGACTCAGAACCTTTTTTCGCGGACACGACAGCTAACATATCCAACATGGCTTCCTCCTCTCTTTTCCCACAACAATTCTGTGAGGTGGGTTGGGCTTAGAAAGCATAATTGGCTCAAGATCACCCAGCTGGTTTTCATCACCTAGGTGGAACTAAACATCACAGTATCCCATTTTGTAGTCTGGTGCCTTAACCAGGGGTGGGCTGCTGGGGGTTCGCAGGGGTTCAGGAGAGTCCCTAGCTTAGATTCTGTGCAGCTCAGAGAATCCCAAATCCAACTCCTGGCTGGCCCTGCCCACTAAACCCTCACAGGAGTCCCCATGCGGCCTGTTTGGGATGCAGGTAAACACAGGGTGTGCATGGAGGCTCGGGGAAGGCAAAAAACAGGCCTCCTGGAAGTTCAGGAAGGCTGGAAATGGCCTGTTTCCAGCTTCCAGAGAGTCTCCTGAGTCCAGGAAGCCATTTTTGCCCTCCTGGAGGTTCAAGGAAACCTTCCAGAGCCTGGGGAGGCCAAAAACACCCCATCATCATAGCCATGCCCATCCAACAACCAGGCAGAGAACCCTTTGCTAAATTTTTTGAAGCCCACTTCTGATCTTAACCACTAAACCAAGCTGAGTCTTTAGAATCTGCCTTTTAAGTAAGGTGTCTGCTGTTACTTGATTCATTCAATACACTATTCCCTTGAAAGTACCAAAGAAAATACTGATTTTTATATCTAACAACTTCCTGAGATGTTTTCTGAAGTACAAAACTCTGTGAATGTCAATGAATTCTCAACCCTTTTTGACTGTTAACCTGTCTATAAACAGCTCTTATCAAAATTAAAATATTATGGAGCATCTGTTCAGCTTTGTTCTTATTTTGTGGAAATAGTTCAGAGGAAGCCTATTGTCTCATCTATCAAAGCATCTTTGGATTGAAAACAGTATTTCACAAGTTGTTGACCTGAGGTTGAAGCCAATGGAGACCATAACCTCAAAATATCTTTGTGGTCAAAATGGGAATCCTGTCATTCAACCCTGAAATAATGATTTTTACCTCTAAGAAGGATCACCAATATTTGCTAAAAGCTGGTGAGATTCAGAATCACAGCACCACATAGCTGTGAATCTCCACTAAATAGCTGGTTGTATAACTTGTGTTAAGCCATAAGGCAGTTTGGTGGTTTGTGGTTTATGCTTTGTGCCCTGTTTCATGACTGAAACAAAACTGTGTCAAGCCACACATCTGAAGTTGCTCTTTTTTTTTATAAAAAATTCAATATTTACATAAATATTTATAATATTTACATACAAGCCATGCCCAGCCAGTCACATGACCACCAAGCCAACCCACAAATTAGGCCATGCCCAAGAACCAGTTGTTAAGAAATTTGAATCCCACCCCTGCCTCTGTGTGTTTGTGTGTGTGTGAGTGTGTGAGTGTGTGAGTGTGTGTGTGTGAGTGAGAGAGAGAGGGAGAGAGAGAGATATCTGATCTAACCTCTCCCTCTCCCTCTCCCTCCCTCCCTCTCTCTCTCTCTCTCTCTCTCATACACACACACACCACACACAGAGGGAGATGGAGAGGGAGAGGTTAGATCAGACCTCTCTCTCTCTCTCTCTCTCCAATGTCAGCAAGCCACCGTCAGTCAAAATTCATATCAGTGGTCCCCAGGATTTAAAATTATGAGTTTGGTGGTCCCTGAGGTCCAAAAGGTTGGTGACCCCTGGTCTAGAACAGGGATGTCAAACTCAAAACCTGGGGCTGGATCTGGCCAGTGAGGTGCTTTGATCTGGCCTGTGGGGTCACCCTGGAAACAGCTAAGGACTGGCCTGCAGTGCCTCTGCCAGCAAAAACAGAGCTCGGGAAGGCTATGTGTGGCCTTCCCAAGCTCAGTTTTCACTGGCAGAGGGTTGCAGGAGGCCATCACAGCTGAAAAGAGAACTCAGGAGACCATTTTCTCTGGCAGAGAGCTCAGGCCACCACAGGTGCCCCCAACACGAATGATGTTGAGCTGGCCATGCCCACTCTGACCACCCAAGGTCAAACAAAACCCTGATGCAACCCTCAATGAAATCGAGTTTGACACCCCTGGTCTAGAACAACTGTGGCAGTAGTTCTAAATAGTTCCTTAGCCAAGAGTCATCAAACATGCTCTCCAGTTAGAATTTTGCACAGCAAAAACTTCAGTCACCTAGTTACTATCTTTGAAAACATTTATGGAATGCAGTTTCAGTTTTGCAAGCTGCTGCACTGCTCCCCCTTCCTTTCTGTTGGCAACTCTAAAAAGACCATACAAATATTTTATGAGTTGACCTCCAATAGTAATTGGAACCTTAGGTACAATCCCAAATCAGTTGGCATACCACTTGAACTTACAAACTGCAGTCATGTGACTTCAGGATGTTGCAACTGTTGGTAAATGAGCCTCTTGCCTAGTGCCCACATTGCTATCATGCACCACAGGGGTGGCACAAAGGTCAGAAATGCACGTACAATTTGTAAGACATAGTTTCTGATGCCATTGTAATTTTGAATAACGGTTAATTGAATGGTCATAAATCAAGGACTACCCATATATAACAAGGTGCCATTCACCAAACTTTTGAGTTCTAGGTATGGTGTGAACCAGAGGTAATATTCAGCAGTTTCTGACCGGTTCTGGAGAACCAGTAGTAGAAATTTTGAGTAGTTCAGACAACCAACTAATACCACCTCTGATTGGCTCTGCCGCCATCTATTCTCTGCTTCCCATTGAGTCCCAGCTCTTCTTTGGTTGCCCTGCACAGAATGGAGCTGGAAAGCAGGTCAGTGGGGTGGGGAGGGAATTGAGATTTTACAGTATATCTTTCCCCGCCATTCCCACCAAGCCAAGCCGCATCCACCAATTTGAATCCCACCACTGGTATGAACTGTCTGAGGACAGCACACAGCTCATAACCAGTCAACCAGTCATGTGTGTGTTGTTAAATTTCACCTGCTAATGACAAATGTTTCTCGCCTGCAATGTCTACCCTTCAGTTCAATTAAGAAACCATAGGTAGTCCTTGACTTCCAACAGTTCATTTAGTGATGGTACGGCACAGAAAAAAGTGGCTTAAGATCAATTTTCACTCTTATGACCATTGCAGCATCCTCCATGTTTAGATGATTTACATTCAATTGACCCACATCTATGACAGTTGCAGTGACCTGGGGGTCATGTGATCCCCTTTTGCAACCATCTGACAAACCAAGTCAATGCGGAAGCCAGATTCACTTAACAACTAGGTTACTAATTGAAGAATTGCAGTGACTCGTTCAAAAAATGTAATGTGGAAAAGTGGCAAAACTCACTTAACAAATGTCTCACTTAGCAACATAAATTTTGGGCTCAATTGTGGCCGTATGTTGAGGACTACCTATATTCATTTAGAGGCAGTGATTTCTCTTTGATATGGTTGAATTACATTGGAACATTCCAGTATAAGGGAATGTCTTCCTCTGATCCAATTTATTAGACGTTGCAGCAATATGTTGGTTTCCCTCCCTCATCTATCAAGTATCCTGGGATTGGAAAATGGCATCTTGAAAGTTAGCTCTCTCTGACTTGACAATGAAACACAGCGGAGGGCATTCCCAAAATATCTGCATGTTCAAAATAGATATCCTGTGGAATCCTTCCAAGTCATTTGTAGCAAGAGCATGAAGGCTAAATCCCGAAGAATTCCATGTATATAAATATGTAAAGTTTAAGAGAGAAGGAGAACTTAGCCAGCTCTAAAGCTCATATGGAATAATTATATCAAGAACATTGAATTCTATGGCAAATTTCTCTGAATTGTGATCATTTGTAAGATTTTATGTCTTCTAATGCCTCCCTGAAGGAACTTTTCAATTTTTAAAAGCTAGAGGGAAAAAACCCCCCACACAAAATATAATACAATTTCCCAGGCCAATTATAAAGCTTTGGTGATCTGAGTTGCTTTCACAGTTTTAATTATTCCCAGGAAAGGGATATGAGTATAAAAAGATTTTTCTCAATGGGTAGTACTATTAAACTATCAGAAAGTATAATTGCTTCTAAAATTATTGTTTTGTTCATTTATAGTCCAATTTCTCTATTTTTCCTCCAAATAATTTTCTTGTAAGATATGTTGGACTGGGAAGTAATTATTGGTCCAAAGTTAGCCATTAAACTTTTATGGCTGAAATTGGACAAGAACTGGGCCCTCACCAGTCCTAGTCCAACACCTTAACACTAAATTGCACTATAAAAAGGTGTAGTTCTCTGATGTCTCTCCCATAGGTCTCCCCCAAAAAAGTGTCAGAGAGAGAGAGAGAGATGAAAGAGAAGAGAGAGAGGAGAAAGAGAGAGAGGAGATGAGAGAGAGACGTCGACTTGGCCACATCCACCCACACAGTCACATGACCACCAAGCCACACACACCAAACCACGCCCACAGAGCTGGTAGGAAAAAAAATTGAATTTTACCACTGATTTAATTGTGAGTTTAGCATCACTTATGAGGCCCAGCAGTATTGTTACACAGAAGCTCATAGAAAGGGCTATGATTGACATTTCTTATGGTATTTTTCAGGATACTTAGAACCAGAGCAGGTGTACAACTGTAATTATCTGACTTAACTTGCTCATACACATTCACACCATCTTTGTATTCATAGATTTGAAACCCAGATTCTTTATATTGGTCTCTCAGAATAAAGCTTGAAGGGATCTTGGAGGTCTTCTAGTCCAACCCCTTGCTCAAGCAGGAGACCTTATACCATTTCAGACAGGTGGATGTCCAGTCTCTTCTTAAAAACATCCAGTGATGAAGCACCCACAACTTCTGAAGGCAAACTGTTGCATTGGTTAATTGTTCTCACTTTTAGGAAGTTTATCCTTAATCCCAGGTTGCTTCTCTCCTTGATTATTTTCCATCCATTGTTTCTTGTCTTGCCTTCTGGTGTTTTGGAAAATAAGTTGACCCCTTCCTCTTTGTGGCAGCCCCTCAAATACTGGAATATGACTATCATGTCACCCCTCATCCCTCCTTTCTCTAGACCAGCCAATCCCTGCAATCGTTCTTCATATGTTTTTCTCCAGGCCTTTAATCATCTTAGTTGCACTTATTTGCACTTTTTACAAGTCTCAACATCTTTTTTATAATGTGATGACCAAAACCGGATGCAGTATTCCAGGTGTGGTCTTATATGTATATATTGTTTATTTTATTCCAGGTGTGGTCTTATTAATGATTTATATATATTTATTTTGTTTATTTTTATTTATATAATTTATTTTTAAATGAGTTTATAAAATTATAATTTATATTTATTTTGAATTTTAAAATATTTTTAAATTATTTTTAATTGTTTTATGTTTTATGATGTATGCCACTCAGAGTCACTTGTTGAGATGGATGGCTTACTTTATAAAATAAACAAACAAACACCCATTATTTCTATAAAATTGTATCAGGCTTGAAGGAGGATAGAAATAAACACATTATTTTATAGCACAGAGTTTTGGGTCTACTTTCTTTCAAGGATCTACTTTTAGCTTTAAACGATAGGAAAAAAGTGAATAAATGTTTCATATGCAGACCAGACAAACATTTGCTAATTAGTATAGCTATACTTTCTTTATTTCAAGAAATGCACTTCAAAAAGTTGACCAGCTGCAACTTCATTAATTAAAATACATATACTTAACCTTCTCTATTGGTGACAAGGTTGTGTAACTACTACCTATACAGAGATTACCTTAGCAATTATCTTCAGTGGAGGACACTTTTCTTAGATATAGGAAGACTACATAAAACTCACTAAGGAAATTAGACGTCTTTCTTTGTCTTTTGAAAGCATTGGGAAGGACTTAGAAAGATACGTAAGGAAGTTGGAGTACCTTGGAATCCATCAAGCTCTAAGTACAGTGCATAAAATAACCACTGTTTGCAAGTGGTATAAATTTGAAGATTATGTACCGCAGGTGAACTTTAGAACTTGCCATTGCAAGTTTCCCTTTCTTTAGAGGGTTTCAGGGGTAATTGGGCAACTAATTATGTCCAATATGAATTTGTCAATGCCAACTGTCCGTTGATTTCAGAAAGATTGGCTCTGAATACCAGTGCAGCCAAATAGGGTGAATAAAAACTTGTGATCTCTTTCCTCAAACCTTCCCCAAAGTTTCTATCAGGCGTCCCCAATATATGTGTCAGTCTTAAGATGGTCTGCAGAAAAAAGTTGCACGTGTGCACACACACAGCAAACAAGCATCACCAGACTGCAAGAGGTATTGTGATATCACATCTGTTCTTATTTTTGCCCAAAAAGGCAAAATAATTTTCTGCTGCCAGAACAATAATTGCCATTGTAGCTTGATGATTCCTTTTGAGAGTAACTCTTGGCCACAAGATGAGAGTTTGGGAACTGTCTGAAGACTACAAGGTGCCCACTTCTGTTGTAATGAACTAAAAGTCTCACCCACTATCACAGATCTAGTTTACAGATCTAGTTAACTTTGTTGCTGTTGGCCCTTTGAGCTAAGACAGACAAGAAGTAGTACTCTAACTTTTTTATTGTAAGGTTATATTAACGGAATCTTGCAAGACCAAAGACATTTCTTCCTTCTTTTCATTTTGGTCTCCAGAAAACTGGAAAGGATCCCTTCTGAAATACTTCAGATACTTTGAGATATATTTTATATGTCAGTCATCCAGTCTACAGTCCTTCCTCCTATCTTTCATACCGCTATATCAGCTTCACATTTAGCTTGATGGAATCTCTATGGAGATTCTCAATCATCCAGGTCATGGTTGTCCCAAAGCTGCTTTGTTCAAAAGGCAACTGGATTTTGTTTTTCTTTGAAGATGTTTCACTTCTCATCCAAGAAGCTTCTTTAGTTCTGACAGATGAAGCTTTTTTTTTGTTAAAAAATTTTATTTTATATTTTACAATAATTCCATTTCATTTCAACCATTTGTTGACTGGGTACATATATCTTGTGCTTACAATTATAATTAATACTTTTCTTGCCAATATAACAATAATCACATTTTCTTATAGCTATTTTTTAATATATCTATTTTTAACAAACTTAATTTATTGCTCTATATATTCATCTGGTCCATTTTAACTTGTTTTATTTTCCAACCATTGATAAAATAAAATTTGTACCATATAATATTCTGTTTCTTCTTTTTCTTTGATTACCAATGTTAACCTATTCATCTCTGTACATTCTCTCAATTACTTTTCCCTCTTATCACTTTTCCAGTTCTGAGCAAATACAATTCTGGCTGCTGTTAATACATGTATAATTAAATATGTTTTTTTCTTTACTGTAACCTTCAGGTACCATTCCTAATAAAAATATTTCAGGTTTCAAATCTATGTTGTTTTATCATTTTTTCCAACCAAGTGTGTATTTTTGTCCAGTTTCTTTTAGCGTATATACAAGACCACCACATATGGTAATATGTTGCAGGTGTCTGGTGGCACTTCCAGCATTCACCTGATTTATCTTTGAACATCTTAGCTAATTTTGCTGGTGCAAAGTGCCATCTATAAAACATTCTATACAAGTTTTCTTTGTATGCTGTCAATATTGTTAATTTAGCTTCTGCCATTTATCTAATTCTATAGCATATCCAAAAAAAAAATTGCCCAACAGATGAAGGTTCTTGAATGAGAAGTGAAACATCTTCAAGGAAAAACAAAGTCCAGTTGCCTCTTGAAAGAGCATTTTTGGGATTTCACTGCAATGCATGCAATTTAAGTGAGTACCAAGGGATCCACTTAATAAAGCTAATAGTGTCAACCTGGTAATATCAAAGAGTCTTTGTCTCGTACACATTCATGATGGAGAGGAGCAAATCAGTTTGAAAGATCAGCTTAGTTATCTCCAGAATAAGTAAATAAAATTTGGTTCCAGGCTAGACACACTGGAGGATGGCGAATTCTAGTCCTGCTTTAGGCATGAAAAACAGGTAGATGATTTTGGACCAACCACTCTGTCTCAGCCCAATTCACTTCACAGGTTTGATTTTGTGGAGAAAAAAGAAGAAGGAAGGAATATTGCATTTGTTCACTGGCTTGAAATATTTATAAAAATAATAAAGGTGGGATTAAAAAAAATCTTTAAAAAATTAATCCCAGTATGTAACTTATTAAGATAAAAGTGACCCTGATTACACATTTCCAAATAATACATGCAGTGTTCAGAAACTGATCTAAGATTGCATTGCATGCAGCTGAAATGAAATTGCTCATTTTGTAATTTTTTTTCCAATACAGACTTTAAAGAAATAAAAAGTGCAACACTTTCTTATTGTTCTTAATAAAGCCTTCCCAGTAGCATATCAAAGCATGCCATATTCTTGGCATTGCTTCCTTTGCTACAACGATCAGAGCTTGCTATTATCAAAGGGCAAAAAGTATTAAGGAACTGCAGCCATGTTTAGCATCGCTCTCCAAGCCAGGCTTCAAAAAAGAAATTTGTGAAATCAGAACAGTGATCTGATCACCAGTGGGACAAAGCACACAGAAATTAATTATAAACCTTTTGCATACAGCTTTTGGAGGCATAGCCCAAGGGAAGTCCACATCTACACATAATAAAATAAGAGTAAACAAAATTCTGCAGTTCTATTGAACTGTATCACTCACATAGCAGTATTGAAAAAAATGGCATTTAAAGTAGGTATATCTATTAAAGGTGTCAGAAAGCAGTTTGGCATAGTACTTAAGGCATCAGCCTAGAAAGTGGGAGAATGTCAGTTGTAGTCCTGCCTTAGACACAAAGCTAGCTGGGTGATCTTAGGCCAGAAACACTCTCTCAGCCCTATACATATTTTTGTGCAGACCTCCTGCGGGAGCTTCATTGGTTTCCAGTTTGCTTCCAATTTGCTTCCGGGTGCAAGGTCCTTGTTGTCACCTTTAAAGCTCTTCATGGCTTGGTAGCAGGTTATCTGAGGGAACATCTCTTGCCAGTCACATCTACCTGACCCACTAGAGTGAGGAGGCAAGGAATGTTCTGGGTCCCATCTCCTAGGGCAAAGGTCAGGAACCTTTTTGACTAAGAGAGCCATGAAAGCAAAATATTTGGAAATTTATTTCAGTGAGAGCCATATAATATATTTTAAAAGTGAATTCAACTAAATGTCAGTATAATAATTAATGCGACTTCTGGTGCTGCATGGATTTGCTGATGTCTTTGTAGTCTGGTTGGTACTTGGTGAGGTTAAGCTTCATGCAAGCGTTGAGACTTTCATCCGTTAAACGTGATCGTAGATTGGACTTGATGTTTTTAAGATGTGAGAATGACTGCTCACATGCATACGTAGATCCAAACATGGTCAACACAGCAATACTCACACGCTGCAGTGTGTGGTATGTGACAGGAAGCGCGTTCCAAGTTTTGAGAATCAGTTGGTCTTCGGGTTGAAGTTTTTTCATTTCTGTCCACATGTGCTTGCTCGCCAACTCCGCTTTCTGTCGTGTGATTCTTTCCAAATCTTCATTCAGTGACTTGAACTTGTTCACCCACATGTCTGAGGCCTTCAGGTCAGCCACTTCTGCTTCAAAATCTCTGACGGAGACACCAGCAATGTAACTCAGGTCGGCTGTGTTCAGTGAACACTCGGTTGGATGGGTGATGAACTTAAAAAGACGAGCGTGCTCACGAAATTCTCCAAAGCGTGCTTTGAAGGACTGTAGGAGACTGGATGTGAAGCCAGCTAGCTGGTGGAGATCAAAGTTTTGAATGGGCTCACTTGCTGTGCATGCATCTTTAAACTGGCTCAGTTTTTCAAAATGTAGTAAACGACCTGTTTCAAGATCCATAATGAAGAGCTCTAGCTTGTTTTCAAAAGCAAACACAGCTTGTTGAAGGGATAACACTGTATTTCCAATGCCTTGCATTTTCACGTTGAGCTGGTTCAGATGTTCAGTCATATCTACGAGATAGTAAAACTTGAGGAGCCACTCAGTTTCGGCTAGCTCAGGATGCTCGATGCCTTTCATTTCAAGGAAAGTCTGGATTTCGTTCAGGCAAGCCGCAAAACGGCTAAGCACCTTCCCTCTTGACAACCAACGCACATTGCTGTGCAAAAGCAGACCAGGATAGTTATTTCCAACTTCATCCAGCAGTGTTTTAAACTGGCGATCATTTAAGGCTCGGGCAGCAATAAAGTTGATCACACGAATGACCAGCGACATCACTTCGCCAAACTGCCCGTCACACATCTGAGCACAAAGTGCCTCCTGGTGTAGAATGCAATGGAAACTTAGGATGGGTCTATTTTCATGTTCACAAAGAAGCGCCACAAATCCTTTGTTTTTCCCCACCATACACGGAGCACCATCAGTACACACCGAGAGAAGTTTATCCATAGGTAGATTTTTTTCTTGAGCAAACTCCATGAAAGACTTGAATAAATCCTCACCTCTTGTGGACCCTTTTATTGGCAGAACAGCAAGACTTTCTTCGCGCAGTGTGTCATCAACAGCATATCTTGCAATCACGCTGAACTGCGACAAATGGCTCACGTCTGTTGACTCATCCAAAGCCAGGGAAAAGAACGGCGCTGCATTTATGTCCTTCACTTGCGTTTCCTCCACTTTGCTTGCCATCATGATGGTACGATCATGAACAGTTCTTGCCGACAGAGGCATGTCTTGTATCCGTTTGATTATCTTGTCTTTGTTCGGAAGATCATCAAAAAGTTCATTGGCTACATCCAGCATGAACATTTTAGCATACTCGCCATCTGTAAATGGTTTTCCATTCCTCACTATTGCTAAAGATCCAGCAAAGCTAGCGGAATTATAGTCACCTTGCCGGGTCCATACGCGGAGTTGCTGCTGGCTAGCTTGCACCCTGCTCAGTAGCTCTTGGCACGCTTTCTTTCTGCTGTCTCCCGCAAAGTATTTTGATGCAAAGGTAGCATGGCGCGTGTCGAAGTGCCGCTTTGCATTCGACCGTTTCATCGATGCAATTTTGTCATTGCAAATTAGACACACCGCAGAACCTGCTCTCTCCACAAAGGCGAATTCTTCGGTCCATTCGTCCCGAAATGTACGATACTCGTCATCTTTTTTTCTTTTCGCCATCTTCTTTGTCGAAGGGTTAGCTTTGAGCTAATGACCGAGCAGACTGATTCAAAAGGGGGCGTTTACCTGTTTACCCAGCAACGGCCAACGTAGGCCAGTATCATCCAATTAAAATAACGGACAATTGCTCCTGCAGCAAACTGCAGCCCTGAACAGGACATGAGCAGTGAAAAATCGATGGATGGATTAAAACAAGTGAGAATATTTTGTTTTATCTGCGAGCCATATGCAATCATCAAAAGAGCCACAGCTGGCTCGCGAGCCATTGGTTCCCGACCCCTGCCCTAGGGAGATACATCTGGTGGAATCCAGAAGAAGGGCCTTCTCCATGATGGCTTCCTTTCTCTGGAACATCATTCTCCCAGAGATTAGAATGGCCCCCACTCTAATACTCTTCTGAAAGGCGCTGAAGACCTGGTTTGTCAGTGTGACTGGGGAACGCAGAGTGGAATGGAGCCCATTAAATGGATTGTGTGATGTGTTGTTGCCTGGGTGGGGGGTATTATATTTTATTAATTTATGATATAATTCTCTCTTTTATTAGTTTTGCTGTTTTTATATGCGGTTTTATATTCTTGTAAACCACCTTGAGCCGCTATGTGCAAATAGGTGGCAATGTAAATTTCCAAATAAATAAAAAAATAAATATAAAGAAGGAGGCATTGATAAACCACTTCTAGAATCTGGCCAAGGAAACTGCAGAGAATTGTCCAGGATATCATCAGGAGTCAACCCTTGACTTGAAGGCTCACATGGACACACACTAACAGAGGTGTCAGGCAAATTGAATTTAAGATTCATAGGTACCAATACACTTGATTTGGACCGAATTGGAATGTGAGATCTGCTTTGATGTAATATCATGTCCATATCTAGAAATGGGAAGGGGAAATGACGGCGAATGATAGAACATCATAATGTAATAGGAAAAGGAATGGTGAGATGGACAGAACCTGAAGAATAGTCCATAAATTAAAGACAGAGTTGAGATTAAGTTAGAAATAAAAAAGGATAATGATAAAAAGAATATGGGTCACATTCCTTTTGGTGTTCCTGAACAATATTACATTAGGCCAGGACTGCAAAGTAATGGAACATCAAACATAGAACAAAATACCATATATAATATACAGAATATTTATCTGTGGAATCCTTGGTGCTGTCTGAGCTTGGTTATTTTGCTCTCTACTCAACTAGGTAACATCATCATGGTAGCACTAGTGATGTAATCTATTTAGATAATGACACATCTTCAAACAAACAACAAAGCTCAGAGAGCACTAAGGACGCCATGATTCATCCCAGAGTTACATATATTCTTTCTATTGGAATCAATCTCTCTCTCTTCCTCTTCCTCTCCCTCTCTCTCTCCTACTCTCTTCCCACCCCCTCTGTAATATTTCATTACTTAATATTCTTTTATTCCTTTCTAAAATTTCCAGACAATATGACTTTTGTTCTGAAGTAAGAATGATTTCTGTATGATTTCCAACTGTGATTGCTAATTAAATTTTCATCTAACTACAGTGGTAGTCTCTGGAGAGTGTTTCTTTACCATTGCTCAAATTAACTTCACTAATTCCGTCTGAGATTTTGATGAGAGCTAAAAAAAAAAAAAAATTCTTGCCAGAAATGAAGAAAAAGCATTGGAAAAAGAGTGGAACCTTTCTTTGTCAAACATATAGTGAGTTCTACCAAATTTTAGTCACATAGGGTCTATTTTTAGACTTTAGTCTTTTAAGTGTAACTGAATTTATATATAACTACTGAATTTTGATCCAACAAAGTACATTCAGAACAACTGGAGCTAAGTTTAAATAGTTAAAATTCTTATAAATTCATTCATTCATTCATTCATTCATTTGTTTGTCCATTCGTCCATTCATTCATTCATGCAGAAAAAACAATCGCTACCAACCTGCCTTGAATAGAGGACCTGTATACTGCATAAGTCAAAAAGAGGGCTGTGAAAATATTTACAGACCCCCTCACATCCCGGACATAAACTGTTTCAACTCCTACACTCAAAACGACGCTATAGAGCACTGCACACCAGAACAAACAAGAACAGTTTTTCCTGAATGCTATCGCTCTGCTAAACAAATAATTCCCAACTTGTATTCTTAGGATTTATATTGACTGTTCCTTAGCATGATTTTATTGACTATTTGTACCCTATGACTATATTAAGTGTGGTACCTTATGAATTTTGACAAATGCATCTTTTATTTTTATGTACACTGAGAGCAAATGCACCAAGACAAATTCCTTGTGTGTCTAATCACACCTGGCAAATAAACAAACAAACAAATAAATAAATAAATAAATAAATAAATCAATCATTCATTCATTCATTCATTCATTCATTCATTCATTCATTCATTCATTCAATAAAATCCTGAACAGTTCATGATGTGAAGTGTTATGGACTAAGCCAACGCAGCGATACAACCCTCAACAACTTTACTTTACAGCAGGCTTGTAATCCTGCACTTCTCATTGGCTCATTGGTAGATAGCGAGTCATGATTGGTCATTTTTGGCCACTCTGATTGGCTGTTAATGGGGGCCCCTGATTGGACGCTTGTGAAAGTAGTAAACTCAATTCATTGGTTGTTTTGACAGCAGCCAGCTCTATAAAAGAGCTGCTGCTGCCCAAGTATTTTAAAGAGTTGAAGTCACCGTTCGATGTCTCGTCTCCATTCCTTGCGCCCATGCCCAGGACTTAACACTGGTGACGAAGGTGGGATGCGGAGATGATAGAGCTGACTAAGAACGCATCGAACAAGACAGAGCATGTGGTGAAAGAGCGCACGCAACCAACGGCAAGATGACCAGCGGCACCATACCACCCGCTCCATTCGACCCAGCAACCGAAGACTGGGACTCGTATATAGATCGCTTCCAGATGTTCCTGGAGACCAACAGTTTAAAAGATGCTATGCCTGGCAAGAAACGAGCGGTGTTCCTGACTCATTGCGGCCCCGCCGTTTTCAAAATGGCTAAAGCACTAGCAAAACCGGTGGAAGTGAAGACCATGGATTGGGATACCCTCACCCCAATCCTCCAGGCCCATTATGCACCTGCAGTACCTACACTGATACGAAGACACAAATTTTACCAGAGGGACCAACGGAAGGACGAGAGAATTGGAAATTTCGTAGCCGACCTCCGGAACCTAGGAGGCCTTTGTGTTTTTGCAAACTTAGAGGAAGCCCTAAGAGACCGCATAGTTCTGGGATTAAATGCACCACATGTGCAGAGTAAGCTGATGGCGAAAGGCGACATCAGCCTTACAGATGTCATCGCCGACACTACTGCCGCAGAAGCAACCAGGAAGTCAGCCGCTCGAATACGCCGAGCAAACACACCACTTCACCAACTCGCCAATGAGAGCCCACTCGCCACTGAGAAGCACGTTAACACTACCCACCATGAAGACCTTGAGTCATCCTCAGACAGTGAGGAAAAGGAGGTCAACCGGCTCCGCTCAGAACGAGAGCAAAGGAACCAGAGATGTCTGTGCCAATGTGCTGGTTATGGGGCAAACCACCCGCATTTGGACTGCAAATTCCTCGACGCACTCTGCCGTACCTGCAGAAAAAGAGGCCACATCGTGAAGGTCTGCAGAAGCAGACGAGAGTCCAGTCCCAACCGAAGGGAGAACAACCTCCGTCGGGAGATAGGCAAACCTCCTGAGAACCGGGACCGTCTGAATCACCAATGGAACAACCACTACTACTACAGAAACCAAACACCTGCCTCTTCAACGAGATGAGAAGAGGCCCACCAAACCATTATTGGCCACGCTTCATCGTTCGATGCAAGAAAGATCCGCGTAAGGGTTACTATTGAGAATCGACCGTGCGTGATGGAAATCGATTCCGGATCATCCCTATCGATGGTATCCTGGAAAACCCTCAAACAGCTGATCCCTGCCATCTGCCGCCAGGACCTCAGCACGCAACGAATCATCCTGAAAGACTACCAGGGAAACAGAATTCCAGTTGTCGGTTCCAGCCACGTCCAAGTATCCTTTAAGGACCACACAGCGACACTTCCCCTGACTGTCATTGATCGTGACCGACCCAGCTTGTTAGGGTTACAGTGGTTCGCCCCACTCGGAATTGAACTAGCCAGCATACACCAAATCAGAAGTGATGACTGGGAAGAGGCTCTCATCCAGGAATTCCAGGACGTGTTCACAGGAACATTAGGCAAGTACAAGGGACCCCTATATCATTTTATCTCAGCCCCGATGTAGCTCCCATTCAGCTTAAGCCTCATCGGGTACCTTTTGCCTTAAAACTGAAGATCGACAAGCAGCTAGATAAACTGATAGCCCAGGGCGTATTGGAACCGATTGATCACGCTTGCTGGGAAACCCTGATAGTAATGCCCATGAAGCCAGATGGTTTGTTTAGAATTTGTGGGGATTACCAGGCCACCCTAAATCATGCTCTTCAACAGAGCGCTTACCCAGTATCGGTGGTTCAACACCTTCTTCATTCCCTGGGTGGTGGAAAAATATTTATGAAGTTGGACTTAGCTCAGGCATACCAGCAACTACCTGTAGACGCAGCAACTGCAGAAGCCCAGACAATAGTTACACATAGAGGTGCTTTCAAGTGCAATAGACTCCAATTCAGAGTAAGCGTGGCACTGGGCATTTTCCAAAGTTTAATGGAGAGACTATTACAAGGCATAAAAGGCGTCGTACCTTATTTTGACGACGTCCTAATAGCTGCCCCCACTAAAGAGTTATTAGTACAATGACTCAGAAAAGTTCTTCAGAAATTTAAAGACGCTGGTCTGAAGGTAAAAAGGGACAAGTGTCAACTTTGTACGGAGAGAGTAGAGTTCCTGGGATACCTTCTCAACAGACAGGGAATCCACCCCACCGAAAAAAAACTAACCACAATCAAAAAAGCCCCGAGACCTAGGGATAAGACAGACCTCCAAGCCTTCCTGGGACTCATTAACTTTTATAACATCTTCTTGCCCCAGAAGGCAACTGTAGCCGAGCCCCTACATAGACTCCTTGATAAAAAGGCTTCCTGGGTCTGGGGACGGCGTGAAGAGAAAGCGTTCCAAGAGGTAAAAGACCTCTTAACCTCCGATGCTGTATTAATGCAATACAACGAAACTCTACCTTTGACAGTTATCTGTGATGCCTCACCATTTGGAGTGGGAGCCATCTTAAGCCATGTCCTACCAAATGGAAATGAGGCACCTATTGCATTTCTTTTCGAGAACTTTGTCTAAAACCAAAAGGAACTATTGTCAACTTGATAAAGAGGCTCTCGCTATTGTATCCGCAATTAAACGTTTCCATGAATATGTATATGGGAGACCCTTTACCATAATTACAGACCACAAGCCGCAACTTGGTATTTTGGTGGGAAACAAACCAACTCCCCATATCTTATCACCAAGAATGACACGTTGGTCCAAATTTTTAGCTGCCTACAATTACCGATTGCAACACCGCCCGGGGAAAACCATTCCCCATGCTGACGCTTTGAGCCACTCTCCACTACCAGACATCATACAGAACCCTGCTCCAATCTTAGCCATATTGCAAATCGAAACCCTCAAATCACCGCCACTGACCACTTGAGACATCGCCTTAGAGACAAAAAAGGACCCTGTTTTGGCACGAGTCCTCAGCTGGGTAGAATGGGGTTGGCCGGTCAGCGCAACCAATGACACGTTCAAGCCATTTAGGAATCGTCAAACAGAGCTATTTCCCCAGAAAGGCTGCATAGTGTGGGGAGATAGAGTCATAGTCCCAGAGAAATTGCAATATAGGGTATTGAAAATGCTGCACGATGGACATCCAGGCATCGTGCAGGTGAAGGCATTGGCCAGGAGTTACGCATGGTGGCCTGGCTTAGATAAACAGATAGAGACCTGGGTAGCAAAATGCAGCAAATGCCAGGAGACTCGCTCCGCTCCTCCAAAGACTCCCCCAACTCAGTGGGAAATGCCTCAAAGTCCTTGGTCCCGTATCCACATCGATTTTGCGGGACCCACAAGAGGACACACTTTCCTCCTAACAGTGGAGGCCTATTAAAACTGGCTCGAAGTCCACAAGATGAAAAGCACCACCACAGACGCAGTCACTAAAAAACTGAATAAACTATTTGCTACCCACGGACTTCCAGATGTCCTGGTCTCCGATAATGGCCCCCAATTCACTGCCCTGCCATTCGAACAGTACCTGGCAGATTGGGGCATCCGCCATGCTTTAACATCGCCAGCTCACCCTGCGGCCAATGGTAGGGCTGAGCAAATGGTGCAATTTGTAAAACAGACCTTGCACAAAATGGACCATGGCAACATTGACGACAAAATAAACCGGATGCTTCTTTTCCAGCACATAACCCCAAACAGTACCACGAACAAAACCCCAGCTGAACTCCTGATGGGTCGCAAACTTCGCTCGCATCTCGATTGCCTCCACCCAAACTACATGCCGGAACAACCCCTGGGATCCAGCAGCAAGTGTTGGGCGTTCCAGGAAGGTGACCTCATTTTTGCGAAAAACTTCTCGGGTGACCGATTGTGGGTCCCCGTGACAATAATGCAACTTACGGGACCCCGATCCTATCGCCTACAAACTGCAGATGGTAAGATGTGGAAACGCCACATAGACCAACTCCATTCCAGATTAGCACCAGAACCTCTAGCTGGGGGGGGGGGGGAAGGAACATTGAGGAGGCCGAAGAAGAAATGATAATTGAAACCCAACAGCCTACACATCCAACCAGGGGATACTCACCATCCGAAGGAGAACCGAGCCAGGGAGTGGCCTCGCCGCATGACAGCACTGCGATGGAAGCGGATCCAGGGAACCCAGAAGACAGCACTGGCATAAGCAGGGAAAGCAGCGCAGGGCCACAATCTTCGCCATCCAACCCAGCTAGCAGCCCACCGGAACCAGAACCAAGACAGAAACCGGTAGAACAGCGCAGGTCAAACAGACAGGTGAAGCGACTTGCCTATTTACGAGAATACATCGCCCCACCCCTCAAACGGAACCTAGGGGGGAGGGGTGTTATGGACTAAGCCAACGCAGCGATACAACCCTCAACAACTTTACTTGACAGCAGGCTTGTAATCCTGCACTTCTCATTGGCCTGTAGATAGCAAGTCGTGATTGGTCATTTTTGGCCAGTCTGATTGGCTGTTAACGGGGGGCCCTGATTGGACACTTGTGAAAGCGGTAAACTCAATTCATTGGTTGTTTTGACAGCAGTCAGCTCTATAAAAGAGATGCTGCTGCCCAAGTATTTTGCTCTGTTCTTTCTTGTTAATAAAAAGTTGAAGTCACTGTTCGATGTCTCGTCTCCGTTCCTTGCACCCATGCCCAGGACTTAACATGAAGAATGGATTTTAAAAATGTCAGTATGCAATTTTCTGTTTCATTTATGGAGCTGATTAATGGAATTCGCTCTTAAAACAAAGCAAACCAAACAAAAAAAAGTACATTGGATCCAACACTTATTGAATTGCTCTTCATAGACATGTATGAATGGGCGAGAGGAAATGAAATGTAATAAAAGTTTTTTTTAATGAATCTATCTTGGAATAAATCAATTGCAGGTGAATCTGCTGGTCTCATAGGAATCTGTACAGCCACATGGGCTTGCGGAAGAATGTAATGCTCCTAGTAAAATCACCCAGTGTATTACCAGAATTAAATTTAGCTCATTTTTAATAATAATAATAATAAAAAAAACTATCAGAAATGGCTCTGAAGTGTACCCATTATGTAAGCTGCAACATGGTTAAATTATTTCTTCCTAAAGGAGCAAAATAACACTTTGTAATTTTCTTTTTGTACCCAAGCCTGCTCTTCATTCTAAACCCATTTTAGAGAAAAATGAGATGGAGAAGGGAGAGCAGAGCGAGGGGTGAATGAGAAAGTCCACCTTTCTAGTCTTTTTCAATTGACCCCAGTGACATAAAGGTATCAGGTCTGCTTAAACCTATTCATTCCTGTCAGTTTCAATTAGAAAGGCCAGGAAAGCATCGTGCAAAACCAATGTTTCCTGATTCACATAAGCACCCCAAAGAGATGGCCTCTGGGCTTGCTTTAATTAAGAGAGTAACATGCCCTCGCATAAACTAATTATATGGCATGAAGGCCGAGCTTTCTCCCTGGGCCTCCCAAGGATGTGGTCAGCCAGAAGAGCCCATAAAGGTCCTTTGCCAAATATCCTTTCTATATCTTGCTGGTGTCAGGAGGGAAAATTGAGAGAGACAAAGGCAGAGGCAGAGAAGAGAGAGAGTGGAGAGGGGAAAAGAAAGAGTTACTTTTTTTTCTTTTCTTTTCAAGATATATTAAATGAACAGGGCAACTGTCAACTCATAAAACATTCCTATGCCTGTTTTAATAGTTGCCATAAAAAGGAGGAAAGGAAATCTGGAAGAGCAGTGCAGCGGTTTGAAATTGAAAGTACATTCCAACACTTACCTTTAAAAGATTGTAACTAAACTACCAGAGCTTTTGCCCATGAAAATATATAATTGGAGAACGTGAATGATGGCACACAGCCCATGAATGTGCTTAATTGAAGAATCTGATTTATGAGACACCCGGGGGGAAACAGGATCACAGGTGACTGTAAATTACGTATGCCCGAGTTGGCTTCATACAGGGCAGGGCCAGTATGTTGCCTCTAATAAATCCTATGAAGTTGTTTGAAGTTTGGCTCGAGAATCATGATTTAATTAGGGTGATTGCTGGAATCCTGACAGCAACCAAAAAACAAAACAGGAACTAAAGAATCAGGGAATTGATTTGGACTGGTGGCCCTATATGCAAATTCAAATGAGATATAAGAAAGATCCAGGCCTATATGGATTCTATAGCAAACCACAAGAACTGGATAAGATATTACTAGGGGCAGATGAAAAACTGATGAAGAAATTTTATAACTATCTATTGAATTTTTGAAATGGAAGAAGAATCCGTAAAGGAAACTATGATAGTATGGGCAAAAAATTTTTGGGCACAGTATAGAACTGGATAACTGCCAAAAATTATGGGAAAGAAATTACAACTCAACAATGTCAACAGCACATAAAGAAAACATGTACAAAATGTTCTGTAGATGGCATTTGCCACCAGCAAGATTAGCAAAAAATGTTCCCAAATATGTCACCTGAGTGTTGGAAATGTAAATAGGCACAGGGATCTTACTGTCATATATGGTGCACTTTGTTAGATTTTGCAGCCGAAATTCAAATCCAGAAAGCACACACTGATTCAGCAGGATCCGTTAACTTCTTTATATACATATAAACACATAAGTAAATATACAATACCAATGTAGGTTCTTCCAATGTGATAGAGAGTTACAATCAAAACATAAGCAGTTTCAGAGCTCAGAGCAGAAACTAGAGCCACACTCAGACGACTTCCAGTTTCAGTTTCCAAACAGTCCTCATTGGCTGACTTAGTTGCTATGCCTACTTATTAGCTGACCTTGTTACCATGCCTCTTCCAGTTCATGAATATTCCTGTCCATCGGAGAAAAAAATATTGGTTAAAGATAAAAGTGTGGTTAGAGGAGAAGACAGCACAACAAATAGACCTAAAACCAGAGCTATTCTTAGTAGGTATACTACCGGGGAAATACAATAAAAGACTTATATACTTAATGTTACAGTTAATAACAGCAGCTAGAATTACTTATGTACAAAATTGGAAAAATGGAAGCATACCTAAAGATGAAATGGTCTTTTCCTTTTTTGCACATAGATTTACATGGCTTGGAGCATTCTGGAAGCCATTTCTTTCCTGAAGAATTTGAAGAACTGCCTTATCAGAATGTGTCTTTCTTTTCCTAAAGCAGTGGATTAGAACAGCATTGTTTTTTGAAGCCAAGGCTACTACTCTTCATTCTAAACACCGCAGAGCTGTGGTGGTGAAGTGGTTAGAATGCAGTATTGCAGGCTAATTCTGACAACTGTCAACAGTTCGAGTCTCACTGGCTCAAGGTTGACTCAGTCTTCCATCCTTCTGAGGTTGATAAAATGAGGACCCAGATTGTTGGGGATAATATGCTGACTCTGTAAATTTCTTAAGGCCTGGTCACACTGCAAGAACTTTGCTATAGCGGTCCTTGAACGGTAGGAAGAGGGGGACAAATTTCGACACCGCTCGTCACCGCGCACAAAATTTGAAAAAAAATTCGAAAACACGGGCGTTGCCTTAGCGGTGCACCGCTGAAGCCGGCGTTGCTTTAGCGTTGGTTTAACGGTAGGGAACGTTGGTTTAGCGGTGATGCGAGCGTTGATAAAGCGTTGTTCTGCGCATGCGTGCGTTGGCTCGGCGGGGGTTTGAAGTAATTGCGACATGCCGCTTTGGACTACCGTAACGGAGCTGTACAGAAGTTCTCAAAGAGTTTTGATAGAAGTTCATCATGGGACGTGGACAAAAGAAGAGGAAGGCTGGAGGAGGAAAGGCAGCAGCCTCCAAGAAGATGCAGGCAGCAGTGGAGTCAGGTAAATATATGTGGCCCGCTGGTTGCGTCAAGAAAAATTTGAAACCTCAACCATTCTCTTTAATTTATTATTCCATTGTTATATTTTGCAGAGACCAGTCAGGCCACACCAGAAGCCACTGCTAGCACAGCCACTGCTAACACAGCCACAACCACTGCTACCATCGCCCAGGCAGGGGCAGCTGTTGATGAAGGTAATCACCAATGAAAATGTATGAAATTTAATATAATTATGATGTAATAATAATAATAACCATAATCTTTCTTTCACGTTAATTGTCATTGCTCATTTATTATTCATGTTGTATATTTTGCAGACTCTGATGATGAGCCCCAGGAGGCCCTGACACAGGACCAGCCTGATGGTGAGGAGCTACCCCCTGGTGATGACCAACCTGAGGAGGGCCGTGCTGCTGCTGAAGGTAATTATAGTGTGATGAATGCAATGAAAAACTAGACTTTCAATAGAGGAGTTTTGTAATGTAGTCAAATTTATTCATGTTTTCCCCAAGACAAAATATGTATTCACCTGTCAAAAGACAACCACATCACAATAGTTAGAAGGCGAATTGCATACATTAGTGTTGCCAAGTCGGACAAACATTGTAGCTTGTCCGACCTAGCAACAAGGACTGCGGGTGATGATAATTCCATCCATTACAATGTTTGAATGTTATTGCTTGTTATCAGGAGAACAACTATTTTCTCATTGAAAATTTAACAAAGATGTGTGCATAAAATGTGACTACATTACGAAACCCCTCTATTCGTCAAGTCGGACGAATTAGGTGATCCGAAGGATATTCGATTATGTAATCAATACAAGTTGATCTAAATAATATATGTTTAATTTATTTATTTATTAATATTATTTTTATTCAATTGCTATATTTTTCAGACTCTGACTCTCAGCACCCATACTTGGAGAAGAACGATGAACAGCGTCAGCCTCAGAAGAAGTCTCGCCGCAAGGCCCTCCTGCTCGACGATGACACTCAGGAGCAACTCATCGAGTGGATCCGGGAGCACGAATTTATTTGGAGGAAGGGGGCCACCGACTACAAGGATACAAAGAAGAAGACGGAGCTTTGGACCAGGAAGGCAAGAGAGCTGGACATTGAGGAGGGAGCTGAAGCTCTCAGGACATGGTGGAAGTCAGTCCGGGACCTCTACACTAAGCTTCTCACCAAGAAGTCTGGCCAGGCTGCAGCGAACTTGACGGACAGGGAACTGTTCATCCAGAGGAACTGTGCCTTCCTGCACAAGGAGGTGAAGCCCAGGAAAGGTCGGCCACTTAGATGCATACTCCTCACACCGGAACCTGTAGCCAGCCAGCCTCCAGCAGCCCAGCCCTCGGCGTCGCCCAGCACCTCTCGCCAGCCTTCCCATGACATCGAGGAACAGGAAGGGAATGAGGGCTCACTCTCGCTCATTGAAATGCAAGCGGCAGTCTCGAGGTCCATGGGCAACCCTTCACCAGCTCCCGCCTCCACCACCACCAGACAACGCCGTGGCACCACCAAAGGCGAGCCTGAAGACTCCCCTGCAATGCTGGAGATGAGAGATTGTATGAAGGCCACCAACGCCCTCATGGAGAGACTGGTCCAAGCCCAAGAGATCAGCCATGCAAGGCAGCCCTTCATCACGTACATGTCCCAGTCTCTCCAACGGCTACCTGAGGCCCAGTACCAGCTCACAGTTGAGAGGATGACGGCCATCCTCCACGAGACGCAGCGATCCATGTCCCACCCCATTCCTCCAGCTCCACCACGTCCAGCATTCGCACTTTCACCCACACACACATTCTACCAGCAGCAGCAGCCGCATTACTTCCAGCCTCAGCATCACGGCTTCCAACAGGAGCCTTTCCACTTTCAGCAACAGTCTCAGCCTCAGCATCAGCCTCAGCTCTTCCAGCAATTGCAGACACCCGGAGTCAGCCAGCCATCCTCCACCCCAAGGAGCTCCAACGAAGGCCTCATGTTGTCAGACATGCCGAACCTTTCCTCCAGTAACCACACCAACATGAGCACCATCAGCGAGGGGGGTATTCTCCAGGACCTCCAGAGGCAGGAGATGAACGCTCCACCCTTATCAATCACCACCTCATCTCAAAGGACTGCTGATGTACTTGCAGAGATAAGGGCCACCACTGAGGAGAATTGAGACTGTTTGAAATGTGTTGAAGGGACTGCTCAGATATTTCATGTGATTTTTGTTTAAAGGTTGAGCTGGTCAGCTGTTTTGATGTTTGTTGTTTATTGTTGTGCACTTTTGTGTTTGGGTGGTCTCAAAAGCTTTGAGCTTTAATAAACAGCATTTTTATTAAACTATTCTTGACTACTTTACTTAATAACGAAAAAAAACCTTTGTAGTTGTAGAATTCTGAGCCAGAGTTGAGGAGCTTTATATGCCACGTGCTTGCCATCAATGGCACCAACTGTGTGGGGAAAGTTCCATCGCTAGTATCATTGTTCAGCCAGGTCTCTCCATCCTTGTTCAGTTGTTGGGCAAAACAAGAGTTCATCTGTGTACTCCTCAATGATGGCCTTTACCACTTCTTTGACTACCACACTGATGGTGTTGTGATGTTGTTGATGTTGTGACTCAAGGCCTATTCCAAAAGGGCTACTGGTCCATTTCTCCCCGTATTTATAGGCAAATTCTGGTTCCGCTCCAATACCTCCATACCAATGCCAAACCAAAGTTCATCACTGCAATGGATCGCTGCTTCAACACCTGACACCGTTCCAGGAATCCCGTGTCCACTCATAAAACGCTTACAACCGCTCCACCAAAGTTAGTGCAACGTTTAATCACCGCCCGGGCAAAGCTTGCAAAACAGCGGTGGTCCAGCGTTGAAGATTTCTGCGTTGTCCTAGCGGACCCAAGCGTCCACGAACTTGCGTCTAGCAGCACCAAACTTTGACCAGGCATTGTTGGAGCGGTGGTGAACTTTGCCGGAGCGGAAAATTGTGCGCTCCTCACCGCTCGCAATATTTTGTGCAGCTCAAAACTTTCGGAGCGGTAGGAGGAACCATCAGCGGAGGCCAAGCGTATATGGCGTTGCCTTAACGGAGGCCAACTTCTGTTAAACGGGGGTGAACGGTTACGAGCGGTGATGATTTTTTTTCACCGTTCAAGGACCGCTATAGCAAAGTTCTTGCAGTGTGACCAGGCCTTTAGACGGGGCTATAAAGCACTATGGCTAGTATTTCAGTCTCTTTCTCTGATGCATCTTTTGGCTGCTGTTCAGAACAAATTTCTGATTTGACCTTTGATTTGACTTATGTTATGGTTGCATTCTTCCTTTATAGATTTACTGCATTCAACAACCAGCCTTTAGCAGCCTTATTCTATGCATCTTTGATTTTAGGAAACTCTATTGATGCCCTGAACGAAGTCTGACTTCAGTTCTACCAAATTTGAGCTGAGCTCATCTTTAGAGACTTACAGATTCTACTGGCAACACCCTATTTTAGTGGGAGCTTTTCAACCTTACTCTATCTGTAAAATAAAACTAGAAACAAGCTTATTGTGATGTCTAGTGGGATCAGTACCATCTCTGACCTCTACTGATCTTCTGGTGTGTTTTATTCCAGGCTTGGAAATGAACCAAGTGGAAAAAGGAAGTTTAATCCTTCTGACCCAACTTCTGAAGGCAAGCAATTCCACTGATTAATTATTCTCACTGTTAGGAAATTTCTCCTTAGTCCTAGGTTGCTTCTCTCCTTAATTTATTTTCATCCCTTGTTTCTTGTCTTGCCTTCTGGTGCTTTGGAAAATAAGTTGACCCTTTCCTCTTTGTGGCAGCCTCTCAAATACTGGAATACTGCTAGAATGTCACCTGTCGTCCTTCTTTTCCCTGGACTAGCCATACCAAATTCCTGCAATATGTTTTTCATATGTTTTTTGTCTCCAGGTCCTTAATCATCTTAGTTGCTCTTCTCTGCACTTTTCTCAAAGTCTCAACATCTTTTTTGTGATGTGGTGACCAAAATGCAGTATTCTAAACGTGGTCATACTAAGGCTTTATAAAGTGGTACAAATAATTAAACATGATTTTGGTTCTATCCTCATGTTAATGCAACCTAGGATTTTGTTGGCTTTTTTGGCTGCTGCATTACACTTCTGGCTAGTGATTGTCTTCTAGGACTCCAAGATTCTTCCCACAGTTACTGCTATTGAGGCAGGTTATCTGTAAGAAATCACACTAGTGAGCTTGCTCCCAATTATTTCTTCTTCAAATTTATATTACAGAGGGAAATCAGACCTCTTCTAGTACTTGAAAGGTAGAGACTATTGTTCCTGTTTCACTGGCCTAAGTAGTGGATCTGATTTGTTCATCAGCATGAAATATATTTTTTTTCAGTTTGATTTGTAAGCATTTCCTTTACATAATGAATCACTTCACACAATTAAGCTCTGCAGGAGGTATTGCTTAACAGGCTGAAAACCCTTTTTCTTAATTCAGCTTCAGACACTGACAGAAGTCAATTATCCATCTTTAATTCCCTTCAAAACATTAATTTGATCATTATAGCTTTCATAGGTGTCAACCCATTTAAATCTGAACTAAGAGATCATTGTTGAAAAATCAGTGTTTTTGGAGTCATTTTTACATCCGGAAATATGCGTACACTCAAACAATTTAAAGTACTTTATAGGAGAATGCTCCCCCCACCCCATCAGTTAATTATCTGTCATTGGAGGAGATATCCACCTTACTTTCATGATAAATATAGAACAGGAGTGGCAAACTCAAGGCCCGTATGGGGTGCTTATATCTGGCCTGCAGGGCTGCCTTGGAAACAGCAAAGGACCATCCCACAGTCCTCTGCCAGCACACAGCTCTGCCAGCCTCCTGCAGCCCTCTACCGACAAAATGGAGCTCATTTTGTGTGCATGGCCCTCCCCCCCGGGCTCCATTTTTGCTTGCAGAGGGTTGCAGGAGACCCTCATGCCCAAAAGCAGGGCCCAGGGGGACATGCATAGCCCCCCAGAACTCTGTTTTCACTGGCAGAGGGCTAGCAAAGCAAATTAAAAACAAAAAAAAAGGAGAAATGTTTCCCTTTTTGCATTTGAGCATCCAAGAAGGGACCGAAAAGGAGAAAGGGAAAGAGGAAAGACAAAGAAAAAGAAGGAAAGATGGGAGAACAAGATAAGAAAAAGAAAGAAAGAGGGGAAGGAAGAAGGATAATGAAAAAGTAAGGATATAGAAGACAAGGAAGGAAGGAAGGAAGGAAGGAAGGAAGGAAGGAAGGAAGGAAGGAAGGAAGGAAGGAAGGAAGGAAGGAAGGAAGGAAGGAAGGAAGGAAGGAAGGAAGGAAGGAAGGAGATTGTAATGAGAGGGAGGGAGGGTCTGAGGGAAGTCCTGCCTTAACACTTGGCCATCACAGGGGCCCCCAACATGAGTGACATCGTGCCGGCTATGCCCACCTGACCACACCCACCCTGGCACCCTGAGGTAAAATATAACCCTGATGTGGCCTTCAATGAAATTGAGTTTGACACCCCTGATATAGAGGATAAATGAAATAATAGGAATAAGATTAAAATGATGTGGTGGTAAAAAGTATCCCCCTCATAGACATGTAAGCTGTATTCACTACCAAATCACCGAGATGTTTCCCCACACTCCCGCACCCCTTATGTATGAACTGTTTAAAGAGCCATTGTAGAAAAACATTCACAGTCAGGAACTTGTGGTCCAATAAACCAAATTGTTTTTATTCACTGACCATATCTCAGAGATAGTATGACTAGCATGAGCAGGACAAAAGTCATTTTGAAATATCCTGCTCGTTATAAGGGAGTAAATGTCTCAAACTCAGTAGCTCTACCAAATAAGGAAGTGTTCCAGCTTGAGCACAGAAGAGATAAGCAGGATGTGGTAGGGATTGAGAGCGGGAGAGTGGCCACGAACTGTAACAAAGTGTGTAGAAAAACTAGATGCGGGTAACAATGTGGGGGGGGGGGTATTGATAGAATACATATGTGCCAGAAACTGTGTAGCTGCCTTTGCCACATAAGTGAATGCCTAAAACCTCCAAAATGTATATGTGTCAATTTAAAAACAGGAAGAATGTGAGCCAAGCTCTCGTATGAGGGGGCAGACAGTTAGGGTATAAAAATACCGTTTGAATTTTGATCTGGGTTCCTTCAACGCCTGAGGGAACCCATTTTTGCAAACACGTGAATAAAATCTTGTTTTCCTTGGATCAACGAACCTTATGGTGGTCTTTTCGTATCGCCCACCTCACAATAGCATGTTGACCTAATTGTTATGAACTAATAAAGGCGTTTATAATAAAGTTTTAACAACCTTAAGAAAAAGCAGGGTTCTAATCCTGCACTTCTGATTGGCCGATAATAGCGATATCGGATTGGTCCTTTCTGGGACATCTGATTGGCTGTTAACGGGCCAACTCTCATTGGTTCAAGGGTTTAACACTTCCATGTTTCTCATTGGCTAATAGGTCAGCAGCCAACCCTATATAAGGGCTGCTGCTGCCCTAGGGTTTTGCTCTATTCAGTATTCCTAATAAAGAGTTGAAGTTCACTGTCACTGTCTCGTCTCCGCTCCTTGCACCCATGCGCAAAACTTAACACTGGCAACGAGGATGGGATGCAGAGACATCAGAGCTGACTGAGCACTACAGCACTACAAGACTCCAGCTGAACTGTTGCTGAGACGTAAGCTCCGTTCCCATCTCGACCGGCTCCACCTGTCCTACGTGCCAGAGAAACCCTGTGGATCTAGCGAAAAATGCCGCGAGTTTATGGTAGGCGACTTAGTCTTCACTAAAAACCTTTCCGGCGAACCATTATGGGTCGAAGCAACTGTAACTCAAACCACCGGGCCCAGATTGTACCGTGTGCAAACCTGGGATGGAAAAAGATGGAAACGCCATATAGATCAGCTTCGCTCTAGGTTGTAACCTAGTTCCCATGACTCCTGTTACTCTCAAACTGAGTGGGGAGGGGATATCGAAGAAGCCAAATTCGAGATGGTGGAAAGCGGAAGCGAAGGAAGTCAGCAGCCAGGTGCCTTACATGAAGAAGAATCAGGGAGAGGGTTGTCCTCACCACAGAGGAATACCTCAACGGAGGCGAGCCCGCAGAGATCGGGGGACAACAACGATAGAATCAGCAGCGCCGAGTCGTCCAGTGAGGATGCGGAACCGCCTGTACCAGATAGATCAAAAAACATCCCACCGAAGTCGGACTACAGACAGGAACCGGTGGGACAGCGCAAATCTAATAGACAGTTAAAACAACCTGCGTATCTACGGGATTAGATCACCGCACCCCTCAAACGGAACCTAGGGGGAAGGGGTGTTATGAACTAATAAAGGCATTTAATAAAGTTTTAACAACCTTAAGAAAAAGCAGGATTCTAATCCTGCACTTCTGATTGGCCGATAATAGCGATATCGGATTGGTCCTTTCAGGGACATCTGATTGGCTGTTAACGGGCCAACTCTCATTGGTTCAAAGGTTTAACACTTCCATGTTTCTCATTGGCTAATAGGTCAGCAGCCAACCCTATATAAGGGCTGCTGCTGCCCTAGGGTTTTGCTCTGTTCAGTATGCCTAATAAAGAGTTGAAGTTCACTGTCACTGTCTTGTCTCCACTCCTTGCACTCATGCGCAGAACTTAACACTAATAATAGGAAGGAATAAATAATAATCATGCCACGCAGATGGGTCTATCTAAATTATATTCCAATATCACACTGTCATTTCCACTGTGTCTGACATTTTCTTTACCTTGTCTTTTGCACTGTAGTGGGACAAAGGTCTGCTTCTACTTTTATAATGGGTGATCAGCAAAGTGTGATAGCTTTGCTGGAGGCCCAGTATATATTGCGTTATTGCTTGTATGCATGCAAATAAACTTATGCTTTTTCTTCAAAGGGATTTGGTTTTGGCCACAATAATGGTGACAGACATCACTGCAGAAAGATAAATGTTGAAGATTTGCCAGAAGATTAGTTATCTGTCTGATGAATTTCTCTATTTTTGTAATGCCTGTATACCCTTCCTTCCTTCCTTCCTTCCTTCCTTCCTTCCTTCCTTCCTTCCTTCCTTCCTTCCTTCCTTCCTTCCTTCCTTCCTTCCTTCCTTCCTCCCTCCCTCCTTCTCTTCTCTTCTCTTCTCTTCTCTTCTCTTCTCTTCTCTTCTCTTCTCTTCTCTTCTCTTCTCTTCTCTTCTCTTCTCTTCTCTTCTCTTCTCTTCTCTTCTCTGTTCCTCCTTCAGCTGAAGAAGTTTCTTGAATGAGAAGTGAAATGACTTCAAAGAAAAACCAGAAAGTCCAGTTGCCTCTTGAAAAAACACCTTTGGGATTATCTTTGGCAGTTTTCCTTCCCTAGAATAGCTGCCCATGAAGCAAAGATCCTTCCAACTCTTATGAACATCCGGACACTTGTAAAAAAACAACAACAAAAAAACAAAACCTTTGGTCTTCTGGAAAGTTTTGGAATCTGAGCAATAATGGGGGTTGGGGGGGGGGGTTCACCAGAGCCAGGTAAAGATGTGCAGAAATGTAATTGTCAATCATGATCTGATATAAAGTGGGATTCATTGGATTTTTCTATGTATTGGTGATTTGCACTGCTTGTTGCTGTTGTCTTTGCACTCCACTTCTTGGAAAGACTGAGATCATTTGAACCTTTGCTGGTGTTGGCAATCCTAGATTGATAAGGTGATTTATCAGCAGAGGTGGGCTGCTGGGGGTTCACAGGGGGTCAGGAGAGCCCCAAGCTAAGATTCTGTGCAGTTCAGAGAACCCCCAAATCCCACTCCTGGCTGGCTTCACCCACCCCATCCCTCCCCTCCCAAAAGACCTCATGCGGTCCATTTTGGATGCAGGTAAGTGCAGGACAATCGTGGAGGCTCGGGGACGGCAAAAAATGGCCTCCCAGAAATTCAGAAAGGCCAGAAATTTCTGGCTTCCAGAGAGCCTCCAGAGCCTGGGGAGGCCATTTTTGCCCTCCCAGAAGTTCAAGGAAAGCCTCCGGAGCCCGGGGAGAGCAAAAACACCTCCCATGGTGCAAGAGACCAACTAGGCCATGTCCACTAAGGCCACACCCCTCCAGCAACCAGGCAGAAAACCCTTTGTTAAAATGTTTGAAGCCCACCCCTGCTTATTAGTCATCTTTGACACTGCAAATGACTTAAATTTCTTTCTTTTCTGTACTTTTTTCCCTCTGAGTAAGGATTGGGGTTAATGTCAGCACAGAATATTTTTTATCTATTGCAAATTCCTTCTGCCTTGACTTGCAATTTATATGCTTTTTGACCCAGGTCTTTAAAGCCAGACCTCATTGCTCCAAGAAATCAGCTGTTTTCTCCACTGTCAATTCAGTCTCTCTGTCTGTCTGTCTGTCTCTCTCTCTTTCTCCTTTTAACTTTTGTAATCTCTTCCAAGTGAAGCAGCAAAAATAGCATGATGAATATTCATACAACAATACAATTTCCAAGTTCTAAAATAGAATTGTCTATTGAGCTTCTAATTTTAATTCCTCATCACTTTTCAAGCCATATCTAGGGCACTTGGTTGGGTTTTCAGAATGATTTTCTTCTAAAGTCTCAAAAATGAATAGCAGTGGACTGCCCAAAGGAATTATAATACAGTCCTTTTTATTTTGGTAGATTATTTCCTCTTTTTCAAACATGTTGTTTGAAGGAATGATATTTTATACATTTATGCATCCATCCAGCTATTAAATCAATATAGTTGAAATTCCATAAGGCAAACTGCAAAAACAATGATAATCACTATTAAAGTTGTGCCTAGTTCTTTTTCAAATTTATCTCATGAATTTGAGATATGGCAAGACCATTCCTTTTTTTAAATGAAGGAATATATTAAATAAATGATCCACTTCAATTCAGATTACATTGTAATTGAGGCCACAACAGCAGTTCTGGTCTGTAGTGGTAGGCAATCTCAGGAAGCTGCACAATTATGGATTTATTCTGAGTTTCTATCACTTGAAAAAGGAACTGATATTTCATAGAAACTGTTAAATGCAGGTTGAAAACAGTTTCTTCCTTTGAACAATGATATTAGATCTATCCAGGCAATTTTGAACAAGTGTTTTATCTTATATCTGAATGCACTAAATAAGTAAGTAGCAGAGATGGTATTCAACAGTTCTGGAGAACTGGTAGAAGACATTTTGAGTAATTCAGAGAACCAGCAAATACCACCTCTGACTGGAGATTTTACAGTATCCTTCCCCTGCCATGCCCACCAAGCCACACCCACAGAACTGAAAGTAAAAAAAAACTGAATCTCACCACAGGTAGGTAGGTAGGGAAGGAAGGAAGGGAGGGAGGGAGGGAGGGTGGAAGGAAGGAAGGAAGGAAGGAAGGAAGACATGAGGGTAACTTCTGATTAATTTTTGGAAGAGGCAGAGTTAATCTAAAATATTCCCTGACCTTGTTTCTTCCTGTTAATTCTTACTAATGGTTGAGACTGACTAATAGTTGAGAGGAAGGAAAGGTGCTGTAGTGAACATCTGAGATGGAGTTCTTCACAATTAACAACATCTGGAATCAGAGAAGTTGCCTCTTTTATAGTAGTTAAATATGGACAGCCTTTCAATTGCCTTATGAATTGAAGGTTAATATTCATCTACTATCTTCTTTGCTGAGATCAAGGATGAGACCCCAAGACCTCAGATTGCTTGTTGGATTGCATCTTTGGTAAGAACTTAAGGTGTGAAAGACCATTCATTCCAGTTATATGTACAAGTCTCCTAAGGAAGCACTAATCAAAATAATCAAAGATTGGCTAATTGTTGCAATTTAGCTCAACCTCAGTGTCAATCATCACACTTATAGTCAAAATGACTGAATAATAACAATAATAATTCTATACAGAAAATGTGGTTGAGCTTTTGAGCAACACTTAAGGCACCTTAATTGTAAAAAACATCTTGATAACCATTCAAAAACATTTTAAAACAGGTTGAAGAATCCTGTCAATTGAAGATACTTAGGAGTCCTGGAGTCTAATTCCATTACTGGTATTAAACAACCATGTGGTTGACTGTTTCCTGTTGTGGGATCCTATCTTTATCTTAAGCCAGCAAGAATTCCATTAAATAAATAAATCCCCTTCCAGGGTAAATGGAGAAGTAGTTTGTGCTTATCCTGCAATATTATCAAAGAAAATCATAACAATATTATGTAAGTGGAGCCCTGCTGTTTGAATTAATGGCCCATTTAATCTCTCAAATGAGATTCAGGAGCCTTTGAATCCCATACATTATCAGAACTTACAACCCACTGATTTTATCTAATCTCTGTGTAACACCCAATGCTGAAATTTCTGTGAAGACATGCTACAAGCTATATAATATTGCACATGACGTTTTCCCTTCCCACCTTTCTGTAGGTCAGTTGAAAATCTTTACTATACTAATTTTTGTAGGCCACCATACCTTTTCTACCTATTTTTCCAATGGATTCTTGCTTTTTTTTGTTCTGAATAATCTGATTTTAGTCAAGATCAAAGTTGAGCTGTTTATGGGAGAAAAAAAGGCTTTTAATAGTAACTGGGAATTTTTTTTTCATTATTAATTCCCCTCCTCTCCACACCTACCTTCAACATTTTGATTTGCAGCACCTAAGTTAATAATGTAGCAAAAGTAAATAATGAAGATTTACTGGGATACAAACGCAACTGCTACTTATTGCAGAATTACTGATAAAAATGAATCACACATAAGTTTTCTGGCAGCCTACAGTCAAAAAAGTTAAAGGAGGAGCATTTAACTTTAATGCTTATACATGAATATTTGAAGTAAAAGGTTGTTTATGGAGTATTAAATTACAGTACTTCTCTGATATTCTTTCTCTTTTTTCTCCATGCAACTTACAGTTCTTTAACTGTGTAAGCTGCTAGAAACTTTCCAGAATGTAAGCAACAAAATTTTTGCCAAAAATAATTATCTAAATGTAATATAATTATATTTGGTTAGAAGGCTTGCTGGGTATGTTTTAGCAAGTGATGATTAAGGTGTTTTCAAGTTAATGTTTAATAGTTTCCCTGAAATTTGAATAGTCTCAGAGTTTTTACATGGTTTCAGCAAAAATGAATATGTTACCATGCCACATACAGTCAAATATAATGAAATTAAAAACACTTTTTATTTTAGACCATTTCTCCATATCTGTGTATAAATCCATAGGAAGGAGAGCAAGAAACAATTAACTTTGTTTTTATGACTCACACCTATAGCCATTAATTTAGCATGGCATTTAGAAGAGTGCTGTGTAAGTAACACATGGCTTCCATGTTTATGATATTCCATTACTTATAAAAACATGGTTTTCTCCTTGCCTTTGGCTATGTAGTCCAGTTTAATTTAATTTAGTTGAGTGGAGTTGTTTAGTCTAGTCTAGTCTGGTTTAGTTAGATTCAGTGTTTGTTCTTCTGGTAGGCTGTGTTCTTTGTATATTTTTTTCCTTTTTTAAAAAAATTGTAAGCTGCCTAGAGTCAATAGAGAAATTGGATAGTCTTGAAATTCAACTATGTAAATAGTTTGCATGAAGTCTGAAGGAAGAGAATTTGCTTCTGAATTTGTATATAAGGAGAACATGGTAGTGACTGTTTTCTCGTACAAATTTCCTAAATCTACTATGTGTTCCTGTGCCTTCCTGTATTGGATGATACCCTTGTGTTCTTAGATCAGCTGTAGCTTCTGAGTAATCTTCAAGGGTGGCCCTATGTGGAGCATGTTGCAGTAATCCAGAAAGGAGGTAATTAAAGAGTGAAGTCATGTAATAATTTAAATATACCGTAATTTAATCATTCATTGTTCCTGAGATTTGTTTATTTGACTTATAGGACCTGTTATCTACATCATAATTCTGGATGGATATACTAGCCAATTTAAAAAATAGAAGCCCCCACTATCATGTACCCTTCTGGGGAAAAAAGCACACTTTTAACCATGGCACCTCAACTTCCTGTCAACTCTACATTTAGTTAATTGACTCCCATACTAACCAAATGCCTGGAAGAAGAGCCAGGTTTCTGTGGCCTTCAGAAAGACAAATTGGGGGTAGGTTCTCTGGATCTCAAAGAGAGCTTATTCTAAGGTCCAGAGCAACGATGAGGCACAGCAGCGACTCTTTCTATAAGTAGTAAATATTAATTTTATTATTTACTTTTTCTGTAAGCCTTCTTCCTTTTCCCTCTTCCTTTTTATCTTACTTCTAAGGACCTGGCTTTACATGTTATGCTTATTTATTCTTCACCAAGTTGGAAGTCTTCAGTAATCATTTTGTTTTATTCATTGATTCCCAAAAAACATTTGGTGTTTATATTTCCATTGCTATTCTCTCTCCCCACCTCCGATTACTAAATTCAGAGTGGTTTTTTTTAGAATATATGAGCCAGTACATTTCACCATCTTAACAGATAAGGTTAGACACTCTTCAAAAGTAGCAAATTACCTGTAAGTTCTTATGAACTGCATCTCCAGCCATAGGCATTTTATGACATGAAACTAGATGAAAGAGAAATCATTAAAGCAGATGCCATTTCAGAATTCAGTCGCTTAGACTCCTCCCATTACATGCACTGCAGTCATTTTTAATTGTTCTATGCTGTTGACACAACTCCCACTTGCAGGTGGAGCAACACACATCAATAATTTTCTGCAACAGTTCACTAAATTTTCTTTCTAAGAACTGGACAGATGTTGGGAAGCATCTTTAACACTTTCAAATCTAGCTATGTTAATAACATTGGAAATTTTTTTTTGCTTGGTAATAAGAAAAAGACTGTTCTGTCCTAGGCCTCCCCAAAAAGCACTAAGTCAATTCTGAATCCCAGCAAAAACCTATTTTATTACATTAATGTGAATTTATTTCATTCACAATCAGCCAACGGCTTGGCAAACAGTCTTGCGAAGGTAGACTAATGAGCTCAGACTTTTATCAATCTTGGAATGCTGCCCGGTAAATAGTTCCACAGTGCTGGCAGGAAAGGGGTGGATTATGCAGACTGTTGTATCCTCGGAAATGATGCCAGGAGTCGGTGACTTCAAATCATGCTCTTTTATTAGTGTAGGAACCGAACTGGCGCTATGCAAAAGGTTTGCGACTTTTATTCCTTTAGCCGCGGCGGCCGCAGCCAATGGCACCACTTTGAATCTCCTGCAATTCGAATAGACCAATCGCGGGAGATTCTTAGCGAGCCAATCGGCGCGGCTCGCCTAACCAATCAGAGTGCCCCGCGCTTTGGCCAATCAAAGCGCGGGGATCTCAAGAATGCTAATGAGGGGACAGAACACCCCTCCCCTCTTGGTTTAGTCCTTACGTCGCGTAGTCCCGTAGGTAGGCGGGGCTCCATCTTAGCCTACTGGACCTGCACAGCTCAGTCATAGGTTGGATCTCGGCCGGTTCGGTCGGGGTCTCTGCTTCTCCGGATGCCGTCGTGGGAACCGGCTGGTCGGTCGGGCCGGGCCGCTCTCCGTAGCTCCCTCCTGGGCTTCCCGGGTTGGTTGAGCTGCGGGTTTCGCCGCTCCCGCTCGGTCTCCCCAGGTCAGTCGAGCTGGCCTGGCTGTCTCTTCCTGGCGAGGGGTCGTGCTGGCTGATTTCCGGTAAGTATGGCTGGTTTATTCTTCTTTGGTTTTGGTTTTGGTCCCCTGGGTATTCCCTCCCCCCTTGGTTTGTGTTGTGGGGGTTGGTTTCGCCTGCTTGTGTGTCGGTTATGATGGTGAATGTCCGGCCGTAGAAGTACTTGTGGAATCTTTTTACGGCGGCAACGATAGCCAGAGCCTCTTTGTCCAGCTGGCTGTAGTTCCGCTCTGGTTTGGTGAGGGTCCTTGAAAAGAACGCGATGGGTGCTTCTTTTCCGTCGGGGAGGGTATGGCTGAGGACAGAGCCGACGCCGAAGGGTGATGCATCGCATGTGACAGCCAGGGGTAGGGTCTCATTGTACTGTATAAAGACGGTGTCCGAAGTGAGGAGGTCCTTTGTTTTCTGGAAGGCGGCTTGCTCGTGTTTCCCCCAAGTCCAGGTCGCCGCCTTGTCCAAGGAGCCTATGCAAAGGCTCCACCACCGTCGCCTTTTGGGGCAGGAAAACATTGTAAAAGTTAAGTAGCCCCAGGAATGCCTGTAGTTCCGTCTTCGACTTGGGTGTGGGGGCTTCTTTGATGGCCTTGATTTTTTGGTTCGTGGGGTGAATGCCGTGATGGTCTAGGAGATATCCTAGGAATTCAACCCGTTCCGTGTATAATTGGCATTTCTCCCTCTTTACCTTGAGCCCGGTCTCTTTGAATTTGGTTAGGACCTCCCTTAGGCGACCCTCTAGTTCGGCTTGGTTGGTTGCCGACACTAAGACGTCGTCGAAGTACGGTACCACCCCCTTGATGCCTTGTAATAGTCTTTCCATTAGGCTTTGGAATATTCCCGGTGCCATGCTGACTCCGAATTGGAGTCGGTTGCATTTAAATGCCCCCCGGTGGGTGACTATGATTTGCGCTTCTGCCGTTTGCTCGTCGACTGGCAATTGTTGGTATGCCTGGGCGAGGTCGAGTTTGGCGAAAACCTTGCCCCCTCCCAGTGAATGCAGTAGGTGTTGCACTACTGGGACGGGGTAGGCGCTTTGTTGCAACGCGCCATTTAGGGTGGCCTTATAGTCCCCACAGATCCTCACCGACCCATCGGGCTTGATCGGGGTGACTATGGGGGTCTCCCACCGGGCGTGGTCTATTGGCTGTAGGACCCCTTGTTTGACGAGCTTGTCAATTTGCTCGTCTATCTTGGGTTTAAGTGCGAATGGCATCCGCCTTGGTTTTAGGCGTTTTGGGGGAACGTTTGGGTCTAGGTTGAATGATATAAGGGGCCCTCGGTACTTGCCTAGGTTTCCGTCGAAGACCTCTTGGAATTCCCGGGCCAGTTGTTGCTCCCAGCTGTCGTCGGTGACGTGGTCGATTCCCGTGACTGCGATGCCGAGCGGGGTGAACCATTGCAGTCCCAGTAGGCTTGGGCGGTCACAATCGACGATTGTCAGTGGAAGCTTTTCAGTGCGGCCTTTGTATGTTATGTTGAACTGTCTGGTTCCAACTACCGGGATGCGGTTTCCCTGGTAGTCCTTTACGATTAGTCTCTGGCTGTCTAGGCTTTTCCTTTGGATGGTAGGCACCAAGCGCTTTATTTCTTGCCATGCTATCATGGAGAGGTAGGACCCGGAGTCCACCTCCATTTTGCATGGCTCGCCCTCGATGCCTACCTCCACGTAGACCTTCCGGGCGTCTCTTTGCCGGGTCTCGCCGTCTCGTATGGATTGTCCATTCCGGTCCCATCTGTTGTCAGAGGGGGGATCTCTGGTCCGGGGTGGTGTGCTCTCTCTCCTCCACTCGCTCTGGTCCCATCGGGCCGGGCTGCGGTTCTTTTTGAGGCGGCAGACGCGGGTGATGTGTCCCTTCTTGTCACAATGTCGGCAGATCGACTCGAAAAACTGGTATTCGGACCTGGGGTGGTCACCTCCGCAACCGGAACAGTTGGTCCTCAACTTACGACCCCGCCAGTTCTATGGGTCGCGGCCTGCCTGGAGGCGATGAATCTCCTCCTCTTCGTCAGAAGTGCCCGATGCTGAGTGGAAATCGCCCTGGTGGGTGGTCGTCTCGGGTTGGGCCTCGGCCGACCTTGCAGGGTGGTTGTTTCCGCTGCGGTCCCCAGCGTTCGGTCGGCGCATGCGGTCAGCGGATGTTCGGGTCGCTTCGGCGGCTGCGGCTGCGGTGAGGGTGTCTGCAAGGCTGATGTTGCCCTTGGCCATCAGCCGGCTCTGGAGGACGGGGTCCCACAGGCCGAGCACGATTCGGTCTCGCAGGGCGTCGTTCAGGTTGTCAAATTCGCACAGCCCCCCTAGGCGCCGTAGTTCGGCAACGAAGTCGCTGAAACTCTCACCCGACTGTTGGTCCCGACGGTAGAATTCGTTGCGTTGGATCAGGATGGGTACCTCTGGAGCGTAGTGCCACCGAAGTATTGGCTCGAGGACGTCCCAGTCCATCGCGGTCGCGTCGGTGGGTTTGGCAAGTGCCTTGGCCATCTTGAATACCTCGGTCCCACAGTGGGTCAGGAAGATGGCGCGCTTCATGGGGCCAGTGGCGTCCTTCAGATCGCTGCATTCGAGGAACATGCGGAATCGGTCGGAGTACGATTCCCAGTTCTCGGTGGCGGGGTTGAAGGGTGCGGGGGGTGCGATTTTCGCCATCGTGGAGATTCGTCTGGCTTCCGTCGGACATGTGGTTTGGTTCAGGGTCTGGATCCCACCTTCGTCGCCAGCGTTGTATCCTCGGAAATGATGCCAGGAGTTGGTGACTTCAAATCATGCTCTTTTATTCATGTAGGAACCGAACTGGCGCGATGCAAAAGCTTCGTGGCTTTTATTATTTTAGCCGCCGCGGCCGCGGCCAATGGCACCACTTTGAATCTCCCGCGATTCAAATAGACCAATCGCGGGAGATTCTTAGCGAGCCAATCGGCGCGGCTCGCCTAACCAATCAGAGTGCCCCGCGCTTTGGCCAATCAAAGCGCGGGGATCTCAAGAATGCTAATGAGGAGACAGAACACAGACAACTATCCATATGGCTGGAACAAACAAATGACCAAACGAACAAGTTGTTTTCTGCAAAAGCCCCCTCCCCTTTTGCTTCTCTTTTAATTCTGATGGGAGGGGGCATTCATCATCCATCTGTGCTCTTAGTCCCATGCTGACCCTGAGTTCTTAATTCTGCCTTCCTTTTGGCAGCTCTGTGCATCCGCAGGCTGGGAACTGGTTTCAGAAACTCCCCTGCCTCACTGCTGTCTGAGTCCAAAGGCAGCTGATGATTGCCAGCCCCATCTCTGCCTCTGATGCAGAGCCCTCATCTGAGCCTTCCTCAGCCTCCAGGAATGGCTGGGTTCCTCCTCAACCTCCTCACTACAGTCCAACTCTGTTGCCCGCTCTGCTAAACATTGGTGGGCCACAACACTGAGATCCCATATCCCTTATTATAGAAATGATCATTTTTTGCGTACTCACAAAGTAAACTTCTGTTCAAGTTTAGACTTGCACAGGAGAAGGCTAAATTTTTCAAATTTATGGTTAAGATGGTGGACAAGAATGCCATTATTTATGCCTACATTTCATAGGGATGAGGATTTCTAATAACATACAGCCAATTTATGTGCACCAAAACTGTTTACTGGTTTCTTATATCCAATAAAAAAAGAAGTAAAATATTGCCAAAGATAAAAATGAACAAGGTTGGTTCCTTAAGTCATTTACATTTTATGCAGGAGAAAATAAATTTAGCTCGGTGAATCAATGTTTTGCAGAATAGACATAGAAAACACATCCTCCTGATTCAGGAAGTAGTTTCAGAATATTCATCAAGAATGAGAAGGTTGTGGAGAATATAATGTGTTTATAGATAATTTTCTCTATCTAATGTAGGTTTCTTTCTCAGATTGTAATTACAAATGTCCATGATTCTATAGATGTGTAAGTATAGGGGAAGGAGTGGCAGAACCTGAGGAAAGACTTAAAAGAAGGATCAGCCTAGAATCTTTATATAGATGCAAGAAAGTTAATTCTAACCTTAATTGAATTCTGCTAACATTTAACTAACTCCTAGCAGGTGCTAGCCATTAGTTGAAATTATCCCTATGCATAGACATGTGTAGTAATAAATCAGTTTAATTGGACCTTCACATCTGAGCTGATCTAACACCTTTAAGAAAGCTTTTCTAAAACATTATATGGATGCTGTTGTTCAGAGCAGCCAAACAGGTCAAATCAAGTGATTTTGACTTCAATTCCCAGAAAACCCTGTCACTGATCATAATGTCTGGGCCTGAAAAAAACTGAAGTTCAGCCTATTTGGATAATGATACATCTTGTATGTCAGTTAGCTGGTTAGTTTAAACCTTATGATACACATTCCTGTATCATTTTACTGTATAAGTAAACAATAAAGTAGTGCTACCATCTCTTTACTCCAAAAATATATGTGAACACTAAATGGCAACAAAAAGATAAACACCTACTCTTTTGTGTCATATAATGAGGATTTCTGAAGGCTGGATATGGTAGCTGTAACTTACTACATATTTTATGTCACTTTGCTATATTCTCATTTCTTATGTGTTTCTTCTCCTACCAGTAGATAACAGCAATCATAGTTTTTCTCCTGCCCCTATCTTCTGAACTTTGTAATGACCTTTCTGTAGTAATTGTATCCCACAAATCCATCCTTTCGTTCAGCCATTTTCACTTTAAAGTCCATAACTGACAATCTGAGCTGTTCATTTCACACATGGGAAACACCGATTTGGTATTTAGCCATTTCTTTGAAGTAGAACTTAACTTGTTATGTAATAAAGAGAAGATACTGGGTTGCTTATTTCAGTTCTTCAAGTCATATATTCTATTTCTCAAGATAGCCAGAAGTCTTCATTGGGCTCCAATAAAAGAATAGGAAGAAGCAAAAAAAAAAAAAGGGGGGGGGCAGTTTCAAGATGACTTTCTGCAATTCCATCCAGTTTTAAAGTGGGGCTCTTGACAACAAGCATTAAATGTGGCTTGTTTTGTATTCAGAGCAAAGAATCCTAGTTGCCCACAGCTTTGAAAACAAGGTCATTCATCTCTGTGACATCTTGTGACTGTGGCCTTCAACTACAATAAATAGAATTAATGATCTTATATCATATAATACTATAATATAAATTATATTTATTAAAGGAGATAAATTGAGCACATATTGTAATGAAATCAATAAAAAATAAATTGGGTTTGAAGGCATGCAGCTTTGGCCATATCATCCTACCCCATATCAAGCCTGTGGATATCAGTCCTCAGTTCCTGCCATATTGAGAGACAATTGTTGTTGTGATGGTGTTGTGTAGCTTCTTTTCTTTTTCATGCAGCTACATTGTATACCACCTATTTAACTGTTTCTAGATGGCTGGCAGTTTAACCAATAAACATGCAAAATCAATATAAAAGAATCAGTACTAATGTGGGCGCTTATTTATTTGTTTGTCAGATTTATAATGGATAAAGGTTTTGATTGGTTTTTCTTAATTGTTGTATGTGTTGTTTTCCCTCTCTGAAAATTCTGTGGAAGAGCACAATTTTTACTGATCTTCTGAAGAGTAATAAAGATGGGTCCTTCAAGACTTCAGGAAGGCTGTTTCAAAGTGAGGAGACTGTGATAATCAGTGAATGGGATTCAATTTTTTTTACTACCGGTTCTGTGGGTATGGCTTGGTGGGCGTGGTGTGGCTCAGTGGGTGTGGCTTGGTGGGTGTGGCAAGGGAAGGACACTGTAAAATCTCCATTTCTTCCCCACTCCTAGGGGAAGGTTGCTGAAAAATCCCCATTCCCTCCCCACCCCACTACTCTGCTTTCAAGCTCCATTCTCTTGTGCAGGGCAACAAAAGAAGACCCAGCCGATCAGCTGGGACTCAAGTGGCAGAGAATAGATGGGTCTAGAGATCAGAGCTGGTATTTGCCAGTTCTCCAAACTTCTCAAAATTTCTGCTACCGGTTCTCCAGAACTAGTCAGAACCTGCTGAATGCCACCTCTGGTGATCATTGCATGTATGAAGTGGGTAGACTCTAACTGGGTAAGATAACCCCAAAACTATGGATCCATAAAAGGATTTAACATTTATAAAAGTTGTTGGGAAGATCCATGCTTGTCCAGTCTCAGCTATAATAGCTTCTAAGTGACTTTGGCCAGTGACAATTTGTCAACCCAAATTATGCAGAGTTTCCTTGAACTGCAAGTTGGGTGGCATATAAAATTAATAAATAATTAAGCGTAATGCAGTGGTGTCCAAAGGTTGCTCCTGCTTTTAATCAAAGCAATGCACCACAAACCATCCATCCTTTTCGGGTCCGCATATAACCATGCTAAGCACAGAGAGAAATGATAAATTGTAATGCTTTACTTTGATCCTTTTTCCATGTCCTGCTGCTGCTGCTGTTGTTGTGAGTTTGAGTTGTTGGGAAATACACTGGGAATAACAACAGGAAACACAGTGAGAAATAAATCTAGCAAACTGAAAACAAAACAAGTGCAGGAATTCCCAAAAGCTGAAAGATCATATTATGCATCCCTGCAACTTATGACTAATGATAACAGTACATTCATATGACAAATAATTTATTCTGAATAAGTAACACAAAGAACAAGTAATGTATCTTATTCAAATGTTATAGCACAAAAATAGAAACAGTGAGCTGAGCTCCAAAGTCATTTTTAAAGTGGAACACCCTGAAGTAAGGTTTGTTTGTTAGTCAGTTTGTTTATTAAATTTGGTTTAATTTAAAATATTGCCATGACATTAGATCAGAGGTCTCCAAACTTGGCAACTTTAAGACTTGTGGACTTCAACTCTCAGAATTCCTGAGCTAACATAACTGGAGGAGGTATTCTGGGAGTTGAAGTCCACAAGTCTTAAAGTTGCCAAGGGAGTAGGGTGTGCAGAACTGCTGCATTCTGCACTAGTATAGCTTCCAAATGCTTGTCAAGGGTAGCCCCATGTAGAGTCCATTGCAATTGTCCAGGCATGAGACGAGATCTCTTAGGGGGAGCCTGGAACCCCTATAAAGCACATCTCCAGGTGGTGGATTGGGGGCCCCTACCCAGTATGGCTTTTATGCTGTAATGGTAGGTTGGAGAGAATCAAACATCATCCGTGGACCAACAGGCCTGGTGAGTGGCAGCTGGCTCATCATCAGTATTGACTGAAGGTGGAGACCACATTGGTCAAAATGGCTTCATAAGAACAGCACACAGTGTGATAATATTTCAGACATGTGATGCAACACCTGGAAAAATATGACATACTTTACTTAATCTTCCAGGAAACGATTGAAGGCAAATGAGGTCTAGGCAGGAGAACATCATGGCTCAAAAACTAAGGGACTGGTTTAGACTAAACTCAGCAGCACTTTTTCATGCAGCTGTTGATAAAAATAGGATCGCCAAACATGATCACCAACGTCCGATGATGGATATGGCACAACAAGAAGAAGATGTGAGATGTGACTAAGGCTTGAATGATTGACTGTAAGGACTCCTGATCTAGAATTAATCCAGCTGCTTCTCCCAAAAGGAAAAGAACAATGAAATATATATTATTTAGAATAGAATAGAATAGAATAGAATAGAATAGAATAGAATAGAATAGAATAGAATAGAATAGAATAGAATAGAATAGAATAGCCTTCCGAGGTGGGTAAAATGAGGACCTAAATTGTTGGGGGCAATAGGCTGACTCTGTAAACCACTGAAGGCTGTAAAGCACTGTAAAGTGGTACATAAGTCAAAGTGCTATTGCTATTGCTATTGCTATCATACGATCACCCTTTGCAACTGATTGACAATCAAAGTCAATGGGGAATCCAGATTCACTTAACAACCATGTTACTAACTTAACAACTGCAGTGATTCACTGAACAACTGTGGCAAGAAAAGTCCTAAAATAGGGCAAAATTCATTTTACAAATGTCTCACTTAACAGCAGAAATTTTGGGCTCAATTAAGGTTGTAAGATGAGGACTGCTAAGGCTGGGGAATTTAATTCTTTACTTAAATCAAATCAATTGCCACCATTAAGTTCACGCTTAAGTGTGGTTCTCAGCCCATTGAAAGTTACACAATCCAGTTATAGGCTTTGTATTTAAAAGAAAGAATCTTGGCTCAACCTTTTTTTAAAAACATGAATATATGCATATAAATAAAAGAGCCCCAGTGGCAGAGTGGTTAAAGTGCAGAATTGCAAGCAAACTCTGCCCACAGCTTGGAGTTTGATCCTGATGGAGCTCAAGATTGACTCTGGATCGATATTGGGAATACCCATATACAACCCATAATTGTGTCTGTATCTAGAAGCCCATTGTTGAGCAAAGAAGAGCTTTCATAAATCTCCCCCCTTTCGTCTTTATTTCAAGCTTGAACAATTTGATGGAAATCTTTCAGTTCAGCTTTCAGGAAGGAATCTCACAGATAACATTACCATCTTGGAAACAACTTTGCATGTTGGAGACGTCATGAATTGCACAGACTCCTCCCTTTAAATTGTCATCCAAACAGTGTACAAAATACAATGAACTCTGTGAAGGGTTAAAGAGTGCATCCATGCGGAAAGGCTGTCCATCATTTGAATAAAACATTAAATCATGGCCTTGTCTACTTTGCGGGCTCTATAGATAACATGACATGTCTAAAAGAAGAGCAATAATGATTTGATATACTCCAAAGATTCCAGAATTGCCGCTTATCAATCACACAGGCTCATTTACAAGTACAGCTCTTAATGGTCGAGCATCTGCATTCAGATTTCCTTTAGTATGCCATTCCCTATACAATTTGTTCATCGAAAACAGCATCTCTAGAAACAACTACAGAAACTAAATTATGTCATAAATTCTCTAACAACATTTTTTTTCCTGCTAAGAATGCACTCAAACACTGAAAAACCCAGATACTACTCAATCTCAGTTTCCAATAACCAGCATGGATAATAATTACAAATGCTAAAGAGATTATGCAATAGTATCTGAAGGACAACAATTCCCAATCTTGTTATCGTCAGTAGATTTCAAGGTTACAAGGATTATATTGATGTAGTTGTTTCTTCTTGAAGCCCATTTATTCCTACCTCTATCTTTCATTTTATATATTGTTTATTATCTATCATCATATCTATTATATTTTGTGTCACCTAGCACTAAGCAAAAACCATCATCTTTATATTTGTGATTTAATACAAATCTATATTTTAATTAATTGCTGATCTCATTATGATGTGGATGTTCCCACCCCTAGTTTATATTCATGGCAACACCCAGTAACAACTGAGATGTAACAAAATGAATATATATACCTAGGACATCTTTTACTAAAATTGGAAATATGACAGCGACTAGATTGAGTTTCCTGCTTTGCATGCTCCTATCAAACTTAAAAATACTGGTCCAAGTCTTAAGCAAAGCCTTTCTAAGCCAAGGAGAAGGGAAATATTACCCATTCCTGATTGCATAATCAGGAAAACATCATAATACAACAAGATAAAGCCACAAACACCCATAGTTTATGAAGGATGCACACTTCATTCCATCAATATTCTACCAGTAGGCAGAAACAATGATTCTTCCCAGTCTCATTAGTAATTTGAGAAAGTGCAGTTTTCTCAAATATTAGAATATCTTTAATTAAATTACACATCTCCCTCATTAAACACACACATACACTCATCTACTGCATATCTGCATGGAATGAGAATAGACTCCAAGCCATCAAAAGTAACTCAGAGCCTTGAAAATCCCCACCGCATGGTTCAAAATCCCTATAAAGAATGGCACCTTTTTATTGTACCTTGTTTCTCTTGTTCTGTGAGCTGTAATCCATCGATAGTTGTCTTAATATGGATGTGTGTTTGAACCTCTTCTGAATTGTGAGCCATCTTTCACGTCCATGGCAGACATTATTTCAGGGATTGCTCTGAAGAGACTATTTCTTTCTTTGATGATTAGGCCTGTTCTGCGCCAGTTTGTAGAGTGATTGATAGATTGATAGACATACAGCCCTACATGTCTGAGGGAGAGGGGCACTTAAGAAATGTGAAATATAAATAAATAAATCATAAGGTTTTGAATGGCACAGTGGCCTAGAGATGAACACTCACCTCTCACTCAGAAGGTTGAGAGTTCAGTCCCACACCGATGTTTCTCTATCAGGGTGCAAAGAGAAAATATCTGCTGCAAACACCCTGTAGGTGTCAGGAAGAGCATCTGGCCAGTAAATGCTCAGCTCCACTCAGACACCCAAACCCCACCCCAAACCCAAGGAATTAACAGGGTCACCAAAAAAAATAAAATAATCCAAAACCCAATAATCATAAGTTTTGAAGAATCCTTGAAGATCTTCTAGTTTAATCTCCTGTTCATTAAAGATTCTTCATCAATTCTTGAAAATCTGTGATGGAACACTCATGGCTCCATGAGGCAGGCCATTTCATAACTTAATAGGTCTTATTTTATCCTTATTTGAAATTTGGATCTCCCTTTGGAGTGATTCCAACCAATGGTTCTTGCCATACTTCTAGGATCTATGAAGAATAAATCCACATCTTCTCCATGAGCTTGTAATGCATCAAGTATCTCAGTGCTCTAAAATCAAGTATCTATTATTATCCCTAGTATATGAGGAGAGTAAATGAATTTCATAAGAATTGTTTCCACTTTTAGTTGACATTTCACTCTTTGGGACTAGTATTAATGAAGGGCATGGTTTCTAAAACTATGGGAATTAGCCATTTCTTGTCTAAATTGTCCTTTTGGTTCCATGTATTGGTCTTCTTACAAGAAAAAAATGTTTAGTGATAAAACAGATACGTATGTGGAGTGTGGAATAGATTTTACATTTGTGGCCCCAATAAATTCCCAGTAAATTCCATATAATTGCTTTAAAATAATATCATTTCTATAGTTGTTTCTCTTTTTATCTGAATTTCTGGTCAAAGTCCATTTTGGGGGACTGAGTCTAATATTCTAAATAGTCTTACATTAAATTGTAATGAGAGAGAGGGGGGAGCGGGGGAAGGATGGAGGGAGGGAGGGAGAGAGAGACAGAGAGAGAGAGACAGAGAGAGAGAGAGAGAGAAAGATAGAAAGAGAGAGAGAGAGACTGAGAGAGAAGGATCTTTGTTCTTTCTTATCTATTTAATATTTCACTTTTGTAGAGAAAATTTACTAAAATCTAGTAAATGAAGTGGGTCTTCCAAATATAAACGATGAGGGTTAGTGGACTATGAGGGTAAAAATTGCAGCCATCAGTGGTATTTTTTGTCACATATATTCTTCTCTTTCCTGAGCTCTGTCAATTAGCTCAAATCTATTAGAGTCAGCAAGAAGCAAAGAAAGACTCACATGTTGGTGGATGGCTGTTATACATAATATGATTAGACAGTAAAAGGCAGGGGGAGAAAAAAGCAAAAGGAAATTTTTCTTTGACACAGGACAAGACTAATATTACCACCAGCATGAGGTATCACGGTTGAAGTTTCCATTGGCACATATTTTGAGATGGACTAGGATTTGCTTCTCATTTGAAATTTTTAAAAACGGTCAAGGCAAGCTAAAAACAGGAAAGAGAAAAATCCTAGCAAAAGAGAACTTTCATGTTTGTGGTTTGATTGAAAGACCTCCATAAATGTTCCTTTTACTTAATGCTCGGTGATGACTTTCTGTTTTGTTTTGCTTCTCATACCATGTGGTGATGAAAAAGGAATTATTTTAGAAATTTATTTCAGACAAGAGAATAGTGAATAACTCTGATGCTGGGGGGGGGGGATGAGTGCAGAGGGTTTCTACTTATTTAGTACAGTCAGTCCTTCACTTAATGATTGGTTGCTTAGTGACAGTTATCAGAGTTATGACAGACCCCCTGAAAGCTACTTAGGATCTGGTTCCAGAGTTCCGATGGCTTTACATGCTCCATATACTTGCATGCATTTCAAGTGCATTTCAGGTGCTTAGCAACCAGATCTCCTCATGGCTAGTTGTAGGATACTATGGTCATGTGATATATCTATCTATCTATCTATCTATCTATCTATCTATCTATCTATCTATCTTTGGTTATTTGGGTTTTCTCCCGCGTAAGATTGGAAGTATCTAGGCAACGTTTCGATGAAGTCTCATTCATCATCTTCCGGCTTGGTCTTCAGCTCTGTGCTTCTCAGAGTGATGTTGCAGCTGCTTCTTCCTTTTAACTGCTAGTGGGGGTGTGACTTGATTGATTCAACTTTGCTGTCGCTCCCAAACACATCCCCACAGAAACCATCATATGCGGAGTTGAAACCAGCCTGACCAAAACCAACCCTGATGATGCTAATAGAATCAGACTCGAAATCACCAACATCCTCTGCACTAGCAAACCACCCAAAAGCAACTTATCCAAAGAAGAACAAACTGCACTACTTAACCTGAAAGAAGACACCAGCATAATAATCCTACCAGCAGACAAGGGCAACGCGATAGTGGTTATGAACACATCTGACTACCAATCCAAGTTAACCAACCTACTCCAAGACCCCACATACAAACCCCTAAAGACAGACTCCACCACCTACCTAGAAAAAACCACCAGATCCAAAATAAAAGCCTCCCCCATCAGTGAAGAAATCCAGCAAAGAATCATACCCAGAGAGAAATCATCCAGATGCTCTAAACTTTATGGTCTCCCCAAGATACACAAAGAAGGAACCCAACTTAGATCAATAGTCAGCTCCATAGGCTCACCTCTACAAAACCTAGCCAAATTTCTCGCCAAACAATTACAGCCCTATGCAGAATCCATCAACTCACATGTAAGAAACTCATTCCAGTTCATCGAGATCACAAAGAAACAAAATTTACAACCCAGTGACCTACTAGTGAGCTTCGATGTCATATCCCTCTTCACCCAAGTGCCAATAAAAGAAGCCTTGACAGCCATCCAAAACAAATACAACCCCCCAAGCACATCCTAGATCTGACCAACCACTGCCTATCCAATACATACTTCACCTACAACAGACAAAAATACAAACAAATAGAAGGAGCACCCATGAGATCATCCCTCTCACCTGTCATCGCTAACCTCTACATGGAACACTTTGAAACACAAGCTCTAGAAAAATATGATCACAAACCCAAACTCTGGCTCAGATATGTAGATGACACCTTTATAATCTGGCCACACGGGAAAGAAAAACTGAACAACTTCCTCACACACCTCAACAGCCTACACCCCAAAATACAATTCACCATGCAAACAGAAGCTAACAATCAACTTCCCTTCCTAGATGTCTTGGTATACAAAAAATCCAATGGCTCCCTAGGACACACCATCTACCAGAAGAAAACACATACAAACTGCTATCTACACGCACTCTCACACCACCACCCAGCACAGATCAATTCCGTAGCCGAGACACTCACCTCCAGAACAAAATGCTTAGCCAACGAACAACACCTAGAGACTGAACTACACACTCTCACCGGCATGCTGACAGCCAATAGATTCCAAAGAAAGAAGATCACCCACCTAATCCAAAAAGAAACCCCAGCCAAAATCCAAGACAGAGAACAAGAGAATGGAAAAGCCCTCCTTCCATATATAAAAGGCACTACAGACAAAATCAGCAAGATCCTCCAAAAACACAACATTAAGACAGCATTCTCCAAAAAAAGAAAGATATCCACCATCCTAAGAAACCCTAAGGACAAAATCGAGTTAGAAATCAAGGAGTATACAAAATCCCTTGCACTGCCTGCCCCACCACATACATTGGACAAACTAACAGAAGAATAAGTGCACGCATTGAAGAACATAAGAACTCAATCAAAAAGGAAGAACCGACCTCTTCCCTGGTCCAACACCTCAAAGCCACAGGACATGAGATTGACTTTAAAAATACCAGAACTATCGCCAAAACCGAACACTTCAGCAGCAGAATCATCAGAGAAGCCATAGAGATAGAAAAACGCCCACACAACATGAATAAACGAGATGATACCTCCCGCCTACCAGCCATTTGGAAACCCGCCCTCATGAACAGACGAGTACCTAACATGAAGAATGACACCAGACCCACACCCCTGAGAGCCACACAAGATGCCACCACCACACTTCCACGTAGAAAGCAAACTCACCCACACAGAAGATGAAACACGACCACGGACCAGAAGCCGCATTGCAGTTGCATCACTACCCACTTCAAACCCGTCTGAGCCATACATGAAGCGAACTGACCCCCACCATGAAGATGCAGCACGACCACGAACTCGAAGCCAAACAGCAAGATCACAGCTCACCAGCTCAAATCCCCCAGCAACTAAGACTAACCTGAGCACAATCAAGCCCCCACCTGAACAGAACACGCCTCCAGCCAATCAGAACACAGCCAACCCCCCAACCAATCAGAACACAGCCAAGCCCCCACCCAATCAAGTCACACCCCCACTAGCAGTTAAAAGGAAGAAGCAGCTGCAAGCTCATATCACTCTGAGAAGCACAGAGCTGAAGACCAAGCCTGAAGATGATGAATGAGACTTCATTGAAACGTTGCCTAGATACTTCCAATCTTACGCGGGAGAAAACCTGAATAACCAAAGATCCACATACAAATACCCACGAGAACCTCAGAATATTATACACACACACACACACACACATATACATAACTATTTCTGACACAAACACCCTTAACATATGGATTTGCTTAATGACTACCACATTCATTTGATGACCACCACAAAAAAAAGACATAATGTTGAGTCGGAACATGGAGATGCCTCAACTTATAACTGTCACGATTTACAACAGAAATGATTACGCTCCTCAGTCCTATTTGTAATGAGCTGGCCAACCCATCAGAGTCGAACGTGTTAAATTTGATTGTGTCATTATATTTTTTGCCTTTGTGGAGCTGGGGTGGGCGTGGCTTCTGCAGGCTGTATCTGGCCTTTGGGCCACCAGTTTGACAGGCCTGCATTAGAGAGAAAATACTGGTTGTTTTTTCATTGTAATACCATCTCTGTGCCACTTTGCAGCTTCCAGTGGCCCTATGCTTCCCAAGAGAAAATCTCAGCAGGAAATGGATCCTGTTCAGCTTGATTTCAGTAAAGCAAGAGTTTGCTTTGAGGACCATTTGCAGAGTATTTCTTTTCCCCTGAAGAAATTCTGAAAAATTGTCCAAATGACAGAAAATATTGAAAAGCCATTTGCAACCAGATCTGCTTTCTGCTGTGCTATCCTGATGCTGTACCCTCATGTCTGTGTTATTGAGAAGGTAACAACATTTCAAGAGCCTTGGTGGTGCAGTGGTTAGCATGCAGCATTGCAGGCTAACTCTGCCCACAACCTGTTTGATCCCAACGGGCTCAAGCTTGATTCAGCCTTCCATCTTTCCAAGATCTATAAAATGAGGACCCAGAATGTTGAAGGCAATGTGCAAAAGCACTATGGGGGTGGTATATACATCTAAAATGCTTTTGCTTTTGCTATTTCGTTCAAGAAAAGAGGAAGACTATCTAGCACCACCGTTTTATGTAAACATTTTTTTTTCTCTTTAAATCCCTTCTGCTAATCCATTGCTACAGCAGACTTTGGTCTGCCTTCTGGGCCCATTTACTCTGAAATAGACTGTCCTCTATTAAGAGAATCTTTGTTATTTGTTTAGATTGCCTTGGGGGAAATGTAATTGTTCCCCGTGTGTTATCACCACTTCTAAATGAATTTCAGCAGCTGTAGTAAATGGAAATGTAGGTTGCACACTCTATGGCGTCTTATTATTCATACGCACACTCTCTCTTCAGCATGAAAAGCAGCATGTATCTCCATACTATTTGCTGTGAAATATGGGTAAAATTATATTCTGCTTGGGGGCTTCTTTTATGTGTCTGATTGGCAACTCTGGGAAGAAAAAGCTGGATTAGATAGCCATTTGTCCTCATCCAGCATGGTTTTTGTTGTTGTTTTAAAATGATGCCCTCAAAAGCCACAAATACAAAACTTACAAAAAAGCAAAGCCTTGTCTTTTTGAAATTAAAAATGAATATATCTGGAGTTTTGTAAGTTGTGGGAGCTTTACTTGCATCTTTTTTTTCACACTATCAATCTTAATAGAGATGGAAGGGAACCCAGGGATCTTGCTCAAGCATGAGTCCCTATATCATTTCAGACAATTGTCTGTCTGGCCTCGTCTTAAAAACCTCCAGTGATGAAACACCGACAACTTCTGAAGGCAAACTGTTGCACTGGTTGATTATGCTCACTTTTAGGAAGTTTCTCCTTAATTCCAGGTTGCTTCTCTCCTTTATTAGTTTCCATCCGTTGTTTCTTGTCCTGCCCTCGAGCGCTTTGGATAATAAGTTGACTTTCTCGTCTTTGTGGCAGCCTCTCAAATACTGGAATACTGCTATCATGTCATCCCTAGTCCTTCTCTTCTCTAGACTGACCAAACCCAATTCCTGCAACCATTTTGCATATGTTTTTGTCTCCAGGCCTTTAATTGTCTTCGTTGCTCTTTGCACTTTTTCCAAAGTCTCAACATCTTTTTTTGTAATGCGGTGACCAAAACTGGATGCAGTATTTCAAATCTTACTAAGATCTTACTAAGGATTTATAAAGTGGTACTAATACTTCATGTGATTTTGATTCTAGATCTAGGTTTATACAACAAAGGATTGTATGTTGTAATACCTTTTTATTATATGTCATAAGTCACTAATAATAATAATAATTATATGTAATAAGCTAGTCATAACATCTTTTTTCATTCCAATTCTCATTACTATTATGATGAAATCCATCCTCTCTTTTCATTTAATTACCGTATATTGTATAGACAAAGAGGAAGCTCCAGTGAATTTGTTTCCGAACCATATCCCAAGACTACATTCAAACTAACATGGGTCTTATTAAAATCAAAGAGTAAAGGGATTGCTTGAGTAATTGAAACATCAAAAATTTTCAAATGGGGAAAAGGGGGGATTTTGACTAAAAACAATGCGGCTTCTCAGGAGGCGCTGCTCCTCTGTAGGAAAATAACTCCCTATAAATCGGGATTAACTGTTCCAAATTTTTCAAGGGCTCAAATGCCAGCATCCATAAAGCAAATAGTATTTACATTTAATCAAAGCTAGTTTGGTGGGGCTTCAATCCAACTCCACCAACTCAATTAATTTTTAGATCCATATATTCATTACCTTGGACTTAATTCAAAATGAGCTTTCTCCTTACCCTCCCCCTACTCTCATTTATACACAAAACTGCTTAAAAAGAATTGAATGGAATGATTATTGCACAATTACCATATGATTATCATTGATCCAACCATCTGCATATTGCCCAGTTGCTTTGGGTTTTCTAGGGTTTTAAGCAGTTGTCATCTCCAGCTATGGGTGCATGAATCTCAGTCAATTTCAATACCCTCTCGGCATTTTATTTTGATATTATTTTATTTAAAGGAAATTATTGTTTACATTTTGCAATTTTATGTCTAATGATTGAATTATCTTCATAAAACATTTCCATCCCTATGGAATTCAGAAATGATGCAAAGCTTCTGGTTTGGTTTGATGAAGAGAAGAATAGAATAGAATAGAATAGAATAGAATAGAATAGAATAGAATAGAATAGAATAGAATAGAATAGAATAGAATAGAATAGTTGGAAGAGACCTTGGAGATCTTCTACTTCAACCCACTGCTCAGGCAGGAAACCCTATAACATTTCAGACAAAGGATGATCCAATCTCTTCTTAAAAACTTCCAGTGTTGGGAGGATTCACAACTTCTGGAGGCAAGTTGTTCCACTGGATAATTGTTCTGTCAGGAAATTTCTCCTTAGTTCTACGTTGGTCCTCTCCTTGATGAGTTTCCACCCATTGCTTCTTGTCTTCTGTTCCATATTGACAGACTTGAAACCCAACGTTCCCATTGGTCCGTTTTAACCGTTACCTGATTGGACAACCAGGGTGGCTGTGATTGGCTCGCTAAGAGCCTGCTGCAATTGGTCGAAACCAAGCGCGGGAGGCTCAAAGCGATGTCACTGGCCGCTAAAGCCCCGGCAAGCTCTATAAAAGAGCCGCCGCGGCTGCTATTCTTTTGAGATGAATTTAGCCGATAAATAAAGAGCTGTTGTTACTGAACCGGAGTCTCTCGTCTTTATGAGCCCAACCCTTCGAATATAACACTGGCGACAAGGGTGGGATAGAGAACGAGATGATTCAGCATGTGGCAAACGGCGCGAAGCAACCATTAAGATGGCCAGCAATGCCACACCACCCGCACCCTTTAATCCGGCCACAGAGGACTGGGAGTCCTACATTGACCAGTTCCAGATGTTCTTGGAATGCAGCAACCTGAAAGACGCCGGAAACGGGACGTATTCCTAACACACTGCGGACCCGCCGTATTTAAAATGGCCAAGGCTTTGGCAAAACCACTGACATCAAGGCGATGGACTGGGACGATCTCGTACCCATCCTCTGAAACCACTACGCTCCAGCCGTGCCCACCCTCATTCGCCGGCATGATTTTTACCAAAGAGACCAGCGCGAAGGTGAGAGCATCAGTGAATTCGCGGCTGATCTAAGGGACCTTGGAGGTTTGTGCAGATTCACAGACCTAGAAGAGGCCATGTGAGACCGGGTCGTCCTCGGCCTAAAAGACCCCACACTACAAAGCAAGCTAATGGCAAAGGGCAGTATCTCCCTCGCCGACACCATAGCTGAGCAACTGCAGCAGAAGCCACCCGCAAATCAGTGGCGTGAATGCAGCAAGCAAATACAACTGACCGCCATCCTGCCAGCGCGACGGCCTTGACACCAGAGAAACACACCACCTCCACCCACCATGGCAACATTGAATCCCCCTCTGACAATGACTACAAGGAGGAGGAAATCCACCGGCTTCAATCAGAACGTGATCAATGAGACTGGCGGGGTCATAAGTCGGGGTTTCAGTGTGCCGGATGCGGAGGCGATCACCCCTGCTCTGAATGCCATTTTCTTGATGCCATTTGTCGGCATTGCGAGAAGCGAGGGCACATCGCAAGAGTTTGCCAACATAAACGCAACCACAGTCTCCGGTGCTGAGGCGGCAGCCCTAGACAACGAGACGGCACCCCCCCCCCCAAAGCATTGGGATCGCCAGACTGACAGTCGTTGGAGCTGAGACGGCTGGACCAAATGATTCAATGAGGTGCTGCGGAAAGAAGAGACCCATCAAACGGTAGTCATTGGCCATTCTTCAACCATAGAAGCCCGAAAAGTACGCATAACGGTAAATATCGAAAACCAACCGTGCTCCATGGAGCTGGATTCGGGATCCTACCTCTCCATGGTCTCCTGGCACACCATCAAGTGCCTAATACCCAGCATATGCCGACACGAACTAAGTGACCAGAAGCTGATTCTCAGAGAATACCAAGGGAACCGAATTCCCATTACCGGCATCGGGCACTTCAAAATCACATTCAAAAGCCACACCAACGTATTGCCACTCACCATCATGGACAATGACTGCCCCAGCTTGCTAGGGCTACAATGGTTCAAGCTGCTAGGGATAGAGATGGCTGGCATCTACCACACAAACGAAGAAGATTGGGAAGTGGCACTTGCATGGGACTTCCAAGAGGTCTTCGACAACACCTTAAGCAAGTACAAGGGGTCCCCAATCTCCTTTAATCTTAACCCAAATGTCGCTCCTATCCGCCTCAAACCATGACGAGTGCCATTTGCACTCAAGCCTAAAATAGACGAGCAACAAAATAAGCTCATCGCCCAAGGGGTATTGGAGCTGATTGACCACGCCCATTGGGAAACACCTATAGTCACACCAATCAAACCAGATGGCTCCATAAGAATTTGTGGAGACGATAAGGCCACCCTCAACCATGCCCTGCAGCAAAGTGCCTACCCTGTGCCAGTAGTCCAGCACCTCCTACACTCACTGGGGGGAGGCCAGGTCTTTGCAAAGTTCGACCTGGCACAAGCCTATCAGCAGCTGCCGGTTGATGCAGAAACCGCCGAGGCACAAACGATTGTGACACACCGGGGGGCATTCAAATGCAACCATCTCCAATTCGGCGTCACCGTAGCGCCTGGGGTTTTCCAAAGCCTAATGGAAAGGATGCTGCAAGGCATTAAGGGGGTAGTGCCATACTTTGATGATAGTGGCAGTGGCCAATAAAAAACAACTAGAAAAATGCCTGAGAGCAGTTCTCCAGAAATTTAAAGACTCTGGCTTGAAAGTTAAAAAAGAAAAATGCCAACTGTGCACTGAGAGGGTCAAATTCTTGGGGTACCTCCTAGACAAACATGGAATTCACCCCACTGAGAAAAAACTCAAAGCTATCAAGGAAGCCCCCAGACCAAAAAACAAAGCGGAGCTTCAGGTGTTCTTAGGGTTCATTAACTTTTATGATGTTTTCCTACCCCAAAAGGCGACCGTGGCGGAACCATTGCATAGACTGTTGGACAAAACCGCCTCCGAGACTTGGGGTAAACGGGAGGAAAACGCCTTTCAACAAATAAAAAACATCTTAACTTCCAATGCAGTTCTCATCCAATATAGTGAAACTCTACCACTAACAATTACATGTGATGCATCACCTTTTGGAGTAGGAGCAATCCTCAGTCACACATTACCAAACAGAAAAGAGGCACCCATTGCCTTCTTTTCAAGAACCCTGTCCAAGCCGGAAAGAAACTACAGTCAGCTGGACAAGGAAGCCTTAGCAATCATCTCCGGAGTGAAAAGGTTCCACGAATACATCTACGGTAGGACCTTTTCAATTATTACTGATCATAAACTGCTGCTTGGCATATTGGCAGGCAACAAGGCCACCCCAAACATCTTCTCACCTCGCATGACAAGGTGGTCTTAGTTCTTGGCTGCCTATAATTATCAGCTCACACACCGTCCCAGCAAGGACATTTTACACGCCGATGCTTTAAGCCGCTCAACCCTTCCAGACTTGCTAGATGACCCAGCACCTACCACTCAAGTCCTCCAAATAGAAACCCTACCCAGCCCACTCCTCACCACACCAGACATTGCCCTTGAAACAAAAAAGGACAGGCGGCTGGCGCGAGTCTTGAGCTGGGTAGAACAGGGTTGGCCGGAAAATGATAAAGACAAATGTTTTAAAGCCTTCAGGAGCCGGCAAACTGAACTCTTTGCTCAAAAAGGGTGCGTCCTTTGGGGGGGATAGGGTGGTGATACCCAAAACATTACAAACCACAGTGCTGGACATGCTGCATGAAGGGCACCCGAGCATCGTCCGGATGAAAGCCCTGGCAAGAAGTTATGCTTGGTGGCCAGGGATGGACAGGCAGATCGAAACATGGGTCACAGCATGCAACAGTTGCCAACAACCCACAGCACCACCCCTGGAATAGGAAACACCCAGAGGCCCCTGGTCCTGAATCCATCTTGATTTCGCCGGCCCCACCCATGGACACACATTTCTGATAACCGTTGATGCCTATTCAAATTGGCTGGAAGTCTGCACTATGAAAAAAACAACCACAGAGCCCGTCACAGCTAAACTTAACAAACTTTTTGCCACCCATGGTTTACCAGATATGATAGTGTCCGACAATGGGCCACAGTTCACAGCACTGGCATTCGAACAATACCTAGCTGCCCGAGGCATCCGACATGCATTGACATTGCCTGCTCACCTGGCGGCGAATGGGTGGGTGGAACGAATGGTTCAGTTCACAAAAAAAAACATACAAAAAATTGAAGATGGCAATATCCAAGAAAAAATCAACAGAATGCTGCTGATACAACATATCACACCTAACACAACCACTAACAAATGCCCAGCAGAACTACTTATGGGCAGAAGACTCTGCTCACCACTGTAGGTGGGGTTACATCCCACCTACAATCCAGAGAAACCCCCCGGTTCCACAAGCCGACATCGCACATTCAACATCGGCGACACCATCTTCGCAAAAAGTTTTAGCGGGGACCCCCTCTGGGTACCAGCACGAATCACCCAAATAACTGGACCCAGGTCGTACTGCCTTGAAACCACCGATGGATGAAGCTGGAAGCGCCATATCGACCAGCTACAGTCCAGGCGAGCCAGCATAGAATTTAACAAAGAAATCAGAGGGGGGGGGGGACTTCAGATATTGAAAAAGAAAACAACTCAATGCAAGCAGAACACCCACCAGGCAGAAGCCAAATAATAAACCAACCATACTCACCTGAATATACAGAGCCGTTGCAGACAGGTGCTTCACCTGAAAAGAGTAGCCGGACAAGCTCGACCAGCCCAGAAAATCCAGGCAGGAGCAGCAAAGCGAACGACTCGACCAACCCGGCCGAATCAGGCGGGAGTCGCAGCTATAGGCCCGGCTCACCCTTCCAGGTGGTTCCATCAAGAGAATCGAGAGCGACGTGGAGCCCGTCTGAACCAGCCGACGACCAGGGACTGAATGAAGCATGCAAGTCAAATAGGCAGGTACGAAGACCCACCTACTTATGCAACTATGTCACCCATCCCTTGGATGATACCAAGAGGGGAGGGGTGTTCCATATTGACAGACTTGAAACCCAACGTTCCCATTGGTCCGTTTTAACCGCTACCTGATTAGACAACAAGGGTGGCTGCGATTGGCTCGCTAAGAGCCTGCCACAATTGGTTGAAACCAAGCGCAGGAGGCTCAAAGTGATGTCATTGGCCACTAAAGCCCCGGCGAGCTTTATAAAAGAGCTGCCGTGGCTGCTATTCTTTTGAGATGAATTTAGCCGATAAATAAAGAGCTGTTGTTACTGAACCAGAATCTCTTGTCTTTATGAGCCCAACCCTTCAAATATAGCATCTTCCCCTCAGGTGCTTTGAAAAGTAGCTTGACTCCCTCTTCTTTGTGGCAACCCCTGAGGTATTGGAACACTACTATCATGTCACCATCTGTCAAGAAGAAATGTTTTGCTTTGAATTCATTAGTATTGTTAAAGCCGCTCACTTCAACCAAATCTCCAAGTACTGATTGAAATAATCTGTAGAGTCTGTAAACCTTGATGGATATTTGCTAATATGGGCTATTTCATAAAAACACTCAAACACAGACACAGATGCACATAGATACAAACACAACAGAAAACAATGTAAACAAAGAATATCTCCACTTTGCTTGTATTTATCTTGGGTTTTAATCATTAGCTATAATAATGGTGATTTTAAAACATATCTGAATGTTCTCGCACATTAAAATTCAAGGATGGGGAAATTGGATCTTTAAAATGTAGTTGAAATTTATTTCTCTTTGATTCTACCAAGCCTGGCCAATAATTAGAGATGGAAGGCCACATTGACTTGAATATGAAAATGAAACAGAATCCAGGATCAGAAAGGGTGATTCTGTACAAATTGGAGCAGGCTAATTTATTAACAACTATCAGCAGCATAGATAGAGAAGATGCTGATTTCCTGTATCTGTAACATAGCTCAAAACTAATGCTGATTATGTTGTTTCATATGCAATCAGATTCATTAAAGCATTGGTTTTTTTCCCCCCGCTCTATTTCTAGGTAGCTTCTTTTAATGTACAAAATGCAATTGTATTGCCTCTATGGCACAGATGTCAAAGTCAATCGTGTCATGTATCACAACATTTTTTGCCTTTGTGGAGCTGGGGTGGGTATGGACTGCGTGTGACACATCTGGCCCACGGGCTGCCAGTTTCATAGGCCTACTCTATGGTATTAGGTGGTTCTCTGTTCATCTCAAATAAAATGGAATACAGGCCTGTAGAAGACTATGTGCTTTATTTTATTTTCAGAAATGAGAAGTTTAAAAAGATTTTCTTATTCCTTCTTTCCACAAAGCATTTTGAAAGTCCCTAATGCGGCCCAACACAATTTGTGTCTGATAATTTACACATCTAGAAACTTTTGTACAATACAATTAGTATATGAGCTGGTGCAGAGTGGTATTAAAATCAGCCATAAAATCCTTATAAGGTTTGGTAGCCTTAATAGAGTTATGTCCCCCACGGATATTGTTATATAATATAATTGGCATGTAATACATTGGCCTTCATTGGGAAATCCCCTAGTGAAGAGACTGGTTAGCCTTTTTAATTGGAGAATTGAATTCTGAAATTCAAGGAAGGGAAATTGCAGTCCAGTTCATGATTAGCTGAAGAAATGTGAATCAAGTCAGTTTCAGAGGTGGTATTCAGTAGATTCTGACCAGTTCTGGAGAACTGGTAGCAGAAATTTTGAGTAGTTCAGAGAACCAGCAAATACCACCTCTGACTGGAGATTTTACAGTATCCTTCCCCTGCCATGCCTACCAAGCCAGGCCCACAGAACCAGTAGTAAACATTTTGAATCCCACCACTGGTCAGTTTGTATTGAAGTGAAAACAAACATATTTCTTTCTATCTCTATCAAATTCATCATTTTGGGATCTTCATGGCTTCATGGGCAAACAGTAAACTTTGTACTTCTGAACAATAGCAATAGCATTTAGAGTTATATACCACTTCATATTGCTTTACAACACTTTCTAAGCAGTTTTACAGAGTCAGCATATTGCCCTCAATAATTTGGGTCCTCATTTTACCAACCTTGGAAGGATGGTCAACCTTGAGCCGGTGAGACTCGCACTGCTGGCAGTCAGAGAATTCACCTGCAATACTTCATTCTAAGTGTTGTGCCACCATGGTTCACAATGTGATAATATGGGAAAATCACTCTTCAAATCATTTCTTGGATTGCTCAGTTTTCCTCTCTTCAAATGATGCTAAAAATTCATTTGACTTACAGGAATTCTTGCAACAATAAATTGTTTTTGCAAACCATAATAGTGAAATATATTTTAGTAAAAAGTGTTTGAAAAGTCTCCCTTTCTTGCATTATATATCCAAAGCTTAGTATAGAAAGATGGACATTATCTAAGACAGTGGTCCCCAACCTTTTTGGCTCTATGGACTGGCAGTGGCGGGAGTGTCAGTGATGATGAAATACTGTACAATCCAGTTCAGAAGAGTTTAATGAATCTTGAAGCTCCTGTGATTTTTGATAGAGGGGCATTTGTGTGTGCGTGTGTGTTTGTGTGCGTGTGTGCCAAAATATGCATTATTCATTTATTTTTATTAAACTTATATATGGCCCATCCAGTGGTGGGATTCAAAAAATTTTATTACCAGTTCTGTGGGCGTGGCTTGGTGGGCGTGGCAAGGGAAGGATATTGTAAAATCTGCAGTCGGAGGTGGCATTTGCTGGTTCTTCGAACTACTCAAAATTTCCACTACCGGTTCTCCAGAACTGTTCAGAACCTGCTGAATACCACCTCTGGGCCCATCTAACCTAGAAGCATTTTTAGCTTGCTTACAATCAATAAAGCACCAATAGGATACATTAAAGCTATTAGTAGAAACATGAAGTTTGGTTTTAAGAGTAACAAAAATGGGGAGGAAAGGAGCAGGATGCAAATGGGGAGAAGGTAGGATCTTAACTTAGTCCATTAACCACCTCCAGCATGATGTACTCCCATTAGGGTCGCAGTCTAGTTGGCAGGACTAGGTCTTCAGATCCCTTGGGAGGTCAAAAGGTGTGATGTCTCCCTTGGACAACTTCTCTGACTCTTCCTTGGAGGCTGGCTCAAGGGAGAATGAGCTCATTCCTGGCAGATCAGGAACAGAGTTAATTCCTGACCTTGAATGGCTAGCAGAATGAGAATTACAGGCTTTATCTAGGGACAGCTTTCAGGCCAGTGAAGAGGAGGGGGAGGAACTGCTTTCCATGGTGGATCTCACAGCATGCAGGGAAGAGAAGTGGAGGTCTATCAGATTGCTTGGGAGAAGGCCTCTCTTGATGGGCTGCATTGGGAAGCTATTTAGCGTGGCAGAGAGGGAGGCATTGCCGGAAATGACATGTATGGGTTGTGGCCCTGTGTTTGTTCATGTTTCCTGCTTGACTTTTGAGACTCCGAACTTCTACAACCAGTGAGGGAACATGGATGTACTCTCAAATTTTTGCCTGGGGGCTTTGTGTTCTTTTTTTGGACTTACTTGTTTGAGCAGCTTGCTATTTGTTTTATGGACTAATTGGCCATTGCCTGGAGGATTAATCTGGGCTTGCTTGTGGCTGGCTTTGTTTGGGACAGTTCTCAATCCAGGTGAAGAGAATTGCTGGGGAATACCAATAAAACTCTCCATAAACCACACTGATGTTTATGTATGAGTGAGTGGAGCAGCACAAAAGGGTGGCTTACATCGAATGTTCCAGAGGGTGGGAGCTTAGTGGTGGGCTTGGTGCAAACACAAAAGGGCTTTGATTTGATGCCATTCTCAAACTGAAATAGTATCCAGTCATTTTTGAAACAGACAAATATTGTTGTTGTTAGTTGTGAAGTCATGTCTGAACCATCAACATTCCTCCAGGCCGTCCTGTCCTCTACCATCTTCTGAAGTCCATTTAAGCTCATGCCTACTGCTTCAGTGACTCCATCCAGCCACCTCATTCTCTGACGTCCCCATTTTCTTTTGCCCTCTACCGTTCCCAGCGTTATGCTCTTCTCCAGGGAGTCCTTCCTTCTCATTAAGTGGCCAAAGTATTTGAGTTTCATCTTCAGGATCTGGCCTTCTAAAGAGCAGTCAGGGTTGATCTCCTCTAGGACTGACCAGTTTGATCACTTTGCAGTCCAAGGGACTCGCCAAGGGAGTCTTCTCCAGCATCAGAGTTCAAAGGCCTCAATTCTTTGGCACTCAGCCTTTCTTATGATCCAACTTTCACAGCCATACATTGCAACTGGGAAAACCATAGCCTTGACTATATGCGCTTTTGTTAGCAGGGTGATGTCTCTGCTTTTTAGTATGCTGTCTAGATTTGCCATAGCTTTCCTCCCCAGGAACAAGTGTCTTTTAATTTCTTGGCTACAGTCCTCTCTGCAGTGATCTTGAAGATTGTTAGAAAGATACATTAACTCAAAGCCTTTTGGACATTCAAGGGTTAAATCAAACACATACAAATACACACATTTCTCTTCCCCACCCCCTTTCTTCTTTACATCTATTTGCTGCTTTGTCTGATACTACTTTAAGTTTGTCTTTGTCTTGCTGTAAGTTTGTCTTTCCACTTCTGGTTCAGGTTTTTTGCTGACTCAACCCTGCGATCAGCACTGAAGGTGCTAATTTTTTAGGATTATTTTCCATAAAAGCATTTGTATTTAGGCTATCTACAACCATTTATCTGCAAGGGCATTTATTCTTATTCTCTTGAGACTCAGCTTATTGTGGGACTAAACCTGATACAGAAGAATAAGAGGGACACTACTTGGTTCCTTTTGTTGATGACTTTGTGATTAGATTTGAAGATTATGCTTGTGAGAATGCAGAGTGAAAGGAGAATCTGTGTTGTGATAGGTGCTACTTTACCAAGAAGAATGATACATTGGAGGCAATCTAATATCTCCAGTTTCAGGAACAAGATGCAAGTGGAGATGCAATTGGAAGTTTTCAGCATTGGTTATGTCAACCCTGAAGATGATGTATGTATAGCTATACTTTATTGTAGCCTTTGTCTATTATTTTCCTAGCTTTCTTTAGCCCTTTGCAAAGGAATTTATCAGTGGCTAAGACGATGAGCTTGTTGATCAGAAAGGTCGGCAGCTCGGCGGTTTGAATCCCTAGCGCCGTATAAGGGAATGAGCTCCCGTTACTTGTCCCAGCTTTTGCCAACCTAGCAGTTTGAAAGCATGTAAAAATGCAAGTAGAAAAATAGGGACCTTTTAAAGGAATTTAAGGGTACTTCAGGCTGGCCACATTCTAGCTGTTGAAAGTGGGGTTATAGAAATAAGGGGGGGAATGTTATGTCTAGTTGGCATTCCTTTCCTGTGGGAACAGAGAAGGTGCATGCAACTGGAGGAAGGTGGAGTTTGGAGCAGGGGTGGGATTCTACCAGTTCACACCCTATTCTCTAGAACCAGTTGTTAACATCCTAAGCAGTTCGGAGAAGCGGTTGTTAGAAGAAATTCCTGGCCTAATCCTGTAAGGAAGGTAGGAAGGAAACATTCTGGTGTTGCTTACAGAAACTGCTTCTCCGTGAACCCTTATTACATTCTTGGCAGGACTAGACTACCTATCTCAGGAACTTCTCTGGAGTTTTTTTCTCTCCTTTGCTGGTACTTTGCTTGTGTAGAGTGACCATTTAAAGTTACAATGGCACTGAAAAAAGGGACTTATGACCATTTTTCATACTTACAAATGTTGCATTATCCCCACAGTCATGAGAGGCCAGGCGAGGAGATGCGTGCCTTGATGTGAGTGATATTGAGTTGGCCATGCCCAGCCAATAACATCACCACCAAGCCACGCCCTCCAACTAAGCTACTCCCACAGAACTGGTTGTTAAAAAATTTGAATCCCACCCCTGGTTTGGAGTCATTGGACTGATGGACTGAGAAATGGTTGAAGATTGTGACTCTGCGGGGAAGTTTCAAACTTTTTACTGGGTGTAATTCCAGAGTCTGGCCAGAGTCAGAATTACACTAGGACCGTGCCAATTTGATATGCTCCTAATAAATAGAATTTAAAGAAAAATTGATGCATTGGATTTTTATTCTGGGAATATATTACTAGGAGCCTTGACATGGTACAAGTTTCAGTGCCTTTTGGTAGAGCTACTTAGCCTTTGGAAAGTCTGCGCCATCTAAGTAGCAAGGTTATAATGATTATTTTTCTCACTCATTTTTCTCACAAGGCTTATGGACTTTAAAGCCTGCATTAGCTTCCTGCATAGATCTGTTCTCTGCCATTCGCTTGCCTCAGCTCCTTCTGCTCTACTAACCCACAATCCTAAATGCAATCTCCAGAGCTTCTGATTCTGGAACCAGGAAGATTAGCCATTAAAATGTCAAGGGGTTTAGATAAAGAGATGAGTAAAATTCATCTCTGAAATAATGACTGTCCCATGTGGGAATCCTTCAGGAAGAGTTAGCCAACCAAGACTCTTAAGCTGATGTGTCCAGGGGAAAGGATTTTGTTGCCTTGCATATACAGATATTTGGCACCAAATGAACCAATAAATACAACATTTATACTTCATGGTAACCAAAACGTCAGAGATAGAATATGCTTTTAAAGTGAAAGTTGAAGTTTTATGAAGGTGACTAGAAATGCAGTGGGAAAATTTGGAGGGAACTTATGAAATGAAGATGATGTCACAGTTCCCAAGATGTTCTGGACCAGTGGTAGGATTCAAACATTTTTACTATCGGTTCTGTGGGCACGGCCTGGTGGGCGTGGCAGGGGAAGGATTCCAAATGGATAGTTTCTCATATTCTAATGTTTTCAAAAAGTTAAAAAAAACATGAAAAGAATAAACATAGATTTGTAGATTTAGTAATTTTTGGTCATCAAATAAAAAGAATTTGAAAAGAATCCTGTAATTCAACAATTGGTTTATACAATTTTAATCAAATATTTGGGGATAGATTAATAATTGAGAAATTGAAATATTTAATGATTCTATTGGTTGTTTTATTTGTTTCCAGCCTTCTTTTAAATGTGACATTTTGCCTTTGCTTTATTTCCAAAAAGAAGTTTATTTGGCATTGGACATTTTCACATGAAGCATGCAAATATATCCGAATCTGGCTTGTTGTTGTTGCTGTTGTTCAATGCCTCTCTCAGCAAAACCATAACATAATGGAAAAGAGAATAAGGCATCAGCCAGGAAACTCTGGTTTAAAGTTACCTTTTACTATAGTTCTTAGTAATTTTTCTCCAGTGCGAAAAAAGAGGGGATGAAAATAACACATGTAGGGCTATTGTGAAGATTCCTATGATGTTTATGAAGCACTTTATTTTTCTCCTGTGCAAAGATGTTTTTTTTTTTTTTTTAAAGATTTACGGTGTAATAGAAAACAATGGGCATTCTCTTAAGAGGAAAAACTAACACATTTATTCCTATGCCCTTTGAACAGCTACTTCTAATTTCTAAGTGTTGAAAACATTCAGCAGAGAATATTTTCATAATGCCACTGAATTTAACAGAAGCCGACTGAAGGTTAGGATTGTAAAGAGCAATTAGAGTATTTGGGTTTGGCTAGTCTAGAGAAAAGAAGGATGGGAGGCGGGACATGACAGCAGTATTCCAGTATTTGAGGGGCTGCCACAAAGAAGAGAGGGGTCAAGTAATTTCCCCAAACACTAAAGGGCAGGACAAGAGACAATAGTTGTTTCAGTCAAGGAGAGAAGCAACCTGGAATTCAGGAGACATGTTCTAACAGTGAGAACAATTAACTGGAGGAACAGCTTGCTTTCAGAAATCGTAGGTGCTTCATCACTGGAGGTTTTTAAGAAATATACTGGACAGCCCCATGTCTGAAATAATACAATTACAGATTAACAGAGTTGGAAGGGAGCTTATAAGTCATTCTAGTCCAACCACCCATCAAAGCAGACCCAACACCATTTCTAACAGATGGCAGTCCAGTCCTTTCTTGAAAGCTTCCAGTGATGAAGCTCTCACAAGTTCTGAAGGAAACTTCTGTTCCATCGGTTGATTGCTCTCACAGTCAGAAAATTTCTCCTGATTTCCAGGTTGAATCTCTCCTTGATCAGTTTCCATCCATTATTCCGTGTCTTCGGGTGCTTTGAAAAATAGCTTGACCCCTTCCTCTCCGTGACAGCCCCTGAAATATTAGAATACTGCTATCATGTCTCCCCTGGTCCTTCCCTTCACTAGACTGGTATAGTATAGGGTCTCCCATTTAAGCAGGGGGTTGGACTAGAAGACATTCTATTTTTATTTATTTATTTATTTATTTATTTATTTATTTTTGTCAGTTTCTTACAAGATAATAGGTATAAGTAAAAACATAGTTATGAATACATGGATACATATAAGAAAAATTAAAAAAATAAAAGAAACAATAAAAGAATTCAACCTTCCTTTCAGCTCTATTTTTTGGTTGACTATTACTATGGTTTGTCAGTCAACCAGATGTTTAGCCTGGATTTAGCTATTATTATCATTGTTACAATTTGTCAGACAGTCTGCCAGATGTTTAGATTATTTGCCATTTTTATCAACTCCTTATTCCCCCCGCCCTGCCATATTCTCCCTCTCAAATGATTGCCAGGAAAAAATAAAATGGACTAGGTGGGTCTGAACTTGCCTGAAAAATGATTTTGTTGTGATAGGTTGCATTTCTATTGGTGTGCATTTTATTTCAATCTACTTTGCAACTATTATCTCTCATCATGGAAACCTCACATATGGTTATGACTAATAGCTGTGGATGGATGGGCCTTTGGTAAATAGTTATGAAGACTAAAAAGCCATCCATGTGTTTAAAGGGAAGGTAGAGTCAGCCATGGTTTGGAGAGTAAGGCTATCAATTGCCGGTAGACATAATGATTATGTAGTATGTACAGTATGAGTCTTATTACGAGTCATGCTGAATGGGCTTTTCATTAGCATCTTGTCTATCTTCACTCTGTCAGAAGATTTATGAGCCTGTTATGATTGTTCTGGTTGCAGGAATTTCCATATCTATATACTATTAAAACTCTCCGGTCTCCCTCTGTGTCTGTTTCTAACCTTCAATTGGGTGAAATGATGCATCACAGAACAACTGAGTTTTCGAATCAAGGTACCCCACATAAGGTAACTTAAAGAATGCATCTCATACTTTACTCCTGTGTAATTGAAGTATCAGTTCAAGGATCTTCACAACAGTTTTATTCACAAAGTTGTGCTGCTGCAGCATTGCTCGCGTTAGCCACAGTCCTACGATCATAACTGTTGACTACACTTTCCAGAAATTTCTATGTTGCCTGGTACAAAAGAAAATGGGAGGGGTGTATTTCCACCCTCTTTCCTGTTTTCTTCTGATCCCTGCACTCCATTGTTGTTGGCAAGGTTGATGGGCAAGTGATAATGGGGAATTTTTGGGACCACTCTCAAAATTTCAAATGTCTTTAACGGTGATGGAAGGCAAATGAAGGATCAGAGAACAAATCAGATACCTGTTAGGGCTAGTAGGACTGGCTTGGGAGATATTATTGGTTGGTGAGTGAGTTCTCATCATGCCTGGAGGGTGGAATCCCTGAGATGGAGAATGAGAATGCAATTTTCCTCATGGTCCATGACTCCCCTTGTTCACCCTGACCCTAGAAAAGTGGCAAACAGTTCCACAGGTCAGCCAAGGAAGAAGTGTAGAAGAAAGAGAAGGCTTCAGTAGGGTTTTGCTAAGTGTTGTGAGGGGAGGCAAAATAATGACAGCCCTACATGGGTCATAGATTGTCTAGTTTCAATATATTTAGTTTTGATTGTTGTTATTTGCTACTTTTAGTTGCGTCCACCTTGAACTACATGTCAATATAAGCAGCAAAAAAATCAATAATCAATTTGTTCACTACAATGGAAAGGAACAATAAAGATTAATTTAACAGACCATCCTATGAAATAGGTTCTTCATATATTGCAGAAATGAATATATACTTTTCTATTCCTCTTATCCTGTCACCCACCTGTTTTTATATTAAGCGAGTTTGTTGATGCTGAACCATGAAATCAGGTGTCCTGGCCCCATTGGAGCCCGGGTCCAAGGAGGAGAAGGAGGAGATGTAGCCAGGGCCAATGGAGAGGGATGGTGCAGTCCCTATGGTCCAGAAGGAATGACCTGGGGAGGAGGACAAGGGAGTTTCAAGCCCCTCGGGCCTCTGAAGAGTAGGCAGGGAGGAAGAAAAGGTGCAAGATGATTGAGCAAGGAGGGAGAGAACCCCATCCCTCCTCAGAAGGCTCACCTGGGGAATAATATTTTGGGAGATGCCATGAAGAGGGGCTTTTGCCAGGAACAAGTGTTTGTTTTTGGATTACACTCCCCAGGCTTTGACTCAGACCTTTTCCCTTGCTTTTCCCTTGCTTCAAGGATTGCTTTGCCTGGGGGCTTTGTGTTCTACTGGACTATACAGTAAAAACAACACGACAAAATAGGAAAACTCTCCCTAAATCCTTTTTTAAAATGATAGATGAATTAAATTTAAAAGATATATGGAGAGAAAGAAATGCTAAAACTCAACAATATACTTTTTATTTAAACAGGTATTTATCGTGGTCCAGAATAGATATGATTTGGACATCAACAGAATTATTATCTAATATTCAAGAAATAAATATTGAAACAAGTACATGGGCAGACCATAATCCAATGACAATTAAATGGAAAGGACAAAAAAGAAGATCTAGATGGACATTAAACAATACTATTTTAAAGGGAAAAGATTTTATACAATGTATGGAAAAAGAATTGGCCTTCTTCTTCAATGAAAACAAAAAAGAAGATACTTCAATACAGAATGTTTGGGATACAATGAAGGCATATGCAAAGAAAAAGAACATTTGGAAGAGGCAAATGATTAAAGCTCTAGAAGATGACCATAAAAAACTGGAAAAAGAATTACAGAAGATGCCGCAGAAAAAAGATATCGAACTTAAAATGGACATAATTAAACATAAAATGGATCAAGCAGAGAAAGAAGAACTGGCACAAAAAATTAGAAGTGCTAAACAGAACTATTTCGAAGATGCAAATAGGCCAGGTAGATGGTTATCATATAAGTTGAGAAAAGAGAAAGAGTCAAGGAAAATATCACAGTTAATAGATGATCATGGTCAAATTTGTTATGGTAATAAGGAGAAAAAGGCAATCATTCGAGATTTTTATGGACAATTATATAAACAGGAGGATCTTGATGAAGGAAAAATTAAACAGTATTTACAAAATGCTAACCTACCTAAGATACCTGATGAAACTCGGAAAATGTTAGAAAGTGCTATAACAATGATGGAATTAACTGAAGCACTTGACATACAGAACAATGGAAAAGCACCAGGACCAGATGGTTTCCTGGCAGAATTTTATAAAACATTACAAGAATCGTTGAGCATTCCACTGTTAGAAGTCATGAATGAAGTTATGATAAATAAGAAAATACCTGAAACATGGTCAGAAGCTTATATTACACTTATTCCAAAAGAAGGGGTTGACCCATTACAAATTAAGAACTATAGACCTATTTCTTTATTGAATGCAGACTATAAAATCTTTGCTTCAATCTTGGCAGAAAGGCTTAAAAAATATCTAAATAACTTTATTCACTCTGATCAGAATGGATTTTTACCAAAGAGACAGATTAAAGACAATATGAGGGTAATCCTGGACACATTGGAATATTATGAGGTGCACCCTGAAAAACAAATGGCTTTGATATTCTTTGATGCCCAAAAGGCATTTGATAATGTGAACTGGAGATTTATGTTATTATTATTGGAACAGATGGGCTTTGCTTGAAAATTTATCCAAGCAATAGAAGCCGTATATTATAAGCAAACGGCAAAAGTAATGATAGATGGAGAATTCACAGATTCTATTAATATTAAAAAAGGTACAAGACAAGGATGCCCATTATCTCCTTTGTTATTTGTATTGACCTTGGAAGTTTTAAATAGAAATATTAGAGAGGATATAAACATAAAAGGAATGAAAGTCAAAAAGGAGGAATTCAAATTGCAAGCCTTTGCAGATGATTTGGTCTTTATTTTGGAAGACCCTTTAGAGACAGCTCTAAAACTATTGGAAAAGAAAGATACGTATGGTGAGATGGCTGGTTTAAAAATAAATAAAGACAAAACAAAGATTTTGACAAAGAACATGTTATTAAGGCAAAGAGAAGAGCTGGCAGATTTATTGAAAATTCAAGTTACAAACAAAGTTAAATATTTGGGGATATATTTGACGTCAAGATGTACTACATTGAAAGAGAATAATTATATTAAGCTTAAACAGCAAATAGCATCCGACCTGAAAAAATGGGAAAACCTACAATTATCATTAATAGGGAGAATTTCAACAATCAAGATGAATATTTTACCCAGAATTTTATATTTGTTTCAAACAATACCAATTAGGTTAAGCAAGGATTTTTTCGAAGAACTAAATAAAATTGTGTTGAAGTATATATGGCAAGGCAAGAAAGCGAGAATAAAATTAAAACTTTTACAGGATGCTAGAATTAGAGGAGGATTTGGCCTTCCTAATTGGGAGTTGTATTATCAAGCTGCAAACTTAATGTGGGTTAAAGAATGGATAACGTTAAGAAAGACTAGATTGTTGACATTAGAAGGTCATGATTTATTATTGGGTTGGCATGCTTTTTTATGGTATAAGGGAATTAAATCACAGGGTTATTTTAGAAGGCATTATATACGGGAATCGTTATGATTGAATTGGGAGAAAATTAAGAAACAATGTTATTTGAAAATTCCACTTTGGTTATCAACTATTGAAGCTTTTTCATATCCTATAACTTATAAGAAGGAACAAACAGTTAGATATGGGGAAATATTGGATGAAAAGAGTGAACTTAAAATGATGCAAAATTTAGAAGAACAAGGTATAAAGATGAATTGGTTTTCATATGCGCAAATACATGCAAGGTATCTTAAAGATTCTAAAACAGAAGGATTTTATGATAAATTGACTGACTTAGATAGGATTTTGACAGGGACTGATGAAAAAGTGATTAAAAAACTATATAGTTATTTGTTGGAAATTAAATTAGAGGAAGAACAAGTTAAAGAAACAATGATTGCTTGGGGGAAGAATTTTGGATATGGGATTGATTTAGAGAAATGGCAAAAACTGTGGTCACAAAATTATAAAATGACAATGTCAACAGCATATAAAGAAAATTTGTATAAGATGTTTTACAGGTGGCATTTTCCCCCGACAAGAATAGCAAGAATGTTCAAGAATAAATCTGAAAAGTGCTGGAAATGTCATCAGATACCTGGCTCATATTACCATATGTGGTGGACTTGTGAGGAGGCCAGGAAATATTGGACTAGAATTCGTATATGGCTGGAAAAAATGATAGAAACACATAGATTTGAAACCAAAGATTTTTTTATTGGGAATCGTACCTGATATATATAATAAAAATTTAAAGTATCTGATTGTAAATGTATTAACAGCAGCTAGGATTGTATTTGCTAAATATTACAAGAGTGAGAAAATACCATTAGAGGAAGAAATTATTAAGAAAATATTGGAATGTGCTGAAATGAGTAGATTGACATTTGAAATTAGAGAACAAGAAGATAAACAATTTTATGAAGTTTGGGATCTTTTTTTATCAATGGTTAGATAATACAATATGATAATAGAATATTTAAAAATTTAGGAAATAATGAATATATAATTTTTCTTGGTTTTGATAATTTTTAAGAATATTTTATTAAGATAGATTTGGTATGATTTCATGATTTGTCATAAAATAATTTAACTTAATTATAGTTATCTTGCTTAAGTATGAATTAGTAAAATTATAGTCAAATGATTGTTCAATAATGATATTCGGATATTTTATTGATGATTGATAATGTGAGTTATTTTGTAATATAATTATTCTGATGACTATGAAATGGATGCACAAAAGGGAGTGGTAAACCAACCGATATACTGTAAATTTATGAAGAATGTTATAATTTTTTTATTTTTTATTTTTTTTATGTTATGTTTTATGTCTTATATGTTTTTTGTCTATTGTTAAAATCAATAAAACTTTTACCAAAAAAAAAAAAAGGATTGCTTTGCCTTGCTTTGGGGACTGTTCTTGTCTTGTTCTAGCCTGGAAGACTTTGCTTGGATGTTTGCCTTGTGGCCCAGCTAGGTAATCTTTGAACTGTGGTTTGGGGCAGGGGTTGCCAAACTTTTGGATCTCAGGGACCACCAAACTCATAATCTTAGATCCCAGGGACCATTAACTGGTTCTGTGAGTGTGGCTTAATCTGGGGGTGTGGCTTGGTGGTCATGTGACTGGCTGGGCCTGGCTTGTATGTAAATATTATAAATATTTATATAAATATTGATTTTTTTTATTTAAAAAAAGAAGAGCAACTTTTACCCCAAATCAGGCAAAGCAGGTAGGCAGATTGAGTTGCTCACAGAATCACAGATTCATTCAGAGATCTATCTATCTTCCATTGGCTAGCTCAGTCTGTCACATAAAATTTGCTTAAAGCAAACTCACAAAATTAACTTACAACACACCATGTATGTAAATATTGAATTTTTTATAAAAAAGAGCAACTTTTCCAAAAAAGGAAAATTCAGGCAAAGAAGGCAGATTGAGTTGCTCACAGAATCATTCAGTGATCTATCTATCTGCTATCGGCTAGCTCAGTCTCTCAAATTTGCTTGTCATGAGTCTGCACTGAATTTGCTTGCAAGCAAAACTTCAGTCCAAAGAGAGGTTCGGCTCTGCTTAAAAGCAGAACCAAAGATCTAAAGACTAGCTGGAAAGCAAGAAATCCAACAATTTCCTGTTTCCTAGCTAACCTAAATCTCCCGGCACAGCAGAAGAGATGATGGTCAGAAAAAGGAGTGAGTGGGCAGGGAGGGTTCCTGTGGGCCATGTGGGCAGTGTAGCCTTGTGTTTCTGTGCAGCCTGGATTAATTGCTTTTGGGGGGGGTGTTCTGGGATGAGATTTCTCTGCGGCCCACCAAAATTTTCTCACGGCCCACCAGTTGGCGACTGCTGTTCTAGTCCACCCCCCTGCTCAAGCAGGAAATCCTATGTCATTTCAGACACATTGTTATCCAATCTCTTCTTAAAAACTTCCTATCTTTGAAGCATTCACAACTTCTATCCTTTCTAGGTTGGTTTTCTCCTTGTCTAGTTTCCATCCATTGCTTCTTGTCCTGCCTTATAACTTCAAAAAAATAGGATGAAATTTCCCCCAAAACTATAAGGATCCAACATGAAACAATTTCACAGAAACTAATGTGGGGATTCTGAACTAACTACATTCTTTCAACACTCTTATTTTAAGTACTCTACTATTATGTGGAAAATCTTGTAGTGGATAGCAGTTTATCTTAAGTTATCTCACTGGGAAGAACCCTCCTTAACATTTCATGGAAATCCTAGACCACCATGACTCATGATCATGGCTGGCTGAGGAATTCTGGGACAAAGTCCACAAGTCTTAAAGTTGACAAATTTGGAGAATCCTCTTTTAGAGAAATGGATTGGCGCTGGAATTTTGGAGAAGCTCAGAATGAAGGAGATTCAGATCCACCCAGGCCTTACCAGGAATATGGAAACTTGCTTTGAATCAACTGTTTCCACCTCTAATACACATTCCTCTTAAGCAAGGGTCTTCAAACTTGGCAACTTTAAGACTTGTGGACTTCAACTCCCAGAATCCCTGAGCAAACATGACTGGAGGAGGAATTCTGTGCGTTGAAGTCCACAAGTCTTAAAGCTGTCTTAAAGTTTGAAGACCCCTGCTCTTAAGTATCCCATTTCTGAGTATGTTTTATTGTGGTATCTAAAGCTTATGGGGATACTTTCACAAGATAAAACTCTAAAATCACTGCAATTTTTCTTGGGTTATATGCTAAGTCTATCATATAATTAAGAAGCTAAATGTGTATCAACATCCATGGAGATAAATAAGCAATTAAGATAAGTAATTAAACAATGTATTGATGTTGTAATTGTCATACTGTCCTCAGCAAGAAAGATTCATGTTCATATGGAAAACTATATATAATTACATATTTCATATACATAATTATATATACTTAATTCAATCAGGAAAAGAAGAGATGAGAAAATATATAGAGTACTTAAAAGGGTTCATGAATATATTCCAAGAATGTCATTGAATCTCTGTGTGTTGTATCAGCATCAATACTGACAAATTGACAAATCCAACCCCACCCCATCCATTCCAACATCACTCAAAACTAGGCATGTATGCCCCTAATTACCTCTATTCCAACCACAACTGGCCTTAAATGCAAGCTACTCAGTGCAAGAAGCCTTGTAAATAAAATACCTGAATTTCTCCTCTTACTAAATATGGCAAAATTCAACATTATATTCGTCTGTGAAACATGGCTCAATGCATCTCTCCCTGACTCCATTACCACAGTAAGAGACTATCATGTTTACTTACTGATCAGATCGTGAAATCCGTAGAGGAGGTGGTGTTGCTATCTTCTATAAAAAGTCCCTACATCTAAAAAACATCCAAGTTACCCAGGAGCTTGCTATTCCTGAGACCATTGTCTGTGAACTGTCCTTAAATATCACATTTTGGTTCTTGCTATGTTACAGAGCCCTTGATTATGACATCAAACATGCAAACAAGCTAAATACAAACAAGCTAAATACATCCTGCCCACATTCTTTTATCTTTCTTGGTGACTTCAATCTACCTCATATTAACTGGACCCTTTACGAATATACAACTGAACCCACACATGCAACCTTCTACAATGCAGTAACAAATCTGGGATTAGAACAACTAGTAACCAACAACACTAGACTTAACAATTGCCTCGATCTCATCTTCTGCAATAGTTTGAATTCAATTGACAGAATACAAATTAAATAACCCTTTTCCAACAGTGACCACAACATGATTGACTTTTGTCTCAACATACGTCCACACAAAAATCATCACAACGATGGAATCCCCAATTATAACTTCAAAAAAGGCAACTATGATCTTATAAACAATGATCTCTCATCCCTTGATTGGCAATTTCTATTCTCTGGATGCAGTACTGTAGAAGACCATTACAACATATTTTTACTTGAAGTCAAAAGAGTCATCAAACTATATGTACCATTAACAAAAAAAAAAAAAAATTACCCAAAACAATAAGGAAGCTTCAATCCAAAAAGAAATCACTTTGGTGGAAAAACAAATCTGGTCATGTTGCCAACTTCAAAAACTGATACAAAAATTTATGCCACCAGATAAAAACTGAATGCACCAATTATCACATTAAACAAGAAAACCTTCTATGCATCAATTCCACCCGCGCTTTTCTACAATTTTGTAAACAACAAACTAAAAGACTCAAGGTTCATCCCACCCCTGAAAGGACCTAATGGTAAAGGCTGCAATGACGACACTATTAAAGCCAACATCTTTAACACATTCTTTGGCTCAGTATTTGTAAACAGCAATGGATCATGCCCAGTATTTCCTAGTTGAACCACAGACAACTACAATGATCTAATGCATATCAATTTTACAGAAGACAATGTTGAAAAAGCACTACACAATCTAAAACCATCTCTATCTATTGGACCAGACAGAATAGATGCCTACTTCTTAAAAAAGCTACTCACTGCCATAGCCGAACGTCTAAGCATAATCTTTGAAAAATCTTGCAGGACCAGCTCCTTGCCAAAATTATGGTCACAAGCCATGGTCATCCCTATCTTCAAAAAGGGAGACTCCAGCCTAGTTGAAAATTACAGACCAATCTCTTTATGCTGCATCAGCTGTAAAGTCATGGAATCAATTATTCACCAATCTATCATCCTCCACTTAGAAACAAAAAACCTACTCTCTAATAAACAATTTGGTTTTAGGAAAAAAACTATCATGTAATCTGCAACTCTTACACTGCAAAAACATGGACTACACAACTCGATCAGGGCAAAGCAATAGATGCAATCTACATAGACTTCTCTAAAGCCTTTGATTCAGTGGTACATGACAAACTACTCCTAAAACTAAAATCTTATGGTATCTCTGGACACCTGCATAACTGGATAGAAGCATTCCTGTCAAACAGACAACAAATGGTCAAAATTGGGAGTGTCCTGTCAAATTCTGTACCTATCAACAGTTGTGTCCCCCCAAGGCAGTGTTCTAGGACCAACTCTCTTCATACTCTGCATAAATGACCTCTGTGATCATATTAAGAGCAACTGCATTCTCTTTGCTGACGATGTAAAGCTATTCAACACCACATACTGTTACCCTTCAAAAAGACCTCAACAATGTATCAGAATGGTCAAACAAATGGCAACTTCAAATCTCAACAAATAAATGCTCTGTCCTACATATTGGCAAAAAAAATATATCAGAAAATAAAATACAAGCTGAATAGTCAAGACCTTGTTGATGATCCAGACTCTGCCAAGGATCTTGGAGTACTCATCTCAAATGACCTAAATGCTAGAGCCCACTGTAACTACATAGCCAAAAAGGTGTTAAGAGTTGTTAACCTAATTTTACGTAGCTTTTTCTCTGGTAATATTACACTAATAACTAACGCATACAAAACATTTGCTAAACCAATATTCGAATGCAGCTCATCAGTCTGGAACCCACATTATGTATCTGATATTAACACAGTTGAGAAAGTCCAGAAATATTTCAAAATATTCCACTCCTCTACTTGTTGCAGAATACCTTATGCCACCAGACTCGAAATTCTAGACCTAGAAAACCTTGAAGTACGTCCAATCTAAGTATAGTATATAAAATTATACATTACAATGTCTTACCTGTCAATGAATACTTCAGCTTCAACCATAAAAATACAAGAGCAAACAATAGACTCAAGGTTAATCACACCAAATTTGATTGCAGGAAATACGACTTCAGCAACAGAGTGGTCAATGTCTGGAATACTCTACCTGACTGTGGTTTTTTTTCCCCAAACCCTAAAAACTTTAACCTTAGACTGTCTACTATTGACCTCACCCCTTTTCTAAGAGTTCTGTAGGGGGCATGCATAAGCGCACCAACATGCCTACTGTCCCTGTCCTATTGTTTCTTTTATATATTTTTTATTTTTTTCTTATATTTATCCATATGTTTTTACCTATTATCTTGTAAGTAATTGACAAATATAAATAAATAAAATAAATAAATGACTTAAACCTTAAAGTTTAGTGGGTTTTACTGTGGTATAGACTTTGGCAGGTGTATGAAGTAGTACAAAACAAAGAGAGACGAAAATATATTGCTACTCTATTAACAAAACAAGTCCTAAATGTTAACTGATGAAGATCAGCTAAGGTTGTCATCTTCTCAATCCTGTTAGTACCCTCTGAAGGAGTAGATTAGACACTAGAGGAGAGTGAAAAAGTCAAGATGATGATGATGGTCATATGATTGACTCTATGTTAGATAGGTAAGAAGGATTGGGACTGAATCATGACTGCCAGCTCAACTTTTCTGGCCCCTCCTGCAAGTACTCCAACTCTTATAGCTGAGGATTGTTTTATTGATGCAATCTTCCCATATTTGCTTTTTATAACCAGCATCCATGTTCAGGCACTTATCCAGACCTGGGTTAACAAAAAACAATTACTGTATATACTTGAGTATAAGTCGAGTTTTTCAGCCCATTTTTTGTGCTGAAAAAACCGCCCTCGACTTATACTCGAGTCAGCCGCTAAGGCACCATGCCTAGCCTGTGCTGGCGTGGCTGCAACCGATCGCGCCTCCAGGGCAGCATCGCCGCCGCGGCTGTCTACCCGCTGAGGGCCTCACAGGCGACCCCAAGCGGCCTCTCCTTCCCCATTAACGGGCGCCTGGGGCCCCCGCGAGCTCCTGCGTTGCGCGCTTCCAGCTTCGCCAACAAACTGCCAGGCTCAGGCAGCCTCCCCCACCCCCTCCCCTAGCAGCGAAGAGCTGCTCCGGGGGCTCCCGCCACGGCGCAGCCAGGCACTTTGTCTCGCTGCCCCTGGAGCAGCTTTTCGCTGCTAGGGGAGGGGGCGGAGGAGGCTGCCTGAGCCTGCAGTTTGTTGGCGAAGCTGGAAGCACGCCCGTTAATGGGAAGGAGAGCCCGCACCTCCGAAAGTCTTTTCACCGTTGAGGACTGAACAGGAGAACCGCAAACGCCGCACTCCCCAGGAAAGGGTGGCCCTCTTCCTCTCGGCGGCTCCCGCCACGGCGCAGCCAAGCACTTTGTCTCGCTGCCCCCGGAGCAGCTCTTTGCTGCTAGGGGAGGGGGCGGAGGAGGCTGCCTGAGCCTGGCGGTTTCTTGGCGAAGCTGGAAGCGTGCCCGTTAATGGGGAAGGAGAGCCCGCAGCTCCGAAAGTCTTTTCACCGTTGGGGACTGAACAGGAGAACCGCAAACGCTGCACTCCCCAGGAAACAAACTGCCAGGCTCAGCCAGCCTCCTCCGCCCCCCCCCCAGCAGCGAAGAGCTGCTCCGGGGGCAGTGAGACAAAGTGCCTGGCTGCGCCGTGGCGGGAGCCCCCGGAGCAGCTCTTCGCTGCTGGGGGGGGGGAGGCTGCCTGAGCCTGGCGACCCCAAGCGGCCTCTCCTTCCCCATTAACGGGCGCCCGGGGCCCCCGCGAGCTCCTGCGTTGCGCGCTTCCAGCTTCGCAAAGAAACTGCCAGGCTCAGCCAGCCTCCCCCACCCCCTAGCCTAGCAGCGAAGAGCTGCTTCGGGGGCAGCGAGACAAAGTGCCTGGCTGCGCCGTGGCGGAAGCCCCCGGAGCAGCTCTTCGCTGCTGGGGGGGGGAGGCTGCCTGAGCCTGGCGACCCCAAGCGGCCTCTCCTTCCCCATTAACGGGCGCCCGGGGCCCCCGCGAGCTCCTGCGTTGCGCGCTTCCAGCTTCACCAACAAACGGAGCTGCAAATCTGGTAATCGCTTGCGGAGCCTCGGCACGAACCCCCTTTCCCCACACTCCCCCCCCGCACTCCTCTGGCAGCAGCAGGCGGAGAAAGCCCCACTTCCCCCTGGCTTTGATGGCACGCGTGAGTTGGCTTCCCACTCTTTTTTTTTTTAACTCTCCTCCTCTTCCTCCTCCTCTCCTCTCCCCTTGTTGTCTGGTCTTCCCTAAGGAAACTCGAGGGCTCACACTTCCAGGTGTTTCTCCCTGTCTTTCTCCCTGTCAATGATCTTTTCTTCCCTTCCTTTCTCTCAGCCCCATCCTCCTTCACCTTTGTCACCACAATCCTGAACAGATGAAGTTTGTACTTCTCAAGAAAGGTTGGATGTTCCTTTTGAGGAGGGAACCTAGTGTGACATCTGTATGTTGACCTACTATTGAGCCATGGCATGTGTGCACATGCAATGGAGGCATGAGGGAGAGCTGTGAAAGAGATGGTGGCTCTCCAAAACAGGATGTACATGCAGCACATACACATGCTTTTTTCTTGCAAGGGAGAGAGTGACTCCTGCCTCCCACTGTCATCATCATCATCTTTTGGGTTAGTGAATCAATTAAACCTTTCATGATAGTGAGATCGTTTTCCAAATTTCCCTTAAATCAGGGAAGAAATCAGAAACAAACCTTTGGACTGAGAATAAGCCTGTTCCTATGATGGCATTTTTGTTCACTGCAGTGTGAAAAATGTGAAAAAACACACTTCTTTTTCTTCATCTTCTTGGTCCCTATTTACTGGTCTCTTTCAAAGAGGAAATTGTGAACATCAAACTTATTCTCAACTGTCCTAGTGAAAGTTTTAATTAGACAATAATTCCCTCCCGCGGCATTATTATGGATTATTTGAGAAACACTTTGCCATGGAAAAATGTTAAGAATGTGAACATGTTTGATTTTAAATGTAATGCCAGTTAAGATCTAAAGTTTCCTAAGAGGACTTTCATCTGTCAGGCACTTCATCTGTCATGCACTAAAAAATTAGTTTATGGAAAGCGAAACGGTGTGCATGTGTGTGTGAAACTAACCTCATTTACATTTTAAAGCACTCTAGCCTGAATGAATATCCACTTTTGTCCATAAATATAACATACAGATGAGGAGGAGGAATCCAGTTTTGAAGGATTTTAACTCTTGTGTTTTAGCTTGGTTGCTGATTGAGCTAAGGTTTTTGTACTTTTAAAGTTATTGTTGATGCCATATTGGTTTTGTTGGCTCTCTTTTCCATTTACAGAGCTAGTTTACTGTTTTTCTTTGAAATAAATATTCAAAAACATTTAACCTACTGATACCTCAATTAATGTAATTTTATTGGTATCTATTTTTATTTTTGAAATTTACCAGTAGCTGCTGCATTTCCCACCCTCGACTTATACTCGAGTCAATAAGTTTTCCCAGTTTTTTGTGGTAAAATTGGGTGCCTCGACTTATATTCGGGTCGACTTATACTCGAGTATATACGGTACTTGGTTTGAAGGGTACACTACGTCAAAAAACCTGAACTATATATTGGCTTAATGTACAGCCAGGTTTATGGTATACGCTGAGCTGAATTCTCACACCTCAAACCACAGGTTTTAATTCAGCCCCACTTTGGATTCATCAAGACTGTTGCATGATTGCAATCATGGAATCACAAAAATGGAGCATGTCTTTGATTAATTTTCTTTTTTAAATAATCCAGAGATGTGTTGAACTACTGTTTGTTTGTTGTTGACATCCAATGTCAACAGTCCAATACCTTTCTGAAGAATGTTGTTTCAAAGGTTTTCTGAATGTTCGAAGTGAAGGCATTTTCCTATTAACTAGTGAGAGAGTGTTCTAGGGGTTTGTCTTCATATATCAGGTCCAAGAAACCCAATAATTGCCTTCTAAAGAGTTTGGTTCAACTGTTTCACAGCTTCTATTCCATTGCCCTGATTTTGTACAATTTGTCACCCAGATTCTTTAAACTTGTACCACCCTAATATGGAAATTATTTCAAATAAAGAGTAAGATATTTTATTTATTTTATTTATTACATTTTATTATTTCAATTTTATTTTATTTTATTATTTCTATTTCTATTTTGTTTTGTTTTAATTACTTCATTTAATTTTAATTATTTAATTTGTTTATTTATTCTTCCTTTATTACTTCATAAATAATTCAAGACAGCAAACATACATAATATTCCTTCCTTCTCCTACGTTATCCATAACAACAATCCTGTGAGTTGAGCTGGGCCAGCACTTTAACCACTATATATTCATTTTTGTTGAGGTCTAGTTTTCCATCTTTTACTAATCTTATTGGTGATTTGTTAGATGTCCAGAAAGTCAATAGTTTATAAGATAGCCAACATAGCTTTCATAAGAAGAATCCAAGACCAAGCCAAGAAAAAAAAAGTGTGTAAACAGTAAAAGAAGATCATCAAAGTGAAAAATAAAAGATTATTGATGTCCAGAATTACAAGCATATCAGCGGTGGGATTCAATCCCAACCGCTATTTCTGTACATGTATGTTCTTGTGGGCTCCTTAGTGATTCTGAGCTTAATGGTTGTCTTGCAGACATTTCATTACCAAACTAGGTAAAATCGTCTGAGCTAGAGAAGAGTGGGGTTTGTTCTTAAAAAAAAAGGAAAACCAAACCCCACTTCCTTTCTAGCACTGATGAGTTTACCTAGTTTGGTAATGAATTTTTTGTAAGAAAACCATCAGTCTCAGAGAAACCAAGGACCCCACAGTTTAACCTTGAGCTACAAATACTTTTTTCTATAGGCATGACCTTCAAATAAATGCTATATCTTTTGAGCTTAACCTGCTTTCTAAATTTCATTGCTATTATCTCCTCCATTTGACATTAAGCTTCTCTTGGGAAATAAGGACTAAATCACCCCCCCACACACACACACACCCTCTCTCTCTCTCTGAGAACAAGATTGTCAGAGAGGATACAATGTTGACTGCAGGGCTGCCAACCTTGAGTGATAGTTCGGAGTGAGACACTGCAAGGGAGCGAAGCGACCGAGGGGGGGATGGTGTGGAAGGGGGGTGTCCCCCCTTCCACGGTAGGGAGCTTTGACAATTTTACATTTTAAATGGTGCAATCTGATGCATACTTTAGTCATGATTTGGACATATACATACATACATACATGCAAGCAGCACCAATGTACTTGAACCGTATTTGTAAGATATTAATAATGCAGTTCACTGACCATCTTGGCCGGAAAGGGTCCACATTCTTGGGCCTCTGCCCATCTGCTCCGTCCCTTTGGGCTGCTCCGGCTCTCCTCCTCCTCCAGGGTCCCTGGCTGAGAGGGGCGTCCCAAGTGCCTGGGATCCGGCCCCTCCAGGCTGCCTCTTCAGGGCCACAGAAGCCTCCCTCACATGGCCCCGGTGGTGGAGGGGGCCTTGCCAGGGTTCCCGGCCTTGGAGCTGGGCAGAAACGGCCCTTCCCAGCCCTCTCCCACCCTCTGGGCCTCCCACCTGCGGAGGGGAGGGGGATCCAGGCTGAGTCTTGGACCCACCAGCCTCACAGTCCAGCTGAAGGGTCGGAAAGGGCCAGGCAGGCAGATGGACACACACACACACACACACACAGAATGGGGGGGGAGGCTGGTGTCCTTCACTCCCCAAACACCCCCCTCCCAGTCTGTGCATGGGACCCCCAGCAATGCTGCCATCAGCTGCTCCCCTGCAGGGAAGTCCTGGATTGTCTGGGGGAGGAGAGGAGAGGACAGTGGCCACTCCCCCCCTTTGCTTGGCATTTGTGGGGAGACCTCTCAAGGCGAGATTCCTTCCCAGGGTCTCCCAAAGAGCATCCAAACGTTCCTGGCATCAAGTGGGGAAAGAAGCCTAAAAAGAGAGAAACTCCTGCACCGGCTGCGATTGGGGCTCGGAGGGGACAGGAACCCCCCCTCCTTGCGAGCCCCCCCACCCCGCTCCAGCCTGCCCTCTGGCGGGACCCCCTTCCTGGAGAGGCTCCTCCCTGCCAGACCCTCTTGCAGCCTCTTGGACCCAGGGGAGGCTGGGGGGGCGCATATCTAGGTGCAAAGGGCGGGGGGAGGGACACAATGTACCCGGGAAGGAGCCCTCCCCCCCTCTTCCCCCTCCCTCTCCAGGGACTTCCCATCAGGCTGGGGAGCGAGAGAAGCCGAGGCGCGCAAGAGGCCAGCCACGGCAGCTCCCCTTGCGAGAGGGAGGCCGGAGAGGGACGCGCCTTTGCGCCCCAATCCCAGCGGCCTTGAGACCAGACGGGTGCGGGGAGGGGATGATGGGAGCTCAGCTCTCGAGAAAGGCCCAGGGATGCCCTGTAGTCGTACTTCATGGGGGATAGAGAGTTCGTCTCTCTCATCTCCGCCTGCCAGAGCAGAGTGCAGCGGAAGGGTTAAGCCCAGAGAGTTGTGACATCCTAGAGTGGAAAGGAGCAACCGCTTCCTGCAGCGTGGAATTCTCTCCTCACCCCAGTACAGAAATCAATGCGGGCAACGTCCTCTCGCACATGCTCTGTTCGCCCTCTGAAGCCGCCCAGGATCGGAGGCTTCACTTCTCGAAACTTTGGACTTGGGCATATCGATATTCGGAATATCAGAGAATGTAGAGATATATTTATTTTTGTACATTCCATTTTGGGGGTTTAGCGTGAGATTTCGTTTATCAGAGTGAGACAGTCAAAATTGGTTGAATTGCGTGAGTCTCACGCTGATTGCGTGAGAGTTGGCAGCCATGTGACTGCAATGGATGAGAAATTTACATAATCACTATCAATACCCCTGTTTTTGATTTCCTGAATTCGTGCATGTGTTGAAATCTTCACTTTTTCCAGAAATGGTTGACAAATGTGTACAATATATGAAAGCAACTATACCTGTAAACTGAACTTTTCTGGGCTCTTTTTTTTTGTCCCTTGATGAACACTCACTGATGCAGGCAAAATATCACATTTTTTTATAATAGTCGCACCAACTACATATGCCTGAGGCAAACCATAACAAATAACCTGCTTCTCCTGTTCGTGGTACAGTGACAGCAGTGAGCACATTTACAGCAGATGTATAGCAACTGGTGTGTTTCCTGAGGAAGCGGTCAATCTGCCAATAAAATCTACCCTGTAATAACTCTGAGTGTATCTAATTTTCATCTCTTGGAAGAAACTACAAATATTGTCGAATCTCGGCTTTACAGCAGATTTGCACAACTTGCAATTCATCAGACCCGGTTAGCCTTGGCTTGTATCCTGGTTGAAGTTTGATAGCATTTCTGCCTTCACTCCTCATTTTCATCATATCAGAAGAACAGCAAAACAAAGCTCTTTATTTCATTTGTAGTGGGCTTCTCTATGCTGTTGGCACTCTATGGTCAGAATCAAGTTGTGAATACCTGCATGACAGAATAAATATAAATCCAGTGGTGGGCTTCAAAAATTGAAGCCATTCTCTGCCCAGATGCTGGGTGGGTGTGGCCATGGTGGGCGTGGCCTAGTCGGCCTCTTGCACAATGGTGGGGGATATTTTTGCCGTCCCTGGGCGCCAGAAGCTTTCCTCGAGCCTCCAGGAGTGTGAAAACAGCCTCCATTTCCGGCCTTCCTGAACTTCCAGGAGGCCCGCAAGGTGATGGCCCCTCCTTTAAGGGATAAAAGCCATCCCTCGGAGGTGGGATTCTTTGCAGGAAGCAAAGAAGTTCTTGCACTTCAAGTCTTGTGGAAGTTCGGGCTATCCTGGTTTGTGTTTGGAGACTTTTGATTTTGATTATTTCCTTCCAATTTAATCTAGTGTTCTTGGCAGACTTGCACCACCTTGGCAAGGCTTGTTCTTATCTGGGACAATTAGTTTTTAATAGTGTTTTACTGTGAATGAATGGAATTCACAGAGAAGCATTAAAAAGGTTTTGCTTTTATCTCTGTTTGGTGCTTGTTTGCTTTGAACGAGGCTTGGGTCAGAGCAGTACCTGAAGGCAGGACAAGAAGCAATGGATGGATACTAATCAAGGAGAGAAGCAACCTAGAACTAAGGAGAAATTTCCTACAGTTAGAACGATTAATCAGTGGAGCAACTTGCCTCCAGAAATGGTGGGTGGTCCAGGAACTGGAGTTTTTAAGAAGAGACTGGACAGCCACTTGTCTGAAATAGGGTCTCCTGCTTAAGCAAGTGGTTGAACTAAAAGACATCCAAGGCCCCTACCAACCTGGTTATTCTGTTCAATTATTGACATGGCATGAGATTTGGCCATCTCCTAAGATTTTAGCATTTTTAATTTCTTTTGATTTAATGTCTTGGATCTGGATGCTGTGTCACAAAGGTCCTAGTGATGGCAAGCACTATCTTGTTGACTATTTTGTCAGGGGACGCCAATATGACATGTGCTTGGCCAGGGCAAATGAGCCTGGATTCCATTTGAATTAGAGATTTGACATTTGAAGAGAAGAGTCTCTATTTGAATTGGCAGTCTGAAGGCAAGTTAATTCAGTCTGCGCCAACTTAAGAACTTATTTGGGGAGGTTAAATGCCAATAGGTTATAATAGAGAAGCATCAAATGCTTCCAGGTAACTGCTTTGCATTTTCATCAGTAAGGATGAAAATAGGAACAATATTAGATGCTTTATATATATTAAGCCTTCCAAGCTTCAATTAGACATCTGCAAAGGTTTCAGTGTAATAAATGTTTTAACTCATTGTGCCTCTCTTTAAGGAACAAAAAGCAGGGATACAGTCAATGAAGACAGTCAAAATGAAAACATTATTTCTATTCCAGAACCGTAGTCATATGGTGGTTTAGCAGACATTCAACCTCAATTCATAGCTAGTAGGGGCAAGTAGAGGTCATAAGTTGAGAAATCCAGTTGGAATGGCTTTGAAATAGTACTTTATCTGTATATCTCTTCCCCAGCATTAAAGAAAATCAACTGGATTTCTTTTTTCCATTAAAGTTAACTTGCTTTTTTTCTTATAGCAAAAAGCTAATTAATAACTGCAAAACCACTTTGGAAAGCAGTCTAAACTGTCTGGCACGGGGAGACTTTTGGGATCTGTCTGATCCATTTCTATTTAATGCAATGCATTTTTCCAAACAGAGCATCGATCTATTTAGTAAGGACTGTCCAGCGGTCGCAAAGCCCATTAAAGGCAGTTTCATAAGTGCCGTCTCTGACCGCAGAAAAGTTAAGTGCCCTTTCCAAGACCATTAAAAAAAATCCTTGCAATGCACCTTCTTGTTGAAAAAAAAAAAAAAAAACCATCACCACCACCAACAGGAGGTTCACTTGATGAGGAAGGAAAAAGCTACATGTTAACTTTGTGGCAACACTATGTGCCATTTGACTATTTAGTATTTTATGTTTTTGGCAACTTGTTTTTTCTGAATATCATATTTCCTTTTGTGAAAGGGCAGACTGCCTGCAAAATGACCAGCATCCGGACTGCTGTTGCCCTGTCCATTTAAGACCTCTCCTTAGACAGTATATAGCAACTGGTGGAGCAGTGGTGTTGGTATGAGAGGGAAGGTGATTTGTGTTGGTTTATGGAAATAAAACCAGAAGCAGCCTAAGGCAAATAAGAAAAGTTGCTGTTGTTCATCAGTAGGATTCACAGGGAGGAGTAGTGGAATAGCGGAGCCATAATGAGCAGTAAGTAACTTTTGAGTGATTGGGTGTCTGTTGCCTGTTTGGTTATATTGGCTTTCTTGGGGTTTGGGAGCCTGTTGACTTGGGGATACTTAAAAAGAACTTTCTGTAGCATCAAACATTTTCTGTAGTACTCCTGTTTTTTTAATCAAATATTATCCACACAATTTTGTTGCCATAGAGCAGGAGAAAAAGAAATACCTCTATTGTGAGGATCCTTCACTCATTGAATCTTTGGGAAAGAATGGTCACCATTGAATATTGTGGTGCAGTGGCTTTGGTACTAGACTAGGAACACAGAGCACAGAAACCTTACAGTATCCAGGGGTCCCCAAACTTGGCAACTTTAAGACTTGTGGACTTCAACTCCCAGAATTCTCCAGCCAGCATAGATCGCTGGAGAATTCTGGGAGTTGAAGTCCACAAGTCTTAAAGTTGCCAAGTTTGGAGACCTCTCATATATACTGTGCATCCTCAGCCATAGAAATTCCCTGGTCTCTGGACTAGTCACTGCCCCTTCTAGCCTCAATGATTAGTTGCTGTGGGGGAAAAAGTGAGAGGTTTTTTTTAGTAGGCTGCCTTGAGTTCCTGAGTAAAAGCTGAGAGATAAATCTAATAAGTGAGAAATATATGGGAATGTGATGGGCAACCTGTAGCTTCGGATTTGCAAACAGGGAGCCTCTTACTTTGTCAAAGCTGCCTTCCACATTCAAAGGTTCCATTTTTAAAGGTAGCAGTTCTGTTCCTGTGAGTCTGAGGTGCAAAACAACTTGTTGTGTCCACGAAATGATGCCAGGAGTCGGTGACTTCAAATCATGCTCTTTTATTTAAAGTTGGAACCGAACTGGGGCAAAGGAAAAAGTTCGCGGCTTTTATTCCTTTAGCCGCGGCGGCCGCAGCCAATGGCACCACTTTGAATCTCCCGCGATTCGAATGGACCAATCGCGGGAGATTCTTAGCGAGCCAATCAGCGCGGCTCGTCTGACCAATCAGAGTGCCCTGTGCTTTGGCCAATCAAAGCGCGGGGATCTCAAGAATGCTAATTAGGGACAGAACACCCCTCCCCTCTTGGTTCAGTCCTTACGTCGCGTAGTCACGTAGGTAGGCGGGGCTCCGTCTGAGCCTACTGGACCTGCGCAGCTCAGTCGTAGGTTGGATCCCAGCCGGTTCGGTCGGGATCTCTGCTGCTCCTGCTGCCGTCGTGGGAACTGGCTGGTCGGTCGGGCCGGGCCGCTCTCCGTAGCTCCCTCCTGGGCCTCCCGGGTTGGTTGAGCTGCGGGTTTCACCGCTCCCGCTCGGTCTTTCCAGGTCGGTCGAGCTGGCCTGGCTGTCTCTTCCTGGCGAGGGGTCGTGATGGCTGCTTTCCGGTAAGTGTGGCTGGTTTATTCTTCTTTGGTTTTGGTCCCCTGGGTATTCCCTCCCCCCTTGGTTTGTTTTGTGGGGGTTGGTTTCGCCTGTTTGTGCATCGGTGGTCTCTTGGTTGGTAGTCCTCGACCTTAGTTGGTCGATGTGGCGTTTCCACGCTCGTCTGTCTGCTGTTCGTAGCCGGTACGAGTGTGGGCCTGTTATTTGTGTGATGACGACCGGTATCCATAGTGGGTCTCCCGTCAGGTTTCTTGCGTATACGGGGTCGCCGGGTGCGAAGGTTCGGTGTTTGCTGTTTGAGTCTGGGGGCTTCTCCGGGTTATACGTGGGGTGTAACCTGTTGAGTGGGGACCTTAATTTCCTCCCCATTAATAGTTCGGCTGGGCTCTTATTCGTTGTGGTATTTGGGGTTATGTGTTGGGTGAAGAGTAGTTTGTTTATTTTCTCCTGGATCTCCCCGTGGTCTATTTTCCGGATGGTCTTCTTAGTGAATTGGACCATCCGTTCCGCCCTACCATTCGCCGCCGGGTGCGCCGGTGCTGTCAGCACGTGGCGGATGCCCCTTTCCGCTAGGAATTTTTCAAATTCTAGCGAGGTGAATTGGGTCCTGTTGTCGGAAACGACGACATCTGGGAGGCCGTGTGTTGCAAAGAGTTTGCAGAGTTCCTTGATCACGGCCTCCGTGGTTGTCGTCTTCATGTTGCTTACCTCCAGCCAGTTGGAGTAAGCGTCAACTGTTATGAGGAAGGTGTGTCCTTTTGTGGGCCCGGCGAAGTCTATGTGAATCCTAGACCAAGGTCCCCTTGGGGTTTCCCACTCTAGGACGGGTGCTGTGGGTGGGCTTGGCCTAGTTTCCTGGCATTGTTGGCACCTTGCTACCCAGGTCTCAAATTGTTTGTCCATCCCTGGCCACCAAGCGTAACTTCTGGCCAGGGCTTTAGTCCTAACGATGCCAGGGTGCCCCTCGTATAGCAGTTCTAGAACCTTCCCTTGTAGTTTTTCTGGAATGACCACCCTATCCCCCCATAGTATGCACCCTTTTAATAACGTTAGTTCCGTTTGGCGGTTTCGGAATATTTTGACGGACTCGTCGTTGTCCCTTTCCGGCCACCCTTTCTCTACCCAATGCAACACCCGCGCCAGACGTTTGTCTTTATTAGTCTCTCGGGCAATGTCTGACGCGGTTATGGGCAGGTTGGGTAGAGTCTCTATGCTGAGGGTGGTCGTCGTGGGTGCTGGGTCGGTGTCAGGTTCCGGTAGCGGCGAGCGGCTTAAGGCCTCTGCATGGGAGATCATCTTACCTGTCTTTGTATGAGTCCGTAGTTGTAGGCTGCCAGGAACTCGGACCACCTTGTCATTCGGGGAGACAGAATGTTCGGGGTGGCCTGGTTTCCTGCAAGGATTCCCAGCAGCGGCTTGTGGTCGGTTATGATGGTGAAAGTCCGGCCATAGAGATACTCGTGGAATCGTTTTACGGCGGCAACGATAGCCAGAGCCTCTTTGTCCAGCTGGCTATAGTTCCGCTCTGGTTTGGTGAGGGTCCTTGAAAAGAACGCGATGGGCGCTTCTTTTCCGTCGGGGAAGGTATGGCTGAGGACAGCGCCAACGCCGAAGGGTGATGCGTCGCATGTGACGGCCAGAGGTAGGGTCTCGTTATATTGTATAAGGACGGCGTCCGAAGTGAGGAGGTCCTTTGTTCTTTGGAAGGCGGCTTGCTCGCATTTCCCCCAAGTCCAGGTCACCGCCTTGTCCAGGAGCCTATGCAAGGGCTCCGCCGCCGTCGCCTTTTGGGGCAGGAAAACATTGTAAAAGTTAAGTAGCCCCAGGAATGCCTGTAGTTCCGTCTTCGACTTGGGTGTGGGGGCTTCTTTGATGGCCTTGATTTTTTGGTTTGTGGGGTGAATGCCGTGATGGTCTAGGAGGTATCCTAGGAATTCTACCCGTTCCATGCATAGCTGGCATTTCTCCCTCTTGACTTTGAGCCCGGTCTCTTTAAATTTGGTTAGGACCTCCCTTAGGCGACCCTCTAGTTCGGCTTGGTTGGTTGCCGATACTAGGACGTCGTCGAAGTAAGGTACCACCCCCTTGATGCCTTGCAGTAGTCTTTCCATTAGGCTTTGGAATATTCCCGGTGCCACGCTGACTCCAAATTGGAGTCGGTTGCATTTAAATGCCCCCCGGTGGGTGACTATGGTTTGTGCTTCTGCCGTTTGCTCATCGACTGGCAACTGTTGGTATGCCTGGGCGAGGTCGAGCTTGGCGAAAACCTTGCCCCCTCCCAGTGAGTGCAGTAGGTGTTGCACTACTGGGACGGGGTAGGCGCTTTGTTGTAGCGCGCCATTTAGGGTGGCCTTATAGTCCCCACAGATCCTCACCGACCCATCGAGCTTGATCGGGGTGACTATGGGGGTCTCCCACCGGGCGTGGTCTATGGGCTGTAGGACCCCTTGCTTGATGAGCTTGTCAATTTGCTCGTCTATCTTGGGTTTAAGTGCGAATGGCACCCGCCTTGGTTTCAGGCGTTTTGGGGGGACGTTTGGGTCTAGGTTGAAAGATATAAGGGGCCCTCGGTACTTGCCTAGGTTTCCGTCGAAGACCTCCTGGAATTCCCGGGCCAGTTGCTGCTCCCAGCTGTCGTCGGTGACGTGGTTGACTCCCGTGACTGCGATGCCGAGCGGGGCGAACCATTGCAGTCCCAGTAGGCTTGGGCGGTCGCGGTCAACGATCGTGAGGGGAAGTCGTTCGGTGCGCCCCTTGTACGTGATGTTAAATTGCTTGGTGCCGACTACCGGGATGCGGTTTCCCTGGTAGTCCTTTACAATGAGTCTCTGGCTGTCTACGTTCCTCCTTTGGAGGGTAGGCACCAAGCGCTTTATCTCATGCCATGCAATCATGGAGAGGTAGGACCCGGAGTTCACCTCCATTTTGCATGGCTGGCCCTCGATGCCTACCTCCACGTGGACCTTCCGGGCATCATTGGTTATGGCGTGGATGGTGACCGTCTGATGGGTCTCCTCTCTTCGCCGGTTATCGCCGCCTCGCAGGGATCGTCTTTTCCGGTCCCATCTGTTGTCCGAGGGACGATCTCTGGTCCGGGGTGGTGTGCTCTCTCTCCTCCGGTCGCTCTGGTCCCATCGTGCCGGGCTGCGATTCTTCCTTCGGCAGCAGACACGGGCGATGTGTCCCTTCTTGTCGCAATGCCGGCAGATCGATTCGAAAAACCGGCATTCCGACCTGTGGTGGTTGCCGCCGCAACCGGCACAGTTGGTCCTCGACTTACGACCCCGCCGGTTCCGTGGGTCGCAGCCTGTCTGGAGGCGATGGATGTCCTCCTCATCATTTGAAGTGCCCGATGCCGAGTGGAAGTCGCCCTGATGGGTGGTCGTCTCGGGTTGGACCTCGGTCGACCTCACCAGGTTGTTGTTTCCGCTGCGGTCCCCAGTGTTCGGTCTGCGCATGCGGTCGGCGGAAGTTCGGGTTGCTTCGGCGGCTGCGGCTGTGGTGAGGGTGTCTGCTAGGCTGATGCTGCCCTTGGCCATCAGCTGGCTCTCGAGGACGGGGTCCCACAAACCGAGCACGATTCGGTCTCGCAGCGCGTCGTTCAGGTTGTCGAATTCGCAGAGGCCCCCTAGGTGCCATAGCTCGGCGACGAAGTCGCTGAAGCTCTCACCCGACCGTTGGTCCCGACGGTAGAATTCGTTGCGTCGGATCAGGATGGGTACCTCTGGAGCGTAGTGCCGCCGAAGTATTGGCTCGAAGACGTCCCAGTCCATCGCGGTCGCATCGGCGGGGGTGGCAAGCGCCTTGGCCATCTTGAAGACCTCGGTCCCGCAGTGGGTCAGGAAGACGGTGCGCTTCATGGGGCCGGTGGCGTCCTTCAGGTCGCTGTACTCGAGGAACATGCGGAATCGGTCGGAGTACGATTCCCAGTCCTCGGTGGCGGGGTTGAAGGGTGCAGGGTGTGCGATTTTCGCCATCGTGGTGGTTCGTCTGGCTTCCGTTGGACACGTGGTTCGGTTCAGGGTCTGAATCCCACCTTCATCACCAGTGTTGTGTCCGCGAAATGATGCCAGGAGCCGGTGACTTCAGATCATGCTCTTTTATTTAAAGTTGGAACTGAACTGGGGCAAAGGAAAAAGTTCACAGCTTTTATTCCTTTAGCCACGGCGGCCACGGCCAATGGCACCGCTTTGAATCTCCCGCGATTCGAATCGACCGATCGCGGGAAATTCTTAGCGAGCCAATCGTCGCGGCTTGCCTGACCAATCAGAGTGCCCCACGGTTTGGCCAATTAAAGTGCGGGGATCTCAAGAATGCTAATTAGGGACAGAACACAACTACAATTTGTAAATCTCCAAATAGGTTTGCATAGTTCTGAAAGACAAAGAAACACTTGGTGATCAAATAGCTCAGAAAGAGGTAATAATTGCCAAAGGCAGTTTTAGTTGAACAGCTTACATCCTATAAAAGATACCTTTAACACCACCAAACCACATCTGCCTATACCAGGAAAGGACTCCATAGGTGGATAAAAATGTCAAATCCAGACTAGTTGACAATGTGATCAACCACAATAATAAGCCTGGTTGACTATGTGACCAAGCATAATAAGAAGTCTGGATATGGGATGTTACAATACCTGGGGACAGCAGAATAGAAGAGAAAGAACTTAAGAAAATCACAGGATATAAAAACCTGCAAACAGAAGCAGAGTGACTATTGCAAAATTAAATGATGGTAGTACAAATAGTAATTGGCATCTTGGATGCAATTCCAAAACATTTGGAAAACCACTTGAACACATCAGCATTAACAAAATCACCACCAGTGAGTTGCAAAAGGCTTCTATCCTGGGATACTTTTTTTTTAGGTGCCATTTGCCTTATGTAAGAGGAAACCTGATGAAAATAATAAATCTTTCCCAAGTTTAAATGAAGAGTGTCATCGCTCATATTTTGTAGATAATATATTATGGATGCATGCCTATCAAAAGATTTATTATTATGGAAAATTGAAAGATACCTCAGATTTGACATAACCTATTGTTCTCCATTGATGAACAAGAGGAAAGAAATCAAATATTGCTCTCTTTCCTTGTCAATAGATTGGATGAAATGCTATCAGAATAGAATAGAATTTTATGATTGAGCAGAAAGTCATAGACTAAGTTGACTAAAACATAATTCATAATATAGGGATAAAAAATATACCCCCAAAACAAGATGATATGCAAACTTTGAGATGGTAAATTAGGAATCCTATGACATTATGATGGTCAACATCTACAATATTAAAAACAGTGGAGTGCTACTTCATACAGTTATTGAAAAGTGGGTGTGGGGTTTATAAAATCTCTCTTTTAAATTGTGTTCTTTTTAAAAAGCCAATCCATAAAATGTTTTCCTTTTACCATTTTAGTGATTGATGTAGCCATTGATTATGTACCATCAAATTGGTGTTGACTCTCAGTGACCCCGTAAACACACTTTATCCAAGACAATTTGTTCCTTCAGATTTTCTAAGGTATAATCATCACTGCTAAATTGGGTCCATTGATTGCTGCTTGTCATGGTCTTCTTTCTCCCACTTTCCCCAGCATTGTGGACTTTTCAAAGATGCCAAGTATTTGAATGAAAGGACCAAAATTAGATCATTTGAGTCTGATCATTTGTGCCTAGAATAAGGACTTTGAATTGATTCGTTCTGTGATTCACGTGTTTGCTTTCCTGGTTATCCTAATTATTCTCAAGAATTTCTCCAACATCAAATTCAAAGTGTCAATACTCTTTCTAGTCTTTCTACTCTTTCAAAATCCATGATAGTAGTTATCTGGATTTACAGGTAAAAATAAATAAATACAGTATTCTGTATCCATCCTCCCAAAATAACTCTACAGCTAAGTTCAACAAAAATGCTAGAATAAAACTACAGAACCTTAAGGCCTAGGCGGCAAGGATCTCCTAATATATCTGAAAGAGGCTGTCAGAGTTCTCAAGAGTTGTTATCAGTTTACAATATTTAATGAATCATATTAATCATATTGATTATTTTTACTGTTCTTAGCCCTTTAAGTAGGTCAGGTTAGGGAACAGACTTCCCAGGGATTTCATCAATGTGACTCTATTTATTTGGAAACTTCTCCAAATTTCTTTCACATTTTATATTAAGCAAAATTAAAGCAGGAAAATTTTAAATTTCTTTCTAATGTCTCCTTCAGTGTCTGGATTATGTAATCTCCTTATGAAGTCAGTCCTTAAAAGTTCACTCCTTTCATCCCCAAGATCAGCTCTGAATTCTTTCACGAGTGTTAATTAAGTATAAATCATTTCATAAATGAAATGTAATTCTTGTTCTGATTCCGTACATTGCTTTTTGGGATAATAAAGTTTTCCTTATGCCATTCCAAGATAAAGCGTGAGCCTCAGCCTAATCTGTTCTATCGCCAGAACAAAGCAGACTCAAGACCGGAGTTGAATTCAGCTCTTTATTAACTGTCAGTAACTTCAACTAAAGTCGAGCTGCGGCAGCCCCTTTTATAGTGGTTGCTCGTGGCTCACAACCAATGGCATTTACTTAAAACTTCTACCGCTTAGGTGGCCAATCAGAACTGTTGTTATCTACCAATTGTTAGGCGGTGGTATCTGTCCAATAGGCATGCAGTATTACGAGTATGCAAACAAGTACACTACATAATCCATAATTACTGTTGGGTTTTTTGTATGTGGGTAAGCACAATGAAGGAATCCCCTCAGGCCATTTTTTTTCTGCAGCATTCAAAAATATCAAATCACACATTAAAAATAGTGATTGTTCCAGTTCTGCTCCACTAATTTTTAAACATTCCCATTTTATTTCACAGCATGACAAAATAGAAACACCCACAGCAATGGTAGTATTCAGCTAGTTTGCACCGATTTGGGCAAACTGGTAGCAAGGATTTGGCATGGGTTGCCAAACTTCTGTAACTTCTGGCTGGCCACACCCCCAACCTGGTCACCCGGTTTCTGCTTCCTTGCTTGTCCCGCCCGCCGGATGCCGGATGCCTGCCCGCCCAGTCACTACTTATCTTTTTTTTTAACCTCCTGGCAATCAGCTGTGCCAGGATTCCCCTCACTTCTTACTGCTTCACCTGGGAGGCTCCCCTGAGGCTCAGGAAGGTGAAAAATGGAGGAAGGGGGCACAGCTCCCTCTCTATTTTTTGCCTTCCTGGGCCCCAGGGAAGCTTCCTGGGAGCAGAAACACGCTCCCCTGAGGCCAGGAAGGCCCCAAAATGCGGTGGGGGTAGTGCTTCAAAAAAATCCACACCAACCCAATGACATAGCCATGCCCACCTAGCTGCGCCCACAGAACTGCTAGTAAATTTTTTTGAATCCCACCACTGATCCACAACGGTTGTAAATGATGAGACAATGGCAAATGCAATCAGACGATGGAAGCTCTGGACATTCAAAAGAGGCAGGGCTTCTGTTATGAACTAATAAAGGCGTTTAATAAAGTTTTAACAACCTTAAGTAAAAAGCAGGGTTCTAATCCTGCACTTCTGATTGGCCGATAATAGCGACATTAGATTGGTCCTTTCTGGGAAGTCTAATTGGCTGTTAACGGGTCAACCCTCATTGGTTCAAGGGTTTAACACTTCCATGTTTTCATTGGCTAATAGGACAGCAGCCAACCCTATAAAAGGGCTGCTGCTGCCCTAGTTGATTGCTCTGTTCAATATGCTTAATAAAGAGTTGAAGTTCACTGTTCACTGCCTCATCTCCGTTCCTTGCATCCATGCGCAGAACCTAACAGCTTCATTGGCCCAACTGCAGCTGTCATTCTGATTATTGATCACTGCTGCCAAAGGCCCCTCATCCAAACAGATTTTACATTAAATGTATCCACACCAACCCAATGACATGGCCCTGAATAATATCCCTGATGCAAGTCCCTTTTCTTTATGAGATTCATGGGTCTTGTTTGAGGTGTCAGATTTTCTCTCATGGTTATGAAACAAGCTTCACAGAGTCTCCAACACCATCCTTTTTTCTCAGAAAATTGTAAAACCTACTACTTATTTGTGGCCTTCAGTGTATCTGCTTGTGTGGTTTATTTTACATTGTTCCGGTACCTTTTAATATCATGTATATTTTGTTGTTCTACACAATGGTACAGTGCTAAAAGTTGTGCAATTGGGGCAGTTAATGAAAACGGTAAATAAATAAAGGTATGAAATTGTGATTGAATCAATTCTTTCATCACCCCTCACAAAATGAATCTCTTGATATTGCACTTCTCCTCCCCTCTCCGCTCCCTTCCTTCTCTTCTCTTCTCTTCTCTTCTCTTCTCTTCTCTTCTCTTCTCTTCTCTTCTCTTCTCTTCTGCTCTGCTCTGCTCTGCTCTGCTCTGCTCTCCACTCCCCTCTCCTCCCCTTTCCTCTCCTTTCCAACATAAGCTAGTTTGATAAGCTATAGAAGCATACAAGCTCCTTTACAGACATGGCTTGCAAAGCTATGTACAGAATAACCTCTTTTTTAGTTATATTGTATTGAAAAGACTCCTCTATATTCACACAATGTCCAGAAAGAACTGCAGGTTCCTTTTAAAACAAAGAAGATTTGCCAGAATCTTCAGTCTTCAAAGGCCTTCTGAAATTAGCTTTTTGCGAACCATAACCAGAGTTCCATTGCTCACCCATTGGGTGTGTCTATGTGTGAGCATTTCCAAAGGAAAAGACTTGCCATTGTCACTTCACACCTTGTGATAGAAGGATTTTCAGCAGGTACTTTCTGATCTCAAGAAAGACATTATTTACTGTTGTGTTGTACATAGGCCCTTGAGCTATAATTGAGAACATTCTGTTGCTTCCTTTTGGGATTTTTTTTAAAACTTTGCAGCCCACAATCCTGGATTGCAGACAACCCATGGCCTAGATAACTACATTTTAGTGGCTTCTCATCCAAGCATGAATTAGCTCCAACTCTGTGTAGCTTCAGAATCCAGATAATGTTGGTTGGCTGTTGTCACCTGTATTCCTTAGTTAAAATAAAAAGAAATGCATGGAAAGCTTTTTCACCTCTACAGGAATAGAAAGCAAACCATAGCCACGTATCCTACTAATTGGTACCTCTGGGGCTGAAGGTGGGCAGATAAGTGACGATGCATCACATAAGTGGGTGAGAACATTTTCTTAGTTTATTTTTAATTGTTGTAAGGATTCTGTCGTTGTTGTCCTCCAGTCTCTGCAGGCTCGCCTCCGTTGAGGTATTTCTCTGTGGCGATGCAACCCCCATTCCTGATTCTTCTTCAGGTAACGCGCTGGGCTGCTGACTTCCTTCGATTTCATCATCCAGCATCTCGAATTAGATTCCCTCGACATTCTTCCCCACTCAGTTTGAGGGTCACAGGAGTCGTGGGAACTGGGTTGCAACCTAGAGCGAAGCTGATCTATATGACGTTTCCATATTTTCCGGTCCCTTGTTTGTATGCGGTACGATCTGGGCCCGGTGGCTTGGGTTACAGTTGCTTCGACCCACAACAGTTTGCTGGAAAGATTTTTACCGAAGACTAAGTCGCCTTCCTTGAATTCATGGCACTTTCCGCTAGATCCACAGGGTTTCTCTGGTGCGTAGGCCGGGTGGAGACGGTCGAGGTGGGAGCGGAGCCTGCGTCCCATCAACAGTTCAGCTGGCATTTTGTTGGTTATGCTGTGCGGGGTAATGTGTTGGAGTAGGAGTATTCTGTTGAGTTTGTCGTCAATGTCCCCATGGTCCATCTTGTGGAGAGTTTTTTAAGAAATTGGACCATGCACTTGGCCCTTCCATTGGCTGCAAGGTGCGCCAGCGAGGTTAGCGCATGGCGGATGCCCCGGTCCACTAAGTATTGTTTGAACGCCAGGGCCGTGAACTGTTATCCGTTATCAGAGACTAAAATGTCTGGCAGTCCATGTGTTGCGAATAGTTTATTTAATTTGCGGATGACTGAATCAGTTGTAGTAGTCTTCATCTTGTGGATTTCGAGCCACTTGGAATAGGCATCCACTGTTAGGAGGAACGTATGTCCCTTAGTAGGTCCCGCAAAGTCAATGTATATGCGGGACCACGGCCCCCGGGGGGTTTCCCACTCCATTGGAGTTGCTCTAGGTGGGGCACTGCTGACTTCTTGGCATTTTAGACAAGTCTTCACCCAGGCTTCGATCTGCTTATCGATGCCCGGCCACCACACGTAGCTTCGTGTGAGCGCTTTCATACGCATGATGCCAGGGTGACCGTCATGCAATGCTTTCAAAACTGCTCGTTGTAACCGCTCTGGGACAACTCTTTCTCCCCATAGGATGCAGCCTTTCTGCGAGAAAAGTTTGCCTGTTTCTGAAAGGGGTGAAGTCATCAGGGGTTTGTTCTACTGGCCATCCTCGTTCGACCCAGCTGAGAACTCGCGCCAGGACAGGATCTCGTTTTGTTTCGATAGCGATGTCTCTGGCTGTTAGCAGCGGTGAATGTAGGGTTTCAATCTGGAGTATTGTGAGGGTTGGAGCTGGGTCGTCGACGGTTTCTGGAAGTGGGGCACGGCTCAATGCATCAGCGTGGGGAATGGCTTTCCCCGGGCAGTGTTGTAATTTATAATTGTACGCAGCTAAGAACTCCGACCAACGAGTCATTCTAGGTGACAATATATAGGGGGTTGGCCTGTCTCCCGCTATAATCTCCAGCAAAGGCTTGTGATCAGTAATAATAGTAAAAGCTTGTCCATACACATCTTCATGAAACCGTTTCACAGCAGATACAACAGCAAGAGCCTTTTTGTCAATTTGGCTATAGTTGCGTTCAGCTCTTGATAAGGTCCTTGAAAAATAGGCAATAGGGCCTCTCTACTATTTGGTAACACATGACTTAAAATGGCTCCTACTCCAAACGGTGATGCGTCACACGTAATGGTTAAAGGCAAAGTCTCGTTATACTGCATTAAAACAGCCTCGGAAGTTAGTAAGTTTTTCACTTGTCGGAATGCATGCTCCTCTCGGTGTCCCCAGCCCCAGGTGGCTTTTTTGTCGAGAAGCTTATGTAGGAGCTCAGCTACGGTCGGTTTCTGGGGCAAGAAGATGTTGTAAAAGTTAATGAGCCCCAGGAAAGCTTGGAGGTCTGCCCTATTCTTGGGTCTTGGGGTGTTTTTGATCGCTCTTAGTTTGCTATTAGTGGGGTGAATGCCTTGCTTATCGATTAGGTACCCCAGGAACTCTACTTTCTCTGTACACCATTGACATTTATTTTTTTTAACCTTTAGACTGGAGTCTAAATTTCTGGAGAACCATTTTAAGACACCTCTCTAGTACTTCTCTATTCAGGGCCGCAATTAAAACATCGTCAAAATATGGCACGACCCCTTTGATCCCTGGCAAAAGTCTCTCCATCAGACTTTGAAAAATCCCTGGGGCCACGCTCATTCCGAATTGGAGTCGGTTGCATTTAAAAGCGCCTCGGTGCGTAATGATCGTCTGTGCTTCCGCGGTTTTTTTATCTACAGGCAGTTGTTGGTACGCCTGCGCTAAATCCAATTTAGCGAAGACTTTTTTGCCCCCCAGGGAATGGAGAAGGTGTTGAACCACTGGCACCTGGTAAATGTTCTGTTGAAGGGCATGATTGAGGTGTGCCTGGTAGTCCCCACAAATCCTTAACGATCCATCCGGTTTGATGGGTGTTACAATTGGGGTTTCCCAATGGGCGTGGTCAGTTGGTTCTAAAGCACCCTGGGCTGTTAATTTATCGAGCTGTTCGTCGATCTTTGGTTTTAGGGCAAAAGGTACCCGACGAGGCTTAAGGTGGATGGGGGCTACTTCAGGGTTAAGGTTAAATGATATCGGGGTCCCCTTGTACTCGCCTAGCTTGTCTGGAAAGATGTCCTGGAATTCCTGGACAATGGCCTCCTCCCAGTCGTCGCTTCTGGTTTGGTGAATGCCGGCTACCTCAATCCCGAGTGGGGTGAACCATTGAAGGCCTAACAAACTAGGCCGGTCGCGATCGATGACAGTCAGTGGTAACGATGCAGTACGATTTTTGAATGATACTTGGACTTGGCTGGAGCCAACGATCGGAATTCGGTTCCCCTGGTAATCTTTGAGTATAATTCTTTGGGCTCTGAGGTCTTGACGCCGGACGGCAGGGATTAACTGTTTAAGGGTGTTCCAGGAAACTATCGAGAGGGACGACCCTGAGTCAACTTCCATCATGCAAGGTTGGTTCTTGATAGCGACCCTAACTCGGATCTTCTTTGCATCTAACGATGAAGTGTGACCGATGGTAATGGTTTGGTGTGCCTCTTCCTGTCTTGTTGAAGTGGCAAATGTTTTATTTCTGTAGGAGTGGTTGTTCCATTGGTGGTTCAAGTGTTCCCAACTCATAGGATGATTCCCTGTGGTCTGGCGGTAGTTGTTTTCTCTCCGCATTGGGCTGGATCCTCGCTTGCTTCTACAGACCTTCCCAATATGGCCTCTTTTCCCACAGGAATAGCAGAGTGCATCGAGGATTTTGCAATCTGATCACGGGTGCTTTGCCCCACAACCCGCGCATTGGTGCGGTCGTCTTCGATTCCGCGGGTTGCGTTGGTTGCATTTGGACCGGAGCCGATTGACCTCCTCCTCATCACTTTCTGATGGAGATTTGAGGTCCTCGTGATGGGCCGCTGTTGTGTGCCTCTCTAGGTGAGGTAAGGTATCGTTGGCGAGTTGACAGAGCGGTGCGTTGGTGTGACGCATTCTGGCGGCCGATTTCCTGGTTGCTTCTGCTGCAGTAGCATCTTTGATGACATCGGCAAGATCGACCCTTTGGCCATGATCTTGCTCTGCACCGCGTGGTCATCTAACCCCAGAACTATTCAGTCTCTCAGAGCTTCTTCGAGGTCTGCAAAACCACAGAGGCCTCCAAGGTTCCGGAGGTCCACGATGAAATCTGTGATGCTCTCTCCTTTCCATTGGTCCCTCTGACAAAACTCATGTCTTCGGACAAGCATTGGTACGGCGGGTGCATAGTGGGCCCATAGAAGGGGCATGAGGACGTCCTGGTCCATGGATTTCACCTCAGCCAGTTTCGCTAGTGCCTTGGCCATCTTATAGACGGCAGGCCCGCAATGGGTCAGGAACACTGCTCGCTTTTTCCCTGTAGTTGCGTCTTTCAAGTTGTTGGTCTCCAGAAACATCTGGAACCGGTCCATGTACAAGTCCCAGTCTTCTTGTGCCAGGTCGAATGGAGCGGGTGGTATGGCGCCACCAGACATGGTTTCCGTTGTTGAAGTGCCTTCAGCCACGTGCTTTGTTTGGTGCTCTGTAAGTGTTCAGTCAGCTCTGATGTCTCCGCATCCCATCCTCGTCGCCAGTGTTAAGTTCTGCGCATGGGTGCAAGGAACGGAGACGAGGCAGTGAACAGTGAACTTCAACTCTTTATTAAGCATACTGAACAGAGCAATCACCTAGGGCAGTAGCAGCCCTTATATAGGGTTGGCTGCTGTCCTATTAGCCAATAAAAAACATGGAAGTGTTAAACCCTTGAACCAATGAGAGTTGGCCCGTTAACAGCCAATCAGATGTCCCCGAAAGGACCAATCCGATGTCGCTATTATCGGCCAATCAGAAGTGCAGGATTAGAACCCTGCTTTTTACTTAAGGTTGTTAAAACTTTATTAAACTTTATTAGTTCATAACACCAACTATAAATATTTTCTACCTGTTTGAAGGAGTGCATGGTTTTTTTCATTCCTTCTCGTCCCATTCTGTACTTCCAATGAATATTAAAACAGATTCAATAAGTCCAAATAATAGATAAAAAGCCTGGTGTTTAAAATGTAAAATAACAAAACAATGATCGGTAAAATGAAAGAGAAATAACAAAAAAAAAAAACTAAATCAGCAGGGGAGAAGGAATGGAGTTAGCTACTGTAATAGCCACTTGCTGCAAATCATTTCTCTCCCTCCCTCTATTCTTTTTTCATCAAACAAAATCCAACACGGTTTTATTGACATAAAATCCTGTAATCCTTGAAATCTAAGCATCTGATTGATCAATTTCTGTCCTGACCATTGACATCAAAAATTTCTGGAAGGTTTCAGGCATGCCATAGATTCATTGAACAACCCTAGACAAAATATTATGAATATAACCATCCCATATGAAATTTCCTGATTTCCCATTTACTGTTCCTACCAAAGCAGATTAATGTATGACATTTAATGACTGGGCATTTTACAATTATCTGAAGTTTGAAAAGCCATGGAATGGATGCTTTATGGCCATTGTAACTTGTCATGCCAATCCCTTGCAGTCCATCTACGTGTGACTGCATGATGGCATTTGGGCAGATCAACGTTACAACTGATCATTGTGGTATTCTGTGGTGATAGGACTGCAATTTGCCATGTTTTTTTCTGGTTTTCATCAAAAAATGCCCATTCAGATGAATGGGTTTGCTTTATAACCATGGCATTCACTGAATGACCACTGTGAAAAAGGCCAGGAAATTATTTCTGTCAAGTGAGTTACAACAGTTATGACTTGTGACTTTTAATTGTGGAATCAATTACAATGGTAAGTCAAGGACTATCTTTAAAGTATTCTGGATGGCAGCTCCTTCTGTGATCACTGTAATGTTTTTATAATTTACAGTTCTATAAGTCCTTATATTTATGTTGTTATATATCTGACTCCGGGATAGTTATATTTTGAAATTAAAAAATATATAAATAAAAAAAAGAAAAAGAGCACAAAATATTTGGTCACCTCCTCCTCCTCCTCCTCCTCCTCCTCCATCTAGTCCACTGTAATTCCCAGGCCTCTGGAAATTATCCTGAACTATATTTACAAACAATAGCATATATGCACTATTTTTTTTTATAACAAACTTTATTAATTTTTTTTAACACACACAAACAAAACATAGGATGTAGTAACATAAAATATCTTTTCTAGAAAAAACAAATAAACCATCTTATTTAAAAAGAAGATAATTCCAAATTATCACACTTCTATATATATATTTATCTTATCTAATCAACTTCATATCTTTTCAAAACTTTTCTTTATTACTCCCTTTCGTTCTATTTAGTCATATTTCTTCTGTCTTAAAAATATATACTCATTGAATATATTTTCATTAGTATTCTTCCACATCCTGTCAGACTTAAACAAACATTACACAAAACATAAATACATAAAACTTCTTTTTGGAAGGCGACTTACCCCGAGTTAACTTTTTTTATATAGACATCAATCAAAATTTATACTCACTTAATATACTATCTCATATCTTATTTAACATTCTCTATTTTCCATATATTTTCTCTCTCCTACTCATTCTTTTAATTCTATTTTATTTATTCCATCTCAATTAAATAATTATATTTGCATCTTTGGTCTGTTTTCTTTTAATCACCTACTTATCCTTTCTATCTAATACAATATTTCTCCTGTAAACCCAGATTAAAGTATGACAACTTTTTATCTTCCCCCTAAATAACACTTAAAACAATACATATTTTCCGTGCTGATTCTGCTCCGTACATTCAAAGTATTACATTTCAAAATAGTAAAACAAACAAATAATATTGAATTTAATAAGTAATAATAAAACTAAAAACAAGTAAAAAAAATATTAAATTTATAATATAGTAAAAGCAATGTTTCATAAGAAATTAAATTCTATTATTAATTCTTAAACAATAAAAATACTATTTCATACTATTATGAAATTAAGAAATTAAACTCTGTAATTAAATCTTCACTTTAATACATTTTAAAATCATATAATATTCTAATTTTCTAACTCAACTTCAAATACTAATGTCTATAATGCATTTTTATGTACTTTTGCAGAATCATTTTTAAAAAAAGATTATCTCACCCCTTATCTCTGAAAAAAAAAACTTTTTTGCATCTTGTTTAAAGCCTTTATGACTTCTCTTTCCTTTCCCGCTTTCTTTCTTCTCCATTCTAACTTTTTGACTCCCCCATCTCTCCAATTTCACTCTCTTAATCTTCCCTCTCTGTTGTATTTCTCTTTTCTGTTGCCTTCTGACATCATATCGCTTTTTCATCTCCTTTTTCTTTTTCTTGGTTGCTTTTTTAAGTTCTAAGTTCATCTTTTCCTTGCCCCCCTTCCACTTTTCTTCCTCCACTAAGTGTGTTTGTCCATTAAAGATGGCTTCTTCTCCTTCATCCCAGCCTTCCTGTAGTATTTCTTGGTAGGTAGAAATCGCTATTTCCAAAAAGCGAAAGATAGATCCAAACGAGCCCTTATCTTCGTTTTTCAGTTTTTGAAATTCCATTTGTAGTCCTTCAAAAGATAATGCCATTTTTTCTTTCTTTCTTTCTTTTTTAACACAACCCAAATGTCTTTAGTCCCTTTTTAAAAAAATCAAAATTTCACAAAGATCTCAAAGTCACAAAGTCACAAAGCAAACCAAATCAATTTTAAGTTGTTGTTGTTTTTTAAATCCAGTGTCCAGAAATCCTTTATCCCTTGGCTTTAAATTTCAAATTGAGTTACCTTCCGTGCCCAAGTAAATTTTCCAGATCTCCGTCTGCTATTTCTATGGGGAGGGAGAGTTAAGAAAAAAAATGTTTCCCCTTAACAGCTTTAACCGCAGCTTTCCAGTCTTCTTTGGGAAACAATGTATCCTCAGGCAATTCAAACAGTTCAGTTTCCAGGGTAATTAAGAGTTGTTATTGTCTCTGCTCAGCCAAATTTTCACTTCCTCCTGCAACCTCCAGCACAAATCTTACCCGGCTGCAGGCTTCTTTGTGACGGCCATCACTGACTGCCGCTCCACTACCTTGGGAAAAAGGGGTTTTTCCAGCTGGGGAGGGGGTCTGTGACACCCCCAAACCCCTGTCTGGATCCCCTCTCTCTTCGGCTACAGGGCAGCCATATCCCCCAGACCCATTTGGATCGGGGGTACCTTGGCAGCAAGCACAGCAGGAATTGCAGACAAGGAAATTCCTGCTGCTGCCGAAGCCACGCAAAACCGGAAGTCATATATGCACCATTTTCAATCACATGCTAAAACTTTTCTCTTATGCTTTACATAATTATAAAGAAGCAAGATCACAATGTAGTGTATATTGTAGATCTACAATCTATTGTACACTTCTTGCTTTGAATTAGATAATATCTATCTATCTATCTATCTATCTATCTATCTATCTATCTATCTATCTATCTATCTATCATCTATCTCTTTATCTCTCTATCTCTCTTATCGATATGGATATGGATAAAGATATAGATATACATGGTGTAGATACTATAGATCTACAATCAATTGTACTGTGGGAAATGACCAGGCTGAATCTGAGGAAAAGGTCAAATGTGTCGTCAGTCATGAGTTCCACAAGAGATCTAACCCATCTTGAAAGCCTTTCTTAACTCCTGCTAATTTCCCTTGACTGTTAGTAGCTCAGATACTTGTAGAGAGCTCAAGCTTGCTATACATTTTTATACTCATTTGAACTGCCTGAACCTTCTGATTTCCTTGGCCCTTGACATTACTTTATAGCAGATCACCTGGATAGCTGAATTGGACATCCAGTTATGAGACTACTACCATTCCCCCATAAAAGTTTTGTATGTAATTATGTGGGTTGTGTGTCTTTACTTCTCTCTTGTCATGTTCTCATCTTGTGGCAAATAAATAAATAAATAAATAAATAATAAATAAATAAATAAATAAATAAATAAATAAATAAATAAATAAATAAATAGTTACTGTAACAATGCTAAGAATACGAGCATTTCTGCGCCCCCCCCCCCCCCTAATATTTTGCACTCTTTTGACTTTTCCTAAAAATCTCCTCCCCAACTCTTTTTCCCTGCCTGGGGAAGAATCTCAAAATTGGTTTTGTATTTTTGCTTAAAGCAAAGTTTAGTGGGAACCATTGGGATCTAGCTTAGTGAAATTATTATGGTGATATTCTTGATATTTTGCTTAAGGAATCAGTTACAAATTGGCATCCAGTTCTACTGTGAGGAAAATGGATGACAATCTAGGAATATGAGAAACCTCCTTCCCTCAAGATTTGCTTTCAGTCTTTTCAAAACTCTTTTGCTTTTCATTTATGTTTGTCGGAATTCCACCTGAGAATCAACATTTTCAAGAAAGCTTCTAAAGAATTCTAAGGGCAAGACTTAATCGTAACCAGAGATGATAAGTAGGATCAGTGGGATTGCTTACCTATTTCTCCTTGCACTAAATATTTTTGTATTTTACTACTCCACATCTCATTGTTGATTGATACTTCAGAAGAAGTCACTTGATCATAAATAGCAAAAAGCCCAGAAAAGAATATGCATAGTGATGTAGTGTGAAAGATAGCTATTTCTCAGAACCAGGCAACATATTTTTAAAAGCCAGTTTTTGGCAAGGGCTTGAGGGAAGGGCAGGATGAAAATATATAGCAGAAGTACTTTTTTTATTCAGATGTTTCATCTGGTTGTTTATCAAAATATGATGATACTCAAAAGAAAAGATGTCAAATCTGTTTTTGAACAACCTTTCCTGTGAATTAATTTGACTTGTACATTTACACTGGGCATACTATGAATGGGAGTAATGCAATCAATCACTGTATGCTCATAAACAAATCCAAGCTTTTTGACAAAGATAGAGATCAAAAGAAACTTACCCTTTGAATCAGGCAGCATCCCAAATGTTTTGATGCAGTTGTTGGCTTTAGAAGTCTAACAACATAAACAAAATATATATGAAAGTATGAATAAAAGAGTAATAGAATCAAATTAATAATCTCAACCAGTAACTCCATAATGCATTCAAAAAGTCAGTATAGAATAGAAAAGAATTCTTTATTGGCCAAGTGTGAGTCAAGAATCATAAGGTACAACACTTAATAATAGTCATAGGGTACAATAAGCAATCAAATCATACTAAGAAACAGTCAATGTAAATAGTAAGGATACCAGCGACAAAGTTACAGTCATACAGTCACAAGTGGGAGAGGATGGGTGATAAGGAATGATGAGAAAATGAATAGTAATAGTAGTGCAGACTTTGTAAATAGTTGGACGGTGTTGAGGGAATTATTTGTTTAGCGGAGTGATGGCATTTGGGAAAAATCTATCCTTGTGTCTAGTTGTTCTGATGTGCAGTGTTCTAAAGTGTCATTTTGAGGGAAGGAGTTGAAACAGTTTATGTCCAGGACGTGAGGGATCTGTAAATATTTTCACAGCTCTCTTTTTGACTTGTGCGGAATACAAGACCTTAATGAAAGGCAGGTTAGTAGTAATTGTTTTTTTCTACAGTCCTAATTATCCTCTGAACTCTGTCCTGTTGGGTTGCAAAACTAAACCATATAAAGTCATAATTGAATTGTAGGCTAAAGTGACTCTCTGAAAGCTGGTAACAACCAGATGTTAGTTAAAATAGAGTGTGGTTGCTCATGTTGTTAGATCTCTGGGTTGGTGATCAGCAAGCCTTCACTCTAAACCCAACTTTTACTGTGTGATGGGCTGAGCTCCTGTATTTTGCTCTGACTTCTGCCTACTGAGTAGTCTGAAAATGTGCATTGGCAAGTAGATAGGTAGGTATCCTGGTAGGAAAAATTACAGGGATGGAGCCCTTAACCAGATATCCCCCAGGCAATGATTCATGTCATGGCTTATCCTTTCAACATGGAAGTGCTTGTTGAGGTCTTCCGACTTGAATATAGTAGTAGTAGTTAAAATAAAGCTCTGGAAATGGTTGGTCACATAGCAAATATCAACTCATAAAACATTCCTATGCCTGTTTTCGAGTTGCCATAAACAAAGGAGGGGGGAATCTGAAGGACCATTACAGCTGTTTAAAACCAGAAGCACATTCCACCCTTATCTACAAAGTTTGTAGCTAGGCTACCGGATCTTCTGCCCCTGAAAATCCTTTATTGGAGAATGTGATTGATGACACCCACCCGGGAATGTACTTCATTGGAGAATCTGATTTATGATACACCCGGGGGGAAGGGAGGGAAACAGGGTCACAGGTGATTGTAAATTACGTATGTCAGAGTTGGCTTCATTTAGGTTAATGCCGACAGGTTGCTCCTAATAAATCTTTTGATTTTTTTTTTGAAGCTTGGCTCGAGGCTCATTATTTAATTAGGGCAATTGCCAGAACCCTGACAGCAAGAACTGATGGCAGGTGGACCAAAGCAGTCATAGAATGGATTCCACTTGATAAAAAGCATCCATGAAAGAGACCTAAAGATGGATCAACAACATCAGCAAGTATTGCAGGCCCAATTGGCAAAAGAAAGCTCAGGATGATATAGGTTGGAAACATGGTGGAAGAGGCCTTCATCCTGCAGTGGATAGACAATGACTAAAAAGAAGAAGAAGAAGGAGAAGGAGAAGGAGAAAGAGAAGGAGAAGGAGAAGGAGAAGGAGAAGGAGAAGGAGAAGGAGAAGAAGAAGAAGAAGAAGAAGAAGAAGAAGAAGAAGAAGAAGAAGAAGAAGAAGAAGAAGAAGAAGAAACAACTGTCCCCTGAGCCCGCCTTTTTAATTGCTGGGACATGCACATAGGTTCTCTAGTTCTGAAGCTCAGTCAAAAGGGCTTTTGTTCCGGACTAGCAGGCTTGAAAGCCCGCAAAGCGGATTGGTCCACTAACAGCAGGTAGTGATTGGTCACTCCAGACTGATCCGATTGGCTGCTAAATGGGCTGCCACGATTGGGCGAACCAAGCGTGGCAAGCTCAAACCTCTGCCATTGGCCGTATAGCCGCAGCCAGCTCTAAAAAAGGGGCTGCTGTGGCTAGGAGCATTTGCTCAGATCAGAAATCACTAATAAAGAGCTGTAGTCACTTTCTGCATCTTGTCTCCATTCTTGGACCCATCCTTCCAGACATAACACTGGCGATGAGGATGGGATTCGGAGACAGCAGAGCTGACTGAGCACTCACTAACAACCAACAGAGCACGTGGCTGACAGCGCAGATGTCGACAGAATGGCCAGCAGCGCTATACCACCCGCCCCGTTCGATCCAGCCAGCGAAGATTGGGACTCATACATGGACAGATTTCAAATGTTCCTAGAGCCCAACAATCTGAAGGATGCCACTCCTAGCAAGAAACGAGCAGTTTTCCTGACGCATTGCGGACCCGCTGTTTTTAAAATGGCCAAAGCGCTTGCAAAGCTGGCGGAGGTCAAAACAATGGACTGGGATACCCTTGCTCCCATCCTCCGCAACCACTACGCCCCGGCAGTACTGACTCTCATCCACAGACACAAATTTTACCAAAGGGATCAATGTGAAGGTGAGAGCATCGGGGATTTTGTAAGGAATTTAGGTGGTCTGTGTGGCTTCGCAAATCTAGAAGAAGCCATGAGGGATCGAGTTGTCCTTGGCCTCAGAGAGCCCATGATCCAAAGTAAAATTATGGCCAAGGGAGACATCTCCCTCGCAGATGCCATAGCTGATGCCACTGCAGCTGAAGCCACCCGTAAATCAGCAGCACGGATGCGCCGGACAAATGAGGCCAGCCGACATACCACCAATGATACAGCAACGAAATCAGAGAAATACACGAATATCGAATATCGAATCCTCATCAGATAGTGAAGAGGAAGAAGTCCACAGACTCAGGTCTGAGCGCGAACAACGAGACCAGCGGGGTCGTAAATTGAATTTCCAATGCACCGGATGTGGTGGAAACCACCCACGATCCAAATGCAGATTCCTAGACGCCACCTGTCGTTTTTGTGAGAGAAGAGGGCATATTGCTAAAGTATGCCAGAACAAAAGAAGATTCAGTCCCAAATGGAAGGAAAATAGCCTCCGACAAACAGAGGGCAACCCCACCACTAATCGGGACCATCCAAACAACCAGTGGAGCCAGTAAAACAGAAACCAGAAAATTAATGGCGCACCCAGACGGGAAGAAGCACATCAGACCATCACCATCGGCCACACTTCATCTTTAGACACCAGAAAAATCCGTGTAAAGGTCAATATTGAAAATCGACCATGCATCATGGAAGTGGATTCCGGGTCTTCCCTATCCATGGTCTCCTGGAAAACCCTGAAGCAGCTGATTCCCAACATCTGCCGACAGCACCTCAGCACTCAGAGACTTATATTAAAGGACTACCAGGGCAACCGGATTCCAGTCGTTGATTCCGGTCATTCCAGTCATTTCCAAGTCTCCTTCAAGAACCACCCTGCAATACTACCTCTCACCGTCATTGACAGAGACCGACCCAGCTTACTGGGTCTACAGTGGTTCACGCCATTAGGAATCAAAATGGCAGGCATCAATCAGACTGCCAAAGATTGGGAAGCAGCCCTTATCCGGGATTTCCAAGAAGTCTTCAGTGAACAGCTAGGCAAGTACAAGGGGTCCACTGTCTCCTTTAATCTCTGCCCTGATATCGCACCCATTCGCCTAAAACCACGCCGTGTCCCTTTTGCTCTCAAACCAAAACTTGATGAGCAACTGGACAAACTAATTGCAAAAGGCATGTTAGAACCCATTGATCACGCCCAATGGGAGATCCCAATTGTAACCCCCATAAAACCTGATGGATCTTTGAGAATTTGTGGGGACTACAAGGCCACCCTAAACCACGCTTTACAGCAGAGCGCCTATCTGGTACCCGTGGTCCAGCATCTCCTTCACTCACTTGGGGGTGGTAGAATATTCGCAAAGCTTGACCTGGCCCAAGCTTATCAACAGCTACCAGTAGATGTGGAAACCGCCAAAGCCCAAACCATAGTTATGCACAGAGGCACGTTTAAGTGTAACAGACTCCAGTTTGGAGTAAGCGTTGCCCCGGGCATTTTCCAAAGTCTGATGGAAAGGTTGTTACAGGGCATTAAAGGGGTCATGCCCTATTTCGACGATGTGTTAATAGCCACCCCAACAAAGAATCAGTTAGAACAACGACTGAGAACAGTCCTCCAAAAGTTCAAAGACGCTGGCCTCAAGGAAAAAAAGGAAAAGTGCCAGTTATACACTGAAAGGGTTGAATTTCTTGGTTACTTCCTTGACAAACAAGGAATTCACCCTACAGAAAAGAAATTGGCAGCCATCAAAAATGCCCCGAGACCACAAAACAAAACAGACCTTCAAGCCTTCCTGGGACTCATTAACTTTTATAACATTTTCCTATCCCAGAAGGCGACCATCACTGAACTCCTTCATAGACTCCTCAATAAAAAGGCTTCCTGGATTTGGGGACGGGAGGAGCATGCCTTTCAACAAATAAAGGACCTTTTAACTTCGGATGCAGTGCTCATCCAATATAATGAAACACTTCCTTTAACTGTGACTTGTGACATCTCACCATTCGGAGTAGGAGCCATCCTGAGCCACATCTTACAAATTGGCACAGAGGCGCCTATTGCATTTTTTTCAAGAACTTTGTCAAAAACAGAAAGGAACTATAGTCACCTAGACAAGGAAGCCCTCATCATTGTATCTGCAATCAAAAGGCTCCACAAGTATGTGTATGGAAGATCATTTTCCATCATCACAGATCATAAACCATTACTTGGCATCTTGGCTGGCGACAAACCTACTCCACATATTCTATCCCCGAGAATGACACGTTGGTTGGAGTTCCTAGCTGCCTACAACTACCAATTGATGCATCGCCCGGGGAAAACCATTCCCCATGCAGATGCTTTGAGCCGCTTTCCATTGCCAGATTTCCAAAATGACCCGGCTCCCACATTACCAATACTACAAATTGAGACACTTCCCTCACCTCCACTGACAGCTCAAGACATTGCATTGGAAACCAAAAAAGACTCATGCTTGGCACAAGTCCTTAGCCGGGTGGAGAGGGGATGGCCAGAAATCGAACCCAACGAAACCTTTAAACCCTTCAAAAACAGACAGACAGAACTCTTCTCACAGAAGGGGTGCATATTGTGGGGAGACCGAGTGGTTATACCACAAAAACTACAAAAAAAAGTTCTACAATTACTACACGATGGGCACCCGGGCATCGTACGCATGAAAATGCTGGTGAGGAGCTACGCCTGGTGGCCAGGTATGGACAAACAAATTGAAACCTGGGTTGCCACCTGTAGCAGGTGCCAAAAGACACACTCAGCCCCACTGAAAGCCTCACCAGCCGAATGGGAAATGGCCAGAGGCCTCTGGTCGTGTATCCATATCGATTTTGCGGGACCTACAAAAGAGCGTATCTTCCTAATAACAGTAGATGCATACTCGAACTGAATCGAGGTTAACAAGATGAAGACTACCACCACAGATGCAGTCATCAAAAAATTGAACAGACTCTTCACAATGCATGGCTTACCTGATGTCCTAGTATCCGACAATGGCCCTCAATTTACTGCCTTGGTTTTTGAACAATACTTAGCAGACCGTAGCATATGACACGCACTGACATTATCGGCTCACCCGGTGGTGAATGGTAGAGCTGAACGAATGGTTCAGTTCACAAAAAGAACTCTACAAAAAATGGAGCAAGGCAACATCCACGATAAAGTCACCAGGATGCTCCTTCTCCAGCATATTACACCAAACACCATGACAAATAAAAGCCCAGCTGAGCTTCTGATGGCCAGAAAACTCAGATCGCCTCTAGACCGCCTACACCTTGCATACACCCCGGAAAAACCCCTGAGCTGCAGCAGTAAACACCATGCCTTCAAGGTAGGAGACCCATTATTCGCTAAGAACTTTTCAGGTGACCCTCTGTGGATCCCTGCCAAAATAACTCAAATTACAGGGCCCCGCTCTTACTGGCTGGAAACCACGGATGGGAGGATGTGAAAATGCCACATCGACCAGCTGCGATCCAGGCTAACCACATCCCCCATCAGTGACCCTAACCATGAAACCAGAGGGGGAAGGGAAACCGGGGGTTCTGAAATTGAGTCAACATCTGGCAGAGAAGAAAGAACCCCACAATCACCACATCAAAGCCTACAGTACTCACCAGCTGATGAAGAGCCTTGGCAATTGATCATCTCACCTAGCAGCAGCAACCGAACGGGTCCAGCGAATCCTGAGAGCACAAGCAGTAGCAGCGAAGGAGGTGTGCCAATCAGCCCGAGGTCACCTGAAGGGAGTCACAGCTACGGAACTGGCTTACCATTCCAGGAAAGCAGCCCGTCAGAACCCGAGACCGAGCAAAGACAATTTGAACAGCGCAAGTCAGGTAGACGGGTGCGAAGACCCGCCTACCTGCGAGACTATATAACCCCACCCCTTAGACGGAACCTAGAGGGGAGGGGTGTTCCGGACTAGAAGGCTTCAAAGCCTGCAAAGTGGATTGGTCCGCTAACAGCGGGTCGTGATTGGTCACTCCAGACTGATCCGATTGGCTGCTAAATGGGCTGCCGTGATTGGGCGAACCAAGCGCGGCAAGCTCAAACCTCTGTCATTGGCCGTATAGCCACAGCCAGCTCTATAAAAGGGGCTGCTGCGGCTAGGAGCATTTGCTCAGATCGGAAGTCACTAAAAGAGCTGTAGTCACTTTCTGAGTCTCATCTCCATTCTTGGACCCATCCTTCCAGACATAACAGCTTTGATTCATTTTTTGCTTTGAATTTGGGAATTATGGAGTGGGAAGGACTGCTGAGTTCAGAGTCCACATTCCTGCAGGAATCCAAATTGAAGCAAACAGACAAACAGACAGCTTCAGCACATTCAATCAAGAGGAAATGATTACTGTAGTGATAATTTTTGCTACTGAATTGCTATTAGTGTTATAAAGTTTTTTTTTCCTTCCAAACACTCAATTTAGAATGTGCTTTCCACTAATTCATTATTTTCTGTCATGCATTCAGGAATGTGAGAGAACAAGCCTTGCTTTGTGTTATGAACTAACAAAACACTTAAATAAAGTTTATCAAAACCTTTAGAAAAGAGCAGGGTTCTAGCCCTGCACTTCTGATTGGCCGATAATAGCGATATCGGATTGGTCCGTTCAGGAGAATCTGATTGGCTGTAACGGGCCTCGCTCATTGGTTAAGGGGGTAAACGCTCCAGGTTCTTATTGGTTACTAGATCAGCAGCTTGCTTATAAAAGGGCTGCTGCTGCCCTAGGGTTTTGTTCTGTTCCACAATGATTAATAAAGTGTTGAAGTTCACTGTTCACCGTCTCGTCTCCGTTCCTTGTGCCCATGTGCAGAACTTAACACTGGTGACGAGGGTGGGATACGGAGATGTCAGAGCTGACTGAACACTACAGAGCACTAAACAGAGCATGTGGCTGAAGGCGCATCAACGGCGGAAACCATGACCGGTGGCATCATACCACCCGCTCCATTCGACCCGACACAAGAAGACTGGGACTCATATATGGACCGATTCCAGATGTTTCTGGAGACCAACAACTTGAAGGATGCCACTACTGGAAAAAAGCAAGCGGTATTCCTGACTCACTGTGGCCCTACTGTGTTTAAGATGGCTAAGGCACTGACGAAACCGGCTGAGGTGAAATCCATGGACTGGGACGTCCTCGAGCCCCTCCTACGGCCCACTATGCACCTACCGTACCAACGCTTGTCCAAAGACATGAATTTTACCAGAGAGACCAGCGGAAGGGAGAGAGTGTTGCAGATTTCATCGCGGATCTCCGGAACCTGGGAGGCCTCTGTGGGTTCGCCGACCTCGAAGAAGCCCTGAGAGACTGAATAGTTCTGGGTTTAGATGCACCTAACATGCAGAGTAAGCTGATGGCGAAAGGCGACATCAGCCTTATAGATACCATCGCTGATGCTACTGCCTCAGAAGCAGCCAGGAAATCGGCTGCCCAAATGCGTCGCACCAATGCCCCGCTCCACCAACTCGCTGGTGAAACCTCACCTCGCCTTGAGGAACATGCAATGGCAACTCACCACGAGGACCTCAAATCGTCATCAGAAAGTGATGAGGAAGAGGTCAACCGGCTCCGGTCTGAACGAGACCAACGCCACCAGCGGAACCAGAGATTGCCATATCAATGCGTTGGTTGTGGGGCAAACCACCAACGATCAGACTGCAAATTCTTCAATGCACTCTGCCATGTTTGTGGGAAGAGAGACCACATCGGAAAGGTCTGTAGAAGCAAGCAAGGATCCAGCCCATTTCAGAGGAGGACCAACTACCACCAAACCACAGGAAGTCGTCCTGTGACTCGGGAACATTTGAACCACCAATGGGATAACCACTCCTTCAGAAACAAACCACTAGCCCATTCAACGAAACAAGAAGAGGCACACCAAACCATCACAATTGGTCACGCCTCATCATTAGACGCAAAGAAGATCCGAGTGAAGGTCGCCATCGAAAACCAGCCCTGCGTGATGGATGTCAATTCAGGATCGTCCCTCTCAATGGTTTCCTGGAAGACCCTTAAACAATTAATCCCTGCCATCCGGCGGCAAGACCTCAGATTCCAAAGAATCATACTCAAGGACTATCATGGAAACCGAATTCCAGTCGTCGGATCCAGCCTAGTCCGAGTTTCATTCAAAAATTGTACTGCATCTTTGCCATTGATCGTCATCGACTGTGATCGGCCTAGCTTGTTAGGCCTTCAATGGTTTGCTCCACTTGGGATTGAGGTAGCCGGTATTCACCGAACCAGCAGCGACAACTGGGAGGAGGCCATTGTCCAAGAATTCCAGGACATCTTTGCAGACAAACTAGGCGAGTACAAGGGCACCCCAATATCATTTAATCTTAACCCTGAAGTAGCCCCCATCGCCTTAAGCCTCGTCGAGTACCGTTGGCCCTTAAAACTAAGATTGACGAGCAGCTTGATAAATTAATAACTCAGGGTGTTTTAGAACCAACTGACCATGCTCCTTGGGAAACCCCGATCGTAACACCCATCAAACCAGATGGATCGTTAAGGATTTGTGGGGACTACCGTGCCACCCTGAATCACGCCCTTCAACAGAACTTACCCGGTACCAGTGGTACAACACCTCCTCCATTCCCTGGGGGGTAGAAAAGTCTTTGCTAAATTGGATTTAGCACAGGCATACCAACAACTGCCTGTAGATAAAAAAAACAGCAGAGGCACAAACGATTGTTACGTACCAAGGTGTCTTTAAGTGCAACCGACTCCAATTCAGAATTAGTGTAGCCCCAGGGATTTTTCAGAGTTTGATGGAGAGACTATTACAGGGAATAAAAGGGGTCGTACCCTACTTTGATGACGTTTTAATCGCTGCCCCTAATAGAGAAATACTAAAGGAGCGTCTCAGACTGGTTCTCCAGAAATTTAAAGACTCTGGCCTTAAAGTTAAAAAACATAAATGTCAACTGTGTACAGATAAAGTAGAGTTCCTGGGGTACTTAATCAATAAACAAGGCATTCACCCCACCAATAGCAAGTTAAAGGCAATCAAAAATGCCCCAAGACCTAGAACTAAGACCGATCTCCAAGCTTTTTTGGGGCTTATTAATTTTTACAACATCTTCCTGCTCCACAAAGCGACCGTAGCCGAGCCCTTACATCAGCTCCTAGACAAAAAAGCAACCTGGGTCTGGGGGCACCGAGAGGAGCACGCGTTCTGACAAGTAAAAAACCTATTAACTTCAGATGCTGTTTTAATGCAGTATAACAAGACTTTGCCTTAAACAATCACATGTGATGCGTCACCATTTGGAGTAGGAGCCATTCTGAGCCATGTGTTACCAAACGGTAGTGAAGCCCCTATTGCCTACTTTTCAAGGACTTAATCAAAAGCTGAACATAACTATAGTCAAATCGATAAAGAAGCTCTTGCTGTTGTATCTGCTGTAAAGAGGTTTCATGAATATGTATATGGATGAGTTTTTACTATTGTTACCGACCACAAACCTTTGCTGGGGATTATAGCGGGAGACAAGCCAACCCCCTACATATTGTCCCTTAGAATGACTCACTGGTCGAAGTTTTTGGCTGCATACAATTATAAACTGCAACACCGCCTGGGGATAGCCATTCCCCACGCTGACGCATTGAGCCGTACACCACTTCCAGAAACCGTTGACGACCCAGCTCCAACCATTACAACGCTCCAGATTGAAACGCTACATTCACTGCCGCTAACCGCTAGAGATATCGCGATCGAAACAAAATGCGATGCTATCTTAACGCGAGTTCTTAGCTGGGTCAAACGAGGATGGCCAGTTGATCAAACCCCTGACGACTTCATTCCCTTCAAGAGTCGGCAAACAGTACTTTTTTCGCAAAAGGGCTACATCCTGTGGGGGGATAGAGTCGTCGTCCCAGAGCATTTGCAAAGAGCGGTATTAAAGACACTGCATGAGGGCCACCCCCGCATCGTGCATATGAAAGCACTCACACGAAGCTACGCGTGGTGGCCGGGCATCAACAAACCGATCAAAGCCTCGGTAAAGACTTGTTATAAGTTCCAGGAAGTTAGCAATGCCCCACCGAAAGCAATTCCGACAGAATGGGAAACACCCCGGGGACCATGGTCCTGCATTCATGTTGACTTTGCGGGACCTACTAAGGGACACACGTTCCTCCTAACAGTGGAAGCCTATTCAAACTGGCTCAAGATCCACAAAATGAAATGTATCACAACTGAGTCCATCATCCGGAAGTTGAACAGATTATTCGCAATGCATGGACTGCCAGACGTTCTGTTATCTGACAACGGACCCCAGTTTACCGCACTTCCTTTTGAACAATATCTGGCAGACCGCAGTATTCGCCATGCGCTTACTTCGCCGGCGCATCCTGCGGCTAACGGAAGAGCCGAGCTCATGGTACAGTTTGTTAAAAAAAACGTTCTACAAAATGGACTTTGAGGATATTGAAGATAAGATAAATAGAATACTCCTTCTCCAACACATCACTCCGTACAGCGTCACCAACAAGATTCCAGCTGAATTATTAATGGGATGCAAACTCCGCTCCCACCTTGACTGGCTACACCCATCTTATGAGCCAGAGAAACCCTGTGGATCTAGCGGAAAATGCCGCGAGTTCAAGGTAGGCGACTCAGTTTTCGCCAGAAACCTTTCTGGCGAACTGTTGTGGGTTGAGGCAACTGTAATTCAAGCCACTGGACCCAGGTCATACCGAGTGAAAACCCGCGACGGAAAAATATGGAAACACCATATAGATCAGCTTCGCTCGAGGCTACAACCTAGTTTCCACGACTCCGGTAACTCCCAAACTGAGGGGGGAAGGGATGCCGAAGAAACCGAATTCAAGTTGGCGGAAAGCACGAACGAAAGAAGTCAGCAATCGGACGTAACATATGAAGAAGGATCAGAGATGGGCGTGACCTCACCACAGAGGAACACCTCAACAGAGGCAAGTCCGCAAAGGCCAGAGAACAACGATGAGAACATTAGCGACACCGAGTATTCCAATGTGGAACCACCGGCACCCGACTTGCCAGAATACATCCCATCAAAACAAGGTTACAGACAAGAACCAGTTTGACAGGGTAAATCCAATAGACAATTAAAACAACCCGCCTACCTCAGAGATTACGTCACCGCATCCCCTAAACGGAACCCGGGGGGAAGGGGTGTTATGAACTAATAAAATGCTTAAATAAAGTTTATCAAAACCTTTAGAAAAGAGCAGGGTTCTAGCCCTGCACTTCTGATTGGCCCATAATAGCAATATCGGATTGGTCCGTTTAGGAGAATCTGATTGGCTGTTAACGGGCCTCGCTCATTGGTAAAGGGGTTTAACACTCCATGTTTCTTATTGGTTACTAGATCAGCAGCTTGCCTATAAAAGGGCTGCTGCTGCCCTAGGGTTTTGCTCTGTTCCACAATGATTAATAAAGAGTTGAAGTTCACTGTTCACCGTCTCGTCTCCGTTCCTTGCACCCATGTGCAGAACTTAACACTTTGGTTGGATGTGACATCTTTTCATGTATTTGATGGGTGCTGATGATTTCCCCCATAAATGTTTCTCAGCTCCTTCTCTCCCTCCCACCCACCCATTGGACCAAATTTTTAATTCCTTGATCATGCTCCTTGCCCTTTGAATGCCCAATTTCTCTACCTCCTTTTAAAATGTGATTCCCAGATCCAAAAATAGTACTTGGACTGGAATCTGACCAACATAGAATAGAGTGAAATGAATATTCCCCATGGTCATTTTTTTTCTGCATAACATACCTTTTTACCTATCAGAGTTAGGACTAGCCAAATTCTGAAGATCTCCAAAAAGAACATCTTCCAACTTTCATCTATGCTAAATCATATATTAAACAGAGGTGGTATTCAGCAAGTTCTGACCAGCTCTGGAGAACCAGTAGCAGAAATTTCGAGTAGTTCAGAGAACCAGCAAATACCACCTCTGACTGCCCCTGCCCCCATCTATTCTCTGCCTTCCTAGTCCCAGCTGATTGGCTGGGTCTTCTGGGTTGCCCTGCACAGGAGAATGGAGCTGGAAAGCAGGTTCGTGGGGTGGGGAGGGGATGAAGATTTTGCAGTAACCTTCCCCCAGGAGTGGCGTGGGAATGGAGATTTTACAGTATCTTTTCCCTGCCATGTCCACCAAGTCACACCATGCCCACCAAGCCACTTTCACAGAACCAGTAATAAATTTTTTTGAATCCCACCACTGATATTAAAGGACTAGCCCCAAGTTGACAATTCTTGTTGCGATATGAATTCTTCTTTATATTTCCACTGGTTACAGCTAAGCAACCATCAAACATCTTTGTACCTGGCACTTTTAGAATGCTTTAGAGAATGTGAAATATTGACATAAAACATATCTCTGCACATTTTATTTTACTAAGCCTCCATAGGCTCATTATTCCCATGCCACAGGCAAAGAATAGTGATGAAATGAAGAGGTGGGTTTAAGTGACCTAAGTGATTTCATGGCAGAGGTAAAGTTTTAACTGGAGAGGTTACAGCTCAGTTTGTAAACTCCTTTATAGAAATGAGGGTTTCTGGACAGAAAATATCCCCTCCTTGTAGAGTTTCAGGCATCACAGACTAATTAACCAGAGCTGACTTGCTTTGGCAGTAGTACAAAACACAACTATTTCCCATTCGTTTGCTAAAGGTGCTGGCAGGAATTGTGTGCAGCAATATGGAATGACTCTACAAAATTTAATTAAACCCCACTGGCTATTTTTTGGCAGCCTTTTCCTCTGTAGAATATATTTATTGATCTCTTGTTAGGAAACAAGGGAGAAGATTCAGGGCATATTAGCCTGAACTTCCTTTCTGTCATATCAAGAAAAGTCTACAACCAACACAGGCACTCCTTGACTTACAGCGATTTGTTTAGTGACTATTCAAAGTTACTATGTCAGCTATGGAATCATGATTCATTGCTGCCACATAGCTGGAGAAAGTGGGGGGGGGTGATGTGAATTGAGTAGCTCTTAGTAGACAAAATATAATTCTTTTGATAGTTCATGGTTAAAGAGTGTGGCACAAAAAGAATTGGAACTTACTTTGGGATTGGTTCATGTGATGTGATGATGAGAAAAAAGGAGATGGTTTGTAGGTTGGGATATTGTGGGAAGCCAGGAAACTTTTAGTTTCAGAATTCCACAGAATGTGCCAGGTGCTAATCTAATAAAAGTACTTTGAGATTATGCTTGTCTTGCAGCTACTGATAGGAATGGATTTTACCTGGAACGCTGACAACAGTAGCACCAGTGGTGGGATTCAAAAACTTTTACTACCAGTTCTGTGTGCGTGGCTTGGTGGGCATGGTCATGTGACTGGGTGGTCTTGGCTTTTTTTTGCAGCCCCCACCCATTTTGGGGAGCTTCCTAGCCACAGAGGAGCCTCTGGGAAGGGCGTTTTTGCTGCCTCAAGGCTCCTCTGAGGCTCCGGAAGGCAAAAAATGGAGGGAGGGGGCTGAGCTCCTCCCTCCATTTTTTGCCTTCCTGGGCCTTAGCAAGAGAAATCTCAGCACAGCTGATCTTAGCTGATTGTCGGGAGGGAAAAAAGAAAAGAAAGAAATACCTTAGGTGAATGTCAGGCAGGCGGGTGGGTGAGTGAGCATTAGGCGGGAGGGCGACCAGGTGGAGTGTGTGGCCAGCCAGAACTTACTACCAGTTCAGCGACCCACGCCAAATTCTGGCTACTGGTTAGCCTGGTCCGGTGTGAACCAGCTGAATAACACCACTGGATAGCAGTGGGAAAAAAAAAGACATATGGTCGATTCTCACACTTGTGATGGTTGCAACATCTCCATGCAGGGGTGGGTTTCAAATTTTTTAGCAAGGGGCTTTCTGCCCTAATGACTGCCTGAGTGGGTGTGGCTGGGTGGTTATGTGCCTGGCTGGCTGTGGCCAACTTGACATTGTTCTTTGCTCTAATTACCTAAAAAAGATAATATACCAAAAAGTTGTTTATTACTTTGTGCATTTAATACTTAAATAAAAGACTGGGTGAAACCAGGCTTCATTGCAGTGACTGTGAGAGAGATCTTGGAATCTTAGTGGAGTTTCTGTTGAGTGATGTCATTCTTATTATTTTGGAATTAATCCCCTCAGAGGAAAGGCAGGGAGTTTCTTGTGGCTATATTTTCTGATTTTCCCTCTGCAAGCACTTTATCTAGCTTGCCACACTTTTATGAGGTGTGAAATGCTCTTGGCTGAACACCCAGAAAGGAAAAAAACATGAAATGGTGTCCATTTATTATTCTAGAGTGGCTGCTTGTTTTTTTTTTTTTTTTTGAGGTTATTGGGGGCTCGCCGATCCCCGCAGAGTCTTAGCTAGGTGATCACCTGAGCCCTTCGAGCCCCCAGCAGCCCACCCATGTCCTTCTGGTAATACGATCAAAATTCAATCATATTTATTGATGGTTCCATGTGGTTCCCTTTTGAGACTGTCTAATAGCAAAGTCAAGGAGGAAGCCAAGATTCACTTAACAATTTGAGGGGCTACCACAGAGAGGGAGGGGGAGTCAAGCTATTTTCCAAGACACCTGAAAGCCAGACCTATTTTGACCAAGGCTTCCTGAGACCATAATTAAGTACACGCTTAGTCCAAACATCTCTCTTTTCTTATGTCAGTGCTGGGAATTATATTCATTCCCAGCCCGTAATGAGTCCCAAACAGTCTCTCAAGATAAGCACCAACTTTTATCTCCTTTGAATTTCTGCCAACCACTAAAGTGCCAAATGAAGTGTAAAAATCCAAACAAAATACATTGCTTCCTGCAAAGGTTCCTGTCCCTTTGCACTTCCTTTATCCCTTATGGGAGGGGCAATCACCTCCAAGCCTTACTCCCAAGTTGTCCTTTTTGTCTTAACTGCTCTTGCCTTCTGGCAGCTCTGCGCACATGAACACTGGGAGCAGGCTCCCCTTCTTCCTCTGTCTCACTGCTGTCAGATTCTAGAGGCCCCGGAGTCAGCACACCCTTGTCCGAGTCCTCCCCAGACTCCCGGATTGGCCCATGTTCTTCCCCACTGTCTGATTCCACTGCCGTCTCTGCAGGCTGATGGCAGACCACAACAAGACAAGGAATAATGGATGGAAACTGAACAAGGAGAGATTCAACCTAGAAATCAGGAGAACTTTTCTAACAGTAAGAACAATCCACCAATGGAACAGCTTTGCCTTTGGAAGTTGGAGTTTCATCACTGGAGGCTTTGAAGAAGAGACCAGACTGCCATTTGTCAGAAATGATGTAGGGTCTCCTGCTTGGGTGGGGGTTGGACTAAATGACCTTCAAGGACCCTTTCAACTATGTTAATCTGTTAGAATCTGTTAAGCTTAACAACCATGGCAGGAAAGTTGTTAAAATGGAGGAAAATTCACTCAATAATTGTCTTTCTTAGCAATGCAAATTTGGGGACTCAATTGTGGCCGTTAAGTCAAGGATTATCTATACTTGATTTTACTCTCTTCAGTTGAACAAGAAAATCAGCATTTATTTATTCCCACTTTTGCACACAATGCCAAATCTTAATGAATCAATGTGCCTTCAAATTTTAGAACCAAGAAAGATACATTGTCTAGCAGGAGGCTATTTTCTTTTCTCTAGCTCCTTCTCCTTCCCAACAGCAACTTATGTGCATCTTTAAAGGAGTGTTTTATTTTTTTTTCTTATTACAATACCAAGTAACTATTTAAACACAACTTTAAGTTCCATACAGAAAAAAAAATAGAAAATGCAAATTAACCCTACTACGAAAATAAAAAGACAGGTACAAGTGAAAATTTATCATATGGAAAGAGTACACCAGATTGTAATTTATTGGTATTGAGGTAAATCATAAACTCCAGCCAAGTTTGATCCAACTGTGGTTCCTGCTTCCTGAGATCTCATTACTTTAACTGTGTTTTTCTTTTTTTTATTTCTTTCTATTTCTATTTCTTTTTTCTATTTTGGCAAAGGCTTTTCTAATCCACAACTCAGTTTTTATACTAGGTTACATTATCTAAAATTTGCCATTGTTGCACAATTATTGTTTTGGGTGAATAAACCATAAAGATAAACATTTTTGTTGTTATTTAGCTAGAGTTAGGGATATAAAAGAATGCAGCCAAGGATTTTGTCTGGAGTAGGATCAGCATGGTGTTCCCACTGGAAAAACAATGAAAAGCAAAACCATATATCTGTAAAAAAATTCAACACAAAGAGAAATAGGTTTTTGAAAACAGCTCATATCAGTGGGAAAATATGCTAAGAGGGACTGAGTAATGCATAAAAAACAAACTTTATCTGCTCATTTTAGGTAGAGATTTTATGCACACTGGATGCAGACTTTCACTTCAGTTCATACATGCACCCCTAACCATTGGTTGTGTTTCTGCTCTTGTATTAATGATACTTAAGGAAGCTCTTTTGTTCCCACTGCACAATTTTGCCTTCTAACTGAAATTACACAATAGGAAACTCCTACTTGTGACAACCACTTTGTGGCAATTCACTCAACTGTCTGTTATTGATTAAAGAAACTCCTCCTTTCCCCTCCTTCAGTTTGGGCCTGGAAAAGTGCCGTGTCCTCGAAAATGATGCCAGGAGTCGGTGACTTCAAATCATGCTCTTTTATTTAAGTAGGAACCGAACTGGCTCTTTGCAAAAGGTTCGCAGCTTTTATTCTTTTAGCCGCGGCAGCCGCGGCCAATGGCACCGCTTTGAATCTCCCGCGATTCGAATAGACCAATCGTGGGAGATTCTTAGCGAGCCAATCAGCGCGGCTCGCCTGACCAATCAGAGTGCCCCGCGAGTTAGCCAATCAAAGCGCGGGGATCTCAAGAATGCTAATTAAGGGACAGAACACCCCTCCCCTCTTGGTATGGTCCTTACGTCGCGTAGTCACGAAGGTAGGCGGGGCTCCGTCTGAGCCTACTGGACCTGCGCAGCTCAGTCGTAGGTTGGATCCCGGCCGGTTCGGTTGGGATCTCTGTTGCTCCTGATGCCGTCGTGGGAACCGGCTGGTCGGTCGGGCCGGGCCGTTCTCCATAGCTCCCTCCTGGGCCTCCCAGGTTGGTTGAGCTGCAGGTTTTGCCGTTCCCGCTCGGTCTCCCCGGGTCGGTCGAGCTGGCCTGGCTGTCTCTTCCTGGCGAGGGGTCGTGCTGGCTGCTTTCTGGTAAGTATGGCTGGTTTATTCTTCTTTGGTTTTGGTCCCCTGGGTATTCCCTCCCCCCTTGGTTTGTGTTGTGGGGGTCGGTTTCGCCTGTTTGTGTGTCGGTGGTCTCTTGGTTGGTAGTCCTCGACCTTAGTTGGTCAATGTGGCGTCTCCAGGCTCATCCATCTTCTGTTTGTAGCTGGTACGGTGTGGGCCTGTTATTTGTGTGATGACAGCCGGTACCCATAGGGTCTCCCATCAGGTTTCTTGCGTATACGGGGTTGCCTGGTGCAAAAGTTCTGTGTTTGCTGTTTGAGTCTGGGGGCTTCTCTGGGTTATACGTGGGGTGTAACCTGTCGAGTGGGGACCTTAATTTCCTCCCCATTAATAGTTCGGCTGGGCTCTTATTCGTTGTGGTATTTGGGGTTATGTGTTGGGTGAACAGTAGTTTGTTTATTTTCTCCTGGATCTCCCCGTGGTCTATTTTCCGGATGGTTTTCTTAGTGAATTGCACCATCCGTTCTGCCCTACCGTTCGCCACTGAGTGCGTCGGTGCTGTCAGCACGTGGAGGATGCCCCTTTCCGCTAAGAATTTTTTGAATTCCAGCAAGGTGAATTGGGGCCCGTTGTCAGAAACGACGACGTCTGGGAGGCCGTGAATTGCAAAGAGTTTGCAGAGTTCCTTGATCACGGCCTCCGTGGTTGTTGTTTTCATGTTGCTTACCTCCAGCCAGTTGGAGTAAGCGTCTACTGTTATAAGGAAGGTGTGTCCTTTTGTGGGCCCGGCGAAGTCTATATGGATCCTAGACCAAGGTCCCCTTGGGGTTTCCCACTCCCTGTGGGTGGGCTTGGCCTAGTTTCCTGGCATCGTTGGCACCTTGCTACCCAGGTCTCAATTTGTTTGTCCATCCCTGGCCACCAAGCGTAACTTCTGGCCAGGGCTTTAGTCCTAACGATGCCAGGGTGCCCCTCGTGTAGTAGTTCCAGAACCTTCCCTTGTAGTTTTTCTGGAATGACCACCCTATCCCCCCATAGTATGCACCCTTTTAATAACGAGAGTTCCGTTTGCCGGTTCTGGAATGTTTTGACGGACTCGTCGTTGTCTCTTTCCGGCCACCCTTTCTCTACCCAATGCAACATCCGCGCCAGACGTTTGTCTTTATCAGTCTCTTGGGCAATGTCTGAAGCAGTTATGGGCAGGTTGGGTAGAGTCTCTATGCTGAAGGTGGTCGTCGTGGGTGCTGGGTCGATGTCAGGTTCCGGTAGCGGCGAGCGGCTTAAGGCGTCTGCATGGGAGATCGTCTTACCCGGTCTGTGTATGAGTCCGTAGTTGTAGGCTGCCAGGAACTCGGACCACCTTGTCATTCGGGGAGACAGAATGTTCAGGGTGGCCCAGTTTCCTGCAAGGATTCCCAGCAGCGGCTTGTGGTCAGTTATGATGGTGAATGTCCGGCTGTAGAGGTACTCGTGGAATCTTTTTACGGCGGCAACGATAGCCAGAGCCTCTTTGTCCAGCTGGCTATAGTTCCGCTCCGGTTTGGTGAGGGTCCTTGAAAAGAATGCGATGGGCGCTTCTTTTCCATCGGGGAGGGTATGGCTGAGGACAGCGCCGACGCTGAAGGGTGATGCATCGCATGTGACAACCAGAGGTAGGGTCTCGTTATACTGTATAAGGACAGCGTCCGAAGTGAGGAGGTCCTTTGTTCTTTGGAAGGCGGCTTGCTCGCGTTTCCCCCAAGTCCAAGTCGCCGCCTTGTCCAGGAGCCTATGCAAGGGCTCCGCCACTGTCGCCTTTTGGGGCAGGAAAACATTGTAAAAGTTAAGTAGCCCCAGGAATGCCTGTAGTTCCGTCTTCGACTTGGGTGTGAGGGCTTCTTTGATGGCCTTGATTTTTTGGTTTGTGGGGTGAATGCCGTGACGGTCTAGGAGGTATCCTAGGAATTCAACCCGTTCTGTGTATAATTGGCATTTCTCCCTCTTTACTTTGAGCCCGGTCTCTTTGAATTTGGTTAGGACATCCCTTAGGCGACCCTCTAGTTCGGCTTGGTTGTTTGCCGACACTAGGACGTCGTCGAAGTAAGGTACCACCTCCTTGATGCCTTGCAATAGTCTTTCCATTAGGCTTTGGAATATTCCCGGTGCCACGCTGACTCCGAATTGGAGTCGGTTGCATTTAAATGCTCCCCGGTGGGTGACTATGGTTTGCGCTTCTGCCGTTTGCTCGTCGACTGGCAACTGTTGGTATGCCTGGGCGAGGTCGAGCTTGGCAAAAACCTTACCCCCTCCTAGTGAGTGCAGTAGGTGTTGCACTACTGGGACGGGGTAGGTGCTTTGTTGCAGTGCGCCATTTAGTCCCCACAGATCCTCACCGACCCATCGGGCTTGATCGGGGTGACTATGGGGGTCTCCCACCGGGTGTGGTCTATTGGCTGTAGGACCCCTTGCTTGACGAGCTTGTCAATTTGCTCGTCTATCTTGGGTTTAAGTGTGAATGGCACCCGCCTTGGTTTCAGGCGTTTTGGGGGGACGTTTGGGTCTAGGCTGAATGATATAAGGAGCCCTCGGTACTTGCCTAGGTTTCCGTCGAAGACCTCTTGGAATTCCCGGGCCAGTTGCTGCTCCCAGCTGTCGTCGGTGACGTGGTCGACTCCCGTGACTGCGATGCCGAGCGGGGCGAACCATTGCATAGGCTTGGGCGGTCGCGGTCGACGATTGTCAGGGGAAGCCTCTCGGTGTGCCCTTTATATGCGATGTTGAAGTGTTTGGTTCTGACTACCGGGATGCGGTTTCCCTGGTAGTCCCTTACAATGAGTCTCTGGCTGTCTAGGTTCCTCCTTTGGATGGTAGGCACCAAGCGCTTTATTTCATGCCATGCTATCATGGAGAGGTAGGACCCAGAGTCCACCTCCATTTTGCATGGCTGGCCCTCGATGCCTACCTCCACGTGGACCTTCCGGGCGTCATTGGTTATGGCGTGGCCGATGGTGACCATCTGATGGGTCTCCTCTCTTCGCCGGTTATCGCCGCCTCGTAGGGATCGTCCGTTCCGGTCTATCATCTGTTGTCCGAGGGGCGATCTCTGGTCCGGGGTGGTGTGCTCTCTCTCCTCCGGTCGCTCTGGTCCCATCGGGCCAGGCTGCGGTTCTTTTTAAGGCGGCAGACACGGGCGATGTGTCCCTTCTTGTCACAATGCCGGCAGATCGACTCGAAAAACTGGCATTCGGACCTGGGGTGGTCGCCTCCGCAACCGGTACAGTTGGTCCTCGACTTACGACCCTGCTAGTTCCGCGGGTCGCGGCCTGTCTGGAGGCGATGAATGTCCTCCTCGTCATCGGAAGGGTCTGGATCCCACCCTCGTCGCCAGTGTCGTGTCCTCGAAAATGATGCCAGGAGTCGGTGACTTCAAATCATGCTCTTTTATTTAAGTAGGAACCGAACTGGCTCTTTGCAAAAGGTTCGCGGCTTTTATTCTTTTAGCTGCGGCGGCCGCGGCCAATGGCACTGCTTTGAATCTCCCGCGATTCGAATAGACCAATCGCGGGAGATTCTTAGCGAGCCAATCGGTGCGGCTCGCCTGACCAATCAGAGTGCCCCGCGCTTTAGCCAATCAAAGCATGGGGATCTCAAGAATGCTAATTAAGGGACAGAACAAAAAGAGTTTTGGCGGCTTTACGAGTTGTTCTAAAGTTTAATGAATGTGCTCTTTATGGCAGCCTTAACCTTTTTCTCAGATTTGCACAGAAGCCTGAACAAAGAGGAGCTGCTGTAATAAAGAAGAAGTGCCAAGCTCAAACTAGCTGAAGCATTTCTTTCAAACCATTCTGCAAAATGCACAGGGCCCTAGTAGCTGCATGAGCCTGTGAGAAATAGTAATAGGCGCAAACAATAGAAATTTATTTTTATTTTATTTTATTTGTCAATCGCTTACAAGATAACAGGTATAAGTATAAACATAGTTATGAATACATGAAATGGATACGTATAAGAAAAATAAAAAAGGTTTAATAGGACAGGGACGGTAGGCATGATTGGTGCGCTTATGCACGCGCCCTACAGGCCTCTTAGGAAAGGAGGTGAGGTCAATAGTAGAGAGTCTAAGGTTAAATTTTTGGGGGTTTGAGAAAGAGACCATAGATTCAGGTGGAATATTCTAGACATTGACCACTCTGTTGCCGAAGTCGTATTTCCTGCAATCAAGTTTGGTGCGGTTAACCTTGAGTTTGTATCTATTGTGTGCTCTTGTATTGTTATGGTATGACCATTCTGTGGTAGACTATAGGCTGGACTTCCAGGATGGATGGGCTGCATTCAAAAGGGCAGAGATTGCAGAGTATGCAAAGTTTGGTCAACAGGAAGAAGGTTAAGATGGCTCCTCTCTAGCAATTATCAGAAAATTTGTCCTTCCTGGAAAGGCAGATCCTTCCAGGAAGGAGAAATTTTCTGACAATGAGAACAATTTATCAGTGGAATAGCTTGCCTCCTGGAATTGTTAGGATGTCATCACTGAAAGCTATTTTTAAAAAGGACAATTATTTGACTGGGATGGTAAAAGATGTCCTGCCTTGAACAGGAGATTAGACTAGACCTCTGAGGTCTCTTCCAGCCTTATGTTTCTATGTACTATGTTGCTTTAGTCTGGCAAGATTCTGTCTATAGGTGGAAAACAATAAAGGAACCACTCAGAAGTAACTCTGTATGTCATTCTTGGGGCATGACAAATGGCTAGATTTAGGGGTGTCCACAGATTGTAGGGTGAAAAATGTCAAAAGGGAGGTTATAACCATGTAATTGAAGCCCTGACTCTTTTTATAGGTGAGTCACAGGTAGAGATAAAAAGAAAGCACATAGTTGTAGCTGACATCTTGCCATCTTTCATTCTTTCAGGAGAGTGCCTTTGGGCAGTTTGACAATTACCAATTATTTTAGCCTGCAATATTTTAGAAATGACTAATATTCAGCTTTGGGAATTTAACTCAATACTTTAGAAGTTCCAGTACTGTTATCTGTATCTGGCTCGCATCGAATTAGCTTTAACATGTCATAGAAAAATGTTGCCGTCTGAAACAAGACTGAGGGAGAACATTCATGAGATATAATTAAACGCGCTAGCAGCTTCTTTACCAAAGTAAAATGTATTTAAGTAGAGCACACACTGCATTATTCAGAGCAGTGCTGTTTATAGCAAGCACAAACCTATGATTTCTGTGGAAACAGGGTAAGAAAGCTATAGGCAATTGGTACAAACCTATCAGTTATGGGGAGAACTGCTGCATGCTGGCTTCACCTTGAGTTTGCCTGCTGAGGGACCCTCAGCTTCATCTTTCAACAAATCACATTATAATACTTAGAAAGAGAAGAGAAAACTTATTAAAAGAAATAAACATAGATTGGAGAATTATCTCCCCTTACATTAAAATTAAAAAAGAAGAGACATCACCCTGCCAACAAGTGTGTATAGTCAAGGCTATGGTTTTCCTGGTTGCAATCCCCAGTTGTATGGCTATGAAAGTTGGACCATAAGGAAGGTTGAGCGCCAAAGAATTGAGGCCTTTGAACTATGGTGCTGGAGAAGACTCCTGCGACTGCAAGGCGATCAAACCGGTCAGTCCTAGAGGAGATCAATCCTGACTGCTCTTTAGAAGGCCAGATCCTAAAGATGAAACTCAAATACTTTGGCCACCTAATGAGAAGGAAGGACTCCCTGGAGAAGAGCCTAAGGCTGGGAATGATTGAGGGCAAAAGAAGAAGGGGACGACTGAGAATGAGGTGGCTGGATGGAGTCACTGAAGCAGTCGGGTGTGAGCTTAAATAGAATTTGGGAGATGGTAGAGGACAGGAAGGCCTGGAGGAACATTGCCCATAGGGTCGCGATGGGTCGGACATGACTTTGAAACTAATAACAACAAACATTAAAATTTAAAGAAACTTAAGTGTGTCCAGTCATTCTCTTCTTGAGGAATATATCAGGTCATCAGTTGGGGCTCTGTAAAGCAGGGTTTTATAGAACCTGTCTTTGGGAAGTCCTGAGATTCCTACAAGAGCTTTTCTTTCCAGAAGGAAGACAATTCTATCCCAGTTCCTCAGAGGTGAATCCCCTTCCCCTTGAAGCAGCAACAATAGTTCAAAAATCAGAAGTTTCCTCCTGGTCTTCCTTCGGAATGGAATGGAAGCCAGGGAAGTCAGGGAGACTACTGTAGTAATACTATTAACACCACTGGAAAGTGTATATAAGTAGTATTAGATTAGATTAGATTAACAGAGTTGGAAGGGACCTTGTAGGTCATCTAGTCCAACGCCTCACCTAAGCAGGAGACCCTACACCGTTTTTGACAAATGGCAGTCCAATCTCTTCTTGAAAGTCTCAAGTGATGGCGCTCCCACATCTTCCGAGGACAAGCTGTTCCATTGGTTCATTGTTCTCACTGTCAGAAAGTTTCTCCTTATTTCCAGGTTGAAGCTCTCCTTGGTCATGTTCCATCCATTGCTCCTTGACTGGTATTAACATCTCTGGGAAATATAAACATAATATTTGCATAATTATCACACATTTTCTTCTTCCTACTCTAGGTACAGGTCTGGGACTTTCTGAAGGTGTTCCAAGTACTAACCAGATATGATCCTGCTTAGCTTTTCAAGCTCATTCATTGGCTATGTATTGCAAAAACTATAATCTGCATACAAAGTTACTATCAAGCATTAGCTTAAAATGAGTGCCTTCAGTCTTGACTCCTAATATCTAAGTAGAGAAGACCCTGAAGATGTGGTTTGCCATTGCTTCCTTCCTAGAGCTGAGAATGTCATAAAGTCATTCAGCGTTATTTCAGCCTCAAGCAGGACTGGAACTCATTGTCTTCTAGCATGTAGCCCAATGCCTTTAACCACTAGATCAATTGGTTCTCTATTAAATCAATATAGATCTTCATAATTAACAAACCTGAACCTAGATAAAATTCTACAATTAGCTAAAATTTATTTAAATATATGGAATCACTATCATTATCTCAGGAGTTTTTCAACATCTGGAGGAAGTCATAATTTCTTGACTGGCTTTGGTGTGTTCAACACTTCTTATTTCTTTAACTTGTCTTTTGAAATAAAAAAAGCAAAACTAGACTAAGAAGAGATTGGACTGCCATTTGTCAGAAATAGTGCAGGATCTCCTGCTTAAGTGGGGAGGGGGGAGTTGGAGTAGATGACCTACAAGGTCTCTTCCAAATCTGATTATCTGTACCTGCAAGTACTTTTTAAATAGGGTGCTACCCCAGTCAGTGTAGTGTAGTTGTGAGGGTGGTGGACTAAATATAGGTTCAAATGTACCCTCAACCAAAGAAGCTCAAAGGATAACTACACATATGAGCCATAGTGGTCTGGTGGTTAGAATGCAGAACTAGGCTACTTTTGCTGACTGCCAGTTCAGCAGTTCGAATCTCACCAGGCTCAAGGTTGACTCAGCCTTCCATCCTTCCAAGGTTGGTAAAATGAGGACCCAGATTGTTGCAATATGCTGACTCCAGAGTGGTATTCAGCAGGTTCTGACCAGTTCTGGAGAACCAGTAGCAGAAATTTTGAGTAGTTTGGAGAACCGGCAAATACCACCTTTGACCGGCCCCGCCTCCATCTATTCTCTGCCTCCCGAGTCCCAGCTGATTGGCTGGGTCTTCTTTGGTTGCCTGCACAGGAGAACAGAGCTGGAAAGCAGGTTAGTGGGGTGGGGAGTGGGGTGGGGAGGGAATGGAGATTTTACGGTATCTTTCCCCTGCCATGCCCCCCAAGCCATGCCCCCCAAGCCACGCTCACCGAACCGTTGTTAAAAAAAATTTGAATCCCACCACTGGCTGACTCTGTAAACAGCTTAGAGAGGGCTGTAAAGCACTGTGAAGTGTTATATAAGTCTAAGTGCTATTGCTACTCTTGCCTAGTGACTCTCTTTCAGCCCAACTTGTCTTCCAGGATTTTTGTTCGCAAGATAAAATGGAGACACTTATGCTTTGAGCTTCCAGAGGAAAAAGGAATTTAAATCTACTAAACGGAATTTAAATCTACTAAATCTACTAATGAACCTTATCTTCAGAAAAACAGCATTTGTGCAACAGTCAAGACTAATTAGCAGGGACCGAGGACCTTCGGTGTTCATGTTATGTTTCAATCCATTGTTAATAAAGCAACTATCGAATCAATATGTGTATAATCTGTGCATGTTTTTAAAGAGGCCCATCTGTTCAGAGTCAGCCAGGCTTCCCTTTAAAGGATTTTGCATTCAGGATGGATATCTTCAACATGATGCTGCTCTGTCCATGTTTTTATCCTAATGGTGGTAGGACTTTTGCTTGGACCCAAAGCATCTGTTTGCCTTTGCCCAGCATATGTTGGGGAGCTCTTGTGAAATATGCTGTAGAAATAAACTTTCAGGTTTGCTTGTCTCACTTAGTTTTGAATGCTCTTGTGGGGTGGTAGTTAAGATGCTACGGAAAACACATTCAAGAATCTCTCAGGATTATTTAATGATCTTCAATTGGGAAAGCACCTCAAAATTGATAGTCTATGATTGATAGAAAAAATGAAATGGGGAAATTCAAGTCTCCTTTTCTCTTTTTTTGAAGGCAGGACAAGAAGCAATGGATGGAAACTAGACAAGGAGAAAACCAACCTAGAAAGGATAGAAGTTGTGGATGCTTCAAAGATAGGAAGTTTTTAAGAAGAGATTGGATAACAATGTGTCTGAAATGACATAGGATTTCCTGCTTGAGCAGGGGGGTGGACTAGAACAGCAGTCGCCAACTGGTGGGCCGTGAGAAAATTTTGGTGGGCCGCAGAGAAATCTCATCCCAGAACAACCCCCCCCTCAAAAGCAATTAATCCAGGCTGCACAGAAACACAAGGCTACACTGCCCACATGGCCCACAGGAACCCTCCCTGCCCACTCACTCCTTTTTCTGACCATCATCTCTTCTGCTGTGCCGGGAGATTTAGGTTAGCTAGGAAACAGGAAATGGTTGGATTTCTTGCTTTCTAGCTAGTCTTTAGATCTTCAGCTCTGCTTTTAAGCACAGCCAAACCTCCCTTAGGACTGAAGGTTCTATTATTCAGTGCAGACTCACGGCAAGCAAATTTGAGAGACTGAGCTAACCAATGGCAGATAGATCGATCACTGAATGATTCTGTGAGCAACTCAATCTGGCTGCCTGCTTTGCCTGATTTTGGGTAAAAGTTGCTCTTTTTTTTAAATAAAAAATTCAATATTTACATACATGATATGTTGTAAGTTAATTTTGTGAGTTTGCTTGCTAGCAAATTTTATGAGTTTTCTTGCAAGCCAATTTATGTGACAGACTGAGCTAGCCAATGGCAGATAGATAGATTTCTGAATGAATCTGTGATTCTGTGAGCAACTCAATCTGCCTGCCTGTTTTGCCTGATTATGGGTAAAAGTTGCTCTTTTTTTATAAAAAAATCAATATTTATAATATTTACATACAAGCCATGCCCAGTCAGTCACATGACTACCAAGCCACATCCACAAATTAGGCCACACCCCAGAACTGGTTAGTGGTCCCTGGGATTTAAAATTATCAGCTTTGTGGTCCCTGAGGTCCAAAAGGTTGGTGACCCCTGATGTAGGAAATGAACAGGCTGAGCCCGGGGGAGGAGTCAAATGCATCATCAGTTTTGAATCACTTTGTGCTCACAAGAGATCTAAGTTCAGCCCATTTTGATCTTATCAACCACCAATTTGTTTTGGCCATTAGTAGTTCAGATTCTTGTAGAAAGCTTAAGCTTGCAATAAACCTTTATATTCACTTGAACTGTCTGGTTTTCCTGATTTCCCATGCTTGACAAAAGGAAAGGGAAGGGAAGGAAATTAGATACAACTTACCTCATTAACATATCTCTTCACACCTTTCCCTCCTTGAGAATGTTCTTGCTTTTGTCAGCCCCTCTCAGTAATCTAAACCAAAAAATCAATTTTACACGAAGGTTTAAACTATTATTTTAATTGAGACTGGCTATAATAACAAAACCATGCAAGTCTGATACACTGGACTTCTTCCTCCTTCTTATCATTTAGTGAATTAGGGAGACATCTATTTAAGTCAGTTCTAGTTGTTCTAGATTTTAAAAATGCTTCTGCCCCTTTAACCCCAGCAATTTTTTTTCTATACAATTGTTTCTTCACCAGGGCCTTTTTTGTTAATCTCTACAGCTTTCCCCATATCCATATAATGCTTTGATTACCTTTCTCCCATCACCTCTGTTTGTTCTACCAGATTTAGCAGTGGGAATTAGTAGAACTATCCTACATCATGTAGCCTGTTTTTTAAAATGTGTCATCTTATAGGACTCAAGAATCATGCTTTCTCTCACCGGGCCCTGATACTATCAGCCTTACATGAGGCATTAAGGACATGGCTATTTCCACAATCATATGGTCTAGGAAGTTAGATAAGCTCCATCAATTAATACTGTAAGTTTGGGCATAAGTGCACCATCGTGCCTACCATCCCTGTCCTATTGTCCCCATTTATTCGTACCTATTTCCTACATTCTTACTCATGTTTATAGTTATATGTATTATCTTGTAAGTGATTGACAAATCAAATAAATAAAAAATAAATAAATAATTGTTTAAATGGTTGTTTTTAAACCTTGAATACCACCCAGATTCACTGCACTGAGATGAGTAGCCTTATAAATCAAATCAGATCGAGTAATGATATTTCCTTTGGTGGAGAGTTTGAGTGTTTTCTTGCAGATGTTTCATTACCTGACCAGATAACATCATCAGTATTGAGTGATGAAGTGAGTAGGGTTTGCTTTTGGTTTATATTCAATAGGTTGCCCTACCAGTGTTGGTGAGTGTCTGTCTCCCCCCCCCCCCCCCCCCGGGTAATTCCTTGATTAGGTTGATGCTGTTTCCTTTCTTTAAACTTCTAATTTCCTATTTTTGGCTTTAAAAAAATTACAGAATACATATTTGGAAGGGATCCTGGAGGTCTTCTAGCCCAACCCTCTGCTCAAGCAGACCCTATACCATTCCAGACAAATGGCTGTTCAATCTCTTCTTAAAAACTTCCAGTATAGGAGTATTTACAACTTCTGGAGGCAAGTTGTTCCACTGGTTAATTGTTCTAACTGTCAGGAAATTCCTCCTTAGTTCTAAGGTTGCTTCTCTTCTTGATTAGTTTCCACCCATGGCTTCTTGTCCTGCTTTGGAGAATAGCTTGACTCCCTCTTCTTTGGGGCAGCCCCTGAGATATTAGAAGACTGTTATCATGTCTCCCCTAGTCCTTTTTTTTCATTAAACGAGACAAACCCAATTTCTGCAATTATAAGTTTTAGCCTCCAGCTCTTTTCTACATTAATGAACATCATGAATTCTATCTTACCACATATTTCTCAACCTTCTTCCTCTTGATCTTCAAATATTTGTTTGTTTTTTTTATTCAGTCCTCACTGATTCTTCCTCAACATATTAAACCACTTCAATGTATTTCTTTTGTACTGATATCCCACTTTTGGATTCAGTCCACCTCCAATACCCATCCTTCTGTAATTTGTTTTTTAAAAAGTAAAAATAACAATAATAATAATAGTAATGTAGGTTCATCAGAACACTGTAAAAAAGGGAATATTCGTTCTAGCTCAACTTTCCAAACTAAATTCATTTACTTTACAAAAAAAAAAAGTGTGTGTTTTGTCTGTCTATGAGCAAAACAGTCGGGGACAGAAAGGTTATTATAGGCTGATGAAAGGTTATTATAGGCTTCTCTGGAAAGATTCAGAATATAAAACCAGAACATCCTGGTTTAGCTGAGTTCCCAAGTTCACCATTCTGCAGCTGTTGTTCAAAGATTCGAGAGGCTCCAGACCTAACACTGCCCCCTGATGTGTAATTTCAGCCAGATGGTCTGATCACTAACTTGAAAAATGATTAGGTGGGAGAGAAAAATTCCAAAACAAAACCCTGAATACCTACACTACAGAAATGAATACAAAAGTGCTAATGGTTGATACATGCGTACATGAAAAAAAAAAAAAGAATATCCTCTTTTCTCTCTTAATGTGGGCCAATGTTTTGAAGAAACAAGACCCCAGAAGATGAGATAGTGTAGCAATAGATCAGGGGTGTCAAAATCAAGGCCTGCAGGCTGGATGCGGCCTGCAGTGTGCTTAGACCTGGCCCATGGGCCCAGGAGTGGGATTCTACCAGTTCACACCTATTTGCTAGAACCAGTTGTTAACATTCTAAGCAGTTTGGAGAACTGGTTGTTAGAAGAAATTATTGGCCTAATCCTGTAAGGAAGGCAGGAAGGAAACATTCTGGTGTTGCTTACAAAAATTGCCTCTCCATTAACCCTTATTACATTCTTGGCAGGACTAGACTTCCTGTCTCAGGAACGCCTCTGGAGTCTTTTTTCCCCTCCTTTGCTGGTACTTTGCTTGTGTGGAGTGACCATTCAAAATTACAATGGCACTGAAAAAAGTGACTTATGACCATTTTTCACACTTACAACTGTTGCAGCATCCCCACAGTCATGAGAGGCCAGGCAAGGAGATGCGTGCCTCGATGTGAGTGATGTTGAGTTGGCCACGCCCAGCCAATAACATGACCACCAAGCCACGTCCACCAACTAAGCTATGCCCACAGAACTGGTTGTTAAAAAAATTGAATCCCACCCCTGCATGGGCCCACCTTGGAAACAGTAAAGGACCGAGTCACAGTGCCTCTGCCAGAGAAAACGGAGGCCATATGCAGCCTCCCTGAGCTTTGTTTTTGCTGGCAGAGGGCTGCAGGAGGCCGTTGTGGTTGAAAGTGGAGCCTCCATGAGTGACGTTGAGCTGGCCACATCCCCGGGCCTTCCAAGGTCAAACACAACCCTGATCCACCCCTCAATGAAATTGTGTTTGACACCCCTGCAATAGATCATTAGTTCCCTGGTGTTCTTAACTAAAGTGCTCCATAAAAGGTTGGGCAATTGAATGGACTGTCATGTTATCATGGCTTGAGGGAACTTCTTCTTTTTTTAAAAAAAACAAATTTTATTAATTTTACAAAAACAATACACAAATAATCCAGGCATAACAACTTGAAAATTCTTTTCTAAAAAAAATAAAATAATAATAATTAAAGAAGAAAGCCAATAGAACATACAAAATAATTCCAAACTGTAATATCAATATTTACATTATCTATTTAACTTCATATCTTATCCCGACTTCTCCTTTTCATTCTAGTTATCCAAATTATATTTCTTGCTTATTAAAATGATATTGCCTTTCATAAACATACAAAACATAGAACATAGAAAAAAACAACAACAACCTAAAACATCTTTTCTGAAGGCTGCTTGATCCCGGGTTGAAACTCTTCACACAGACACAAATTCAAACATCATATTCACTTTATATATCCTTCCATATCTTATTATCATTTTCAATATCATTCTTTGTCTGTTCTATTTCCAACTATCCATTCATCTTTTTTCTTTTAATATACTTCTCCTATACACTGATTGGAGTGATGCCTTTAACTCATTGTCCTAACTTAAAATTACTTCATATAACACTTAATTTATCTTCGGATTCTGTTTAGTACATTCTAAAATTACACAATAAATTTTATAAAGAAGATAAAAACCCAGCAATAACTAAATAAAATCCTATATAAGCACTATCCATATCATTAAAAAAAAACTAATCGTATAATATTAATACTCATTTATATCTTAAGCATTTTACTCTAAATACACATATAATGACACAATCTTATGTACTTTACAGAATCCCTTTTTTTTTTTTCAATTAGATTCACACATTGTCTCTAAATAAGCTTTTTTTCTTTAAATCTTGCTTCCCACCATTAAGGCTTCTCCTCCCCCTTTCTCTCTTGCTTATTCTTCTCCTTGCCCTTTTTACCCCTTTGTCTCTCCTCCTCCCTTTTCTTACTCCCTTTCCATTGTTTTCTAACCTTGCATCCACCTTTCCTCTCATTTTTCTCTTTTTTGGGTTATTTTTTCAAACCTTAAAATCCCCCTTTTCTTATCCTCTTTCTCCTCCTCCCCAGAAAAAAAATCCATTGTTCATCAAAGATGGCTTCTTCTTCCTCTTCTTCTTTGTCCCAGTCGTTCTGCTGCGTAGTCAACTTTTCATAAGTGCATAACGCCATTTCTAAAAATTGAAATAAAGTGCCCAAAGTATCTTTTCCATCTTGTTCTTCCTTTTTATATTTTTTATGTTCAGTTTTTAATTCATCCACAAGCGATGCCATCATAAAAAGAGAAACTTTTTCCAAAACAATCACCCAAGTATTTTTAATCAAGAATAATTCAAAAAAGATTCCAAAAGTTAATACTTTTTTTTCCTTCTTCTACTTCTCTTTCTGGGGTTACTGTTTAATCAAAGAGGTCCAATTACCATATATCTTTCTTTAGAATTCTAGGCAATCTCCTCCTTTTTCAACTTATGCTCCAATTTTTTTTCCTCTCCCTTCCCACTTACAACAACAATTTTTAAATGATCAGAAATCCATACCTCCAATAAGGGTTTTCCGATTTCTTAAATTATTAAGTCCCATGTCTAAAGAGTCTTTTGTCCCTTGGCTTTAACTTTCAAAATAATTCACCTTCAATGCCCAAATAAATTTCAAATCTTCATCTGCTGTTTCTATGGGGTGGGAGAGTGTAGAGAAAAAAAAAGTTTCCCTTTAACAGCTTTCTCCGCTGCTTTCCAATCTTCTTAGGGATACAATGTATCCTCCAGCAATTCAAACAATTCAGTTCCAGAGAGTTTGAGAGATGTTGATTGACCCGGCTCAGCCAGCACTTTCACTTTTCCTGCTTCCTCCAGCACAATCTTACCCGGTTGCAGGCTTCTTCATGGTGGCCATTACTGACCGCCGCTCCACCACCTCAGGAAAAAGGGGTTTTTCCGGATGAGGAGGGGGTCTGCGACACCCCCAACCCCCTGTCTGGCTCCCCTCTCTCTTCGGCTGCCTCTACAGGGCAGCCATATCCCCCGGATCCATGTGGATTGGGGGCACCTCGGCGGCAAGCACAGCAGGAATCGCGGATGGTCGTGAATTCCTGCTGCCCCGAAGCCACGCGGAACTGGAAAACCAGCTTGAGGGAACCTCTAATGTCTTTATTTGGGAAAGAACACAGAGAAATAATATCTGTGCTGATTGCTGTGTACCACCAGGCAAATGACAGAGATACGTAGTAATGTGACTTGGCAACGTGATGAAATGGAGTCTGGAGGGAGACAGCTGGGTTTTGTAGATTGTAAGAGGGTTAAAATAGTTCCTCCCTAGCGAGTCATAGAGCACATCTGATAGTTATGTAGATAGTTCCTTTGCTGATGATGTGGCCTAGTTTGATAATGAAACATCTGCACGAATATAACCAAGCTGAAGGAGCACCAAGGTCTCCACAAATAAATTTCTTTTCATGTATAATGCATATTGTTGGGTTTTCCTCGTAGGGTCTACATAATGGGTACTAAGAATTGTTATTGCTGCATTATGCTTCCTATAAATATACAGCATCAGTGGTGGGATTCAAAAATTTTGACTACCAGTTCTTCGGGAATAGCTTGGTGGGCATGGTATGGCTTGCTGGGTGTGGCAGGGGAAGGATACTGCAAAATCTCCATTCCCTCCCCACTCCTGGGAGAAGGTTACTGCAAAATCCTATTCCCTCCCCACCCCAATTAACCTGATTTCCAGCTCCATTTTCCTGTGCAGGGCAACAAAAGAAGACCCAGCCGATCAGCTGGGACTTGGGAGGCAGAGTATAGATGGGGGCCAGGCCAGTCCGGGGTGGTATTTGCCAGTTCTCTGAACTACTCAAAATTTCTGCTACCGGTTCTTAGAACCTGCCAAATACCACATCTGTACAGCATATCCTTTTTTTTTTTGTTATAGTTATAAAACCTGCTTCACAAATTCTTGCTCAGTTTAGATTCTGCTCCCAAGAACAGCCCTCTGTCCCAAAGAATGTCTCAACGTCCAATAGTCAGCGGATGACAAATCTGATTTCAGATTTGCCTTAAGCACCCTGCTTGCAGAATTTTTTTTTTTTTTTTTAAATAAAATCCCGGATCTTGACTACAAAAGATATTTTATCTGAAGTCACTTTGAATGCACATTACAGTAATTGCTGGCATTTGTCACTTGCAAAAAGGCCACTCATTACAACTTGTGGGTTATGCGCACATGAAATACATTTATATTTTCAAGGACTCCTGGGAACCAGCCTCATAGCCAGTCAGACCATTGATCCAGTTACTCCAGCCTCTTGCACTGTTGGAAACACAGGCATGGATTTCTAAGAGAGGAAGTCAGGATAATCAAAAATTAATTTGAAATCAAATATTAAAAGTAGACTGAGTATAAAAGGAAGCCGTATCCTGCAATTTCACTACTGTAATCAAGCTTGATTGATTGAATGAATGATTTGTGGCACAAACTTCAATGTTGACTCTTAGCAACCAGACAGACAGATGTCCCAAAGGTGCTTTTTTCCAAAAGACAACCGAACCCAGGTTTCCCTACTTTTAGTTCAGCATCTTACACAGTTTGTCATACTGGCTCTCTTATATCCTCCTATATTTCTGCTTCATAGTTCTTTGTTTGGATAACCACAGAGTTGTTTATGCTTCACTGTCTATGTTCAGTGTATTCTGATTTCCAGTTGTTTAATAACTGGTCAATGAACCAGTTATTTTTTCCTATTTATGTTGGGTTCTCAAATAACAGAATTTTGGTATGAAAAAGCAGAAAGTGAAAAAGGGAGATATTGGACTACAATGAGATATTGTGAAATTAATATCAACATTTCTAAATACTTGCATCCTAAAAAAAAAATAAAGTAGATTATTTTAGCTCATAGCTAAAGTAGAACCAGAGGTGGTATTCAGCAGGTTCTGACCAGTTCTGGAGAACCAGTAGTGGAAAGTTTGAGTAGTTCAGAGAACTGGCAAATACCACCTCTGACTGGCCCTGCCCCCATCTAGTCTCTGTCTCCTGAGTCCCAGCTGAGCAGCTGGGTCTTCTTTTGCTGCCCTGCACAGGAGAAGGAGCTGGAAAGCAGGTTAATGGGGTGGGGAGGGAAGGGATTTTGCAGTCCCTTCCCCTGCCACCCCCCACCAAGCTATGCCCACCAAGCCATGCCCACAGAACCGGTAGTAAAATTTTGTGAATCACACCACTGAGTAGAACTTTTATTATTAGGCCACCAGATATTCTAATACTTATTTCTTTGAATACCAATTTTTATGCAGCCAAAATAGAACTTTCTAGGCAGAATTACTATATTCTATGACTACAATAGATAAAATGGAGCAAAAAGGAAATTAAAATCAATGGGACTGAATAATTTTATTGATTACTTATTATATTGATTGAGTACCAAAAAATGACGAAGAAAATAAATCAGACAGAACAAGAAGAAAGAAAAAAAAACCTGGACCAATTTAAAAGAAAATAGAAGCAAAAGCATAGAGGGCATATATTTATGAATAGATATACAAACCCACACATTATATTTCAACAAACAGTAGACATATTCTATTTTAGTTACCCGTAGGTAATCTATATTAATAGTTAATTCATTCATCAATTAGGAGCAACATCGCCTCTGCAGACTCTTTAGTAATTGGGGCCATGTATACTTTCCAATGCTGAAAAATAAGGGAGGTATTTGTGTCAGTTCATCTGTGACTTATGCTTACTCATCAACTCCTTCCCAGTTTAGGTGTGTGGCAACAGCTACTGGCAGTTGCAGCATCTCTAAATCAGCCATAAAGCTATTACCTGAAATTCAATATAGAGAAAAGTAAAGTCCTACACTTAGGCAAGAAAAACCAAAAGGACACATATAGACTGGGTGAAACCAGGCTCAATAGCAGTAACGGTGAGAGGGATCTTGGAGTCTTAGTGGACAACCAGTTAAATATGAGCCAGCAGTATGCAGCAGCAGCCAAGAAAGCTAATGTAATCCTAAATTACATTAACAGAAGGATACAATCGAGATCAAGTGAGGTACTAATACCACTCTATAAAGCCTTAGTTTGACCACACCTAGAGTACTGCATCCAGTTTTGGTCACTGCGCTATAAAAAAGATATTGAGACTGTAAAAAAGTACAGAGAAGAACAACCAGGATGATTAGGGGACTGGAGACATATGAAGAACGATTACAGGAAGTGGGCTTGGCTAGTCTAGTGAAGAGAAGGACCAGGGGAGACATGATAGCAGTCTTCCAATATTTGATGGGCTGCCACAGAGAGGAAGGGGTCAAGCTATTTTCTAAAGTGCCTGTAGGCCAGACAAGGAATAATGGATAGAAACTGAACAAGGAGAGATTTAACCTGGAAATAAGGATAAATTTTCTGACAGTGAGAACAATCAACCAATGGAACAGCTTGCCTTCAGAAATTGTGGGAGCTTCATCACTTGAGACTTTCAAGAAGAGATTGGACTGCCATTTGTCAGAAATAGTGTAGGGTCTCCCACTTGGGGAGGGGGGTTGGATTAGATGACCTTTTAGGTACCTTCCAACTCTGATGATCTGTTTGTTATCTGTTACCTATAGAAAATCCTCTTTGTTTATCCAGACAACACTCTACCATTTGAAATATCAATCCAACTAAAATGGATATTTGAGAACATGGTATTGGTCTCATATCAAGATGTAAAATAACTTCCACAGAAATTGAAACAATAACAGGAGAAGGTGCATGTGTACGTAAAAATGAAGCAATAATCTCATGACATGTCCAGTGCACTTCCCTCCCTTTTTTTCTCCAAATAGGTTTATTATTGTGACTTATACCAGTCATGTTGAGTTGCACAGACTAACATTTGACTAGATGAGACTAGCATAGCAATGAATAAATAGCAGAAAGAAACATTAAGAGTTAGAAGGGAGCATTGATAGGCCGAGGGTCATAATTTGCTCTGAAAAAATCATAGCAATTTTGTCATTCATTTAAAATGTTTAATTGTTGTGACCAGAATAATAATGTTCCGATTGTGAGTTCTGAGAATTTGTTGGGTTTAATAGGTTTATGTTGTTGGCACTGTGCAAATTTAGTAATAAAAATTACATACACGTTTTAGAAAGCTACAGTATATTGGCTCTTCCCTCCCCTCTTGAATACAAACTGCTTTAACTATGTCTCGAAAGCCTCCACTGTAAATTTTCATTTGCTTGATTGTCAGTCAACAACCTCTCATTATTCTTAGTCATTAGGAGTGTATAGAGCCTTGTTAGGGGCGTGCTTCTTTCTCTATGTAGTTCTGAAATCCTGATCAAGTAGAGATATAAATTTGGCATGAAGTAAGCCTTTCCCTGTCTTGTAGCACCAAAATTACTGTTGTAATTTGCCTAATGAGCAAATCAGGAAACTTAGCCCATAATTTTGACCACATTTGATTTTCATAAAGATACTTCCTGGCTTTAGCTTTTTCCTTTTTATGGACCATGATTAGTCTGTCAATGATTTATGTTTTGGCTTTTTTTTTTAAAGATCAAGATAACCATGACAGAGTCTAGACCACAGAATCTGATGTTCAGTTTGTGTCAGCCTCACAGTGGCCATATAGATTAACTCAGGGCTATCAAAAAAAAAAAAAAAAAATCAGACCAGGAATATAAAGGAATATAAAAAGGAGTACAAGGAATATAAAAAGGAATATAAAGGAATATAAATGAATATATAAAGAGGAATATAAAGGAATATAAACGAGTAAAAATAATATAAAGAAAAAAGAAAAGAAAAAGGAAATCAAAGAGTACAAGAAAGAAAAAATAAAAGTAAAATAGAAAAGAAAAGAAAGAAAAAAGATACAAAGAAATGACTTCTGATTTTTTTGCAGCAAAGTACAGTTACGAATGTACCACTTACTCTAGGTTACAACACGACTCTCTTCTTTCTGTAAACTATCCATTCTAATCACCCAAACCATAAATCTTAAATTCATTTGTTTTTATGTTTTGCCCCAAAAAATCCATAAGGGATTAAGATGACCCATCTATTTTTAAAGTAAAGTATCTGATGAAAAACTAGGCCATTTTGATACAGTGGTCAGCTCTGCCTCCAAACTATTAGCAGCATTTTGACAACTCCAGGTAGCATTCCATGCATCCACTCTCTGAGTGTCTGCGTGTCTGTGTGTCTGTGTGAAATAAGGTAGCCTGACAAAAGCATAACAATGCATATCTAAAATTGGTTGGAGTTTGCAATACAACACCATGATTCTGCTTTTGTGCTTTTGATTAAAGCTGTCAGGGCTGCAAGTGCTCATAATTCCGTGAGCTTCCTCAACTTTTGGCCTACCAATTTTCTCTCTATCCATTATTATTATTAGCATATGGTATTGTTACATAAGCTAGGAGGCTACAATGCAAAGTAGCAGTTTGGCTGCCATTTTACCAGATAAAATAGGTAGAAACTGAGGCAAGTAATGGGAGATCATCCCACCATGCAGTGCTAGGACTCAAACCGCTGGAGCAAAAACCATCTCTGCCATTGTTAAACCACTGAGCCACCATGCCTCTTTGTCTCTTTCTTTGTGCAGATGCTAAAAGTGGCATCTAGTAAAGACTTGCCCCATTCTTGTTCTTCCCTTGCATCTTTGCTTTCAGTGCCAAAGAAAAAGGAATCAGCCAAAGCCAATGAGTATGGTGGAAGGATGGCAAAGCTGCACTTGACACATCAGTAAGCAACTGGGAAACGGTGGGAAGGCATCATGATGGCTTCATTTCTGAGAAGAAGGGAAATCCAAACTTTGTCAAGGACCTTGGAGTACTCATCTCTAATGATCTAAGTGCTAGAACCCACTGTAACTAAATAGCCAAAAAGACATTAAGAGTTGTTAATCTAATCCTACGTAGCTTCTTCTCTGGTAACATCACACTACTAACTAGAGCATACAAAACTTTTGCTAGACCTATACTTGAATACAGCTCATCAGTCTGGAACCCATATCATGTATCTGATATTAACACAATTGAAAAAGTCCAGAAATATTTCACAAGAAGAGTTCTCTGCTCCTCTACTCATTGCAGAATACCTTATGCCATTAGACTTGAAACTCTAGACCGAGAAAACCTAGAACTATGCCACCTACGGTCTGATCTAAATATAGTATATAAAATCATACATTGCAATGTCCTATCTACAAATGAATACTTCAGCTTCAATTATAACAATACAAGAGCACACAACAGATACAAACTCAAGGTTAACCGAACCAAACTTGATTGCAAGAAATACGACTTCAGCAACAGAGTGGTCAATGTCTGGAATACTCTCCCTGATTCTGTGGTTTCTTCCCCAAACCTCCAAAACTTTAACCTTAGACTGTCTACTACTGACCTGACCTTCCTAAGAGGCCCATAGGGGGTGTGCATAAGTGTACCAATCATGTCTACTGTCCTTGTCCTATTGTTTCTTTTTATTTTTCTTATAAGTATCTATCTCATGTATTCAAAACTATGTTTATTTTTATATCTGTATCTTGTAAGTGATTGACAAATCAAATAAATACTAAAAATACTAAAATTTCTTTTGGAGCAGCAGTTAATGAACCATGGTAGTTAATTAACTCCTCATATAAATGACACCCCAAAGCAGTATTTAGAATATCCCAAATTGCTTAGTGTCATTCAGTGGCTGAACTATATCTTTTCTAAGCTTGTCTTCAGTGTGATGCCAGTACCTATAATCTACTAAGGGATTTGAAACCTCTTTTTAAAATGTGGTGTTATTTTAAATTTAAAGTCCTAAGATATCTTGTAAATCTTTCAGATGGAAAGATAGTACAGGTGTATAACTCCATTAAACAGAATGGAAAATAACCTTGACATCATCTATAGATTGCACTAAACATTTTGTAACTGTTTTTAAATTCTTAGCTGATCCATTTTTTAAAAAATCATTTCTGATGACTGTGTTGTGGTTTGTTGGCAGCCAATGCAACTGGCAGTAGAATCAGACAGTGGGGAGGAACAGGGACCAGTCAGAGAGTCTGAAGGAGACTCAGACAAGGGTCCTGTGTCAGTGGTGGGATTCAAATTTTTTTACTATGAGTTCTGTGGGCATGGCTTGGTGGGCGTGGCAGGAGAAGGATACTGTAAAATCTCCAGTCAGAGGTGGTATTTGCGGGTTCTCTGAACTACTCAAAATTTCCGCTTCCATTTCTCCAGAACTGGTCAGAACCTGGTGAATACCACCTCTGTCCTGCATCCGATGCAGAGATGGGGCCAGGACCATCTGGGAGTGGGGTGCTGCCTCCAAAGCCTTCGGAGTCTGGCAGCTGTGAGGCAAAGGACCCAGGGGAGCCTGTTCCTAGTGCACGTGTACGCAGAGCTTCCAGAAGGTGAGAGCAGCTGAACCAAAAGGGATGACTCAGAAGTAAGTCTGGGAGGTGATTACCCCTGCCATAAAGTATAAAGGTCAAGTTAAGAGGATGAAACCTTTACAGGAAGCAAAGTAGTTCATTCAGTTCAGAGTCATTCTTGAAACTCTTTGTACTTCGGTTAAGTTTTTTTGTATGTATGTTGGGGTTTTTTTTCTAGTTCCTTTGATACTTCTGTTATTGGCAGCACTTCACAGAAAAGAAAGGTGGGTACTTATCTTGGGGACTGTTTGAGATTAATTCCAGCTGGGAATGAAAACAATTCCCAGTGTTGCAATAAAATAAGTCCTTTTTTTAAAAATAAGTGTATGCGTACTTACAGTTTGGAAGAACATACTGGTTTCAATGGCAGGGATAGTTTATTGCAAATGTGGGAACATTTAGGCTAAATTCAACTGCCAATCATGTCACCCAATCTGAGGTATCTGATATGTCATCCTTTCTCTTTCCAAAAGCACTATCCCATTTCTCTAGAGATGTCCTGCTTAATAATGTATTTGTCCCTTATATTATTTTTTTCTCTGTACTTCACTCATCCATCTATTTTCCTAAAAGTAAGGCTAGCAAATTTGAAGCATTTGACATCCCTGGCATTTTTAGAAAGGGGTTGGAAAGAAAAGCCAGAACAAGATCTATTGGAAAGTGAAGAATTGTGAAGACTTTTTCTGAAATAGCATTTGGAGAAGTATCTATCTAGGAACTTCTGTCCTGATTCCAGAATCTGTTTCACTTTAGTCAAAGAGTAACAAGTCAGCCTGGGCATGCTTTTTAGCTCTTACCAAAGTCCAATATGGATGGATGGATGGATGGATGATGTGCCATCAAGTTGATGTCAACTCTTCACAGTCACATAAATATATCTTCTCTAAGTTGATCTCCCCCAAATTGATGTCCTGACCTTTCAATGGTGGACCCATTGCCACTACAATCAAGTCTAACTGCTTTGATTCTGGTCATACTCCTTTTCATTCTCCTTGCATTATGGATTTATCAAGGATACTTGTTCATTATCTAATTTGTCCAAATATGGTGCTTTGAGTCTGGCGTTTGTATCTTGAGGATTCTGGATTGATTTGTTTTATGATACATTTGTTTTTGTTTGTTTTTGGATATAAGGATAAGGGCACGCATGTATTGATGGATGTATATAATTATCAGTACATATAAAGACAGGTGGCTGCATCAGAGACATTGAGCAGAAAGCTTTTGCATCCCCTTAACAAGAATAATATCTTCCATAGGATGGCTGGGATCAATAAACAAGAAGTAAACAACATCCTAATATGAAGTCAGAGGTCCTACTCAAATTCTATAGAACCTATGCATTAGCCAATGAAGTAACTCAACAAGGAAAAGAATCTCATCTCGGGTGTGGGGGTTGGTGGTGAAGAGTGAGTTACAATTTACAACTTTTCTCCATATGGAGGAAGATGCCAGGGGAAAAGGAAATAGTTATTTGCAATAACTATCAGAGCTCACTACAAAGATTTTACTTCTCCAGTTGAAGTATGTTCATAGTAATAAACACAACTTTTGATTGATTATCTGCCATCACGTGGCTTTCGACTCCGGGCAACCACATAGATAGATCTTCTCCATGAAGATCTATCCATGGCTGGTTCTTTGAAGGCTCCCAATGGTGCACGCATTGCCACTGTAACTGTGGGATAATATGATGTGAGAAGGAATCATTTAGTAATTGTAATGTACTGTAATGCTTAAATGTATTTCATCTCTTCTGTTGAGCCCAAACCATCTGTCACGGTCAATATTTATTTGCTGCACGACTCTCACAATTCTGTTTTTGCTGGCCTTATGTTTTCTTGAAAGAGCTTCTTATGGTCTCTTTGGAAGCCCCTTTGCAAAGATTTTTATTTTATTTTTTTGATTCTTAAACTGGACACTCAGCATTCCAAGGTGTAGTCTATTAATTCTAATGTGGAGATAAAAATATTCTAGGCTTTTGTTTTACTTTGGTATATTTTATCAATACACTAAAATAAAAGCCTAGGTTTATTTTTATCAATAGGAATAGAACTTTAGGAAGAAGAAAAAGCACATGACATCGTTTGCAGATGTGGTACAATGAAGTCAGCTCTTATGGAGGATAGAAGTAATGTCCATAAGCACAAATCCTACTTTTATTTTATGAGTTTATCAGGTAGATATTCCACTTGCCCTCCAACAGCTCAAGGTAATATTCATAAAATTCCCAGTTCCTATTTTTCCTATAAGAACATCCCCATGGGATCAATTGAACAGTTAGACTGATTGGCTTCTAATCAATTGCATTTTCATGGCTTAAAGTAGATTTGGTCCTGGCCTCCATGAAAGTCATGTGGTCCATTTCCTGGAAGACAGGTAATATTCCCATGTTAAGGCTCCCAAATAATCCAAAGATTATTAGATAGCTTGGTGGCAAGAGCCATGGTGGCACAGAGATTAGAATGCAGTGCTGCAAGTTAATTTTGCTAACTTCCAGCAGTTCGATTCTCACTGGCTCAAGGTTGACTCAACCTTCCATCCTTCCAAGATTAGTAAAATGAGAACTCAGATTTTGGGGGAAATAGTCTGACTCTGTAAACCACTTAGAGAGGGATGTAAAGCACTATGAAGTGGTATACAGTGTAAGTCTAAGTGCTCTTGCTATAACTTGTCTATTCCACACTCATGGCACAAATGGCCATGGAGGCACTAGATGCACATATGTGGGATTTCAGAAGACTACATATTTTCTTTGTGTATTTTGCTTCATAGGTGACTTCAAGTAATTTAGCTATTTATCTGAGCTTCTGTGATAAGCTGGTTCCTGGATGCAGGGTAAAGTATCCAGAGTCAAGAGTCAAGAGTTATTGTCATGTCTAGCATGGAGTATGACAATGTTATATCTTTTGAACTACAGCAATGAAAACTGTATTTCCAAGTATGATAACTCCAGAGCCCAAGTGATTAAGGTTTGGAATAGGTCTGCTGAGGCCAGATTCAAATCTATTCTAAACCATAAAACCTAAAGTGATTTGGAAGCAATCACCACTTGTGATGACTCTGAATATGACATAAGTGTAGCCATGTTTAAATACAATCATTTTTAAAACAAATTTTATTCAGTTTTTCACATAAAAACAAAAAGCACTTTTTAATGGACAACATATTTCCTGATCATCACTTTTACATACAAATATGACAATAGTTATACATTCATACATGCATACTTAATTCTATTATTACCTTTTCCATTCCAAACTTTCAGAAAGGAGAGAAACAAGCTGTTGTGTATGCAATAAAGATGAATAAAGTGTGAGCTTGGAGTAAGTGCTGGGTTCTGCCCCTGCACTTCTAATTGGCTATTAAGCGGCCGGACCGGATTGGTCCGTTCCGGGGAATCCAATTGGCCCTTAGCAGGAGAGCTAGCATTCCAAGCTGGTTATTGGTTAATTACAGGGTTTGCCTTTATAAGGCGGGTTTTACTACTGTTGAATTGAGGAAGTCATAATGTAAATAAAGAGCTGAAGTTCACCGTTCAGAAGCTTGTCTCCATTCTTTCTCGCCCATGCTCAAAACATAACACTGGTGACGAGGATGGGATTTGGAGATATCTGAACCAACGAAACTTCAAAGAACACCGAGCACGTGACAGACGACGCCAACAACGGAACCATGTCCGGCGGCATTGTACCACCCGCTCCGTTCGATCCAGCACAGGAAGACTGGGAGTCTTACATGGATCGCTTTCAAATGTTCTTGGAGATGAACAACTTAAAGGATGCTGTGCCAGGAAAGAAACGGGCGGTATTCCTAACGCATTGCGGTCCAACCGTATTTAAGATGGCTAAAGCACTAGCCAAACCCCGAGAAGCAAAGGCGATGGATTGGAACGACCTCGAACCTCTCCTGCGAGGTCACTACGCCCCGACCATGCCTACGCTTGTGAGATGGCACAAGTTTTACCAGAGGAGCCAGCGAAAGGGAGAAAGCGTAGCCGACTTCATAGCAGACCTCCGAAATTTGGGAGGCCTCTGCGGATTCGCCGATTTAGAAGAAGCACTAAGAGATCGCATAGTCCTGGGATTAGATGCACCAGGCGTGCAAAGCAAGCTGATGGCAAAAGGTGACATCAGCCTTGCCGACGCCATTGCTGAAGCTACGGCAGCAGAAGCAACCAAGAAGTCGGCTACACAACTATGCCGAAACTGCGCTCCGGTACCACCACCGGCCAGTGAAATCTCACCTAGTTCAGAAGGGCAGCTTGCGACAACGCACCACGAGGACCTCTCTTCGTCGTCAAACAGTGACGAAGAAGGGGTCCATTGACTCCGGTCTGACCGGGACCACCACCCGAAGCCCTTACACCCTTGCGCTGGCTGTGGGGCCAACCATGCCAGATCCGAATGCAAATTCTGCGACGCACTCTGCCATGAGTGCGGGAAACAAGGCCACATCGGACGGGTCTGCCGCAGTTTGCCAGGACCCAGCCAGGCCTCAAAAAGGGCTAACTATCGCCAATTGACAGGAAACCGTCCTGTAAGGCGAGAGCCAGTAAACCACTCCTACAGAAATCGAGCTTTGCAGAGAGAAGAGGCTCACCATACTATCACTATCGGTCACGCCTCAGCCTTGGACTCTAAGAAAATCCGAGTCACAGTAGCCATTGAGGACCAGCCTTGCCACATGGAGGTCGACTCGGGATCATCCCTCTCGATGGTGTCTTGAAAGACACTCAAGCAACTCATCCCCACAATTCAACGCCAAGATCTCCGTTTCCAACGCCTCATCCTCAAAGACTACCAGGGAATCGAATCCCTGTCATCGGGTCCTGCCGAGTCCAAGTCTCCTTCAAGAAGCATACAGTGTACTTACCTTTAACGGTCATCGATAGAGATAGGCCTAGCCTACTGGGCCTCCAATGGTTCGCGCCACTCGGCATTGAAGTGGCTGGCGTAAACCGAGTCGGTGGCTGTGACTGGGAGGAAGACCTTATCTCTGAGTTCAGGGACGTCTTCACGGACAGTTTAGGTGAGTACAAGGGGACCCCGATCTCATTCAGCCTAGATCCGAAAATAGCTCCCATTCGCCTAAAACCCCGTCGAGTTCCGTTTGCCTTAAAATGGAAAATCGACGAACAACTCGACAAACTGATAGCTCAGGGGGTGTTGGAGCCCATCGATCACTCCCCGTGGGAAACCCCTATTGTAACACCTATTAAGCCAGACGGGTCAATCCGAATTTGTGGGGACTACCGGGTCACTTTGAACCACGCCCTGCAGCAGAAAGCGTATCCAGTTCCGGTGGTGCAGCACCTCCTCCATTCCCTGGCGGGCGGGAAAGTTTTCGCTAAATTGGATTTAGCTCAGGCATATCAGCAATTACCAGTAGATGAAAAAATGGCACAGGCCCAAACTATTGTGACGCACCGAGGTGCCTTTAAATGTACCCGGCTGCAATTCGGAGTGAGTGTAACCCTGGGGATTTTTCAGAGCCTTATGGAAAGTTTACTGCAAGGAATTAAGGGCATGGTCCCCTATTTTGACGATGTATTAATTGCAGCTCCTACAAAAAAAGTCTTACAGGACTGGTTAAAATTAGTCCTAAAAAAATTCCAAGAGGCCGGTCTTAAGGTTAAAAAAAACAAATGTAAATTGTGTACTGACAGTGTTGAATTTTTAGGGTACCTGATTGATAGCCAGGGCATTCACCCTACCGAAAGTAAATTAAAAGCGATCAAAAACGCTCCCAGGCCATGAAACAAGGCCGATCTCCAGGCGTTCCTAGGCCTCATCAATTTTTATAATGTATTTTTACCGCACAAAGCAACTGTCGCTGAACGGTTACACCGATTGTTAGATAAAAAAGCAAATTGGTTTTGGGGTTACCGTGAAGAACAGGCATTCCGAAATGTTAAAAAACTGCTCACTTCTGACTCTGTACTCATGCAGTATAACGAAACTTTGCCATTAATTATAATCTGTGATGCATCGCCTTTCGGGGTGGGCACCATTTTGAGCCATGTACTGCCTAATGGGAACGAAGCCCCTGTTGCATATTTTTCAAAGACTCTTTCAAAAACGGAGCGGAACTATGGACAAATTGAGAAAGAAGCCCTCGCAATTGTCTCAGCTGTGAAAAGATTTCACAAATACATGTATGGCAGGGTTTTTACTATTGTGACTGACCACAAACCTTTGAAAGGGATAATAGCTGGAGATAAGCCGAGTCCCTACATATTATCCCCTAGGATGACCCGATGGTCAGAATTCTTAGTTGCTTATAACTATCGGCTGCAATATCGCCCAGGGAAAGCCATTCCCCACGCCGACGCATTGAGCTGAGCACCGCTTCCAGAGACTCTCGATGATCCAGCACCAATGGTAACCACATTGCAAATCGAGGCACCCAACTCACCGCCACTGATATCATGAGAGAAACCAAATGCGACCACATCCTAGCACGAGTCCTAGGCTGGGTAGAACGCAAATGGCCATTGGACCAGTTATCAGATGACTTTACACCATTCAAGTCTTGACAGACCGAGCTCTTCTCCCAGAAAGGCTGTGTCATCTGGGGCGATAGAGTTGTTATCCCAGAACGGCTCCGAAAAGCGCTACTGAGAACTTTGCACGATGGCCACTCCGGCATCGTGCGAATGAAAGCCCTTGGGCAAAGCTACGCATGGTGGCCGGGCATTGACAAGCAAATCGAACAGTGGGTTAAAGCTTGTCCCAAATGCCAAGAAGTCAGCAACGCCCCACCAAAAGCCATGCCTACTGAATTCATCTGGACTTCGCGGGGCCAACCAAAGGCCACACTTTCCTGCTTACCATCGACGCCTACTCGAATTGGCTCGAAATTCATCACATGACGACTATGACCTCCGAGGCGGTTATCAAAATTTTAAACAGACTATTTGCAACCCACGGATTACCAGACGTCCTGGTATCCGATAACAGCCCACAATTTACTGCACTAGCGTTTGAGCAGTACCTCGCTGACTGCGGCATCTGCCATGCGCTCACCTCGCCTGTGCACCCTGCGACCAATAGCTGAGCAGAACGCATGGTCCAATTTGTGAATAAAACCTTGCAAAAGGTAGACTACGACAACATTGATGACAAGGTCAATCAAATCCTCTTCTTGCAACACATCACCCCACATAGCGTCACCAACAAAACTCCCGCTGAACTGCTGATGGGACGAAAGCTCCGCTCCCACCCGGCTTATGAATTGGAGAAACCACTAGGATCCAGCGGCCGCTGTCACACCTTCCAGGTAGGAGACCTAGTTTATGCAAAAAACCTATCGGGCGACCCGTTGTGGGTGGAAGCGACAGTAGTACGTGTAACCGGCCCCAGATCCTACCTTGTGCAATGCCTTGACGATAAACTTTGGAAACTGCATATCGACCAATTATGATCGTGGCTTTCAGCAGCCAGTCCCCTTTGACCAAATTGAGGGGGGGAGGTATGGAAGAAGATGAATTCCTAGGAAACCCGTTCGAAGGAAACGACGGTTTAATAGAAACTCAGGAAGCAGAGCCGGAGGGAGAAACGGTTGCACCTCAGGGAATTGCAGAAAATGTGGGCAATGACGTAGAAGTGAACTCTGAACCAGAAACAGCCCCACTGCCAAACAACGATCTACCTCAGCGTGATTGCAGCCAGCCGATACAACGGAAATCAAAGAGACTAATAAGACAACTGTCCTACCTAAGGGACTATGTAACTGCGCCCTGCAAATAAGAAGCCAGGGGGAAGGGGTATTGTGTATGCAATAAAGATTAATAAAGTGTGAGCTTGGAGTAAGTGCAGGGTTCTGGCCCTGCACTTCTGATTGGCTGTTAAGCGGCTGGACCAGATTGGCCCGTTCCGGGGAATCCAATTGGCCCTTAGCAGAGAGTTCTTATTGGTTATAAGAGCTAGCGTTCCTAGCTCGTTATTGGTTAAATGTTACAGGGTTTGCCTGTATAAGGCAGATTTTACTACTGTTGAATTGAGGAAGTCACAATGTAAATGAAGAGCTGAAGTTCACCATTCAGAAGCTTGTCTCCATTCTTTCTCGCCCATGCTCAAAACATAACACAAGCAAATTAATCCTAGTCTCTTACATTAATCTCAATCCAAATATCATTCATTTCATTTCAATTATTTCAAATATAATCCTTTGATATTTATTTTAAAAACAAAAAATAACAGTATATGTTTGCCTAATTAAAAAAAGTTACCAATGTCTCTCCTTCCTTTTAATAGTCTGTATTAGCTTATTAATTTAAATAGTTCTTCGTCATATTTTCTTTCCATCACACATTCTTTCTATAAATTCTAGATTAATACAAGTTTTAACACAAAAGAAAAAGAAACAAGCATAGGTTTCCCCCCTTTTAGTGCTTTGAGTGTGACACCTCAATGATTAAAACATACCTTTATTCCCTCATCTTAATTCCCAATAAACCTTCATTTCTAAGTAGTTACAATAATAATCATTACATTTGTTCATTTGGATTCCACAATATATTTTCCCACCTTAATTTTATTTCTAATTTCAAAAAAATAAAAGGGAAAGATTGACTATTTAATTCCTGGTCACTGATATTGACCTCATTTTTAAACATCTTTACATTCATTTCAATAATTACAATTTCTTCAATAGAGCTTAACTTTTCTTTTAAAGATAAAAATAAAAATGTATATTCATCTAATAAGAGTTATCAGTATCTATCCCTCCATCAATAATCTAGATTACCCTATTTTCTAAGTATTTTTTAATTGCAAATATATTCTTGTTGCCCCTTGTCACCCTGCAGAATCTCCCTTTTAATTCATCAACCATTTTCTCTGAAAAAACAATTTCTTTTCATTATTTTACTACTTCCGTGTTTCTTTATTTCCTGCACCTGTTCCTTTTTTCTTTTTAATAAAAGTTTTATTTAAGTTTTCACAAAACATACAAATACAAATAAAATATTTTTTTTTTGAGAACAGCGTGGCCCTGGGTTATCACTTCTCCATAAAGATATAAACTCAATGCATATTTATCTTATACATTCTAATCCATATCTTATAACTATTTTCACAAGTTTTTCAATAGCTTTTCCCTTTCTTTACTTCCTATAGCCTAATTTTAAATTATCTCATTCCTTTCTTAATTCAATTACGTATCTTTTTCTAATTTTTAAAATCTTTCTAATCAATGTTTTTATACATTCGTCTGTCCTGTTTACAATTTCATATTATCTTTTCTCATAAAACAAATTTTCTCCTGTAATTACTAGACTGGAGTGTAACACCTTTATATATTTTTTTCAAATCTTATTTCAAAATTTAAATTACATCTTTACAGTTATAAAATTCATTTTCTAACCTCTATTTTATAACACATACTTATTTTCAATTGAATTCTGCTTGGTACATTCCCTTAAAATACACACTAAATTCTTAAAAGAAAAAAGTATATATGTATAGATATCTGTGTATATATGTATAACAATAGTAAATGGAATAATTATTCTATTCAAGTACAGCCATTAATATTAATAACAATCTTTTACATTTCTATTTCTTTTAATAAACATTACCTAGTAATATCAGTTGTCTTTCACTTTAAACATCTATATTTCATATTTTACTTATTACTGTCTTTAAATAATAAAAAAAAAACAATAGTTATTAACAGTAGTCAATAAAGTTATTCTTATTCAAGTTCATCTTATCAACTGATAAAAATCTTCCATGTTTCTTTTCAGTTTTTTTAAATGTTCTTTTTAAATCATTGAGAGCCTTATTCTCTTTAGAAACAAATATTCCGCTACACATTAATAAAAAAATTTTCTATCACCTTAATTATCTAACATATTATATAACAATGCTATCCCATGCACCCTTGCAGAATCCCTCTCCTTAAGTTAAATTTTAACCATTGTCTCTGTGTCTTTTAAATAGGTTTATACCTTTAATTCTTGTACATTTTTCCTGTACCTCTATATCTTGTTTTTGTCTTTTGTAGCTTCTTTTCCTTTCCCTCTTCCCTCTCTTCTTCTCCCTCCCCTTTTTATTCCATTTTCTATCTGATTCTTCCTTCTGTGATCCTCCCTTCTGCTTCTTCCTGATATTATGATTACTTTTCAAATGATTCTTTTTTTTTTTTTGGTTGTTGCTTCAGTGCTTAAGTTTTTAACTCCCTTTCCCCCCTTTCCCTTTTTTACCCTGTTTAAAATTGCTTGATTAAAGATGGCTTCTTTGTTGTCCTGCCCTTCTTGTTCTGCCAGTGTTTCTTGTTGTTTTTCATAGTTCAAGATCTCCATTTCTAAAAATTGAAATACGAAGCCAAAAAATCCTCTTCCATCTTGTGCTTCTTTTTTATTCTCTAAGTCTCATTTTTAACTCTTCAAGGAGTGATGCCATTTTGAAAAAAATTAAATAACCCCCAATTGATTTTATTTTATTTCATTAGGATTCTCCACCCAAAGTTCCAGGAGTCATCCAATAATCCAAAGCTGTTTCTTGCTTCTTTTCTCACTTTCTCTTTCCAGGGGCTTTGTTCTCTTGTAACAAAATTTTAGCTACAATGCATCTTTTGCAAGCCTTGTTAAAATTCCACTATCAATTTTATTTTAAGTTCCAGGTGGTCTCCTCCATTTTCCAGATTCCACCCTCTTTTTTCCTTTTTCCCTCCACTGCTTTCTTTCTTTAAAGAAAGTTTTTAAATTATCCAAGAATCTTTTCTCCCTTTTATCACTTTATTTTCAGCTAGAAACAGCCTATTAATGTCAAAGTGGATTAGTATCAATTTCCTATTCGAATCTCTTCTTCTTAATGTTCCAAATCAGTTAAAACTGTCAATGTTAGAGGGAAAAAAGCCAATTCCATTTCCTTTCCCTTTCTCTTTCACAGCTTAAAATCTTTTTTAGGAATAGTATTAGTCTTCAAAATTCAGGTTCCAGGTACCTTAGATAGATGTTCTCCATTCAATCTTATCTGTCAAACTTTCTCCTTTAAACTTCCTCCTGCACAATCTTGTCCAGTTGGGTTCTTCTTTGAGGTGGCCATTTCTGACCACCGTTGCAACGGGGTGGCTTCAGCCCTGAATCTGGGTGGCTCGGGGCGCTCCAGCGGTGAGCACGGATCTAAACCACGGATGATCGTGATTTTGGTCCATCGCTGAAGAAGCCCAAACTGGAAGTCCCTGCACCTGTTTCTTACTGCCTCTCCTCCCCCTCTTTTTCCCATATCTTTTCTCATTCCAGTTTATATCCCTCTCTTTCTTGATATCTTCCTCTCCCCTTTTCTGCTGTGCCTTTCTACCTCTCCTAATTTCACAGCTATTCCCCTTTTTGATTATCTTCTTAAATCTCAACTTTTTAGCCTTCCTTCTTTCCCCTCGTCTTTGTAGTGTCCTTTGTATTAATTGTCGATTTAAAATGGCTTCTTCTTGAGTCAATTCCTCCTCCTCTGAAGTTCTTTCTTTTTGTTCTTCAATCGCCCTTTCCATTTCTTCTAACACAAAGCAAAGTGATTCACCTCTTTCCTGTAGTAATTCTCTCATATTTTTAAGTTCCATTCTTAATTTCCAAAGAGATATCATCATTACACACTCTTATATTTTATAATCATTGAAGTCCACAAAAAACACTTTTACTTTCCTCCTTTCTTCTTCTTCAAGTTTTCTAAAATTCTCAATTATTCCAACCCAGGGTCTATACCAAAAACATCAATCAATCCCACAGTCAGTCTTTCCTTGCTTCTTTCTTTATTCTGGTTCCGCTTTCACTTTCTAAAATTCTTACTTAGTTTCAATATTATATCGACATAAGTTCATACAGAAACAGGATTATTTCCCTTTTGTTTGAGTTTAAGTTATTTGTCAGAAGATGGCACTCTCCGTTATACAAAGTCTTCACCTTTTCCCTCTATTTTATTATTTAAGATTTTTCGAACCTCAATATTCCAGCACAATCCAGTCTCCAATTTGTAAATTTTATTATTATTGTTTTTTGAAAATCTTAAGTCCAACTTTATTTTATGCCTTTTTATTGCCAAAACATTTTAGTCCAGTTTAATTAAGTCTTTAGTTCTGGCTTCTTCCTTTCCTGGTTCGAAGCCCTGCTTAGATGTCAAAATTATTTTCTTATTTTTTTCCTGTCCCTTTGTATTTCCACTGCTCACTTTTCTTTTCTTAAAAGTTCTTAAAAGTTTGATGTTACCTTAATCCCGGGGTATTTTTGTTTAGTTCTTTCACCCAGTTGTCCCAGCTCAGATGTTATCCACCTCTTTCTTCACTCCTGTGCAAATCTTAGTCCAGCTGAGTCCTCCTCTTTGGGGTGGCCATTTCCGGGGGAAAAAGACCAAACCCAGGAGGGGAGATGCGGCTCCCCTCAACCTGGCTTGTGGCTTCCCTTTACTATACCACCCCTCCAAGGCAGCTTCAGCCCCTGATTGCAATGATTGGGGCTCTCCAACGAAAGAGCATGGACTATAGCCATGGACTATGGTCCATCAGCAAGGAGGGCTCAACCCGGAAGTCTCTAATACAATCATTTTATACTTTCTTACACAGGTGGTATTCAGCTGGTTCTGACCAGTTCTGGAGAACCGGTAGTGGAAATTATGAGTAGTTCGGAGAACTGGCAAATGCCACCTCTGACTGGCCCTGTCCCCATCTATTCTCTGCCTCTCTGGAAAGCAGGTTAATGGGGTGAGAAGGGAATAGGATTTTGCAGTATACTTCCCCTGCTACGCCCACCAAGCCACACCCACAGAACCAGTAGTAAAAAATTTTAATCCCACCACTGCTTTCTCAGCTTCTTTAGTATTTTGTAAAGGAGACCAAGGGTGTTCAGGCTCGCCACATTTTAGCAAGTGGGAGGAGGGAGTATAAATAAGGGGAGATGTTTTGGCTAAGTGAAATTATTTTCCTATGGGAACAGAAAGTGTGCCTGCAACTGCCTGGAGGAGCAGTTTGGAGTTCATTGGACAGATGAACTGTGAACTGATTGGAGAAAGTGACTATAGGGGGAGTTTCAAACTTATGCTTTTACTGGGTGTAATTATGGGATTTGGTCAGATTCAGAATTACACTAAACCTTGCTAATTTGATATGTTCCTAATAAAAAGATTTTGTTTAAATAATGGCAGCTTGTCTGTTCAACTGACTCCACAGGAATGTTTTTATGTGAAAAATAGGAGATGGGAATTTTGTGAAGATTACCTTGAGCTGTTTGAGGGATAGTAGAATATCTATCTGATAAACTAATAAAATAGAAGTAGGGTTTGTATTTATTAGTTCCCATTGCTTAGTATCCTAATATTTCCTAAAACTAGTTTCTTGTCTCTTTTCTTTTCCATGATGATGCTACATGCCAATGAGTTGATGAGCATGCAGCTATGTACTTAAATCCCATTGATCTCAATGGTATTTTAAGTTCATGTAATTTTATCTGGATTGGGGCTATTCCATTTGCTCAGTTTACGCCGATCCAACATCTGTGGAGTAATTTGTATGTATCTCCCCTTACTGAGTCTCTCTTTGTTTTTTGAGGTAATGGACTAATTTTAATTAGCTTCTCGTCAGTTTAATATTTTTATCTGCTCATTTAGATACTGCGTAATAAGCATCTGTGAATCACTTTGCTCTCCTGCCCCAACACATTCTTATTCATTGAATGATTGGTTATGTCCCGTAATAGTCTCTCTGGCAAATTAATGTATAATGCATAAGGATGGTGTTTAACTGATGCCTCAGATTTTCTCAAGTCTTCCACTTTTGCTCCCATTAAACAGACACCTCCACGCCCATTAATAAATTAGGTTCTGCATAAGGAAGGCCATAAAAACCTAGCAATAATCCAGCACAATGATCTTTTTCTCTAAAATAACTCATTTCCACTAAAATATTGACATTTAGAGAGGCATTTTCAAGTCACCTAGTCTTGTGAAGAAACATGTACATATCTGCCAAAGAACTATGAAGATGCCATTTAAGGAAACAGATCCTATGAATAATGGATCCATTCATCACTTTGCATTCCAGGTGTATAATCTGCATCCCATCCAGAAGATCCCACTTTATTTCTCCACCTGCCAAACACACAAGTTGTTCAGTGGTGGTATTCAATTTTTTTTCACTACAGGTTCTTTGTGCGTGATTTGATGGGCATGGTGTGGCTTGGTGGATGTGGCTTGGTAGGTGTGGCAGGGGAAAGTTACTGCAAAATCCCCATTCCCTCTCCACTCCACTAACCTGTTTTCCAGCTCTGTTCTCCTGTGCAGGGCAACAAAAGAAGACCCAGCCAATCAGCTGGGACTCAGGAGACACCAAATAGATGGGGTGTGGCCAACTAGAGGTGGTATTTACCAGTTCTCTGAACTACTCAAAATTTCCACTACCGGTTCTCCAGAACCTGTCAGAACTGGTTGAATATCACCTCTGAAGTTGTTGATATATATCTCTATCTTATGCTGCCACCCTTCAATAGATGAGTTTTGTGTGTATTTGCATTTGGCTCTGCTGTTGTCATTTTCACAATTCATATTTTACATCTGGGAATCAACTGAACAGTGGGCATGTGCTCACTGCAAATGTGTGTTCAAATATAATTGTTAATTAAAATATTTATTCAAATATTTATTCAAATATAATTGTTAATTAAAATATTTATTTATGAAAATGTGTATTTATTAAAAGGCTGACTAAAAATCCAAATAATTAAAATACTGACTAAAATGGAAAATTAAAAGTTCTATCACTGTAAAAAAAAATGTCTAAATGACTTCTAGAAAAGTTGGTTTCATCTGCCTCTGGAAGGCCATGACAGTACAAGCTATATATATAGTGGGAGTTGCTAAAGAGAAGGTTCATTTCCTCTTCTCACTGTATGCCTTGCTATGAGGGAACTGTCAGAAGTCTTCCCTAGTTGTTGAGATAAGATGGGCAGGATCTATTGAGGAAAGGACATCCTGAAGACACCAGATCCTGAGCCATATCATCTTCATAAATCAAAATTTTGTTATAATTTTCACACAAGAAATCTATTTATATTTAAATCTATTTCCTTAAATATCAAATCATAACATCTATTCTATTGGATTTTCTATGGTACCATACATGGTGATTTTATCATGGTTCTGCCTTAAATTAATATTTTACCTTGTATATTGTATTCCCCACATATTATTTATACACAAACACATACACATGTACTTTGTTGTTGTTTTATTTAAACTTATAATTGTGTTTGTATGAATATTGTGTTTTATTAGTGTTATATTTCAGTGATTGCACTACCTCTCTAGATGCCATATGCTAATTATCTCTATCTCATCTGTCTGTCTGTCTATCTATCTATCTATCTATCTATCTATCTATCTATCTATCTATCTATCTATCTCTATAAAATCTACTGGAAACCAAAAAAAAGTAGAATCATATTTCATATCTCATAATCATATTCAGATCACAGTCATTCCAATTGTTGTATCCTTCCTGCAAAGAGGCAAGTTAATGACTGATTTAATTCAACTAGAACAGAGATTACAGGAATGAGCATATTATTCACAATATGATTTTTATACAGAGAAGCTTTCTACATTGGAAAGGGAAAAGTTTGGATCTGGTGATGAATCTTGCAAAATTAATGTTTGATTGTTTGTCCATATTGTCAGAACAATGATAAAGCAGGCATTTCTGGAATGCTGGCACTATAGGAAGCCAACTAGCCTGCAGACATTGCAGAAGTAAAGGCTGTTGTGAATGCATAAATGTTAAATAAAGTTATCTTGAGCTTGAAGTTGAGTGCAGGGTTCTGGCCCTGCACTTCTGATTGGCTGTTAATGGCAGGATCGGATTGGTCCGTTCAGGAGAATCTGATTGGCCATTAATGGGCCATTCGCATTGGTTAACGGAGCTAGCGCTCCTGGATTGTTATTGGTTGAAATAGTTATTGGGTTGCCTATATAAGGAAGGCTATAGCAGCCGTCCAGTTTGAGCTGTCACACCATGTAAATAAAGAGTTGAAGTTCACCGTTTCACCGGCTTGTCTCCATTCTTTCTTGCCCATGCTCCAAACTTAACACTGGCGAGAAAGGTGGGATGTGGAGACATCAGAGCTGACTGAACAAAGAAGAAAATAACCGAGCATGTGACTGACAACGCACAACGGCGGAACCATGTCCGGCGGCATCATACCACCTGCTCCGTTCGACCCAGCGCAAGAGGACTGGAAGTCCTACATGGATCGTTTCCAAATGTTCTTGGAAACTAACAATTTGAAGGATGCCACAACTGGGAAGAAACGGGCAGTATTCCTAACGCATTGCGGGCCAACCGTATTCAAGATGGCCAAGGCCCTGGCAAAACTGGCTGAAGTGAAGGCTATGGACTGGGACGTCCTCGAACCCCTACTGAGGGCCCACTATGCACCGACCGTACCAACGCTTGTAAGGCGGCACGAGTTCTACTAAAAGAAACCAGCAGAAAGGAGAGAGCGTTGCCGACTTCGTCGCAGACCTCCGAAACCTGGGAGGCCTCTGCGGGTTCACTGACCTGGAAGAGGCTTTGAGAGATCGAATAGTCCTGGGACTAGATGCACTAAACGTACAGAGTAAGCTGATGGCGAAAGGTGACATCAGCCTTGCCGATGCCATCACTGATGCTACTGCAGCGGAAGCAACCAGGAAGTCGGCTGCCCAACTACGTCGAAACCGCGCTCCGGTACACCAACCGACCAGCAAAATTTTATCCAAGTCAGAAGGACAGCTTCTGACGAGCCACCACGAGGATCTCTCTTCATTGTCAGACAGCGACGAAGAAGAGGTCCATCAATTGCGGTCTGATCGGGACCAGTACCCGAAGTTCCTGCACCCCTGCGCTGGGTGTGGGGCCAACCATTCCAGGTCCGAATGCAAATTCCGCGACGCGCTCTGCCACGAGTGAGGGAAGAGAGGCCACATCGGACAGGTCTGCTGAAGCTTCCAAGGACCTGGCCAGGCCTCGAAGGGGGCTAACTATCACCAATCGACAGGAAACCATCCTGTAAGGCGAGAACCAGTAAACCACTCCTACAGAAACCGAACCTTGAATCGCCCCACGAAGCGAGAAGAGGCTCACCAAACTATCACTATCGGTCACGCTTCTTCCTTGGATGCCAAGAAAATCCGAATTACAGTGGCCATCGAAAATCAGCCTTGCCAAATGGAAGTCGACTCGGGATCATCTCTCTCGATGGTTCCCTGGAGGACCCTCAAGAAACTCATCCCTACTATCTGGCGCCAAGACCTCCGTTCCCAAAGACTTATCCTTAAAGACTATCAAGGGAATTGGATTCCAGTCGTTGGATCCAGCCGAGTCCGGGTCTCATTCAAGAACCGCACGGCGTATTTACCTCTGACTGTGATCGACAAAGATTGGCCTAGCCTGCTAGGCCTCCAATGGTTCGTGCCACTCGGCATTGAAGTGGCAGGCATTAACAGAATTGGCAGCAGTGACTGGGAGGAGGACCTCGTCCATGAATTCAAGGACGTCTTCACGGAAAAACTAGGCAAGTACAAGGGGACCCCGATATCGTTCAGCCTTAATCCAAAAATAGCTCCCATCCACCTTAAGCCCCGTCGAGTTCCGTTTGCCTTAAAGCCGAAAATCGATGAACAGCTTAATAAGTTAATAGCCCAGGGAGTGCCAGAGCCAACTGATCACTCTCCCTGGGAGACCCCAATCATGACACCAATTAAGCTGGATGGTTCGATTAGAATTTGTGGGGACTACCCTGAACCATGCACTACAGCAAAACGCATATCCGGTGCCGGTGGTGCAGCACCTCCTCCATTCTCTGGGGGGGCGGAAAAGTCTTCGCTAAACTAGACTTAGCTCAGGCATATCAGCAACAACCAATTGATGAAAAAATGGCACAGGCACAGGCACAGACGATTGTGACTCACTGAGGTGCCTTTAAATGTACCAGGCTCCAGTTCAGAGTCAGTGTAGTCTCGGGGATTTTTCAGAGCCTTATGGAAAGGCTACTACAAGGGATTAAAGGCGTGGTCCCCTACTTTGACGATGTGTTAATTGCTGCACCTACTACAAAAATCTTACGGGATCGCTTAAAATTAGTTCTACAGAAATTCAAAGACGCAGGTCTTAAAGTGAAAAAGAATAAGTGTAAACAAAACAAAAAAAATAGTAGAAGAGAAGAAAGGATACTTTGATGGTCTCCACATAGATTTTCTAGAAGGATTTATTTAGCCAGGATAGAAAATTAGGCTAGACTGTTTACTGTGATCCAAAAAGGTTTGTATGAACTCTGAAATATTATTATATTGTCCTTTTATCATAAAACAAGGTGCTGCTAACTCAAGCATTACTTCTATCTAGACATGGGAATGACTCCCACAGCTTCAGAAGGTGATCTGTCAAATGACCCTCAACATGCCACAAAAAATTAAAATTCATTTAGGTTTTTCCGGTTTTTGCGTGGCTTTGGGGCAGCAGGAATTCGCGACCGCTCGTGATTCCTGCTGTGCTAGCCGCCGAGGTACCCCCGATCCAAATGGGTCAGAGGGATATGGCTGCCCTGTAGGGACAGCCGAAGAGAGAGGGGAGCTGGACAGGGGGTTGGGGGTGTCGCAGATCTCCTCCTCATCCAGAAAAACCCCTTTTTCCCAAGGCGGTGGAGCGGCGGTCAGCAATGGCCGCCACGAAGAAGTCTGCAACCAGGTAAGATCGTGTTGGAGGAAGCAAGAAAAGTGAAAGTATTGGCTGAGCTGGGTCAATCAACATCCTTTAAATTAGCTGGAACTGAGCTGTCTGAATTGCTGGAGGATACATTGTATCCCTAAGAAGATCAAAAGCGGCGGAGAAGCTGTTAAAGGGAACTTTTTTTTTCTTCACTCTCCCACCCCATGAAAAAAGCAGAAGAAGATTTGAAATTTGTTTGGGCACTGAAGGTGAAATATTCTGAAAGTTGCTTGGACATTGGACTTAAAAAATTAAGTAATTGGAAAACCTTTATTAGAGGTATGGATTTCTGATCATTTAAAAATTGATGTTGCAAGTGGGAAGGGAGCGGAAAAATATTGGAGCAGAAGTGGAAAAAGGAGGAGATTGCCAAGAATACTAAAAAAAGAAATATGGTAATTAGACCTCTTTGATTAAACAGTAACCCCAGAAAGAGAAATAGAAGAAGGAAGAAAAGTATTAACTTTTGGAACTTTCTTTTTGAATTACTTTTGACTAAAAATACTTGGGTGATTGTTTTGGGGAAAGTTTTTCTTTTCAGGATGGCATCGCTTGTGGATGAACTAAAGATTGAATATCAAAAATAAAAAAAAGGAAGAACAAGATGGAAAAGATACTTTGGGCACTTCATTTCAATTTTTAGAAATGGCGTTATGTACTTATGAAAAGTTGATTACGCAGCAGAATGACTGGGACAAAGAAGAAGAGGAACAAGAAGCCATCTTTGATGGACAATGGGTTTTTTCCGGGGAGGAGGAGAAAGAGGATAAGAAAAAGGGGATTTTAAGGTTTGAAAAAACAACCCAAAAAAAGAAAAATGAGATGAAAGGTGGATGCAAGGTTAGAAAGCAAAGGAAAGGGAGTAAGAAAAGGGAAGAGGAGAGACAAAGGGGTAAAAAGGGCAAGGAGAAGAATAAGCAAGAGAGAAAGGGGGGGAGGAGAAGCCTCAATGGTGGGAAGCAAGATCTAAAGAAAAAAAGCTTATTTAGAGACAATGGGTGAATCTAATTAAGGAAAAAAGGGGGATTCTGGAAGGTATATAAGATTGTGTTTTTATATGTGTATTTAGAGTATAAAATTTATTGTGTAAATTTAGAATTTATTAAACAGAATCCCAAGATAAATTAAGTGTTATATGAAGTACTTTTAAGTTAGGGTAAAGGCGTCACTCCAAATAGTGTATAGGAGAAGTATAGTAAAAGAAAAAAGATGAATGGATAGTTGGAAATAGAACAGACAAAGAATGTTATTGAAAATGGTTATAAGCTGTTATGCTTTGATTGTTTGTGCACTGTTTTTGTAAAATTAATAAAATTGGTTTATAAAAAAAAAAAAAAAGAAAATGATAACAAGATATGGAAGGATATATAAAATGAATATGATGTTTGAATTTGTGTCTGTGTGAAGAGTTTTAATCCGGGATCAGGCAGCCTTCAGAAAAGATGTTTTAGTTTATGTCTTGTGTATTGTGTTTGTAAAATTAATAAAATTTGTTTAAAAAAAAAATTAAAATTCATTTATTAGCTCCAATAGTTTTGTCAACTAATGGACTATTAATTCATGTAACTATCATTAAGAACAGAAGACACCTATTTTGACCCCAATTACTATTGCTTGGCAGTCTAACTTATGCTTACTCCTTTCAATTTATAGCATGGAATAAAAAGATGTAATTAAGATTGTATTTTTAATATTATTTAAACAGAATATAGGACAACCTTGCTTGGGAGAAAATAATGGCTGCCCCTCAAATACATTCTTGAAATAATTGTGTCACCTTTCCTAATCTACAATAATTAATTTTGCACGTAGTCTCCTTTTCATATAATCTTATGAGATTTTAGACTTTTGGATGTTTTGAAGGCAAATACTTGCAATTTAGGATATGAAACTGCTGTTTTGAAATGTGTTTAAATAAATTTAACTACATTTTGAATGGGAATGCAGGATGGATAGACATTAATGCAAATGGACATTGTCTGTTTTCTTGAATCTAAAGTAAGACTGTATCTTGTTAAAAACATGGATTAAAAACAATGATTTGATACACCAAAATTTATGTTGGTTCATATATTATGTGCAATGTTTCTTCCTTATAGGTCAATTAGAAAGGCATTTATCTAAGCCACTTTGCAATATTATTTTGTTTTGATTTTTAAAAACAGTATTCTTTTGCCTATGTAACAGTCCCTGTTATATTTCAATCAAGGGTATCTTCCTTACTCCTTACAGAGCAGTAACTAGATTGAATTATACTATATAGTTTAATACTCATGCAGTATCAAGGGTTTTGAATTCAATTGTATAGAATGTGAAGGATGTGTATTTTTGTTTTATTTTTATAGTTTTCTTATATATGATATACACTGAAGATGGCATTTAATTTTGTTGTACGAGGTACAATGACAATAAAGTAAACTAAAAACTACTCCCAACAAGTAAAGCTTTAGATGGAAGAGAATAGGTGAGGGGAAGCTCCCTTACATGAGCAGAAATCTGTTCCTATCAAATTTAAATTTAATCACTTGATTCTGTTAGTTAATTTAATATCCTGATTGCTAGGAAATCTTTTTGCAATTTGATGCTGCTTTAAGGTGTTGAGAAAACCAAATGTAGGTATCCATAGTCTTAATGGAGTATAATAATGTCAAAACCCAATGGTAGATTTATGACCGAGGTGAGGGGGGGGGAAGACTCCCTGGAATTCAAAATAGTACCTCCAGACAGCTTTCTTGACTTCCATAAAAAATTGCGTTGTTTAGGATTGTTGTTGTTGTTGTTGTTGTTGTTGTTATAGTTATTATTATTAATCATCATCATCACCCTCATCACATAGTCAACCAGATTTTTCAGACTGGATTTGGCATTTTGGTCTACCTATTGAGTCCTTACCAAGGCAGATCTGGATGTTTGACAGCATTGCAGATATCGTCTCAGGATGGAAGCTATTCCCAGTAATGCTGCCTTCTGCAATTGACTGATGGTGAATTTGTCAATGCTGATAGTGTTCAAGTGGTTCTCCAGTTGTTTTGGGACTACCCTTGCTTGCCTTTGTCACAGTTGTTCTATTTCTATTTGTGGGTCTTTGTATTTTGTTAACTTTGCTAGTTCTTTTCTTTTCTATTCTGCTGTCTCCAGGCACTACCACATCTGTTATCCAGACTTTTTGGTTTTTCTTATCAACAACTGTTAAGTCCAGGTGTTATGTGGCAGTCACCTGTCTGTCTGAATTCTGAAGTCCCAGAACAATTTAACTTCTTCATTTTCTATGACTTTCTGTATTTTATAGTCCCACCAGTTCTTGCTTGCAGGCAAATGATATTTCGTAAAAAAACTTCCAATGCACCATTGTTGCTATTGTTTCATGCCGTAGCTTATAATCAGTCAATGTGATCTTCTTGCAGCAAATCTTCTGGCTTCGTATGCATTTATTATTATTATTATTATTATTATTATTATTATTATTATTATTATTATTGTTGTTGTTGTTGTTGTTGTTGTTGTTGTTGTTGTTTTCTTATGGTTTTCCACCCCAACAAGTCTGATTAGAGTTTGTTTCTTTGATTTTTTGTTTTAGCCAAGATCAGCTAAGTTAAGCCACTGCTACGTTATAACAGAGACACTCAATATTTATTTGTTATTTGTTAAATTTATCTGGTGCCGATTTCACAGTTTGAGTTGACTCATGTGTTGGGCCATTTTCAGAGTTCAGAGCTTCAAGAAGGAGCTAAGATGAATTTTGGGCTTTTGCTTGGTATTTAGGAGATGTACTTGACTATTATACTGAACCTTGTAGAGCTTACAATTTTTTTCCATGTGAGAAATCATGTACTAAATTGATCAAGGGATGAAAAAAATGAAGAGGACATGCTGAGGGTTGCCCACCTTTGATTTATCATTATGTTTTACATATGAAGAACAATACTTTGATTTGTTCAGATAAATATTGTGTGAATTCTAAGTGTTCTTTTACTGCCATGCATTAAAAAAACAACTCCTTTTGGAATGGGAAAAAGAGATAAGATTTTAAACTGTAAATAAACAAAGGATGTGGAATTAGAATACTATTTCAAGTTCCTCCCTGGAGAAACATTTGAAGTATTGGGAAGAAATTTTTGACGAAATGGTCAATGGGGTGTTACTAGATATTGCTAGATAATCATCACATTTCAGCTAAGCAAATTGTAAAGCTAATATTGAGGTTCTTTATCAGTGAAGAAATGAGCAAGAACTGTTGAGTTCACTCAAGCACAGACTGAGCAGTTTCCCACAAAATCAGAATATTTGAAACAGGAGATTAGGAAGAGGTAGCTGGAGGCTACACAAAAAGCAGCCCTAATTAATTAACCCTGAATGTAAATTAAGAGAGGGAATTCTAGTATTCCCTCCTGTGTTAATATGCACAAATTCCACACTCCCTGGAGCTTTAACAAATGGATCGGAGATTTTGTGGAAGCATTTATTACATGCGGGAGGTAGTTTTGACTCTGAATAATTGTTTGATCTCTGCATCCAGTCTTTAAATAGCCCAACAAGTAGTCTCTCAGGACTTGGTTTGTTTGTTTGTTTATTATTTATTTATATCAATTCTTTATTATTTGTACAAATAACTCAAGGTGGTGAAAATGCCTAATATACCTTCCTGCTCATCCCCTATGAGATGAGGTGAGGTAAAGTGAAGTAAGGTAAAATGAGGAGAGGTAAAGTGAGGTGAGGAGAGGTAAAGTGAGGTGAGGTAAAATAAGGTTTGGTAAAGTGAGGTGAGGAGAGGTAAAGTGAGGTGAGGTAAAGTGAGGTGAGGAGAGGTAAAGTGAAGTAAGGTAAAATGAGGTGAGGTAAAGTGAGGTGAGGAGAGGTAAAGTGAGGTGAGGTAAACTGAGGTATCAAGTCATTTCCCTATGTAGCTTACTGTACATACATAGGACAGAGCTCCAAAAATTTAACATCCTGGCCTAATTGCTTAAGAAAGCATCCATTCTTCATAGTATTCTAAATGGCTAATGGCCTGGAGTAAGCAAGTCCTGGAGCCCCAAATGCCAGATATGTCACTGGAAGGCAAAACCACAAAACTGCATCTCACTTATTTTGAACATGTCATGCAGGGGAATTCACTGGAGGAAGAAATTACATTGGAAAGAGTTAGCAGTAAAAGGAAACCAGGTCACCAAAGAACAGGATCTATGACAATTTGCTGCAGCCAACTCACCACAGCCACCTCAGCAAGACCAACTCACCACAGCCAACTTGCCACAGCCAACTCACCATGGGGCAACTCGCTGTGGGACAAAAGTTACACTAATATCAAAGAAATGGTGGAATAGAATCATTAAAGAAAGGAGGGACCGAATGAAATGTGAATAACAAAATTTTTTAAAAATATATTTTAAAGAATTAAATTGAATTGTTCAATTTAATTTAAAGCAGAAGCAACTGGTTGATTCGTGGCATTTATGGCAAAAAATGTTGTAAAATATGACCCCGGGACACTGCAAATTGTAATAAATGTGGGCTGGTTGTTGAGTGCCTCTCATGCAGTCATGTGCCCATGGCAAGGGCAGCTATTGGAATTTCAGGATCAGATTGTGGAGAGATCTGTGGTAACTCCAAATAGTCACCCAATAACTGGTTGTAAGTCAAAGGATATCTGTATGGCTAATAACTGCCACCAAAGGTTTAACCACACACACACACACGTGGAAAACTCACATTATTACAAAAAACCCAAATTCCACTTATGAAGCTTTTTCTGAAATCCATTCTCCTGTGAAAGAATTTATCTTTCATTAAACTGTGGAAGAACCAACAGTAGAAAATACAGTAGAATTTATCTGCTGAACAGTAACTCTAAAGTTCTTCCTTTAGGCACTGTGGCTAAAGGAAAATAATATTATAGAAAAAGCTTTTTCATGAAACTATTCCTGCTTTCAGGGGCATGATTATTACCAACCATTTATAATTTTCAGTATGACTATTGTACAGTGGCACTTGTAAAATTAATCTTCTAGGCACACAAAGTGGCCAGGAACACTAACATCAGCATTTTGTCTCCCAGACAATGCAGAGTGCCCTTTGCACAAGGCTTGACTGTGTTATCTCAAAAAGCTTTAATCTCAGGATTATAAATTTGGAGAGGGGGAATTGAAGCCCTTAACTCTAATATGTTCTGCCTATTCCTGGTCACTTCCTGCTGATTGCAACACCAACCTCTCAGAAATATATCAAATATGGTTGCTAGCTATTCAAAGGTTATATAGTCTGGATTTACAATCTTCTTCTTCTTCTTCTTCTTCTTCTTCTTCTTCTTCTTCTTCTTCTTCTTCTTCTTCTTCTTCTTCTTCTTCTTCTTCTTCTTCTTCTTCTTCTTCTTCTCCTCCTCCTCCTCCTCCTCCTCCTCCTCCTCCTCCTCCTCCTCCTCCTCCTCCTTCTAAAAGGTCATACTTCTCTCATTTATGAAGAAATGTACAGATGTTCATTTTTTTAAAAAAAAAAGCAGAATTCTCATCCAGCATTAACCTAAATGTGCAATTTGTTGTATAACTTTAGTATACTACAATCATTTATATGCGCCTCATATCTGAGATAATAAAATTACTCCCAGCTCAGACATACCATATCTGAGATCATAAAATTATTCCCAACTCAGATACACTGTATTATGTGTTTAGGCAACAAAAATGCCTAAAATGTATTTATACAGATTGTGATGGTTTAATCCACATCATCTGGGCATTCTAGATTATCTCCACCACAGGGCTGTCTGTTAGGGATAACATTGTTTTACCCTAACTGGTTTAGGTAAAATAATAAATATGTAATCATAGTTTGTTAAAGTGTCTGCAGCTTTAAATATAGGGAATGTAATTAAGGGAGTGGTTGTGAAAACACTTTAAAAGAAGCAAGACGCCAGCTTGCTCTCTCTCTGGCTTTGATGATCCCTGATTACTGCTTGGAATCAAGACTGCATTTCTCGAACGGGAGAGAAAACAAAGGACTGATTTGTAAGTGAACTGACATAGGATATTCTACATGGACTTTGCTAACTTAATATCCCTGAATGGACTGACTAAATGATACATGACTATTGGACTGTTATTTTGACTATGCTATGAACTCATAATGGAATAAACTATATTTTTGATAGCACAAGCGTATCTGTTATTTTTACTGTATGTTAATAAACATACAAGCTTAGCTCACTCATTTATCTGTGTGCCTATCTGACTAACGCTGCACATTCTGTTTAGCTTGTCTCCCTAACCCTGGTTGGGGAAACCAGGCTTAACACTGTCAAACATCCGGCCTGTGGACCAGATGCGTTATGCGCTGGCCATACCCACACCCACTTTAGCAAAGGGGGGGAAAAGTACCAATATGTCATGTGATCCCACCATGATGACATGAGTTTGACACCCCTGATCTACATAAAGAAGAAGGGGGTGTCAATCTATTCTCCAAAGCACCTGAAGGCAGGGCAAGAAACAATGGATGGGAACTAATCAAAGAGAAAAAGAAACCTAAAACTAAGAAGAAATTTCCTGACCATTAGAAAAATTAATGTTGTGGATTCTCCAACACTGGAGGTTTTTAAGAAGAGATTGGGCAACCACTTGTCTGAAATGGCACAGGGTTTCCTGCTTGAGTAGGGGCTGGACTAGAAGACCTCCAAGGTCCCTTCCAACTCTGTTATTCTGTTACACTCTGGCAGACGTATAAGCTACCTTGGAATCTAATAGAAGCCCTTTTAAAAGGTTGGTTACATTATTATTTTAATTATTAATAATTAGGAAACATAACTGTTAATAGCTAAAAACTCAGGTATGAAAAATAAGAAGCCTACATCAGTGCAACCATATTGAGGATTTTTTATTCATAGGAAGAAAGGGTATAGGAAGAAAACATCAATGGAAACAATATTTTCTCAATATTTTTTTCTTTCCTATCCAATGACAAAAGTGCATGCTGAAATACCATCATTGAGAAGATACTATATTTCACTGCTTGCTGGGAAAATAGACTCTTGAAAAGTAATATGCTTTTTTTCACCAGTACTGCAATGCTCCTTGAGAAAGCTCATAAAAACCAAGTTGCTTTGTTCAGTTAGGCTGAGGAGAATTGACCCATCATTTGATAACTTGGCAGGATCGCCAAATGTGGCTACTCCAGGAAGAAGAAAAATGTTGCCAAAGAAACACATAAAAACACTGAACCCCATGAAGACAATATGAATGTGTCTTTATATCCTAATGTAAAGTTTACTTCATACAAATCAAGAAACTGTCTCAATGTTAGCCATTAAAAATGGAGCAAAATCAAACACACATTTTGAAACAATGTCTTATAGCTAGAAGACGTACTTCTATGTTACTTTTTTCCCAGTCACTTTTAAGATAATTTTGTTTTATCTGGTGTCATATCTGTTATATTCTAATACCTACTATTCTCAACAGACAAGTATTGTGGAATATTACCTCAAGATGCATGTTGCTGGTCCTCATGGTTGCATAGTAATATGGGAACTACATAGCTATGCTGTGTACTTCCATATACAGCTAGGTTAAATTTGTTAAGGAATTAAGTTTGCACTTATCCCTTATTCAGCTGAGGAAAAGAAAAAGTTTGAGAAGGAGGAGGAGGAATTAAAAACTGTAAAATAAAAAATTCATAGTACTAGTTTTGGTTATTTCATGAATTCTGTCAGCCAGGTAAAGAAGAGGTTAGATTTCATTTTCTAAGCTGTACAACATATTTTGATGTAACGCTCCTAGTTGTCTCAGTAATATTGTGTTTTGCATGGCCAGTAGAGTGATGAAACATGACGGAAGCAGTCACACATGCAATAAAGTAACAGACCAGCAAATGAAACAAGACAGACTTCTCCAAAAAAGATGGAAAGCACTGTTGTTGGGTTTTTTTTTTTTATTATACAAACATTTGGAAGCCTTTGCCATTCTATTCAGTAATCTTTGAGGGAGCAGGGGACATTTAAAAATATGAAGTTGGATTTTGCAAACTTGATGATCATTTCATCACTATGTCAGGCAATGAAATGGAATATTAGCAAAACATATGCTTATATCTCACCAAGAAACAGTGCTGTTGGTCAGCTTAGTTTGGCATTGAATTTCAACCATTAGATGTGCCCTGCAAAGTTTTTCATGAAGCAACTAGGATTAGATTTCAGGGCTAATGATCAGGCTTCCCCAGCTAAGATGTTGGCCCATATAACCATCTAGAGCAGGAGTCCCAAACCTCTGGGTTGTGGCCCACTAGTGGCCTGTGAGCGGGTTTGCAACTGGCTACAGAAATGCCTGGCAAGCTTGTACACATGCATGCACGCATGCATATCCTCACTTGTACGAGTATCGTGCAAGCGTGCATGTGCACTGATTAAGTGAGGCAGATACATATGCATGTTGCTTGCACAAATGAAACTGTGCATGTACACATGCTTCCTGGCTGCTCACTCAGAAACTATCCCTCCCTCTTTCCCCTGCTGGTCCATAAAATCGGAAATATTGGAAAACTCTGATCTAGAGAACAGAGTGAGTTGGGCACTCATTCTAATAGAAGGCAGTACAGGTATACCTTAACTTACCACAATTGTGACTTGAACTTCCATTGCAATGAGCCATGGTGGTGCAGTGGTTAGAAAGCAGTATTGCAGGTTACTTCTGCTGACAGCCGGCTGCCTGCAATTTGACAATTAGAGTCTCACTGGCTCGAGGTTGACTCAGCCTTCCATCTTTCCAAGATCAGTAAAATGAGGAGCCAAATTGTTGTGGGCAATAGGCTGACTCTGTAAACCATTTAGAGAGGGCTGTAAAGCACTGTGAAGTGGTATATAAATCTAAGTGCTATTGATATTGCAAGGTGGTCATTAAATGAGTCGTGCTGGATTTTATGAATTTTTTTTACCATGGTGAGTCACCATGGTTATCATGTAAATCATGTGGTCATTAAAACAAACTGAGTTTTTCCCATTGACTTTGCTTCTTGGAAGCCAGCAGGGAATTTTCAAATGACAACCACATGACCTGAAACACTGCAACTATTGTAAATATTTAAAGGTTGACAAGTGCCCAAATTTTCATGACATGACTATAAGGACACTGCAGTGGTTGTACGTGCAAGGACCAGTCATAAATCACTTTTCTCAACCTTGTTATATCTTCAAACAGCCTCTAAATGATTGAACTACTTGTACCAATATCATAATCTAGTTTGACATAATCCTACCATTAAGGGTGATGCTGCTTGCTAACACATCCTTATAAAAAAATTGTGTTGTAGGGTGAAATACCGATGTTATAAAGATGTTCATTTTACTACTTTTGGTTCAAGTTGTATTAGCTTTTACTATGCTTGTATTAATGCAAAATCTACAAAAGTGGACAGGGTCTTTAAATGGTTAAACCAGGTTCTAAAAACTAACTTGAGAATCACAGAGAGAAGAAATTAGGCAAAATTTTCTACAGTGCCTTGAATTGGTTTACATAATTTGTAGTATTCAGATGAGAGCACCCTCTGCCATCTGTAATGGAAGGGACTCTGCCATGGCTGCCAAGTCAATCATCCTCAAACTGAATGTTTCCCCCTCCTTCAGCAAACCCTTTCAGATGAGGGACTCATTAGAGGGCACTCATTTGAAGCTGGAGCTGGATCCTAATCAAGATTGTCCACAAATCCCTGAAAAAATTCTGTCTGGACATGTTGAAGATCTGTGTGTGTGTGTGTGTGTTTGTGTGTCGAGATAGATAGATAGATAGATAGATAGATAGATAGATAGATAGACGGAAGGATGGATGGATAGATAGATGGATGGATGGAAAGATGGATAGAAAGAAAGAAAGAAAGAAAGAAAGAAAGAAAGAAAGAAAGAAAGAAAGAAAGAAAGAAAGAAAGAAAGAAAGAAAGAAAGATGAATGATATAGCACAATTCAAAGTGCACCGATGATTTCTCCTCGAATTGTGGTGAAATGTTTGCAACCAAATTGCCAAGCTTGGAGCTCAGACCAACAGTCCAACCACCAACCCAAGTTACTAACATTCAAATACAAGATAGATGGAGAGATAGTGCTCATCTTTGTTTCTTGGCCAAGGGAGCTTGTGCTGTCCGAAAACAATTTCCAAGGACATGAGGTCAGCATGGCTATATGCCAAAGGCACATGGAACATTGTTACCTTCTCACCAAAGTAGGAGCTATTCATCTACTTGCATTTGCATTCTTTCAGACTAGGTGGGCAGGAGCTGTAACAAGTAATGGGAGCTCATCCCATTGCACAGAGCTTGGATCGCAAACCTAGGCAGTCAGCTTTCCAGCCAAAAGCATGGTCAGATCATTTTGTAACAAGAAATAGATGATGGCTATAGGAGAAAGCAGTTCTTTATATACTGCCTTATTATAGGCAGAAAAAGAGTTCAGGAGTTCAGTGTCCTCCTTCCTTTTTCCAAACCTGAACTCTATATTTCAATACTGAACATTTAGGTAATGATTTTGTTACCAGGAATCTGGCTTCCCATTTCCTCATATTATGAAGAATTCCTCCACTCATTGCAAGGCAGGAAACACCCATCCCCCACACCTGTTTCTTCAACAGGCAATCATGACTGCTATAAATGACAAGTTCTGATTCAGCCCACCATTAGAGGAAAAAGGGTAAATCTTTCATTAAAACTGTACTATTCACAAGTACTGTTATGACAGCCTTTTTCGGGATTAATTGCCTTCGCTGCCTTTTCAGGATACAAAGCTTATGATTCCATTGCTTTTTTTTTCATGTCTGGTTGCTTTTAGACCTACACATTTCTACACATATGTTAATTTTCCAGAGTTAAATGTGTTTCATTCATTATCTGGCACTCTAGCTGAGCATCAATAAAATTTCTTTTCCCCAGACAGCATCAATTTAATCCCATTTTATGGGTAAATTCAAAGAATGAATTAATATCTCTATGATAAATAAGTAATTTCTAAAAGAAGTGACTCTAAGATACTTCTTTGTTTTTCTGCTTGGTGTTTTTGTAAAAATTGTGGGGGGATTTTCCTGCCTGTATTCTTAACAGTAATAAGAGGAACAAATGCCTAAATCTGCACATTTTATTCAATGTCATTTGGTAGCAGTAATCAGTGATGGAATTGTTTCTTAAAACAGAAGCAAAATGTTTGGATGAGAATGAGCATATATTAAGACAAGAACTACGGTGAGAACTGACTGTGGTATGAATTGTAGTAGCATTACATTTTCTTGAAAATGAAACCATGCACAACCCAAAAAGAAATAGTTAAAGGTGCAAGGAAGTATTGCAGAACCATACACCTTGCTAGATGGCCTAGCTCATGGTGGTTCTTAACCTGTGGCTAGGGAACTTCTTGGGTGGCTGAAAGTCCATGAAGGCTTGAAGAAATGTTATGATTTAAATTTTGAGTTTAAGTCTTGGGGGTCCATAGCTATGGTCCATGGCCATAAAAAGTATTTAAAGGGGGCCTGTGGTGAAAAAAAAAGGTTGAGAACCACTGGCCTACCTAATTACTAAACATCTAGTTCTCTAAGCCTAAAAAGTTTTTACATGAATGGGAAAACTAGGGCATATGAGAACTGCAACTCAGGTCAGGAAATTGCAAAACAACAGTGGCAACATATAAATGTCCTGGGAGACAAAGAAAATAATGATGAATTTATGCATGAAGCCACCAGGAGTTAAGATTACTCAGAAATTTTATTTAATTATTTTTAGAGTTAAATATCTGTGGAGATTCTCAGCCATCCAGGTCATGGTTGTCCCAAAGCTACTTTTTTTCAAGTGGCAACTGGACTGTCAGTTTTTTCTTTGAAAACATTTCACTTTTGGCCCAAGAAGCTTCTTGAGTTCCATCTGGATGGTGAGCAATGGAAGGATTTATACTCCTTGCAGTCAGCTGGTATATTCCATTCTTTTAGCGAGTCCTTGAGGCCTGCATAATGAACTGAAGTACAAATTGTTCCTGTAGTCTGCAATTTTTCATCCATTTATACTCCTGCACCATTCAAATATAAATCCTTCCATTCCACACCATCCAGTCAGAGCTGAGGAAGCTTCTTGGATAAGAAGCAAAATGCCTACAAAGAAAAACGTAAAAGTTCAATTGCCTCTTGGGAAAAAAAAGCACCTTTGGGATGTTTTTTAGAATTGTTTATATTGAAAACTCACATTGGTCATTATCAAGAGATTTCTGGATGCTATAAGATTATATATCTATACAACTATATATCTATGGATCTTTGGTTATTCGGGTTTTCTCCCATGTAAAATTGGAAGTATCTAGGCGACGTTTCGATGAAGTCTCATTCATCATCTTCAGACTTGTGTCTTCGGCTTTGTGCTTCTTGGAATAATGTGAGCTTGCAGCTGCCTCCTCCTTTTAACTGCCAGTGGGGATGTGACTTGATTGGGTGGAGGCTTGTCTGTGCTCTGATTGGGTGGGGGGGTGTTCTCATTGGTTGGGGGTTTGGCTATGTTCTGATTGGTTGGGGGGTTGGCTGTGTTCTGATTGGCTGGGGGTGTGTTCCCACCTGAACAGAACTCACCCCCAGCCAATCAGAACACAGCCAACCCCCCAACCAATCAAAACACAGCCAAACCCCCAACCAATGAGAACACACACACACACCCAATCAGAGCACAGACAAGCCTCCACCCAATCAAGTCACACCCCCACTGGCAGTTAAAAGGAGGAGGCAGTTGCAAGCTCACATTTCTCCAAGAAGCACAAAGCTGAAGACACAAGCCTGAAGATGATGAATGAGACTTCATCGAAACGTTGCCTAGATGTTTCCAATTTTACGCGGGAGAAAACCCGAATAACCAAAGATCCACATACAAATACCCACGAAAACCTCAGAAAACTATATATCTATATATCTGTGGCATTCAGCTTTGTTCGGGTATTTTCCCACGTCATAGTAATGGTGCTTTTAAAGTTGTAGCAACGTTTCAGCAGAATCTCATCTGCCATCATCAGGCTTCTGTATAGTGTTCATCTGTGAATCAGACTTTTACAGTGGTTCCAGATTTAAATTTGGGTCAGCCTATTGCTGTGCCAGAATGGTTTTTTCTTTGTCCTGATTGGTTGGGAGTCTTGGTCTGTGTTTATTGGTCTTGGAGTTTGCTGTGTTCTGCTTGATTGATGTTTCTAATATCTTCTGTCTATTTTTTGGCTCTTTTTGTATTTTGATTGGCTGGCAACATTGTGTTACTTTGTTGGAGGCCTTTAGTGCAGCTTGGCTCCAGGTAAATGGACGGCTATCATTAGTTAGGAAGCTAGGTTTCATCTGGGTGCCTGGTTGGGGTGTGTTTGAGCTGGAGGTATCAGGGGGGGATCTGTTTGTGCCCAGGTGTTTGCCTGGCTAGTGGTGTGGAGATTTTTTTTGTTTGTGAGTGCAGGCTTCCAAATGATTGACAATCTGGTGGAATCATCTCTTCTATTCATTCTATATATCTTCTATATATTTCTATATATCTATATATCTATGTCTATATCTATAAGTAACTAACTCTATATCTATATCTATATCTGTATCTGTATCTATCTATGCCTATGCCTATGCCTATGCCTATGCCTATGCCTATGTCTATGCCTATGCCTATGCCTATGCCTATGCCTATGCCTATGCCTCTGTCTGTCTGTCTGTCTGTCTGTCTGTCTATCTATCTATCTATCTATCTATCTATCTATCTATCTATCTATATCTCAATTTAATATCTGGAGGGAATGCCATACATATGTTTATATTGCTTTAAATTATTCAGTTTTATAATTGTTTTTGCAAACCACGGAGAGTCACATAACTATTGAAGTTTATCAATCCAATAACTACATGTATATATAAATATAAGAATGATATATTTTGAAAGACTTCAGAGGTGAAGAGAGTCTTTTACTGTGAGTTTTATAGTAGCGTGGTTCCATATTCCAACAGTCTTCACTTAGTATTCATGGAGCAATGATGGACTAAAACAACTGGATTTTGTGAATGAAGTAAGGGAATATAATGTTATCATGTTTATATTATGCCCAAAATGGACAGTTTAATAGAAATATGCATAAACAATTCAGTTTACTTCTTGGACTAAAAGGTGCTTTGAAATATAAGCTACATTAGCGTTGAAGACAATGCGGACCTACCTGTGTATCAGTCTATTAACCAATGTTGTCCACTGATCAAGATGTTTTTTTTTTTTCAGCAGAAAGGGACAAGACTTGAAGGAATAGTAGACAATCTGCAGTGGATGAATACAATCCAATTTTAGAAAAAGAAGTAAAGATCTGAACTAGAGAAATATCTATCACTTTATCCATCATCCCTAGAATTTCTCAGTTGCAGCATTTTATAGGGAAAAGAGTTGGCAGTTAATCTTGCTTGCTATTTAGCAGAAAGCAACTGTGACCTGAAAAGAATCCAGATCTTATATAAACATAATGTGGTGTTATTGTTTCAATGCACCTGATTTCATGTTAAGAAGACATGAAAAAGACAAAAGGGAAAGCTTAATGAGCTGATTAACCAGTTTAAATAACAAGGTGATTATGCTGCCTAAGTCCTTTTTATTATGAAAGGTTATTCAAAGCATATGAAATCATGCACTGTGGCTGTAACATTTTTGGTAAGCATTAAATTATTATTTCAGATAATTTGACTTAATTACGTTCTAATTAGTTGCATTAGCAGGAACCAACTAGAAATACTTGAGCCAATAGAGACTTCAAAAATAAAACCTCAGCAGTAGATATAGAAAGTATCCCAATGTCTTTTCTAAAGTAGAAGTGGTACAAGTACAATTTATGTAGTCATTTTTTTACAAGAAAATTCAAAAGATTAGGATACCTTTTTTTTTTGTTTCCACAGCTAGAAGTTAATTATGTGCATTTACCCTGACAAATGTCTACTATATCCATACAGAATAAAAGAAAGAAATTTAAAAAAAAACCGAGAAATAGTCCATGAATTGGTGTGCAAAGAAAGATGAATATTTCAAAATGGAATGGCTCCAAGGACTTTGAAGAAAAACAAAACAAGGACAAGAAAAGACACATCATGATTAGATGAATCATAATTGGATTACTGAAGGAAAGTCAAGGAGTAATTATCAGGAGATCATTCTCAGATGATATTAGGACAGTATTTTCAGGATGGGGAAAAAGGGACAGTATTTATGAAGGGTAAAAAGTTTGGGCTAGGAAAATTACAAGGTTAGTCCTCTCTCCCAAAGATGCTTTTTCAAAAGGCAACTGGACTTTCTTTGTTTTTCCTTGAAGATGTTTCACTTCTCATCCAAGAATCTTCTTCAATTCTGACTGAATGGTGGAGAATGGAATGATTTATATCCCTTGCAGCCATCTGGTCATTAACACTTTTTCTGAGAGTTGTTGAGGCCCTTTGGAAGTTTATCTATGCTCTCAGGGTCACCTGAATAGTGCAAAGGGGTGGTGGTGAAACCTTCTTGGAAAGTTACAACATAGTCCTTTCAGCAATTCCAAGAAGGTTCCACACCCATTCAGGTGACCAAGGCACAGATAAAACTCCAAGTGGCCTCAACGACTCTCAGAGAGAGTACTAATAACCAGATGACTTCAAGAAATATAAATCATTCCATTCTCCACCATGCAGTCAGAACTGAAGAAGCTTCTTGGATGAAAAGCAAAACATCTTCAAGGAAAAACAAAGAAAGTCCAGTTGCCTTTTGAAAAAACACTTTTAGGACAACCATAACCTGGATGACTGAAAATCTCCATAAACAGTCCTCTCCATGCTAAATTTAGAAATAAAAGCTTTTATCAACACTTTTCAGTGTTTTCATTTCTTTTTCTACAGTAGATGCTGAAGTACAAAATCTAGTTTGAAAGGAATTTAAGAAGAAATTATTGCTCATTTTATGGGTATCTGATATAACTATGTGTATCAAGATGTCATAATGAATTATGCAAATTACATAACTGATGTGAATGATGCCAATTATGAATTACATAATTCATGTCATGTGAACTATAGATACCATTTGTTCCTCTTGCTCCTTTCTTCTGTAGATTTGTTCCAATTCCATTTAAAAGAAACCTGGAAAATTTTACAAACCCTCTTTCTCCATCAAAACAGAGAGTTCTGCATTGGACATGTGAAAATAAAGCTTTTTTCAATGTAAGAAAGCTTTTTATGTTCTGGATTTGCAAATGTCTTGATCTTCTGTAAATGAAAATGAAAATTGGATGCATTTTTCCAAGAGATTAAAGCTATAAGTTTTCCCATCTTGAAAGAATGATTGGTACATCAATTGGAGTAAGATGCTATTATCTTTCAGTTCTTTTAAAGTCAAGGAAGACTGATGAAATTTCCATCAACTTGGAGAAGTAGACTACATCGGTGATTGTAATGAACAGGGTTAACTACAGTACAAGCAAACAGACAAACATGAGAATTGTGAATGGTTAAAATGTTTCAGATTTCATGCAGAGGCTGCCCTGTAATATACCATATAATTGAACCTACATCTTTACTGGAAGTAATTAGGTCTAATTTCCATGACTAAGGTTATTTAAGATCTTGCTCTTTGGGAAAATAAATCTAATTGAAATTAATAAGCTTTACAAGATGACTTCTCTCCCGCATAGCATACCCATGGAATAAGTGGTGAAAACTCAAGAATTGTAATAAAAGAAATCTAAAACAAAGAAAAGCCAATGAGTCTTACCTAATGTGTTGTTTTCACAACATAAATAGCTTGGAATAGACAGTGTGATCTCAGCTTCATTAGAAGGCAATAGAAGCAGTTTTCATTTGTTGGGATTGAGGCATGAGTATGGACAAGGGTTATGCTGGTGGAAGATCCTATATTGTGAAAAATACAAATATATATGTCAAGTTCGAAATGTGCTTACGCTGTTGTAACCATTATCGGGTCTCAGCTTGCCAAAGAACCATGGGGGAGAGAAGAGTGAGATGGAATGTAGGCTCCAAATAAGAACCAAGGACACTTCAGCAGATGTTTGCCAAACCCAAAGACTTTTTCTCATAACAATACAATAATACTCAATTGGACAATGTCACTTGCACTAATAGGGGGAGGTTTAATCCTATATTTTCATTATGTGGATTTGCATGGGAATTAGCTAGATGTAGCTTTGCCCTCATCAGTGTTGAAATGATATACTCAATGAAATTGAGATTGGATTGTATCGACTGTGTTTGCTTTGGTTAGGTTCATCAGTCAGAATGTTGGCAATGTATATGTGTGTGTGTGTGTGTGTGTGTGTGTGTGTGTGTATATGGCATTCAGCTTTGTTCGGGTATTTTCCCACATCATAGTAGTGGTGCTTTTAAAGTTGTAGCAACGTTTCAGCAGAATCTCATCTGCCATCATCAGGCTTCTGTATAGTGTTCGTCTGTGAGTTCGACTTTTACAGTGGTTTCAGATTTAAATTTGGGTCAGCCTATTGCTGTGTCAGAATGGTTTTTTCTTCCTCCTGATTGGTTGAGAGTCTTGGTCTGTGTTTATTGGTCTTGGAGTTTGCTGTGTTCTGCTACTAATATCTTCTGTCTGTTTTTTTTTTTGGGGGGGGGCTCTTTTTGTATCTTGATTGGCTGGCAACATTGTGTTACTTTATTGGATGCCTTTAGTGCAGCTTGGCTTCGGGTAAATGGACGGCTATCATTAGTTAGGAAGCTGGGTTTCATCTGGGTGCCTGGTTGGGGTGTGTTTGAGCTGGAGGTATCAGGGGGGGATCTGTTTGTGCCCAGGTGTTTGCCTGGCTTGTGGTGTGGAGATTTTTTTTGTTTGTGAGTGCAGGCTTCCAAATGATTGACAGCCTGGTGGAATCATCTCTTCTGTTCATGCTTTCTGGTCTTTTTTCAATCTCTATGGCTTCTCTGATGATTCTGTGGCTGGGATTTTCTATAGTGGCTAGGGTTTTGGTGCCATTGAAGTTGATGCTGGAAGCTACAGGTATGTGGTGTATGTGGTGAGTAGGCAGTGCAAGGGATAAACGAGAGGATCACTAGAGTGGAAGAAAGTTTTTGATTCTTTTAATTTGGCATTTTCAATTTGTGTTTATTGCTGTTTTTAGCAAAATAGTAAGCTTACTGAAGGCTCAGCACACTTGCTGTACTCCTTATTATTATTATTTTTTAAAAAAGCAAAATCTTTCTCTGTCATTTTAAGTTGATTTTCAGGGCTCCGGAGATTTAAAAAAATAGTTGGCCTGGGAGCAGAAGCTAAAAGGTTGTGACTTGGAATAAGAATGCATTCTATAATATTACTGTGCACTGTGTATTATCATTCCCAATGGTGTGGATTAGTTTGTTAATTAGTTAATGAGTAATTACATTTCTATGTCTCCACTTGGTTTCTAAAGAATCTTCTGGGCTTATTATTTCATAAATCCCAGGAAGAAATATCCTTCTGGGTTCAGTTCCAAATGGGAAAAAGACCCTGGATTCATGGAAATTGCTTGGAAAGGTTTATTGATGAAGAGGATCACATGCCTGGATGAAAAGGGAAGAGAGACTAAGAGTCCCTGGGTTTTATGCCCTCTCTAAGCTTTGAACGTTTGGGGGCACAGGAAGAGTATCGTGATTGGTTGCCTTCAAGGGTCATAACTAGCTTTGTAGGTTGTTTGTGTGTTACATTTGGTTGAATCCTGATGGGGGATGTAATTTTCCCAGGTGCCATGTGGTAGGATGGGTTATCCTATCACGTCCTGAGGGCCATATCTTAATCCCATCACCCTGGAGCTGAAGTGGGGGGTGGGCAGGGAGATGCAGGGAGATGCTTTGTCTTTAAAAACATGTTTTTCCTTTTCTCATCCAGGGAAATATAATATTCTGTCTTTTTAATATTTCCTAGAATATTTCATTCTGCTATGAGAGGGGTGAGTGCTAACTTTCTACACCAGTAAAATCAGCATCATAAAGACATTAAAAAGGTTCTGAATAGTATGTTTGTTGAATAAAATAGCAAAGATGTTTACACTGAAGAAGTCCTGCTGGTTTTGATATTGATATTTACTGACCTGGATAGGTAAAGAACCCATCCATTGATTAAGATCATCATTGGATGAAAACCAGATGAATTCTAACTGCCAAATATGGGCTTTCCAGCAATGATTTTCAACTGCAAACCAAATTTCTCAGATGGCTGGTCTGACACTGCAATGATTGAGTTTCAGGTAAGCATGTTAATATTCCTTTACTCAAAAATACGTGGTGTATTTGGCATCCTTTGAGTTTTCATTATGTTATCTTAACTTGCAATATTATTGATTGCTTTCAGGGCTTGGTTTATTCATTACAGTATGTGTTTCTGTTTCTGCACTGATGTTTGTTTATGTATGTGTATATAGGCTCCCCAAGGATAGAATACAACTGGCTCAAAAATAGGACTGAGTGATACGAATATTGAATAAATTCACTGAGTGAATTCCTGTTGCTTAACCACCACTGGCTGAATTTATACAACAATAATCTATCTGTACATATTGACAGACTGTTCAGGACTATGATCTGCCATATTATGCTTTGCATGAGAATTGGAAAATCAGAAACATTTCTAGCAGTTTTCTCTGCTACACTCTTTGTCGCCTGTTCTAATGCCCTTTGAGAAAAAAGGCTATTTAGTGCTTCAACTGATACGGAGTTCTTTTCAAAATGTAGGATGGAAAAGTTAACTATTCTAATCTTCTTTCAGGTTTTTTTCCCTCTTACTATGCTCAGTAGAAAGCACAATTGTCAGTTGTATGTGGATAATGAAACTCATAGTTGCTCTATTGTTCCAAGGTTCAGCTGAAGACTGTTGTTCCCCTTCGCAGCCTCGGGGCACCAGGAAACATTACACACTTCACCCAGGGTAGAGACCTATAGCTGGGTGTCATAACCAGCATTCTGATGATATCTCACCCTATGGTGATGGATGATGTCACCCAGCAGGTTCAGGTAAATATTAAACAGAAGCAGAGAAAGTACCAAAGCTTGTGGAATCCAGTAAAACAGGGGCTGGGGACCAAACTTCTTGCTCCCTATTAACCAAAGTGGGTATTCAGTGGGTTCTGATCAGTTCTGGAGAACTGGTAGCGGAAATTTTGAATAGTTCAGAGAACCGGCAAATACCACCTCTGACTGGCCTCACTCCCATCTATTCTCTGCCTTCTGAGTCCCAGCTGATTGGCTGGGTCTCTTCTTTTGTTGCCCTGCACAGGAGAGCTGGAAAGTAGGTTAATGTGGTGGAGAGGGAATGGAATTTGGCTGTAACCTTCCCCCAGGAATGGGGTGGCAATAAGGATTTTGCAGTATTCTTTCCCTGCCACACTCACCAAGCCCTGCCCACCAAGCCACGCCACACCCACTTAGCCATGTACACAGAACCAGTATTCAAAAAATTGAATCCCACCACTGGTTAAGATGGCTCCTCCTAAATAATTCTCAGAATACATCCTTGAATGGTGCAAGTACTTGTTTTAGTCTGGCAAGATTTCTGTCCAAAGGTGAGGAACAATAAAGGAAACTGCTTCGAAGAACCTCTGTGTGTCTTTCTTGGTTGGGTGTGTTTGAAAGATATCACTGCTTGTCATGTGGCAGTGATGTGACAACATCACTAGAGTGGAAGAAAGTTTTTGATTCTTTTAATTTGGCATTTTCAATTTGTGTTTATTGCTGTTTTTAGCAAAATAGTAAGCTTACTGAAGGCTCAGCACACTTGCTGTACTCCTTATTTTTATTTTTATTTAAAAAAAAGCAAAATCTTTCTCTGTCATTTTAAGTTGATTTTCAGGGCTCTGGAGATTTAAAAAAATAGTTGGCCTGGGAGCAGAAGCTAAATGGTTGTGACTTGGAATAAGAATGCATTCTATAATATTGCTGTGCACTGTGTATTATCATTCCCAATGGTGTGGATTAGTTTGTTAATTAGTTAATGAGTAATTACATTTCTATGTCTCCACTTGGTTTCTAAAGAATCTTCTGGCTTATTATTTCATAAATCCCAGGAAGAAATATCCTTCTGGGTTCAGTTCCAAATGGGAAAAAGACCCTGGATTCATGGAAATTGCTTGGAAAGGTTTATTGATGAAGAGGATCATATGCCTGCATGAAAAGGGAAGAGAGACGAAGAGTCCCTGGGTTTTATGCCCTCTCTAAACTTTGAACTTTTGGGGGCACAGGAAGAGTGTTAAGTTCTGCACATGGGTGCAAGGAACCGAGACGAGGCAGTGAACAGTGAACTTCAACTCTTTATTAATCATCATGAACAGAGTGAAAACCCTAGGGCAGCAGCAGCCTTTTCATAGGGCAGGCTGCTGACCTATTAACCAATGAGAAACATGGAAGTGTTAAACTCTTGAACCAATGAGAATGGCTCGTTAACAGCCAATCAGATTCCCCAGAACGGACCAATCCGATATCGTTATTATTGGCCAATCAGAAGTGCAGGATTAGAACCCTGCTTTTTCTTTAAGGTTTATTAAAACTTTATTTAAGCGTTTTTATTAGTTCATAACACCTCTTCCCCCCGGGTTCCATTTGAGGGGTGCAGTGACGTAATCCCTAAGATATATAGGTTTTTTTAACTGTCTATTAGATTTGCGCTGTCCCACCAGTTCCTGTCTGTAGTCCAGTTTCGGTGGGACGTTTTTGGACATATCTGCTACAGGAGGTTCCGTATTCTCACTGGACTACTTGGTGCCGCTAATTCTGTCGTTGTTGTTGTCCTCCGATCTTTGCGGGCTAGCCTCCGTTGAGGTATTCCTCTGTGGCGAGGAAACTCCCCTCCTTGATTCTTCTTCATTTATTGCGCCCGGTTGCTGACTTCCTTCACTTCTGCTTTCCACCATCTCGAATTCGGTTTCCTTGACATCTCCTCCCCCCTCAGTTTGGGAGTCACAGGAGTCGTGGGAACTGGGTTGTAGCCTAAAGCAAAGCTGATCTATATGGCGCTTCCATGTTTTTCCATCGCTGGTTTGCACACGGTACGACCTGGGCCCGGTGGTTTGAATTATGGTTGCTTCAATCCATAATGGTTCGCCGGGGAGGTTTTTGGCGAAAACTAAGTCACCTACCTTGAACTCACGGCATTTTCCGCTAGATCCACAGGGTTTCTCTGGCTTGTAGGACGGGTAAAGCTGGTTGAGGTGGGAACTGAGTTTGCGTCCCATCAACAGTTCAGCTGGGGTCTTGTTGGTAACGCTGTGCAGAGTGATGTTTTCAATACTGCTCATTGTAACCGCTCTGGGACGATGACTCTATCTCCCCATAGGATGCAGCCTTTTTGCGAAAAAAGTTCCAAAAAAGTAACCAATGAGGAACATGGAAGTGTTAAACTATTGAACCAATGAGAGTGGCTCGTTAACAGCCAATCAGATTCCCCAGAACGGACCAATCCGATATCGCTATTATCGGCCAATCAGAAGTGCAGGATTAGAACCCTGCTTTTTCTTTAAGGTTTGTTAAAACTTTATTTAATGAATTCATAACAAAGAGTATCGTGATTGGTTGCTGTCAGGGGTCATAGCTAGCTTTGTAGGTTGTTTGTGTGTTACATTTGGTTGAATCCTGTTGGGGGATGTAATTTTCCCAGGTGCCATGTGGTAGGATGGGTAATCCTATCACGTCCTGAGGACCATCTCTTAATCCCATCACCCTGGAGCTGAAGTGGGGGGTGGGCAGGGAAATGCAGGGAGATGCTTTGTCTTTAAAAACATGTTTTTCCTTTTCTCATCCAGGGAAATATAATATTCTGTCTTTTTAATATTTCCTAGAATATTTCATTCTGCTATGAGAGGGGTGAGTGCTAACTTTCTACACCAGTAAAATCAGCATCATAAAGAATTAAAAAGGTTCTGAATAGTATGTTTGTTGAATAAAATAGCAAAGATGTTTACACTGAAGAAGTCCTGCTGGTTTTGATATTGATATTTACTGACCTGGATAGCTAAAGAACCCACCCATTGATTAAGATCATCATTGGATGAAAACCAGATGAATTCTAACTGCCAAATATGGGCTTTCCAGCAATGATTTTCAACTGCAAACCAAATTTCTCAGATGGCTGGTCTGACACTGCAATGATTGAGTTTCAGGTAAGCATGTTAATATTCCTTTACTCAAAAATACGTGGTGTATTTGGCATCCTTTGAATTTTCATTATGTTATCTTAACTTGCAATATTATTGATTGCTTTCAGGGCTTGGTTTATTCATTACAGTATGTGTTTCTGTTTCTGCACTGATGTTTGTTTATGTATGTGTATATAGGCTCCCCAAGGATAGAATACAACTGGCTCAAAAATAGGACTGAGTGATACGAATATTGAATAAATTCACTGAATGAATTCCTGTTGCTTTACCACAACTGGCTGAATTTATACAACAATAATCTATCTGTACATATTGACAGACTGTTCAGGACTATGATCTGCCATATTATGCTTTGCATGAGAATTGGAAAATCAGAAACATTTCTAGCAGTTTTCTCTGCTACACTCTTTGTCGCCTGTTCTAATGCCCTTTGAGAAAAAAGGCTATTTAGTGCTTCAACTGATACGGAGTTCTTGGCAAAATGTAGGATGGAAAAGTTAACTATTCTAATCTTCTTTCAGTTTTTTTTCCCTCTTACTATGCTCAGTAAAAAGCACAATTGTCAGTTGTATGTGGATAATGAAACTCATAGTTGCTCTATTGTTCCAAGGTTCAGCTGAAGACTGTTGTTCCCCTTCGCAGCCTCGGGGCACCAGGAAACATTACACACTTCACCCAGGGTAGAGACCTATAGCTGGGTGTCATAACCAGCATTCTGATGATATCTCACCCTATGGTGATGGATGATGTCACCCAGCAGGTTCAGGTAAATATTAAACAGAAGCAGAGAAAGTACCAAAGCTTGTGGAATCCAGTAAAACAGGGGCTGGGGACCAAACTTCTTGCTCCCTGTTAACCAAAGTGGGTATTCAGTGGGTTCTGATCAGTTCTGGAGAACTGGTAGCGGAAATTTTGAATAGTTCAGAGAACCGGCAAATACCACCTCTGACTGGCCCATCTATTCTCTGCCTTCTGAGTCCCAGCTGATTGGCTGGGTCTCTTCTTTTGTTGCCCTGCACAGGAGAATGGAGCTGGAAAGCAGGTTAGTGGGGTCAGGAGGTAATGGGATTTTGCAGTATCCTTCCCCTGGAGTGGGGAAGGAATGGTGATTTTACAATATCCTTCCCCTGCCATGCCCACCAAGCCACACCCACCAAGCCATGCCATGCCCACCAAGCCACGCCCACAGAACCAGTAGTAAAAAAAATTTTTGGATCCCACCACTGCTATTAACACTCACTGGGAATGGTCACAAAATAAGTAAATCAAGATAACCTAGTGACCCCCAACCCCTAAAGCTGCTCCAGAAGGATACCATGGGCTTTTTAAAAAGTTTTTTTTTTTTTATTTAAAATACGTACATACAATTCATCTTTCATTTAACTGTGTGTCATTTGGGTCGAAAATATCTTGTGCAATAACAGTTAAATTTTTCAACCATATTCATTGCTTTAATATTAATTCTCCATTCTTATCTTATTGATATACATAATATTTCTACTACTATAATATTCTTCTTTTTAACATGTTCAATTCTTTTAACATATTTTCTATATTTCAATTGCCTCCTAGTTATTTCTAGCTTTCATATTTTTTTCTCTAGCCATCGATAAAATAGTTCCCATATCTGGTTAACAGTTTGCTCCTTTTCTTGAATTGCAAGGGTTAATCTATTCATTTCTGTACATTCTAATATTTTCCTTGGTGGATGATATCAAAGGCCACCAAGAGGTCAACTTGATCCACCAATTCCAGTTCATATAGACAGCACTCTGGCAAGAACATAGAACAGGGGTCTCCAACCTTGGCTCCTGGAAGCCTGGTGGACTTCAACTCCCAGAATTCCACAGCCAGGCTGTGGAACTCTGGGAGTTGAAGTCCGCCAGGCTTCCAGGAGCCAAGGTTGGAGACCCCTGACATAGAACATTGAATCATATGACAATTGTATAAAACCCTGTTCTGTAGCCATACTCATTCTGGACAATGGTGGAGATATATCAGTGGTCTGTTCTGGCTTTAGTTCTTCCCCACCAAGATATGGACATATATATCACATCAGGCATGGATTCTATATATTTAAATATACACGTCGTGTATACATATATACATATACATTTCACTTCATCTACAATATATTGCACCTCAAGTGCTATTACTATTTGTGTGCATCACTGTGTGCAAAACTAGAGCTGATGTTAGTAAACATGACTGTATTTGGCATTTTTGAGACCATGTATGATTGCATAGTAGGGACACAGTGGCTCAGTGGCTGAGACACTGGGCTTGTCGATCAGAAATGTCAGCAGGTCGGCAGTTTGAATCCCTAGCACCGTGTAACAGAGTGAGCTCCCGTTACTTGTCCCAGCTTCTGCCAACTTAGCAGTTCAAAAGCACATAAAAAATGCAAGTAGAAAAATAGGGACCATTTTGGTGGGAAGGTAACGGCATTCTGTGCACCTTTGGTGTTTAGTCATACCGGCCACATGACCATGGAGACGTCTTTGGACAGCACTGGCTCATCAGCTTTGTAATGGAGATGAGCATTACTACCTAAATCCAGAAACAACTAGCACGTATGTGCAAGGAGAACTTTTACCTTTTATGATTGCATACATGGATTCACTAAGCCATGGGGCACAGTGGTAAGAATGCAGTGTTGCATGCTAACTCTGCATTCCACTTCCAGGAATTCGATCCTGACTGGCTTATGCTTGACTCAGCCTTCCATCCTTCTGAGGTTGGTAAAATGAGGATCCAGATTGTTGGGGATAATATGCTGACATTGTAAATTGTTTAGAGAGGGCTGTAAAGCACTGTGAAGTGATATATAATTCTAAGTGCTATTACTATTGCATGGAACTGGGTGTGTGTGTGAAGAAAGGATTGGATATTGATCAGGAATTTTGCCTCTTTTTCAAGTGGTCCTCAAGCTACAACCATTCATTTAGTGAAGTTACAATGGTACTGAAAGAAAGTGGCATGACTGTTTTTCCCACTGAAGACTGTTGCAGCATCCCTATGGTCATGGGATCAAAGTACAGGTGTTTGGCAGCTAGTTCATATTTATGATGCTTTCAGTGTCCTGAAGTCACGTGATCCCCTTTTGCAACCTTTTTACAAGCAAAGTCAATGGGGAAGTCAGATCCATTTAACAACTTTGGCAAGATAGCTCGTAAAATGGGGAAACAGTCAATGAATAACCGTCTTGCTTAGAAAGAGAAATTTGGAGCTCAATTGTGATTGTATGTTGAGGCTTATCTGTACATTTTAATTCTGTACTATTAATGTAGATTAGTTTCAACTGAGTATGAATTCCCTCCATCTCCGTTTCATCATCCTCCTTTAAAATGAAATGTAAATTCCCAAGACTCAACCCATTAAAGGGAATTATGCCTATGAGGTGGGTTTGTTTTTTTTTACCTTCATCCCTTTCAATCAACTAAGGACATCTGCATCAGTGTTGAAATAGGAAATTAGTTTTATAGGAGAAGGCTAATGATATGATAATCATCTCTTATGAGTCTGTGACCTTGAGAAGTTATAATAATAGAACTGGCAAATAGCTCCATTATCTATGCTGTGATATTCCTTTTGTTTTTTGTTTTATATATATTTATTTTTTCACCGATTGTGTTTTTTTCTTCTTCTTCAGCTATTTGAAGTATGGGCAGGATTTTATAGAAAATAAAATTGTTTGCATTCCTTAATAAGCCTCTATTTAAATATGCAGTAATATCTTCACAGAGCATTTTATGAGTTTGTTTTCACCACGGACTATTGGCCTAATCCTGTGAATTGCTAGAAAAGAAGCAATGAATCGCAAATTTAGGTATTCAAAGCCCTGCTGCTGATGGGAATTATTGAATGGATACTTTGTCTGATTTTTTGCAGTGAAAGGAGATGTTTCAGGATCTGCCCTGTTAATACTGACAAAAGCACAGCTACTTGTAAAAGATCCCTGGAGATCCTTGAAGTTGCCTTCTACTGGGATATAATAGAAGTACTGTAGTCCCCAACTTATAGCTGTAATGGAACCTCTGCCCCATAAGACTGTAAATTGAGAGGATTGATAATTGGGTTGATCACATGACCAACCCAATTTTTTGACTTTTTTTGGGGGGGAGCAATCCTTAATCAAAAGCCTCAAAAGTAAATGCAAATCACATAATTTGCATGACATAACTGCAGGATGTTGTAAATAGATGTAAATGCAGCCACATTGCTAAGCACCCAAATTTTGGTCATGTAAGTGTGGGGGTAGTGGGTGGCCATTAGAACTTTGAATTTGGGTCATAAGTAGCCTCTGCTTGGGTCTGTCAAACTTTGAACAGTCACTAAGTGATTGGTGGTAAGTCAAGGACTTTTCAAGGAAGCCAATGAAATGGTATGATATTTCGAAAGACATTTGCAAATGCAGCTGGGAATCCCAGAATGAAATGGATTCCATCAAGGGGCTGGTCTGATTGTGGTCACCAGGAGGTGGAGGTTTCTTGGGGCTTGGACTGGGGGTTTTATATTTGTAAGCTGCCTGGAGTCATCATGAGTTGGGCAACTATAAAAGTTTTCTAAATAAATAAATGTTCTACCCAACAATAAATTGGAAGGAGACATGCAGAATAAATTCATCTGACTGGTACAGAGAATATAAAGAAGGAGCTGAATGATTGTGGGAATAATAAACTTTGGCATTGGGCTCAAGTAATGATTAATCTAATGCTTTATACATACATGTCTGCCTAAAGGTCACTGAGATAATGCAAGGAAATTAAAAGCAAACACCAGAAACAATTAAGCAGCTCAAACAACTGCAAACAAGTCTGTACTATTTCTAATTATTGTAATCCACAATGTAACTTGTAATCCAAAATGTAATTTTGCTTACTATGTACTAAAATCTCAATAAAAGGAAGCACTGGAATTTATTCTGGGCTCCCATCCCTAGTACACATGCTTGTATCTCATTCTTTCCATGGGAGACCACCACAAGTGGTGACCCCAACGTGATCCACTGCAGGTAGTACGTGTCCGGACCTCCGTGTTTCCTCGCCTGGAATAGGTAAAGTACGTACTTAACTATTGCTGGACAATAGGATTTTTCAGGGAATATGGGGAAAAACTTTCTCAGCCACAGGAATGTCATGTTAGTGAGCTGCTGAAGTTAGTCAGGACAAATTTCTTAATCTTTAAACCCTCTCGGGGGGAGCAAATAGTTCTTTCAAAAGGTAATGTGAAACAGCTGCTGCAAGAGATCTGGCGGCAATGCCCCTGGTACTCAGAGAGAGGCTCTTTAAAGTTAAACATGTGGAGGAAAATTGGAACTATCCTTCATGAAGAGCCACGGGCAACAGCTGAAATTTTGATATATTGGAAGGTTGTTATGACTGCTTTAGAGACCCAGCAACAACCTCTTTTAAAAACTTTAGTAGAACCTCTTCCTTATAAAGGAGTTGTGTTGCACCCTCCAACCCAAAACTGGAGTATGCTTTCTCACCTCCAACAGCACCTATGCCTGCGGATGATAAAATCCAACCACAAATGGGAAAAGTTCAAGCAATGATGCATCAGGCTTTCAATGAGGGGAAATTAGAGCCTGATGAGATTCCCCAGATGAATTTGTTTCCAGTTAATAGGCAAGTGGATGCTCAAAGCAAACTGCAGACTGAATGGGTTCCGATTCCTTTGGCAGTACTTAGGGAAATTAAGAAAGCAGTTAAAGATTATGGTATTCAAAGTCCCGTTACAAAGGGTCTCCTGACAAGTTTGGCTACCTCACGCATGATTCCTAGTGACTGGAAAGATTTAATGAGAATGATATTGAGCTCTACTTAGTATGTGGTTTTTGATTCAGAATATCAAAGGGAAGCTATCACTAGGGGATGGAATTCGGGGGGGCTGTATACGCCAGACCAAATCTATGGGGCAAGCTTGTTTGAATCCACTGCTGATCAAGCTGCTAATTTGCCTGATCACATATTTCCCATGGTTATGGCAGCTGTCCTTGGAGCATTGTCCCACATCCAGGATGTGGGAACCCCGGCATGGTCTTTACTCAAATTAAGCAAACAGCATCTGAGTCCTATAACGATTTTGTGGAAAGGCTACAATTGGCTATTACCTGGCAAATCTCTAATGAGGAAGCAGCAAAGGAACTTTTGCTGAAATTGGCAGTTGAAAATGCAAATGCTGACTGCAAGCGTATCTTACAGCCTTTGGTGGCTAGAGGTGAGGTTACTCTGGCTGATCTGTTAAAGGCATGTGCAGTGGTGGGTCCTCAGGCTTACAACATGGAGACTTTGGCTATGGCATTACAAAAAGGGATGAAACCTACAGGGAATTGTTTTAATTGTGGGAAGCCTGGCCATTTTAAAGCCCAGTGCCGTGCCCCTGGGGGGGGAATGGGATTTTACAAAAGCAAAAATAAGGACGTCCACCCAAAGTCGGTCTCTCCGAAATGCAAAAAAGGGTTTCATTGGGCAAATCAATGTCACTCTGATCAGAACCAAAATTTGGGAAACTAAATTTGGGGCGTGCAGCTGGCCCCGCTCCCAAGGCTATCACAAAAGCATCGCCTGCATCTACCGGGAGTGCAGGTTTGAGTTTAAAAATGCTGAACTCAATTGATGTGACTTTTCCTAATCAAGTGTACATTGAGGACATTCATTTACATGGGCCACTGCCAGAAAAAACAATGGGATTGGTACTTCCCAGGTCTTCTGCATCAGAAAAAGGGTTTTTTGTTATTCCAGGGATTATTTATCAAGATTATAAAGGGGTTATTAAGGTATAATTGTACACTGATACTCCTGCATCATTAATGGCCAGTGACTCTATTGCCCAGTTATTATTGCTTCCATACATTCCTATGAATCCTTTAATTGGGATCCCACGAACTGGCGGTTTTGGGTCCACTGAAATGGCCAGTTTTCCAGTTGCTACAGAATTGGTAGCGCTGACAAAAAATTTGACTACAGACCAACCTAAAATGACAATTGAAATTTAAGAAAAAACATTTTCTGGCCTTATAGATTCCAGAGCAGTTGTCTCTGTGATACGCAAAAAGGAATGGCCAAATGAATGGGCGCTTGAGGACTCTCCGGCTGTTCGTGCAGTGGGTAGTATGCAGTTTGCAAGAAGTAGTGTACATTGGTTGAAGGCATTGCATAGAGAAACTGGTGAGACTGCAAGGATTCAACCTCTTGTATTGCCCCTGCATATAAACTTGTGGGGTAGAGATTTACTGTCACAGTTCCGCACAAAAATTGTTATTGGATAATGGAAAAATTACAATTGTTAACCTCTCAGCCAGTTTGGATTGACCAATGGCCCTGCTTATGTCAGCACCACCTTTGCGGAATTTTGCCATCGATGGTCAATTATACATAAATTTGGCATTCCCAAACTCCACTGGTCAGGCCATTATGGAACGAGATAATCAGACACTCAAATAAGTGCTCCTTCATATAAAAACAAAAACGGGAGAAGTGGATGGATATGGCTTGCCTTACATACAAAACATTCTTAATATTACCTTATATACTTTAAATTTTCTAAACATGACAGGATCTCCTGCTGCTACAGCAGCCAGTAGGCATTTTGCTTCCTCCCCTTCTGCAGGTAAGCCAAGACCAAAAGTTCGGTATAGGAGACTGCCAGAGCCAACGTGGAGAGGACCTGTCCCACTGATAACTTGGGGCCAAGGATACGCTGCTGTTGAAGATGAGGGGACAGTTGTTTGGGTTCCTGCTCGCTGTGTGCGTCCTTATCATCAGCAAAAGTGGCAAGGGGGTGGATTTGGGGGAATGGAGAAGAAATACATTGATCCAGGACATGGGGAAGCTAGCAAACCTTCATGATAAAACTGATTGTTGGATATGTATGCACATGCCAACTCAGAAAACATCAGGGCTTCCAATGGTTGCAGTACCTCTGGCCGAAGGTGACTGGTATAAGGGACAATGCTATGGCTGTTCGGGAGCGTGGTCTAGCAGTTGGACTACAAGTAACATAAATACCTTACACCTTGGAAGCTGGATCCAAGAGGTGGCGGGTATCTGTTGGATCCACAATGAGATGGTAGAGAATATGACTTACTTGGGGACATATCCGTTTTGCAACAAAACAATTGTTATTAGCAATGGAAGTCAGGTATATCCAGATGACATGAAAACTAAAAATCTCACTTACTTTGTGCATAACATCACTAAATTTTCTATCACATCTTTGATCAATGAAAATGAGTGCCCATATATTCCTGCTACATGTTGTCCCACCACGGAGGACAGCAACTGGTTGCCCAAATGTGCGAATGGGAAATACGCACCATCGTCCACTTATTTGGCTATGTTAATGGAATCCTTTGCAAAATTAATCTATGCTGAGCCAAATAAGGTTGGTCATCTCCTGGGAGCAAATTTATGGTTGCTGTGTGGACGGATGGCCTATGATCGTATGCCAACACGATGGAAAGGAGTCTGCACCTATGGGAAAATAATCCCATCTCATTTAATTCAAAAATCTTTGGGGACTGCTCATATCCGCAATGCGCGTTTTGCAATGGAAGTAAACTCTGTTTTGACTCATGACTACTAGACACAGATATCAAGGGGAGTTATTCCTCCTTTAGGAGTCATGATGAATGATAGAGATTTGCATCATTTAAACAATTGGACAGTTACTATGTTTAAAGACACCATTAAAACGCTAAGGCTGCTTGAAGAAGAGCAAGGAAAAATTAGTGACTTTTTCCTTCAAACCAGATATGTGGTGAATACTATTCTGGCTGCACAAGGGGGAGTTTGCGCTGTGATTCATATGCATTGTTGCATGTATATCTCTGATTATTCTCCAAACATTACAGCTACCATACAACAGATGAAACAAACCTTGAAGGAGAATCCATTACAATTGGAGGGTGAGGGACTGGACGTGTGGTCTGCACTTTGGTCCTGGTTGCCAAATGGTTCATGGATTAGTCACCTAATTGTTGGAGTGATATTGCTTTTTATACTTTCTCTTTGTGCTGTTTTATCCAATGTCTCCCTGGACTTTTAGGAATGTGTTGGGTGAAGCCTATGGAAGGAGAATTGCTGTTGCAGATGGCGAAAAGCTACCGAGGCATCCGCGATCATCAAAAAACTAAAACAGGGGAGATGTGGGAATAATAAACTTTGGCACTGGGCTCAAGTAATGATTAATCTAATGCTTTATATATACATGTCTGCCGAAAGGTCACTGAGATAATGCAAGGAAATTAAAAGCAAACACCAGAAACAATTAAGCAGCTCAGACAACTGCAAACAAGTCTGTACTATTTCTAATTATTGTAATCCACAATGTAACTTGTAATCCAAAATGTAATTTTGCTTATTATGTACTAAAATCTCAATAAAAGGAAGCACTGGAATTTATTCTGGGCTCCCATCCCGAGTACACACGTTTGTGTCTCATTCTTTCCATGGGAGACCACCACAAATGATGAGCCCTCTCTCAATTCCACCTTTAATGTTTGTAAGCTACACAGAGTCACCTTGAAGTGAGATGGGCTGCAAACAAATCTAATAAACAACAAACAAACAATAAATAAATAAATAAATAAATGTGCCATCACCATAGAGATCATTCCACTCCATCTAATATTAGGACTGGATCTATCATGCAGAAACAGCCATGGTGGCACAGTGCAGAGGTGGTATTCAGCAGGTTCTGATTGGTTCTGGAGAACTGGTAGCAGAAATTTTGAGTAGTTTGGAAAACTGGCAAATACCATCTCACACTGAAGACTTTATAATATCCTTCCCCTGCCATGCCCACCAAGCCACGCTCACAGAACCAGTAGTAAAAAAAAAAAAGTTGAATCCCACCACTGGCACAGTGGTTAGAATACAGTATTGCAGGAAGAAGGCGGAGCCTCCTCGCTGATGGATCACGACTCTCTGCGGCTATGGTCTGTGGTCTTTCGTTGGAGAGCCCCGATCATTACGATGAGGGACTGAAGTTGCCTTGGAGGGGCGGCAGAGCAAGGGGAAACCACAAATCAAGTTGAGGGGAGCTGCATCTCCCCCCCCCGGGCTTGGTCTTTTTCCCCCTGAAGACAACTTCAGCAGTGGTTTAAAATGGCCACCCCAAAGAGGAGGACTCAGCTGGATTAAGATTTGTGCAGGAGGAAAGAAAGAGGTGGATAACATCTGAATTGGGACAACTGGGCAATACAACAAAACAAAAGTACCCCGGGATTAAGGTAATATGGAATTTTTAAGAAATAAAAGTGAGCGGCGAAATTACAAAGGGTTGGGAAAAAAAATAAGAAAATATTTTTGACAGCTAAGCGGGGCTTCGAACCGGGAAAGGAAGAAACTGGAACTAAAAATTTAACTAAATTGGACTAAAATATTTTGGGAATAAACAGGCATAAAATAAAGCTGGATTTAAGATTGCCCAATAATAACAATAAAGTTTACAAATTGGAGACTGGACTGTGCTGGAATATTGAAGTTCAAAAAACCCTCAATAAAAAAATAGGCGGAAAAGGTGAAGACTTTGTATAATGGAGAGTGCCACCGTTTGACAAAAACTTGAGCTCAAACAAAAGGGAAAGCACCCTGTTTCTGAATGAACTTGTGTGGATATAACATTAAAGAAATATTGAAACAAAGTAAGTGTCGTGTCCGGAAATAAGCTCAGAGTCGGTGACTTCAATTAAAAGCTCTTTATTTTCAACAAGTGAACCGAACCGGCGACAGGCAAAAAGCCCGCGGCTTTTATACCTTTCGCAAGGCTGCCGCGGCCAATGGCAGCGATTCAAGTCTCCCGCTCTCGGTTTGCACCAATCGCGGGAGACCTAAATCGGGCCAATCAGAAATCCCCGTGCCTTGGCCAATCAAGGCTCGGGGATTTTGAGTATACCATTTTCAATACATAACACCCCTCCCCCCTTGGTACGGTCCGTCAGGTGGTGTAGTCACGCAGGTAGGCGGGGCTCCGTCGAGTCCTAGTTGACCTGCGCAACTCACTTCCCTGTTGTATCTCGGCCGGAGCGGTCGTTCCTTTGGCTGCTCCTGCCTCTTCGCGAACCGGCTGGATGATCGGGCCGGTTCTTTCGCCGTGGCTCCCGCCTGGGCCTACCGGGTCGGTTGAGCTGCGGATTTCGCCGCTCCCGCTTGCCTTCTCCGAGTCGGTAGAGCTGGCCAGACGGTTCTTCTCCGGAGGGGACTCGCGATGGCTGTTTTCTGGTGAGTATTTTTGGTTTATTTTATTTTGCGATTGTCTTTCCGGGTATTCCCTCCCCCCTTGGTTCGCTTCTTGGGGGTTGAGGTCAGTTGCCGTTCGGGACCTTAACTGGTCAATATGCCGTTTCCAGGCTCGCCCATCCGTGGTTTGGAGCCGGTACGACTTTGGACCAGTGATTTGTGTTATGACGGCTGGGATCCATAGGGGGTCCCCTGTCATGTTTTTTGCGTAAACCAGGTCGCCTGGGTTAAATGTCCGGAACCTGGAGCTGGAGTCTGGGGGCTGCTCCGGGTTGTAGGTCGGGTGCAGTCTGTCAAGTGGAGACCTCAGCTTCCTGCCCATTAACAGCTCTGCCGGACTCTTGTTGGTTGTAGTGTTGGGAGTGATGTGTTGTATGAAGAGTAGGCGGTTGATTTTGTCGTTGATCTCTGCGTGGTCCATTTTCCTGAGTGTCTTTTTTGTAAATTGGACCATCCGTTCCGCCCTACCGTTCGCCGCCGGATGCGCCGGTGCTGTCAACGCGTGGCGGATGCCCTTCTCTGCCAGGAACCATTCGAAATCGATGGAGGTGAATTGGGGCCCGTTGTCTGAGACGATGATGTCTGGGAGGCCGTGTGTGGAGAACAGTTTGCTCAGTTCTTTTATGACAGCCTCTGTGGTGGTGGATTTCATGTCAGCCACCTCTAGCCAATTTGAGTATGCGTCGACTGTGATTAAGAACGTGTGTCCATTTGTGGGGCCCGCAAAGTCGAGATGGATTCTGGACCAGGGCCCTCGTGGTGTTTCCCAATCCCGGATGGGTGCTGTGGGTGGGCTGGCTCTGGTCTCCTGGCATCGGTGGCATTTGGCGACCCATGCCTCAATTTGCTTGTCCATCCCTGGCCACCAAGCGTAGCTTCTGGCCAGGGCTTTAGTCCTGACGATGCCAGGATGACCCTCATGTAGCATCCTCAAGACTTTTTCTTGCAATTTATCTGGAATTACCACCCGGTCACCCCATAGAATGCATCCCTTCAGTAGTGACAGTTCGGTCTGGCGCTGGCGGAATGTTTTAAAAGTCTCGTCACAGTCCTTTTCCGGCCAGCCCTTTTCTAACCAGTGTAAGATTCGTGCCAGACGCCTGTCCTTAATGGTTTCCCTGGCAATGTCGGATGCAGTAATAGGTAAACTTTCTATGCTCAGGGTATTTGTGGTAGGTGCTGGGTCAGGTTCAGAGTTAGGTAAGGGCGAGTGGCTTAAAGCGTCTGCGTGCGAGATTTTCTTACCTGGCTTGTGTAACAGTTCGTAATTGTAGGCTGCCAGGAATTCCGACCATCTTGTCATTCGGGGTGACAAGATGTTGGGCGTGGCTCAGTTCCCCGGGAGGATGCCCAACAGAGGCTTGTGATCCGTCACGATGGTGAACGGGCGGCCGTACAAGTATTCATGAAAACGTTTAACGGCGGCAACTATAGCCAAAGCTTCCTTGTCCAGCTGGCTATAGTTGCGCTCTGGTTTGGTCAGAGTCCTGGAGAAAAAGGCGATGGGTGCTTCTCTCTGGTCTGGGAGGGTGTGGCTGAGGACAGCGCCGACGCCGAAGGGTGATGCGTCGCAAGTGACAGCTAGTGGTAAAGTCTCACTAAATTGCATCAGGACAGCATCGGAGGTGAGGAGGTCCTTGGTTTTTTGAAAAGCGGCTTGTTCTCGCCTCCCCCAAGTCCAGGCTGCCTTCTTGTCTAGGAGTCTATGTAAGGGCTCCGCCGCCGTTGCCTTTTGAGGTAGGAAAACATTATAGAAATTTAGTAATCCTAGGAATGCTTGTAATTCCGTTTTGGATCTTGGGGTGGGGGCTTCCTTGATGGCTTTTATTTTTTTAGTTGTAGGGTGAATGCCCTTTTGGTCTAGGAGATAGCCCAAAAATTCTACTTGCTTTGTACATAGATTGCATTTCTCTCGCTTAACCTTAAGTCCTGTTTCTTTAAATTTTGTTAAGACTTGTCTGAGTCGCGTCTCTAACTTGGCTTCATTTGGCGCCGCTATTAGTACGTCGTCAAAATAGGGCACCACCCCTTTTATGCCCTGTAACAAACGTTCCATCAGGCTTTGAAAAATGCCTGGTGCCACGCTGACTCCGAATTGGAGCCGGTTACACCTGAAGGCCCCCCGATGGGTTACTATTGTTTGGGCTTCCGCCGTTTTCTCGTCTACCGGCAGCTGCTGATATGCCTGAGCAAGGTCGAGTTTTGCAAAGACTTTGCCCCCTCCTAGCGAGTGTAGTAAATGTTGTACTATAGGGACTGGGTAGGCGCTTTGTTGTAACGCGCCATTTAGGGTGGCCTTATAGTCCCCGCAAATTCTCACTGACCCGTCCGGTTTTACTGGGGTCACTATAGGGGTTTCCCATCTGGCATGGTCTATCGGTTGTAATACCCCCTGTTTGACGAGTTTGTCAAGCTGCTCGTCAATTTTTGGTTTTAATGCAAACGGTACCCTTCTAGGTTTAAGTCTCTTAGGGGGGACCCTTGGATCTAAGTCAAATGAGATAAGGGGCCCCTGGTACTTGCCCAAGCCTCCATCGAACACCTCCTGGAACTCCTGGGTTAGCCGCTGTTCCCAAGCTTCGATGGTGACTTGGTTGACACCTGTCAGCGCGATGTTAAGCGGGGCGAACCATTGTAGACCCAGTAGGCTTGGGCGGTCGCGATCGACGATTGTGAGTGATAGTTGTTCGGTGTGGCCTTTGTAGGTTATGTTGAAATTCTTGGTGCCTACTACCGGGACACGGTTCCCTTGGTAGTCTTTAATAATGATCTTTTGTGTCTGCACGTTTCTCTTTTGTAGAGTTGGCACCAGTCTTTTGATTTCACGCCATGCAATCATGGAAAGGTAGGACCCAGAGTCCACTTCCATCTTGCATGGCTGGCCTTCTATATATACCTCTACATGTATTTTTCTGGCGCCGTCGGAGGTGGCGTGGCCGATGGTCACCGTCTGATGGGTCTCTTCTTTCTGTCGACCGTCGCCGCTTCTTTGAGATCGTTGAGCGCGGTCCCATCGACCGTCTGGCTGTCGTTCTCTGGTTCTGGGCGGGGAGTTTTCTCTCCGTCTGTCGTGCTGTTCCCATTTGGGCGGGCTGCGAGTCTTCTTTTGGCGGCAAACTCGGGCGATGTGACCCCTTCGTTCACAATGCCTGCAGATAGAGTCAAAAAATCGGCATTCTGACCTGGGGTGGTCGCCGCCGCACCCGGCGCAGCTGGTCCTCGACTTACGGCCTTTTCGACTTCGTTGATCGCCGCGTCCCGTCTGTACTCGGTGAATGTCCTCCTCGTCTTCAGACGTGCTGGAGTTTGACTGGTATTCACCGTAGTGTGCGGTCGCTTCACTTCTTGCGTCGGCCGACCTTGCCGGGTTGTTGTTCCCGCCCTTCGCGTCAGATCTTCGCATGCTGTCTGCCGACGTGCGTGTTGCTTCAGCGGCTGCGGCGGCTGTAAGGGCATCGGCTAGGCTGATGTCGCCCTTGGCCATAAGTCGGCTCTGCAGTATAGGATCCCATAATCCGAGTACGAAGCGGTCTCTTATGAGACTGTTGAGAACCTCGAACTCACAGAGTCCTCCCAGGCGCCGCAGTTCTGCGACGAAATCGCTCAATTTTTCGTCGGGCTTCTGGTTTCGGCGGTAAAACTCATTGCGCCGTATTAGGATGGGGACCTCGGGGGCATAATGGCGCCGCAGTATTGGTTCGAGGACGTCCCAGTCCATGGCGGTTGCGTCTGCCGGCTTGGCTAATGCCTTAGCCATCTGGAAGACCTCTGGTCCGCAGTGTGTAAGGAAGACAGCGCGTTTCAACGGGCCCGGGGCGTCCTTCATGCCGGCGCATTCTAGGTACATTCGGAACCGATCCGAATACGATTCCCAATCTTCGGCGGCAGGGTTGAAGGGGGCGGGCGGTGCTATCTTCGCCATCTTTGTGCTGTCGCTGGTTCTTAGGTGGACACGGGGTTCGGTTCAGGGGCGAGATCCCACCCTCGTCGCCAGTGTCGTGTCCGGAAATAAGCTCAGAGTCGGTGACTTCAATTAAAAGCTCTTTATTTTCAACAAGTGAACCGAACCGGCGAAAGGCAAAAAGCCCGCGGCTTTTATACCTTTCGCAAGGCTGCCGCGGCCAATGGCAGCGATTCAAGTCTCCCGCTCTCGGTTTGCACCAATCGCGGGAGACCTAAATCGGGCCAATCAGAAATCCCCGTGCCTTGGCCAATCAAGGCTCGGGGATTTCGAGTATACCATTTTCAATACATAACACCAAGAATCTTAGAAAGTGAAAGCAGAACCAGAATAAAGGAAAAAGCAAGGAAAGACTGACTGTGGGATTGATTGATGTTTTTGGTATAGACCCTGGGCTGGAATAACTGAGAACTTTAGAAAATTGAAAGAAGAAAGAAGGAAAGTAAAAGTGTTTTTTTGGTGGACTTTAACGATCATAAAATATAAGAGTGTGTAATGATGATATCTCTTCGGGAATTAAAAATGGAACTTAAAAATATGAGGAAAGAGGCGAATCACTTTGCTCTGTGTTAGAAAAAATGGAAATGGTGATTGAAGAACAAGAAGAGCTTCAGAGGAGGAGGAGTCGACTCAAGAAGAAGCCATTTTAAGTAGACAATTAACACAAAGAATACTACAAAGAAGTGGGGAAAGAAGGAAGGTTAAAAAGTTGAGATTTAAGAAGGCAATCAAAGAGAATACCTGTGAAGTCGGGAAAGGCAGAAAGACCCAGCAGAAAAGGGGAAAGGAAGATATTAAGAAAGAGAGGGATATAAACTGGAATGAGAAAAGATATGGGGAAAAGAGGGGGAGGACAAACAGTAAGAAACAGGTGCATGAAATAAAGAAATACGGAAATATTAAAATGTTGAAAAGAAATGGTTTTTTCAGAGATAATGGTTGATGAATTAAAAAGGGGATTCTGCAGGGTGACAAAGGATAATAAGAATATTTCTTCAATTAAAAATATTTAGAAAATAGGGTAATATAGATACTGATAACTCTTATTAAAAATCAAGGGGGAAAAATATGCTGCAGAATCCAAATGAAAAGATGTAATGATTATTATTGTAACTTCTTAAAAATAATGGTTTATTGGGAATCAAGATGAGGGAATAAAGGCATATTTTAATCATTGAGGTGTCACACTCAAAACAGTAAAAGGGGGGGAAACCTATACTTGTTTTGTGTGTGTGTGTGTTAAAATTTGTATTAATCTAGAATTTATAAAAAGAATGTGTAATGGAAAGGGAATATGACAGACTAAAGAACCGACTAAATTAATAAGTTAACATAGACTATTAAAAGAAAGGACAGACATTGGTAACTTTATTATTATTATTATTATTATTATTATTATTATTATTATTATTATTATTATTATTATTATTATCATGATTATTATTATTGTTAGGCAAACACATATTGTTTATCTTTATTTTTAAAATAAATGTTAAAGGATTATATTTGAAATAATTGAAATGAAATAAAAAGATGTTTCAATTGAGATTAATGGAAGAGGCTAGAATTAATGTGTTTGTTTCTCTCCTGACTGAAAATTTGGAATGGAAAAGGTAATAATAAAAATACGTATGCATATATGAATGTATAATTGCTGTCATATTTGTATGTAAAGGTGATGACCCGGAAATATGTTGTCCACTAAAAAGAGATTTTTGTTTTTAATGTGGAAAACTGAATAAAATTTGTTAAAAGAAAAAGAATACAGTATTGCATGCTAACTGTGCTCACTACCAGGAGTTGGATCCTGATCAGTTCGACTCAGCCTTCTGTCCTTCTGAAATGGGTAATTGTTGGGGCTGTATGCTGACTGTAAGCTGCTTAGAGAAGACTGTAAAGCACTATGAAGCAGTATATAAGTCTAAGTGCTATAGCTATTGCTAATACTATTGTTATTTCTTTATTAAATTTGTTTGGTGCCCATCTTGGCACAAGATGAGATGGAGACAATTATGAAACAATTATTAAAAAAAACCATTCATACCAAAGAATTCTGAGAGATTTGATAAGACTACAAATATTTTTTAGAAATGGCCTCTACGAATATTTTAATTAAAATTAAATCAAACTGTTAGAAAATGTTCCTTTTGTTGACTTTATGTAATGCTTTTGGCTGATTCTTGAATTCTGTAAGCATTGCTATGGATTAACTGGATAATTGATGCATGGCTGATTCTCCATTTCTCCATTTCTCTATTTTAACTAAAATTAAATTGAACTGTTAGAAAATGTTCCTTTTGTTGACTTTATGTCATGCTTTTGGCTGATTCTTGAATTCTGTAAGCATTGCTATGGATTAACTGGATAATTGATGCATGGCTGATTCTCCATTTCTCCATTTCTCTATTTTAACTAAAATTAAATTGAACTGTTAGAAAATATTCCTTTTGTTGACTTTATGTAATGCTTTTGGCTGATTCTTGAATTCTGTAAGCATTGCTATGGATTTACTGGATAATTGATGCATGGCTGGATTCTGCATTTCTCAATGCTAATTTCTTAAAGCAAAAAAAAAACAAAAAACAAACAACCAACACCATTATTTACATTTCTGTGCCTGTGTTGAGTAAAACAGTTATTTTATTATTTTGTAGAATACATATTGCTCTCAGGTGCACGGTAAGATGCAAATTTACATGGTTTTATAGAGGGACCCGAAAAATTCAAGGGCAATCAGACTATCAATAGCTACTGAAGTTGCTCATTCAATCACTTTCTGTGTCACAAAAATACCCCATGCTTTAAATTCCAATTGGCTATGGAACAATTGAACTATTGTCATTTGTTTTCACCAAGGACTATTGGCCTTATCCTGTGAGTTGCTAGAAAAGAAGCAATGAATCGCAAATTTAGGTATTCAAAGCCCTGCTGCTGATGGGAATTATTGAATGGATACTTTGTCTGATTTTTTGCAGTGAAAGGAGATGTTTCAAGATCTGACCTGTTAATACTGACAATAGCACAGCTACTTGTAAAAGATCCCTTGAGATCCTTGAAGTTGCCTTCTACTGGGATATAATAGAAGTACTGTAGAATTAACCTGTTCTACACAGCCTGATACAAGACAAAAAGCTGGATGTTCTCTTGGCTTGATCCTTCAGGGTCTTGTTATGCATATTTGTTTTGTCCTTTTTGAATATATTCATATTCTTTTTTTAAAAAAGGACTACATGCACGATTGCTTCATCCACCATCCTTTTTTTTTTTTTTTTTTTGAATAATGCAAACAGGGCATCTCTTGAATAAAACAAAGTGACCTGCTCAAAAAACAATCTGCCTATTTGAAAAAACAAAACAAGACAAAACTTTTTTTTTTCTGTAGACACAATTGCTATTCGCTATAACCAAATGAAAAAGTTACCAAAATAGCGAGTTCCCCAGGGATTGAGCGTCTGTCCAAATCTCAATAGCCATTGGGGGAAAACACAGGAAATGGTAATGGATGGTTTAGCATGGAACTGGTTTTCCTGCATGTGTCTCTCTCTCTCTCCCACTCTCTTTTTTAAAAAGTTGGAATTTAAGGAATTTCTGATCCTCTGGGAGGCCTGGAAGCAAGGCATGAATTACCATGCCATAAAAGGAAAACTGGTACAATTTTCTGTGTGTTCAGACAAGTTCCAAGGATCCCGTTTATCTCAGGAAGGCTGCAGAAAAAAATATATGGGTTAACAGTGGAGAAAATAAATGTAACTAACAAAATGGAAACTATATACATGCACACAGAGATACACAGTCACAAACAAGTTTCTCCCTAATCTAATCAGTCCATCCCTGCCCACAAAGAAAGTTCCTAAAATCCCAACCAACCAACAAATAGAAGACTCTTCCAGCTCACAGCACAGACTAAGAGCAGCTCTAACGAGGAATTATAAGCTGGAATAACCCCACCTGTTCCAACCTCCTGATGATTTCAAAGTTCCATCTCTTTCATCATGGACTTCCTCAACTTTGCTGCCCTCCCAAAAGGCCCATTTTCCCTAACAATTGTAGTAAAAGACTAGGCAGAACATGGAGGGCAGAGTTAAGGGCATCATTTAGTTGACTAGATTAATGTCAGGTGCAAAGCATCCAAGCCATACGTTAAATTGTGGTTCGAGGATTTAATGTTGAAGCCTATGCATGAGAATCTAGTCAACAAAAGTTCAGTACCAAATTGGAACCAGATAGTGTCAACTGAATTCAAGAGGGGTTGGACTTGGACTGTTTGTGGGAACAAAATGTCTATAAGCCAGGGGTGGGTTTCTATCGGTTCTGTACACCTCTGTAGAACTGGTAGCTCTGAAGAGCAGCAGACATATGTCTGCTTATGTTTTTGCCCACCCACCCATCTGGGCTGTTACCTGATCTTTATTTCCTGATTTTTCAACTTCAGCTGCCGAACGAGGCACAGCTGCAGTTAGAAAAGCAAGAAAAGAGGGCTGTTGCAAAGGCTGATTCTCTGCAGGCAGCTGCTGCTGCTGATTTACAGGTATGCGGCTTGCAGCTTGCAGGGAAGCTCGTAAATCCCAAACTGGTAGTTAACCCTGTCTAATCCCACCCCTGTGTCAAACTCAATTTCATTGAGGGCCGCATCAGGGTTGTGTTTGACTTTGGGGGGGGGAGGACTGAGTGGGCATAGACAGGGTGGGATGACTAGTTTGATGTCACTTGTGTCGGGAGTATCTGTGGGGGCCCAAGTGCTCTGAAAACAGGCTCACAAGCTCAGTGAAAACAAGCTCAGTTTTTCTCCGTGACTTCCTTCTGCAAGTGGAAACAGATCTTGGGGGGACCATGCACACCCACTGGGCTCCATTTTCAAATGCAATGGCCTCCTGCACTATCTGCTAGTGAAATGGAGCTTGGGAGCACCCCCTAGGCTCCATTTTTGCTGGTAGAGACACCGTGGGCCAGTCCTTCACTATTTCCAGGATGACCTGCGGGTCAGATCTAAGTACCCTGCAGGCCAGATTTGGCCTGTGGGCCTTGAGTTTGACACCCCTCCTCTAAGCTGATGACACTTAACTCTGCCTCTCCAGCTCTGCCTATTCTTCTTTACAATAATAGAATTCACATCTGGCAAGGATTTTACACTGGTGGTACCTACTTTCCCCAAACTTGCCTGCAAATAAGATTCCTAGGATTTCTCCCTTTGTTTCCCTCAACTCCTATAAAAAAAAAGTCTCTTTCTTCTAAAGCAGGGGTCTTCAAACTTGACAGCTTTAAGACTTGTGGACTTCAACTCCCAGAATTTCTCTTCCAGTCATGTTAACTAAGGAATTCTGGGAATTGAAGTCCACAAGCCTTAAACTTGCCAAGGTTGGAGACCTCTGTCTAAAGCATTCATCCAACAATAAACACAATTCTTCCCCTTAATGTTTTGCTCCTTCTTCAGACTGAATCCATGACAATTTTATTCACTCATTACAACTGTTAACATTTAAGAAATAAAAGCAAGCTGAGGGTAATAAACTTTGCAATGAGTAAGCTTCTTCTACTCAGTGCTGTGCTTCTTGTTCAGAGTGAATTCATGACAGGATTAAAGTCTTATTTATTCACCATGATGTTAATGTGACCCAAGGTACTGAAGTGTTCATGAAGTAGATCCAGCCTGATCAGTTGCCTTGTCTCAACCAACAGAGTCACTCAAAGCACAACAGGATGTCTATTCCACTCCGTTGTTTGGAAAACTGAGTCACTTCACATGATGTTTTGTGATGCTGAAGCACTCCTTTCACCTTCTGTACAACTTGAATGAAAAAAATACACATAGAAGTAGTTAAGCCACCCCTGTACTAGGGATCCGTTTTAAAAGGGGAAAAAAAGGAAACAAAACACCAGATAAAGAGAATAGTAGTGGAAGACTCTCTGATAACATATAATTAGAAATAGACTCTAAAAGCTATATATAATTGTTGTATTTGAATGCGTATTTAATTGAAAAAGTTTTATTGTGCTAAGGTTTACATTTTTTTGTTATAAAGATGTGTATTATTTTTGTGTAAAAAATGTGTATTATTTCTTTTATTTTTTAAGAAGTATGGGTATGAGGATAAGGGGAAAAGGAAACTAGAAGAGAGAGAAAAAATACTAAATGCTTGCTTAGAGATCAGCAAAGGGTTAATTTCACTGAGCAAACAGCTCACCCAAGCAACAATCATCCTTTAAAGGATGTATGTATGTATGTATGTATGTATGTATGTATGTATGGTATTCAGCTTTATTCAGGTATTTTCCCAGGTCATTATAGTTGTGCTTTTAAAGTTGTAGCAACGTTTCGGCAAAATCTGCATATATGTGTGTGTGTGTGTGTGTGTGTGTGTGTATGTTTTTTGAGGTTCTCGCAGGTATTTGTATGTGGATCTTTGCTTATTCGGGAATAGCACAGAGAAGCACAGAGCTGAAGACACAAGCCTGAAGATGATGAATGAGACTTCATCGAAACATTGCCTAGATACTTCCAATCTTATGCAGGAGAAAATCCGAATAACCAAAGATCCATATGTGTGTGTGTGTGTGTGTGTGTGTGTGTGTGTGTGTGTGTGGCATTCAGCTTAGTTCGGGTATTTTCCCACGTCATAATAGTTGTGCTTTTAAAGTTGTAGCAACGTTTCAGCAGAATCTCATCTGCCATCATCAGGCTTCTGTATAGTGTTCATCTGTGAGTCAGTCTTCTACAGTGGTTTCAGATTTAAATTTGGGGCAGCCTATTGCTGTGCCAGAATGGTTTTTTCTTCCTCCTCATTGGTTGGGAGTCTTGGTCTGTGTTTATTGATCTTGGAGTTTGCTGTGTTCTGCTTGATTGGTGTTTCTGATATCTTCTGTCTTTTTTTTTTTGGCTCTTTTGTTTCTTGATTGGCTAGCAGCATTGTGTTACTTTATTGGAGGCCTTTAGTGCAGCTTGGCTTCCGGTAAATGGATGGCTATCATTAGTTAGGAAGCTGGGTTTCATCTGGGTGCCTGGTTGGGGTGTGTTTGAGCTGGAGGTATTAGGGGGGATCTGTTTGTGCCCAGGTGTTTGCCTGGCTTGTGGTGTGGAGATTTTTTTGTTTGTGAGTGCAGGCTTCCAAATGATTGACAGCCTGCTGGAATCATCTCTTCTGTTCATGCTTTCTGGTCTTTTTTCAATCTCTATGGCTTCTCTGATGATTCTGTGGCTAGGGTTTTCTATAGTGGCTAGGGTTTTGGTGCCATTGAAGTTGATGTTATGTCCTGTGGCTTCCATGTGTTGGACGAGTGAAGAAGTGTGTTCCAACTTTTTGACTGCATTTTTGTGTTCATCCAGGCGGGTACTTATTCTTCTATTGGTCTGTCCAATGTATGTGGCCGGGCATGATGCACAGGGGACTTCGTATATGCCTTGGTTTTCCAGGTCAATTTTATCTTTGGGGTTTCTAAGGATGGCTGCTATTTTTCTGTCTGTTTTGAAGGCAGTCTTGATGTGATGTCTGTGTAGTACCTTACTTATTTTATCTGTAGTACCTCTTATGTAGGGCAGAACAGCTGTTCCATAGGTCTGTTCATCTTCTGGGTCTCTATTATGTTTCAGTGTGTTTTTGTGGATAAAGCTGGTGATTTTGCTTCTGTGGAAGCTGTTGGCTGTCAGTACTTTAGTCAGGGTGCATAGTTCAGTTTTAATGTGTGTCTTGTCTGCCAGGCGTTTGGTTCTAGTAATTAGTGTTTTAGCCATGGAGTTTATCTGTGCTGGATGGTGGTGGGATTGGGCATTGAGGTAGCGGTTAGTGTGTGTTTTCTTCTGGTATATGATGTGTCCTAGTGTGCCATCTGTTTTTTTGTAGATTAGTACATCTAGGAATGGTAGTTGTTTGTTTGTTTCCGTTTCCATGGTGAACTTGATTTTGGGGTGTGTGTTGTTTAGGTGTGTTGGGAAATAGTTTAGGTTTTCTTTTCCATGGGACCAAATCACAAATATGTCATCAATGTATTTTAACCATAGTTTGGGTTTGTGGATGGCATTGGCCAGGGCTCTGGATTTGAATTCTTCCATGAACAGGTTTGCAATGACGGGTGACAGTGGTGATCCCATAGGGGCACCTTCAATTTGTTTGTATCTTTGTCCTTTGTATATGAAATATGTGTTGATTAAGCAGTGTTCTGTTAGTCCCATGAGATGTTTAGCTGGTTGGTATTTATTTTTGATGATTTCAAGGGTCTCTTTTATCGGAACTTGAGTGAATAGTGAAACCACGTCGAAACTTACAAGCAGATCTTCTTGCTCCACATGTAGATCTTTGATCATTTCCAAGAAGTGGTATGAGTTTTGTACATGTGAAGCTGCTGTTTCAGCATGGGGCTGTAACTGTTTTGCTAAGTGTTTAGCTAGGTTTTGTAGTGGTGCTCCTCTGGAGCTAACTATGGGTCTGAGAGGTATGCCTTCTTTGTGTATTTTTGGGAGGCCGTATAGTTTGGGGCATATGGAAGATTTTTCTCTTGGGATGATCATCTGTTGGATCTCTTTGCTCATGTGGCTGGTTATAATTTTCTTCTTGGTTAATTTTTCCAGATATGTGGTTGGGTCTGTGTTTATGGGTTTGCCTGAAATTGTATAGGGTTTCCTGCCTGAGCGGGGGACTAGAAGACCTCCAAAGTCCCTTCCAACTCTGTTATTCTGTTATATTCTGTTTTACTCTCTTGCCTTTTGAAGAATCTTTATGATTTCTTTATCACTTTGATTTGTCATTTTGCTCTTGGCTGTAATTACACAGCGCTGTCATTCTCTTATCTCAGAAAATTTCAGTGGTCCAGTCCAAAAATGCTGGCTTTTCTCAGGAGTGAAATTTGCTCAAAGTGAGTAAAAACTCATCCATAAATATATTCATGAAATCGTTTAACAGCAGATACAACAGCAAGAGCCTCTTTATCGATTTGACTATAGTTACGTTCAGCTTTTGATAACGTTTTTGAAAAGTAGGCAATAGGGGCTTCACTGCCATTTGGTAACACATGGCTCAAAATGTCTCCCACTCCAAATGGTGACGCATCACATGGGATTGTTAAAGGCAAAGTTTCATTATACTGCATCAAAACAGCATCTGAAGTCAATAGGTTTTTTACTTGTCGGAACGTGTGTTCCTCTCGGTGTCCCCAGACCCAGGTTGCCTTTTTGTCCAATAGACGATGTAGGGGCTCGGCTATGGTCACTTTGTGGGGCAGGAAAATGTTGTAAAACTTGATAAGGCCCAGGAAAGCTTGGAGATCAGTCTTATTTCTGGGCTTTGGGGCGTTCTTGATTGCCCTTAGCTTGCTATCAGTGGGGTGAATGCCTTGTTTATCGATTAAGTACCCCCAAAATTCTACTTTATCCGTACACAGTTGACACTTTTTTTTTTTTTTTACTTTAAGGCCAGAGTCTTTAAATTTCTGGAGAACCAACCTAAGGCGCTCCTTTAGTATTTCTCTATTCGGAGCAGCAATTAAAACGTCATCAAAATATGGTACAACCCCTTTTATACCCTCTCTATCAAGCTCTGAAAAATTCCCGGGGCCACGCTAACTCCGAATTGGAGTCAGTTGCACTTAAATGCACCTCGGTGCGTAACGATCGTTTGTGCCTCTGCCGTTCTTTTATCTACAGGCAGTTGTTGGTATGCCTGTGCTAAATCCAATTTAGCGAAGACTTTTCCGCCCCCAGGGAATGGAGAAGGTATTGTACCACCGGTACTGGGTAAACGTTCTGCTGAAGGGCGTGATTCAGGGTGGCACGGTAGTCCCCACAAATTCTTAATGATCCATCCGGCTTGATGGGTGTTACGATTGGGGTTTCCCAGGGAGCATGGTCAGTTGGTTCTAACACACCCTGGGCTATTAATTTATCAAGCTGCTCGTCAATCTTTGGTTTAAGGGCAAACGGTACTTGACAAGGCTTAAGGCGGATGGGAGCTACTTCAGGGTTAAGGTTAAATGATATCAGGGCCCCTTGTGTACTCGCCTAGTTTATCTGCAAAGACGTCCTGGAATTCCTCAACGAGGGCCTCTTCCCAGTCGTCGCTGTTGGTTCGGTGAATGCCGGCTACTTCAATCCCAAGTGGAGCGAACCATTGAAGGCCTAACAAACTAGGCCGATCCCTGTTGACTACAGTCAATGGTAAGGATGCAGTATGATTTTTGAATGAGACACGGACTTGGCTGGATCCAACGACTGGAATTCGATTTCCCTGATAGTCCTTGAGTATAATTCTTTGGAATCTGAGGTCTTGCTGCCGGACGGTGGGAATTAATTGTTTAAGGGTCTTCCAGGAAACCATTGAGAGGGACGATCCTGAATCGACTTCCATCATGCAGGGCTGGTTTTCGATGGCAACCTTCACCCGGATCTTCTTGACGTCTAATGATGAGGCTTGACCAATCGTGATGGTTTGGTGTGCCTCTTCTCATTTCATTGAATGGGCTAGTGGTTTGTTTCTGTAGGAGTGGTTGTTTCATTGGTGGTTCAAGTGTTCCCGATTCACAGGTCGGCTTCCTGCGGTTTGGCGGTAGTTGTTCCCCCTCTGAGGTGGGCTGGATTCTTGCTTGCTTCTACAGACTCTTCCGATGTGGCCTCTCTTTCTGCAAACATGGCAGAGCGCGTCAAGGAATTTGCAGTCTGATTGTGGGTGGTTTGCCCCACAACCAGCACATTGGTACTGCAATCTCTGGTTACGTTGATGGCGTTGGTCTCGTTCAGACCAGAGCCAGTTGATCTCTTCCTCATCACTTTCTGATGATGATTCGAGGTCCTCATGGTGGGCTGCCATTGCCTGTCCCTCCAGGCGAGGTGAGACTTCATTGGCGAGTTGGCGGAGTGGGGCATTGGTGCAGCGCATTCGTGCAGCCGACTTCCTGGTTGCTTCTGCTGCAGTAGTATCAGCAATGGCATCTGTAAGGCTAATGTCGCTTTTCGCCATCAGCTTACTCTGTACCATTGGTGCATCTAATCCCAGAACTATTCGTTCTCTCAGGGCTTCTTCGAGGTCGGCGAACCCACAGAGGCCTCCCAGATTCTGGAGATCCACAATGAAATCTGCAACGCTTTCTCCCTTCCGCTGGTCTTTCTGGTAAAATTCATGTCTTCGGACAAGCGTTGGTATGGTAGGTGCATAGTGGGCCCGTAGAAGGGGCTCAAGGACGTCCCAGTCCATGGACTTCACCTCAGCCGGTTTCGCTAGTGCCTTGGCCATCTTAAACACGGTCGGCCCGCAGTGAGTCAGGAATACCGCTCGCTTTTTCCCTGTAGTGGCATCCTTCAAGTCGTTGGTCTCCAGAAACATCTGGAATCGGTCCATATATGAGTCCCAGTCTTCTTGTGCCGGGTCGAATGGAGCGGGTGGTATGACGCTGCCAGACATGGTTTCCGCCATTGGTGCATCTTCAGCCACATGCTTTGTTTAGCGCTCTGTAGTGCTCAGTCAGCTCTGACGTCTCCGCATCCCACCCTTATCGCCACTGTTAAGTTCTGCGCATGG